>OZ020612.1:35653790-36956234 GCA_963971575.1 Liopterus haemorrhoidalis | reverse complement strand
TTTGGGATGCAGTCGTGTGTATTTAGCTCCACTAGTCTCTAGTATGACGCGGCTCAAAAGGTTGCTGAAATTTGAGATTAGTGGACGCTTGTCAAGACCTGACAAACCACATAATAATAAATAAATGAATTCAAATCTTCAATAAAATTTCTTAATCTATATATCATATTTATTGTTATTTTATTCATAAACGTAGGAAACTATCAAAATATACACTTTTTATACAGTTCAGTAGAGGTGCCGTTAGTAAATTATTTTTCCATAGTGAAACTTTTCAGCCAATCAGAGGCCTTACATTTTTAGACCTACCTCTTGTGTAATGCATTCAAGTCGTTGGACATATTGGAGTATAATATATTGGTAAGCTAAATACAGTAAGCGTAAAGTCAAGGGTTGTTTCAACGAATCGCTGTCAGTCAACATAGCAACTTGTTAACTTGTTCGCTAAACGCGCCTAATGAAACGGAATTTTAAAAGTGCGCCAAAATTTTACAAAACACTATTACTGTTTTGTAATATTTTGGCGCAGTTTCAATATAGAGTAGACCAGCGTTTCCCAAAGTGTGGGTCGCGACCCGGCACCGGGTCGCAGAAAAATTTTGCCGGGTCGCGAAAAAAATTGTAAAAACACAAAAAAGATTTTTTTTTGTACATATTATTTTTTTTTACGTTATTTTTTTAGTTAATCACTAGAATAGTGTGTATTTGTGCTCTTTATTACTATACTATATTCTTTATTATTATACTATACTCTTTAATACTATAAAGCTACTGCTGTAAAATAAAATTTGTTTTGTAAATAAATGTTTTTTTTTCATACGGTGGGTCGCGAAAAATTTTAAAACCTCGTACCGGGTCGCGGTCAAAAAAGTTTGGGAACCGCTGGAGTAGACCATCTGTTTAACGGACCTCCATTTAAAGAATTTTGGATTTAACGGATAAAAAATTTCGATTGCATTTTACAGTATGGAAGAAACCCCTAATTCCTATTAAATAAGGGAAATCTAACGAAATCATGTCGTTGCAATATGGACAGAACCCTTATTTTGTCATGTTATTTTAGTATGTTTGTCAATAATTCCTGTATTTTTGATATGAACAAAAATATCTCCCAATTAAGCGGAACTAAAGACATTAAGGTAAAAATAATTTATAAAATAAGCTTTAAGAAATGTAATATTTTTAATGTAAATTGAGCATTGAAATATCCGTCGACCAGTAGGAAGACCTCGCAAGAGTTGGAGGGATCAGTTAATCGAAGATATAACAAGTATTAGTATACGGGTTACATGGAAAGACCTGACGTAACAGATCAAGATGGAGGACTTATGTTTGTAAGGTTAAAAGTCAACCCGACATACAGTACCATAATAACGAAGTTTTCGTATATTCATAATACTAAAATAAATAATCTGAACCTTCTATCTGGCTTACAAGCGAGAAGGTTCAGATTAATTATTTTAAAATAATTACATTTTTGGGGTCACTTCATGATCAACTAAAAATGTAATTATTCAGTATCCATGAGAGTACTTTTTAATCTTAAAAGAGACATCTATTTTATTAACATATAGCATGTATTTTATTTTAAAAAGTACGGTAACATAGATACATAATAATTAGCTTTTGAATTGATCACTGCATATTTTTGTCGGGTCTTTAATAAATTAATCAACATTTTCTAATCCAACTATGCGATAAGGCATTGTTACGCTCAGGAGATTAATTTTACCATGCATAAATAAAATATCTAATTTTTTATAATATATAAGTTTTAATGGACTCTCGGCAATAACGTACACCCATTCTCCCCAAATGAAGCGTGCGCCCATGCGCTTGAGCCCCCTCCCCCTAAGAACTCAAAAAACATGCTTTTAATGGACAAGTTTTCCTTTTAATTGAATGTGACTCACGTCCCAAGAAAAAAATATTGCTTCGGAGCCCCCTAAGATTCTTTTTTGTCATCTAAGCCCTCCCCCCACAAAATCCTGAGTACGCGCCTGCTCCAAATAGTCAGATAAATAGAGCGGCAAAAATTTTAAAACATCACAAATGATCTCATATAACCTGGTTCACACTGTATTTAATAAATATAAAAAGTATACAGGTGTTAGGATTTATGTATTGATAACTCCAGTGCAATACCAAAGTGGTGTATGTAAATCAGGTGAATTTAAAAAAAATATTAATACGAATTTATCTCAAAATATATCATTTGCCTTGACCTCACTTTGGCATTTCCTGGACGATATATGTTATCACTAAAATATATCACAGTTCACTTAGGTTAGCTTTATATTTTTCATCTTCTTTATACCACTCAGCATTTTCCATTACTTTTCTTGACCAGTATAAAATAAAATCATCCAATTGTCCATTTGTTCCTCCAAATTCCTCTGGAAGTTCATCAGTTGGAATTAATTTATGCAGTTCTTCAAATCCCTTTCCAACCCAGTGGGTATGAACACGATTCTTCATTTTTTCGCTCATAAAGGTCCGAAAAATATTCAGTACAACATTAATGTAGGTTGGCGCATTTACAAATTCGAGTCTTTGAGGTCGACAGTGATAATTCTGCCATGCAAACACCGCCTTTTTAATCATACTAGGTGTAAGTTGTCTGGCATGATGATAAGTTACATTTGACATATCGAAAATAGCATACACTCCGTAAATTGTTGAACTTTCATACTCTTTTATCGCCAAATCTAGTATCATTTTTCCTGTTTTGAATACGTCACTTTGTTTATGTTTGGCTGGATCATGAGCTCCTGTCCTTATTATAACAACTAAAGGTCCAGGTTTTAACTGAATAATAGGTACAAAAACACCTAAATTTAACAACTCATTTATTTCTGGTGTTTTAGGATCTCTATTACTGAACCATTCAGGTACTTTTGCTCTCATTTCATAATAATTCCGGATTTTAACTTTAGTTTTTTCAATATTAAATTTACAACATCTTAGAAAAGTTAAAATTGAATAATAATCACTTTTAGCACCAATCGCGGGATTATCAGTTAAAAATTGTTTGATTTCTTCAATTGCCGCTTCTCGCACATGCGTAGTTTCACCCAAATTCTTTTCAGCGTGTTCACGCATTTGTTCACTAAAAATATTTACTTCAGTCATTGTTGAAAGTTGACTCATGACTGAGAGAAAGTTGCAACATAAGCAGTACTACTTATATACTCTCTTTCACAGTTTTTAAAACAATGGCGGTCAAAGGTTTAGTATTTATTAATCGTTCCTAATCTGATAAAGAATGACCTTCGAATAAAAACTTTTTCTTGTTCAGTGCATTCTATGTATAATTAAACTATTATACTGCGATATTTGCTATTTAGTGCGATAGTTAAATTAGTAGTTCATAAAATATATCCATTATGATAAAATTTTAATACAAGCAACAAACAGGTTTTTTAATTACTACAATTTATCATTATGTTTATGTTTTTACGAATTACAGATTAGTTTTAAATATTAGCGCTAGTGAAATATCTATTGGTTTGGTCGCGCGTATATTTCTTAGGGGAGGGGAGAACTCAAATATTTTTAACTTTGCTCCCGTTTCAATTTACTTTAAATCTGCATCAGCGATAAAAACAGATGAGGGGTAAGCTTTCAGAGCAGCAAGAGGGGGGGCGGAGGGGGCGACGGCCCTGGGCGCACTAAGGAAAAGGGCGTTGACGGGCTTGACTAAGGGGTGCCATTGCGAAGGCGAGGACCTTTTTTTGTTGCTCATCACTTAGATTTTGGGAGGTGAGGACCTTTTTTCTTTTTCGTTACTTGGATTTTGGGAGATTAGGACTTTTTTTTTTTGCTCATCACTTAAATTTTGAGAAATGAGAACCTTGTTTTTATTTGCCAAGGGCGCCAAAACACGGCTCTGCCCCTGGCGCAAGTTTTCCATATTAATCATTAAAATATTAATCATTATCACTATTATCATTGTTTATATCACTATCAGACTTTCTATTACTACCACTATTATTTATAATTATTGAAGATTTATTTGGTGGATTTATATAAAAATTTGATTCAATTGTCTTTATATGTTCTACACATCTTTTCCACAAATCACTACTTATTGCACTTGTTTCTAAATTTTTTAACTAACAAACAAGTATTATGTATTATGTGTACAACAACACATAAAATTTAGAAACAATAGGATTATAAATTTGGAATATATCCTAAATGGTTTTTAAGAAACTTCAGTTGAACTAGTGTAATAACTATTCAATTTAAATTTCCCTTAATTCGTCTTCTGTTTACAGCAACGAGTCTTAGGATTACTGCCATAAACCCATTACTGCATCGTTAAGCTTCTCAACAAGAGTGGCCATTTAATTTTGGAAATACTATACCTTCTTCTTTGTTTCGAATAAATAGCGTATACTCTATTGTCAACTGACAATAACTGAAGCGCCTCTAGTGAGATTTTGAGAAACTGACGGTTGTAGGATAGTCGAGTTTGTGACAAGCATGGGAATATGTTCTTAGAAGTGGAAAGACAGTTAAAGACCATTTTAGAGTGTGCTCCCGTGTGTTTCAATAAATATCACATGAAGATACCATTGAACCTGTCAAAAATATCCTACCAAAGTCAGCCATGATGTGAATGCAGTAGCGCCTCTATCGGTAGTGTCAGATGCCAATACTTGTTTAAGGTTGTATATTGCCCCCTCCCAAGTTAGTTTTGTACGCGCCATACACACTCTGATTTATGAACAGTATTCCCGCTGCTGATTTTACGATTTCAGCAGTACTAATAACACTGGTCAACAAATTTAAGCTTTTTTTTGCTGACTTAGATCTGATACTTGTTTTTAACTAATTTTGGGGTGCTGATTTCAAAAATGTTAACAGTTTCTGCCTATTACGTCAAATTTTTGTTCTATCGTATTTTGACTTTTTTCACCTTTTCACGTTCTGATATACGTCTACTTTAATTTCAACTTCGTTCTTGTTGTCCAATATATTTCGTAGGAACGCCTTACATGCAGGTACTTGTTATAGACCTTTTTACAACGGCGGAGGTTGCAAGGCCAAGGCTAAGGTATTTAGCATAACCGCTGCAACCATTAAATGTTCAGGTTTATACTTGTTGTTTAATAAGTTTCCCAGAAAAGGCTTAGTTGCAGGTACCTGACAGCAACCTTTTTGCAATGGCGGGAAGGGGAAACAGTGTCAGTGTCAAGGTACTTAGCAGCCTACATCCTTAAATGGTCATTTGTTTCATTCAAATCGAACGTCTTAGACTTGTTTGGAGTGTTTGGAGTTTCTGCCTAAAAACTACAGGCTACAACAAGAAAAACAGGCAGAAAATCACCTACCCAAACCTAGATTCAGCAAGGCGTCCAATGCCCGATTCTGATGATATACC
Organism: Liopterus haemorrhoidalis; assembly: GCA_963971575.1. NCBI lineage: Eukaryota > Metazoa > Arthropoda > Insecta > Coleoptera > Dytiscidae > Liopterus > Liopterus haemorrhoidalis. The sequence continues at coordinate 36,950,845 of OZ020612.1, read as the reverse complement.
TGTGCCAGTTTTTAGTGAGTCTCCTTTACTTGAGGAAGATCTGTCTAGTGACATGAATGAACATGATGACATGGATTTTGAATGCAGTCCTTCTACTTCTTCTACACCTCAGAGATTTAACCAGGCCAAATTAAACGATCTAGTAAGAGATTTAAATCTTCCAAAAATTGCATCAGAATTACTAGCTTCAAGACTGAACGAAAAGCATTTACTCGAAGAAGGCACAAAAGTTACGTTCTTTCGTACAAGAGAGAAAGAACTGTTGCAATACTTTAAAGTGGACAATGATTTAGTACCTATATTGCCATGATGTGCCCGGTTTACTAAATTCTATGGGTGTGGCGCAATATGACCCAAGTGAATGGCGATTATTTTTGGACAGCTCTAAGAGAAGTTTAAAGTTCGTTCTACGCCACAATGGAAATGCATTTGGTCAATTCCAATTGGCCATTCTGTCCTTCTAAAGGAAGCATACGAAACAATTAAAAATGTGATGGAATTATTAAATAGAACGAACATAAGTGGATCATCTGTGTAGATCTTAAAATGGTAAACTTTTTACTTGGCCAACAAGGTGGATTCACAAAATATCCATGTTTTTTTGTGTTTGTGGGACAGCAGAGCGAGAGATAAGCATTGGACTCAGAAAAATTGGCCGGTGAGAATAGATTTAAATGTTGGAGACCCAAACATAATACACAAACCTTTGGTGAAGCGAACAAAAATCATTTTCCCCCTTCTTCATACTAAACTGGGTCTAATGAAGCAGTTTGTAAAAGCGTTGAACAAAGATGGTGACTGTTTCAAATATATATCTGAAACATTTCAAAGTCTCAGTAACGAGAAGCTAAAAGCTGGCATTTTTGACGGACCACAAATTCGAATATTAGTGAATGATCCACATTTCACTGTACATATGGATGATATGGAGAAGAATGCATGGCAGTCTTTCGTGGCGCTCATCAAAAATTTTCTTGGGAATAAAAAAGCCGAAAACTATGTGGAGATCGTTGAAAACTATGTGGAGGTCGTTGGAAATTTGATTGAAAACTTCATTTTTTAACATTTGTCATATTCACAAATTTCCTGTCAATCTTGGAGATGTTAGTGATGAACAGGGTGAACGTTTTCATCAGGATTTAAAAGAAATGGAGAGATGTTATGAAGAAAGGTGGGATACTCACATGATTGCTGACTACTGTTGGAGTATTAAAAGAGACTTACCAGGAATGGTGCACTCCAGAAGATCTTACAAACGACCATTTTAATCCTTAAATTATTTTGTATTTTTATTTTAACACTCCAATGCATTAAAATGTAATTAAAACTGTTCTCATATTCTTTCTTTCACTATAAATAAAATTTTAAGAATATTTTCTAATTATTTAGTCCCTATTGTTCGCCAAATTTGTACCAATTACAGTATCGACGTCTAAAATTAAACGATAAAAGCATTATTTGGCCGAAAATATGTATTTGTTGTAGAGCAAAAATCTGATTTGATACGCAAAAACTGATGTGATATTTGAGTTCAGCAGCACCAACTTAGTAAGAAACAAGTCTTAGATGTAAGTCAGCAAAAATTGTGTTGACCAGTGTAATTAGTAGGTTATTACTTTTTGGGATGCAATTTTTTCAATATGAATAGTTTACTTAAAATTTTTAATTCATGGAATTGCACTGAGATTCAAGTATATTCAAGAAATTTAAGAACCAATTTCAAATTAAAGAAGATTCCAGGATATTTCAGGAATTCAAGAATGGTGGACACTGTGATCTTTGATTCCGCGGTGACGTCATTGCTTTATAAAAAAAAACGACTGGATATTCATCATACTTACTTTAGCATTTTTTTAAAAATATGTTATTGTTTACATAATATTTAAATAAGAGTTAAATGAATCATATGAATAAGTTCAATTTATTTACAGATTTAATTTTAGAACCTGACTTGTTAGTTTAAATACCGACTGTTTTTTCGGGTTAAACATTTATCCTATTCCCCGCAGAGCTGTGATCTATAGCCACAAGTAGACAATTATCTTTAGTTATGAGTAGGATGAAATAAACTATACACATTTAAAATTAATTGACTTTTTATTTATTAATATTCAATTACATCTAATTATACATACTTGTAGTAATTAGAATCACAATTAATAACAATGTAGTCAAAGTGGTCCACCCACTTTCTAATTGTAAAAATATCTGCCATTCAGTTATTAATAAAAATTTTAACATGTCTAAAGATTTTTCTAGTTAGAATTAGCATAATCAAATAGATTTTGGAAAAGTAAAACGTTAATATATTACAATTATTGAAAAATTTTGTTTTCAAATAATTTCGTTGATAACTTGGTCGGTAAATTCAATTACTGAACTAATAAAAAGTTTATAATATACAGCGGAAACCGTTTAACATGAAACTATGGGGAAAAATATATTTCCTCATGTTAAAATGAGTTGATAAAAAATACTCACCAATATTTTTGATATCGTAATTATCAAGCGTTAAGATTAGGGTTGCACCGATAAGAAAATTGACCGATTACCGATTAATCAGCCTTGCCTTATCGGCCGATACCTATTAATCGGTCGCCGCTTAATTGTATTGTATATGGAATCTGTAGTGTAATATGGCCTGCGAGTGCGATTTCAGGGGCTTTTATAAATGTTAATAAACTTGAACAAAACTTAAAGTGAATTGAAATTTTTGAATCACAGAATGATTAATTATCATGACAGACACTTGCTTTTTATATGTTTAGGCGAAAATACATACAGAAAATATTTTGGGGGATTATGGTTCAATTTAAAGGATTTCTCTAGTACAGTGATGGCGAACTTTTTGTGCTCGGTTAGTCAATATTTGGAAAAAAACCTAGCTTAACTCGGGTGCCGTGTCACGTCTAAAAATATCCATAATTTTCTGATATTTGCAGCCCTAGTAAAAAAATTGTTTTAAATTTGATATATTTATTTGTTAACAAAGCAAAAACAAATAAAGGATTCCACACACCAAAGCGGCCGCGGTGGCGATAATGCAGCGGCCTAACGCAACCTATACAATACAATGAGACCACGCACATACAAGCGTTCCGCTATCTGAGATCGCCACCGACTGCAGCGTTCAGTCTAGCGATCACCAAACACTGGCGGCCAAACTCGACAAGTTGCGTTAGGCCGCGCGATATTCATTGTTTATATACCACAGAGTGAATATATTTAAGAAAATAATGTCGAAAATAGATAATTTAACAGAAAAAATCATAGATCAGTAAAGGATCATTTAATTTTGTATGACTTAGCACATCCTGATTACAAGAATATTAGGAAAACAAATAAAGTGTGGGACGAAATAGGAAAAGTTTTGGAAATTGATAGTAAAGTCTGTTCCAAACGATTAGGCGGAACTAGATTTTGCAATCTAGTTACTTTCATCGTTTAAATAATGCTTTTCAGCCGTTTTGTTTAAGCTTTGTAAATCATACTTGCAACAAACATTTTTTGGTTAAGGTTAATATCATTTTAAAATGTCATTTATTTTGTCTATTATTTTGATTTTTTGTGTCATTCTTAATACAAATATCCCATTTATTTATTTTTTGTCATTAAAATATGTAAGAAAATTAATTTAAGTTTGACATATGTCATTCGTTTCCATGGTTTCATTGTTGGAATTTTAAATTTTGACATTCCAACGTGAAAAATGAAATAACCCAAGCAAGGTCCCTTTTCGTGACAACCTAAAAGAACGAAATTCCCATTTAGTTCCGCCTAACCGTTTGAAACAGACTGTAAGTAGATTATTATTTTTCCTCTACATACAATTAATTATTCTATTGTATTCTCGCAATCAATATTATCATACAACTATATACCGTGATTCACTAACTGATCGCTACCGCTACCGCCACTCCCACCGCGTTAGTGTGAGGAGACCTGATCGTTAATCGTATCGCTACCGTAGCCGCTACCGTGGCCGCCACCGCGGCCGCTTTGGTGTGTGGAATCCTTTATTCTTTACATTAGTGACTTTTTTGTTGTTGAATTGCTTTTGCTACATCTTCAAATGACGGTTGGTATTTCGTGCACTTCAAGCCCAAGCAAGCGCTACTGAATTCATCTGTCAGTCGGTTTCTTTTATTAGTTTTAATATTATTTAACGCCGAGAATAAAGTCTTTCTTGGCTGAAGACCGTCCCAAAACGATATGTCACCCGTAACACGCGTGTCATAGGTTCGCCATCACTGCTCTAGTAGGTGGCCCACGATTACATTTTTCATTACATGAGCAAGATGTGATAAACGAAAAAACATTTTTTTTTTTTATTGTTTAGTGCATTTCTAAATGAAATTGTGTGATTTAAAAAGTTTTGTTTATAAATTTAATACATGTAGAATCCAATGTTTTTCAAAATTCTCTGTCACCCAAGGTCTTCTAGCTCCAGTATACGTGTCTAACAATAATAATAATAATAAAAATAAGTGGTTAATTATCAAACCCAATTACTCGGCTAAAAAGCCGATGCCGATTAATTTATTTCAGAGAGGCGCTCTTGTTTTAGAGGGGCACCTTTAATTATGAGAAGCGCGGGCACTAAAACCCTAATCTCAGACCTAGTTTTGGCGTCCTTTTACGTTTCTTGCCCGGGCGGCCACCCGGTCAGTCCACCTCTTAATCCGGCACTGCATCTATGTAACAACGTAGAATAATATATGAGGAGGTACAAAACAAAAGCAGCTTTATCACAGTCATCAAAACTTTGGACATTCAAAATAAAAAACGTTTATCGAGTTTAGTTTTATCAGTACAATGATTATTTTTTTTGGTATATCTACTGTTTGTGAGATTATTCACGTTTTTGTTTGGAAAAAATTGGTTTTACTGAGACTTGTCTAGATAAAGTAGGTTTTGCTTCCAATCTCATTTCTTAAGAACAATATAATAAAAGCAAAATTAATATTTGATGCAAAGATCATGGAATAAATTTTTATTAATATATATATATATATATAATCGGTTTTACATTGTGCCATATATTTTACTCCTCATATATCTGCTAAAAAACGATATATTAAATAATGACACTTGCTGCTGATGAGGGTTGCCTTGCCGACCGAAATTTTACATCCAGTATTAATGTAAATATACAATTTGAAGGAAACTTTCAGTATCATTATTTAATATTTAAATCTTCAAAACACAATTTAATATTTATTAAAAAACGTTATATCAACACAGGTTCGATTCCCGTAATTCCCGTAAATAGGGGAATTCTTGTAAATGTATGAAAGCACATAGCATTTTGTCGGGACCACAAATTTTTTTCATTTTAACTGATTTTTCATGTTAAACAGTTTCCACTGTTATATTTACAAATAACAAATTAAAACTAACAATTATCAAACAAAAATTAGGTTATACAGCCTTTGGAATTTTTCTTAATACTTTTACTAATTTTATTAGGGTTATTAAAAACTTGCTGATGGCCATATTCGAATTTAATTCGTAATTCTCCTAGTTTAGATATCGGTAGAATATCTGGAATCCATTCAATTACAAATGGTGTAGGTTCTACCTGGTCGAATAGTGTATTTCCAACTTTTAAATATGTTTTGTATTCAGATGGTTTAATTGGCACCATTCCACTGTTTTTAAACATTTCATTATCTTCTAGCTTTGGATCGTAATGCTCGTAAGTTCCATCACGGTTTAAAATAAAGCTTTTTGTTATTTGCAAAGGGACCTATAAAATTCAATTTATTAATCTGGTATTATATACAAACAGGTATGCAAAAATTATCTATTTGAGTCCAATAGTTAAGAATTAAACTTATTTCTAACATACATGCTGCCTACCACCGGTTGCGAAAAACTGGTTCATGCTCCATTTTCGATATATCGGTGTTTCAGATTGTTTTATTGACAAACAAACACATGGCAACTAATGCTTTGTTGTCGCCACATGCCACCTAACAGTTTACATTACCATTCCAGAGTACAGTGCCTTATTTATCACAGTGGCGACATCAATTGACCGCCATTTTGTGGCAAAGCTTATACGACGCAATTAAAGAATATGAATGCATTTTTATTAAATTTATGCTTCAATTTGAAAATATCACTAAATAAAGTCTTAATTTTGAAATCTTATCATGGTTTAATATATTTTCTTCGTATAGTATTTCCAAAATGAAATGGCCACCCTAACTTATTGATTCCAATAATGGCTGACAGTATAACCATTATACCTGCTGAGTTTATGGTTCTGTTAATAGTAGTTGACAAGACCGTAGTAATTATTTAAAATAAACTGTATATATTCACATGACATTTCTTCACATTTTTACCAGGCTTAGGAGTGGCTATATTTGAATTATAAATATAGGCATGTTTAAAAATCATTTTGTTTTAAAGTCTTTATAGTCTATATTAAATACTTCAAATTTGCACAAACAAAAATCATTATTTTTTTGAACTTGTCAATTTATGGTAATTTAAAATTATTAAAATATTAATCATTATCACTATTATTATAGTTTATATCACTATCAGAGTTTGTGTAACTACCACTGTCATTTAAATTAATAATTATTGAAGATTTATTTGGTGGATTAATAAAAAAAAATGTTTCAATTGTCTTTACATGTTCTACACATTTTTTTCACACATCATTACTTATTGCACTTGTTTCGTCTTTAATTAATTGTACTATGTCACTTTCTGTCAGTGTTATATTTTTTCGGCGCACATTACCTTATAATTGGTTCCATATTAGTTCTATAGGGTTTAAAACACAATAATATAGCGGTAGCCTTAAAATACTGCAACGTTCTTTTTTTGCCATTTCGTCAACAAATGATTTTTTCAACTGCTTCCGTGATAATTTTTAATAACTCTCATTTAGTTTTTTTGTTGACATTTTCAACAAATATGTTTTCCTCTTGTAAAAAATTCACATTAACATCAGCTTTTCGTGTTGCTGCAGCTGGAATTGTTTTAATTGCCGAGAATGATACGAAGCATTGTCTATTACAATCACCGTATTTTCTGGCATATTGGGCAGAAGTTGAGCTTTGAAGCAAAGTTCAAATAATGATGCCATCATATCTTCGTGATAACCGGCGTTACAATTTTTAATATTCTTAGCTGATATCAAGAGTACATTCTGAACCCATCCTTGTTCGCTTCCAGCGTGTAGTATTATAACACGTTTCTCTCTGGAACAAGATGTTTTTAAAACACATTTAGAGGAATTGTCTGATAAACCCTTCTTGCGAATATCATGCGTGTCATACCATGTTTCATCTAAATACAAGATGAGTCTACCTTCTTCTCTGTATTTGTGTAATTGGTCCAAATATTGCGATCTCGCCCTTATTAATCTATCTGATTCCATAATATGTAAACGTTTATTTAACGTTCTATATCTAAATCCTAGCAACTTCAAATAATTATACATATGGCTAACTTTGTATGGAAACTCTATTCCGTCTTCTTCAAAAAAATACTTTTATTAAAAGATGTACAGTCGGCACTGTTTTTTCGAATAAAAGTCGTATATTTTATTTATTATTGTTTTAAACATCTATTTTTTTGAAAACTTGGAAATCAGGTCGATTTTGTTGCTGATTTTTGCCACGAATAATGATACGTTGAATTGTTCTGTATGGAACACTAGTTAATTCCGCACTTCTAAGTATAGGTTTGTCATTACCATCCGAAACTAACTTTTTATAAACGTCCAGTATCAGAACTTTGCAATCTTCTGACAAATTACATTTTTCTTTAATAGCCACGGCCACATTTTCGCACTCCAAATCACCTTGCACATATTCACTATTTTCACTAAAGAAAATAGAAATTTCTTCAAAATCAAATGGTCGCCAAAGAGCCATGTTTTTAATGTATGCACGCTATGAACGCTGAAAATAAACTAACAAACAAGTATAACAACCCCTAAAATTTAGAAACAATAGGATTATAAATTTGGAAAATATCCTTAATGGTTTTTAAACTGTTATAGTTCAATTATACATCTATTCTATTTAAATTTAAAATTCCCTTAATACCTCTCATATTCTTTTTACAGCATTAAGTGTCAGGATTACTGCCATAAACCCATTACCATATTGTTAAGCTGCTTAACAAGACCGGCCATTTCATTTGGAAATACTATACTAACTTAATTATAACAAATATAAAAATATGAAATAAAAACTCGACAGTTATTTATTTGGTTTATTACTGAGTGCACATTTATATGGTACGAATGTAAAATTTAATTTATTTTGCTGAAGACAATTTTGACACGACATTTATATGATGTTAGGATATATTTGTTTGACGTTAATTGTACTGTTTATAACACTATACTATCTTAAAAACAACTAAATTCACTGTGTAAATTCACTAACTTTTCTGACAGGACCAAACAAAAATGTTGATCCGTATATCTCTAAGCTAATAAATAAAACCACTGTATTCCAGAATATATTTATAATAAATCATTCCAGTTCCGTCTGGAATCAGTTATGCATAAAATGTTGTACGAACCTCAGGCCTGAAGAAAGTTTACAGCTTTGGATGAAAAAAGGCCCTCTGATACCCCTCGGGCCTCAAACTTCGTCCGTTGGTGTAAACTTTCTTACTCGGCCCATTATACGTAAATCTCTATTTAGCATAATATTAAAAATGGATTTATATTGTGGTATTTTAAATGAAAGACAAAAAACTAGCAGTGCAATATATTTTCATGGAATTATAATTTGACGAATTACGATTTTAGGCGCAGCATATGCCTAGAAAAATCTGCATGTGATGGAAGAAAAAAAAAATCCTTTGGAAACTAGTGGTCAGTAAGTGCCAAAGTGGTCTACTGGTTTCTGAATTTACTATTTTACCACAGTATATACAGTAGTTTTTACTCAGTCATTTTTTTGTACTTTAATTTTTATGCGCAAGCGTGAGCGTGACTAGTATGCGAACTTTCCGAAGCTTTTAAATAAGTGTCAGCCAAATTCTTTTATTTGTGAGCATTAGTTTATAGCATATTATATTTGGTTTATTTGTCTCGTCGATTCAGTGAATTTAAATTTTTTGCTATTTCATATGTGTATTTTTATCAGAGAGTCGAACTCAAATTTATATCGTTCCGGTTTCGGTTCATCTAAAAATGCCGGTTCGACTCTCTGATTTTTATGTATATTTTTGATGGACAAACATTTCTTTATTATATCTATATTTACTTATTATTTACTCTTTATTTCAATCTCACATTATTTACGCGTTACTTGTTTGGGGCCACTCTTCTTCCGCGGAAAGAATATTTGCATTACAAAGACGTGCAATACGAGTAATTGCAGGTTGTTCATACAGACAAGACTGTCGAAACCTCTTTGTAAATTTAAAAATTTTGACATTCCCGTCTCTTTATATATACCACTGTTTAGTCTACGCATATAAAAAAATGAATGTTTTAAAAACACATGATGCTGTCCATAGTTACAACACACGGAACAAACCGAATATATATCCAAAGTATTTAAGACTTAATGCGTCTAGACACAGCACCAACTATTATTGTATTAAATTTATGAACTTTATCCCAGCAAGTCTAAAATCTCTAAACCACTCCAAATTCACCTTAAAAATAAAAAAAAAAAATATATATATCTGAAAACCCGATCTACACTTTTGCTGAATTTACGGACATTAATTTTGATAGGTATACCACATAAATTATTGTTTTATTTGTATTGGGAAGTTTAAATTTAAGCGCCAATATTTCGCGCTATATGCATTTGTTTTATTGCGTTGTTAATAAAAATTGACAGATGTAAAAATATTATTCTAAAAGTGTCAAAAATAATATAGTTTTATGCATAAGATGTCCACTGTAACTAATTTCTTTAATATTTAATTATACCGGGTGAATTATTTAAGGAGCAACATACATGTTTCATATATAATGTTAATGAAGTGAGTTATTTCAAAAGCAACATATCCATAAAACAAATGCTTATCGTATCCATAGAAAAGACAAAATATATATATATATATATATATATATATATATTTTTTTTTGGACTTAGCTACTAAGGACATTATTATTTTTGTTTGTATGTAAATATAAACAAACTAATAAAAATTCATTTATTGTTTCTGCCGGTTGCTATGGCATAGTGGTCAGCTTATTTGACTGCTAACCGTGGGGCTTAAATCCGAACTCGGCTTCGAATCCCGCTGATGGCATGGATGTTTGTATTTGTCATAAAATTAATAAAGTATCCAAAATAAAAATAACAGAGTAGCTGGCTAATGGTCCATATATATTAGGAATGTACAGCCAAAATCATTAAAAAAAAATATTGTTTCTTATTTACTATTTTTAGCCGTCTAGGAACTTGTCAAATAACTATTATATCTAATCAACACTGCATATCTCTTGCATATCTGTTGCTTTCATAATTTGCTATGTTGCAAATGAAATAACTCACTTCATTAACATTATATGTGAAACATGTATGTTGCTCCTTAAATAATTCACCCGGTATATGTATGTATGACTGACTGTAAACCATACAATTGTAACACTGTCAATAAATATTATTATTATTATTATTTAATTGAAAGTGAAAATTAAAAGAAAAGAAAAATCAAGCTTCCCTTAAATAATTTTCTTACTATATTATAGTATCTACTACTTGCAATAATTTTATTGTTACATAAAATCATAATAATATGTATTGTTTTCAAAATAAATTTTTAGTTATAAAATGCAAAATTCCTAATTTCGACAATTTTCAAAACATTTTGTAACTAATTCCCTGCTTAATACAAATTTTCAGTCATCTCGTTTACAATCCAATTTAATTTTTACAACCTTGTGTACTAATGGCGTAGACCACTCTAGAATTGCTCTGCGAGCGAGCAAATGACGTCATGCTTTATCCGCGTTTTACTAGCGAGCGCTATCGAAAGTTACTCGCAATCGAATACGTTTTTATTATTGTTATTATTAATTATTAGTGCATGATAATACTTTATGTATAATTTTTATTATTTTTTGATTGTTATTGCAATAATTTATTTATTTTCTGTTTATTTGTATTCTCAAAATGTTCCTGTTTTAAAATTATTTTATGTTTTTTAATTTCCTAATTTGATTTATTATACAAAAAGATACATTACTTCTTTATCAAGATTCAAGTAGTTCTAATAAACATACTAGCTTTGAAATATCGCTACGCGCCACATTGCTCGACGCTGCTCTGACTCTTTAGCCAGAGCAAGAAAAACAGCTCGCAGTGCACTCTCAGTGCAGTTACCTTTCCCAATCGAATACAAATTTTATCAACTCTAGAGCAACTGCTCGTCCAATCGAATACGAAACTTGCTCGCCAAGTGCATAGTAAAGCACCCAATCGAATACGCTATAAGTTAACTACGTTCAGCCATTCTAATATAGAGCTTCCTAGCCAATCCAAGGTCACTAAAATTTGCCTTCTCAACTTCAAAGGAGCCGACAACAAGTGAAACTAATGTATATACTGTGATTTTATATAGATAATAATAAATGTACTTACCAGTGGCGTTTCAAAAAATTGTTTCACATGAAGTATATTTGTAAGATGCCAAGTGTACTTAGTAAAGGTTCCCATAGGTAAGGCATCTTTTCTCACAAAAGCGTTTGTATAATTCGGCAATCTTTTTTTATTTCCTCCATTCGAGATTCTTTCCCTCAGACCATCAAAAAAATTCTACAAACATACATATTTTTTAAAAATATACACATTTAATAAGTCAGCCAGTTGTGTTTAATATCATTAAATTATTGTTAATACGCCCGATTAGAGGGAGGGACACAGGGGACAATGCATCCGGGCCCGGGCGCCCAAGGGATCCGTTCAGATCGTTTAATTCTTGTTTTTCTATTTGAAATAAATAAAATTTGAAAAAGTAGTTTAAGAAACAGAGCTCAGAGGGGCCCAGGTTATAAAAATTTGTGTCACAACTCCATACGAATTTTTTATGATGAAAGTGGACCAAAGGGCTACATGCGGCCTGTTTCCGCTTCTTTTGATTGCTAAATTCTTGAAATAAAGTCTTGGTTAATAATTTCGAAAAATTATAGGACTCAAATGCCAGTTACGGAGAGCCCCGAAATTTGAAGCTACGCCACTGTTAACAGATATAGTAGTTTAGTCAAAAGCAAGTTTTTTTTGTCGTTTTTTTTTTTCCCTAAGCCTGTAATACCTCTCCACGGCCCTATACTCTGTTCAAATCAAGAAGTAGTAATCATGCAATATTCACGTGATAATTTTGTCGTACTCTCGTAGTTCCTTGGCTGTTGAGCAGTTAAATCTATGCGATATCCATTAGGGTGGCAACTTTAATCTTTCACGTGATCTTATTATTATTTCCACTTATGATAGCATTATACGTGAAACTATGGGAAAATCTTGCATCCCCAGTGAACTTATTAAGATGACAACAATATATGTCTTAGGATCAATTAGCAGAGTTAAAGTAAGAAACTTTTTGTCACAGCCATTTGAAATTAATTAATACCGAAGTCAAAAAAAAAAAAAAAATCCACCTCATCTTTGCTGTTTAAGCTCGTACTGGAGATGGTTCAGTGAAAAATTCAAGATACCAACCACGGTCTACAGTTCAATGGATACCATAAGATTTTAGGGTATGGAGATATGCGTAGGGTATGCAGAGTATGATTATTATTTCTAATAAGAATGAAGACGCACTACACCTAACTGTCGAAGCTCGAAAAGTATATCAGTAACGAAAAAATTGATATGAAGTGTAAATTTTCACACATGTCAAGTAGAACATAAAATAGAAAGAAATTGTGGGTACGTATTTAAAATCATATAATTCGTAAATGATTCTATCTATCAATTTTCAAGTATACTTAATTACGAGATGTGCATGCATCAAGCTAGTTATATACCTGATATACAGTTTAACAATATTAGAACGGTGTTGAAAAAAAATTTTAAAAAATAATTAAATCAAAAATTTCTGTTGAACTATTCCGGTTCACATCAGTGTGCACTACTAAGAACATTATCAGAATTTTAATTAACCTCCTCCCTGATTTATAAGGTGTGGGACAATAGTATTTTAGAAAGTTTTTGGCAAAAATTCTGTTAAAATAAATACATTTTAAAAAACTAATTTTTGTTCCTTAATCTATATTAAGAGCTTTCTTTTGATACCACACAATAAACTTGAAAATAATAATAATGTTTTTTACAATACAAAAAATTTTATATTTTTCACAAAAGTAATCGTTTTTTTTTTTTTTTTAACAGGACTAAATGTTCCAATTACACTCTGGCTCACAAACATCCATGCCCTGACCGGGATTCGAACTCGGGACCTTTGGCTCGTGAGGCAGGAGCGCTACCTCTACGCTACCAAGGCCGACTAAAAATCTGATCAAAAATTCCTGTAGAACTATTTTGGTTCCCATCAGTGTACATTGTTAAGAGTTTTTCCAGATTTTTTGACCAGCTCGTCTAAGAAATGAAACCTCTGAGAATAAAATTTTGCTGGTTTATCTATGAATCAAAAAGTTTTATTTGATACGTACTAATTTATTTATTTTTCTATTAACATAAATTTGTTCATATTTTGAGATGTATGTTTTTTTAAGTCTCAGTATTTTTCCTACATCTGGGTCAAAGAACTGTATATATACATGTCAAATTTCAACTCTCTAGGTCTAGCCGTTTTGCCACAATTTCTACCATACAGAAGGTTTGTTTAGTCATACCTATAAAACCCTAAAAGACAAGTATCTCACTGTTAGTAGACGCAGTCAAGAAAAGACGATCAATATAACAATTAACGGTAACATTTTTGATAGAGTTTATTTTTTCAAATACCTAGGCACCATAATAAACCAAATAAAACAAGAAATAAGAAAAATAATTCAAGCTGCTAATGCATTTTATAATGCACTCGGCCCTCTCTTCAAAACGAAATTCCTCCTAGAAAGACCAAGATCAGGCTCTATCAAACAACAGTAAGACCCCATACTTTTGCATGGTTTCGAAACATGAGAACGAGATCAACATCTCACAGTTTTTGAAAATAAAATATTGAATCTTTGGACCCATTCCAATTAACGGTAAATTGAAAATCCGCAAGAATGAAAATATAAAAAAAAATGTATTCAAGGCCGAGTAGCACACCAAAAATGGGAGGTAGATGATTACAATGGATAGGACACGTGATGAGAATGGAAGAAGACACAGTAAAGATGATCTGGGAAGCAAAACTGAACACTCGTCGACAAGTGGCAAACAATATTCAAACAACTGAAGAGATCCAAAAATTACTTTCTAGTTAATAATGTTTTAGTATTTAGTGTATTGTATTAATTAATATTAAATTATAAATGAGGCGCAAACATTATATGCAAAACCAATGAAATTAAAAATCTTATCATTATCTTTCTAAGCAATTTGAATTTAACCGCTTACAAAAACAATGCATGATTTATATTTGAATTGGTTATGCATAAAATATCCGGGCCTTAATGATGATTCTATAAATGTCATTAAAACTACCTTATCAATATAATTCGAAATCTACAAACGAAATTATTAAGTGACAAGTTAAAGACTTAAAATATTTTCTTTTTACCTGTGGTACATGAAAAATTAGTGGTTCAGGTTTCCCTTCAAACTGATAATGCATCGTTTGATTAATCCTCTCTGTAACAGACGCCAACCACTGTATAAACAGCCATTTATTTTTACTATCATCAACAATTTTCTCATTTTTTATTGGGGGATTTTTCTTCTGTTTTAATACAACTGGTTTTGGCGTCACATTATTAGCTAAAATTTTCTTATTAGTCTTAATTTTTTTAAAAGTTTGTTCTACTTGTGTTTTTGATTTTTTAACTGGAATTATTTCAAAAGTTGGACTGATATCTATTGCATCTGCTAAGCTTTCAAAATTTTCTGATAAATCTGAAAAATGGATTGCATCATCATGGAGACCACCAATTAGAGTAACTTCACCATTTGGATTTATTTGTAAATCTTGAACTTGTACATTTGGATGAATAACATCTGAAATTGGTAAATTCGATACACCTAATAATGATTGATCATTTAAAACTTCAACTTCAATATTACAGAATTCATTCGGATCATTTTCCAGTATAAAACCTAAGTTATTTTCCATATTTATAGGAAGTTTCATATCATTTTTTACTAATTGTTGTACATTTAAAGGTAACTCGGAATTTATATACGCGGAAAATTCTTCAGAGAGTTTTGGATCACTTGCAAATGCACATAAGCATGCGTAAAAATGTACACATTTTTTAGGTGCCACTGTATCATCCTCCTTTGTAGCTAAAAAAAAGACACTATAAATAACAAATTAAAACCATTAAAAAATAAAACAAAAATAGTTGTTACGACTATACTTAAGAGAGCGTAATAATTACAAACTTTGCTCAGCACAGTGGCTATTTTGTGCAGGAATATTAGAAAAGAGGATGATAATGATGAAGGATTCAACTAACTTCGAAAGAAAGCCAGTTTGTTTTTATGTTAGGTCGATAGCGGCAGTACCCCCAAAATTAAATTAATTTAAACATTTCAGATGTTTATGATTTATTTCGCTCTCTATTTCTCTCTATAAGTTTACTTAATTTTTAATTAAAAATCGTCACTACTGTCATGCGTAATACCAATATTTCGTCTACAGGGTATTATACAAAATGACTCAAAGTGCTGAATCCATTGGCAGCTCTACTTGCTATTGTATTGTGGCGATTGACATTAAGTGGGGCTAACGGCAGAATACCTAATTTCGGAGCTAGAAACGTTTGCAATTAAAAGCTTGCGAAGGTCCACTTCGACTACAGATATTTGTGTAATTTTAATATTTCATTATTTTTTAATGGAGTGGGAATGCAAAAAATAGTGTGATTCAAATTCTCTTAATATTAAATTAATTTTCAAAAAAATGTAAGTACAAAAGATGGATTTACAAAACCAAAAATAAGAATGTTCGGATATCGCATGTTCCGTACCGCACATAAATAGTTAATTTTCTTCTACAATCTTGACTAACACAAATTAAATCATAAAATGTAATATTTCTATATTTTATGATTTTATTTGTAAATGTATATGTAGTTAAAAAATGTATATCTAACTAATAATGATTTTCTTTCCCGAATAAAAATCTCGAGTATACTTCTGATTCCAGCCAGTGCCGTAGCTAGGGCCCCGTTTTGGGGGGGAGAGATTTTGGGGTCCAAGTTAGAAAAATGTATGTATATTTGTGTTGCGGAGAAAGTTTGAAGCTACGCTACAGGTTGCAGCATCTCCATTAGAGGTTTCCACGAGCCGCCACTAGACTAGGCAAAAACGTTCACAGAAGAACTTATTGGTGACTACCAGGCGGGATTTCGATCTAGCAGATCGACAACAGATCAAATTTTCTCATCAAGACAAATTCTTGAAAATGTTGGGAACATAACATCGACATTCATAATGTTTTATTGATTTCTGGAAAGCCTATGACAACATTATACGTGATAAACTCTGGGAGACAATGGACGAATTTGGTATCCCTAGTAAACTTAAGCAGAGTGAAAGTAGGAAACCTTTTGTCAGTCTTTTGAAATTCATACTGAGTCATACAAGGAAATGCCGCCTCACTTTTGCTATTTAACCTCGTGCTGGAGATGGTGTTACGAAAAGCCCAACCACCGTTGTTTACAGCTCAATGGGTACCACAAAATTTTAGGGTATGCAGATGACCTGGATATTATTTAAATTAAGGTTGAAGGCGTAATATACTTTACTGAACTTGATGTCGAAAAAAGAAGAAAAAGAGTTTATGATTAATACCTTGAGAAAGCATATAACTGGATTGACGGTTCTTGTAGAACAAATAGTTGAACAAAATCAAAAGGGGTGGTATGAACATGTTTGCTTATTGGGCAATACGAAAAGCAAAACTATTTTCTTCAAGGACACCAAATGAAAGATCAGAAGAACATGCAAAGTAGAAATTTAAAGTGCTGTAGCAAGAAAAGGGGTGAAATAGGAAAGAAGGTAGGCTATAACACAATACTAAAAAATGTAACAATAAAAATAGAAAAGGACACTGCAAAAATAATACTCAAACTCCAATAGCCTGCTACCAGAAAATGGTAAAAAGGCTTAATGATTAAGTATAATCTGTTTCTTTGGTTTAAATCGAAATAGATTTTGAAATCTACTGACATTTAACGATTGCTTTTGATCATTATGTATAGAAAAAGCCCACTTCAATCGTTAAAAAGTGAGCTCGTTAAAACGTAAGAAAATAAAAAATCTTCGAAGACTTTAAGTATACGAAAATTTTGTTTTTGTAATTTATTTATTTATTTAGCGTATGGCTGCATACAGTTACATAATATAAACAAATCACATAATACCTATAAAATAGCACAATTATAGTAGTAGCTTGGTTTTTGTAATTATGCTTGCCTATAACAAAGTAATATTAAACCAAAATTATCTTACCTTAACGTAAAACAAATGCCTCAACTAATATAAAATTATATTTTAGTTTTTATAAATATTATATATTTTCACCAACAGGAAGACTGATCAAAGTGATGACAAAAAATAAATATAGAGGCTATTCCAAACCTTTAGGCGAAACTAAATGGAATTTTAATTTTTGAAAATTGTCACAAGCTCACTTTTTCTTGATCTAAGACGGCTTTTGCTAAACAAAATGATCAAAAACCTCATTTAACCAATAAAAATTACTAGTTATTAGGAAAATAGACGAAGACAAGGATACAGCATGCTGGAGGAAATAACTTTAAGGAAAAAGATATCCAAATACAGACCAGAAGGGAACTAATCCACAACTTCAACTACAATAAAAGATACAAGTTTTTAGTATCCATGGAAACGGCAGAATACCTAACGAAAAATGACAAAAATACAAAGATGATAGCTAGGTATAGAGTAGGAAATGAAGAAAATGGAAATATGTACTGGAAACAAGATCAAGAGGAAAAGTGCAGAATATGTGAAAGAGGAGAAGCAACATTGGAACATCTGATAAGAGACTGCACAGAGGACTTATGGAACTCCAAATCAGCTGTACAGACACTCACGGCTAGTTTTACAATCGGCAGTTAAGTCTCTGGCTAGTGGTTACCGTGGAAACTTATGGTAATAATTATATTACAAATATGTCGTTAGCCATTGATTTGAGCTAACCAACAGGTAACCATGAATTGTAAAACCGGCCCTCAGTGATTTAAGACCCGACGCAAGATGGATGGAACTGGTGAAGTAGAAAAGGGGAGAAAAATCTTGAAATAGAATTATCTCTTTGTTGTGTATTTTTTTATATTTATGCTATATGTTAGAATGAATGATTTTTTGTTTTGTTTGTAAAAGGTTATACGTAGGTAGTACATGAAATGTGAAATAGTTTATGTAGATTTTAATCCGATAGAAAACAATAAAAAAAACTTTACTACTAATAAGAAGTAATAAGATAAGCATAATAAACTACACCTATCCCCTGATTTACAGGGTACTTTTTTTACAAGATTTTGCTTTTACACGATTTTTAGAATAACGTTTTTTAATTTTTTTTTAACATATTTCTACATTTTTTAATTCCATTCTATTCGTAACACTGGTATTAAATTTAAAAATGTATGCACAATTGAACTTTCTGTTCTTGTGATCTAAAAATTGAGCCTGAACCAGTTGCGTTCACAGCAAATGTTATCCGAGTAGAACTTAAATTAGGGCGAAACTTGGGAAATAATTTTCTACAAAATGACCCGAATGTTGAATGAGCTCTCCGATTTCAGCGAGATATTAAAAAATGTTTAACCCAATATGAGGAGGCCTATAAAGATATAACAAAAAATCAAACACAATTGTTATATACGGATTTCATTACCAAGTCTCGCCGATCTGAAATTGTCCCTAATTCATCAACCATCTTACCAGAATCGCATAAAGTACTATCAAGTGATGAAAGTGACATCATACCAATCGGGAAGAAAAGATTAATAGTAATATTTTTTTTAGGACCTTATATTGAAATAAATATCTGAATTAAGCACATTTTAGTTTTTTTTTTTTTCTATTTACACGGTTTTACATATCAAAATCTACAATTTCGATTTACACGATTTTCTGAGGAACCGATCTTCTGTGCAAATCGGGGGATAGGTGTAGTGTATTAACATCAAAGGATTGTTTGTCACACGCATAAATAAATTTAACGGCTTGAGATAAAAAATGGATAACGTTCAGTGGCATTCTTTTCTCCTTAAAACTCATAGAATACACACGAAATACAATCACATCACACTTTTCATTTTTATCTATTAGAGCAAAAAATAAATATCAATAATTTTCGCGCCCTTGTGCAACAAGTCGCCTATGGCCTGGACCATAGGCTCTTTACGTAGAACTTAATTTTATATAAGTAGTACGATGATTTTCATTTTAAATATAGATCACCAAATATCATTACTAGCCAATCATCATTAGTCAACTACATCAAGCTTAACAGATTTTACTGAACTAAACCGATTTAGAATATGTAGAACAAAAGTATTCAAATTTCATGATGAAATGTGATGTAATAAAGATATTAAAAAAACGCTCGGTAAGTTTCACTTATTTTATTTGATTTTTCTCGATACTATGATTTCAACAGTTATGTCATTGTCAAGAGTTCATCACAAACTGATAAACTCTTGACAATGACAAAACTGTTAAAATACTAGTATCGAGTGAGCTTAAATAAAATTAATGGAACTTACCAAGCATTTGTTATATATATTTTATTAAACTGACTAACTTTCTGAAATAAATTGATCTGCTCAGTGTCTCCGAATGCTGGAACGCACATGGTATGGATCAGCACTGAGCACACTGCAAGCAGTTTAACTAAGGCGCAGATACCCACATGTCATGCAAACTTAATGTGTTAAAAGAATTAATAAAGAATAAGTCACACATATATAACACACTTTTACATACATACACTAAAATTAAACAGACCTAGATATATTTACCTTTATAATCTACGCAACTACAGTGAAACTTATTTTCAACTTTATCTTTAGTTTTGGAAGTAAAAAATGAGAAATGTAAATATCCCAAAGGATGTTTAGAAGTAACTAAACATTTCACAGCCATAACATTTTTCGAGATCCTCTGTACTAAAGGCCCTGTTGTTTGAGAAGCCAACAAATAAATATCTTGTTTAACGCTATTACTAATATTCAATGAACTTAAAATACTGTTACGTAAAGTTAATGTAGATGCTTCATTTTCACATTTCATAGCTGCTTCAATATGTTGACACATTGGAGTTATTAAGCACTCATCTGTTTCGTGACATTTTAATATAGATGTATCAAATAAACGCTGACAAGAATCTACAAAACACAGCGCTGTTTCTGATAATACAAAATTGCCGGAATCCTGAATGCTGATTTGTGCTTGTATTAAAGGTAACTGAACAAATCCTCGATAATCTGGACCTTTATCTCGTACTCTTACGGAATAAATTTGTGTCGTGTTTCCAGTTACGAGTTTCACAGCTTCAGAACTAAATTTCCTTTTTTCTTTGAAGACAGCTTTACAGTTTTTATTTTTACAACTTAAGCCTCGGGTGCCGTTATATGTACCACATTTTGGACATCTTCTTACGCCTCTAAGCGTTGCTCTTCCTAAGTCTGATAAAAATGATTTAATTTTCTCCTCAGACATTTTCAATATTTGGTTATGATTTACTAATATGTTTATATATGTAGATTAATACATTTTGTCCTACTTATCTTGGTATACCCTTATCTTTACTGATTATTATGCCATAATACTTTTGCTTGCACTGTTATGTTTAGATATAAATTATATGTAATTATTTGTTATTATGAGATGTCAAATACATGTCAAACATAAACAAAATATTTCCCTAGATTGTTAACCTATTTTCAAGATTTATATATGTATCAAATTTTAATGTCAAAAGTTGCAGAAAAATTAAAAGGAGCTATATAATTTAATAAATAATGATAAATTTAAGAAATTTACAATACAATATAACTGTTCCAAAAGAAAAGAAGGTGGTATTTTAATTTTTTTTATAAGTACACGTCATTTTAATAACAATGATTTGTAGATTTTAATTGTGAAATTAAAAAGGGACTATTTTTGAGGGAGGAGTAATGTATATTTTCATTATCAGTGTAGATAAGTGACTGATAAGAAAAAATTATTTTCTATGTTGCAAATAACGCTTATAGATATACAAATCTCTGTGATGATAATTTAGTAAAATGTCAAACTGTTCTAATTGCAAGAAGAAATTTGCATTGGTTCTTAATTTAGATAGAAAACGATGTAAAGAATGTGACCAGTATTTTTGTTACAACTGTATATCTACAGTTTTTGGGTAAATATATATTTTTTTATTATCGCAGTAAGTTGAAGAGTTTATTTTCGTTTTTATTCTTTGATGTTTTGTATTTTAGGACTTACTGCAAAGCATGCAAGATACTGAATACTCGTCCACCTATTCCTAGTTCTATTTCAATGTTAAGAGCTCGGGACATAAAGATGTACCTTACTAGACGAAAAATGCCAACAGATTCATGTATAGGTACAATAATCAATTTATTATATAATAAAATATGTGTAAATATATTATGCTACTCAATATATATTAATAGTTATTTCTTAATTTCAGAAAAAGAGGACTTAATAAAAAGTTTTTTTAAATACGTTACATTAGAACCACAAATTAAAAGTAAAAGATCAAATGTAAATTATAGAGCATATAGTAATAGTAACAGTGGTTCTCGATACTCCTCAACTCCTAATTTGGCTGGAGATAATAGAGAAAGAAGTAAGTTATTTTTTAATAATTACTATTTGTTCATGGAAACTATTGAATAATATGAACAATATCACAACGACATCTAAAAATCAGGACAAAATATACATGATGTGAACTGGAATAGTACAACAAAAATTTTCGATCAGATTATTGTTTCATGAAAAAAAGTTGATAAAAGTAATATATGAAAAATTATTATTATCAGGTGCCAAATAAAAGCTTTTGAACCATAGGTTTAGGTACAATTATTAGTTGTTAAAAGTGTTTCTACTATGTCACGTTTTTTTTCCATAAAAAGTTGTCCCCCACCATATTACAAAGATGGGATGGGCTAAAAATCTATAATTAAATTATGTAAATTGATATGAATTGAAATGGTATGTTTGGAATTTTTTTATTCTTGTTTTTTTTTTCTTTCTTAATGTAATTTATACATGGTGTTTAATTGACCTGAGGTACATATAGGGATTTAACATGTAAAAACAGATATATACGATTTCCTGCTTCCTTGTTATACAGAAAAAAATTAAATATAAAAATTGTGCAGAATTTTATTTTGTTTTGATTTTTATTTTGTATTGATTTTTTATATTTATTTATTTTTTCTATTAAAATTAACAAATTATTAAAAATAGTGTGCCATGATGCCGTTGTTTACTATAAAACTCCAATGTCATGGCACACCATGGTTAAAATTTAGCAGAAAAAAATTAGATAAAATTCAATTATTTAAATTTAAATTCAATTATTTATTATGTAAATGAGTGTTAAATTTAGTTTTTATGAATTTATTAAACACAAAATAAAATTCTGAACAATTTTTAAATTTAATTTTTTTCTATATAACCAACGAAGAAGCAGGGAATCACATACAGTATTGAGCAAAACAGAGGAAACTTGTTGAAAATCCATAAATTTCAATTTATTCACTTAATAATTTAACTTGGAAAAAAAAAAAATCCAAAAATATTTCCACTATTTCAAAGTACATAGTTTTATTTGGTTTATAAAATTCATAAAAAATTAGTGTAAAATTAACAAAACATGATTCTAATAATGTTTGTTTACGAGCAAAACAAAAGAAACTTATTTATTTATAACAATAAGTAAAATATAAAATTAATATTTGGTCCAGTAATCTCTGTTTTTTATAACTTCTTGGCATCTATTAGGCATAAACTTTATTAAATTAATAACAACATCTGAGGGTATTGATTCCCAAGCACATTGTATAGCTTAATACATGGTCGCTTTGTTGGTGTATCTTATGCTGCCAATCTTCCGATCTACTATTGCCAGTAGATTCTCAACTGGATTGAGATCGGTTGACTAGGTTGGCCAATCTAATACTCGAATCCTATTTAGTTGCAACCACTCAGTTACAAGTTTAGATTTATGCTTAGCGTCGTTATCGTGTTGGAGCTATGCAATGTGCTTGGGAATCAGTACCCTCAGATGTTGTTATTAATTTAATAAAGTCTATGCCTAATAGATGCCAAGAAGTTATAATAACAAAGGTTACTCGACCAAATATTAATTTTATATTTTACTTATTGTTATAAATAAATAATTTTCTTTGATTTGCTCGTAAACAAAAATTATTAGAATCATAAGGTAATGTTAATATTACACTAATTTTTTATGAATTTTTTTTCTAAATGTTTTATAAACCAATAAAATTATGTACTTTGAAATAGTGGAAATATTTTTTTTCTAAGTTAAATTATTAAATGAATAAATTGAAATTTATGGATTTTCAAGAAGTTTCCTTTGTTTTGCTCAATACTGTATATCTGTTTTTACACGTTAAATCTCTATATGTACCTGGTCAATTCAACACTCTGTAGACTATTCCAAACGTTTAAGCAAAATAAGGGTCATTTTTAGGGTTTTGTAGGTATGACCAAAAAACCCTTATACCGTCATTTTGTCGTCTGTCTGTCTGTCTGTCTGTCTGTCTGTCTGTCTGTCTGTCTGTCTGTCTGTCTGTCTGTCTGTTCGGTAAAAATTGTAGCCAAACGGCTAAACCTAGAGAGTTGAAATTTGGCATGCTTATACAACTCTTTGACCCGCACATAGGAAAAATACTAAAACATCTAAAAAACATACCCCCCTAAAAATATAAACAAATATGTGCTAATCGAAAACAAAAATATTTTTTTTAAATTCTGAGTAGGGTATCAAATGAAAGCCCTTAGTACGTAGATTAACGATCAAATTTTTATTTTTGCAAAATAAATTATTTTGAAGCAATTTTTGCCAAAATTGTGCAAAAAAAATTTTGTCCCACACCCTGTAGCCCAGATGGTTTAAACTAAAAATCTAAAAAAAATCTAAGTAATGTATATTGGTGTGAACCGAAATAGTACAACAGGAATTTTTGATCAGATTATGTTTTCGGAAAATAACGCATTTTTTGTGGTTTTTGGTTCACAAAGTATAAAAGTTATACCAATGTAAGACACTCACATGCAAAGCGTGCAATAGCCTAATGGGTTACAGCACTGCTAAAATGAGCTGGAAAACGAAGGGTTTCGAGTTCGAGTACACGGAGTGAATTTTATTTTTTGTTTTTTTTTTTTGCATTTTTATTAAGTTGAAATTATTTTGTCAAAATTCTAGTTATATTTTGACAAATGTTGTATTTAATTTTTATGAGCGTAAATTTAATAACCAGTCTTATTATATGATTAACAGACGATAAATTATTTTAAAAATATCGTTCATTTTACCGTGATTACTACAAAGTAAAATTTGTCTTACACACTCAGCATACCGCCTTCACTTATTATATACCTGCGAAACCCTGAAATGTGTGAATATTCACACTTCACATCAATTTTTATTTCATGAAGTTGTAACGAGCTCACTTTTTAATGATTGAAGTGGGATTTTTGAACAAAATGAACAAAGTTTCATTCATTCGTTAAAATTTAGTACATTTGGAGATCTAGTTCTGCTTAAATCAAAGAAATCGAATATAGGGTATTAAATGAAAGCTCTTAATACTTCGGTTAATGGCCGTGACTTTCAGTTTCTTGATAAAACTGTGAAAATTAACACTGCACATCAATTTAATTTTTCTGTGACATTACAATACTGTTTTTTTTTTTTTTTTAATACAATATTCTGTGTTCATCTAACACTGTCATTCTCATTATATGGATGTATTATTGTTTTTTATAAAGCTA
This sequence comes from Liopterus haemorrhoidalis, assembly GCA_963971575.1. Lineage (NCBI taxonomy): Eukaryota > Metazoa > Arthropoda > Insecta > Coleoptera > Dytiscidae > Liopterus > Liopterus haemorrhoidalis. The sequence continues at coordinate 36,925,712 of OZ020612.1, read as the reverse complement.
ATAATTATTTTATAATTATTAACAATTACTCAGACTAGTATATATTTGTTTTTTTAGGTGAGACGAATCATCCTCAAACACCGCCTCCGAGAACTCCTAGAACTTCAGCCGATCCAAATGAAGGTCCAAATATAACAGTAGCCTCAGGCTCAGGTGCTTACATATACACTGAATTTCACACGGCGAACACACAAGCATTTACTGACACTACTGAAGATGGTACAAATACTAATGCCTTTAATGAAGTAAGTTGTTTATTTAATATAATGGGTTTAACCGTAAGAAATTAAGGAAAAACCTTTAATTTCACCTGTAAACAAATGATTAAAAATACGTTTTTAATAACCACAATGAAAAATATAACCTTTGGATCAATGCCGTGCCTATATACAGCCTTGGACAAATGTATGGAACACCCTACGTTTTATTGAATTTTAGGATTATTACAGGAAAAATGGTAAATAATATAATACATACATCTTTAAATGACAACTTTAATCAAAATTATTAATATTTTGTGGTACCTCACCGTGCTTTAATTACCGCTTGTACCCTTTTAGGCATACTGTCAACAAGATTTTACGTACATCGGATTGTACATTGAACCATTCGTACACAATAATTTTCTACAATTCTTCTTTTGATTTGCATTTGTAAAGAGACACCTTGTTTATCAGAATCGACCATAAATTTTCAATTTGCGATAAATCTGGTGACTGGGGGGCCATGCAAAAAGTGGCACATTGTTTTTGGAAAACCATTCATTTGTTGCTTTGGCTTTGTGGCCGGGGGCATTATTTTGTAGAAAAACATATTCTGGATTGTCTTCATCAAATAATTTTAATATTGATAGCTCCAAAACTTCATTAAGCATAGTAATGTAACGAGCAGAATAATGCGTCCCTCGCACAAAAGGATTTCGCTTAAGCCACTGGCAGACATGCACCCCCAGATCATGATGCTACCACCACCAAATTTTACCGTAAGGATGATTCTGTCAGAATGAAAAGCTTCACCCGGCCTACGTCTTACAAAGATGGTTCCAGGTTGTCCAAAAAACTGATCCACAAAAGAAAAAACAATCCTTAATTTCGTAAATTTATAGTAAATTATATATTGTTAGTGCAATAATTGCTTAGAAATTTATTTTTCTGTTAAAATCGTAAGTACATTAAATCACTACAATGATTCTATACTGGACTCACTATATTGGACTCATCAGATCAAATGATTTTCGTTCATTCATCAGGTGTCCCAATTTAAATGTTTTTTGGCCCACTCAAGGTGAAGTTTTTTGTGTCGCTCGGTCAACTGTTGTTTTCGGCGAGCTCTTCTTCCATGCAAATTAGATTCCACTAGACGTCTTCTAATTGTTCTAGAACAGGGGTTCTTAAACTTATGTAGTCCGAGGACCCCCTCTTGAACCACTTTTTTTTTGCGGACCACGTCCCTACCCTAGGCATTTTACGTCGTTCTTGAGACTTAATTTCTGGCTAGAATAAATATTGGTAAGAATGTATCGCTGGTTATTTTAATAAATGGTCTTGCGCATTTATAGAGATGAGTATTTTTATTAGCATAAAGAATAAAAAACATAAAATGAATAAAAATAGTAGTAAAAAGAATTAGAAAAGTTACAAATTATAATACATTAAGCTCATACAAACTGAAAATCAATTAAGGACAGGGGAGTGGAGAAATTCCGAAAATTATTTGAAGACGGGAGAGGGGTTGTGATTCCAAGAAAACTAGGGGCATAAATTTCGTGCGAGCTGCTTGAAACTTGTTGTCCCGGATTCGGCCCGTTGGCCACAGGCTGGACGCGGAATATGGATCAAAAAGTGTCCCCTCAAATATTTTACTCACCAGCCGCTACTGTATGTAGATTATAATTTTTAGGTCCCCTCCACCCCTTATATCCCAAAATATTCATCTAATTGAAAAAAATGCATTAAACAAAAAAGATTTGTTTTCTTACTATAAACAATTTTTGTTATATACAGGGTGTTATATTTTAGTGGACCCAGCAAATATCTCGCTTATTTATTAAGTTAGTAATTTATTTTATATAACATGATTTATACAGCAACATGTAAGCTACTTGATGACGGATGTACATTCATGATACCACTTCCGATCTATTAGTAATTAATATCTTAACTTGAAACTAATAATTAACTTAATAACTAACTTTGAAATTTCAAACGGAACATGCTAATTTTTTTACAAATTTGAAAAGTACATCAAATTTGCTTTACAATCATGTAAAATAATCCATATGTTACATTATTAAAAAGTAAAATGGCGGGCACTTTTTTATACACCTAGTCGAAAAAAGAATAGTGAGCCATGACTAAAAAAGCCGGAATAGTTCAATAGGAATTTTTAATGTGATTAGTTTTTCAAAAAATGTCGTTTTTTTTGTATCGTTAATAAAAAAAAAAAAAAACATTTAAATTTATTTTTATTTTGTGGTACTAAAAGAAAGCTCTCTACACTGTGGAGTGTAGCGTGTAGTGTTCAGTTATTTTATTATACTATTATACGTTGTGATTCAACCTATTGTTTGAATTACTTTAGATTTTTGTTTTTAAGGTATCAAAGAGGAATAAATTATTTATAGTAATGAAATACTTATAAATCAAATAATACTTTAATAGTGAGAGATACGTTTCTGAAATTGAAAAAAAAATGAAGCCAATTATCAATACATTAATCTAATGAAGCTTTGAATAGGTAGCAAATGTAGAAAAAAAAACGATTTTTGGAACATTATTTAAATTTAGTTGAAAACAATTAAATGAAAGCTCTTATTACTCAAATAACGAATGAAAGTAATTATCAAAAAACTTGATGTGATTATAGAACAAATATTCCTAAACATCCAGTATCATGTTGGCTTCTTTCTTATTAAACACCTACAAAACCCTAAAATTAGTGAAAATTCACACTTCACATACATTTTTTCATAGAACTATATAATTTTGCCACGCCTGAAGTACTTACACATACATTTTAGCGCTCCAGTATTATTGGCACCAGCAATTAATAATATTATATAGTAAAATCTCTTGTCACCTCTTACAAGGGTAATAAACGCCTGCATTATGAACAACTGTTTTCCCGATAAAGTTGCCAAAGTTTTGCCGCTATTCAAGAAGGGTGATGTTGATGATGTCAACAATTATCGACCCATATCCATTTTGCCAGTGTTTTCTAAGATTTTTGAAAAGGTTCTATACAATAAAATTATGCAATATTTTACCTGCAATAATTTATTCTCAAACCATCAGTATGGTTTTCGAAGTAACAGGAGTACCATAGATGCAGTGATGGATTTTGTCACGTATGTGTCGGATGCGTTGGAATCTGGGAAATACTGCCTCAGTATTTTTCTTGATTTAAGCAAGGCTTTCGCCTGTATATCTTGCTGAGCAAATTATCTTTTTATGGTTTCGACGACATAAGCCGTGCCTTGCTTAAATCATATTTATCAAACCGAAAACAGCTTACCCAATTTAACAGTAGCACTTCCCAGTATCTTCCTTTTCATTTTGGAGTGCCTCAAGGTTCAGTTCTGGGACCGCTACTGTTCCTAATATTTGTAAACGACTTGCCTCTTTCTGCAAACGCCAAAACAATTCTCTACGCTGACGATACAACATTATTAGATTGTAAACATGATCTAAATTCTCTTGTTAAGGATAATGTCTATCTGGTGAACAGTGTAAACTCTTGGTTTGCCTGCAATAAGCAAAGTCTAAATAAAGATAAAACTTAGTTTCTACTACTGAGCACCAGGAGACATAATATTGCCAATCTCCCCTCCATAAAGTTTCTTGGTATCCACGTTGATTCTCATCTTCGTTGGGATTAATACGTGGATATAATAAGCTGTAAACTACGCTCAACTGTGTATCTAATAAGGAATCTAAAGCATGAAGTCAGCTCAGATGTTGTTTTAAAAGCCTATATTTTCCCTCTTTCAGTCCCACCTAACCTATGGGTTAATAATCTGAGTACATTCACCTGCAACAAACAGAATTTTTGCATTACAACGAAAAGTTGTAAGAATAATTGCCGGTGCTCCTTTCAGAGCGGATTGTCGAGATCTTTTTGTGAAACTCAAAATAATGATTTCGCCTTCATTATTTATTTATCATTGTTTATTGTTTATACGTAAAAATTTAACGAATTACAGTACATTTGGTGAGACACATGATCACAACACTCGCAGTAAAAATACAATCCGCGGTAAATTTTTGCGTCTAAATAAATCAAGAAATTGCTCAAATTATTTTGCTGTTAAATTATATAATCTCTTGCCTGAGGGAATCTGTACACTATCACTAGACAAATTCAAATTTAAACTTAAGAACGTGCTAACAAATAATCCAATCTATGTCATTGATGAGTTTGAAAATGTCAGTTTTGATTAAATTTTGTAAACATTGTATTATTGATATTATATTTGACTCACTAAAAACATTTTTTGTAATTGTAATTTGGTCAATAAATATTATTATTATTATTATTATTGTAACCGGTTTTTTAATTCGGTTAAAACCGGTATCAGAAGATTATATTAGGCAAGAACGCAAAGAACGGAAATGGTATCGTTTTCGTATCCGAACGAAAACGAACGGTATTTTTTTCTCAGTCCTTGATTAAAATTAGTTTATCAAACAATGAAATTATCCATGACTAATTTATTTATAATTTGATTACAATTACTTAGTTCTGTTAGTACGTTTTCTAGTTATGATTATGTGTTTTTCGTTATTACATTTTGTTAAAAGTAAATATTTATTGATCTTTCTCGGCATATTTTTGTATAAAAACCATTATCTGACAAAATCTTCTATGTAGTTTTCATTGCTTGGTAGTGATTATTTTGTCTGAAATCTTCAATATTTATGTTATATTCATTCGATAAACGGGGTCTGCATCCGTGTGCGACGGTTATTTGACGCTTTATTTCCACAACATTTTTAGATTGTGACTTTATTGCAGTATCTGACAGCTACATTCCTGATAACAATTTTACGTGTTTATTAACACGTAAAAAGTAACAGTATGGTGAAATCACATGTGGTCAGTATTTATTTTAAATATACAGTGTTTTTTTTTTTTTTTTTTTGTATATATATTAACATAACAAAAACAATATACAGTAGCAGTACCGCAAAAATAAAACTTGAAAAACATGAACCAATCTTCAAATAAATAGAGGGTTAAACAAGGAGATCCTTTGTCTCCGCATATCTTCAACTGCGTACTTGAAAGAGTTTTCAGACAAATCGACTAGGAAGAAACTGGAAATAGAATTAGAATAGATGGGAAAAACCTAACAAACTTAAGATTTGCCGACGATATAGTCCTATTCGCTGAAACAAAAGAAAACTTAGAGTCAATGTTGACAACGCTTAATATAGAAGGGAAGAAAGTAGGAATAGTTATGAACAAACAAAAGACAAAATTAATGTCCAATAATGTAAAAAGCCCAATATACGTAGATGAAAGTGAAATTGATTACGTTTAAGAATTTACCTATCTTGGTCAACTCATCTCTTTTAGCAACAAAAGCGACATAGAAATAAAGAGAAGATTAACAAATGCATGGAAACAGTTTTGGTCTCTTAGTTACCTCACTGAAAAAAACCTTCCATTACATCTGAAAAAGAAGTTATTAGACGCATGTGTGTTACCGGTTCTATCATACGGTGCACAAACATGGGCACTAACTAAAAAACAAACGTCTTCACTACAGATCTGCCAGCGTAAAATGGAACGTAAAATACTAAATATTTCAATTAAGGATAAGATTAGAAATAAAACTATAAGATCTAAAACTAAGATAAAGGATATTGCCCTTACAGCAAAAAGACTTAAATGGAAGTGGACAGGACACATGATGCGTACACAAGATGACAGATGGAGTAAAAGACTCACGGAATGGATACCAAGGGACTGCAAACGTAGAAGAGGTAGACAACTCACTAGATGGAGAGAAGAGTTAACTTATTTTAATAAAGAATGGCCAACATTTACAAAACAAAAAGAAAACTGGAGAAACTTGGGGGAGGCCTTTGCCCATCAATGGGACGTATAGGCTATTATTATTATTATTATACAATGTGTTATCGTCAACTTCTTTATTCTATAAGATACGAAGAAAATTAACTTAGGAAAGATGAAGTATTGTACGAGGATTGCCTCTTATATTTCGGGATTGCGCTAAACTAGTGCTGCCATCTGGTAATTGACGCTTCTATCCTAAAGTTTGACATTTTTGACGGTATACGTACTCAGAACGTTTTGACGTACGAGCGCTATTTGTGTTGTTTACAGTAACTTGAAAAAAATTATCTTGGCTAAAAATGGATTTAAATCGTGAACATTTTCGAGCGATTATTTTTTAAAAAACTTTCGAAGTGAATTAACGCAACAACTGTGTGCCGAAGAACTTAATTCGACTTTTGGCGATGAAGCACCATCAAGAGTACTGTTTATCGATGCTGTACATTGATGCTGTACGCGAACTGATACTGCAAGATCGTCATGTGACTTATCGTGAGATTGATGTATTCTTGGGCATTAGTGGGACTAGCATACATTCACTATTGCATGAACATTTCACCGTCCAAAAGATTTGTTCGTGTTGGATCCTACATAATTTGACAATCGCAGTGTAAAAAGCCTCAATCGGAATGGAAAAAGTGCTTCGAAAATTGGTTAAAACGCATGCAAAAGTGTATTGATCTTCATGGAGAATATTTTGAAAAGAAAGAAAGCCACTTTTTTTAATAAATAATTGTGTTTGATCTCAAATCCTGAAATATAAAAGGCAACTCTCGTACTCTATACATTAAAATATTAACTGGTCATCAAATAAGGATATTTCGAAAAAATAAATTTTTAGGATTTTTGTAGGAATAACGTATAACTAATTGTATCGTCACTCATATGGCTGTCTGTCTGTTTAAACATAAACATTGTGACGAAACGGCTAGACCTAGAATATGACATGCTTCATTGACACATATATTGGAAAAATACTGGAAATAAAATAAATCGGTCAAAAAATATAAACAAATTTGTATGTAACGATATAGATAAGATTTAAAAATAATAATAATTAGGGTATCAAATAAAACCTCTTGACGTGTAGATAAAAGAGCTACATTTTATTTTTGAAAAAACAAATGTTTTATCTCAATTTTCGCCAAAAATAACAAATAACTTGATCTAAAAATAAGAAAAAAATGGATATTGATAGGAAATGAAATATTTCAATAGGAAATTTTGATCAAGTTAGTTTTTCAAAAAATATTGAATTTTGTTTCGTTGAAATATACAGGCTGAGGCAACACTTATGATCACCTAGATTATTTCCTTAAAAAAAGAGTTTTAAAAATATTGTTCAAATAAAACTATTTGGGGTAATGGAGGTCAAACGATAACCGTATCATTTTTTTTTGCATTTGTTTTGCAAAAGTTTTGACAGTAAATAACTTTTCTTCAAATTACACTACACATATTATTTTACAAATTATTATAACTTTTTGTTTCTATTCAACGGTGTAAAACTTGTATATCCTTACATAACAAAATATTTAAGAAAATTGTATTTTGTGGCCTTCAAAATGACGACTTATTTGTTAGTAAATAATGGAAACAAATGCATACAATTGTTTCTACTTGTCAAATTGTGGAATGAGTCACTAAACACTTATTATTTCTAAGACCACAAAAAGTCACTTTTTATAAAAATTTTGTTATGTACGGATATAAAAGTTTTACACAGTTGAAAGGACAAAAAAAGACGACTCTATAATGTTGTGTTAAATAATATGTGTAGTGTAATTTAAAAATAGTTATTAACTGCCATGCCTCTTCCAAAACAAATAGAAAAAAATGTTTGATACCATTATAGTCTGACCCCCATTACCCAGAATAAGTTTTAATTGAACAATATTTTTATTAAGGAAATAATCAAGATGAACATAAGTGTTGCCAAAACTTGTATATATATATATATATATATATATATATATATATATATATATATATATATATATATATAAAAAAAAAAATAAGATATATAAGTTATTGGGAAAAGCGGTGGAGTAAAGTAAACTCAAAAGTTACTAAGGCCCGATATTTCGGTCTAATTTTTTAAACCTTCTTCAGGGGCTGAAAAATTATTTAAATTAGTACAATATTCTGGGTGATATGATTCGGTGTTACTTGTTTATGTTTGCAAAGAATCAGAAAATTGCGTCTATTTCTAATTCCTATATTCCTACGTTGTTCTTTGATCCAGTGTTTCATTAGTTTAATCACTCCTTTGCCATAATCCTCCTCGATATTTCTGAAGAATCCCATCGTATATTATACGTATAAAAGGTTATTCCGTTCCAAACTATAAGATATAAAAGTTATTGGGAATAGCGGTGGAGTAAAGTAAACTCAAAAGTTACTAAGGCCTGATATTTCGGTCTAATTTTTTAGACTTTATTCAGGGGCTGAAAATGTATTTAAATTAGTACAATATTCTGGGTGATATGATTCGGTGTTACTTGTTTATGTTTGCAAAGAATCAGAAAATTGCGTCTATTTCTAATTCCTAAGTTGTTCTTTGATCCAGTGTTTCATTAGTTTAACCACTTATTTGCCGTAATCCTGCTCGATATTTCTGAAGAATCCCATCGTATTTGGGAAATATCGAGCAGGATTACAGCAAAGAAGTGGTTAAACTAATGAAACACTGGACTAAAGAACAACGTAGGAATATAGGAATTAGAAATAGACGCAATTTTCTGATTCTTTGCAACCATAAACAAGTAACACCGAATCATATCACCCAGAATATTGTACTAATTTAAATACATTTTCAGCCCCTGAAGAAAGTCTAAAAAATTAGACCGAAATATCGGGCCTTAGTAACTTTTGAATTTGAAAAATATATATATAATATTTCCTTATTCTGTATTAGTACTACAGTGAATACAACTGATTGTTGAAATAATGAAGATTATTTTTCAGTGTCTGTGTTTATCCGAGCATATAAATTATGGTAACATAAAATGCGACGCTGTCCGAGTTAATTCGAGTTAAGGGGTTAAATGGGAGTGGCGCATGATTCAGTTATTGCTCGTGCTTGAAATAAAACAGCTCCAAGCCTAGTTTACACTCAATAATAGTAACAGATTTTTGCATATTTATTTTTTCTCCTGGTTTTGTACACCCTTATGTCTTCTTTAAAAATAAAAATATCAATTTTTATTTAATATTTTAATAGTATTTTATTTAACAAGCATATAATGAAGTACCTCTGAAGCCAGACTAGAAGTATCACATGCTTGGAACATATTTGTTGCCCCGCCTATGCTACGGTCTCCAGTCCCCGGCCTTGGCAATGAGCGTAAAACGCTTTAAAATAATTAATTATATTTTTTATGCTCATCTTGAGTGGCGTAGCTTCAAATTTCACACACCCCTCACTCCATTAATAAACTGGAATACAAATTTACATAATGTTTTATAACTTGGGCCCCAAAACTTCTCGCCGCCTCGCACAGTGGAGCCAGTGCTGGTAATCTTAACTCGGATGATTACAACACTCACCTACGGCTCGCGTGATTAAATTCATCCTCGTGAAATTAAGCCATTATATGCGAGTCAAATACAATGTTTTATTTACAGTATTATATTTTTATCATTAAAAAAATAATTAATTTAATTTAAAAATACAGAAGTTCTGAGTTTCAAATATCAAAATTTAAAACTGACGTCTCAAAATGGCTACCGAACCATCAGCTGATTGTCATCTACAACAATGTAACTGTAATCTATAACTTGGACCCCCAAACTTATCAACTCCCGCACAGCGGGGCCTCAGCTACAGTGCTGGTCATCTTAACAATTTTAAAGATAAAATGTTGATTACGCTTATACATAGTTCCAAGAGCACCATTAGAAGTTCTCATGAGTCACCAGTGCAAGTTTATAATACAATGAACAGAATTTTGTGAAACTTTTACAAATAATTTAATTTTTTTATTTTCAAAGATAGATGTTTCCCAGCTGTAAATACCATTGTGTTAATATTTTATTTTGATGATTTTGATGTACATTTGTCTGGATATAAAATACTATTATTTTATGAGATATAAGATACTATTCATTGTTATAATCTTATCGTTTTTTCATAATAAATCCTGTTATCTTACGTCATCACTAGCTTTACGTCAGTAACTTTTTTATTTTATAAACATTCACTCAGACTGGGGGACAGATTACAGGGCCGCACCTAGGCGAGGGCAAGTGGGGCACCTGCACCAGGCCTGTAAGGGTCCCGCACTTCGACCGTCAAGTAATAAAATAATAAAATACATTAAAAATATTATTCCAAGTTTTATAAATAGTTGGAAAAAAAAATATTTTCATTGAATACAAGTATGTGTACTTTGTTAAGTTAATAATAATAAAGAAAATATCGTTATATATAGATGGGGCCCCGCAACTCCAGTTTTGCCCCAGGCCCCGTAAATGCTAGGGGCGGCCCTGACAGATTATCCAAGCACGTGCTTAGACTATCAGCAAAAATTGATTTGAAGTGTGAATTTTCACTCATTTCAGGGTTTTGCAGGTATTTAGTAAGTGAATGATGATTATTTTGGATGCGAAAACAAATTTTATATTAAAATATTTTTTTTGTTAATTTTAATTCGAACGCCTAATGCCATTATTTAGGTTTCTAAATATGTGCAGTATTTTTTTTATATAACAACAAGGTTCATTAAGAATTTTAAAAATTGCGCCTATGGCTTCCATTGGTTGTTATATTCGGATCGAGTTACTTGGGCGATAAGGCAGCGTCAAAAGACACTGCACCAACATACACGTTCCAGTGTAGCGTGTTACAAAGCTATAACTTATGTACATTATTAGCCAAAAATCACAAAAAAAGCGTTTTTTTCCAAAAACGTAATCTGATCCAAAATTCCTGTTGTACTATTCCGGTTCACACCAATGTTCATTACTTAGAATTTTTTCAGATTTTTAGTTTAAACCATTTGGGCTACAGGGTGTGGGACAAAAATTTTTTTGCACAATTTTGGCAAAAATCGCTTCAAAATAATTTATTTTGCAAAAATAAAAATTTGATCGTTAATCGACGTACTAAGGGCTTTCATTTGATACCCTACACAGAATTATAAAAAAATATTTTTTTTTTCGATGCACATATTTGTTTATATTTTTAGGGGGATATGTTTTTTTAGATGTTTTAGTATTTTTCCTATGTGCGGGTCAAAGAGTTGTATAAGCGTGCCAAATTTCAACTCTCTAGGTTTAGCCGTTTGGCTACAATTTTTACCGAACAGACAGACAGACAGACAGACAGACAGACAGACAGACAGACAGACAGACGACAAAATGACGGTATAAGGGTTTTTTGGTCATACCTACAAAACCCTAAAAAATGGGCACCAGTTGTTCGTATCATATATAACTCGCAAGAAAGTCACATGAACGACACTATCCGTTTTTTTTTTAATTTTATTTTTATTTTTTTTTAATTCTATTTATTTGGTCTCAGATACTGTCAGCCACTGTTATTTAAATTGATTACATTGCATTATAATTTGGATTAATAACAATATATAATAAACAATATACTATACAATACATACTAAAAATAACTATATGTATTTAATGAACTTTAGAGTTTGATTTTGGCGTTCATTAAGAATTCGTAGATCGTCTTCAATGGTCCTTACTAGGAATGACGAGAAATAGAAATTTTAGTTATTACCCACTACCCGTTAATTACCCACTACCCGTTAATTGCCCGTTACCCGTTAATTACCCGCTACAAGATAAATACCCGTTATCCGATAATTACCCATTACCCGTTAATTACCCGCTACCAGATAAATACCCGTTATCCAATAATTACCCGTTACCCGTTAATTACCCGCTACCCGTTAATATATAAAAATGAAAAGTAAGTATAGCAAAATTGAATGAAGTGTGAATTTTCACACATTTCAGGGTTTTGTAAGTATTTATTAAGTGTTAGAAGCCAGCAGAATGCTGGATGTCTAAAAAACATGTTTTGAACATTTTTATTCGTTATTTGAGTACTAGTAGCTTCAATTTAATTTTTTAAAACTAAATTTAGATAATAAGCCATTAATTAAAAACATAATTAATATCTCTCGTACGTTTCCGGCTCAGATCAATGTACGTTACCTATAATTTTTTCAGATTTTTGTCCAAAATCGTTTTAAAAGAAACATATTTAAAAAACAACATTTCGTTCCCTAATCTACGTCTTCCTTTTAATTCCTTCCTAAGAGTTTCCTTTTGATACCATACAATAAATTTTTAAAAAATAACTTTTTTCAACGACGGAAACCCCAACAACATCAACCCCTCTGGGAGATAGGATGGGGGACAAAAGTTTTTTTGGCATTTAGTTAGCGAAAAACTCAACAATATGAGACAGATACAGTCTGTTCCAAACGGTTAAGCGGAACTACATTTTGCAATCTAGTTACTTTAATCGTTTAAATCGTGCCTTTCGGCCGTTTTGTTTAAGCTTTGTAAATCATACTTACAATAAACATTTTTTGGTTAAGGTTAATATCATTTTAAAATGTCATTTTCTTTATATTTTGATTTTTTGTGTCATTCGTAATACAAATTTCCCATTTATTTATTTTTTGTCATTAAAATATCTAAAAAAATATTTAATTTTGACATATGTCATTCGTTTCCATGGTTTCATTGTTGGAACTTTAAATTTTGACATCCCAACGTGAAAAATGAAATAACCCAAGCAAGGTCCCTTCTCGTGACAACCTAAAAGAACTAAATTCCCATTTAGTTCCGCTTAACCGTTTGGAACAGACTGTATTACTTAGCTAAGCCAACTGGTATGATAAATTCACAAAGTTGGTAATATGGAAAATGAATATTTGGCGGGGAATTTTTAAAATTCTATATAAACATAACTGTCAATGTCACTTGTCAAGTAGTTTATTATACAAATAATGCAAATTTTATCAGCAATGGAAAATACGGTAAAAGAAACGTCAAAATAAATATACGACGAACTTATCAGAAGAGTTGGTCTTCTATAAAATTTATTTAAAAAAATGAATATATTATTGTGTGTAAAAAATTAAATTAAATGTAATGGAAGAAAAAAAAAAAAAATTCATTGGACGAACATACATGATGAATTTAACAATGTAAGCGGTCACTCTTACAGAGAAGCAGAATATTAAAATACAGTCTGTTCCAAACGGTTAAGCGGAACTAGATTTTGCAATCTAGTTACTTTCATCGTTTAAATCGTGCCTTTCAGCCGTTTTGTTTAAGCTTTGTAAATCATACTTACAATAAATATTTTTGGTTAAGGTTAATAGCATTTCAAAATGTCATTTTCTTTATATTTTGATTTTTTGTGTCATTCTTAATACAAATTTCCCATTTATTTATTTTTTTGTCATTAAAATATCTAAAAATAAATATTTTATTTTGACATATTTCATTCGTTTCCATGGTTCCATTGTTGGAATTTTTAATTTTGACATCCCAACATGAAAAATGAAATAACCCAAGCAAGGTCCCTTCTCGTGACAACCTAAAAGAACTAAATTCCCATTTAGTTCCGCTTAACCGTTTGGAACAGACTGTATATATATATAAAAAAAAACTTTACAAGAAAACAAAAATGCCGAAAATAAGTATTCACTGAAAGTGACTGGAGTTCAGTGACAGAATGCTCAGAGAAAGAGTTAGAATTAATAAATTTTAAATTATGGGCAAATCATAGACAAGATATTTACATTTATAAACAATTTTATTATTTATACATTATAAATTAGAAAAATAAATATTTATTATTGTCCTAACTCGAATGTTGTCATTATATCTTCTGTTTTGATTTATTACTGTGTTAGGTACATCGTTTATAAAATTAACATCTGTTTCTAGATCTGGATTAAGATTGCTCAATCTATTGCTCCCAGAACTCAAGAAAACCGTGCGATATAGCAAAAGTCTTGGTACTATTCTACTTTAGCAAACCCACCTTACTGCGCATGCGTGCAGTGTTACCAATAGTAAAATGTAATATTTCTTAATATATAAATAAATAAGTAATATTCATTTGAATTCTACTGCAATTATAGTTTTAACATATAAATGAAGTTTAAATCTAATATAATATTATTTATTTCCATTTTTTTTTGTTGTAGTTATTATACATTGAATGGATATTTTTTTAAATTTTAATTTGGGTGGACAATGAACTGGCACCCTACACCACCATGTTATAAACGCATGCACAATCATTCACAATTTTAATTGGGCTAATGTGAGGGTAAATAAAGTACTGTGCACCTTAAAACAAGTTAATTAGGTTAGGATTAGTTAGTAAAAATCTAGGACAGCAGAAGCCGAATGGCTCAAAGTAAGCGTACTTTACAAAATAAAAGTACAGAATTACATCCTATATTATCTGTCTCATTTTGTAATACGGAACTAACAGTAACAGTTCATTTTTTATGTTGTATATTGACAATACATTTATAATATTGTCATAGTATTGGTTCACACGGATACGGCAAAGTCTGTTTACACCACAACAGTCACCAAAGTAACCATATCTAGTTTCGTATTACAAATTGAGACAGATTATACCACCATTTTCACAAATTCTTTTAAATTTATTTCGAGCTTTTCGACTTCTGCTGTCTTAGACTTTTAATAACTAAACCTAACCTAATTACCCAGTTTTTAGTTTCACAATACTTTATTTTCCCCCATATTAGTCCCATTAAAATTCTGTATCATGCATTTATAATAAAGAAGTGGTGTAGGATGTCAAATTATGGACTCTTTTTTTACTCTATAATCAGCTGTGAAAGTAATATTATTATATACCGTCATATTTATTTAATTAGATTTATTTAACTGAAAGTTAAGCATTATTGTATAAATAATTTTAATTCTATTGTAATTTTAGTTTAAATTTACTTGTTTTAATTTTACTATAGTTGGC
The DNA here is from genome assembly GCA_963971575.1 of Liopterus haemorrhoidalis. Classification (NCBI taxonomy): domain Eukaryota; kingdom Metazoa; phylum Arthropoda; class Insecta; order Coleoptera; family Dytiscidae; genus Liopterus; species Liopterus haemorrhoidalis. The sequence goes on along the minus strand of OZ020612.1, from coordinate 36,910,630 downwards.
AACATCGCCTGGTGGGTTTGCTAAAGTAGAATAGTGCCAAAGTCTTGGCGTACATTACACTGTTCCATTTGAATATCAGGCATTTTAATATATTGATGACGCAAGGTACAAATTGCGGTATTTGATATAATATTGAATTAGACTTTATTTACTTAATATTACTATTTACTCGAAATCTATTGTCAAATTTTTCATCATCCCATTGATTAATATAATCATACCGGTGCCTATAGACGGGTATGCGGCGAAAACGTATATATATTAATATATAATATTTTCATTCAATCAAAGTAATTTGATTAATTTTAATATGACACATAACCAAATAGATCTACCGCTTAAGTATTTTCCTGTTTAGGCTTAAGTTTAAACAAAAAACTGAAACTGTGCAACAGCTAAACCATAAGCTAAAACTTAAACCTGAATAAAAACTTAAGCAGTTACTGTGCGGGTCTGGTAGCGGGTACCTGGGTACCCGTCGTCATTCCTAGTCCTTGCATGCAGGGGCTGCTGCATCTGTAGATCTTATAATAGTTTTGTTCTGGGGTCTTTTTAAGAATGTTACGAAATAAAATTAAATAATTGTTTATTTTTGTTACAGGAACCGCCACCTGAAGATAATATTTCTAATATAAAACATATAAAATTATCAGATATACAAGATGCTAAAGATATACAAGAATTATCAATAAAACAATTAAAAGAACTTCTTACTATAAATAGAGTAGATTTTAAAGGATGTGTTGAGAAGGACGAGCTTAGGGATAAAGTTACACAACTGTGGAATGCAGCTAAAACAAAGCCAGGTAAAACAAAAAGTTTGATATTCTCTTTCTCTCACACACAATATCTCTTTCTCACTCTCACTCAATCACTCCCTCACTCGCTTCTTCTATTACCCCCGAGGAGTATTATTTCTCGGTAGATTAGCTAGTTTATATTCTATTTCGCCACGTTTTCTATCTTGAGCTAGTTGTTCTGCTTTGTGAAATGCGTGTCTATTTATTTGGTTAGTCCATATGTGTGGAGCCTACAATTTACCTTTCCGTCGACTATCATCTTTTCCATGGTAATCGTTTGCTTAGTTATATAGATTATCTTAAATAAAATTGGGTTGGTTCTTGTTGACAGCTGTGCACGAATGTTCAATTGTTTTAAAAAAGAGGCATTTTTGTATAGGCAGTAGTCAGTGCAACTAAAGCCTCATTCATAACTCATATTTTAATAGACAACGCTTAATTCATAGTGCTAACGCATAATACATAATGTTAGTGGCTCAGCACAACACAAATGTACCATTTTCTGCTACATATTTAATAGATAAATTGCTCTAGCTGCCATCTATACGCAATAGTTATTACTAAACAATTTATAATAATAATGTCTTATTATTAAGTATATATATTTTTATTAAATGTACTTGTAAAAAGAACAAAAATAATATTTATTAAGTTAATTATTAAATAAAATAGCTATAATGTTCCTGAAGCTCCTCGCTCTAACCTAACTTTTTGACTTGAAATTAAAATAGGTAAAGAAAAAATCATTCCATAATAGTAATTCTTGCAAAAGATTACTCTTTTAGTCTCATGCACATCACAGGAGAAATATAAACAAATATGAATTTAACGAAAAAAATATGTTTCTGAAAAATAATTTTTAAGGGATTTTCACAATTTCTATTTCCCAGAAATGCTGCTCTAAAAATCTAAAAAAAAATCTCAATAATGTACATTGATGGAAACCAAAATAGTTCACAAGGAATTTTTTGTCAGATTAATTTGTCTGACTTACTGGTGAAGTCTCTAGATCAGCGGTTCTTAAACTGTGGTCCGCGGACCCCTGGAGGTCCGCGAAACAATTTTGACAATAACTTTACATCCCCCAACTTTTCGCTTTTATTCAAATAACTCATTTAATAAAAATCCTACGTGGTCAAGACTTTTTGTATTTGTTGTTATCTAATTAGTTATTGACATAACTAAACAATAATTAGTAAAAATTTTATTATTTTTATTCAACTGCAAATTATTTACAGAAAACATATTATAATAAGATCTATTTTGACCAATATTTGACCAAGAAATGTTTGTATGAGTTTAATGTATTATAATTTGTAACTTTTTTTATTCTTTTTACTAGTATTTTTATTAATTTTATGTTTTTTATTCTATATGCTAAAAAAAATGTTCCTCTATAAATGGACAAGACCATTTATTAAAATTACCTGCGATACATTTTTACCAATATTTATTAGAACGTAGTGCCTATGACATTATGAGCCAGAAATTAAGTCTCAAGAATGACGTAAAATGCCATGGGGTACGCAAAAAAAAGGTTGTTCAAGAGGGGGTCCTCGGACTACATAAGTTTAAGAACCCCTGCTCTAGATGAAAGACGTGGATTATTCTTTCAAAAGTTATCGAAATATGTGATTTTTTAATATGTACCAACAATTTTTTATCACTTATTAAATAACCTACAAAACCCTAAAATGTGTGAATATTCACATAATTTTTTTATGTATATGTATGGTGCGCTATTACAAAAGTTCAGTATATATACTTTTGAACAGGCCCCATTTAATGACAGGAATTTCAGTTGGTATAATTGTTTTCAGATGTATCAAATTTACCAGTTGATGAGTTATGTAAAATATGTATGGACGCTCCTCTTAACTCCGTACTTCTAGAGTGTGGACACATAGTATCGTGCATAGACTGTGGAAAACAACTAGCCGAATGCCCGATCTGCAGACAGTACGTCGTTCGAGTTGTTCACACTTTTAAAGCATAAATTGTGATTTTAAATATTCTTCTAAGTGTTAAAATATTCAAAGGATGTCTACTTGTTATTAACTATGACAATTTATTACTTATACAACTTATGTATACCTATATTTTAATAAATTTTAAGAAATATATTTTATATTTTGGAAATTTGTGTGGTGAAAAAAGAAATGGGACTGTAATAATTACATTGTCCCTAACGAGCCGAAGTAACTATTTTGATTATAATATAGTTAAAGTTTAATATTTTTCAATGGTTCTGAACCTCTTTGTCTCTCATATACTCCTTGATCTCATAAGAAAGGGTCACCAATTGACAGTTGACGAATATAATAATACACAGTTGACTCTTGAACATCGTCGGAGTTATAACCCGCGTATAACTTTTGACTTCCCAAGAACTTAACTATTAATAGCGTACTGTTGACCGGAATTCTTATCGATAACATACATAGTCGATAAACACATATATTGTAACTAGAGAAAAACAATGTTATGAAAAAAATATATATTTACAGGTCTGGTACAGTATATGCAGTAGTTTCTACTCAGTCTTTTTTTTTTGTATCTAATTTTTCATGCACATGCGTGAGCGTGGCTAATATGCGAACATTTCCGAAGCTATACTAGTTGGGACGAAGCAGTACTTTTCAAAACTTTATACAAGCGACAATCATATGCCTTTATCTATGATCATCAGTTTACAGCATATTATATTTGGTTTATTTGTCTTGTTAATATAGTGAATTTATATTTTTTGCTATTCCATTTCTGTATTTTTATGTATATTTTTTTATGGACAATAATTTCTTGATTATATGTATATTTACTTACTTTCTAGCTTCCCTTAAATAATTTTCTTACGTTAGTATTGTACTACTTGCAATGGTTTTAGTATTACATAAAATAATAATAATAATATGTAGCATTTTCAAAATTCATTTTTAGGCATAAAATGCAATATTCCTAATTTCGAAAATTTTTAAAATTAATTTTTTAATAACAATATTTCTATATTTTATATTGTAACTAATTACCTGTTTAATGCAAATCTTCATAATTGGCAATTAGCTCGTTTACAACCCAATTTAATTTTTACAATTTTATTTACTATGTTAACTACGTTTAGCCATTCTAATATAAAGCTTCGTCCGTATCCATATGCGTAATAGTCTGTACCGTCCTAGCCAAGCTAAGGTCACAAAAATGTATCCCCTCAACTGCAAACGAGCTGACAGGTGAAACTACTGTATGCACTAGAGGTGGGAAATGCGTATCTTTTTAAAGATTCGTTCGGTATAGAATGGTTCTCTAAAAAGGTTCGTTCTTTTGGAACGAATTGTTGGCGTACAACAAATCTAGTGTTTACTGTATACGATACGCTGTACCTGGCTTTTTTATTGCATAGTTATGTACTTATGTAGATGAGAACAGTATACATTACACACATTGTACTGCGCAGTGTCTCGAGTCTGCCGTTCAGCTTTCGCTTGTGCCATGTTATAAGTTGGCCCATCCATACTGAGCCTACATAGCAAACTACAGATATAGATGTACGTGTGTTCCACACTACACTCTACACAGCCACCAGCCTGAGCATTGCTCGACCCTCGTTCCGTTCCATATCAAGTCACACTCGCCACTCGCTAGCATTGGTTCGTGAGTTCGCGCACTGAAGATTCGTTCGCTGCTTATTAAAAGATCCGGTCGTATCAATTCACTGCAACGATTCGTTATTTTGAAACGAATCGTTCGCGAAAGACACATCTTTAGTATATACTGTGATACTGTTCTGTATTTATCGATACCGTAAGATTACGTCGTCTCTTAACAAGATGAATCATTTGCCTGTCAGTACGTAGACCAGGGGTTAGCAACACAGAATTTAAGAATAACTGAAAGTTGCAAGAATCACATTATTTATTATTAGAGGATCCATCGCAACGAAAAAAGGGAATTTTGACAAACCTAATATACCCAATGAGAAAAAAATGCCGTAGGCTGTCAGCTCCTGACCTACATCAATATTGTCACATGTGATACAAAACACTTTAGATATTATCCATATTACAAACACTAGACAACAAAAATGAAAAGATGATGCTAAAAAGAAATTTATAATTATATACAGGTATAATGATTCTTGCATTTTATGGTAGTGAATGATAAAGTAGATTAGTATCTACTACTGCTGTGCCGGAACACATAAAAGCCACACGCGGATACAGATACGGATACAAATTATTTGCGTCCTAATCCGCGGATACGGATCTTGCATTCAAGTAAAATAGACGTTGAAGCGATAGTTTAATGTGCCATGCCAAAAAAACTGACACCATTTAGTTGAGTAACTTGTTGTCTTTGGTTAAATTAAATTTACTCTAATATTTAATGTATATTAGACCATTCGAAAAGCTGCCGCAAGTCAGAGTAAAATTTACTCCTCTTTGAGCATTTTTAGGCCCAAGATTATATGAAAACTAATTAGAATTTATCTGTATGACACCCATCTAAGATCCGTCTTGGGAAATATAAAAAAAAATAAATAAAAATAAAATAATAATATTTAAAAAAAATCCTCATACAAGGTCTACGTCGTTTAAACCCGTATTTTTTCAGGATCAACTGTATTTTATTTTTAAATTAAAAACTTATATGCATTTCAACATGATCTACAGTGGTGAGGTTTGTGCCTGAACAAAATAATTGGTATCAAAATCAAGATGTGCAAAACTGTAAGTTTTGTTTTAATTATAAATTTGGTTATTACTGTGGTATGATATTTAGCTACAGAGCGCAGGAACACGGATTCATTACCGCTGGTTTCGCTTTTGAATCCTTTCGATATTGTGCTAATCATTTAAGTGCTCAAAAAGGAGTACTTGTTTATACAGGACTAATAGGACCTGCCGAAATGTTACACTTAAATAGAGAACTGACCTTACCTCTATCCCGTGCGCCATTCTATTGAGAGCCAAGGAGCTTTAGAACCTAAAAGCTACTTGTTTGTTTAGTTTTGTGTCTTTAATAAGTGTAGTTTTTTTCTTCTTGAATACAATACAGAGTGATTTTAGAGTCTTTTTATTATGCAAAATATGAGTCGTCACACGTACCGCTACAAAATATGCTAAACGTGATTATTATTACCAGCCAGTTTAATTTGTAACATATGTTGGGTTAGGTTAGTGTTATATTCTTTATAAATAGCCATAATCTGTTTCCAAAAATAATTAATAATTATCATTGTGTATTAATTACTATAGTCTATCTTAGACGTTTAAGCGGAACTAAACGGGATTATTATTTTATTAAGTTGTCGCAAGCTTTGCTTTTAACGATTTAATGAGGATTTTGTTAAACATTTTAATCGTTAATAGTTAGTAGATTTCGAAATCTAATTCCACTTAAATAAAAGAAACTATGAAAAAAGACTATACATTTTTAATTTTTTTGTAAAATATAAATTTGAAATAAGTTCGACAGTTAATTTTTAATTCAATGCATATATGGCTGTAGCGTTTCGTTATCGTTACAGACACTGTATACCATAAACAGTCTGGCCAATGCTGACAGCGCCGCCATTAGGGTTTCAAATAAATATTATTTTAAAATGGAAAAATAAGATAATATTTACAGAACAGTAAGTTAGGTTAGGTTAGGGAATCTTTTCAAAAAAATGTACTGTTTTTGCAAAGATTTTGTTATTTTTCCATTTGAAACTAATTCCATTTTCCATTTATTTGGAATCCTAATGGCGGTGCTGTCGCCGTTGGCCAGACTGTCATAGTATATAGTGTCTATATTTAGCGTTGAGTACGCGTGGTATGTAAGTTGACTCATAATTTTAAGCAATTTTTCGTTATGTACTAACAAGATTTTAAAGTCAGCCTGTATATTTTCAGTATAGATCTAATTCTTTATTCGCCCTCATTTTCGTATAGTTAAGTTATAGTTTAGTTTTGTTGTTTTGTACTTTTGTTATTGTGTACTTTGTAATATGTTATAAGATTTTAAATGCATTATACAAACAACTTAAATGTTTTTAATTTAGGGAGTTTTTGCAAGCTTATGAAAAAAAAAAAAAAAAATACATGATTTGTTTTAATCAGTTACCAACAGAACTGTTTAGAAAATTGTCTCCTAATAACTCTTATTACAGGGGTTTAGAGAGGGAAGGTTAATATTTTGGTAACAGATAGTATCGATAATTATGAGAAAAATAGTTGTGTCTTCGTGGTAAGATCTGCTTGCGCAGTACAAGGACGCGGATTAAAATCCGTCATAACACTTCGAAATTTTCACCTTTCGACAATGTAAAGCCAATTCAAGGGATCTATTCTGTAACTTCTCGACAGTCACATGCACAGTATCATGTCACCTATGCATACTGAACTGTCTTCGTAGACTGGTCCTATGTGATGTTGTTTTGTATTCGGCATTATCGAAAATACAGACTTGGACAAATGTATGGAGCACCCTACGTTTTATTGAATTTTAGGATTATTACAGGAAAAATGGTAAATAAAATAATAACTTGAATGACAACTTAATGACAACTTTAATCAAAATTATTAATATTTTGTGGTACCTCCTCGTGCCTTAATTACCACACGTACCCTTTTAGGCATACTGCCCACAAGTTTTTTACGTACATCGGATTGTACATAGAACCATTCGTCCACAATAATTTTTTTAAATTCTTCTTTTGATTTGCATTTGGAAAGAGAAACCTTGTTTATCAGAATCGACCACAAATTTTCAATTTGCGATCTGATGACTGGGGGGGGGGGGCATGCATAAAGTGGCACATTGTTTTTGGAAAACCATTCATTTGTTGCTTTGGCTTTGTGACGGGTGGTTATTTTGTTGAAAAACATATTATGGATTGTCTTCATCAAATAATTTTAATATTGAAGGCTCCGAAACTTCATTAAGCATGGTAATATAACGAGCAGAAAAATGCGTTCCTCGCACAAAAAGATTTCGCCGAAGCCACTGGCGGACATGCACCCCCAGATCATGATGCTACCACCACCAAATATGACCGTAGGGATGCTGTCAGGATGAAAAGCTTCATCCGGCATACGTCTTACAAAGATGGCTCCAGATTGTCCAAAAAGCTAATCCACAAAAGAAAAAAACAAACCTTAACCCTTCACCGCATAGTGTGCCATATATGGCACATTCCGATTTTTATTTTTTATTTTACTTTTAAAACTGAATCAGAACGTTACTTCATGAATGTTCATATATGCCATATACACAGCAATGGATCCTGCAGTATCTCAAATAATGGGCTGCAATAGATTTGAGGATATCAAGCGGAATTTGCACTTCAACGATAACTCTGAATTTATTGACAAAAAACAACTAGAAGATACGACCTTTTCTTTCAAAAATTCGAGGGCGACTGCTTTTAATCCCTAATGAAGAACACCTAACAATTGACGAGCAAATAATACGGAATCATTTTCTTTTGTAACATAATGTAGAACCATAATGTTCCATGTATGGCACAAACCCTAAATTATTATTTTAATTATTATTTTTTCATAAAAATAATAATTAATATTTTAAACATATTTTTTTAATTAATTTTTCTATCAATAAGAACCAATTCCTAATACCCATGAATTATTTCAGCCAAAAATAAAAATTCATGCAGTAAAGAGTTAATTTCGTAAATTTATAGTAAATTAAATTTTATATTGTAAGTGCAATAATTGCTTGGAAATTTGTTTGTCTTTTAAATTCGTATGTACATTAAACCATTACAATGCTTACTTCTATATTGGATTCATCAGATCAAATGATTTTCGCTCATTCGTCAGGTGTCCAATTTTTTGTGTCGCTCGGTCAACAGTAGTTTTCGGCGAGCTCTTCTTCCATGCAAATAAGATTCCACTAGACTTCTTCTAATTGTTCTAGAAGAAACTTTAACTTCTCTATGTTCCCACAGATCACCAGCCAGCTCTTTTGACGATATTGAGCGTTTACGAAGAGCACTTCTCTTTATAAAACCATCATCTCTGGAAGTGGTTGCACGTTTTCTTCCGGTTTTTGGTCTGTTTTCATAAGTATCGATCTCTTGGAACCATTTGACTTGGAACCTTTTAAATCACACTAATCTACAATACATATATTCAAACGTATGTAAACAAGTACAAATGTCTAAAAACAATATCACTTTTCAAAGAGGATACGCTCCTAGGTCTCCTCTCAAGAGCGGCACAACATCGTTAAAAGTGCACTATCGATGAGTTACAGGATACCAACACGAGGTGTTGAATATCGGAACGTTCAACAGGATACCGTAGAAACGATTGTCGAAAAGCTTACAGAATAGACTCCCCTGGAGTCGACATAGACTTAAGTACTGAATTCTAAAAACCCGTACCTGTTTAAACAGGTATAATAAAATCGGCCAAAACAGCACACCGACCACGTGACATATATGAAGTGCCAGAGGCCTAGAAACTTATCTCCTCTACCTATTTCAAATTATTAAAAAAAAAAAAAATAGGCAGTCAAGTTTTTATCTCAGCATATAAAGCATCATAATCAATAAACACACCTATTTTTACTTGGCAATTGTATTTGTAACAAGATACGCGCTATCGGACACGTTAAAGCACACACTTCGATTGGGACAGAATTTTCAGGACCCGAATGTAAGCTGCGAATTAGTCATTAGAAAATAGACTGCGTTTATTTTCTGCCGCAAAGTGATGTACGTATGTGATATACATATTAAGTGCTTTCCAGTTAGTTGTGAAACACTCCGAACTACTCTGAATTGTTCTAGTCCGAACTGTTCTTTTTTTTAGGTCATTACTTGTATTTTCTCCCAAATTATACTCAACATTTTTTTGCCCCCACCCCAGATTTTAAGAGCTAGTGCCGCCACTGCCCCCACTCCAATCGAACTCGACGTTCTGAAATTTAAGTAAGTCCTTCAAGGGAAAAGGGCAGGTAATTCTAGCGAAATTGGGATGCGTGGAGTACTTTAACTTGGAACACTAACGAATTGTTCGAAGTAACTCCGAGTTACTCTTTACAGCAACCTGGAAGTTCTCTCTGACTGGAAGGAAGTACAGAGTGACAATAAATATATTCTTCAAAGACAAATAATTTTAAGTTTTTCTATAAAAGGTTAGATCGAAATCAAATAGTAATATGCAGGGTGTTTTTGGGAACTTGTTAAGCATTGCTAACTTCTTTATTATAAGAGTCACGAAGGAGGTTAAGTTAGGAAATATGAAGTAGGTATTTTATTCTAGATGCATATTAATTTGAAAAAATCAGCTGTAGCCACCACAGGACCGACCGCCATCATAAAGTACTTATATACATTACATTCTAGCAGCAGAGTAGAAATAACTTGACCTAATATTTTCTAACAGAGATATTATTTATCATGACCATGGAAACGTTACATATAAATATGAAAAAATTGAGACTTTGAAAAAATTTCGGAAAATTTTTCGAAAATTATTCGAAATATTTCATTTTATCAAAAAACGTCTCAAATAAAAGTTATTAGTTATTGCTTTTATAGCAACTTTTGTTTAATAAATTTTTTCGATATATTTTTCTGTTGTGAAATATTCGCAAAAATCTTAAAATCGACACGAGTAAACTCTCATTTTTAGTCAACCGATTTTTACCAAAAGTTGATCAACTCGTGCCATTGATGGTAGAAGCTTAAATATGAAGTTTCATAAAAATCCTTTCAGCCGAATTTGCTCTGCAGGTGTACGCAGACAGACGGACAGACAGACAGACGGACGGACAGACAGACCGACAGACATCATGCTAAAAATGGTCAAAACGTTATGTAGGGACCTCAATTTGTGGAGATCCATCGAAATCTCGAAACGTCAAAATTGGTATGATCACAATACCTCCCTTATATATGTTGGTGGTCGGTAAAAATAATTGACCATCAAATAAACGAGTTGTTAAAAAATGAGTTTTTTTTGTCTATTGCATAGAATTGTATTTTACTTATTTTATTGTATAATTCGATTGAATCACTGCTATCTATTTCATGGAGATGAAATAAACAGATCTCGACAAATCCGGTCGCCCGGTCGTCAGTGCCGAGTAGATTTTTTCACCTGGCGACTAAAAACTCCAGCAGCGAGTTCGATTTCGAGTAACTTTATTACCGAAGGCGAGTCACTTTTTTGTCTGGCGACTACGATTCGTCGAGCCCTGGAAATAAATATTAAAAATTGTCTTAATACTTAATTACATAATCCTTGAGCCTTTGTTACCGTTAGGTGTCAGGCTGTGTGGAAGTATTTGTTTCTGCTAAAGTTGGTGATTTTTTCCAAATTTTCCATTTATTTCTGTTCTTCGTCATGGCTTTAGTGTCCCTCCATGCTATTCCTCTTTTTTCCACTGCGATCTTCAATTCTACGCTCATTGCTTTCCTTGGCCTTCCTCTTCGATTTCTCCTGAATGTTCTCGATTCCATAACTCTTTTGGCTTCCCTGTAATTATTCATCCTATTCACATGTCCATACCACCGTAGCTGTCCTTCAATGATTTGCTCCATAGGTTTCGTAATACCTAGTTTTTCTCGAAGTCGAATTCCTGATTGGGTTAAATTTGGTTTTCCCTTCAATTTTTCTCAGAAATCTCATTTCAGTGCTTCTTACTCTGCTTCGCATCGCTTCCGTGGTTTCCATGACTCTGAGCCGTAGGTTAATATGGGTACAGCTATTTTTTTTTTTTTTTAATATTTGTACCTTTACGTACTTAAAAACTTATTATAAATAAATAATAGAAATATAATAATAAAACGTTATTTAGACTTGATTTTAAACATTTATTTCATTTGATTAAAAATGGTGGCTATGAAACATAAGAATTATACCTGTTTTACTTGGTATTTACTTGTTTAATCAAGTCTTAATAACTTTAGATTCATAGTGCCCTGAAGATTTGTTAAAGAAAAATACATTTTCTATGGCATAGACTAAAAAAATAGAGTCTGTTCCATTAAGAAAAATGTATTTTTTGAAGTAACTCTTTTATTTCATGTTCAATTGTTTTTCAATTTGATTCTTATTAGCAGAGTAAAATACTTCATCTTTCCTAATTTGATCTCTTTCGTATCTCTCATAATAAAAAAGTTAGTAATGCTTAAACATTTCCCAAAAGTTGTATATAATTCGTCTATATATAAATTATGTATTTTCTTTTTTGTTTTGTAAAATTTGTTTGTAATAACTCCTTATTTTTACTTTGTCTTTTGTACTGCTTTTATTTATATACGTTTATCAATTGTAGACGGCCCATTGTTCACAGTGAATCAGAAAAACGACTAAATTTAAAACCTTATACCACAAAAAGAAATTAGATATCCAAATGACCAAAACTTTAATATGCTACTATTTTTATTCGATCATATTAAGTATTTCGCTCATTTAGATATATTTTTTATTGCAGTATTAAAAGGTTCTATAACTGCGTTCAAATACAATTTCTTATTAAGAAAGGAAATGTGTAAATCCTGTAAGGCAGTGGTCTCCAAAGTGGGGTACGCCGAAATTTATAGGGGGTACGCCATATTTCTATTCAAAATACTTTGTCCTCTCGCGCGCACAAAATTATAACTGAAAACTAAATACGTATATTGTTTCATTTAAAATAAATAAATTAAAAAAATAACTTGTTTTTCTGCATTCTTTCCGTTCATTTCCGGAAAAAAGTCATTTTTGACACACACAAATACAAAAATATATATATTAGGCCCTAATATATATATTAGCCCCCTAATAATTAATACCCCCTAATTATTAGGATTTATGATTATTTTCGTCATAAGGGTACGCGGTCAAAAAAGTTTGGAGACCACTGCTGTAAGGTATGGTTTACTTATTTTACGTTGGTTAATGTACCATATAATACATTACAACTGCCAACTTGCTGCCCAACTTGTTTGTATTTACGACCTACTTATTTAGCGTCATCGAGACCTACCAATATATTAGGTCGTCAAGAATGAAATTTGTAGAAAAAAAGACAAAGTTGGTTGATAACTTACAAATATAAGAAATTATTTTATTCATCAAAGTATGCACCCATATTGTCTATACAGTTTTGCCATTTAAACGGTAGGTTGTTCAGGCCGGTGGTATAAAACCCTGGCGGACGAGAGTCAATAAATTCCTGGAAGGCCAGTTTTACAGCATTGTCGGAATTAAACTGTTTTCCTATTAAAAAGTTGTCCAAATTGTAGAAGAAGTGGTAGTCACTGGAGGTTAGGTCTTGTGAGTATGGAGGATGATGAAGAAGTTCCAACTCCAATTCCTGTAGTTTTGCCACAGTCATTTGTGCAGTGTGTGGTCTAGCGTTATCATGCAATAAGATAGGAGTCGATCTGTTTGCCAGCCTAGGCTGTTTTTCTTTAAATTATTGCATCATTTCGTCCAGTTGGTTGCAGTATATTTTTGCTGTGATCGATGAGCCAGTTTTTTTTTTTGTTTTTTTTTTGTTTTTAAGTTACCTGCACGAAATTTGGCGAACCAATTTGATATTGTCTGCTGCGTAGCAACACTAGAGCCAAATACACTATTACTGTTTCGCGCGGTCTGCGAAGCCGTAGTTCCACGTAAGAACTCATACTTCATAATAGTACGAATTTCCGACCCTTCCATTTTCAACAAAATTAATTTAAAAAATATTAAGCCTATGTCAAATAATAAGCTGTTAAAGTTGGCAATATTATTAACTACAACTTTTATACTTGACGACCTGATATAACGTTTATACAGATACAAAATATGCTTATAAAATAATAAACGGTCAATATCTCTTATTTTAAAAGATAGACTTTTGACCTTATTAGATTTTAATCATAAGGTAAAAGAGCTGATTTTTTGCACTAATCAAATATTACATTCAACCCCTACTGCCGGGGTGGGGTTTATTTGTTTTTTTTTTCAAATGTATAAATAATATAATTTAGTTTAATTATTTAAAAGTATTTGGTAATACACTCAACCCTTGATTTACACGGTAGATTGGTTCCTAGAAAAACCGTGTTAATCGAAAATCGTGTAAATCGAGACCAGCGTTTTACACAAAAAAATGTTAAAAACAAAGAGGGTTCGTTTTTTTAAATAAATTATTATTTTTTATATTTATTTTCAAATATTTATTAATAACATTTGTACATATATAGAAAAATCGTGTAAATAAAATTAAGAAGGTACAAAAATACAAAAAAAAAAAATTATGTCTTATACATATGTATACATACACATGTAGAAAAATCTCTAATCTTCGTCAGAGCTTGTTATAGCTCTGATTTTTTTTTTCAGTTCATTTAATCATTTATGCGTTGTAAGTTACAATGTTGCAATTTCGATTTTTTTTCATATTTCAAACCGTGTAAAACCGAAACCGTGTTAACCGAGTACCGTGTAAATCGAGGGATGAGTGTACTAAGTTCAGCAGCATAAAATTTGTATAGGATTAGATTAAAATAGATTCAAACAAGATGCAAACAAGAAATATCGTATTCTGACCAATATTAATAAGTGAAATGTTTAAAAAACTTTTTTCTATGATTGTTAAAAAAAAAAAAAAAAACTGCACTATATTTCATTTAGTTTTGTGCATAAAAGGCGTGTTTATGGTGACTTGGACTATGGTAAAATGTACCATTTTTATTCCATTAGGTATAAAATTTTGTTATAGGAACGAATTGTGTAACGCATTGTGAAAAAGTAACTTGTGTTTCCATGAGCGGCGTGACGTCCATTTCTTTTATAACCTATTGTTTAACACCTGTTTAGTTTAGTATCAATATTTAGTTTAGTCTAGTTCACCATAATTGATAAGTGGCAAAAAAAATATGCGATGTAGCGGCCAATACAATCAGTATTGATCACTCGGTTCATCAGCTAATGGGGTCTACACACTATCTTCATGGATGATGAGCTCATGGAGGCGACAGAACCATCTGCAAGGACTGAAGGCGTGTCTGTGCAGTCCGTAGAAAAATCAAAAAGTTCATTGAAAACAATTAAAGTCAAGTCGTGATCTTAACTCAAATTTTAACTTTGACCTAGTTTTTTTAATTATTATTATTAGAGTTCCGTAGAAAAATATGTGTATATCAGTTTTTATTTATTTTTATTTTTTTCTAATTGCAGACAGTCATACGAAACTCATGCATAAAGTGTATTTTTCATTCATGGAATTGCTGCTCGCCTACAACTCGTGCGATCAAACTTGCCATTCGTCTTCATACATTCAAAAAGAACTGCTTTATATATTTGTTGCTTACATAACTATTTTATTTTTGTTTAGTCTTTCAATGTTTGATTAGTGCAGTATATCGTGTAATAGTTGTATCTTTGTAAAAGAGTTATTGGTCATTTATTATTTTATGGAAACACCCTGGATATAGCATTTTATTAAACATTTCAGTTGAAACAAAAATTATACACTTTATAATATATTCATATCATAAAAATTTGGCAATATTGTCAAAATGAGGATGATACGGTTAAAGAGATAATCGTAAACATTGATCAAGATGTTCATCGCTTAAAGAATTTCTTATCACTAATTTTATAATATTCATATTAGAAAATACAATTTTCGCCAAATAAGTAGAGCCAAAACAAGACATCAGTTTTTGTATTTGAATACAGTATATGTTGGTTGCAGTGTCGTACCCAGAGATTTATAGTTGATGAGAGGGTCAAATGGTGAGTATGTATATGTAATACTACAATGATGCCCGATAATAGAAAGCATTCTACCTTTCCAGCATACCATTCTGGTTGTCTGTTTTTTTCTGAATCACTGAATATATACCATTTATATAGTTTTGCTAAACATTTCAAACGTGATATAAATCTATATATTGCCTCAAAATAATTGAAGTTTCAAGATCTTTTTAAAATAGGGCAAGTTCCAGAATTCATCGATCAATTGCATCGAAAATCTATCAAACCGTTCTTACCTCAAGAAGATTGATTGATTTATTGAAATAGAGGTACCAGACAAAAGTCCTTAAAAACCGTTCTTAATTCACCGTTTTTTTAATCGACTCGTTTCTAAATCCACCGATGTAAAATCCGATTAGCAATCGGTTCCATCGGATGAAAAGCCATGATTAAAGTGTAATTTAAATGAAATACATGCCGCCATTTATCAATGATTAACGTGTAATCCTAAAATGTTTCTGGAAATCATCATTGAAATATTTATTCACTTGTATCTTTATTCGCTGAACAATTGATGACTTTGCGGTGTATTGTTTTTCCATGTATTAAAATAATTCTTCATCTGAAACACTTAATTCAACAGTATCAGACGAAGAGGTTGCATCATTTTGCACTTATTTTGAAAATAATAACAACGTCATGACGTTAGCAAAAATTTTAGGTTAAGTAAATATTACACGAATCAACAAATCGTTCCAGATTTCAATGCTAATCATATTGCATTGGTTCCATCGATTGACGTAATCGATTAACTTGCTAATGAATTCGCGAACTTGCCCATAGTATAATTTATGCAACGAAAGTGAGTAAGTAAATACGCCTCAGTGTTTAAATTTTTTAACTAACTCTTTAACGAGTTAAAAATCTAGAAGTACAGTATCGAGGTGTTTATGTTTGAAATGAATTTTTGAGGCCATCGCGAATTGCCAATTTAGCAATTTATGTATATTCTTGTGCTTTTGGGTTGGTTACTAATATCGAGATAATTTAGTCCTATACTTAGGCTGCCCAGATTTTTTTTACGGAAATAGAGTATGCTAAAAAAAGGCCATCACTATAGAAATAACAAATGATTAGCATAAAAAGTCATCATTCCAAAAATACAAGTGGTGATGAGCAAAAAAAAAGGTCCTCACTCTACAAAAATGCAAGTCACGAGCAAAAAAGAGTATATTCAGGATTTTTTTATAAAAAGTGAGAGTATAGAGGATATTACTTAAAAAGGAGTATAATACTCTAAAAAAGAGTACGTTTGTTCAGCCTACCTATACTGTGCAGTTGTTCTCACAAAGGGCGAACAATATTTCTTGTTTAAACAAGCCTGTGAATACATTTGTTCCTTTAGTGCTGAGGTGGACTATCGTCTCGCCGGCCGAGTTATTTTATGCAGCCTATAAAAACTGTTTTACATTATACTTTTCACTACACTTTCAATTTCTGACGTCATTCATACTTTTAAAACTTTCTATTGAAGTAAAAAGCGACAAAAAGAGGCATTCAACACTTTTTGTATTTTGTTACTTTTCACTGCCAACTTAACAATTTGATGTGATAGATAAAAATTTTGTTATAACAACCAATTTATAAATATCGTTGAATTATACTAGTTTCTATTTAATTATAATAACCCTTAACCAGTATAGTTTTTATTTACAATACCAGAACTCAGACAGGATTATTAAAAATGCCAGAAGTAAAACAGTACAGCATAAAAATAAACGTAAAGTTGGCACGCCTGAAACAGTATCCATACTTCAAACAAAATCTGACCGGAGATAATTTTAAGAGTTATGTTGGTGTCGGACAGCATTGAAAGTTTGAAGCAAGTATTATATTGCATATTATACTTTTTACATCAATACTACGTAAAAAATCCATAGTGCTAAGAAGAAAAGTATAATGTTGAACAGACTTAAGAAAATATAATGTTACTTAAAAAAACATATAAACATCTCTTAACCCTGTTGAGTCACAATGTTTACTCCATTTTTATTATAAATATTCAGATTTGAGGAATACAAATAGCAATAAAAAACTGTACTTACCACAAACTTCTCTACGATCATGATACTCAAAATCATCATCCCTCACCATACTCAAAACAAAATCGAACTGCGATGGGTTAAGTCTAAAGAATTTCCTGAACGTGCATTCATCGTTTCGTAAGTGATTTTTTATCAAGTTGACAAAAAATCTTACGCTTTCCCGACTTTTGACGATAAACGTATAATTTCATTATCTTTTTCTTCTTTCTCTAATAAAAACACTATAACATCTAAACCTATCTTCCAAAATATCGCGGTTTACCCTTCCAAACTAACAGCCAAATGACTACTTGCCCTGTAGTAGGGCAGTCGACCTCTGCCGAGAGCAGTTTCAACGAAATACAGGGTGCGGCAGAGGAAACGCATGTTTTTCAAATAACAATAATAAAGTAGATTTTCAAGTTAAATAAAATTTAATTATACAGAAATAACGCTCGTACAATGCAGTTTTAGTTGACAATTTCTGAATTACCTCTTAAAAATAACAACCGACAAGTGACGACCTTCCTTCTGTATGCAGTCTCGCACCTCGCTTCGAAATTGCGTATTGTACACTCTTCTCAACATTTCTCCCTCCACATTAGCGATTTCCAGGCGAATGGAATCTTTCAGTTCCTGGATGTTGCTGGGTTTGTTTATGTAGACCAGGGGTCCCCAAACTTTTTTGACAGTCGAGAAGAGTTTCTCGACTTCTTGTCGACCCCCTCTATTTTACAATTACGTTATTATAATAGAACAAGCAAAAAATACGCTTATGTGATTTCTTATATTGTTTATTGGACAGTGTTTTATTTATTTTACATTTATCTAATATAATTATATCTAATCAGATGCAATAATATCAAATAATATGCAAAGAAATACAATATTATTAATTAAATTTACTGTCATTGTCAATGTGACGGGTGTGGTTGGTGACTCTGCAAGATTAGCAATGTCGGGTTCAAAATGATTTAATTTCAACCTTAAACCGCCACGGAATTCTGCATCTAACTTGTTTCTCTGTTTTGCCAGGATGGAATTAACATGGTTAAAACCAGCCTCAACCATATACGAGTTTGGAAATGCTAGCAAAAAGTGAACTACCATTTCCGAAAGTTTTGGCTATTTCTGTATATCATTTACATTTGTCCAAAAGTAACTCGAAATAACATTTATAAAAAGCGTTTTAGCTTCAAGACCAACCGACAATTTAATAAATTCATATTGTATAGTACTTTCGATGTTTTCAACATTTGCAGAAAAAGACGCGATAATCCAATCTGTGATGTGCATTTTCTCTAAATCCTCAGATCGTAATTTAAAATCCACGCTCAATTTTTTAAGATGCTTTGTGTACATTTCCAAGTCTTCATCTTTTACTTCCAACTGTCGCAAATTCGAAAAATACTAAAAATCTCTTCGTAACAATGAAGATCTAAATAAATCTAATATAACTTCACTTATATTTATATATAACTGTGTAGTTATTATACTAGTAGTTTTTAATTTTTTTCCATCAACCCCCGAGGCAGAATCGACCCCTAACAATGTCATATCGACCCCCGGGGGTCGATATCGACCACTTTGGGGACCCCTGATGTTGACTTTTACTTTTATATAACCCCACAACAAATAATCGCACACGGATAATTCAGGTGAGCGAGGTGGCCAATGGATATCACCAAAACGGGAGTGGACAAAAGGTCGTATCGAATGTTATTTTTAAGAAGTAATTCAGAAATTGTCAACTAAAACTGCATTGTACAAGCATTATTTCTGTGTAATTACATTTTATTTCACTTGAATATCTACTTTATTATTATTTGAAAAACATGCGTTTCCTCTGCCGCATCCTATACCTTAGCACTCACTGCCAGCAGACGTTACCGTTGCTCGTTACTGTCGACCACCGCGTTGGGCAGTTCTAGCGAAATTCTACCTTAACCTACTCATTTTCTCTGCAAAAATTATACCGTACTTATAAAAATTTGGCAAATTTGTAATGGGTTCTATACCAAAATTATTTTAAAAAACACCATGGATATAAAAGTTATTATAAATAGTATATTATTGTTATAAAATTTCATAAAGTATCAATTTACTAGGTAATTTTAAAATATAGTACAACTGAAAACATTTTCAATAAATTAAATGATACTTTTTTTTTAAAGATGGTATTTTTATGGTAAATTATATTTATTAATATAAAAATCTACTTGTATTGATATAGATATCGAAAGTGATACAAATCTTTAGCACATTAAATATATAAATATTTTATATAAAATAATACAATGGTATTATAATATTGACTTGGTTTGCAAAACTAGGTAAAAGGTAAAATATGTAAAATAATAATTATCTTTTACTAATAGCACTCTTGGAATTGCTAAACTGTGTTATTTAAAATATGTGTTTATATGCTTAATATTCTTATCCCAATTTTATTATTCTGTTCTTAATATAAACTTAATAAAATGTGAATTAATTGTATACATTTTTGTGATAATAAATATTTCCAGACTTATACAACTATTATTTATAAAATAATTTTGATTTAAACAAGTCTTTATAGGACTGGCGGCTTTGGCTTTGGTTTGCAGTTTTGCTCAACCCCCAAAACACGAAAACGAAAAACATAATTATTTTTCCCCAATAATAACACTGGGCAACAAACTTTTTTCATCGGTGGTCATAATTTTAGTTGGACTAGATAGATTTTTGGTTGCTGATTTCAAATTTGTTTTTAGTTTTATCGTAGCACGTCTAGTTTTTGTCATGAAGCTCATTAAGTTTCAGCATTATTTGCTATTTTGTTACAACTGATACAATTTAGCGCATTCAGCCGTTTAGTATGTTAGAGATAATTCAAACGGAGAAGAGTATACGACCGTTACGAAACTGTGCAAACAATATAACTCCAGTGGCGGAGATAAATAAAATATTTTTAAAACAAACGGGACAGTTAAATAATAATTTTTATTCAATTAGTTATGTAAGGTGTGCATAAGGAAAGCAAAAAGGGTAGAACTTCTTGTGTTATAAATATTTATTAAGAATAACTGGTTCCCCTTACTGGATTTAGGCGAAATTTGTAAATTTCAATAATGCGCAACTGAAAATTTTAAGAAATCTTTATTCATGGTGATCATTTAGGAACACTATTTGGTTACTTATGACAGCCAGTAGATATATAATATTAACAATTTCTTGTACACTAAAATTTTCGCAACCCTATCTTCGTGATAAATTTAAGCTGAAATTTAAATAAAAGTTACTGCATACCCTATTTCCAATCGGATACTACAACACGAATATTTTAATACCCTACTCTCCTATTACCAAATATGTATTTTCTACTAACGTCTTCCACTATCAAATAATTCGCATTAAAGAATACGAATTTATTAAAAGTTTTATTCTAATAAAATAGATATTATATATAAGGGTCATTCCATATCAAGTGGTCTGGTGGTCCCTGCTCGACCATCACGGATTTCGATGAAATTATGTATGGACATTCACACATGTCCACAACGAACATTGGTAAAGTTTTACGTTCATCCATGCAATACTTGCTGAGATTTAGTAATTTGTTTGACCCCATACCGCAGCCTTCTATGGTATGACTCCGAGATTTCGGCAAATTTGAGAGACAGTATCTCTGGCAATATTTTGTTGAGAGAAACAAAACTTTGCCATCTTGTACAACTTTTTGCGCTCTATTAAACAAAATAATAAACAAATCTTCATGAGCGATTTCCGTGAAGAAAATTTGGATCAAACTTGGCCTAAAAATTTGCAACTCGAAAAAATTTTAAAGTTTGGTTTTTTATACCTCTGAAAGTAAAGGTGGAAAAAAACGTTACCGTCGAGTAGTGAACAACACGTGTTAATTCTGCTCTACAATTAGTTAAACCAAACGACCTACCTACAAATCTGGTGAGTTGTTTTTTCAATGTAAATCATTCACTAAAATATTCTATTTCACATTTCACTTAAATCCCATGACCACACCTCACTAAATATCACAATAACATATTTTTAAAAAACCATACTCTGCGATTACATGCAAGGATTGTGCGGGATATTAGGTACGGACAGGTCGCCACCTATAATCAGTCAGCTGCAATTCATTGCATATTAATAACAGGCAAAGACATCGACCGAGGCAGATAGGGCAAGAGCCCTATCTCGCCAAGAGATGGCTTCAATAATAACAATTAACAATCAACAATGTAATTCACAACATAACAATAATCAACAAAACAAACAACCAACTATGAACTTCGCAAAAGCAGTTAAAAATCAAGAAATTATATTACCCAAAAAAAACCAAGGAATAATATTAAACGCTGTTGACGGGCTCAGTACTGAAGAGTACGTACTGGCAGTTGGTGCTATAACAGGCTCGGAAAAAATCACCCACTATGCAAAACTATCCAATAACCGTATAAACATATACCTCAACAATAAACAGACAGTAGACGATTTTATTACTAATCACAGCACTATACACATAAAAGGAATTCCAGTAACAGTACGACATTTACTTACCCCCTACAAGAGAATAGTCATCTCCAACGCTTGTCCAACAATCCCACATAGTATTATTGAAAATGGGCTCCGAGATATGGGGCTTAAATTAACGTCACCAATGAACTTCCTCCGCGCTGGTATGCAACAGGAAGGATACAGGCACATACTAAGCTTCCGACGACAAATTTATATAGAAGATGACAGCAAAATAATAATACCGGAGACCATTCTCATATCACATGAAGACATCGAATACCGCATCTATATAACTGATGACTCGTACTACTGCACCCGATGCAAAAAACACGGCCACAAAATTGAAAAATGTAGATTTGCTCCCACACAAACAGAAGGGCAACAATTGCAAGCCATCTCCCCAGAAGCAGAACAAGAGTCGGCTGCCACTCTCCCAGAAAAAGAACTAGAATTACCATTCACCCCCCCAGATATACAACAGGAACTAAATAATGAACAGCAAAAATCGCTAAGCAGCCAGAAAAACAATCAACACAACGAATCACAAACTGTAAAAGAAAAGGAAACCCTTACAGAGACTAACCCTTCAAAATGATCGGCACCTTCACTCAGCAGCACAGGAAGTACAGAATCTCTCCTACAAGATATAGTACAGCCCAATCCACTAAATGATAATAATACAAACGATAATACAGCGGAGTTCACTATATCAAGAAATAAAAGATCTAAGAGATCGCTAAGTCCATCACAACCAATCGATACCTGGTTAAAACCTGCCGAGCATCTCTTCAAGACATCAAAGTTCATACTGTCATACGAACAATTCTACAATTTCGTAGAATCAGTATGTATCAGGGATGAACCATTAGCAGTAGCCCGAGAATATACAGACAACATAAACGGCCTAATAATTATAATGAATAAACTGCGTGACTTACCGACGACATCTCGATCCGGGAAAAACAGACTAACAAGAACAATAAATAAAATCCATCAAGAAATCAAAAATGAACTTTCAAAATCAAAAACACTGCCTTCAAAATCCTAATTGCTAACCATATTTTCTACCCTACGTTTATTCTTCTAATTTATAATGGCTAACACGGTTACCATAATGCAGTGGAATTGCAACGGATATCTGTCACACATTAGCGAACTACAACAGACCATCGCCTCAAATTCACCTAACTTCATCTGCCTACAAGAAACCAGACTGCGGCCTAACATCAACGCAAATCTAAATGGTTACGAAATAATCAGAAAAGACCGTTTAACTCACGATAACGCAAGCGGAGGGGTTGCCATTTTAATTAAAAACACTAACTGTGGAACAGAAATCCCTTTGCAAACAGATTTAGAAGCTATTGCCATACAAACCTATATACCACAAGCTGTAACCATTTGTTCTATCTACCTACCGCCTGACCTAAATATTATTCCCGGTCAAATAGAAGACTTGAAGAAACAGCTACCAAAACCTCTTATATTAACCTGTGATCTCAACGCCCATAATCCGATTTGGAGCTCTGAACAGATAAACAAAAAGGGTGAAATAATTGAAACCACTCTCGACGACATGGTGCTACTTAACAGTGAAGGAACCACCCACTTCTGCCCGAGAACGGGTACCTTCTCAAATATTGATCTGACCTTTTGCACGCCAAACCTGTATCTACAGCTAAGCCATAAAACCATTCCATCAATCTACAACCACTTTCCAACCTTCATCTCACTTAACGCAGGCAATCAAGCTGACACATCCAAGACTAAGATCTACAAAAAGAAATGGAACTTGAAAAATGCCGATTGGGAAAACTATAAACAAGAACTTAGGGCAACAACAAGAAATATTGTCATAAACAACACCAAAAATATAGACCAAATAATTGAAGAATTTACAAACATAATAACTAGCGCCGCCGAAAGACACGTTGGATACAAAAACACAACATCAAGAAGAAAAACCCCATGGTGGACTGAGGAGTGCAACGAAGCCAAGAAGAAAACAAACCGACATCTTAATAAATACAAGAGGCACAAAACAATAGAAAACCTGATTGAGCTAAAAAAAGTACGAGCCCAAGCAAGATTAATAATAAATGAAGCCAAACGTAAATCTTGGAAAGAATATGTCCAGAGCCTAAACAAAGATACTCCAACAACCAAAATCTGGGAAACGATCAAGAGAATCAAAGGTAAACAAGGATCCTACCATATACCAGCTCTAAAAAATTGAACTTCAACTATCACTGACCACCAGCATATCGCGAACATGCTCGCAGATAACTTTGAAGAAACCAGCCATGACAACAACTATTCGGTCGAATTCCTAGAGATTAAAAGAACAAAAGAACAAGAAGAAATGAAAATAATCCATAATAAAGACCCAATTAATCTTAAATTCAGTCACAAGGAGTTAAATAATATAATTAAAAATTTGAAGAATAAAAGTAGCCCCGGACCCGATAATATCCCTTTTGAATTAATTAAAAATCTTCCAGAAACAACCATTGACACACTATTAGAAATCTATAACTACGTATGGACCGAAAATAAGTACCCAAAAAACTGGAACCAGGTGGAAATAATTCCAATTCACAAACCAAATACAGACAAATCTGACCCACGAAGTTATAGACCAATAGCATTAGCAAACACTATCGGTAAAATAATGGAAAAATTAATAAACTCTCGACTTATATGGTTCCTGGAGAAAAACAACCTTCTTAATAATAACCAATGCGGCTTTAGGACCGGAAGATCAACGAATGACCATCTAGTGAAGTTAACAAACGAAATACAAACAGCTTTCAAAAGAAAACAACAACTCACTGCAGTATTCTTCGACGTGGCTAAAGCATATGATATGACCTGACGGAAAAACATTCTACTAAACCTACAAGAAATGAAAATACAGGGTAGAATTTTGCAATTCATAATAAACTTCCTTCAAAATAGAAAATTTCGGGTAAGAGCAAATAACACTCTCTCTGAAGAGAGAAAACAACAAAATGGCATACCACAAGGAGCAACACTGAGCGTTACGCTTTTCCTCGTAGCGGTGAATAAAATAACATCAGATATAAAATACCCAGTGAATATATCCCTATTTGCAGATGACCTAGCTATATACGTTAGAGGAAACGCAGTAACCAATACACAAAAACTACTACAAGATGCCATGAACTACATCTTGAAATGGGCTAAAGATACTGGATTCCAGTTTTCCACTACAAAAACTGAAGCGGTACACTTCACAAGAAAAACTAAAAATGTACAACAACCTGAATTAAAATTGGGAGATATTGATATACAATATACGAACCAAAAAAAATTTCTAGGACTCATATTCGATTATAAACTTAACTGGAAAAACCAAATCGAACAGTTAAAGACAGATTGCGCCAAGAGGATGAACCTTCTAAAAGTAACGGGACACTTCGACTGGGGAGCAGAAAAGACCATCTTACTGACAATGTATAAATCTATTATTAGATCGAAAATAGACTACGGAAGCATAGTATACTCCACTGCTAGTACGTCACTTCTAAAAACGCTAAATACTATTCACAATCAAGCACTGAGAATAGCAACAGGAGCCTATCGAACGAGCCCAATCATTAGCATCGTAAACGAAGCCGGAGAAACCACCCTCGACGAACGGAGATGCATGAATATATTAAAATATGTAACGAATCTTGCCACCAAACCATCGCATCCTACCTACAACTGCTTCTTCAAGTCTCCAAGTCAAAATCCCCTCATCCTCAAAAATGAAACTCCCCTCCAATCACACGCCAAAAATATAACTAATGACTTCCAAATCTGCATCCCGGCCGACATTGAAAAAACCTCACGAATCAGCGTGCCGCCGTGCACTATATTAGAGCCAAATATTAACGTCAACCTTCAAAAAATAGACAGCCGTCCGAAACAAGCAGAAGAATTCCATAAATTACAAAACAGTCTGCAACCTGCAACCTTCTACTATACTGATGCCGCAAAAAACACTGAAAGGACGTCCATAGCCCACGTATGCCAAACACAGTAACACACAGACCATACAGACGTTGATACACGACATTCAGACACAACATAATCGCATATCTATCATCTGGATCCCGGGCCACGCAGAGATTGCAGGCAACAAAGCAGCAGATAGTGCAGCAAAGAATACCATGGATGCCGATATATGGACAACCCCAACACCTGTTCAAGATCTAGTAAAGACATATGAACAAAAACTGTACACAGAAAGACAGAAAAAATGGAATGACATTACGAACAACAAATTAAGAGCGGTAAAATCTGATATCGCTATCTGGGATAAACACCTAAAGCGCCGAGAGCAGACACTCTTAACGAGACTGAGGATAGGACACACTAAAATAACGCACGAACACCTCTTCTCTAAAGCCGAGGCGAACGTGTGTACAACGTGTAACCAGAGGATCACAGTAGAACACCTGCTTATCACTTGTACCAAAACGAGTAGCCAGCGATTAAAACATCAAATTCCAGACAGCCTATCAGAAGCATTAGCCAACATTCCCGAAAGAAAACAAGCCATCTTAAGTTATCTAAAAGAAGCCGAACTAACCACTCTCATCTAACACTTATTTCTAGCATTGATATCGAATTATGTATTAATATGTATTAATTAACTATATAATTGTATAACTACTATGTAAAAATATATAAATGTACTATAAACACGACGCTAAAAACCTGCGAAGTTGAAGCGTCGCTAAATAAAGATTAATAAAAAAAAAAAAAAAAAAGTAAAGGTACGGTAAACGTGAAATTTTGCACATAATAACTTATCAATACAAGGTTAACGAATATAAAATTTCGAACTCCTAATATTTTTCCTTAGTTCAGGAATTGAGTATAAAGTTGATGATTTTTGTGAAAATGCTAAAAACGGTATATTTAACCCACTTTTACAAAAATATACCTTCTGGAAACTGTTTTAAATTATTTTCATTAGAAAGAGCATGTTTTAAACCCCCTAAAAAAGTAGGATTGGTTTTTCATCCCTGGTATATAAGGCCTTAGAAACAGGGACAAAGTTGAGAACGTTTCTATCACATGCTGCTATCGCAATATCGCATGCACTCCATTATTTTTCATCTTGTTTGTTTTATACAGGCATTATAAGTACCTAAATTTCGTTGATCCATGGTGACATTGTCACTTCCAGTTCAGAAACTTGAACCAGTAACCCCATTGCCATAGAGTTCACGCCCGATAGCCGTGCAATACCAGCCACGGGTGGGTTTCTTGGTTGAGGATCCCAAGCCTCTAGTTTGGTTTCTTCGTTAAGGTTCCAAAGCCTTTTGTGGGTATCTGTCCGGTTCCCAAGCCAATGATTGGGCAGCTTATCCTAGGTTCCTAAGCCTGAAGTGGGTATCTTACATGGTTCCCAAGCCGAAGTCCATGATGTTTGTATGAATTGCCAAATTCCAACGATTGCTTATTTATTATTGAATTTAATAGCCACTTTCTTCAGTGTCACTTCTTGGAATTGATATTGTCGGCCTGGTGACATAACTGGTGGTGCTGGAAGGCCACAAATAAGGTGTTGTGCTGGAACCCAACAAATATCTTTTCTTTCGGGCCAATAAAATGAATGAGCCGGGCCTCGCGGATGCATAAATTTTACCAAAGCATCATTTTGTTCCATAGAAATTTTTACAACATTGCCTACCCACCACTTATTGTCATAAATACGGGCAATATAACAACCGGGAAATAGTTCGGCTAATTTTAAATTAGGATCGACAGAATTGGAAATTTTGGCCACAAAGTTAACTGTGTCATTTGAAACTTTGCTGACAGATATCGAATTCAAATCAACTGGCACAAACTGGTGATGATCTCTTGTGCCAGCTATTGTGGTGCTAGCTTTCTTCTGGCAGCATCCTGTTTTCTTGGATTTCTTCAGTCGGAACATATATATATATATATATATATATATATATATATATATATATATATATATATATATATATATATATATATATATATATATATATGTTAGCATCTAGCTTTCCACGAAACCCTGTTACGTCACCATAAAATATTATCTAGATGTCATCCGTAATCGGGACCCACTAATGATGACGACTCATTAACGATAACGATGACGGCTCATTACACTAATTGGTTTTTATAAAACACACGTAGAATTTGATAGAGAGATCAGATGTTTTTCATACGTTGTAAGACTGAATACCTAGAATAAAATAGTCTGTGAACAACTTGAGTTTTATTTAAACAATAGATCCCTTATTTGTTTACATCAGAAGTGGGATCGAGTCAACGTTTCTGCTTGTGAATGGGATTCATGCACGTCTTAATAATATTTTGTTATTTTATTGGGGATCTTGCTTTGTTGCATTTTTACAGTGTTTTGTTTAAATTATGAATTTGATGAAAGTGACAAATAGTGATGTGACAAATTATTACCTGCCTGCGTTGTTTCGGATATTATTGAATTTAAGTTTGTGTGCTTGAACAGTTACAAAAGTTAATTATGCAATTTTGTTCATGAAAAACTTATTTAATCAATTTGCGAAGGCGAACGTTCGAAAACGTTTCTGGTTGTGAATGGGAAAAATTGGAACAAATGGGTATGAAAATATTGTTTGTCTAAGATAGTAGTTTGAAAGTGAAAAACGCAAGTGATACGTTTCAATCATTGCAAATAATAAGTGATTATGGTGGAACACATTGGTGGAACTTCCATCGTGGAAGGAAAACAAAACGTTTGAAAACGTTTTCCGACGTTTTCAGATGAAACACTTTTGCAGGCTATAATTTTTCAGGTATTATTCGTGCTATGAAACTAGTTACGTCTGGTAAAACTATTTCCTAATAGAATTTATACTTGGCGATTGACAACAGATTGAGGTGCATTTAAGACGAAGTAGCAAATGCATTGAAGATAATTATCAAAATGGACAAGCGTTGTTTTATTTACGGTCAGACAACTTACATGCAGGAAAATCTAGATGATGAATAAAATAGTTCCAGTAATGAAGTAGAAATACAAAAAAATTGTCAGAAGGAACGAGCAGTATTCTGTTTATGGACAAATTGTATGCAAGTAATGGTTAGAACATGAGTGAAATGGTAAGAGAAGTTTTATTAGTTTGATTATGTGGCACGTATTAGACGATGCTTACTGAAAAGGTTAAACAACGAACGAGATGAACGATAAAAATTAGCCATGAGGATTGAAATGGATAATTGAAATTAGAGATCAATTAAAATTATTTAAAATTAAGAGTAATACGATTTGAGTTAAGAGATCAATTATTTGAAATTTGTATTAGAGTTTTAAAACTTGAGATATCCTATTTTGATATGTGAGTTTTGAGAGATCTAAGTTCTGATGATTGAGTTTAAACTTTGATAAGAATTAGAAATTCGTATTCAGAATGACAAACGGCCGATCACTGATATTAGAAATGCGAAATACGAGAGTTACCTTTTATGTTTTTACATACGACCACTAGATGGCAAGATTGAAATGTGTAATTGCTATATTCGTAAAATTTGACATTTGTTATTGTGAAATCGGTGGCAGCTTATAAATTGACCAAGTAGTTTGTTGACAGTGATGCGTAGAAGTTGAAATGTTCTAGTATGAATTTGGATAAAGTACGTTCAAACTAATAGTAAGGGCTGAACTACACTACAAGATGCAAATAAATTTTCCGATAGCATTGCAAGGCTAAAATAAACGATAAACGAAAGATGGTATGGAAATTTGGCACCAAATAATAAGAGAATAATGAGGTATGCTATTTCTAATTCGTTCTTGGTAATTTAGAAATTTTGCATAAAGACTTAACAAGGTAATTCAAAGAGTGTTATTATTATTGTGAGTATTCTAAAAAGAAAAGGTTTTGAAATTTCAGAGAACTAGCTTTTACAGAGTTACAAATTAAAAAATAATAATGTTTTAAATCTAATGAATGTTACATTTTTAGTTCTTCCAGGTTCAATAATACAGGAGTACCAAGTTGAGTCTATAACTGATGTGGTGGTTGTGGATACACAGATAAATATAGGCAAGCGAAAGGTGTCGAAGGTGTCTCGTAAGGTGTCAAATATGTCTTGGCCGTAAGTCTGTACTAATGATACACCTTTGATGAAAATGCCAATATAAACAGAGAGAGAGAGAGAGAGAGAGAATTTAAAATTAATGCACATTGCTTGCGCAGATCTTTTGATACAGTTATTGCAGGTATTAGTGCCAGGAGGTAAATTCATTAAATTTGTTCTTTGCTCCTTGGAGAACTCTTACAAGGACTAAAATAGTGGGAACCGTAGTATTCTACTTAATTTTACTTGTTTTGACAATGCGCTTGATAACAGACAAAGTCGCAGTTTACCTGAAATAGAAAATGAAATGATCTGAAGAGAAATAAAAAAAAAAAATGTCAGTATGATCGAGCGGTATATAAAAAATTCAATTTGTCTTGAATATCACAATAGAAAAAAACAAACACTGGTACGACACCTTTGCAACGGCTCTTGGGAGTAGATAATTCCAGCCCTTTGATTCAAGCCCTTTTGCGCCATTTAACACCATTACGGAATCAACATCTTGATCGCGAAAGAGTTGAGAGAACAATGAGAGATAATCGTGGCTTTGAAAACGCTAACCGAAAAAGGCGAGATACTTTACGGTTTTCGTTGGGAGATTTTGTGCTGATACACAGGGATTCCAAATTGCACATCAGTAAAAACAGATTACGAGTTTTTGGGTCCCTATGAAGTACTTAAATGCTTAGATAAAGGTCGATACGAGTTGATGAAAGTTGTTACGAATTTCATCACTAAGGCAGCAAAGGAACTAGTAAGTCGGTGGCCTGCCAGTTGGGTGGTGAGCTGTGATATGAAATACCTCATCGAGATGTAGGAATCTGATGAGTCAGGTAACTTTCAATGCTAAGTATTAGTTGATCAGTTGTATTTTGTCTTTTTAGGGTGGTTGGATTACCACTGGCAGATTAGTCAGTTTCTGGGATAATAAAGTAGAAACTGGTCTAATAGTTGATCTCTTACGGCCAGAGTTGTGCCGTTGGAGGAGATTTCTCAACATTAATCGTTTTATTTTTTAGAACAACAGCCCTCAGACTTTTTACAGCATTCGAGTTCTGCAGACCATGTTCCTGGAAAAGACTAGGAGATGACAGGCGGCGCTTCGAGAGCGGAAGCTATCCGTTATGAAATTGGAGAAAAAGTAGTAGTAGAAGATATACAATTGACCGGTAGCGCCAAGTTGGGGGCCAAGCTTCTAGGGCCTTATGAAGTTTTGAGTGTAAGGGCGAACGATCGCTATTTATGTAGCGCTTAAACCGCACGAAGGTAACTGATTATGTTGAGAATAACTAGAATGGTAAAAGACATTTTATTGCTTTCATAAAATGATAAGGCACTGAGTATGAAGCAGCGACAGTCACTGAGCTTGTTGAGTACCGCAAGACACACTGGTCGTTTTTGCTTTGTGAAGGCACCGCGTATAACGAAGCGACAGTCACTGAGCTTGTTGGGTACTGTAGACAATCTGTAATGAAATAAATGGATAGTTGAGTTAAGAATTGATAGCTTGTCGAGTACCGCAAGACACACTGGTCGTGTTGAGGGCAGTTGAACGATCAGGGACCGTCTCTGCTAGTTGAGAGCAGCTGAACGGTCAGGGATCGTCTCTGCCAGTTGAACGATAAGGGACCGTCTCTGCCAGTTGAGAGCAGTTGAACGGTCAGGTATCGTCTATGTAGGTTAAGACCATGGTCTATATGTAGATTGAATGAGGGCCCTCGAATGTGGTGTGGATCTTAAATGGTCAATGGTGTGGATCTTAAATGGTCAATGGTGTGGATCTTAAATGGTCAATGGTGTGGATCTTAAATGATCAGGGATCTTAAATGGTCAGGGACCTTAAAAGGTCAATGATATTGGACCTTAAATCTTTTCTTTTTCCTTAAATCTTTTCGAAGATTGTTTCAGACTATTCTAAGGCCTACATGATCATCCCCTGATGTCATCTACCACATCATCATTTATCAGATATTCGTCTACAGAAAGGACGTGAGGACACGCCAGGAGTAGGACGGCCGTGTTAGCATCTAGCTTTCCACGAAACCCTGTTACGTCACCATAAAATATTATCTAGATGTCATCCGTAATCGGGACCCACTAATGATGACGACTCATTAACGATAACGATGACGGCTCATTACACTAATTGGTTTTTATAAAACACACGTAGAATTTGATAGAGAGATCAGATGTTTTTCATACGTTGTAAGACTGAATACCTAGAATAAAATAGTCTGTGAACAACTTGAGTTTTATTTAAACAATAGATCCCTTATTTGTTTACATATATATATATATATATATTTAATTCCGTGAATGTTTTTATCACAACAGATCTATTGGCGTCAGTATTTGATCGGTTAATGGTCGCTGGAGGCTGGCTCGAGCAGCCAAACGTTTAGTCGTGCCACCAACTCCATCACATGGTGACTTGCCAAGACTCGTGCCAGAAAAGTTCCATTCAGCCTCAATTTCAAAATCATTCTTGTGATTGCACAGATTGACGAAATTTTTGTAATTTTTGTACTGTGCTGCTGAACCGTCACTAAAGTAGTATATTCTTGTAATCTTCGTTTTATTCATCAAAAACTCAATTAATTTCCGAATGAACATGTGCACAGAAACCGTATTATGTTGCATATGATCAGAAATTATGCAGCAGTTCACAATTGGCGATGGGGTTAGTGGTTCAAGTTTCTGAACTGGTAGTGACAATGTCACCATGGATCAACGCAATTTAGGTACTTATAATGCCTGTATAAAACAAACAAGATGAAAAAGAATAGAATGCATGCGATATTGCGATAGCAGCATGTGATAGAAACGTTCTCAACTTTGTCCCTATTTCTAAGGCCTTATATACCAGGGATGAAAAACCAATCCTACTTTTTTAGGGGGTTTGAGACATGCTCTTTCTAATGAAAATAATTTAAAACCTTTTCCAGAAGGCATATTTTTGTAAAAGTGGGCTAAATATACCCTGTTTTTAGCATTTTCACAAAAATCATCAACTTTACACTCAATTCCTGAACTAAGGAAAAATATTAGGAGTTCGAAATTTTATATTCGTTAACCTTGTATTGATAAGTTATTATGTGCAAAATTTCACGTTTATCGTACCTTTACTTTCAGAGGTATAAAAAGCCAAACTTTAAAATTTTTTCGAGTTGCAAATTTATTTTGCCAAGTTTGCTTCAAATTTTCTTCACGAAGAACGCTCATGAAGATTTGTTTATTATTTTGTTTAATAGAGCGCAAAAAGTTGTACAAGATGGCAAAGTTTTGTTTCTCTCAACAAAATATTGCCAGAGATACTGCGTCTCAAAGTTGCCGAAATCTCGGAGTCATACCATAGAAGGCTGCGGTATGGGGTCAAACAAGTTATTAAATCTCAGCAAGTATTGCATGGATGAACGTAAAACTTTACCAATGTTCGTTGGGGTCATGTGTGAATGTCCATACAAAATTTCATCGATATCCGTGATGGTCGGTCAGGGACCACCAGACCACTTGATATGGAATGACCCCATACAAACACTTTACCATTCAGTAAAAACTGAGGTTAGGTGTTCTACGTCAACGTTCAACGACGTCAAAAGTTGGAAGTTGACGAACATTCAGTATTAACGGCGCTGGAACGCCGTTAGGACGTTACTCATTCTGTGCACTTGCGTACAACAGCTTGATTTTAACTTTCCTCTGACAGATAGCGCCGTCCAAACGCCGTCAACGCGCCGTAGAACTCGTTGCATTCTGTTCCCCACTTTAGGGTTTAGGGTTTGTTTACTAAATAACCGAAACGTGATGGGACACATTTGTCAGCGGCATTTGAAATTTTTATTGCCTCTTGTATTTATTTCGGACCACATGTTGCTGAAACTATACACTTTCTTACATTCTAGAACAGGCAAAGTACAAGATTTTACTTTAATGTATTTATTTTCAAAATTAAAAAAAAGATTATACTTTTTGTTTTGTTTTCCTTTTTTTTAAATTTTTTTTTTGCCATTTTGCGCCCCCCTTCAAGTGGCGCCCAGGGCACGTGCAATGTCTGCCATACCCCCAGGTACGCCTCTGTTCAGCTGCTGTTATCATACTTGACAGTGAAGAAAAAACACGCAAATGGCGCAAACGACGGTTTTAGGTACGTCCAAGTCTTCAAAGTAGATCACGATATGGACCACGTAAATTAATGAAAGATTTAGTATTGGACGATGTGGATGAATAGAATCTCGAGTACAGAGGAGGTGGTTTCAAAAACTTTTTTCGAATGAAAAGTGGCGATTTTGAAGTTCGAACGCAAGTTGGCACGATGGCACGTGCCAACGGTCACGTCTACATTACTTCTAGCATTGCCAAATGGCCTTGCCAACTGGCAAACAGCGGTATAGTGTAGACGCCGCTTTAGATACACCAAAGTATAGTTGGACCAATGTCCTACAAGACATAAATGTTAACAACCCATAAAGGTTTTTAAATGCAAAAAAACACTCGTCCTGTCTAAATCCATCGGCAACTCGTTGAAGTGTATGGGGAAGGTGTGATGAATGAAGGGATTGTGCGCAACTGGTAGCGTTTATTTAATAGTGGAAAAACAAACATCCATGGTGAAGAACGTTCTGGCCGCTCAACCTTAATCACGGACGAACTGAAAGCAGCTGTTGATGCACATATTCGGCAGAACAGGCGCTTCACTATTGACGAACTACATAAGAGTTTTGTTCTCTATGATATCCACAAACAGATGATGACGTCAAAGATACTGTTGTAACGAAACGTTTAGTCCGCCAGAACTTTCACAAACACCCGTCGGTAAAATTCCTTTGAAAGGCATTTATTTGGGATTTTTAAAAAGGGTATATTTTTGAGAATTCAAATAATGAAATTTTAGAATTTTTACGTTTACGTATCTTTAGAAATATATTTTTTAAATGGTTCATTATTCAAGAAGACATTTGTTCAGAGTTATTGCTTAATATCTTTGAACACTAGCATTTTCTTGAACAAAGCTAAACCCATTTTCCACGAAATGCCTAAAAATGACGATAAAAAGATGTCTCTCTGAAGAACAGTCAGTATTCGGTCTGCCTAGCATTAACATCTAATTTGTTGAATTCTTAGTGGAATTGTGTCGGCATTCTGGTGGAGTCTCGATTCTGTTTGTTTTATTTTATTCATTATTTTAAATACATTTTAATCTTTCAAACTTAAACTTTTTTGAAATATTACTATTAATAAATTTAATTAATTAATTTTAAACCATCTTAACGTGTGTAAACCTTCACCTTTAAGAATTTAAGTGAATAGCTAAGATCCCGACTAATTACATAGATGCCTGATCAGTCGGTTGGTTAGTACAAATACATATCATTTAGTGCACATATCGTAATGATGAACCCTGGATAACACTCACGTTTTCTACCCGAACTCCTTAAGTCAGGAATCTCATTTCAGTTTGAGATTAGACTTCATATAGTATCACAGACTCGCTACCTAGTGGACAATAAATGGTACGTTGTAAAGAAACATACTAGGTTCGCTACACTGTCAACGATTGGTTAAATGGACTGGCGGACTCCATTCGGAAAAATGCCTCGAGCGGAACGAGGATTACATCGAAAAATAGCGAAAGAATGTTGGTTATTGTAGAAATAAAAATTTTGAAAAAAGTTAGTTGTGTTTACTTTTAAACCAGAACGGTTCTTATTTAAACCAGTGGCGAAAGGAAACCTCCGCTAGACTTGCCCTCCCATAAAAAAAATATTTAAAAAAAAAATAAACTAAAAAAAAAAAAAGTTTAAATATTTAGATAAATCTTCAAAAATACATCAAATTATGTTCTATACAAATTTTTGTCCAAGGCTTGCTTTACTAGTTACGAATTAATTATCATGACCATGGAAACGTTACATATAAGTATGAAAAAATTGAGACTTGGAAAAATTTTAAATAATTTTACAAAAAATTTTAGAAATTTTTCGTTTTATCAAAAAACGTGTCAAATAAAAGTTATTAGTTATTGCATTTATAGTAACTTTTGTTCAATAAATTTTTTCGAAATATTTTTCTGTTGCTAAATATTCGCAAAAATATTAAAATCGACACGAGTAAACTCCCATTTCTAGTCAACCGATTTTCATAAAAATCAATAGGGTTCTTCCTATTTAATAGGAGAATTTTTTAGTACCAGAACGAACTCTTTAAAATAAACCGTTTTTGAGTTATCGTGTATACACAGAGACAGACAGACAGACACACACACACACACACACACACACACACACACACACACACACACACACACACACACACACACACACACATACGGACGGCACTTCGAAAATAGGTTTTTTGGATTCCCTGGACCATGAAACGTGGTCATCCGTCAAAATCTCGACATCGAAAATTTTCGCGATTACAATACTTGCCCCTTATATATTAAGGTCGGGCAAGTAAAAATGACCCACGTATTTTCTATTAAATAAAATATAAACTATAGATATATAAAATATTTAATCTATACTATCAAAATATTTTAAAAACAGTCTGCTCTCAATATCAGGACAAAGTAAACTTTCTTCACTTTCTTCATATTCATCTAAAAACATTTCATCTTTTTTAATTTCTTCATACAAATGATGGTTAGATTTTGTGATCACATTATTTAAAATGCTGTTACTTTTGTCAACAAACTGTTCTCTGCTTCGTGAATTTTCTGTTCTTTTGTTTCTGTTTATCATTATTGATTCTCTTGTTTTTTCATAATTTTGGTTTCCTGCTTTTAATCTACGTTTTTTATATGACCTTAACTCATCCACTTGTGGTGCATAGCGATCTGAAGAATAATCTGTCATTTTTACAAGTTCCTCTTTTAAAGTAGAGTTTTCATCTGTTCCACGAGTACGATTTGTACGATAAGACTTTTCTTCTGCTGTTTCTATTAGTGAATTATCCTGATAAGCTAAAGAAGGTTCGATCTTTTGTTTAGATGTGTCCTGTGGAATATAAAAATTTCGGATTAAAGTATACAGAAATAAAATTTAGATGAGATGTTTTCATGGTTTTGCTATATTTTATGTAATACTATGAAAAACTGTTTTGGCCCTATTTCTCAAGGATATGTATACTCATCTATCTTGTAACGTATAAAAATGCTAATTTTAAAATATAGTATATAGTCAGGACTAGGCACTTGTATGCCTCGAAGTAGAGATAGGTGCGTAAGTGACTTTTGTGTCACGATCACGCCCGCCCAGAGGCGGATCTAGCTTTTTGGGGGCCCAGGGCTTAAAAATGCCAAGGGGCCCTACACATGGTCTTCAGTTATGTTGAATATTTTTATAAGTGAAGAGCAAAAAAAAAATGTCCTCACCTCCCAAATCCAAGTGAAGAGCAAAAAAAAGGTCCTCACCTCCCAAATCTAAGTGAAGAGCAAAAAAAAAAAGGTCCTCACCTCCAAAATCAAAGTGAAGAGCAGCAAACAAAAAGATATTGGGGAGAGGTTGGGGGCCCCTTCCGGATCCGGGGCCCAGGGCTTAAGCCCTATTAGCCCGTATGTAGATCCGCCTCTGCGCCGAGATAGTAATGTTAACTGGAATGAGCTGAAATACGCAAGCTGGGTAAATAAATTTTCATGTAAAGCACGTTTTTTTTTTTCATTTACGTCTTATAAAAATTATTATTATTAATAACAAGGTTTGCATAGTTTAAATTTCGCTTCTGGTATTTTTGTTTATGTTCACATAAAATGTACGTTCCTGCGAACGCTGACTGTACATTGGTTTCATTTTAACAGGCTGCGGCCAGGCCAACAGTGACAACGGTGACAGTGGGCCGCTAAGAAAAGAGAACATGTTCCGGTTTTTAAATCGCAGCCACAAAACAACAATGTGTTCTATTCGCGACTCAAACTAACGTTGGCGGAGCTGCGTACGACAGTTGATGGCCGACTAGAGTATATGTCAGAAGTTTTTTCTTAATATTTATCTGTTCAAACAATGTTTCGGCAAAAAAGCACTGTATTTAAGTCACTATATTTAAAAATACGTCTTAATTCACATAAACTGCAGCACAGCACACTACAAGTATTATACAAATATATGCTTCTGTTTAATTTACCAAGCCGTCACCAGATGCCTCACTGTTATTTGGAGTTGCGAATACAAGGTGAAAAAAAAACAAGGTTGCTGCGTGTAAGAGTTCATAGTTCGCCCCTCACTCGGGTGGTTCATCAATGAGGTGGTATTTGAGGTCGATTTTAGTATAAAATTTCTAGTAGAGGGCGGTCTTATGAAAGTTTACATACGGGCGGCATTTGGGTTGGATTTTAGTATAGGGACGTTTTATGAATTTTTGCACACGCGGGACTGACATCCACGCAGCAGCCTGGCCCAGAACATCTTTGATAAAGCACTATGTAAACGAAATGAAGGAATAATTAGATTGATTTTTAATGATCACGTCATATACTCGCCTGTATCACTGATTTAGAGATCCTGATACAAACATTTACGAATGGGAACATTCGTTCAGTATACACCAGTGGTTTCCAAACTTTTTCGGTTCCCGGCGCCCTTAATGTATCAGAATTTTTCCGCGGCGCCCCAAGTCAAAATATTGGTCTAACTAGCACAGTTGGGGGAATATTGGAATGGTTTCGCGGCGCCCCTGTATACTAGCAACGACGCCCCAGGGCGCCGTGGCGCGGTGATAGTTTGGGAATCGCAGGTATACACATTACACAAATTCTGCACGGGAACAATTGAACGAGTACACTTACCTGAAATATATCAGATGCCGAACCGAATACCCAGCCAGGAGCTAAGCCTAATGGATCGCCTAAGATTACGGCATTTCTATAAGAGAAGAAAAGAATTCTTGACATCATTGTCATGACCGTCTGAAAAGTGAATGAAACATTATTAAATCATTCCTTCCATTATCATTAATAGTATATTATTATAGGAGTTTTATATGACGATGTATTGTCACACGAGTTGTTTCCAAAAACAATTTAACAATAGCTCCTATTATTAAACTGTTTTCAGTGTAACAATGATATTGTGAACGCAAAGAATAAAAAATTATGTATTATGTTTCTCCTCAGAGCCGTAGCAACCCTGGCATCGGGGGGCAAGAGCCAGGGGTGCGAGGTTTGATGAGGGGCGCCATCGTGTGGTTTTTTCTTTGTTTTTAGTCATCACTTGTAAGTGAGGATCTTTTTGTTGGTCATCACTTATTTTCCGAAGCAATAGACAGTCACTATTAAAATTAAAATGATGCCCTCCTTAAATAAAATGAAAGAAGATAAAAAGGGCGCTATTTTAAGTTAATTTAATTTATTTGCCAAGGGCGCCAAAAACATTTCTACGGCTCTGTTTTTCTTTGAATGGTAAACATAGGAGATTTAAATTAAGCGTTCAGTGGGCCGCAACGCACGCGCTGTTGATATAACTAAATCGCCTTAGGCTGCTCGTCCTTTGGACGCGTTTTTATCCGATCCGACGCGACCAGATTTCAGACGACAAGTTGCGAACGATCCCATCACAGCAAAATGAACTAAAGCGCGTCCCTTGGATGCGTTTTCATCCGATCCGAAACGACCCGATAAGAACAGATTTCGGACGAAAAACTGCGACCGATCCCATCACAGCAAAATAAATTGAAGGTCGTCCAGTGGATGCGAAGTTATCGGTCCAATTTCGTACGATAACAACCGACGTGCCAACGATCCTATTTTGATGGGATTTTACATACGAATTCATGCGAACGAGGGGAATTTCAGACATGTTTATCATATACCATACAGTGCACGCCGCTGTGATCACATCGGGACTC
The DNA here is from genome assembly GCA_963971575.1 of Liopterus haemorrhoidalis. Taxonomy (NCBI): domain Eukaryota; kingdom Metazoa; phylum Arthropoda; class Insecta; order Coleoptera; family Dytiscidae; genus Liopterus; species Liopterus haemorrhoidalis. Next base: position 36,870,589 of record OZ020612.1, on the reverse strand, counting down.
GAGGTTTTTGATTACAATAACCGATTGATAATAATATCCGAAAAAAAATATGAACATAAAACTGAACATAAACATAAAATTCTATCATTTAAATTTGAAATATATATGATGTATATGTAATTATTCTGTATACACATATGTATGTATTCATTACCAAAAAGAAATTCAAATTAAAAAAACTCATCCAGCGTTGTGTGTCTCTGATGTTCGCGGAGCAAATCATTAATAGAAATTTCATACTCGAAAGGCATCTGAAAACCATATATGATAAGTCCAGAATTCTTTTCTCTTTCTTTGAAGTCGGCGTCTAACTAAATAAGAGTTCTCCAAAAAAATAAGGTTATCCATTGCACAACTTGTTTTCAGAGTTTATTGAAACAAATGAATTCTCCCATTCGCGTCGCATCTGACGCATTCCGCGTCCAGTGGACGATATGCGAAATCGTTCGGATCGGATGAAAACGCATCCATAGGACGAGCTATTTTGTCGTCCGAAATCTGTTCGTATCTGATCGGGTTGGATCGGATAAAAACGTGTCCAAAGGACGAGCAGCCTTACACGTATAGTACTCGTAGACTACTATACGAGTATTAAAAAAATGCACCCAATATAATGAACAAATTAGCTGTAAGCTGACAAGTTCCTGGGATTATGTACTTATGTACTTTCCTGTAAAAAAAAAAAAATCATTTTTGCTTTAAAATTTTACCTTTTTTAATAATCGTTGTTAATTATTCCGTAGTGTGTAGAGATGGGTCGTTCATGAACGAACCGGCTCACTGAGCCGGTTCAGTACACTGACCGAAGTGACACGGTTCACCAAATTGAAATGAGCCGGCTCACGGCTCCCTGCATAGTTTCAAGTTTCAAGAATACGATTGATCGGGCGATTGTGAGCAGTGACCGGAGTAATCCGGATCTGGATCGATGTCATGTTGAACTTCGAGAGAACTCGGCTTGTAATGTATCATTATAAAGTGTATTTTGTCATCAATTTGTAGGGCAGTCTATTTGAAACTAATAGGCTTAGTCTGTACTTTCTTACAACCATACTATATAAAAATATTAAAAAGATTGCCCAAATCCCAGATGTCCGATTTATAAGAGCAATAAACATCGCCATAAACTTAACACATCTGGTTTAAAATAAAGTAGCTGCATAAAGTGAATTGTTTGCCTACTAATGGGTGTTTTTTTAGAGGTATAGAACTTTAAATTGCAATAAAACAACGATGGATTATTCGATTGACATGATTTTTTTTTTATTCGAAAGATAATCTTATGGCATTACATTTTAAATATGATTTCTGGCATATGACCGCCACGGCTGGCTCGGATGTAGTCCAATCTGGACGTCCAATTTTCGATGACTTTTTTCAACATTTGTGGCCGTATATCGGCAATAACACGGCGAATGTTGTCTTCCAAATGGTCAAGCGTTTGTGGCTTATCCGCATAGACCAATGACTTTACATAGCCCCACAGAAAGTAGTCCAGCGGTGTTAAATCACAAGATCTTGGAGGCCAATTCACAGGTCCAAAACGTGAAATTAGGCGGTCACCAAACGTGTCTTTCAATAAATCGATTGTGGCACGAGCTGTGTGACATGTTGCGCCGTCTTGTTGGTATGATTTAATGTAATGCCACAAGATTATCTTTCGAATAAAAAAAAATTCATGTCAATCGAATAATCCATCGTTGTTTTATTGCAATTTAAAGTTCTATACCTCTAAAAAAAAACACCCTTTATTAACCCGACAAAAATGTTAGATAATTCACTTCTATAGAGTTTTATTTATTTAACTGAGCGACGTTCTACCTACATATTGCAAACCAACAACCGTATTGAACGAACGACCGACAACTGAACGACCTGTGTCTGAGCGACATTCTACCTACATATTGCAAACCAACAACCATATTGAACGAACGATCGACAACTGACCGACCTGTGTCTGATCGACGTTCTACCTACATATTGCAAAACAACAACCGTATTGAACGAACGACCGACAACTGACTGACCTGTGTCTCGGGAACGTGTTTATTTAGCCGGATCACTGAGCCGGATCAATGAACCGGATCAATGACCCGACTCAGCAAATTGAACGACCTCCACTGATCCGGTTCCGCAAATTGAGCCGAAATTTCCATCTCTAGTACTGTGTTTTAAATGAAGGTGCACCCACTAACCCAACGTTTCCCAACCGGGGACTACGGGACTCCTCCAGGTCCGCGAGTGATGTCAATGGGGGTTCGAGTACCATAAGTGTAAAATTGAATTTTATTTTCAAAAACCATATACTAATGACCGGTTTCATAAAGCAATGCTAAATTTTAGCAACGCTGTTAAATTTAGCAAAGAATTAAACCCTCTGCTATTTTAACATAGATCTGAGGCTGTGTTAAATATTTAACATTGCACTGTTACCATAGTTTTACTAATTTTTATATTATTATTATTATTTTATTTATTTTACATCCGCCTATTTCTGCAACGAAGCTAATCGCCGATGCCAGGGGGCGAGCTCCTACACCTGGATGAGGGGTGAATAATTGTGAAAATGGAAATCAAATATTTAAATTGAATATAAAGAAAATAGAAAAGAATTAAAACCTCTTTAAATTGTTTTTTTTTTCCAGTAAATTATTTGACGAGTCATCAAATGAATTTTTAGACCTTGCTGTGCACCTGGTTCCTCGTCTGCGTATATTAAATGAGTATCCTTTAATTTGATATCCCTGCATTTGGTTATTAACTCCTTTACTCAATCCAATTGGAAATGTCAAGTATATTAATTAATATACCATTCATTCTAAATCTTAACAACATAAAAATATGGTTCCATGAACTGAGGCCGTAAGACGATTCGGACCGTTCACAATTGGGGCTTTTCACAACTGGGGCCATTAACAACTGGGGCCATTAACAACTCGGGCGATGGACAATTCGGGCCGTACACAATTGGGGCTTTTCACAACTGGGGCCATTAACAACTGGGGAGATGGACAATTCGGGCCGTTCACAATTCGGGCTTTTGATAACTGGGGCCATAACTATAAGAGCTAGAGTCTTCTTTTGTTTAAAATAAAAAATAATTATTTTACAAGTTGACATAAATTAAATTGCGTGTTCTTTTGAAAAAAATATTTTAATGATTTGATTAAGTACATTTTGGTGGGAATTAGAATAATTGAAGAAAATTGTATAAGGCTGTTTGACGTTTAAGACAACAGTGAAGTTGATATTCATACCAATCTACCTAATAAAAAAGTTAAAACCGATGCTGAACCGTAGTTAAATTTTAACAGCGTTTTATTTTAGCATCGTGTTAGCTAACACAGGATTTAGCATTCAGGATTTAGCATTCCTTTATGAAACTGGGCATTAATTAGTGACTAATTAATAGATTATAATCTATTAATTTGACCTATTTTTAGGATAAATAGAATTTACGAGTTCCTGTTCATGTTAAGTTTGCATAGGTCTCAAGTTACACTAATAAATATGTTTGCACTTAAGTGTCCCTTTCTAAGAAATAGATTATTTTTTATCATTTAATCTTATTTAATATTAATCTCTAATTGGATAACTTTATTGAATTTATTTTTGAAACAATACCAAAATTACCTCCCTAACACACCTTTGAATTGATACGAAGCAAAAGAAGACGTATTTTTGTACCTCTTCTTGATCTTGGACGCATTATTACATCCTTGAAACGAAGCGGACCAATATGCAGTGGCGACAGAAAGAGGAAGTGACAAGAACCATTTGGATCTGAATGGTTCTTTTCACTATTTTTGGCATAGATTCCTGCATAGAGGGAATTTGTACAAAGACTTTCTTCATGATCGAAGGACAGTTAATACTTTGTACCACTGTGAATTTTTCGATGTGAAGATCAAAGCGGCATATCCCTCTAAAAAACATGACGTGCTAATCCGTAGTGTGTTGATTTTCCTCAACAATGCGTGGCTTCACACTACCGAATAGAGAAATTGACACAATTACACTGAACTGAATTACACTGTTGAAAATCCTATTTACTGCCCCAACTTACTTCCGTGAGATTATCATTTGTTCGGACCATTCACCCGAACAGGTGAAACAGGTTCTTTTATGACACTGGAATGATTAAGTTGCCAATCCGGTGGCGTAACTGTTTAGATGACAAGGTAAACGATATAAAAAAATGTACACTAGAAATATTTTTACTGAATAAAGAGTTTTTGGAAAAGTTTGGTTTATATTTGACTGACCTTCCAAGTTAATCTCCTATGTTCGTCATTGTTACATACGGTATAAACTGCGTTTGGTAGGATAATCTATTGCCATTTAGTTTTTATTAAATATTGTAGGCAGTTAATTTATTTACCTGTAAAAATAGTATAATATAAGATGATAATATGAAAATCAAGAACCCATTTTCTAAAGGAACTCGTAAAACTTCAATGCATCCTGTGTGGTGAATAGTTTTTAATTGAAGATTATCTGGTTCCTCAAACATTAGAGTGGCCTTTTTTTGCTGAATTGGATCGTGAAAACATTGTGTCGGATAATCCATGCGACAACAACTCCATGGAGTGACCGGAACGAAGACGTGATCTCCATAAACAGTGTACCTTGAAAAAAGAAAATTGATGTGAAGGGTGAATTTTTACATATTTCAGAGTTCATAGATAACCAAAGGCCCGAATGATGAATGTTTGGAACATTATAGTTGACCATTAGCTTATTTGCAAATCGTTTAGATTTTTGAATTTGCTCTAATTTAAAAAAAAAAAAAAAGAAAAGTATATTCTGTTCTAACAAGGTTGGAATGAGAAAATTCACATGGAAATTCACATTTATTTGGAATGAGAATTGAACATTTCGAGCGCGAGCCGCAGGCAAGTGTGAGGAAATACGAACATCGAATTTTCTCTTACAACCGAGTCACAGACCCTACTTTCTCCACGACCACCAGAAAAAAAAAGAAATTTAACAAATAATTATTTTAACAAACTTTATATTTTAACAAATAATTTATATTACATAACAAATTAAATAATTAATTAAACTTATTTTTTTATTTATTTTTTGTGTAATTTTAGTTTAATTTGCCGCACATCGGCCAGATGATTACACCAGGAGAGTGACGTAATATAACCTGTGGTACTCTGGCCCGAGGGGTGGATGTCGCTCGATGGGCGTAATCATTCAGCAACGCCAATGGTGCATATAATATTTTATTTTTCACTTCAAATAAAATAAAAAGTATTAACAGATATTTATACATGTCTTCACATAAAATAAAAACTTAAAATAACAGATCTGGTAGCCTATGACAATAAACATACATTTATAGAAAAAAAAAAAAACAAATGATTTTGTTTAATTGTTTAACTGTCAGAATTGATATTAATCTATAATATAATACGCCAACGTGTGTCTATGCGTGCGTGGGTGCGTGGAAGTTGTCTGAAATCTAAAACAATTGAAGCGAGGTTCCGAAATGTAACGAAATATTCCGAAGCTCACCGAAGTACATATAACATATAACGCGTAATAATAATAATAGTTGTTAATTGATATGTTTACACAAAAATAATATAAATTAAAATTATCAGTAGCAGAAAAATTATTATTTTAAAAAATATTTGGTTTTCCATATTAAGTATATTCCATTTGACATATGTCATAAAGATAAATGATATCATAGTTATAATCAGGGCCGGAGGAACGTACTCTGCAGATAGTGCAAGGCATTAGGGCGCTTGATGCCAGGGGGGCGCTAAGGTTAAAGTGAAGACCTTTTTTTCTCGGTTTTCACTTGAAATTTTGCCCTGTATTTGCTCCATTCAATCTTGCATACGGGCGCCAAAGACCCTCGCTTCGGTCCTGATTATAATGACCATAACCAACAAATCTGAAGTAGGTTTTACAGCGTAAGGAATATTTTGAAATGACAAATTTACATTTAAAAGTCAGTACTACACTATAAAACTAACCAAAATAACCAGATCTGGTTCGACTTTACAAAAGTGAACGCAATATATTAAAGCTGCCCGCTTTAATATATTGAATTTTATTTATTAATTAAATTTTACTGTGTAATAGTTTCTCACGATTTATTTCAAACTGATTTGAAATATAGTGTAAGTACGCTTTTTTCCGTGTGTATTTTTCCGTGTGCGCTTTTTTCCGTGTGTGTATTTTTTCATGTGCGTTTTCTTCCGCGTGTGCGTATTAATCCGTGTACGTTTTTTTCGTGTGCGTATTTTTATATTATATAAGTAATTGGAAAATTGATTTTAATAAATATATTTTAAATTTAACGTCTCAAATCATTTTTAGTTTTAACATTATAAAGGTAATGCACTGGGTGAAAATGAATCGTTTTTCGGAATAATACTCACTATTTGTCCAGTTTTTAATAATGGGCGAAGAGTTGATTCAATTTGAATTGGATGAAGTTAGGCGTATGACTAGAGAAAGAAGTCTGAGGTGTCGAGCAAGTTCCACATTACGGTAATGATTTGTTTGCCAACACAGTTGGCAACGGGTGCACTAGTATTAAAATAAATATGCAAGAATTGCCCGAATATAGCAACATAAATGCACAAAAAGCAACAAAAAGTGTGTTGCCAACTAAATCAAAACATAAATATGAAAAATAATATAAAACCTTTAAGTTGGTTTTAATAAATAATAATAATAATAATAGATTCCCAACGCCTAGATAGGCGTATAAGGGGTAGAGAAGGTAAATTCTTCGTTTCTAGACCACCGGTCATAGATATGAAAGCCACGTGGTCAATGTGACGTTTCGATCGGTCCTATTATCCCCGCATGAACTTATGACCGTCACTCATTTATAAGTATTAAATACTTGAGGCTGAGTCGCCACCTCAATCAGATTTTTATCGGAAGATAAAAATCTGATTGAGGTGGGAGGCATCGAACCAGCGTCCCTGTGCTCCGTAGGCAACCGACTTACCACGGAGGCACGGCAACTCTCAAGTTGGTTTTACACAGTTCAACTTATTGATCAATAAATTGATCAAGTTTTTTGTCAATTAATTGAAAAATGTATTGGTAACCTTGGAAACAAAAGCATCACTTTACAAACATCTATTTATTTATCAATGTTTTTGAAAACTTTTACATTACCAACTGTAAAACATGTTGACATATTTATCAAAATGAAAATATTGGAAAAATCTTCATAAAATTACGAGCTGTGAACAAAAACTAAAGAAATGACCTACATGATGGTAAATTAGAACGTTTGAGGTTCTGTCATATTTGAAAATGACTATATATTTCTAGGTTATTCTACAACTTAATAGTTGGCAATATCTAAACAGATAAAAATATACCTAAAATTCCTTAAAAAATTGATGAAAAATAGAACTTGTTCTATTTTCAAAATAAATTGATTAATTTTTTCATCAATTACTTGTTCAATTTATTGTTAAAATTTGAACAGTTTACACACTTCAATAAAATGAATGTCAATTTTTTCAATTAATTGATCAATAAATTGAATCGTGTAAAACCCACTTTAGACTATGGCAATCAAAAAATAAGGTGCCGGCCTTAAATGAGACTGTACTGTTGACGTATTTTCAAGAATTGGTAAGGTAAATATTTTTCACATATTTGGATACGTAAGGTTTTTGATTTCTTTATTTTAGTAAGTTCTGATGTTTATAAGTACTAAAATAAAGTTAGTTATTATTTGCATACTTTAAAGTGAACATTAACATCTGACAACAAGCATGGATTAATTATTCCTTCACCACTGAAGGAATAAAATACATGCAAAATGCATAATAAGATAAGTGCTTTAGAATAACATTCCAACTCTTGTGTTAGAATATTAACTTTCTGTAGTCAAAATTGGTTTTAGAATTGGTAAATTCTATAGTGGTCGTGGAGAAAACGTATTTCTACCCTTTTATTAGCCATTAATGTATATAATAATGAACTCTTCCAAAAATCAGTGGCGTAGCGTGGGTTTCAGCCGCCCGGGGCGGATGCCAATTTCGCCGCCCCCTTATTTAGGTATTTAAATCTAAAAGGCTCAAAAATTTATAGAATTTGCCGCCCCAAAAAAGAGCGCCACCACCGCCTCCGCTATGCTACACCACTGACATTACATACAATTTTTCGAGAATGTTCAATAATTTAACAATCACAACACGCACTTAAAGAAAATAATGAATTATAGCAACTTAATTTAGTCCATGTGAATTGGACAACTGATGTTGCAGGTGTTATTAGACAATATTAAACTCTATTCTTTATATGAAAGAATCGATTCTCGCTGAATATTCGCTGTGAACAATCCGAGCACAAAATAAAACGAGGAGAATTACCGCAAGGTAACCATCCCAACTAGCACAAATTGCTTTATAAAAATTGTATAAACATTGTTACAGCAATATTATACAACTGATAGCTTTATAATTCAGCAACAAGAATGTCCATCGAGCAACAAAAAAAAAAAAAAAAAACACTTAAACACTTAAATAGGCGCAGGTTTATAAAATTTTGGCTATATTAATATTGCATAAGCAACATTTTAAAACCTAATGGCACTCTTTGGAAATGTTCTTAAAATAGTTATAAAATAAACAATAAAACTTTTTGATTAGTTATATACTAGCAACTTTTTATCTGTTATATTTATAGATTTGCTTTTTTGTAGCTGCATGTTAAAACAATTTTGCAAATGCGATACATATAGATGAAAAATCTTTATGAAGTATAAAATCACTACAACAATGAAACATATATGCATTTTTATATTTATCCTATTGCTACTTCTAAACTAAAATTTTCTCGCGAAGGCCAATTTACTGTGAAAATATAAGGTAAAACATTAAAAAATTACAACTCGCCAAAGAAATATTAATTTTTAGCTAATTAACTCAATTAAAAATGTTATAGAAAAAGAAAAAACAAAATTTTATTATAACTCTATTATTTCAATAAATGGGAAAAGTTTGTATTCAAGGGTAAAATATTAAAAAATAAAAGAAAAATGCAAAAAGAAATTTTCAAAGTAAAATATACATTCAGTCAAAATGGACGTCACTTTGTATTTACATTGTTCATTAAAATATGGCTGTTTTGACTACAAAACCTTAAGAAACCCTATAAAGCTACTAAAAAATTATTTACACATCAGAAGAGCCAAATTGTTATTTAAATGGTTTATATATTATATAATCTTTACTATAATATAATATGTATACAACGTTTTGATTTTATAATTGTGCAATTTATTGCTTTCAGTGTTATATGAATTTTAATAAAAGCTTCGCAGCTATAAGCTGATATAAAGTAGTTGATCGTAACCTTTATAAAAAAAAAATCACTTATTATTAGGTTAAGTTATTAAAAAGTCGCATTATTGCACCAATGTATTTGCTTGCCTTCTAAATAAAGCCTTTATTAGACCTTAACATATTTATTATGGTAAATGCTTTATTTGACATTGACATGTTGTTTTTTAGTAATCATGAAGAAGTGACAAATAAATTTGCTTGTTGATTTTGGCTTTGTTTTATCATTTCTTGAAGTTTTAGATTTTCTATTCTTTATACCTAATTCTAATAAATTGCAAGAACCACAATAGTCTGAAAATTATAATACTATATAATTATTCTCTTTTAAGAAATATAAAATATTTATAAGACATTCTCATGTTGTATCTATTGCAGTTTTTATAACATCAAAATATCAGATAATAGTTATAAACTGGCTTTATAATTGTTTTCAAATCGATTATATAATAACTATAAATTAAACTTACTTTCGTATTTAGGTTTTATTATTAGTGTTATAAAGCTTTTTTCATAGCAATTATGGTCGTTGATCAGGATATATGTTTTATTTATTACGAACTTGTTTGGCATCCTAAAATAAAGTTTTATTATTGTTATTATTATTATTATTATAAAACACCCATGCTTTCAACGGAACTCGAACCCGAGACCTTTGTAATATAGTGACTGCATGTTATAAACCTTCTCAGAACTCTTAGGTAAAAATGTTAAAAAAGGGGTTAGTGGAAGATTTGCTTATATTAAACATCCACAGCCACATACGTCAGTATTTTTAAATTATTTTTAGGTGTCAGCCTAGGAAATTATAATTGCTTGTATGCATAAAACAAAAATAAACAATAAATGATGTTAACAAAATATCTCCTCTCATGCATCTTCCTCTTAATTAGGAATTTTATTTTTTAATATGACATATCATTAATTTGTAACAAAAAAATAATTAAAAGGGCTCGTAATCCTAAAAAATAAATTGTGTATCAGGATCTGAACTATTCCTAGGTCAATTATTTTATGTTCATTACAAGTTGTTCTACTATAAGTATGCTGTATAAATTATTTTCATAGATATATTTATGCCACCAAATTTTAAAATAATGTTAAAAAACTTTTATATGAAAATTTATCTTTATAACATGAGTGCTGGATGTCACAAAATAATAATAATAAATATAGTATATAATTACTTTATATTAAAGCTGAGAGAATATTTATAAAACTATTTTTCGACACCAAATTGCTTATACAGCCATTTAGTATATTTGAAGGTTATATAAAACAATTAAGTTATATTTGTTGCCATAATAAATATGCTACATATCATTTAGGTTTTATGTTGCACCTTTGGTGTTAGTTGGGATGTCAGACATATATGTCTGACATGGCGCATGTAGAACTTCTTAGTGTCAGACACATATGGCCGACGTGGCGATTAACGTGTTAAAGAAAGGGTATTCCCCGGTTCCGTCACAGATTAAATAATAAAAATTTCTGTGCTCATTTTAATCGGTCCGAATTGTAGGTGCGACAAAAATATGAAAAGAAATGGTTCAAATTTTTAGTTCAGATTACAAGATATTATTTATTGAGGATTTTTGCCACCCCAAAAAAGTGCCGCCCGGGGCGGACCGCACCCCCAGCCCCTACATCGCTACGCCACTGCCAAAAATACATGTTTATCTAGCAAACATACTGGACCAAAATACGGGATTGTCTTACCACTTGATTGGCTCTCCACTTGGCTTATCTAGGGGAAAAATATATTTATAAATGTAAGATATACTCTCTTCCCCTTTTCTGTTTATAAAAAAATTTCAAGAAACCCTTTGGTATATTTAAAGTTCCGTCACTGCTTATCATTTTGTATGAAAAAGAGACCGCGACTCAAATCTGTTCGACACCCCTGTTGTTGGATATTGATGTTTATAACAAATAATAATTCCATTATTTGTAGATAAAAAAAAGTAATTGTTAATCCATGCATGAAAAATTTTCATTTGATATACCTCATAATTTTACAAACTTTTTTTCTTTGATAAATACATGTTTATATTTTTAGCGGGATATATTTTTGAAGACTCAATATTTCTCGTACTTATATTCAGTTCTCTAAATCAGCCGTTTGGCCACAAGTTCTACCGAACGAACAGACTCATGTGACGGAATAAGGATTTCTTGATTATACCCATGAAAACCTAAAAATAACATGTAAATATGCATTTTCTGTTAATTTCAACACTAATCATAATAAAATATAGCTTATATATTGTAAAATGCATAACTTATTTTGCTGTAAGATTATGTTAAATTTGTTAAATTTTCATTTCATTGGACCTTAAGGGGAATTCTGTTGTTCAGTACAACTTATATCAGTCCTTTTTGTGTGTAAAACATCATAATTTCAAATATACCTAAGAAGATATTGATATTCACATTTTTCTACAAAATAAAACCAAATACCTATTTTTAGAGCGAGATCATCTCCAAAACTACTCTTTTTATTATATTTCTACTATTTCTACTCTATTTCACGTTTGAGGTGTCGATTTAAAATTACATTCTAGAGGTTATAACGAAGCCAGATTTCCACTTTATCTTATATGAATCGACTAATTAGTTGTTTAAAACAGTTTTATCATTTGATTGGGCGAATGTTTTAGTTGATGTGTCAGGGGGGAAAAGGATCAACGCTCCCCTTCATATAATTCGTTGGAGCATATTTGGAAACTGGTGTATTTTCACTTGAAGAATAATTATGTCGCTTTATCAAAAGTAGGCAATCTTAAAAAAATATATATTATACGAAAAAAAAAAAAAATGCCAATATTGTTTACAATGAAGTAATTTACAAATTAATTACTGTTGTGGTTAACAAATTTTAACAGCTCCTCGAGCAGCGCCGTGTAATCTGCTAGTATTGTATAAAAATTGTGACAATTCTGCTGGCCCTGGGGAGGGCCGAGGCTCGTTGCCCCCCCTGGCTGCGCCACTGTTTATTGCTATTAAACATCTGAATTAAAAAAATTTGTCTTATAAAGTTCCTTACTTTTTTGTGTGTTCACTACTCCAATTAAGCATGTGAGAATTGATCCATGATATCCTGTACCAGTCCTCGTAACTAAATGCCCCACAACACTGCTTATTAACCTGGAGAGAATCAATGACAACTTTCCAGTTTGGATCGATGAGATAAAGTGCCATTCCTCTTTCCATACTGTGGTGCATAGAACGTATAATATGATTAGATATGGCAGCTGCCATTGTGCCAATAACAACTATATTTATCACTGAACTGTAGCCTGTGAAAATCCAGATTCTCAGTAGATATCTTGAATGCTTCCTAAAAGAAATAAACAAGATTCAAACATCTTCTCGTATCATCAGTTCTGGCTCGACACTCGATAACCCTTTCTGTGTCAGCATTTTCCAAAGATTCCATACTAATCTCATCATACAGCAATTATTACTATTATTGGTAATTCTCAAACGGAAAATGCTAAAAAAATTCCATAGTATTCGCGACTAAAATTACCGAAACGACGCCACTAGTGCCTTCTTTTGACACACAAAAATATATATATATATATATATATATATATATATTATGATTAAATTTTGTTGAGTAACACAGTTTTGGAAAAAAAAAATAAATAATTTTTGGATGGAATATTTTTGTGTTTCTGTTATGAGAGCTCTATCCCAATCTCTTTGGAAATATTTCTTCCACAATTTAGGGCAAGTAGAAGCGAGGTAACTGGCGCCTTTATAGAAATTCAGGCCGCACTTAAGTGAGTGCTAATTTACAGGACCACCCTGCATAGTCACATCTACTTCTAGACTGGGCTGACGGCCTTCTTGTCTTGGACAGGTGATAGTCGTTGGATGGTCACTTCACAGCAATTACGGAATATATATTTTCCCATTTAGATTTTAGCGACCGACCGGCGAGCTGATCGGGACGCTAGCTTACGCCAACTATATAATGCTGGAGTCTGGCCGTAATATACGTTTTAAAGAATACTTATCTGTTGAAGTATTTAAACAATATTTGTGTCTTCATACTGTATTTTATATTTGAATTATAAAAGCGTATTTAAAAAATGTACGTACAAATATTAATAATAAAATTTTCTGTTTGTAAATAATTATTTCAGAGATTATAATGCTAGTGCTAAGTTATATTGACAGTGCAAATAAAATATTATACTTCAAACATTTATTTGAATACTTAAAATCTGCACATTCTTCTAGAAATATTATAAAAAGAGAACTACTAATTTATTCCAAGAAAATTGCCAAATATTTGCAACAAGTACGAGGGCTACCTTTTAAATTTTTACAAAAACTAAGAAAGAAACATTTTTTTTGCAACAATCTGTTTTATTGTTTTTCAAAATATTCGCCTTTAGGATTTATACACTTTTGCATGCGTTCAAACCAATTCTCGAAACATCTTTTCCACTCTGAAGTTCGTATCTCAAAAACATGTCTTTCGAAGGCTTCTTGAGGTGAAAGTCGCTGTCCACGAATTTTTTGTTTGACATTGGGGAACAAAAAAAGTCGTTAAGGGATAAATCAGGTGAATACGGACAATAAGACACTAATTTGATGTTTTTTTCCTTCAAATACCTAATCAATTGTTTGACGTGCTGTGTGGGAGCTTGCATTGCCCTGATGAAGAATAATGAGATGTTTTGTTGTTTTTCCTGATTTTGTCGATGACTTCTGGCAAAAAAATTGTTGTATACCATTCAGCATTAACTGTTCTCCGATTCTCTAAAGGAATGGTTGTGACATGTCCAGTACAACAGAAGAAACGAGCGATCATTTTCTTGGAAGTGCTTCGTGAACGAACAACTTTTGTGGGTTTCGGTTCATCTTGGAAGACAAAAACAGTAGATTGTTGCTTAGTTTCCGGTTCATATGGATAATTCCAAGTTTTGTCACCTGTAACGAAGTTGTATACGGATTTTGCAGTGGCCAGGTTGAATTTTTTTAGCATTCCCTTACACCAGTTAATACGATCCTTTTATTGTGCTTCGTTCAAATTATGTGGAATTCATCGGGAACAGATCTTTTTTACAATTAAATATTCATGCAAAATCGAATGTGTTGCAGTCTGCGATATACCAAACGATGCCTCTATCTTACGGTAAGTCACATGCCAATCTTTTTCAATCATTTTGCGCAAGGCATCGATGTTTTTTTGAATCACAACCGATTTTGGTTGACCTTCACGAGATTCATCACTGACGGACGCACGACCAGTCTTTTCTGATGGTGCTTCATTACGAAAAGTTGAAAGAGGCGAATCTATGTATTGTTGTTGAGTTAGGCCTTTACTAAAATCGTAAAAAATCATCCAACGATAACCTTCACGAGTAATAATATCCATTTTTTCTCAAACTTGTTTTTTTTTAAAGCTCACTGTCAGCAAACTACTCGGTTAATTTATAAGATACCACTGATTTCACAATAACAAATGTAAAATTTTACGAATATAGTAATGACACATTTCAATAATGCCATCTAGTGGTATTTTGTGAAAACATAAAAGGTAATCCTGGTACACTTTTGGAACATTCACAAATAACAGAAGGTTTTAATTATATTAGCAATACTTTAGTCAACATTAAACAATTTTCTTGTCTAAGGAGGGAAAGCGAAACATGAACAGATTATTTAAAAACATCTGAACAGCAGAAATTCTCTTCAATAAATAGAAGGGACATTTTAGAAATATTAATAAAGGTTTCTTCTTCACTTATAACAAAACATAAATATAAATGGTAAATTTATTAATTTTTTAATGTATTTTTCCCATTGTTATTAAAATTAAATTGCAGAACTAAAAACTGATAAGAAAACTTTGTCATACACTATAACTTTTCTAATAAGAGTCACCCAATATTGCCAGATTATTTTCCTTTGAATGGCAACCATACACGCAACAAGAAGTGCTTGGACTTTCTTTCCTAAATTGAATCACTACTCATTGTAAAAACAAAGCGAGAATTGATAGAAACAAAAAAGCACAGACTGAACTAGGCTTAAACATAGAAAGCGTTCTTTTATCAAGTTTTTGTTTTACTGCCGCTAGAGGAATAATCGTTAATTTCAGTCACCAATAGCGGGTTTATATTAAATATATGTTCACTATAACGTTTATTAAATTAAGATTACTATCCGAACACTCAAGAATCAAATATTTACAAATATTTACATAATAACTATTTATGTATTGAGGGCAAAATAATAGAGTTTATGGCACGAGGAGCAAATTTTAAATTCACAAGGGGACTTGCCCGTAATACATAAATGTTTTCTGCACACTTTGTTTTTACACAAATGGGCAGAAATATGTATTTGTATTTGCACAACCAAATAGTTATTTATGTATAGTTGTTTGTCATCGTTTTATATATAATCTTAAACAGAAGGCGTTTTCGCATAAATATACATTTGAATTTTAGAATATAAAAAATAAGTGTTTAAAAAAATGTTAAAAAACGCTTAAAAAATGAGCGTAATAAGTGAAAACGGTGATCATTTTGATATTCCGAAAGAATGAAAATGCACAGCTAAAAATGTTGTGGAAGATCTGTTGCCGGATGTGCCGAGAATCTTGCACGAGAAGGCCTATACAGAATTTAAAAAATGGTGCAACAAGAAAATGTTACAAATTGTAGAGAAAACGTAATTTTGGCTTATTTTTCTGAAAGATCAAAGACTTACAAGCCTTCACAATGGTCATATTATTCTATGATAAAGACAAAAGACAAGTCTTGGAATTAAGAAGAATGTTAACATTAACATTAACACTTTTCCTGAACATATTGTATTTTTATATAATATGTTTGTAATATTGAGTAGGCTTGAAAAGGCCACAGGCTACAAAAGTCACTTTATGGCCCTAAAACGATCGCAATAAATGTAAAAGCAAGTCAATAATTTCATATTTACGTCCAGCTATGCAAAAAATATATTTCAAACTTGGCTACGTTAGCCACAAAACAAAATGGTGGGAGTGTAAAAAAGAAACGTAGCTCTATGGTGGCTACCGGTTGACTATTCTTTATGACTTTGGGTGACCGGTAACAGCATTGAGAACAGTAACAGTCAGCGTGGGTCACAAGACACTTGCAGTAAGAAGTTTTTGCGACAAAAATGAGTTATGCCACAACCTTCAGTCCTCTTACGATTGCAGGCTCTCTGACAGCTCTGCAGTCGGGTTGTCGGTCTGAACTGATCGGGAACGGCATCATCTTCGCCAATAGGCAAAGCTGTTTTCGTTAGGCGACCCTTGTGGCTTAACTGGTTCCGGAATTCGATCCTTGTTGTGAGCAACAAAAGGAGTTAATGCAAGGGAATGATAAACAGGGTCGTGAAGAACGGTTATGAGAAGAAAAGGTTTAAAAAAAAAAAAAAATGGTACCAAATCTCTAGTCTCTAAAAAATCGTTAGTTGGGCAGTGTGTGCTGGTACATTGCCCTGGTGGAGTCAGGAAATCCGTGGAATTTGTATTTTATTTCTTACTAGCTAATGTACCCATACTTCGTACGGCTTTTGTTAAGTATATTTTTGTTGATAGGTAATTATGATAACTGATATATTTGAAGAGTATATGTAACACTTTCCATAATTCCATCCCAAATTTTCATTTTATTAAAAACTACATTGTACAGAAAAAAATAGTTTCTTCATTCTAAAACAATTTTTTTATATACATTTTGCTGGTAAGTAAGTGATAAGTGAGATACTTTTTTATCCCAAGGTAAAATTACCTTAGCCCCCTAAATAATCTTCTTTAAAACTATATCGAACAGAGAAGAGTCATTTTTTTACTCTTAAATTTTTTCTTATATACATTTCTGCTGTTAAGTAAGTGATAAGTGAAATATTACATAGATAACATTCCCCTTAGCCCTCTCAATAATCTTCTAAATAAAAACTGTATTGAACAGAAAAAAATATCTTGCTTCATTCTAAACAAATTTTCTTATGTGGTGAATTGACCTGTCGGCCGTAGCGATTTAACATGTAAAATAATAAATATGCTATTTCCTGCTTCTCTAATTGTTTTAGAGAAAAAGTGCAAAATATAAAATTTATTTAGAATTAAAACCTCTACATGATAGGTAAGTAAACTATCTTCCAACTACTTCAAGAGAAATTTAATTTGCTTTGAACAAAAAAAAAAAAAAAATGTCTTCCTGTTTTAAACAATTTTTGATAAATACATTTTTCTGTTTAGTTAAACAGATTTAACCCCATAATGCCTTCATGGAATGAATTTTTTGAGATGTCACTCGTAGCATCGTACCAAATTACGGACCGACAGACAAAATTGTTTTTTGTGAATATCGTCTATCTGAAACGTGTAGAAACCAAATACGAGTCAAAAATAATAAAACACAGATATAGCCTCTTGTAGCGTATAGAGGTATAGGCTATTCCAAACCTTTAGGCGGAACTAGATTTTGAAATCTAGTAACTTATATAGTTTGATTCGAGCTTTAGACCATTTTGGTTAAGCTTTGTAAATCATACTTATAATAAAGATTTTTAGGTTAAAGATAACATCATTATAAAACGTAATTATCATTACATTTTGATTTTTCGTGTCATTTTTAATACAAATGTCTCATTTATTTAATTCTTACATTTTCCAAAAATTTATAAATGTATTATTTATGTTATTTTTCTAATAAATGTCACTTAATAATAAATGGCAACATGAAGCATGAAATAACCTAGCCAAGCTCTGTTTTCGTGACAACTTTCGTGACCACTAAACCCTACAATTTTAGGCGGTGTTTTTACTGTCAGATTAGTTCACGTCAGTCATGAATCAAAATTATGTACTTCGGTTTGAGGTTGAATTAATTTTCAATGATGAAGACGATGAATCTGAACAAGAAATTTTAGAAAAAGTATGGGGGTTTGCAGAAAATACGGTACCAAATTTTACAGATCGGCAATTCAAATCACATTTTCGGGTATGTCCTACAGTTTTCGAAAATATTCTTGGAAAACTGCAAGCAGTGCCAGACGAAGTTCATCTGCGACCAGGGAGAAATCCCGAAACAAAACTCAAGAAACAGCTTATGATAGCATTATAGTACCTGGCAAACATTGAGAGCTCCTAAAAATTTACAAATAGAACATAACCCTGTTTCTTCCATGTTAATTTTATGCACGGTGTACTTAATTATTTTTATGTTGTGTTTACAAACACAATACAGCTTTCGAAATTAATAAAAAGTTACAAATACACCTTTTCCGTTATACCTCATATGCCCGGTTTTAGAACCCCGGGAACATAGAGCGCAATCTGAATACATCCTCGACCGCAAAACGAACATAAAACTCCGAGCGTCAAATCGAACTAGTTTGAGTATACAGAACGAGCTCAGAGCACTCCGAGCGTCAAATCGAACTAGTTTGAGTATACAGAACGTGCTCAGAGCACTCGGAGCGTCAAATGTACCCTTGGTAAAATAAAGTAGTCCGCCAACTGAGATAATGATCTGGAGTAATTGGTGAGGTGGCCATGATATTGCAATTGTTATCTGGAAAGCGGAGAGTGACGCACTGAATGATATTGTGTACAATTATCAATATCTTTTCCAGCATAGTATAATATAATACGAATGAAGGGAGTATAATACATCTCCAATTAGTGCCGGTTCCACAATGGATGCAAACGATGCGTCGCATCGGGGCGCCATCGCGACGAACGATTGAGCTGCGCCATTTTTGGACTGGCGATCTAAAAAAAAGGTCTTAATTTTTTCTACAAAGAATTTTAAATTTGTTAAAAAGGGGGCGTCATTTTTGTTTTTGCATTGGGGCGCCAGGTACTTATTCGCATTAACCTAGTGCTTATTCGTATCGCTTGAGTTACGTTAAAACTTAGAATTCAGTTGCATAAAATCAGTAAATTAGTTCAGATCAGTTCTTGATATATATCAATGGTGATTTGCTAATATGGCGTATCTAGAACCCTAGTGACAGGCCTTAGGGGCAAGAGAACAAATAAAATACTGGTCGACTTTAAAAAAAAAAAAAACTTTTGGTCGACTTTTTTTTTTAGAAAACAAACGAATTTCTGTGCGACTTCTTTTTTTAGAGAACAAACAAATTTCTGGTCAACTTCCTTTTTTTTAGAGAACAAACAAATATATAGATTTCGGTCGCACTGGACCTAGCAGAACAGTAATAATTTTGCGATAATATATGTAAGACAGGTTGAAATTTATCTGTGACGGAATATTCCTATTGTGAGTTAGATATTACGGGAATAAATAGTTGTATGACAAAACTTGCGGAGCGGTCGTCGTATATGCATGCCAAATTGTATAAATCCCATGGCCAAGAACGTCAGTCTTTCAAATCGTTAAAATATGATGATGCTTACTTATAGGCTTGTTTATAACATTTTTGGCAAACACCTAATCCAACAGAGTAATATGTTAACAATTCCATTCCATGCATTGTAATAACGGTAAATATTAACGTGATGACTGCTTTTTCTGAGGGTAAATGTGGGGCAATATAGGCTGTAATATATAATCCATACACTATTAAAACAAGACTGATAAGTGCCGTTATTATACTTGTTACTGTAAATATTAGTGACAATATTTTACGTCCTGAGTTCGACAAATTAAGCTTCAAAAACGCCATTATAAATAAAAAATTAATGTCAAATTGACAGAACTTGTCAAAAATATTGCTAGGCACATTATTGGGTCAGTCCTATGCAATATGTAAAGCGGCCCTTACATGATCCTACATATTCGCCGACATGTACGAACACGTTGATGTCTTACGACATACTATGTCTTTACTAACGAACACCTCTTAACACCTTAAGTGTTCATTAGTCCGATGGACATGTACGAAGTATAAGTTTTGGGAACCAAAACTTTTTGATTTTATGTGGACGTGGCTTGGTTTACCATTGGATGTCGGTCTTGCATTTCGTCATACATTTTGTCATACATGATACATATTTGCCAGAGTGAAGATCTAGTTATCTAAAACTGAACGACTATAAATTGAATTTTTTTCGATGATTGATCCTTGAACGTAGATTAACGAATGAAAATTAATTTTTGTAAAACTTTTTGTTTTGCTTTTAACTTTACCTAATATTAACAAGAAAGTGAAAATTTGTAAATTTAAAATTGAATATTCTTCCTGTTAGGAAGCAGGTAGTTATGTAATAAATGTGTCTAGATGCACTTAAGTCAAAACTGAATATTAAAATTACAATTGTAGTTTTAAGTTGCCCGTTTTTCCGATTGTAGCGGCAGAAACCGTCGAGATGGTTGTTTTTTTTTATGTTGAAATCTTTATTTAGTGCATGGCATACAAGTACAAACTATGCGTACATTTAATAAAATACAGTTATATAACATATAATATTCATAATATAAAATCTACAGTTGTCATATTCTTACATCTATGGTTTCAAGTCAATCTACTAGATCTGGTGTGACATGAAATAGGTCTTCTTTGGATCCTTGGTAAGCTCGGAGTGGGCAGTCGAAGGTGATATGATTGATTGTCTGATTTGGTGCACTACAGTCGCATCCAGGTGTTGGGCAAGTTCCCCATTTCACTAAAGTATCCGCACATCTACCGTGGTTCGTGTGAATACGGTTTATCGTAACCCATAGGTGGCGGGGCAGATTAAACCCGGAGGGTTCTTCCTTTGGATTTAAAGAACATCAATCTTCTGGACATTCTTCCAACCAACGCTCTACCCAGACATCGCAGATGTTGAAGTCCTTGCTTTTTATGAGCTTGGAAGTGGAAACAGGTGGCCGTCTTGATTTTAGACGGCAACGCTCATTTGTAAGGTCACTATGTATAGGAAGATGGGGGTTTGGGACAATATAGGGGAGTGGATGTTATTGTGCCAGAAATTAATCGCATTGCTGCTGTCCAGCCAGAATAAATATCGTATTACTTTCAAACAGACACAAAGGATCAGTGGCGCACCCAGGACTTTTTTTTTTGGTTGGGGCCCGGAAGACAAACTATGAATAATGTTCTCGCTTTGAAAATACAAGTGATGACGTAAAAAAAAATATATATGTGTGTATTTTCACACATTGCAGGATTTCGTAGGTATATAATAAGTGAAGGCGGCATGCTGAGTGTGTAGGACAAATTTTGCTTTGGAGTAATCACGGCAAAATGAACGATATTTTTAAAATAATTTGTCTGTTAATCTAAAAGCTTTAAAAACAAATTTTATGTTAAAATATTTTTTTGTTAAGGATGCTTATCTGCACATGCACTTATCTAAAATAATACAAACATAACCCAAAACTGTAAAGCCTTTTTTACAATATAACCAAGTTTCTAAAAGTCAGTAATACACTATAAAAATCACCAAAATAACCATCTCTAGTTTGTTCTTACAAAAGTGAACTGCTTATATCTTAAATCAGTTTGAAATAAATCGTGAGAAACTATTACTCAGTAAAATTATCTTTTATTATAATCCGACTTTTCAAATTATTTTTCTGTAATACCAACATGACCTACAGTTTCAAAGGTGCAAACTGTTGAAAACAAAATTTCCTCTTAGTTAGTTCTTACAAAAGTGAACTGCTTATATAGTGTAAGTACGCTTTTTTTTCGTGTGTGTATTTTTACGTGTGCGTTTTTTTACGTGTGTGTATTTTTTAATGTGCGCTTTTTTCCGTGTGCATATTAATCCCTGTGCGTTTTTTCCGTGTGCGTATTTTTATATTATTATATATAAGAAATTGGAAAATTTATTTTAATAAATATATTTTAAATTTAACTCTCAAATCATTTTTAGTTTTAACATTATAAAGATGGCTAGGACATGTACAAACGATGGGAGATGAAAGAACAGCTAAAGCAGTCTATGAGGCGAGACCGATAGAAAAAAGAAGAAGAGGACGACCAATTAAGACCTAGAAGAACGAAGTGAAACAAGCGACAGAGAGACGAGGAGTCAGATGGACGGATGTCAAAACCAGCACCTCAAATAAGAAAGCCTGAAGAGAAATATGGAAAAGACCACTGGAAGAGGTACCGTGACTCTACTCGAAGAACGCCTTACACCAAAAGGTAGAAAGGCTTAAGATTAAGATTAAGAAGAGGATACATTATAAATGTAATGCTCTGAGTGAAATGAATCATTTTCCCATCTTAAAAAGTTAATGAATAAATAATTCAGAATAATACTCATTATTTGTCCAGTTTTTAATAATGGGCGAAGAGTATGGCTAGAGAAAGAAGTCTGAGGTGTTCAGCAAGTTCCACATTAAGGTAATGATGTGTTTTCCAACACAGTTGGCAACGGGTTCATTAGTATAACAATAATATAACATGATAATTCAAATAAAATTTGACATTTGCAACTGACATATTTTGAGCAGATTAGCCAACATTAAAAATATCACTTAATCTTTGAGATGCAAGCAGGTAACATTAAAAAAAAGAAATTATGACCTAGTTCCGCACCATCTAAAAATTGAACTATATTTATTACTAAAACACTCTGTAGCACGTCTTTTAAATTCTGATAACTATAATCTGTTTATTTGATTTAAGCGGAACTATATTTTGGGACAAGATTTACAATATCCCACTTCAAACTCTATACAGATGGCAGCACATAACGACTACACTAAATAATTCAAAAAATATCAGTGGCTCTAAAACAATGGTTTCTGGAAGCGAGCTACCCATCTTCTAGTTTAATGACAAAACACTATCTTAGGTTAGGTTAGGTTAGTAAGTTTTTGGTTAGAAGAAGCCGAGCGAAGCGAGCTACCCATCTTCTAGTTTAATGACGTAAATAAAAGTTCTGCACAGTCCCACCTGTTTAGAATCTCTGTATATTGAACAAATGACGTGTGTGTGACGCATGCGCAGTGTGCAGTGGGATGTTGTAAATCTACACCATATTTTGAAAACTAGTAAATTTTAACGTTTAAATGAGGCTTTTGATCATTTTGTGTAGTATAAGCCCACTTAAATAATTAAAAAGTGAGCTCGTGACTACTTAAAAAAATATAGTTCCATTTAGTTCCGCTTAAGCGTTTGACATAGCCTCTAACTGATAACATGTATGATGAATGTGTGACGAATGTGTGGAAAAGAAATGTATCGTGTAATACACCAAGTTCATGTTCGCCGTGTATGGGCCGCTTTATAATTCCGCGGTTATAGTGTTGCTAGGAAACAGACGAACAGTGCGATGTTCGTATGCAATACCTAGTTACCGTTGTATAGCAACTAAATAAATATTTTTTTTAATTGATTGTTTATGTTTTGATTAATCATTTTCATTTTCTTATTTTTTCATTTATAATATAAAGTATAAATAAAATAATGGACTCAAAAATGGACATGAATGAAGAAAAAAGGAAAGAATCCGATGAAGAAAAACAGTCAAATAAACCGGATTCCAGTTCAAGCGGCTCTAGTTCAGAGGCAGACTCTCTGGACTCCCAAGCCGAAATAAGGAAAAGAGGTGAGTATAAAATAAATGAAATTATTAAATTTATCCAAAGCATTCTACAATTTCATGAGAAATAAGAGATACTCAGGATAACAATAAGTGATGGTTAAATATGTCAATAATTGGATACAGCCTTCCTATGCCGTTTGCATTTATATAATTTAAGAAGTATATTTTAAATTTGACTTGTGACAAATCCTGCTAATTAAAATTAGGTTTGTTGTATTGAAAGGTCTCTGAAAATTTGTTTGTTTTTTTTTACCTAACGGCCTACGAACGGAAATAAGTCGGAAAAATTCTTGCGTGCGGAACATTAAAATCGTTACGACGGCTAAACTGTAAGATATATCGAAAATATTCATATATGACAATCTTTTCAGGTTTAATATTACTACAAAAAAGGTAAAGGTACCTTTAGCTGCCTATAATACGCATACTGTTCTGCGCAAGGCCAGGGATAGTGATTCACCTTAAAAGCACTATCTTAGCTTATTGTTGATAACATTTTATTTATTTTTTATAAACCACCTAAAAATAAATTGTATTTTAAAGTGAATTGAAACTTAGAAACAGTGCAAACAGAGCAAAATTGGAAACTCAGGTCGTAGTATAGGCAGCTTAAAGTTACTTTTACCACAAAAAAGTTCGGGAGAGCATATATCGCAGGTCAATAGATAACTCACAATTATCAGTTATTAGTTTTCATTTTCCGCGAAAATTATAACGCTCAGTTTACTGTGGAATATCGTCGTTACCTTTAAAGATTTACGAAGAAAAATTACTTTAATGGCAAGAGTATTTACTAACGAAAAAAAAGCCCTTTGACCCATGTACCAATCGTTTATAGATCAGAAGTAATCACAGAAAGAACATCATAGTAAATAAATTAATCTGATGCATGTATTGGTAGACGTTACGTCTGATCGTTCGGCGGTAAAGCGGGGTGCAGGCGGGTTAATAATACTGCTGGTTCAAAAATTCAAGTTGCGCTTAGTTGAACTGAATTTTAAATTGTGTTTTAATTATTTGTTTTCTGTACCATGAGTTCAAAAAGAAATTACATAAGGGTTGGCTGTGGAAAAATAAAATAATGTCTACTGCAAGCTTTATATAACAATTGACTAACGTTTAGGCACAGCCTTCGTAATCATTAAAATTGGAAATTATTTTTTATTTTTTTAAATTATATTTTTTTATTGACCATTAGTCTATACAACCATATTAGCCAGCTAAATACAAATTTATACATTATATACAATAAATACAAATTTATAAATTACATACAATATATTTTTTGATTTACAGAAAAATAAACATAAAAAAAACATAAAAATAAACAAAACTAAACAAGCTGTTCAAAATGACCCCACCGTTTTCCTGCAGACACAAATTTACTCGTCTTTTCATACTATTAAAAGCATTTATAAGAATTTGAGGAGTTATATTGCCACACTGTTCGGTAATTCTGCTTTGCAGTTCCTCGATATTGTTAATAGGACACCACACTGTAAATCCATTCGCCGTTCACTCGAACACCAATTCGAAAATATGATTCAATCATAAATTTTTTGTGTTCTATTGTAAAACCCATTATAATTGTAGCTTAATTGAATTTTCAATAGAAATTTATGACAACAACAGTGATGACAGTTAATTAATTGACAGTTAAAGCTTGCAGTACGCATTATTTTATTCTTCCACAGCCAACCCTTATGTAATTTCTTTTTGTACACATGGTATATTATTGCATTGATTCAATATGGTGTTTTATTACACTAGATCATTTGATCATCACTTATCATTTATCATATTTGTTTTTGACTTGCGCAATAGAATTGCCACCTAAGCAACAATGAAACCGTTAATAGTTAAAATATTGTTACTGCTGAATCGTACATTGTTAAAACCGACAAAACTATTTTGATAAAATAAACGTTCTTAAATTAAATAATTAAAATCGAAGGTAACGTACGTTGGTATTCAACCCATCATTGAAATAATTTGAATTTTTTTATTGTGCAGCAATCATTTATTTTTCCGAATTAAAATATTTTTGATAAATTATTATTTTTCTCCCGAGCATCGCCGGCTATGTCTGCTATAAGTAATATATAAAATACTTTTTAATATTTACAGAAAAAATCCTCAGAATACAAACACCAGTAGAAGAAGAAAGAGGTCCACCAATTCCAAACTTATCATTCAAAGAAAGACGACAATTAATTGGCTATATTAAGAAAATGGCCACTGTATATGATTTACAAGAATGCGATTGGAATGAAACCAACGAAGCTATCATTGAAACATTTATAATGTCTACAGAAAAAATGGTTCTCACAATTTATTTCGTCGATGAATATTTGATATGCAGTGTAGATTTCCCAACAATCCCAGTATCAGACTTATGTTATTACATAAGGAAACCATTCTTCATTTTAACCCCCGAAAACTTTCATGATAACATCACTTTTGGTACTGTAAATGATAGTGTTGAGGGATCTTTGCTGAGAGTATTAGAAAATATCTACGCTCCAATATTTTTCACCATTACATATTGGCCAGATAGCGTTCGAAGTGATTTTTGTGGACACCTTCATTCATTTTTGGCAAAGTTAACTGATTTGCATCACAAAATGTTGGGGTTAACCGTTATATACATCCCTCATGAGGGCTCTAATTTACCGATTGATCAAGCAGTTGCAGATAAGGATCTTGTTAAAAGGTTGGAAGGTGTCGTTGTTCACTGGACAAGACAAATACGAACATGTTTGGGAGATCAAGAACAGATTTCTCCTAATGAACTACTGTGTCCTAAAGATGAATACGATTTTTGGATATTCAGATGTAAGCTGAATTAATAATTTATACATATAAGGTTTGTCTGTCCGAGATTCACGTAATTTGCTATTATGGTAGGGTAAAATCAGGATTTGAAAGCAATAATAAGCACGCCTATAGATTGCCTGCAAAACATGTTGCGGATTACACAGCATTAACCCACAAGTTACCATATCATTATAAAATGTCATTTTCATTACATTTCGATTTTTTGTGCCATTTTTAATACTTCTTCTTCTTCTTG
Source organism: Liopterus haemorrhoidalis (assembly GCA_963971575.1). Classification (NCBI taxonomy): domain Eukaryota; kingdom Metazoa; phylum Arthropoda; class Insecta; order Coleoptera; family Dytiscidae; genus Liopterus; species Liopterus haemorrhoidalis. The sequence continues at coordinate 36,843,648 of OZ020612.1, read as the reverse complement.
TGTGGGCTCTATCAGTCAGGTTGACTTTTGGCCTCACTCACTTTGTCAGGTCTTGCCAAGTACCCTGTATGCCAATACTTGTTAGATCTTCGGTTAGCTGGTCTCTCTATCTCTTACCGAGGTCTTCACACTAGCCGACGGGTATTCAATGTCCTCCCTCATCCTCATAACGTGTCTTATCCACTGTAATCGTCTGCATCTCAGTTCTTGTGTGATACTCGGCCTTGATTACAGTTCTCGGATATCTTTGGTCTTACGGATTCTCCATTCATCGTTAATTTGAATGGGATCAAAGATTCTGCGTAATATTTTATTTTCGAAAACTATGAGGTTTTGTCGATATCTCTTTGTTAAGGTTCATGCTTTGGAGCAATACATAAGTACGGGATGTACTACAACTTAGTATAACCTGATCTTGGTGTTTCTAGACAGGAGTTTCGTTTTGAAGAGGGGACCAAGTGCAAAATACGATGCATTAGCATCTTTAATTCTATTAGTAAATTCCTGCTGTATCAGGTTCACCTGATTTATCATGGTGCCCAGGTATTCAAAAGTCTTGTCACTCATTTTTAAGTTGGTCGGGTTCTCTTGACTGCGTCTGCTCACAATAAGATACTTGGTTTTTTCATTACTGACAATGAGTCCTTCTTTACAAGCTTCTACATCAATAAGGTTAGTAAGGTATATTACGTCTTCAACCTTATTTGAAGTATCCAGGTCATCTGGATACTCTAAAATCTTCTGGTACCAATTGAGCTGTACACCACGATGGTTGGTATCTTGGGCTTTTCGTAACACCATCTCCAGCACGAGGTTAAACAGCAATGGTGAGGTGGTGTCTTCTTGTTTGCTCCCAGTATGAATCCAAAGCTTCCAGTGCTCAACTATACACATCTTGATAAGCTTCATAGGGATGGCAAATTCGACCATGATATCCCAGAGTTTGTCACGTATAATGCTGTCATAGGCTTTCCTGAAATCAATAAAAACATTATGAATATCGGTGTTATGTTCTCAACATTTTTCAAGAATTTGTCTTAATGAGAAAATTTGATCTGTTGTCGATCTGCTAAATCGAAATCCTGCCTGGTAGTCGCCAATGAGTTCTTCTGCGTATGTTGCAAGTCGATGCAGAATAATTCTTAATACAAATTTCCCATTTCTTAAATATTTTCGTCTGCCAAAAATTAAAAAATGTATTATATATACTTTTTATTATAATAAATGTCACTCGTTTTCCTTTTGGCATTTCAAATTTTAATATGTTCTTTTTTTCTGCCAACGTGAAACAAACTAACCTAGGCAAGCTCGGATCTCGTGACAACTTAAGAAAACGAAACTCGCGTCTGGCTCCCCTTAAATCAAAGAAATAAACTATAGAAAAATAATTTTTATTTTCAGATGAAAATTTAGCTGGTCTTAATTACCAATTCAAAAACAAAAATTTATTACACATGACTGAAATCCTGAAAGCTACACATTCAAGTTATATTACACAATTTTTAAGCTACGTTGAAGAAATTGAAGAAAAAATGACAGAAGCAAAATCAAACATCGAATTTCTTCAAATTCTACTCACGCCTTGTGAAGAACTAAATGACGTTGCATCGCCACAAGATATTCCAGATAAAATTCCATTAATTTTGAATTTAATTAGAGTAATTTGGGTAAATAGTCCTTACTATAACTCAATCTCTAAAGTTACAAAACTGTGCAAAGAACTAAGTAATCAGATTATTTTACTTTGTACGAACTATGTGGATATTGATGAAATTTTATCTGGAAAAACTCGACTAGGAATACGAATGTTCGAGAATTGCATAGAATGTTGTGTCAGATACAAGCATATTTATCATTCAGTAAGTATTTTTTTTCTCTTTTCACAGCAATATCTCTGGCTATACAGTAGTTTCACTTAGATATTTTTTTGCACCAGAATTTTCAAGCGCATGCGTGAGCTTGTACAGTATGCGAGTCAGGACAAAACAGTAAATTTCAAATCTTTTAAAAAAGCAGCAGCCAAATTCTTACACCTATGAGCGTCAACTGACACGAGGAGAAATATTGGGTGTATTTGAGATTAAAAATGTTTTACTCTTTGGAAAGAAAAGAAAATTAATTATATTGTCAAATTTATAAATAAAAATTAATTAAATGTATATTCAATTTTCTTTCATTATTCCATAATTAGGGTTTTGTAGGTATGACCACTAAAAAATCCTTATAACGTCACTCATATGTCTGTCTATCTGTCTGCTCGGTAGAAATTGTAGCCAAACGGCTTAACATAGAATGTTGAAATTCGGCATGCTTATACAACTCTTTGACCCACATACAGGAAAAATACTGAGAGTTAAAATAAACACATCTGGAGATAAATATAAACAAATATGTATTTAATAATAATAATATATATATATATATATATATATATATATATATATATATATATATATATATATATATATATATATATATATATATATATTGCATACAGAATGACCTGTCATTCTGTACGGTATCGTGTTATATTAGACATGTGGCCTACTAAGATAATACTAATATTAATAAATAATTATAATTTTTGACTTGTGATAATGATGCTATCCTGATTTAATTTTTCTGTGATATGTTTTTAATTATTTAATATTTTATTCTTTTGATTTTAACCAGATTTTAATAATAATAATAATATAATAATATTTATTTATTGACCAAGGTACAAAAGAAATATTGTTTTTGGTCAGTCAAATTACAATCTGTTTCAAATACAATATTAATAAAAATAATACAAAAAAAAAATAATAATAAAAAAGTAATAATATAAATAAAAATATAAGAATACAAAGTGTGCAAATATCAGAAACAGTTTGAGTTATACAATATAAAAAACATATTTTAAAATTAAAAATGGTCACATATTTAAAATTACAATTGGTCATATATTTAAAATTACAAATGGTCACTTATTTACTTATAGCACGCTTACAACATATTAAAATGGGTAAAATCATCAATCGAATATATTGGATTTTTTAATAGAAATTTTTTAATTTTTAATTTAAAAATGTTGTTATTTAGATTTCTTGTTTCTTCCGGTATCATGTTCATAAACTTGACTGCATAGTAATTTGTAGTGTTTTTAGATACATTCAGGCGTACAAATTTAGGATACATACGAGTTTTATTTCTCGTGTCATATGAATGTATCTCTTCAACAGTTGTGAGGCCTGACATGTTTTTATGAGCAAATAATAAGGAATAGTAAATGTAGAGGGCTGGCAAGGTCACAATGTTCCATAAAAGTATCTTTACAATCTGCTCTATAAGAAATTCCCGCTATTACGCGTACAGCTCGTCGCTGTAAAGCAAAGATTCTCCGAGCAGCAGGAGAGTGGCCACGAGCGAGTAGACCATACGTCTCATGGGACTGGAAAAGGGAGAAGTAGGTGGCAATTAAAATGTTTTCAGGTACTGTGGAATATAGATTTCGAAGTAAGTAAATTGTCTGAGATAATCTTGAACTTGGACAAGTAACATGCTCATCCCATCTAATATTTGGATCAATTTGCATACCTAGAAATTTTACATGTTTTGGATTTTCATAATCATGGTATTTAATGGTTATTAGTAAATTTTTTGTTTTATTTATATTAAGGAACAGTTTATTTGAGTGGAACCAGTCTTGTGTTTCCGTCAAACTTGCCAGACCAGTATCTATTACTGTATTTAATATTGAAGACTATGTCAAAAGGGTTGTATCGTCCACATAAAGAATAGATTTAGCAGAGATTGATGTTGGGAAGTCATTAATGTAAATCAAAAAGAGCAGTGGTCCTAATATGGAACCTTGTGGGATTCCGTGGTTTATATTTGCAATATTTGATTTATTATTATCAACTTTAACAAACTGTTTCCTATTTGAAAGATACGAATGTTTCAATAAGCTGCTATTTGCATCCAATCCATACTTGATAAGCTTAGCAATAAGTATATATATATATATATATATGGTATATCATTAATATATCATTACTTAGGTCCAAGAAAGTTGCTAGGCAGTAGCAGCCAGTTTCAAGACTATTGGTTACGTTCTGCAGTAAGTCTAAAATAGCGTCAGATGTTGATTTGTTGCTTCTAAAACCATATTGACTATTGGTTAATAAATTGTTATTTTCAAAATAGGAAACAATTTGCAAATATAGTATTTTTTCAGATAATGCCGGAATGATAGAGATGGGCCTATAGTTATTTAATTCATTTTTGTCTTCATTTTTATAAACGGGTATAACAGAGGCAAGTTTTAAGGGATCTGGAAAATAATTAGATAGGATGCAAGAGTTTATTACTTTTGTTAATGGGATGATTCTAACATTTTTTACCGTTTTAAGTATGTCTACACTATGATCAAAGCCATCCATACATTTACCATTCTTAATTAAATTAAAAACTTCTCGAACAGTATTTTACTATACCGTAGAAAAGGAAAAAACTAAAATATTAGGCATCGAAGGCAGTAGATCTAAAGGAGATATATCAGTATTTGGCAATTTACTGATTATTTAGTCACTAATATTTACAAAGTAATTATTTACAAAGTGCTATTTCCCTTTTAGTAACACGGTTATTTATAATTGCCATATAGCTTTGGGATTATTTTTAGATTTCGAGATAAAGAAAGAGTTAGCATTTAATTTGGTTTTATGTATGACATTACGATAGATTTGTTTGAATTTATTTCTCAGTGAGATATTTTCAGAATTCGGACTGTCTTGGTAATTTTTTTCTAATAAATCAAGATTCTCTCGCATATTTTTAATGTCATTGAACCACGGTATTAAAGTTTTATTATTTTTGTTTTTAAGGGTGCTGAGGTAAGAAATTAATTCTTACACTGGAAAACTATCAAGAAATTAGGTTTGAAATATTTCAAAAAAGTTTTCAAATGAAACATTACTGTCTTTGGTGACATTGAGAAAACTCCAGTCGACTTGCTCTAAAGCTTGATAAAACAAATATTTATCAGAATCATGTGTTAACTATAATTGTAAAAATGTTATTCATGCACGCTTGATCCAACATGTCACCTACAACCATTATAAAATGTTCATTATATTTGAAATAAACTGATGAAGATAATAATTTATCGAAACCGGTCTTTCTCAAATTTTGTTTTTTATTAATTGACCTATATATCCTGATAATTCTAATACGTGATTGAATATAACCGAACTTTTTTTGACATTTGTAAACAAATAACTGACAACATAGCAAATTTATCAACTATACTAGCGTCGGTGAATCAACGCATTTCCGTCACACGACGTAACAAACGATTATCGATCGTTTTTTACGTCGTGTGACGTAAGTGCGTTGATTCGCTGACGCTAGTATACTACGTCATTTCATAGTTATCTTGAAAGAACTTTAGGTATATAGAATCCGCATATTTTTCAGCAAATATGTTGCATAACTAAATTTTGTGTTGTGCTTAGTTTCTCCACACCTATATCCTACTAAAAGTAGAATAAATAATGAATTTTTATCTAATTATGTTGGATTTTCTATTAATATTGCCTGTGATAAAAAACTATGTATGTAGGTATTACGTCGTACACACTAATTTACATACATAACTATTTTAGATGGCTCTACTACATGCAGAAAAAAGTGATGTTCCCTGGGATCTGAACACTGGTCATATTTTTAATCACATTGATTACTTTGCCAAGAGATGTTATGATATGATAGAAGTATGTGAGGCAATGATAATTTTCGGCAGAATGGACGAAACTGAAGATATACCTAAGCCTCATTTACACACTAGTAAAGGTGTGGTCTTCGAAGCAATGGCTGATAAATGCGAGAAGTGGCTAAACGAAGGTGTAGAAGACATTAAAAAAGTAAGTTATCTTAAAATTGGGAGAGCACTGAAAACAGGAGGCCAAGAAAGGGTATTTTAACCCACTCTGTTCTATTTGCCTCTTGACGTTGGGAACATATTATTGTTATAAGTTTTTCATTCCAAATTAACCCTTTTGCAAATCATGACATCTATGGAGTCCAAATATGTCAAATTAAGCATAAGTTCTATTAGAAATAGGTTGAACCTGTTACATCAGAATGTGCCTCATCACAAGTTAACCGTAATAATTCTCAAAGAACAATTGAAACACAAAAAATTAATGTATTTCAAAATAATATTAATGCCGATAATGATAGTAGTGAAAATAATAATATGGATGACAATTGTTTCCTGTCATATTAAAAATAAGCTGAAATTTTGGAACAGTTGAAGCGCAAAAAATTAATGTATTTCAAAATAATATGAATGCTGATAATGATAGTGAAAACAATAATATAGGTGACAATTGTTTCCTTTCATAGGTGCGTTCGGCATAAGCTAATAATCTACACATTCTGCATAATTTACACAAGAAGCGTTCGTCATAAAGTTGCTGTGTGCTGCACGATGATCGTTCGGCATATACTGTGCAGTGCTGTTTGTGTTGCACAATCGTCACAAGTTCAGATCGTACGGCAGTCTGTGCAATAGTGTTTTTCGCGGTAAAAATACAAAGTTATTATTTCTACAAAACAATATGAGTGAAAACAATCAAGATATCATTGTTTATGCCTGCAGCATTTGCAAAATAAATAGTATAGACATGAAACTCATGATGGAATATGTAAATACACTCAAAAAGACTTAAAATTTTCTGGATACAAGCGGAAATGTACTTTAAATTGATTTGTAGTCATGTTTGGAACAGTACTCTTTGCATATTCTTACACTTTTTCCAAAATATTTTCTGGTTTGGAAAATTCTTCTGAATTGTCTTCCTCATCAAATAAAATTTCTTTTATATTACTTAATAGCATCGCAAAACCTTCATGCGCCATTTATATATAATAATAATAATAATAATAATAATAATAATAATAATAATATTTATTTACAATAAATAATATGTACATAAATTTTTACATGGTTCCTTTACGTTTATTTCTTAATAAATTATTTATTATAAATTGTGACACCACTTAACTGTAAAAAAAAACAGTTGTTTGTGGTTTTGCATCAAATTTTAAGTATGTTTACAGACAGAGAGAACATGTGTTAAAATCAGATCTTTAGAGTACATATTACGTAGTTCATTAAGAATACTGTTTATAAATCATTTAATTTCTTTGTAAATTGTATAACAATATTAAATTGACATATTTTACATAAAGTTAATAAAAATTAACTGTAAAAGTAAATTATTTTCCACAATGAACATGTAAGTTAATAAATTATCAAATAATTAATAAACCATAAATAATGTAGGTACAATCATATATACATATATCACACTATACAAATACAAATAAGCCTGTGTGATCATAGTAATAATAATAATGATAATAGTAATGCTTATATAATGCATCAGATAACCGGGTAGAAAATGGCAGACAATTCTTGATTTGTAAGAGAACGTACAAATAATTTGGCAATGGTGTTATAATTAGAGCTAGTCACGGTTCTTTCGAGACCTTCTGTAAATTCAAGGAATTTATTAAATATTTTGGGAGAATGATAAGAAAAACATAGTTGTCCAATTCTTTTATGGGTTCTTGCAGGTATGAGTCTATCTCTATTGTGAGTGCTGTGGGTGTGATTTTCAGTATTTGGCAGTGAATTGTTTTTTAAATATTTTACTATATTGAGAACATAAAGTTTACGGACAGATAATAATTTAGTTTCTGAAAATAAAGTTTCTGTAGGATATAACAATGGTTTCTTGAGTATTACTTTGATAATTAATTTTTGAGTTACTTCTACAGACTCTAGATATTTTTCATACGTTCCACCCCAAGCAATTATGCCATAATTTATAAGTGACTCAACAAGCCCATAGTAGAAGACCATAAGCTGCTTAAATTTAAGAATATCTCTTAATTTTTTAAAAATATATAATGTTTTGCGCATTTTTTTTGTTAAAATAATTAGATGTTCATCCCATTTTAGATGTTGGTCGAAAATAACTCCAAGATATTTTACTTTTTCGGCCGAAATAATTGAATTACAAATACAATTTGAATGATCGCAGTAAGGATCATGGACTTTAATGGAAGTAAAATTAGGGCGACTTCTTTTTTGTATGCTAAAAGGTACAAACATGGTTTTGTTTATATTAAGGGTTAAGATATTTTCATCAAGCCAGTTATTAATTACTGTCATATCAGTTTCTACCAGTTTTTTAACTTCTTCCCATGTTGTAGCCTCTATAAAAAGAACAGTATCGTCCGCGTAGGATATTAATTTTCCGTTCAATTTTAAATTAAGGAGGTCATTTATATATAGCAGAAAGAAAGTTACCCCCACAATTGTCCCTTGTGGGACGCCACACTGAACTACTTTTCTAGAGCTTGTTTTGTCGTTTAAATCCACCATCTGAGAACGGTGAGAAAGGTAGCTTTATATTATCGTACAAAACAATTAGCAGGAGACAGACTTGATCACACATATAATTCTTTTTTTTTACAAACAAAAATAGGTTAGAATAATAGTTTGATAACTGCACAGTCTGAACAAAGCGTTCGTCTTTGACTTTCTTGCACAGTATGCACAGTGATTACGTGACAAAAAACTTGCACAACACAGAGTTAACACAGCACAGTTATGCCGAACGCACCTCATATTAAAAATATCTCCAAAGCTGAAATTTTGGAACAGTTCTTTATTCTTGACATTAATAAAAGCTGTGGTCCAGATAATATATACCAACTGTTTTTATCATTATTTGTAAAAACTCTTTAGCTATTTCTTAATTTTTACTATACAATAAATCATTGATGAGTGGTACACTTCGAGACTATTCTAAACTTGCAAAGATAGCACCAATTTTCAAGTCAGGTAGCAAATCCTATATAGAAAACTATAGACCAGTGTCTTTGTTAAGCATTTATGGAAATATTTTTTAAGCGTGTGCATCACAACAATTATATTACGATACTCATAATTATATTATTGAAGAATAACAAGAATTTCCATGAAAGTCCAGATCTGTAATAATGAATTTGTTTCAATTTGTGCAGTATGTTAACATAATATTTTCTTAGATCGCAGCATTTATATGATTATATACAGTTTATACTTTTCCAAAGCTTTTGATAAGTGTCATCACCCTACTCTGCTTAATAAATTGGAAACGTTCGGCATATTTAACTATATGCTGCGGTGGTTAAAATGTATGCAAATAATATGTGTAACAGAACTCAGTATGTGGTTGTAATTAATTTCAAATCGTCTCTCGTTCGAGAAACTTCAGGCGTGCCATAGGGTTCACACCTAGAACCTCTTTTGTTTTCCATTTTTATTAATGACGTTTATAAATGCTTTATCTATTTCAATTTTGTTTTATATGCAGACGATTTAAAATACATAAATGTACTACTACTGTTAAATATCGTTTACAGCTTCAAGGTGACGTAGAAATGCTAAGTATCTTCTCTACCAAAATAAATTAGTAATAAATTTTAGAAAATGTAACTACATTATTTTTAGTAGCAATGAACCCAAAAATTTAATTCTATTTGACTTTCCAATGCTTGTAAATTTCTTGAAACCAGACTTTTATGTCAAAGATCCTGAGATGACTCTGCACTCGAAACTTATCTTTAACAAGTATGTCAATTATATTGTACAAAAATCCTTCAGAAACTTTGGATTTTTCTTTAGAGTTACTACAGAATTTGCAGGACCACGTGTTTACATCACTCTATACATATCGGAAAAGTCTAGAGATATTAAAAAATATATGAAAATAAATAGCGTATGGTTTCTTTTGAACTTTTATTGTATTCTATCAATTAAAATACTCATTAAAGAATAGTTTACAACAAAATAAGCTAAATGTTATTTATAAAAATAAACAATATTTGAAAAAAAAAAAAATTAATGTACATATGTACAGAATTATAAAAAAAAAAAAACAAACAAATACTAATAGAGAGTATGACCTCCACGTTGGTTGATCACAACCCTACATCTGCGATTCATGGACAAAATAACATTGTCGATGTCTTCTTGAGGTATTTGTGCCCATTCTGCTCTTAGAAGCTCTCTGAATCTAAAATTATCGTGGATGTTATTCATATGTGGAGTAATTCTTCTCTTAAGCATGTCCCACACATGTTTAATCGGATTTTGATCCGGTGACTGTGCTGGCCATGGTATCGCATCAATATCTTCGTTACCCAGCCAGAGTCGTTACAATTCGCGCAACATGTGGCCGAGCATTATCCTGGGCAAGATGAAACTGATTACCAACAGCACCACGAAATGGACTCACAATAGATTGAAGAATATTATCCAAATATTGTTGTGCTGTTAAAAATTCATTGGGAAAAACGAGAAAAACAGTTCTACCATCAATGATTATCTCACCCCATGCCATAACAGTACCACCTCTGTAACTGTGAACTTCCTGAACGTGCCTCAAACGTTCTGGATTACCGGATCTTCTCCATACCCTTGTTCAACGAGATTCTGGATAAATTCCAAATCTGGACTCATCAGTAAAAAAACTATAGCCCAATCATTATCACACCAATATTGAAAATTGTGAGACCAGTCTAATCTTGCTCTGCGATTGCCTCTAATAGCCTAACCACCTTACCCGCCCTTCCTATATGCTTATTCCTACCTTTTTTTCAGTTTTTTTTTTCTGTTTTGAAGTTCGTTCCTGATATGGTCTCTTCTGGTTTTTCCTTCTATTTTTCGGAAATTTTTTATTTCCATGCTTTATACCCTGCTTATGTACTTTTCTGTTGTTGTCCATGACTCAGTTTCCGTTGGTATTTCTCATTTCCCCAGAAAAATTATTTTAACAGCGTTGTACAGCCTTCCAGCAGCTCCTACTCTCTTATTTATTTTCTCGTCCATCTTTCCGTCTTCGCTTATTATTACTTTTAGATATTTGAAGGATTGTACTTGTTCTATCTCTGTTCCGTCTATTTTTATGTGCTTGTATTTACTGATATTCATGGTTTTACTTTTTTCTTAGTTTATTATTATTATTTTTTTTAGATCTTCGTGGTAAAAGCAGTTCACTTTTGTAAGAACAAACTAAGAGGGCATTTTGTTTTCAATAGTTTGCACCTTTGTAGTCATGTCGGTATTAAAAAATGTCACTTTTTTAAAATGTCGATCCATTTGACATGTCATAATGAAAAATTATATCTTAATTATAATGATCATAACCTTATCAACCTAAAGCCGGTTTTACAGCGTAAAGAATATTTTTAATTGACATTTAAAGTCAGTAACACACTATAAAAGTAACCAAAATAACCAGATCTAGTTCGTTCTTACAAAAGTGAACTGCTTATATACATTTATATTATATTTTAGTTCCTTCTAATTTCTTCCTAGTATCGCCATGTCATCAGCATAGCTTAGCTCCGTAACTTTGACTTTCTCCAACCTCTAGTTATCTATTCTGTACATCCTTACCAGTTTCTTACTTTCTTTTATTGTATTATCCAGAATAAAGTCCCTCGATAAAATAAGAAGCGCAAACCATTGTTGTAAAATTTGTGTTCCAGTGTTTGGTTGGTAACACTGGTTCACCTGTTCAACAACCAATTTTATTGCCTTCTGAAGACTGGCCAATCTAAAGACTCATTTCTAACATTAAAAGGTTAGAATACTTTCCTTGCCAATCAAATCGAAATACTAAATATTATTGTCAAACAAACAGTCAGTCTCAAAATTCTGTCAAATTACCAGATAAATTAATAATGTGTTATCAAAGTATAAATAAATGGTATTAATTTACGTAGTAAACACATAAAATTGTATCATATGATTGGTTTTTAGATGCAACTTTTTTTTAAACTTAATATTTGCGGTCATGTGTCAAATTTAGTTTTATTTTATCTACAATGAAAACAAATAGTGATGGCAACTCTTTCTTTATATAGGGACTTAAGTCTAGAACTAGCGAGAATAGTAACGAGTTTAGCACAACCCTGTCTCAAACCTATTTTTGCTTGGAAAGTATCCGATGGCTCATTTCTGGCACTTCCTTAGTCTGTGTTTTTATAGCAGAGGCATTAGATACTATCTACGGTAATTTTATTTGCAAAAGGTCGAATTTGGACTTCAAAACTTGTATAACTTCAAGATGCCCTGATGTAGATAAGGATGCCAGTAAATTAGTCAAGAGTTAATATTAACGATTAATAGAATACAAGGACTAATACTGGGCAATTTTATTAATTGAAATTTTATTTCAGATTTCTGGTGATATTCTAAACGTCCAGTCTCCGAACTGGCATGATGAAATGCTTAAATTTAGAGAACGAATCAAATCTATAGAAACTACATTGACCAATTTAATAAAAGGTCTGTTTGATACTGTTGGCAATGTGGAAGATTGCGTGTTTGCATACGCAACATTATATTATTACTCAAGAAGAGATTCTCTAAAGCCGCTCTTTGACAAAAAAGTGGAAAGGGTAATTTTCTTATTTTTAACCATAGCTGAATGCCCGATACTACGGGATTAAGTCAAATCTATTATAAGTGATCGCCCATCTCCGTCTTTTTCTTTTCTTTCTCATTCCATAGGCAAACCACAATAGTGTCTCAAGCCGTAGTTATAAATGTCGTAGTGCTTCCATATTGAGCATGGACCTCTCACTCCGAAGAGCGAATGTTTACCAACCCATTTCGGATTGATAATAGAGAGGCGTGTGAGCGATTTCAATGTCATGATCTCGCCCGTTCACGAGAGTGAAATACTAATCCACCTCTAATTCCGTACGCATGCTCACCTGCGAGTTTCGGTTTATCGATTTAGCGGTTTATCGGTTTCTATTCGCGACTGCAAATAACAGTGAGACATCTGGTGGTGACTGGCTAAATTAAACAGAAGCGTATATTTGGATAATATTTGTAGCGTATTGTGCTGCAGTTTATGTGAATTAAGAAGTATTTTAAAATATAGTGACTTAAATACAGTGCTTTTTTGCCGAAATATTGTTTGAACAGATAAATATTAAGAAAAAACTTCTGACATATACGCTTCTCGACCGCCATCAGCTGTTGTACGCAGCGCTGCCAACGTTAGTTTCAGTCGCGAATGGTAGTCACGTTGTGATTATATTTTGACACAAGTGTCAAAATATGGTGAAACGTAACCTGAAAACATAAATTACACACAATTTTTTTTTACATAGACTTTATTGACGCTTCAACTTCAAGGTTTTTAGCTTCTTTCTTTATACAGTTAATACTACAATATATAATATAAGATATAATATACTTAAATTATAGTAACATTATATTATACTTAGAATTTATCCTTATATTAGCTGTAACAGTTCTGATTCTGTTAGGAACCCAATTATGTTGTTGGAGGCGTCTGGAGTGTATTAAGAACTTCAGTAATACATTTGTGGTAGTTGTTTTGTTTCGGCCTTTGGCGTATATTGCAAGATCGTCTGCAAATAATAAGTTAATAGGTTTTTCGATTGTTTTGGTAATATTGTTGATAGCTACTAAAAATAACGTTACAGTGAGCGTGCCTCCTTGTGGCATTCCGTTTTGTTGAGGTTTTGTTTCGAAAAGTGTTCCATTTGCGCGAATTAGCTGTAACAGTTCTGATTCTGTTAGGAACCCAACTATGTTGTTGGAGGCGTTTGGAGTGTATTAAGAACTTCAGTAATACATTTGTGGTAGTTGTTTTGTTTCGGCCTTTGACGTATATTGCAAGATCGTCTGCAAATAATAAGTTAATAGGTTTTTCGATTGTTTTGGTAATATTGTTGATAGCTACTAAAAATAACGTTACAGTGAGCGTGGCTCCTTGTGGCATTCCGTTTTGTTGAGGTTTTGTTTCGGAAAGTGTTCCATTTGCGCGAATTCTGAATTTTCGATCTTGGAAGAACTTCTGTATAAATTGGAGCATGTGTCCTTGCACACCTAGTTGTTATAATTTGTTTTCAATATTCCATGTTGTGTCGTAGGCTGTTTCAAGGTCGAAGAAAATGCTGTTTTTTTTGAAAAGGCTGAGTGGATTTCGTCTGTTAATTTTATTATATGATCGTATGTAGATCTGTTGCTTCTGAACCCACATTGGTGTGTATTAATTAAGGTTTTGGACTCTAGGTACCATGTTAGTCGGCTATTTATCATTTTTTTCCGTAATTTTGCGTATGGTGTTGGCAAGGGTGATTGGTCGGTAGCTACTAGTCGAAGTTTTATCTTTACCATGTTTGTAGATGGGTATTATTTCTACCTCGTGCCACTTTCTTGGGTATTTCGAATTGATTATCTTTCGTTGATTCGAGGGCTTGTACAAGAAATTCAAAGGGTACATTGTCAGGGCCTGGGCTGCTATTTTTCTTTGTTGTACGGAGGGCTGAGTTTAATTCTTTTCTAAAAAACTTATAATTTATAGGTTCTATATTAGTTATTATAGTAATAGATTTTTTTTTTTTTTCTTGAGCTTATTTATTATTTTGAAATGCATCACTATAGTTTAAGTCGCTGCTAACTTTTCATAGTTCTTAGCTAGAGCGTTGGCTATGTCTACTGTGGAATGTGGACAGTATTTCCCCTTATTCGGTGTATGGATTGCCATATTTTTTTTAATGGTGTATCTTTATTTAATTTGCTGACGTATTCTCTCCACGACTTTGCTTTTGCTTCCTTCATAATTCTTCTTGCTGATGCTCTCCGTTTTTTTAGATTAATAAGGTTGTCTATTGTTCCCACAATTTAACATGCAATAAATCGCCTCTGACGTTTAGTAGACAAGTTGATGAACAAATTAACTGAAAGTTGACCATTTTAAAAATAAATTGTGTATCACATGTGTTTTCTGTTCACACCCGCTCACGTACAATGTATAATTTCGTACTTATGCTCATTGTCGCTCACGGCCCAAAGTGTAATTTTGGTTCACGTTTTCGCGTGTCACGTCGTGACCCGTCGTGATCCGCTAACGTTCACGGCCCACGTCCATCTGTACTTGGGAACGGTGATAAATTTATTATGTGATTCTTTATTTAGTATATTATTTATATAAATTCGATATATAGACATTTTTTTCAATATACCGAAATAGTTTTATTATGTAATGATCATGGTGACTAACGAGAACTTCGATATGCAGAGAATATCGATATCCGGTTCGAAGTTCGATAAAGCGAGGTCTTAATGTATTTTGTACATTATGTAATTTTTTTAAGATCTATAAAATGTTCAGTGAAGAAATTAATCACACCAAAAAAGAATTACTAGATGAAGAAGAAAATTACAAGATATTGCCTTATTATTCTGGAAGAGCTTGGTTGGCCCATCTTAAAAAGAACAGACTAGTATATTTGAAAAATGTAAGTTTAAGAGATATTGTGTCGTTCTGCTTCTATCACATTTATTTGGTCAGTTGATAGATATATCTGTATTTCTCCCAAACTGCAATCTGAAGGAAGATGTTTTCAATCAGTATGAAAAATTAATAAGATTTATTGATGACTGGATTCGAACCTTGTACCATCGGTGGGAAGGTATTCTGGGTTTTGATGTTGCTGATAGACTAAGCAGGCCATTAATGAATAGAAGTGTCACCAGACCTGGACTGCTAGAATGTAACATTGACAGGTAACAATATGCTGTATCAGTAAATTAGTTAGAACTATCCGAATTAAATGATTTTCGGATAGTCGAGGTATTTTTCACCCTCATAATTCTACCAAAAATGAAAGTCCTCAATCAACAAACAACCCAGTGATTATGAAAATGACCCAAGCCATATATTTTTCTTTCTGAGATGTTTTTTTCTGGATGACTTTTGCGTTTTGCAAAAAAATGTCTAGAAA
Source organism: Liopterus haemorrhoidalis (assembly GCA_963971575.1). Lineage (NCBI taxonomy): Eukaryota > Metazoa > Arthropoda > Insecta > Coleoptera > Dytiscidae > Liopterus > Liopterus haemorrhoidalis. The sequence goes on along the minus strand of OZ020612.1, from coordinate 36,827,772 downwards.
TTTTGGAGTGATCGCCTAAATTAAGAAAAAATTATCATAACCTCTTCTTCCCAGATTATGTTAAGTGGTTAAATGTAATAGATCTCACATTTCTCGCACACCTACGCGTAAGTACGTCAATTACAAATTTATTGGTTCTAGTAAGCTTGCATCACTGAATACGTTCAGTTGCTCGAAAAAAGCTGTCACACATAGGTCAATGGAACTGAGTACAGACGGCTCCAGGCAAAATGCAGACGCGGAAATTATGCTATATCCAGCGCACGAACAATTCGAAAAAACCCGAGTAATACCGCTTTATTATTATTATTATGGGGTTTGTCAGGTCTTGACAAGCGTCCACTAATCTCAAACTTCAGCAACCTTTTGAGCCGCGTCATACTAGAGACTAGTGGAGCTAAATACACACGACTGCATCCCAAACCCTGGCGATATGCAGCCGCGGAAATTACGCCAGATCCAGTGCCCGCACAATGCGGAGCGACCCGAGCAGCACTGCTTTCTGCATCCTGCAGATCAAAGAGTTGGCAGAAGATCTACAGGCGGGAATGGACTCGATTTCCCTTCGATAGGAGGCTTTATTATTATTTTGGGGTTTGTCAGGTCTTGACAAGCGTCCACTAATCTCAAACTTCAGCAACCTTTTGAGCCGCGTCATACTAGAGACTAGTGGAGCTAAATACACACGACTGCATCCCAAACCCTGGCGATATGCAGCCGCGGAAATTACGCCAGATCCAGTGCCCGCACAATGCGGAGCGACCCGAGCAGCACTGCTTTCTGCATCCTGCAGATCAAAGAGTTGGCAGAAGATCTATCGAATTAATTATTATTATTATTATGGGGTTTGTCAGGTCTTGACAAGCGTCCACTAATTATTATTATTATTATTATTATTATTATTATTATTATTATTATTATTATTATTACTAGATTATTACCCGTCAACAATGACGGATTTATAATATAAAAATTTCAATTGTTTGTATGTGTATTTGAATCACAGAACAGGATATCACCAGTTAGCCAACCACGGGAGAGGTTGTCACCTGTCAGCCAATCAAGAGACAGGGTGTCCCCAGTTAGCCAATCACGAAAACCTTAGAGAAACTTGACGTCACACTGTTACCGATACTACATACAGACACTTGCTAATTATATATTTAGATTATTACATTGTGATAAATAACTGATGAACCGCTACACTTGAAGAAAATTAGATGTAGCCCGTACCCTGCAAATGTCTGCCAATGCCTGCCATAGAGGTGTCATTGGAAGAATCTTCCAAATTTCAAGGGTGTATTCTTTCATTAATTTTAAGCAAAAAATGCAAAACGCTAAACGTGACTGAAATTGTGCATCTAGGCTACAATATTTTAAGGAGTAAGCTATGGAAATAACTGCTAAACAGTCATAGTCGTCTTACAAGGGACTGTATACTGCTGTTTTCTAGAAAATGCTATCATTTCTTTTAGCAGCGAGCAGCGATGTATTCACAACGGATCACCTCCAAATTTACAAAATGCAACAAACACCCTATCTGTCCATACTCAATATTGTATGCAAGTCACAGTTGGTCAATTTGAACAGTTTCTGGCATTTATTTAGTTATTACTTCGTTTGAATTTCTCAAGTAATTTTTTTTTTATTTATTAAATGACTTTCGTATATATATATTTTTGTCAATAAACTACAAAATAATACAACTGCATTTACTCTCTATTATTAATATCGAATTAATAATTGGTCTACTCGTGACGGCAGTTCTTGGCGGACTCTCCGCCTTTTTTAACTTTGTATAGATCCATGTAACACAAAGTAAATGATTAGTTTGTTTCTTTTAAATTTTTTACTTGCATAATCACTGGTTATACGGAGATATCAAGTAGATTTTCTCTTTTTAATCAGTAACGTCCAGTGGCGGCGTTTGTTTTGGTTTGCAGGTTTGCACAACCCCGAACAAATAATAATTCATAATAATAATAAACACAATATATTCGCTACAATACAGCCTTGTACAAATGTATGGCGCACCCATTCAGTAATAATATAACATCTACATCTATGTACATTTTAAGTTGTATATATTTGACAAAATGTTTTTAAAATATCATGGACACATTCTAAAAGACGTTCGTATAATCAGATAACCAAAAATGTAAACAGAGTTATGATAAACCTTGAAATACAAATAAATATAGGCTCCGAACTGTTACGTTTTTTGAGTTCAACCAGAACTGAATATTTTTAATATTATGGCTAAAAAACGTGAACTCACTGTGACAGAAAGGAGTCAAATTGTATTGCTCCAAGAGTGTTCAAGAAAAGCCGTGCAAATTACCATAAAAAGGTTCCAAGAGACTGATACTTATGAAAACAGACAAAAACCGGAAGAAAACGTGCAACCACTTCCAGAGATGATCGTTTTATAAAGAGAAGTGTTTTTGGTAAACGCTCAATATCGTGAAAAGAGCTGGTTGGAGATCTGTGGGCATAGAGAAGTTAAAGTTTCTTGTAGAACAATTAGAAGACGTCTAGGGGAATCTTAATTTGCAAGGAAGAAGAGCTCGCCGAAAACAACTATTGACCAAACGACACAAAAAACTTCGCCTTGAGTGGGCCAAAATACATTTAACTTAGACACCTGATGAATGAGCGAAAATCATTTGATCTGATGAGTCCAATATAGAAGTTTAATGTACTTACGAATTTAAAAGAAAAATAAATTTCTAAGCAATTATTGCACTAACAATATAAAATTTAATTTACTATAAATTTACGAAATTAAGGTTTGATTTTTTCTTTTGAGGATCAGCTTTTTAATCAGCAAATTTAGTGGTGGTAGCATCATGGATCTGGGGGTGCATGTCCGCTAGTGGCTTAGGCGAAATCTTTTTGGGCGAGAGGCATTATTCTGCTCGTTATATTACCATGCTTAATGAAGTTTTGGAGCCATCAATATTAAAATTATTCGATGAGTACAATCCGGAATGTTTTTCAACAAAATAATACTCCCTGTCACAAAGCTATTGTGTAAGTCAAACTGTAAAGCTACCCCTTTACTAAAAGTCAATAAATTAAATATTGAATATCATTGTGAAGTCAGTTCCGTACTAGTTAGTAAATATAACTTAATTATTGTATGTATTTACAGAGCACCTTCTGCCGACTTTGCAATTTTTAATAGTAATTTAAACAAAATATTACAAACTTTAGATAAGTCAATGAATATCATAATCTGTGGCGATTTTAATGTAAATTTTAATACTAGTACCCGAGATGTAACAATCATTACAGATTTATTAGGTAGTTTTAATTTAATCTCCTCGGTAAACTTTAACACTCGCGGAAACAATAAAATTGACAATTTGTTCCAAAATATGAATCTCGCTGAAGAAAACATGAATAAAGTTATTGGATTCTCTGACCATAACGGTATTCTCGCAACTTTTTTCTTGCAAGACAATTATAATGTTTCTACAAATAATGTAGCCTCTTCTAGTTACCACAGAAATATCTCTGATTCAGGCATCTTTAATTTTTCCCATAAACTCGACTCTATCCAATGGGATTTTCTAAATCATATTACTGACAGTACTGAAATGTACAACAGATTCTTTGAAACAATTCTATTAAATTTTGAACAGTCTTTTCCTATGAAGAAAGTTAAAATTTCTCCAAAAACTTCATGTTCCAATCAAGTGAAATGGTTTAATGAACATCTGCGTGGAATGAGAAATAATCTCAATAATTTACATAAAATATTTCTACAAAACCCCAACTACAGGAACAAAATTACCTATGATGTTTACAAAACTGTTTATCGTAAAGAAATTTCTAAGGCAAAAATTGAGGCTCACTCTAATCTCTTGGAAAATTCTAACAATATGCAGCAAACATCGTGGCGTATTATTAATAGACATAGGAAAAATACAAAAATCCCTGTAAATACTTCTATTACTCCTGATCAGTTCAACAAGCATTTTTCTGAAATTGCCAAATCAATAGTTGAGAACATTCCAATATCTAATTTACCCCCTAAATACCACCTTAACAAAATTTCTCATGTAACCTTTTCATTTCAACTAGTAGGTGAAACTGTTACACGGGAGATTATTAATTCTTTGAAAGGTGGTAACACACCCGATGCATATGGCTTGTCGGTTAAATTACTAAAATCGGTCAAGGATCAGGTCATCTCACCTTTAACAAAAATAATTAATTCTTGTATTTTACAAAACTGTTTTCCTGACAAGCTAAAAATAGCAAAGTTCTTCCATTGCATAAGAAAGGAGATATCAATAATGTAAATAATTACCGCCCCATTTCTATTCTGCCAGTTTTTTCAAAAATTGTAGAAAAAGTGCTTTACAAACAAATAACTCAATATTTTACCGAAAATGATTTGTTTTCCAACTCTCAGTTTGGTTTCAGAATTAACAAAAGCACAACTGATGCCGTTTTGGAATTTGTCGGTTATATTGTGGACGCATTGGAAGCTGGTGAATACTGTGTTGGTACCTTTTTAGATCTCAGCAAGGCATTTGACTGCATCTCGCATAACATTTTATTAAATAAGCTATATCTTTATGGTTTTGATGAAAACAGCTGCTCCTTGCTTAGATCATATCTATCGGATAGGAAACAATTCACTCAGCTTGACAACAATAAATCTAAAACTCTTCCGTTACAGTTTGGTGTTCCACAAGGTTCCATACTTGGTCCGTTACTCTTTTTAATATATGTTAATGACCTACCCCTTTTTATGACTTCTAAAACAGTTCTCTACGCAGATGACACAACATTATTAACTAGAAACTCCAATCTAAGTGCTCTCCTTTCCGAGAATAGATCCTTGACAGCTGAAGCAAATTCTTGGTTTAACACCAATAAATTATGCTTAAACACGGACAAATCCCAGACCCTGCTGTTTACTACTAGGAAACATAACTTTGAAAACCCTCATTACGTAAAGTTTCTTGGAATCCACGTAGATCCTCATTTACGTTGGGACCAACACACAGAATTTCTTAGTAGAAAGCTTAGGTCCACCATTTATCTGATAAGGGGGTTGAAATACGAAGTATGTAAAGAGGTCGTATTGAAAGCCTATTTTTCATTATTTCAATCCCACCTAAACTATGGGATACTTATATGGGGACATTCTCCGTCCGCTGACAGAATCTTTAGCCTTCAGCGTAAAACAGTCAGAATTATCGCCGGCGCTGCCTACAGAGCCGAATGTCGAGATTATTTTAAAAGTCTCAAAATAATGACTTTACCAGCATTATTTATTTATAATTGTCTCTTGCTAATACATAAGAATTTGAGCAAATTCACTACTGTTGGAGATTCGCATGAATACAATACTCGCTCAAAAAACGATATCCGTTCTCAGTACCTTCGCATGAACAAATCCAGAAATAGCTCAAATTACTATTGTATAAAATTTTTCAATGTGTTGCCCGAGGAGATTAAACAACTATCATGCAGAGAATTTTCAAATAAAGTTAAGGACATTTTGTTGAAAAATCCCATTTATGATTTTAGTAATTTTGACAATATTGAATTTTGTATATGAAATCGTATGTACCTAATAATGACTGACTAAAAACAATAGATGTATATGTAATTTGGTCAATAAATTATTATTATTATTATTATTATTAAAAAGCTAAAGCAACAAATGAATGGTTTTGCAAAAACAATGTGCCACTTTTTGCATGGCCCCCCAGTCACCAGATTTATCACAAATTGAAAATTTATGGTCGATTCTGATAAACAGTGTTTCTTTACAAATGCAAATCAAAAGAAGAATTGAAGAAAATTATTGTGGACGAATGGTTCAATGTACAATCCGATGTACGTAAAAAACTTGTGGACAGTATGTCTAAAAGGGTACGTGCGGTAATTAAAGCACGAGGAGATACCACAAAATATTAATAATTTTGATTAAAGTTGTCATTAAAAGCTGTATATATTATTTTATTTACAATTTTTCCTGCAATAATCCTAAATTTCAATAAAACGTAGAGTGCTCCATACATTTGTCCAAGGCTGTATATCGTTTCCAAAATCACCGAGTGTTTTCTCTTAAATTTCTACCGTAATATATGCTGGCAGGCCCTAGTATGCATTCAGAACTGAAATATACTGATAACATTGAGTGTCTGCGCATTGGCAAGCCACCAACACAGATTAAGACTCTTCCCATCAAAGCTAGCAAGTTACACGGCCATTGCAACTTAATACGCTAGATACCGTGTAAAAGTGTAAATTCTGTTAACAGCCTTTTAATTTTCGTAAAAAGAATTCTTTGCATAATTCAATAATGGAGCCATTTTTAAATTGATTTTTTAATTGATAAGGCTTAAATAAAAGGAATTGGTACACCTACTTCGAAACTAAATAAAGAGCAAAGAGTCTGAAATAAAAAAAAAAAAAAAAAAAAAAAAAAAACGAACCGTTAATAAAACATTTATAATAAACATACAGATTTGTGGTTTTGATGTAAAACATTCACTTTTTTTGTTTCCCTTGTTTGTTATTTGAAGGAGACGAATAAAGCAGAATGTTGGTGAGTTAGTTAATTCATTTCAATTAATTTCATTATAGGTACTCTTGTATGAAAATAAATATGATTAGTTAGTTACTTTTAACTTATTATTTAACTGGTTCCTAGAAAAGTTACAATCCCTTATTTCTATAGCACCAGCCGCCACTGACGACGTCTATGTAAAACGCTGTATATCGAGGACCTTCTGTACTCGAATACCAAACGTGCTGACATATTTACAAACTATATAATTTAACTAAAATATATTAATTATAATTTTTAGAACTATCTTACCGATTTGTCGTGAAACTACATATTGGATTACATTGGGTTTTGAAATACCTTTCCCAGTAAAAAATATTTATTCCAAATATGATAGTATCAAGTTAGTATACGAAGAAGTATTATCCGTTGTGATGGATTATAATAAAATTTTGACTTCGTTATCTGATGAGGAGAGAATACTTTTCAAACAACTTATCATGATGGTAGAAAAGAAAATTAGTCCCGGATTATCTGTTTTAAAATGGAACTCTGAAGTTGGAGAGGAATATTTAGCTGAATGTTGTCAAGTAACAATGGAAGTAAGTATTTCACGTCAATGAAGTCAGTGTTCATAATAATAGGTTGTATAGAGTCCCCTGTCCGTTTAGTTTAGTCCCTTGTCATAGATAGCCCCAGGAAAAATAGCTGTCTTCAAGTGTACAGGAGCGTTTTTCTAACCTTTGCTCGTCAAGTGTTCGGGAGCGTTTTTCTAACCTTTGCTCGTCAAGTGTTCGGGAGCAAATTTCTGAGGAGCAAAACAGCCCGTTTATCAATTATTCGATATTTGCATATGAAAATTTATTGAATTACAATTTGATATTTCGATTTTCTCGTCATAGAATTCAGTACTCCGTTCTCAGTATTCAGTATGTGTAACTACCGATGCAAAGTTCTTAAATAATATACATATCTGTTTCATTAAGCAAACACAATATGTTAATTCAGATCTGTGCACAGTCTGTTCTGCTTCACAGAGTGCTACGTGACATCTGTGTCGATTGCGTAAGTTTGCAAAAATAAACGAGTTGTGCACAGTGTCGGCAAGTAAACAGATCGTAATGCTACTCACACATAACCAAAATACTAGCATACATAACCAAAAAATAAATAAATACTAACTTAATTCCTAAGCCTTTAAAACCTTTCGGTGTCAGGCTGTGTGAGTTTGAGATGGCTCCCTCTTCCAGAATTTACGCCACTATTTCCTATTCTGGGACAATCTTTGGGCTTCGTTCCATGTCTGTTATCGCCCAAGTTATGTCTTAACTCCAAGTTTTATTGGTCTTACTCGTTTCTTTTTGCCTGATGTTATGCAAGTATTCTTCTGATCGTTCTGTGATCACCAATTTCTTACATATGACGAAAGATTGGTGATCCTTAAAGGTTTTGCATTCAAATCTTTCCGAAAAGCATTATTTCTAATGTGGTCCATTTTAGTTTTACCTTGAATTTTTCTAAAGAACCCCATCAATAAAGAACTTATTATTATTATTATTATTTCCATACTTTGTACCCTGCTTTTGTGCTTCTCTATTGGAATCCAAGTTTCACTGGCATATGCAAGAATAGGTACGGCAACCTTTTTAAAAATCTCGGTTTTCGTCACTTTCGGGATTTCCTTACTGGCCAAAAAGTTGTTCTTTATTGAACAATCTGCCGGCTGCTCCTATTCTCTAGTTCTCTAGTTTATTTCCTCATTGAACTTCCCTTCTTAATTTTTGACTTACCCTTAATACTTGAAATTTGGTATTTGTTCTGTTCTCGTTTCTTCTATTGCAATGCTGTATGTTAACCTGTCCTTACTGATTACCATCGTTTTGCTCTTATCCTTGTCAGTTTTCATACTTCTCTTCTCCAAGGCTTTATGAAGCTGGTTCATATTGTGCTGTAGGTCTTTCTAGGAACTTCCTATTATAGTCATGTCTTCTGCGAAGCATATCTCGGTAACAAACACTATTTTCATTTTCCTATATTAAACCCGCTTAATAAATCCTATAAATCTACCCTTAATTTTAATGTCGTTATTTACTATGTAAAGTTATTTTGCTTCAATTACGATGATTCTATTTTCTAGCTACAAGAATTTGTTAATGATTACAAGACTTGTAATTTACAAATTATAAAAATCTGTGAGCAAATATGTGACATGCCTTTACTGGTCATCCCAACTGGGCATGTTTATGATTTAGCTGATTTAAATAGTATCATTGATGAACATTTGAATAAGAAAACCATACAGCTGGTTAATTATTTCCAAGACATTATGAGATATCTTATTGTCGTTTACGAAGGATTTGAACAACAGTTGAACAATGTAAGTTTTATTATTATTTCTACGTATCCTTTTTTATTTATTTATTTATTTATTTATTTTATTTTACATTCTGATTATTTATTTTGCAGATGATTGAACCTTGGGATAAATATATTCGAAATTTTGATAGACTTTTGGAAGAATCTATTAGGATTTCTATCAAAACTTCTTTAGAACTTGCTTTAGAAGTTATGCATGGTGATGGATTGACTGGACCGAATCCACTTATAAATGTTTCAGCTGATCTGCTAGATAACAGGGTAGGTCTTTTTTCTTTTTATTTAGTAAATTGGAGTGTTTTAACCCCAATTAGCACAAAATGCTATATAAAAATTGCATAAACATTTTTACAGAAATATTATACAACTGAAAGCTTTATAATTCAACAACAAGAATGTCTATCGAGCAACAAAAATACACTTAATCTTCCAAAATAGGTGCAGGTTTATAAAACCTTCTGGCTATATTAATATTGCATACGCAACATTTTAAAAACCTAATGGCACTCTTTGGAAATGTTCTTAAAATAGTTATAATATAAACAATAAAACTTTTTGATTAGTTATATTAGCAGCAACTTTTTATATGTTATATTTATAGAGTTTCTCTTTTGTAGCTGCATGTTAAAACAATTTTGCAACTGCGATACATATAGATGAAAAATCACTATGACAATGAAATATATAAGCAATTAAAGACCATAATCACAATTGAATAATGTTTATCAACACATTAGAATGTAGTTCAAAACTTATATTGACAAACACGCAACACTCTGCACATTCTATTTCCCAATTCCCAAAACCGTACGTCAGCAACCTTGACCTACACGGCTTAAAGGCCGCTCAAGGAATTAGGAAATTAGAACACAATTATACCATAATTATGGGCACAACGGGATGTTATAAACCTTCTCAGAATTCTTAGGTAAAAAGGTTAAAAAAAGTTGAATATTTGCTTATATTAAACATCTACAGCCACATACGTCAGTATTTTTTAATTTAATTTTAAGGTGCCAGCCTAGGAAATTAATATTGCTTGTATGCATAAAACAAAAATAAACTATAAATGATGTTAACAAAATATCTGCTCTGATGCTTTAATTAGGAATTTTATTTTTTAATTTGATATATCATTAATTTGTAATAAAAAAATAATTAAAAGGGCTCGCAATCCTAAAAAATAATATGTTTATCAGGATCTGAACTATTCCTAGGTCAATTATTATAAGTTGTTCTAGTATATGCTCTGAAGTTGATGATAGGTACTTCATTTACTTAAAATCCAACATCTTAATAAGCTACTATTTCAGATTATACAAAAATTACAAGGAGTTTCATTGAGAAAAACAATATTATTTTCAGACTGGCAAAAATTTCCAGATCGGGAAAATTGGAAAAAATCGGCCCCATAGGGTCAAAGCTGGCCTCATTGTATCAAGGACCAATAATGGTGTCCAGGTGGTCAATCCACTGATTGTTTTTCTGAATAACTTGAAAATATGATGCAAATAATTGGAAATATGGTGTTTTCACCCTCGTCATCTTAATTGTGATCGTACCTTTACTAATAACAGAGTTAGCAGTGGTGCCGAGTTAACTTTGAACAACCTATATAAATCATAATCACTGACTGTGGGGATAAATAAGAAAGATATGAAAATTTGAATATACAGCCTGAATCCTAATAACGAACGAATTTTGTTCCTAAATCCAATTTGTACGTAAGACAGAATAATTAGGTACAATTCAAAAAGGCATCCTAATATCAAACTCTGAAAGTGAAGATAAAATCAGGACTGTCCCGCCAAAAGCGGAACATATGGTCCAAGATTATTAAAATTGAAGGTTGTCTCATAACTTCTGACCAGTCAGAGCGTGAGAGGGAATACGTCATATGTCGGCTTAGTTCAAACTAGCATACACAATTAATATATATGTTACATGTTTTTAAATATTTTTATTGACTATATTCATTATAGATATTAGTTCTACTGAATAAATTATAAATAAAAATAGAAAAACAAATTGCTATTATCACATAGTAATTAATAAAATTGAAGGTTATATAATTTTTTTAAAACGGCTGGACGTATTTTAACGAAATTTGGTACAATATAGTAGAACCAGGATCAAATATAGGCATGATAGATTAGATTAGATTATTTATTAACCTTCAAAAACAAAAATACATATTATTAAAGTATATACAGTGCCGGCTCTAGGGGTTATGGCGCCCCGATACAAAGATTGATTCGGCGCCCTTAAAAAAACAGTTGATCAGAAATTTGTTTGTTCTATACAAAAAAAGAAGTCACTCAGAAATACGCTTGTTCTCTAAAAAAAAAAAGAAGTCGACCAAAAGTTTTTTTTGTTTTAAATTTTTTAATTAAATTTTTTTTAATATCTTTTAAGAAAGTCAACCAGAATTTTGTTTGTTCTCCCGTCCCTATTTGCCAATATTTTCCTCTCCTAAGGCCTGCCACCGGGGTGCCGTGCACACCCCCGCTTGGCGCGGCCCTGAATTGACACAATATATTTTCATTAGAAATTATGAAACAGGTAATAATAAAATACTTAAGTGCTTATAAGTATTACATTTTATTTTTAAGTGTAAATAGTACGCATACATATAATAATACGGTGAATTTCTTTTATCGTGCAACATTGAAATTATTATAATGTATGGTTTCCCTAGTAACGATAAACTATTTTGACAGCAAGTTGCCCTCCATTTATTTTGCAACATAGGGATAAATATTCATTGAAAAGGCTAAACATTTTTTATTGAAAATACATTGAAAATACAATTATTTAATACAAAAATAACAAAAAAAAATCATCCAAATTAAATGTTCAAAAATGCCACCATTAACTTGTAAACATAAGGCGATCATAAAAAATTATTTAAAACATTTATTATTTGCCCTTGTGGGGTATCAGTAGTAATAAAGTGGAAATTGGAATATTCGCTATTTTGAGATACACCATATTAGCAAATCACCATCGATATATAGCAGGAATTGATCTGAACTAATTCACTGATTTTATGCAACTGAATTCTAAGTTTTATGCGTCACAAAAGCGATACGAATAAGCACTAGTTTTATGCGTATAGATAGGTACCTGGAGCCCCGAATATAAAAATGACGCCTCGTTTTTAAAAAATTTAAATTTCTTTGTGAAGACAAAATTGTCGAAAATAAAATTAATAAAGAAATAAAAATGTAATAAATTAGGAACACTGAATTTTTAGCAATATACAATAGAAAGTTAATTTTTACCCTGTTTACCTGTTACTTACCTGTTTCAACCATCTCAAACCTTTTCAAATTCATACGTGGCTTATTAGCTTATCTCTGAGTTCAATGACCGGACAATATGATAAAGTATACTTACTAAGTTATTAATTCTATATTTCTATCAATATTTGTAGCTCTGATGAAGATTTAAATTAAATCGAAACGTAAGCGAATTTAATAAATTTGTTTTATTTTCTGACTGGTCCAAATCCCATTACCTTCAACTATAATAACTAACTTACGGACGTTACTCATCTAATCAAGATTGTAATTTTATATTCGAAAGAAGTCAATGTATTAAAAAAATGTTTTTTACTAGAGCTTTCAACAAGAATGTCGATGTTGAAATCTCCGCCGATTATAATATTTTTGTCATAATTTGATAAATGTTGAACTCGTTCGATAAGATAACTTTCCAATAAATTCAAATTATTACCTCTGAAGCCATATTTTTCAAGTTTAGTTAATAGCCGTTTATGGTCAACAGTATCAAAGGCTTTGGCCAAATCTAGAAAAACTGCGGCCGAATATTTAGACTGATTCAAATTTTTATAAATATTTGTTAACAGCTTAGAAACTGCATTTTCAGTTGAATAATTAGATCTAAATCCGAACTGACTTATAGAGAATATTATATTTTTTTTAAAAAAAATTTTATAATTATTTCAAAATTTTTTGAGAATGTCGATACTACAGAAATAGGACGATAATTACTCATAAGGTTCCTTGCACCAGATTTATAAATAATTTTAACCACTGCTATTTTGAGTTTACTAGGGTAAAATCCATTAATTAAACATTTATTAAATATTTTAGATAGGGGAAGAGATATATAATTTTTAATACAATTAATAGTTTTAGGAGTAAACCCATCATAGACTGCTGAATTACTCAACTTGAGTGAATTAATTGCCGATAGTATATCATCAGGAATGACTGGACCAAAAAAACATGTTGCAGGATTGTAATTTATTGATAGACTGTTAACACTTTTGATCCTTGGAATGTTATTGGCCATTTTAGTAGCAATATTTATAAAATAATTATTGAAATTATTAGCAATATCATTGCTATTTGTAACAACATTATTATCAGGCCCATACATTTGATCGATTAATCGAGTATAATATATTTATAATATATCGTCATTCGATAATATATTTATCGACTCTTTTGACAGTTGGCCTGTATTACTACTTAAACATATATGGTCACTAACCGCGTTAGTGACCAATGGTCACTAAGGCGTAGTGGTCAGCTCATTTGACTGCTAACCATGGGGGCTCGGGTTCGAATCCCGATGATGGCATGGATGTTTGTATTTGTTGTAAAAATTCCTAATGTATCCACAAAAATAAAGATATCCTGGTTAATGGCCATCGTAGCTAAGGCAAAAAAAAATTAATTAAAAAAAAAACATATGCATAACAACCGGGCGTAATCAGCGGGCGTCATGGATCCATAACGCCCGCTCATTTGCTCATTAAGTCAATTAAAAAAATATAGATATGTATTTGGCCCATAGCGAAATAGGAGAGTAAATTTCAGACTAAAATAAAGAAATAAATAACCTAACGTATCCAAATATGTAAAAAATGTCATTTACGGCCGGCACATTATTATTTTTTTTTATTGCCATAGTTTTAAAGGTTTCATATTCTTTTTCATATTTATGATTTGATTTAGTTGGCAACAAACTTTTTGTTGCTTTTTGTGCATTTATGTTGATATATTCGGGCAATTCTTGTATATTTATTTTAACTTTAATATCAATTCTGATAATTAATCGATTAATCATTGTTATTTAATTATTTGTTTTTTGTCTATAAATGCATGTTTATTGTCATAAGCTACCAGATCTGTTAATTTTAACTCTTTATTTTATGTGAAGACAGGTATAAACATCTCTTAATTTTTACTTTTTATTTTATTTGAAGTGAAAAATAAAATCTTGTATGCACTATTGGCGTTACTGGAGGATTACGCCCATGGAGCGACATCGACCCATCGGGCCAGAGGCCCTCGTGCTGCATTACGTCACTATCCGGGCGTAATCATCTTAGTAACACCCTTGGTGCATAAATAGCATTCGTTATATATTTTATTATTGTAATTCCACTATTGTAACTCATCTTTTTGCACTATCTTCTCATATATTCATGTTGTCATTTATTTAATTTTCACTTTCTTTTTTAGATTTGTTTCTCTCCAACTATAAATGAAATGGCAAAAACTGTTGGTAGTATTCGACCAGAATTATTAAAATGCGTAAAAAACATACCGAGATTGTCAGATAAATTTAAAGTTTATACCAACAGACCGGAACAATTTTATATAGTCATAGAAGGTGATAAAGATTGTCAAGATCTACAGGCTCAACTCAACAAAGGTGAGTTGTGAAGAGAATATTCCACTAGTTTTGTAAACTACTAGCAGTATACCCGCTGCTTCGATACCGAAAAACATAAATAAACAGTCGTAGCCACTAAGACCGGGCTTATATCGGAATGGGTTCAAATCTAGTTTAACGCGAATCGATTTAGAACGATTCTCCTTTTCTGAGCTCATTTCGGCGTGTCGTTTCATTCACATTATCTTTGTCCTTTTACTAAATGTTCCAATTGACGAAGTTCTTTTGGCCACAGATTAAAGTAAAATTGAAGTACCTAATTACCAATAAACACGTCTGCCTTAAAAAAAAAAAAGAAAAACTAAAAAAAAAAGTACTGTTTTACCCAGAAGTGGGATTATAATGTCAAAAAATGATTCAAAAACCAAAACAGTCTCAAACTGAAAAATAAAAGCCTAATCTATGTCATTACTATATGAATTACTATACAAAAATACAAACATTTTTAGTTTATCACAATTATATATCCGGAGTATCCTGGCTTACACAAACAAGTACAGAAATATAATAACAATAGAAGATCATAAATACTCAACGAGGAACAAAGATAAAGCAGCTCCACATAAAACTTTTAAAACAATTGGTCAGCGTTGTTTCTTATATCATGTTCCAAAGATATTTAATAATTTTCAAGAATTTTGAAAAAAAAATAATAAGGACACTTACAATATTAAGGTTTGGTCTAAAAAGTATTGCCAACAACTAAGTCAAAATGACATTTTTAAGATACTGAACTAGAGCAGATTAAAACTACACCAACTTACTGGATTGGTAGCGTGTTGTACAACATGATCAACTGTAACATATATATGTATATATATAGGAGGAAATAAAAATTCTTGAATACTCGTCAAAAGTTTATTTATAAAATATCAAGAGACGTTTCGACTGGTAAATCCAGTCATCCTCAGTCTAGAGTACGTTGTCAATATTTTACAAAAGTATATTCTTAATAAAAAATATACGTAAATGAAAATCCATCCCAAACACATTCAGAGTAGACATGGCAGTGTAGAACAAGACGGCTCGAGATTGTCTGGTCGTTATTAATCTGGTCGTCATTAACGACCAGACAATCTCGAGCCGTCTTGTTCTACACTGCCATGTCTACTCTGAATGTGTTTGGGATGGATTTTCATTTACGTATATTTTTTATTAAGAATATACTTTTGTAAAATATTGACAACGTACTCTAGACTGAGGATGACTGGATTTACCAGTCGAAACGTCTCTTGATATTTTATAAATAAACTTTTGACGAGTATTCAAGAATTTTTATTTCCTCCTACATTTTTCGTCAAGAACAACATTCTAATATGTATATATATATATATATATATATATATATATATATATATATATATATATTTTTTTTTTTTTGTCAATAGCCACACGCAGACTTTTAGTCTAAGTGGTGAATTTATTCATTGTTTATTTACTATATTATATAAGTAAGATGAATGTTGTACTGTATTTCTTTCTGGGTAAATAAATTTATTATTATATTATTATTATTAAAAGAGGAAAGAATGACAAAATAACCTGACCAACGAGCAAAGCGTATACGCGTCGACAGATTAATTAATTTATTATGTTCTCTCCGTAATTACCCATGATTATTCGTATATAAATAGTGGAACTTTTTCACGAGTACACGAGAAAAACTTAATTAGAAAGCGGTAAAATAAGCAATAAAATACCTATTATATGCGCATATAATGCACTGAAAAATATCAAAAATATGCACTAATATGCCATAAATCATAAAAATATGCTAACACATGTACATTTTCTCCCCTATTGTTTTTTGTAAATTACTCATTAATTGGATAAAATCTAAATTGATTTTAAAATTGATAATGATAAATGGTTAGACGAAAAATATAACTGAAATCTGCTCAAAGTTATTATGCGAGATTTTTCTACTGTATTAATACGAGTGCATTGAGGTATATTCAGAGCCTGCGCTTGGTCTTTTAGCGCCCGGGGCAAACCCGCCAAACTGCGCCCTTTTGTTACAATATGCAGTGGCATACCGAAAAGAGGGGGAGTGCTCGCAATCTTATTTAAAACATATTCTTTTGATTTAGGTGGTAGCAATTTAAATATTTTTACATTTTAACCTAATACTAATTATGGCTAAGTAAATTTGCTGATACAATGGAACCTCCACTTACAAACCTCTCGAAATGCGAACTTTTCGAGATACAAACTATTTTCATATCCTATTTTGACCTCTAAATACGAACCGTGATATAGAAATGATATGATACTGATATAGAAATGAAAATTTAAATTTTTGATGGAAAAATAGAAAAACTTAATAAAAACTTAGAATATGCATATATAAGAGTTTGTTTTGGTGCCCCTAAGAGCTGGCGCCCTGGGCCTGTCACCTGCCTTTCACCGCCGCTGGGTATTGTCAACTGACAATAACTGAAGCGCCTCTAGTGAGATTTTGAGAAACTGACGGTTGTAGGATAGTCGAGTTTGTGACAAGCATGGGAATATGTTCTTAGAACTGGAAAGACAGTTAAAGACCATTTTAGAGTGTGTTCCCGTGTGTTTCAATAAATATAACATGAAGATACCATTGAACCTGTCAAAAATATCCTACCAAAGTCAGCCATGATGTGAATGCAGTAGCGCCTTTATCGGTAGTGTCAGATGCCAATATTATATTACATTGCGTTTCGTGGATATATGTTATTACAAAAACTGTTTTTGGTCAAATTTATATAACCCTAAAAAGGAAAATGATTTCATTAATATTTTCACACGTGTCTTTCGGACGCCCCCCTTACACGTTTACGGCGTTTGGTTTACTATTTTGTCTCTAAGGCGGGTTGCACAGTTATACATTTGTATACGACACGTCGCTTCCTTTCCACCACATGTACTTTTATAACGACTTGCGCACCAAGCGGGCACGTCGCAGACGTGTCTGCGATATGTCGTAAACAAATTGTTTACCACACTATACGCTTGAATTTCATACGACACATGTCGTTTATCAGTCGGGGAGCGCACATCATCGTGGAAAAGAATAATAATAAAAATGTTGGGCAATCCATCTTTTAATATTAAATTTGTGCAAATAATAGAAAAGTACAAGGTGCTGTATGATCATACAATGCAAGATTATTCCAACAGACAAGTTCAGGAAAAAGTGTGGAATGATGTCGGGAAGGAAATAAATGAGACAGGTAAGTTTTAAATATTTTCAACTTTTTTTTATTTAATAAGTACCTAGATAGTAATTAACAATTATAACACATTAGGCATATATGTAGGTATATATTAAAATCCATTTCCCTCTGACGTTAACACTGAATATGATTTCTTTTTTTACATTACTATGAAAAACGTTTAGAAAATTGCTATGCGATTTTGATAAAAGAAGGTATGTACAATATTAAGAATGCAATATTAATAAGAAAAATCATTGTTTGGATATTAAAATAATTTTTAGCTCATTTCAAAATCACCTTTTTATGACATTTTGTTCTGCTGTTGAGATTTATGGTGCAATTCTGTGATAAATCTGTAAGCTTACAGACAAAATCTATAGGATTACAGACAAAATCTATAAGAAACTGTCCATAACAACCAGTGGCGGATTAAGCCTTCGCCGGGCCCAAGACATTTTTGATTTATGGGCCCTCAACCTAGTGGCGTTCAAAGGGGAAAGGGGAAGGGTTCGTTGGGCCCTTTAAAATTACGGGCCCAAGACAATTGTCTTTTTTGTCTTTGCGAAAGTCCGCCACTGATAAAATCACATAAAACAACTCCTTAGATACGACCGTCTGTAGCTGATAGACAGTGTTGTAATAGATACATTTAAAAAAATATCTAGATACAGATAGAGATACCTAAGAATTTTTTTATCTAGATACAGATACATGCCAAAAATGTTTGTATGTAGATACTTTTAAAAAAACACTGAAAAATTAAAATACCATATTTTTACCAAACAAACAGTGCATGTTAATTCGGATAATATTGATTAACATGCACAGGCTGTTCAAAAATGACCGTGACGTCACAAAAAAACCACTAAATTCAAAGTAAAACACCATTCTATGGAATAAATTTGTACTAAATAACGTATATATTATGTTAGCCATATATGCTACTGCGTATCTATAAGACTAATGTTAGTCTGAGAGATACGCAGCTATATTCTTGTTAAGAGGATGTTCTTTTCAATCAAATTTTAACCCTAATTGAAGTGGAATTCGTGTAATGTCACGATCATTTTTGATCACTAATAAAAAATTACTGGTAAAAGAAATATGTGATTATTATTTTTTTGTCATTCCATACAAATTTAATTTATAAACAAAATTTCAGTTGACATTCTCACGCTTACAAATTAAATGTATATGAACTTTTAATAATTTATTCAATTTTACGTCCTTTAGGAAACACACTTTACTTATCTTACTGATTTCAATAGGAAATGAACTTAATATCCACATTAGCATGACCGGCTTGGGTGAGGCGGACTAGAGCCAGCAAGTGAAGAATGTCCTCAAAAAATTTATCAAAGTGTATTTTCAATCACTGGATACTATTGAAGGACCTTAATTTGTTTTGACCAAGGCTTCACAAAACCACGGTCCACTCCCAAACCACTTGTGTGGAAATAATTTTTCATATGTTTCTAGTAAATTTATAAAATTTTCACGGCCGTTCTAAAGCTACGAAAAATGAGAGATTTTTTTTTGACATTCCATATAAATTCAATTTGTAAACGTCAGAATTTCAATTGTTTTATGAATTTTGTTTATAGTAAAAATAAAATATTTAAAATGGCAATTTATAATTTAACTATTATATCAGCTCAGTCAGTATCATGGTATAAAAATAATGTAACGATCGAAGTATCTGAAATACAGATACAAGAAACTTAAATTTAAATATCTAGATGCAGATACAGATACATATTTCAAAAAGTATTTAATTTGTATCTAGATACTTGTAACTAGATTCATTACAACACTGCTGATAGATTTGCCGCAGAATTGCAACGGTATTTATTATTTTCCGAACACTAAAGAATTTATTATGATAAACAAAACAAATAGTAGGATTATTTACTTAAACGACACAGGGATTCAAATAAAAAAAAAAAAAGTTTTTGTCTTGCAATTTTTTTATGATA
This sequence comes from Liopterus haemorrhoidalis, assembly GCA_963971575.1. Taxonomy (NCBI): domain Eukaryota; kingdom Metazoa; phylum Arthropoda; class Insecta; order Coleoptera; family Dytiscidae; genus Liopterus; species Liopterus haemorrhoidalis. Next base: position 36,807,979 of record OZ020612.1, on the reverse strand, counting down.
AAATTAGTGTTGCGAAAATGTAATCTCAGCATATATATATATATTGGTGATGTATATACAAGGTCAACTTTAATAATGCTTTTATTAGTACGTTGTTGTTTATAATATTGTGCAAGAATTGATTGTTACCGCCTTTACAAGTTCATTGTTAGTTCTTAGCATCTAGAAATGTTAATAAATTAACTTACGGTTAGTAGTGACATGCGCAGAAGATGTATATTTGATGAGGAAAGGGAAAGGGTCATGCAAACTACCGCATGACAATGTAAATACGAAATATAAAATTAAAATTTGACTGAAAAATTGTGATAAATGGATTAAACACAATACTTAGACTGTCTAGGTAATGATGCATACAATTGATTTACATAATTACATAATCTGTCTCGTACTACTATCGTCCTCCTCGCTGACTTTGAGGACGACGATTTTCTAATATTTGCTTTTCATTGTTTAATTCATCTATACGAAATGTCGGTTCTGAAATTTTCCATCCATTTTTCTTACAAAATTATGTAATATACAAATCGCTTTAACTATTATCCACTTTGGAGAACATAGAATAGGTCTTTCTAGCAATTTAAATTTCGACACCATTATACCAAACGCGCATTCTACACTACGACGGACTCGTTATAACCTATAGTTGAATACCCTTTTTGGAATCGTTAAATCTCTTGATGGATAAGGCATCATTAAATTTATAGACAGACGGAAGGCAGCGTCACCGACAAAATAATAGGGAAAGGCTTGATCCTGTGGCTTTTTGGGCAAAGGATGCTGTGGTGGAATTTTCAATGTGCCTGCTTTGATGTTGCGTCCAATACTGGAATTTCTAAATACTGCTCCATCGCCGTTTCTTCCGTAATCGCCAATATCAATTGCAATGAAATTAGTATCTGTGTCTGCTATTGCTAATAGACCGGGAGGCAGCGTTTCAAGTGACCTGGTCATTTCATCCCGATTGATTCCGTTTGGAAATTATTCCTTTCGGGTAGTAAGTTGATAATTTAAGCGTCAGCTGCGTTGAGCTCTTTGAATTCACTGATCTTCACTAGAAATGGGCATATATTCTTCTTGAAAACCTGACCAAATACAGGTTATTCCAAACGTTGAAGCGGAACGAAATGAGAATTTAGTTCTTTTAGGTTGTCACGAGAAGGGACCTTGCTTGGGTTATTTCAAGTTTGACGCTGGTATGTGAAAATTTAAAATTCCAACAGTGAAACCATGGAAACGAATGACATTTTAAAAAAAATTAATTCATTTTTACAAATTTTAAAGACAAAAAAGTAAATAAATGGAATTTTTTTATTAAGAATGACAAAAAATTAAAATGTAATGAAAAGGACATTTTATAATCACAATCAATTTAATATAGAATTTGCAATGTGAGTATGATTTACAAAATGACCAAAAGTCCGAATTAATAGATAAAAATTACTAGATTGCAAAATCTAGTTCCGCCTAAACGTTTGGAATAGCCTATACTATCTGAAATTTCTTCCACTATTTGCCCAACTGTAAAATATCCTCTCATAAATTGAAATATAATTGTTTGAAACCCGTTCCAGTTGCCAAATATCTTTAAAATAGATATATATTTTTCTATATTTTTTATTTATTATTATATTTATTTACATATTTTTTCAGGGGCTGCATGCAAAGAAAAGTGGAAAAATATAAGATCTGCTTATACGCGATATTTGAGGACGAAACCACCATCTGGATCGGCAACAACATCAACGAAAAAGTATTATTTAGCAGAGTACTTGCATTTCCTCGAACAGTTCACTAAATCTAGACAAGAAACCTGTACTATTCCATCTCCCAAGAACATTGACGAAACCATTTCGGATTGGGCTCAAGATGAATGTTTTCAAATAAATGGTCCTGTTCCAGAAGTACAGGACGGAAACAGCAAAGACGAAAATTTATTACAAGAGTGCACTGAATCACCAATACAGGAAAAAACACAGAATTTGATAGCAGAATGTACTGAATACCCAATTCCAGAAAGTACACAAACTTCAAACAAGAGAATGCGAAAAGAAATGGGTCCATTAGAGAAATGTGCTCTAGATTATTTCGCCAATAAAAAGAGATGTATATCTCAAAAAGAGGAAGATGCAGACTTATTATTTTTGAAAAGTCTTCTTCCCGATTTACATCGAATGACAAATTTCCAGAAGCATGAGTTCAAATGGAAAACCATGCAAACTATTGGGGCTATACTTTACAAACAGCCAATCAATAGTATGTTTCCTTCCCAAGGAAATGCGCAAAGCGCACATAACAACCCAATGTTTCACCCAAACAATATGGCATCGTTTCGCCCCTCTTCAGAGTTGTCAAACATGCCAGCAGGATCATCTACGCACTCTTCATGTATAAGCTCACCAGTACAATCTCCCACTAACGATTATATTATATAAATTTATAAATAAAATTTATTATAAAATAAAATTTGCTGTTTACATACCGTAATGTTATAAATAATTTTTTCTCTCGTGAACGACCCTGCCGAAATTTGGTATCAGATTTTTTAATAGAAGGACCCACTCTGTCCAAAAGTATTTTAAATATGTCCCGAGACATTCTATACAATGACAGAAATTTGACTGGATCTTAAATCATTTCTTCACCAGTACTACTACTTCTAACTATACTTCGATGCTGATTAGCTGTACTATACAAACCCAATATTTCCGTGAAAGTTTTTTTTTTTCTTCGCAATAGCACAGACATCATTAGCACATCTTCATCCGACGACATGTCTTGTCGTACTGATGTGCAATGTACAGGTTTTTGTTGACAACATCGTCATACGACATGTGTCGTAAACAAAAAAAAACATGCTACATGTCGTATAAGTGTGCAACCAGCCTTATGCTGCGTTCACAGCTCTAAAATTAGTTGAGTATGCATTGTACGTTGTGGATAAATTTAGTAGACAGTTTTAATGTTTAAGATAGCCTTCCCAGCTCTGAAAATTAATGCGTAACGAATGTTGTAAGACCTATGTTTTTTCAAACCAATTTAGATGGAATAAATGCCTTTATGTAACTTTTTACGAACCCGCCATCAGCGAAATCGTGATTTCTTACTAAATTTTAATAACAAAATTATTACCGCACCAACAGCAATTCTTTTTCTTTTCACGATTTCCAAAATTTGTTGAAATTTGTGCGACAGTATTTTTTAGGTTTTTTAAATTGAGATAGCTAATGTGTGTTTATATGTCTGTCTCATAAAAACAACGCACTAACTATAGTTTGTTAGTGACAATCAACAGTGCACAAGGCATAGCGTCTAGTCCATTAATTTTAGAGCTGTGAATGTAACGAATAGGCTTCCCAGTACATTCCTTGTGTAAAATTAATAATTTATGTTACAAAATGAAACAAAAAACTTATTGATAAATGTAACAATAAACATAAATGAAACAATAAACATACAGTGCAAAATATATACACCGAATATGCACTTAGTGTTTTTAAGATTCGTGATGATATTTGAAAACACACTGAATGCATATCAAGGTATAGAATATGCAAATGCATATCTTGCCGCACTCTATTTATAATAGGCTTGGCCTGGCAAAACAATTTTTCAAGTAACTGAAATTGGCAACAGTGGCGTATTAAGGGGGGGGGGGCTGCACTGGGGGCAAGTGCCTCCCTTAAGCTCCAATGAAATGAAAATTTAACACATTTAAAATATCCGTACAGCAAAATAACATGGATCTTACAATATATAAGTTATATATTATTATGATTAGTATTGAAATTAATAAAAAATATACTTATTCCAATATTCCAATGTTATTTTTATGTTTTCGTAGGTATAATACAAAAAATTCTTATTCCGTCACATGAGTATATCCGTTCGATAGAAATTGTGGCCAAGCAGCTGGATTTAGAACAGGCATGTGCAACCTACGGCCCGCGGGCCGGATCTGGCCCGTTGCCTTATTTTGTCCGGCCCGCGATAACTATCCAAAATCCCATTGAAACTGGCCCGCGAGTATATCTTTGTTTTTAGAGATCAAATGCGGTTAAACGGTTGATGTGGAACAAGCGCCACTTTCTCTGCAAATGGAACTACTTGGAGTGGGTTTAGGAAGCAAGCTTGGCGTGTTCCGAGTCACTTTGTTTAACTCCAGACCGCTCGAGGAAACGCGTTTAGGCCTTTTCTCGAACGCTTTGGCCTTAAACAGAGTGACTTGGAGCACTCCAAGCCTGCTTCCCGAACCCACCTTTGAGCTACAGGAGACCTCAGATTTGAAGTCAAAATTAACGGACACTAGTTGAGTTTTATAAGAAATATTTCCTAGATGACAAATTTCCGAAACTCGCAGCTTTTGCTCAGAATAGAATTACGCTCTTTGGAAGCACTTACAAATGTGAGCAGTTATTTTCTAGGATGAAGTTCGTTAAATCAAAAACAAGAACGCGAATAACGGATTTGTACCTAGAAAACACCGTGCGTTTGCTACATCAGGTTTTTCCTTGAATATTGACAAACTTGAGAGCAATATGAAGTCCCAACCGTCCCATTAAAATTAAATAAAAATGTTGTTCTTATTTAACATTATTTATGCATTATAAACGATTTTGTATTTTTTACATTTTTTTATAAACCTTCTACCTAAACATGTATTTTTTCTGTTTAGTTTAGAAAATTTAGAATGTTTTATTATTATTATTATTTTTTTTTATAATAAAGACAATTTCAGTCAAGTAGTCATGTAATTTAAAAAAAAAAGATTATTCTAAAAATAATAGATCCTTAAAAACTGGCCCGCGGATGTATTTCAGATCGTTATCCGGCCCTCGGTCTTTTGGAAGTTGCACATGCCTAATTTAGAGAAATTAACTGAGAAGTTCAACTCTCAATTCTAGAAAAAATACTGAGACTTCAAATATATATTCCGCGAAAAAAATAAACAAATATGTCTTGATCGAAGAAAGATAGTGTAAATTTTTGAGGGATATCAAATAAAAGCTTCTGATTCATGGATTAATATTCACATTTCTTTTATCAACAAATAATGAAATTATCATCTCTTTTTGTTTTTGATATACATCAATATCCAACAGCACGATGTCAAACTAATTGCGTCGCGGTCAATTTTTCATACAAAATGATAAGCAGTGACTGATTTTAAAATATTCCGAAGGGCTCCGTCAAATTTTTTTATAAACAGAGTATATTTTACATTTTTAAATATATTTTTATCCTAAATAAGTTTTTTGTTTCATTAACGTTTCAGTGGCAAAAATAATGCCCCCCTCCTCCTCCCGTTTTACAGATAACATCAAAAGTGCCCCCCTAACCACGAGTCCTGTATACGCCACTAATTGGCATTGCCAGAATATTAGGATACAACTGCAACAATTCTATAATATTTCTTTCATTTCTTTTAGAGGTGTTAATAAGTATTGACAGAATTCAACAATACCTTAAAATTTGGGAACCATTCCGTGATATGTGGGAAGTTGATAAGGAACGTTTTATTGTTCGTTATCAAAACCAAAAACCCAGCGCCGCAGCTTTTGATTCAAACATTGGAAGATACACGGAGGTGGCTAATAGTGTACAACTACAAGAAACTATAGCTGTTGTACATTTTATTATGGTAAATGCAGGTGAACTGAAAAAGTCCATCATTGAACACTGTATAATTTGGCAGAAGATGCTTTGCGATCTTTTGAACAAGATGACTGAACAGAAAATTAATGAAGTTTATGAATATATTCGAGTCAATACAGAATTGTAAGTATACATTTGATTTACATGGTTAAGTACACTACTTCAAAGTACAAAAATTACCCTGTAGATGCTTATCAATCAATCAATCGTGCAGACGTCGGAAACCATGGAACACCATAAATTTCTGTTGTCCACATAATTCACTAAATTTTTAAATGTTTTTGCTTCAGTGTCACTTATTATATTAGGTATACCGGAAAGTTTTTCGTTTTTGTTATTAGTGCAGTATGCGAACTAGTCACGACTTATTCGCTGAATTAAACAGATATCTTTTGTGTTTTGATTAAACTCTGTAATCTTGAGTACCTAATTATTGTTTTCGTTTCATTTTAAACCCTTGCATTTTAAAATGGCGGAAGAATTTTCATCAAAACATTTTTATGCTGTTTAATGTTGTATGAGTGCCATTAAAAAAAAATCTGCAACAGTTGCTACATAAAACATTTACACTGTTTATGGTGACAAACTAAGAGTAAGCACATGTCAACAGTGGTTTAAAAAATTTAATCAGGAAATTTGTGCTTGGATAACGAACTTCGGTCGGCCTTATAAAGGAATAATTTATTATGAGATGTTAAAACCGGGGCAAAGTGTTAATTCTTATCTCTACTGTGAACAATTGGATCGACTGAATCAGAACTTGACTAGAAATCGGCCAGAAATGGTGAATAGAAGCGAAGTTATTCTTCAAGGCGACAATGCCTGACCTAATTCATCAAAAAAAGACACGTCAAAAAATTTCCGAACTTGATTGGGAGGTTCTAACACATCCACCATACTCACCAGACATTTCACCTTCCGACTATCACTTATTTCGGTCACTGGAACACTTTTTAAGAAACAAGACACTTAGAGATATGAACCATGTTAAAATGAGACTTGAACATTTTTTCCTTCAAAAAATCAGGAATTTTATAAATCGGGAATATTTTCTCTTCCTGATAAATGGCAGAGTGTTATAGATTACAATGGTAACTATTTTACTCAATAAAGTACATTTTTTCTTTCGATTTGTTTCTATTTTAATAATACCAAGTAAGCGAAAAAACTTTCCGGTACACTTAATATTATCAATAATTGTTGCTCTTTTAAGTCCTCTTTCTCTCCTTCCAGTTATTATTCCACTACAAATCCTATTCTATATCCCTTTGATGGATTATATGTCCGAAAATGTGATTGTTGTCTTTTTATTTTGCTCATTATCTGTATTTTTGTTTTTAGTCTGTTTAGTAGATCCTCGTTTTTTACTTTGTCACTCTTTTTTTTAATATTCTTCCTAGTATCCACATTTCACAGGCATTTAGATTACTTATTAATTGTTTGTTTAATTTCCCGCTTTCACACCCGTATAGTAGTATACTCCACAAATAGCAACTAATTACCCTGTTTTTTATCCCACAATTTGTAGTATTATTCGTCCAAAATTGTCTTATTAATTTATTAAATGTTACTTTAGTTAGAGCTTTTCTTTTCTTTATGTCCATATTCACCCTGCCATCTGCACTAATAATACTACCAAAGTATGTAGTTATTTACCTGTTTAATTTAGATATTATTCTTTATTATTAAGTCCCTACAATCGTCTTTGCTCCGTTTTGAAATTAACATGAATAGCAGTTTATAACATATTAATTTTTAAACCCCTTTCTTCACTAATTACTTTTACTTTATTCACTAGTATTATTAAGTTTTCTCTTGTTTCTACCATAAGCAGTGTATCGTCAGCGTATCTTAAATTATTGTCAATTTTCTCTCCAATTTTTATTCCTCCGATATCTTTAATTTGTTCAAATATTTCTTCACTGTATAAGTTAAAAAAGTCAGGGGACATGACACACCCTTGCCTGACTCCTTTTTGAGATGCTTATATTTAAATAAATAATATTGGATGCTTATATAATTTGTTTCACGATAAGCTGAAGTGACTATCTACTTATGGTCCTAAACACAGTGGGTGGTAATTACAAATAACACTAATCCCTTGTTTGTACCCATAAACTAGTCAGTGATGTATCAGGTATAAATTTATACCTAAAAATTTATACCTAAATACATAAAATTGGAGGCTATAGGTATCGGCTGCAGTAACCTTGCATTTATCTGACAGAAAAGGTTATCTGGAATGTCAATACCAATAAGTGAATTTAATACGTTCATTATCCGTTAGATAACTACCCGATAGGTAAATTTGTATTGAAAGACGGGATGACATTTATTCAGCACAGAAAGTATTACATAACCTTATCTGTCAGATAGTCACCTAGAGGTTTATCTGAAGGTGGAAAGACTGGGTCTAAATATAATAAATCGACAAGGAAACGCCCAATCAGGCAAGTGAAATAAACTGATTAATATGTAAGAAAATATAAACATGTGTAAAACAATTTAAAGGACAGTAAATATTTAAGTAGTGTTTGATAGTGCATAGTCTTCGCTAGGCATTACAGCTACATAAATGCACGAAGTGGGATCAAAAAATTCGTGCAAATTTTTTATTTACAAAACAATGTTTAATTATTCATCAATTTTTATATTACCCCCTTCAAAATAGTCACCATCGGATATAATGCGCTTATGTCACCGTTTTTCCAGTCTTCAAAACACTTCTGAAACGCAGATTTTGTATAGCGTTCAGTACCTCCAGCGATTTTACTTTTATTTCGTCAATGGTCGTAAAACGTTGTCCTTTCATTGTTTTTTCATCTTTGGGAAGAGAAAAAGTCACATGAAACTATACTTGGTTAATAGGGTTGTTGCGGTATCATTACGGTGCTATTTTTGGACAGAAAATCTCGAGCAAGCAATGAAGTATGAGCTGGTGCCTTATCATGGTACAATTTTCAAGAATTGTCCTTCCATAAATCTTAGCGTTTTCTATGAATTGCTTCACGCAGCCGACGCAAGAAGCTATTATTATTTAGTAACTGTAACACTTTGCGGGAAAAAATCATGGTACACAATATCACGATAATTGAGAAAAACAATGAGGAGAACTTTAACATTCGATCGAACTTGGTGTGCTTTTTTGGATCTTGGTTCATTTGGAAAATTGGTTTCGATGTCACAACTGTACACCCACGTGTCGTCACCCGTTATGATGCGCTGGAGCAATATTGAGTCATTGACATCATCTATCTCATCTGAGCGACTTATTTACGACACATTTTTTGTTCAAAATTTTACAATTTCGGAACGAATTTTGCTGCCCGTCGCATCTTGCCCAAAACATTAGTAAAAACTTCTTTGCGTGAACCATATGATATGCCAACTTCTTCAGCAATCTCTCTAATTGTAATTCGATGGTTATCAAAAATTTTTTTCTTAACTTCTTCCACGTTTTTTAGCGGATCTAAGTGCTGGGTCTCCCAACTCTATCATCTTCAAGTGATTCACGGCCATCTTAATAGCGTTTATACCATTTGCAAATCGCTCGTTCAATCATACTCGACTCACCAAATGACTTCTGCAACATTTCCACTACTTTATACTTGATTTAATTTTTTACGCAAAATTTTATACATATTCTTTGATCCCTCATTGTGAAAAATAAAACCGAATATACAGAAACACAACTTCTTTAATTAGCTCTCAAATCTAAAATATACATCCAATATGGCTGCCAATTGAAACAGTCGTCAAAGACAAGTTAACCAACATGACATCTAAAAATTTTATCAATCCGACAATTAACGTAACGCAGGCATTTAAAAAATTGTATGAACTTTTTGATCACTCATCTTATTTATGTATATACTGTGAGTTTATTTTATCATAGAACATAGAGGTTTCATTTCTATAACAACCGATGATTGACAGCAATTAAAATGCGTTTATTTTTAAATAGAACATACTGCATAGCTTACTCGATTATAGAGATAAATAATCGCAAAACATTTTTTCTCAAGGAAATAAATAGGAATGAAAAATTAAAAATATATTTATTAAACAAATTTAAAATTTAGAAAAAACAAAATAAAAATATTCAATTTCAAATTTTCATATATTCCGCCATTCCCTGCCAAACAATTCCCAAACGGTAAAAATAAATTTTGCATAACATTAATTCATTCCATCGGTCTTATTCTGTGGGGTTCATTTTTTATACTAACTTTTAGTTATTCTATGGTAAAATTTTGGTCATTAAAAATTTTGCTTATATCTCCAATAAAAAAAATCGTTCGATGCAAAGTCCGGAAATCTAACATCGAGGATATGTATGATTTAAAAATGTTTTAATTATTCTGTCTTTATGCGCTGGGGCATCACCGTATTGAAACCACAATTCACCTGGAATATTCAGTGGATTTAATGCAGGTATTGCTCTATTTTCTAAGAAACCCAGATATTTTTGGGCAGTAAGGCTTCCGTCTATAAAAAAAGGTCCAATGATATGCGTTCCTACCATATCGTTCCTACCAAACCTGCCCAAACGTTCACCTTTTCTGGCCATTGAATACTGGTATTATTACATAAATGTAAATTTTCCCGACTCCAATTCCGGCAGTTTTGAAAATTAACTTCACCATGAATGTAAAACGTAGCCTCATCAGTAAAAATTATTTTATTTACATTATTTTCATTATTATTAATTGTCTCCGTCATTATTTTGAAAAAAAAATGATTTATTTTCTAATAATCGTTTAGCAATAATTCCTGATGATTTTGATATTTATATGATTTAAAATGTTCCTTCTTAAGGAAATTTCTTAAGAAACACTTCTTAAGAAACACTTAGTTAACTAGTAAAAACTTGACAGTTTCTGTTCTGTTTTAAAATAAACGCATTTTACATTGCTGCTAATCAACGATTGTTATAGAAATGAAAGTTCTATGTTATATGATAAAATAAACTCACGGTATATACCAAATTGTGTCCATGAGTCTTAAAAAATCCAACGAAACTAAAAGACTGATTTTCCAGAAATATTGATGAAGTTTGAAATACAATTCAGATACCGATTTCGGGGAAGCCAATCAGAATTTCGGAAAAATAATATCAGAATCGTAATTTTAAGTCTCGAACACTCCCAGATATTTAATGTCAGCGTATTCGAAAAAACTTAACAATATTTGGAGAGCTATGGAGAGTGTTACATTTACACTTGAAATATCTCATTTATTATTTACTTCATCAAAAAAGTAAACAAGAAAATTTGTTTAAAATGAAGAAACAATTCTTTTCTGTTCAATGCATTTGTTATAACTTGAATATTGGGGGGGGGGTATAAATATCTCTATTATTATTTACTTAACAGCAAAAATATGTATTAAAAGAGTTGTTAAAAATTTTACTAAATCATTTCTTCATTAAGAATCGTTTTTGCCCAATACAGTTTTTAAGTGAATATTTGGAATGCTATGGTAAACGCTACTTGAGATTTAAATATCTCTGAACGCTACTTGAGATTTAAATATCTCTGTATAGTAACTGTATATCCAACAAAACACTTACAAATTACGGGCACGTCAGCTAGTTTAATTAATAAACATATGTTTTCTCAGGATTACACACGTACCAGAAGACCTGGATGAGATGCAAGAATCCATGGCACTATTTGAAAAACTTATGAAGGAAGCCCCAATAGAAAGCGCCCAATTTGATACAATAATGGACCAGTTTATAACTTTAGATAAGTATGAAGTTGAAGTACCAGTAATCACACGAACTATGGGCGAACAGATTCCAGAAAAATGGCAGGAATATTTAGATATTTTGAAGCAGGCTGATAAGATGATCAACTTCACTAAGGTAACTAAAAGTGTTGTGATCATTATATCCAGTGGTGTGTCGGTAAATAGTCGACAAACAGCTAGCATAAAATAAGGGAAACTTTCTAAGCGCCCTGACATCTGGTGGCTATTTGCGGAAGATACGAGAGTGACATTGTTTTGTTTTGTTCAATGCAAAAATACGTCTTTTTTGTTTGTGTTTTATTTTTGTGAATCATGGCAAAAAAAATAAATCATTTTGTTGTGTGCCGCAATGTAAATCGTGGATAAAGAAGAATCCCTCTTTAACATTCCTTCGTTTTCCTAAATCGGTTACAATATCAATTGAAATTACATTTGGGGATAGAGAGAAAGTGGATCGTAAGTCTCTATGGATCCAAAAACTAAAAATGAACAAAAATCCAAGCCCATGCATGCATTTTATTTATGGAAAGTGATTTTTTACGTCCAAGAAAAGTCTGAAAAAAAGTACTTACCTCACCCAAAATTTGCTTAAATCATCAGTTGATATACTAAAAGGTTCTTCCACTTTTTCAGGCAGAAATTTTTATTTTTTACTAATATATTTACCACATTTTTGTTAATATTATAGTGACAGACATTCAAACAGAATTAAAAATACAATGAAAAGCTAAAAATTTCCTTGAAATTTCTTTAGTATAGTACATTATTACATTTAAAGATAATCGTAGATTACATTACCTTTAAATAAAAAACAAAGCACAAAAAATTGGAAACTCGTGTTCATTTTCAACGAGTAAACAAATACATAAACGACAGTTTAATGTCACTCTCTAGTGTTCCAGCTTTTTCCGCATATGGTACTGCGATCTTAAACAGTTTCCTTTATAAAAATTAGGAGGAGACACCTGCCTATATGACTGTTTTTTTCACACTACACCTTTTCCAATTGTATTTCAAAAACGATCATATGTTTTTCAGAAAAGTCAATTGTAATTCAGATTAGGAAATTGTAATTCATAAAGTGTCCATTATTATTCAGATTAGTAAAATGTAATTCAGGAAATGTAAATTGTAATTCAGAAGTAATATATGTTTATGAATGTCTTAAACTTATTACTTTCTGAATTACAATCGATGCTTTCTAAATTACAAATTACTAATCTGAATTTCATTTGACGCTTTCTGAATTAAGCTGCGTTCAAAGCTCATAAATTAGTCGACTATAGGCAATGACTTGTGCACTGTTGATTGTCACTAACAAGTTTATCATACGGTAACGCGAGCAACCGTTCAGAGCTCTAAATTTAATAAGTTATGCGTTGTCGATTGTTGATAGTTTTCCACACTTATAGTTAGTGAGTTGTTTTAATGAAACATACATTGGCTATCTCAGTCTACATCGTAGAGAACTTTTACATTCTATGCCTCTATATATCCTAACAAAATGTCATCGCGTTGATTTCAAACAAATCTCGCACAAAATTACAAACACTAACAGTAAATATGATCAATTTAGGTAATTAGGTTAGGTTTATTTAGTAAACATCTAGGACAGCAGAATTAGGAAAACGATAATAGATAATAAACATTTTACGAAGCTGCCGTAGTTGGTCTAAAGACACGTAGATGTCACACTATTCGTAACGCACTAATTTCTTTATTTGTAAACGCTGCCTTGAATGTTAAAATTAACTACTAAACTTATCCACAACGCACAGTGAACAGTCAAGTAATTTAAAGAGTTCTGAACGCAGCTTTACAGTTGACGTTTTCTGAGTTACAGTTGGAAAAGTTATAGTGTAAATATTCTTACAACGGTTCAGAGTAAAATACCTACTGTGTAATAATATATTTTTGAGTAATTAGCATGTTTAATTTTAATACTAAATTGAGTATTTTTATCAACTAGCTCGAAATATTTTTAACAACCGCCCCTAAAAAGCCAAATTTAGCAAATAATAAAATAATTTTATTTAATTTGCCACTGGGGTGCTTTGCACCCCTAAGACCTCTGCTTGGCGCGGCCCTGGCCAACATAAAAAATCACTTCATATTTAAGATGCTGTCAAGTAATATTAAAAAGAGAAATTACTATCTACTTCCACACTGCGTTAGGATATGGACTTTGTTCTTTTCACCTAACATAAATTCAATAAATTGAAATACTAATGGTAAACGTAAATAGAATTATTTTAATTTATGAATGAATTTTCGTGTACTTTATATTTCACATTGAACGTCAACTTCTTTTATATTACACCATACAAAATACAAGTGTACAAACATCAAACATGTTTTAATTTTTATTATTTATTATTCATTATTCATTATTAATTATTCATTATTAATTATTCATTATTCATTATTCATTATTCATTATTCATTATTCATTATTCATTATTCATTATTCATTATTCATTATTCATTATTCATTATTCATTATTCATTATTCATTATTCATTATTCATTATTCATTATTCATTATTCATTATTCATTATTCATTATTCATTATTCATTATTCATTATTCATTATTCATTATTCATTATTCATTATTCATTATTCATTATTCATTATTCATTATTCATTATTCATTATTCATTATTCATTATTCATTATTCATTATTCATTATTCATTATTCATTATTCATTATTCATTATTCATTATTCATTATTCATTATTCATTATTCATTATTCATTATTTATTATTTATTTATTTATTAAACAGAAGACAATCGCACAACAAGATTCAACTTATTTTTATATGTACAATACATTCCTGAAGTTCGGCCCATTCCTCCCCACTCACCCTGTATATTTTTTTATTTTGAAGTTGTTAATTGATCGGAGCGTCTACGTGAACGTGATCAACATTAAGTTTTGTTTTAAATTTCGGAAAACCGTAAAAGAAATTCACGATGTGCTTGTTTATGATAATGCTGATTAAGCTTAATGCTGGAAAAGCTAGTGAAATGAAGAAGTGAGTCAGTTCTTGACTGAATAGTTTAGTTCTGGATCCGAAAATTTTGCCACTTATGACAAGAGCTTCAGACTCCTGGATTTACGTTTTCACGTAATTATGTGACACGCTCTATACGAACTCTTTCGGTATGACGAAATCCATTATGTTCCCAGTACGGGTTAAACAGCTAACATAACATACAAACCAACATAATGATGTGCAAGGGCTGTATTTCTTGTACTACTTTGAAGGAACACTAAAAAATTATAATTATTCAACACCTCGAAATGCAAAATCTTCGATATAAAAATGCATTTCTTTCTTCGTCTTTATAGAAAATAATTTAAGAAAGTAAAGTAAGACCATGATTTTCTTGCAGGACGCGTTCAGAACAAAATTGTTAGAATCTGCGGAAGAGTTGAAAAAGGATGCAAAAGATCTACTAGATAATTTCCTTACTACTGGACCTTTCTCATTAGATTGGAATGCAAAAGATGCTTTGGCCAACCTTGCTGTTATACGAGAACAATTGGAGGCCCTGCGCGCAAAAGAAGCTCAACTGAAAAAAGATCTTGGAATATTTAATATTAGTCAACCGGATTCACCAGAACTCGCAAAACTCGAAAAGGTAACTCGATTTGATTACTAATT
Source organism: Liopterus haemorrhoidalis (assembly GCA_963971575.1). Taxonomy (NCBI): domain Eukaryota; kingdom Metazoa; phylum Arthropoda; class Insecta; order Coleoptera; family Dytiscidae; genus Liopterus; species Liopterus haemorrhoidalis. Next base: position 36,792,897 of record OZ020612.1, on the reverse strand, counting down.
ATTACAATTAGCAGCCGTAAATCCGCGGTCAGTCAATTGCTTGCGGATCACCGAAGCGAGGCTTCAATTCCAGCTATATTTTATTTCATGGAATATAATTTATTTCTCATGATTTCATGCTGCTAGAAAATATTGGATAGAGAAGATTACGTATGACAATTAGTAAGTAAAATTCCCACGAACTAATATAACAAGCATTTATTAATTAAACAAAATCATTTGCTCATAGTTAAATTATTTAAATATGCTGCCCACTTTTAAAGTAATCACTAGCAGACCCCGCCACTTGCCCGGGGCCTGTTACATATTTTATTGGATTAATAAAACTAACAAAATATTTCTCACAAAATTTTATTTGTCTTTGAACCTATTGACGTAATATTATTATGATAAAACTACTTGACATACTATATGGGTAGTTTTCATACTGGGTGGGAGTAAAATAAATTGTGAATTTTTGTTACCAATACGTGACGAAGCAAAATACCAGCCCATGAAAGAAACAATTATTGCGTAAATCTTTACTAATAAATCTAAACGTGGAAACATATTTAGAAACCCCGATGGAAAGCAACGAAACGCGACGCGTGCTGATTCAAATCAAATATGGTTATATTCTATTGTTGACTATGGATCAAAAACATATTAACACCCGACGCGATGTGACGCGGTTTCACAACACCAGATCCAAATGAGCCGGTTCAGCATTTTGTCGGTGGTGAGAAAAGAACTCCACCTGACGCGTAGTGACCAATGTGTATCTAGTCGATACGTGGTTCCACATGTTATTTGATGAAAGACATCTTTAATATATTCATATATAGGCTGTTTTCATTTTCCTAAAGTTGTCATTAGCTCTATTTCGTTAGATTGAAGTTGGCCTATGTTAAACAAAATGATCAAAAGCCACACTTAATCGGTAAATGTTACTAGAATTAAAAATCTAGTTCGCCTAAACCAAAGAAACAAGCAATATTTCCACAAATTGCAGTTTATCTACTCGGAAATACATCTGAAATCATTCGTCATCTTTCAGCAAATCTTTAAAAAGAACATGAAATTCACCAAATGTATTTTTTTGCTCATTTATTGCATGAATCTGGATCCTTTTTTTTACAAGATAGATACAAAACATTTTCATCAGATCTTCTAAATCATCATTGTCTGATTCGTTGTTAAGAAGTGTGTTCATTTTTACTTGCCCGACCTTATGTGTGACCCCGTGTGTGTGTGTGTGTGTCTGTGTGTATACACGATAACTCAAAAACGGTTTGACTTAAAGAGTTCGTTCTGGTACTAAAAAATTCTCCTAATAATTGGGAAGACCCTATTGTTTTTTATTAAAATCCGAAACCAGAAACGGAAGTTATTAAACTTTAAAATTTAATATAATTCGTAACTAGTAAACCAAGCCTTGGACAAAAATTTGTATAGGACATAATTTGATGTATTTTTGAAGATTTTCCTAAATCTTCTTTTAAATATAAAAAAAAAAAATTAAGTATTTTTTTTTTTATTATTTTTTTTTATGGGAGGGCAAGTCTAGCGGAGGTCTCCCTTCGCCTCTGGTTTTATGCGACTTCATCTTGTCTGAATACGTCGGGTGGCTTGGTATTTTAATAATATGTTTCCACCTTAAAGATTGACTTTGTTCTTTATTTTTTATCAGTGCAAAGCAGTGTCTAACAGGAAATTGAATACTCTTGAACTGAAATGGTAAATTACTAAGTATTATAGGAATTCTAGGAATAAAATCACATTCATCTAATCTGACATGTCACAAATCTTGTCTCAATGATATTATTTCTGAAACCTTCCACTAATCTTGTGCCATTACAGAACTTCGGTGGATTTATATTTATTACTCCTAAAAAATTATAGGTGCGACGATGTTTATATTCAACTCGTGAGACGGAATCGTATGAGGTTTTAATAAGTTTAAAAATTCTTATAGATAATTGACCACAAATTGGTGCAAATAGAAACAGTAGTTTTTTTGATTTACTGAGACATAGAAACATACATTTAACTTTTATATATTAAGTACTATATAGATATAAATATATTGTAGGACCTGGCTGCTATACAACTTGTGTGGGAACTCACTCTGGAATGGGACGAAGCCTGGGAGAAGTATAAATATGGAGAATTTTGGACGTTAGAAACAGAAGAAATGGAGGTGACTGCGCAGACATTATTCCGAAAATTAACACGCCTATCTAGAGAACTTAGAGATAGGAAGTAAGGTTTTATAATTAGTTTTTCATATATTTTGGTTAATAATTGATCCATTCAGTGGATTATACGTTAAGAGCGTTGTTGCCAGCAATAACATATCATCTTCAGCATCACCATCGTCATGTATTAAACATTGCTGCCTATTCATCATCAGCCTCCCTGTTTCCAGGTTTCATGACCATATTTTCAATCTATGTACATTCAGGAGTAATATGATCAGTATTACGTCTATTTTTTAGCGTACACAGAGAAGCGTCTATAATTTATAGCCTGTTGCGAACGGCTAAACAAAACTTGTAATTTGTATAAATATTTTCACACAAATTATTTGACATAAGCAGGAATTGAACTCATGTCCGTGCCCTTGCTTGGCGCACAAATAGCAGGTGCTAACGATTTAACGTTTGCAGCTACAGGCTTGCTTATATTTTGGTTATTAATTGATTCAGTCAGTGGATTATACGTTAAGAGCATTGTTGCCAGCAATAATTTATCACCTTCAGCATCATCGTCATCATCATAGTCATTGCTGCCTAATACGTCTCCAAATTTGTCCTTTTAGTTTGCTTGTGGCCGACATATGTTACATTTTTCTTATGACTGATATTCGTACATCATTTTTGGGAGTCCTTTAAAATAATATATTAGGTTCCACTTGTTCCTTTCAAATGAATAAATATTCATTAATATTATCTTTAATGCTGAAGATGCCCAATTATTCTGTTGTCTCGCACTTTCTGTTTTCTCGCATGTTTAGTGTTGAGTATCCTTCAACATTTTTATCATCTAACAGCCGAATTCGTCCACTACTGAACATAGGTCTCCCCATCACTTCTCTAGATCTTTCTATCTTGGGCTAACAACAGTTTATTTCCAAAAATTCCAAACATAACCCCAGAAATGATAAAGCAAAGGTGTACGGCCTTACATTCTCTTGGTTTCAACTTCTGTGGTCTGAAAACTGTTAAATGTGCCGATCAAATACCACTCAACGAATCATTGAAAGTACCATGCTAAGGGTAAGCTTAAGGGGAGGCATAACAGTATAGTTCTAAAAATTTCTTATACAAAACTGTCAATCTAAAATAAAATAAGTATCAATCTATACATTAAAATTTACAAAGAATTTTTATAAATGCTTGGGGAGGATTTACGCGATCACGCCCGCCAGAGAAAGGATATGGCTCAATCTAGAAGGTCATAAAAATTAAGCGATGGTATTGTTACGAATGGTGAGAAAGAACTATTGTCTTATTTCACTCGGTTTAGTCACAGCTGCTATATAAGCACTTCATATACAAAGACACGCACACGTTTATCTGAATATATTCAAATATAACAAACGAAGATAATAACTACGGACATACGTTGGGTAGGAGAATTGACAGTAAGAATTATATTTTACGTACAGTTTAGAGACACCGAGTTTACTGACTTGGCACTAAGAATGAAGTTTTAATGCCTAGGCAGTAAAAGTAATTTCTATGGAAATAATTACATCTCAACATTCTAACGTAACCAGGAATTCACCTGTTTACCAACTATTGTGAACTGTGAACTGTAAACAAGTTCTCGACAAAGAATGGATGTATTTATCTTTTCCCAATTCAATTTAAAAAATATCACCGTAAATTTCAGCAAATGTATGCTGCAAACATGTACGAGGGCATATTGAAAACTAATGCCTCATTTACCTTAACTATCTGTAGTCCTCCTAGTGGAGATTCTCAGCAACATCGCGTTTGCGCATGATAGTTCTAAACATGGCGGCCGGCATGGATGTGCGGTTAAACCAACGAGCTGTCATTGAATTCCTTACTGCGGAGGGTGTAGCGCCCATTGATATCCATTGAAGGTTAAGTGCCGTCTACCGTGAGGCGTGTGTTGATGTGAGTACTGTTAGGAGGTGGGTAAGGACTGTGAAAGACGCAAGTCCTGCTGAAACGGATGTCCATGATCGGGCACGCTGTGGCCGACCTGTGTCTGCATGTGGTGAAAAGCAGGTGGCTCTCGTGGATGAACTGGTTCGTGAGAATCGATGGTGTAAACAAACTGGCATAGCCAACAGGGTGAGTATTTCACAAGAAAGAGTACATCACATTATCAATGTGTTGCAGTACTGATGAAATGAAAGCCAATCATAAAAAAAATCGCGAACAACTCTTGACTCGATATGAAGCATAAGGTGATGCTTTTCTCCACATAATTATGACCGGTGAGTCGTGGGTGCATCAATGGTGCCGTGGGAAGTCTTCAGACTTTTTCCGTGATGGACTCGTACCACGTTGGTGTAAATGTATTACTGTCAATGACGATTATGTGGAAAACTTAATATATCAGTTCGTAGAGGATAGTTTGTACTAATATTTCACATTTATATGTAAACCATATATCAATTACTAACAAAGTTATAGCCATGGAGGCATTAATTTTCAATATGCCCTCGTAATTAGCAAAATGTGTACTTATATACAAAACAATGTATAAACAATTTAATCTTTCAAATGTAATTTTTTGTATCTGTATTATAGCCGTGTTGCGCTATTATTGGATTAAACTGTTTATCAGATTGTTCTGTTACGCAGCCTGCTTGTAATAAATTATAAAATAAATAACAAATTAAATAATAAACCAACAACCCAGGCTCAAATAGCCTTTGTTCTTATGTGGCAAAAAGTTGAACCAACTCAAAAACAACCTCATAACAATTCCATAGCAAACTACAACTACATTATAAAATATTTAAAATAATTACAAAATTAATGTAAATTTAAAACATTGGTGAAATAGTATATTGTGCAACTAGTGCGGAATATGTATACTGTGCGTGTTGCTCACAATGCTTGTCCTTCGATACCATTTTTCAATAAATAAATAATGAAAAAATGCAATATAAATATGGTTACAGCCATTAATGCGCAAGCAGCCAGTATGGAAACGAAAATTCTCGCACTTTGCATATGCACATTGGTGCGAATTTAACATTCCCGCACTGCTTGCACGCTCATCAAGGTCACAAGCGAAATGAATCTAATTTTTTGTCAACTAACAATATCGAAATGTGACAGTTCCGTAGTAGTCGTAGAAAAAAATATTTGTTCAATACGGCAGAATTGTAATTTTTCTTCTTTGGCTATATTCAAAACTTCGGCTTCGCCTTGATTATGCACCAACAGTCGTAGCCAGTGTTGAATCCAAGGGGGTAGCCAGCAGGTTGCCTTTCCGCCTATGGCAATATAAACCCCCTCTCCCGGAGAAATGTGTTACTCCAAATACCTGCCTAATCTATTTGACCCCGGACTTATTTAGTCTCCGCCCGGTTCATGTAATTTCCACCCCGGAGAAAAACTTCTGGATTCAATGCTGAGCTGTAGCTCTAAAACAATAGCTTTTCTGTCTAGTTAAACAAATAACTGTTCTAATTGGATTGTTTTATTGAAGGGTGTGATTAAATAATAGTTTCATAAGGTATTGAGCGAGTAATAAATAATTTTTGTTATTTTTAATAATTTACACTGCGAGTTTGAAGGAAATGATCCTCTGCTAGAAAAGCAGTTTAACTTGCTATATGTATTGTGAACTAAAACTTTAATAATTACTGTGATTTTAGTTGGACTATTGTAGACGAGACTCGTAGGAGAGTAGACATCTTCCGTCGTACATTACCCCTTATATCCGATCTGAAGAATCCGGCAATGAGAACTCGGCATTGGCTCCGGGTTAAAAAAGTGATGAACAGAGATTTCGATGAGGAGTCGCCTGAATTCAGACTAGAAACCATTATAGAAATGAAGATGCAAGATTTTGCTGAACAAATCAATGATATTTCCAATGCTGCAACTATGGAATTGCAGATTGAATTGGGTCTAAAAGCATTAGCTGAGACTTGGGCATTCATCGGGATTGAAATGGCGCTTTACAAAGATGGTATTTATAGGTAAAAATATAGGTTGCATAAATAAAATTATAGAACCACCTTTTTGTTTGTCATTTTCTTGAGCGTTTTCGTGGTATCCAGTCGGGTTAGTGCAAGCAGGCCTCTACTTATGAACTTAACTCAGGGGTGCATAAAATAAGCCCCCTAGGTCGCTAAACGCCCAAAATATTAGCCCAAGTGGCCTTATGTAATGAACAATTCGGATATACACATTTTTCTTCTAATTGTTTTTCGGGCTCACTCCCATAAAGCTAAGTTTCCATTATTGCGTCGTGAAGTAGTTTCTTTTTTTTTAAATATTTTGTTTGGTTTTGATTGCCGAGGTCATTAACCAGGTTACAAAGTAATTTATTATTATTATTTTTTACATTATTATAATATTATCGTTTATAAAATTGTAGATTACATCCAACATTCGTTCGGTTGGTTTGTAGAGTAACTGCTGAACTTCTGAAGTCGGGTAATTAGACATATCAGTTTTCTTTTTTGGTTTGAGTTGAACCAAGGTATTGTTGGAAGTTCGGGTTGCAGGCTCCCATAGTAGGTACCTTTTTCCTTAATGGAGACCTTATATTCCTCTCTCCAAGAAGAAATTATGTTACTAGAATATTGCTTTATTAAGTCTTGATTGGGGACGGTAATTTGAAATGTTTCTCCTGTCGTGATGGCTTATTTTGCTAAACTGTGAGTAAAGTTAAAAACTGCAGGTCTAGCTGCTGAACCAAACCATGCAACATACAATCACTTTTTCTTAAAATCAAACATTCAGATTATACTGAACATACATAACAATACCAAGTTACAATAATATATTAGCACCATCCTACAATCTAACAATATTCTAATCCCTCCAATTTAACCAACCATCTTCCATCATACCCCACCCTGGCTCTTTGGGGCAATAAACACACATACAGGTCTAACTAAATATAAAAAATCAGAATCAACAATGTTAAAAAGCAAACACTTCAGCGCCAACTGCACGAATGTAAGTTTTATTACACAGACGCGTCAAAAACTGACAACAACTGTACTATAGCTGCTGTACATAACGAGGAGATTAAAACGTACCAGGTACCAACAACCAGTAGTGTGTTCGAAGCAGAAGCGGTAGCAATTCTGAAAGCACTCGTAATGGCATCAGATACCACCTACCAAAACATAGCCGTCAGCACTGACTCTCTCAGTGTACTACAAGCCCTCAGCAACACCTACTCAAAAGACCATTCAAGACCAAGTACACCAGATGACAACAGAACCAACGAAAACAGTACACCTCATCTGGGTTCCTGCCCACATTGGTATAGAAGGCAATGAACGTGCCTACAGCCGCCCGAGATTCCACAGTCATGAAGATACACTCTAGCTACTCCCCAACAAAACCTATATAAGACAGATCATCAAGACGAAACTCCACACGAGCAGACTGACTAAGTGGCGCGAAACTACCAACAACAAACTACGAACAGTTAAGGACGACATACAAAACTGGAACTGGAGGCACCAACAGACGAGAACAAGTAATAATGACAAGACTCAGAATCGGACACACCAGATACACACACGAACACCTCATGGCAAGACTAAACAACAAACTATGTGAGGCATGTAACGAAAACTCACCGTTAACCACATACTAATTAACTGTCAACTCTACACTAACTTACGTACAAACTACAATTTACAACAAGACCATAAGGACAACTTAAGACTATACTCAACAACGACTAATAACGTACTCAACTTCTTACAGGCAACCAATATTCGTCATCTAATATAAGTTTAAAAATTAGTAATGTATCAATATACTAATTATGTATCAAGTATGTAACCATAGATATTTCAGACACTAATAGCCAAGCAGCTGAAATGTCTTAAAATAAATTAAATTAAAAAAAAAAAAAAAAAACTGCGGATCTTTTTGTAGCGATTTAAATAGAGAATTGTGTTTTAAAAAGAAACAGACTAATTTGGTCATCGTATCGTAGGCAACAGTGCTTCGGAAAGCGACCTGGCAACCTATTTGATGTTGAACGTTTTTAATTTAAGAGAAAAAAAGCACACTGTTTAAAATGTATGGAAATGTAGTCTTTTGCATCCCGGCAAAGACGTAAAACGTACAACGCAATAATGGCAACTTAGATTAAGTCCTTCATATTGATCTGTTAAGTATGAGTTTTCCATGTTTTTCATATACCAATACTTAATAGAACTTCGGTTTGCTGATCCCTATAATTTTTACGAGGTTTTCGCACTGGTCGACATGCGCTAAATTTCTCTTACCAGACCTTCTTTACCATTCAGACAATTTTCGTCCTTATTATGAGTTCTATCTATTGTATTCTCTCTTAATTCTTGCTGATTCTCTGTTTACTATTAATTTTAATAGTTCGAAGTTTACGAACATTCGAGAACCTAATAAATTACGATGATTTATTCAACTAACGCACAGAAAATTCCTCTTTTTACCTTAATACAAAAAATTAGTATTACAATAATAACCTTATTCTAAAAATATTTTATTTTTAGAATTAAATCTGTTGACGATGCATTTGCAACTTTGGAAGAAAACATGGTTACTCTATCAACGATGAAAAGTACAAGATTCGTAGAACCATTTGTAAAAGAAGTGGATTATTGGGAGAGAACTCTATCCTACATCATGGAAACTATTGAAAATGCTTTAATTGTCCAAAGACAATGGTTGTATCTTGAGGTAATTATAATATGAATATAAATAATTTTTTGACCATATCAAAAACGGTTCTTTTTAGGGTTTTGTAGGTATGGCCAAAAAACCCTTATACCATCATATTGTCGTCTGTCTGTCTTTCTGTCTGTTTTTTGAATTGTAGCCAAACGGTTAAACCTAGAGAGTTGAAATTTGGCATGCTTAGACAACTCTTTGACCCGCACATAGGAAAAATACTAAAAAGTCTAAAAAACATATCCCCCTAAAAATATAAACAAATATGTGCTTATCGAAAAAAATATATTTGTTTTAAATTCTGCGTAGGGTATCAAATGAAAGCCCTTAGTACGTGAATTAACGATCAAAATTTTATTTTTGCAAAATAAATTATTTTGACGAGATTTTTGCCAAAAAGTGTAAAACAAAATTGTCCCACACCTGTGAATGGTTTAACTATCAATCTGAAAACATTCTAAGTAATGTACATAAAATGTACAAAATAATGCATTTTTTTGTGTTTTTTGGTTGACGATGTACAAAAGTTATAGTTATGTAACACACTATACTAGAAAGCGTATCCTGGTCTAATGGTTAGCTTGCTCGCTTGCTACGCAACAAACTAGGGTTCGCTCCCGGGCAGAGGAGACAATTTTATTTTGTCAAAATTCTAGTTATATTTTGGCAAATGTTGCATTTATTTTTTAAGAGCGTAAATTTAATAACCAGTTGAAATTGTTGGAATTATATTTTCATTCTATGTGTCACATATACGAAACCAGAGGGGCGGAGCATATGACTTAAAACAACCAATGGAAGCCATAGGCGCAATTTTCAAAATCTTAATGAACCTTGCTATATAAAATAAATACTGGACATATTTAGAAACCTAAATAATGGTATTAGGTATTCGAATTAAAATTAACAAAAAAAATATTTTAACATAAAATTTGTTTTTAAAATTTTAAAAATATCGTTCATTTTGCTGTGATTACTACAAAGCAAAATTTGTCCTACACACTCAGCATGCCGCCTTCACTTATTAAATACCTGCGAAACCCTGAATTGTGTGAAAATTCACACTTCACATCATTTTTTTTATCATCTAGTACTAGCCAAAAAGTTAATCTTTTTCGGACTAGGTCGTTTCGCTTATTTTTTTGGCCGCTGGATCCTGTCGCCAGCTATGTGTCATTTCTTAAGTTACAAGATCACCATGGTTAAACGGAAACAACTGACGGTCAAACATTTATAATTGTAATAATTGTTCAATAACCATAAATTATCCAATATTGTTCTAATAAAAATTACTTTTGATCGCCCAAAAAATATAATGTGCACCTTTGCCAAAACGATCATTTTGGCCATGGTACATAAATAACTATTTTGTAGTCTAGTCCTCGTCCCTTCATGGCTTTTCTCTTAAATAAAATTATTCGTAACTTATTCGTTCATTTTGCTATTACAATCCTATTAAGGATTTTGCCGTCTCCCCAAACTGTTTCTATTAGTTACGGTCAAACCCTAATCTTCTCCAGTTGAAGGTATTTAACTTTTGCAAATCGTTGTTTACGTTGTCCACCCAACATACGTTCTTCTTCTTCTTTGGGCACTATCAGTGAGGTTGACTTTTGGCCTCACTCACATAAGCCCTTCATCTCGATCTATTCATTGTCAAGTCTTGCCAAGTAACCTGTATACCAATACTTGTTAGATCTTCGGTGAGCTGATCTCTCCATCTCTTGCGAGGTCTTCCCACTGGTCGACTGGTATTCAATCTTCATTCCCATATCTTCCTAAACATTCTGTCCTCCCTCATCCTCATGACGTGTCCTATCCACTGAAACGTCTGCCTCTGAGTTCTTGGGTGATACTTGGCCTTGAGTACAGTTCTCGGATATCTTTGTTCTTACGGATTCTCCATTCACCATTAATTTGAACGGGACCAAAGATTCTACGTAATATTGTATTTTCGAAAACTATGGGATGTTGTCGATCTCGCTTTGTCCATGTTTCGGAGCCATAGGTCCATGTACGGGATGTACTATAACTTGGTATAACCTGATCTTGGTGCTCCTCGACAAGAGTTTCGTTTTGAAGAGGGGACCAAGTGCAAAATACGATGCATTAGCAGCTTTAATTCTATTTGTAATTTCCTACTGTATCATATTCACCTGATTTATCATGGTGCAAAGTAGAAACTCTCAAAAGTGTTGTCATTAATTTTTAAATCGGTCGTGTTCTCATGACTGCGTCTACTAACAATGAGATACTTGGTTTTTTCATTACTGATGATGAGGCCTACTTTACGAGCTTCGACATCAATAAGGTTAGTAAGGTATATTACGTCTTCAACCTTATTTGAAATAATATCCAGGTCTTCTGCATACCCTAAAATCTTGTGGTACTCATTGAGCTCTAGACCACGTTGGTTGGTATCTTGGGCATTTCGTAACACTATCTCCAGCTCGAGGTTAAACAGCAAAGGTGAGGTGGGTCTCCTTGTTTGACTCCACAACTGATACGTGGTTTTGTCAATCCAGCGTATTTAGACCGGGAGCTCATGACAGTTTTTGGTCTCCGATTTCATACAGCATGCCTTTTGGAGGAGAGAATATTTACCCTGTGACAACAAAAAAGGGATGGTACTAAACCCCTGCACGCTTTCCGGTCATAGGGAAAATTGCATTTCCACTTAAACATAAAATTTTTGTGCTTTTCTCTGATTTACTATTGCTTGCCCTTTTGTCAAAAGAAAGTTATAACAAATTTAAAGTCTTTTAAATATATGCATGCGATTCGGAGGGTCCCAAAGGGCTCAAACGGTCATGTGATCTTGTAATAAAAAAATATGATTTTCCGCGTTTTCATACAGCATGCCTATAATTAAAAGACTTTAAATTTGTTATAACTTTCTTTTAACAAAAGGGCAAGCAATATTAAATCAGAGAAAAACACAAAAATTTTGTGCAAGTGGAAATGCAATCTTCTTTGGGCATTATTAGTATGTTGTACCACCAATTAGATTCGCATAATTTAATGCCACTGTTTCTTTTTTTTTCTAGAATATATTCTTTGGCGAAGACATACGAAAGCAAATGCCACTAGAAAGCACCCAGTTTGAAAATATAACCAAAGAATGGAGAGATATAACAGCAAACATGTTTGAAGCACCATCAGCTTTAAAAGCTACTCACTACAGACCGCCACCTTACTTGTTTAATAAATTAAATGGAATGAATGAAAGACTTGAACACATTCAAAGAGAACTTGAAAAATATTTAGAAACCAAACGTCATATCTTTCCTCGATTCTACTTCATATCTAACGATGACATGCTAGAAATTCTTGGCAATGCTAAAAAACCTGAAGCTATACAACCTCACTTAAAGAAATTATTTGACAATCTTAACAAGTTAAAACTTGGGAGAAATAATCTTGTGAACAAACCTGAAGCTTTAGGAATGTTTTCAGAAGATGGTGAATACATTGAATTTAAAGAACCATCTATTATAGATGGTCCATCTGAATTATGGCTTCTTGGAATTGAAAGAATAATGAGAATAACTTTGAAAGATATACTCAAACCATGCAGATTGGATCTTAGGAAAAATTTGAAGAGTAGAGACAAATGGCTTGTGGCTTGGTGTGGTCAGTTGTGTCTTACTTCAAGCCAAATGCAATGGACAACTGAATGTACTAGAGCATTGATGCAGTGCAAGATTATTGAATCGAAATCACCTCTGAAAAAACTTAGAAAAAAATATAAACAAGTTTTAGCTATGTTGTCAGAAATGTCGAGGAGAGAACTTCCGAAAATTGCAAGACTTAAAATTAATGCATTGATTATTATTGAGATTCATGCCAAGGATGTTATAGACAAGATGTATAAAGCTAGTCAGTTTTGCATATTCTAGTTTATAATTAAATCACTTTAACGCGATTTTATTGTTTAGATTGTATGGATGTTGGTGCGTTCGAGTGGTTTTCACAGCTTAGATTTTATTGGGATAGAGACATTGATGATTGTATCATACGACAGACTAACACGAGTTTTAAATATGGTTATGAATATATTGGTAATTCTGGTAGATTGGTAATAACTCCACTTACAGACAGGTATTTTGTGGACGTATTTTACAGATAATAATAAAAATAATAAGGGAATTATGCATTAATATAAAATATGAAAATTCTTCTAAATTATATTTTCTAGCTTTTATTGACGCAAAGTCGTGAATTATATCAGTATAATCAACTAATTTTGCTAAATCATTTTCAATGCACAAAATTGCTAAATGATTAAGTCGTTCCTGATTTGTTGTACTTCGTGGCCACGTTTTCAAAGAATTTGCCAGCTTACTAAACGATCTTTCAGGGAAAAATTTGCCGGGAATTTAAATTATATTGAAAAAAATAAGAATAACACAAAAATAATATAACAAAATCTACAAACAATTGAATTAAAAGAACAATTTACAAAGTGTCATTTGAAATTTTGTTAGTCATTTTATAATGGATGTTTTACTTACCTTATACAATTATATTAAAATACAAAAAACACAATATCAAAAAAAAAAATAGAAGTTTACTCCGGTTGGGCACTGCCAGCCCCCTTGTGGTGGCCATGATATACATACGTGATAATTATGATGAGGTGACCGACGGACTTGGGTCTGCATCACTGGACACGTTTGCTGCAGAAATTGTTTTACAATCCATAACATAAGATTTACAGTACCAACAGAATACAGACAACTGTATTCTGTTGGGGCACTTTGGAGTGGCTTTGTGTTGTCTCAAGTGGTCATTATACGCAGATATGTTTTAGTTGTCATTTCCTTCAACAAACTGGATTACGTAGTTTAAGTGTTAGTAGACAAAACCGATTCTGGCTCAAAATGCAACCCGCAATACACCGGGTCATCCCCCACCCCTGCTCACCGATTCAAGGTCATCAGACGTGTTCCAACTTGTCTAGACCGGATATGACGTCATCTGTCAATGAGGTCATCGAATGGCCACCGGTTCAAGGTCATCAGACGTGTTCCAACTTGCCTAGACCGGATATGACGTCATGTGTTGCAGCTGTCGATGAGGTCGGTGTCGTAAAATAGATCTTGATGAAATCATCGTCTAAAATAGGTGCATGGAAATGCGTGTATAAACTTATAACATTACGCATGCGCAGTTCATTATTTACTTTTATATATAAAATTATTTCATTGGATTATACTGCAGTTATTTACGAGTAAAAATAAGTAAAGAGACGATGTGTTCGCTAAGTGATGATGTTATTAGAAAATAAAATTAGCTCTATGTCTACTCAAAATTGAAAATTGGCACAAATTTATTTTATTAATATCAAATTGTATTCGAAATCAAAAGGAACAGCGCAACAAAGATGAAAATATGTTTAAACTTGAAGCCAATCTGACAATTTTAAAGTTTTTCCAAGCAAAATTAAAAAACATTAAATCAGTGTCAGGAAATGGAGTAATCAACGGTAAACAAAGACAACTGTAAATTTGACAGGATGTGAAGTCTGTTTTTGGAGGACGTGTAATTATAAATAAATCCTTTAAAGATCCGTAAAAAAGTTATAGGCTATTCCAATCGATTAAGAGGAACTAAATGGGAATTTCGTACTTTTAGGTTGTCACGAAAAGGGACCTTGCTTGGGTTATTTAATGAAAGTAACTAGATTGCAAAATCCGCCTAATCGTTTGGAATAGTATACGAATTTTAAAAAATAAAATTAATAATGCACTCAAATTATCAACGCTAAAAGTAAATGTTGTGTTTAGTGTGGAATTCATCATGCCGCATACTAGTATTCTAGAAATTGTAAACGGTATACCTATAGAATAGTAAATTTGGATGACAGTAATTTCAAACAAAATCCGGAAAAACACAAACCAGTATCAAAGTTAAACCGACCAAATTTATATGAAAAATGTAGTATGTAATTTATATCTTATTTTTATTTTTCATATTTTATATTTACTACTGACTTATTATATTTTATTATACTTATACTTAACTTACATATTATACATTACTATTATGTAACTATTTATATTTACTAGGTTATTACCCGTCAACAATGACGGATTTATAATAAAAAAAATTCAATTGTTTGTATGTGTATTTGGTTTTATTTTTTAACGTATCCTAATTTCGTCGCCAGTCTGCGAATCATGGGACAGGATATTACCAGTTAGCTAATCACGGGAGAGGGTGTCACCTGTCAGCCAATCAAGAAACAGGGTGTCCCCACAAGTTAGCCAATCACGAGAACTTTAGAAAAATTGACGTCATATTGTTACCGACACTACATACAGACACTTGCTAATTAAATAGTTAGATTATTTATTCAATAACTTTTTAATATGAGAAAACGATTCATTTTTACTTAGTACATTACATTTATATTGTTAGTAGATAAACTGGGGGGATTCCCGCTCAAGATGCCTACGAAACCTGAAAAAAGAAAAAAGCCGCTAGATAGAGTGGTAACGCCATCTGTCAGGCTACCCGCAATACCATATCGTAGGCTTGGTTGCATAAGTTAAGGGACTGACTATACCATGCATTGTATGTTATTTCGTGACATGAAATACAAACGTACAACATACCGTGCACCTACGCATAAAAATCGGGCATTCAGCAAAAACACGTCCACACACACACACACACACACACACACACACACACAAACTCGGGGATTCACACACGCGCTCTTCTTCGCGCAAACGTTGCACATTTCGCACGCGCCCACACGCATATGGGATTTGCAGAGTCAGCCCGGCTAGCCTGGCAAGACACGGCGGAGGCCGCGCCCGAGGCTAGTTCCCACCCCCACCGCCGCTGCGCCTAGTTAAGCTTAGAAAAGCCTAGCTAAGCCTAGCAAAGCCTAGCTTGGGGAGACTCCCTAGTTTTTATCTTTTTCCATTACGCAATTCAACACCCTCCATCTTACTCAAAATTTATTGTTTAGAAAAAAAATTGGTAAAAAAAATAGTTAAGAACGCTTCTTTTAAGCATATTTTATTTTTTTTATTTCATGATAATAATTCGTTTTTACATATAAAACTTAAATAATGTTTTTACATTATATAATTAATAACAATCTCATTGGGAAATTGTTTTAGCGCAAACTTTTGTGTATACAATAAACATGAACTCTTTTATCACAACCACGTGTTAACAGTGTGTAGCATTCCTTTACGATAGATAAAAAAGACAAAACGAGCTGTCATCAAATATTATAAATTGTTTGTGTGTCCCTCAAAATACATTGTCTAATTTATTGGTATATCAAAAAGTCAAGACGTTATCAAATATTGATATGTTTTTAAAGTTCTAATCTAATAGAAATTAAGCTTAACTGGCAGACTACTGACACATTTACCCTATAATGATTAAAATCAAGAAACTGAAGTTAGTTTTACAGTATAACGGATCTTACTAAATGACATTTCAGTCTTACCGTAAACATTTTTATAACATTTTTATATAAAATAAATTACTGTACAAAAAAATATGAATATTATCTGGCTCATTTTGTAATACGTAACTAACAGGGAAAGTTCATATTTTATGTTGTATATTGACAATACATTTATAATATTATCATAGTATTAGTTCACACGGATACGCCAAACTCTGTTTACACCATAAAAGTCACCAAAGTAACCAGATCTAGTTTCGTATTACATATTGAGACGGATTATACAAAATTTTTAATAAACAAAGAATCAACATCATATATTTTCAAGTATATTTATTTCTTATTTTTTATTTCGTACTGTTATGTTGGCAGTACTATTTTTTAGACTAACTTACACTATTGTAATATGGTAACAATTGTAACATAAAATATTACTTTTGTAAGAAAATTGTTTCCCTAGCTTTACAGATTCAATAAATTGAATTTTATAGAATGATTAAAATGAAAAATCTGAAGTCTGTTTTACGGTATTACAGATCTTATTAAATAACATTTAAAAGTCAAGTAATACAATATAAAAGTAACCAAAAATAACCAGATAAGAAAACATCGTGAATGAATTATAAACAACGTCATTATTCTAATCAAAATTGATTTAAGTGTTGCAAACATACGGAAATCAAAACTTTTTTCTATAATTTTTGTATAATGTTTTCACTTCTGTATGGAAAAACCAAATCTAGTTATTTTGGTTACTTTTATATTGTATTACTTGACTTTAAATGTCATTTTGGCCCGGTATTTCCAACCATAGATAAAATTGACTATCTAGGGGTTAAGTTGTTATCAAGGGAATAAACGATATTTTGTATTTCCAATTATTTATTCATAGAGTAACTAAGTTATTTATAGGATAAGTTATTCACACCGTGTAGGTACTGATAAATGTTATCCACTGGATAAAAATTACTTTGACAGATGGGTGTCAAAAAACATTTTATTGATAAATATATGTACATAATATAAGCATATATACGTAAAGTATATAATATAACAGGTATTATGTACATATTAGACATACCTACACTTTATATACATATTACATACACCTGTTTTCATTATGTGTACTATTTAATTGTATAATTACCTATATCAAAATAAATTCAAAATAATTTATTATCTGTCTCATTTTGTAATACGAAACTAAGAGGGAAAATTCATTTTTTATGTTGTATAATCTGTCTCAATTTGTAATACGAATCTAGATCTGGTTACTTTGGTGACTGTTGTGGTGTAAACAGACTTTGGCGTATCCGTGTGAACCAATACTATGATAATATTATAAATGTATTGTCAATATACTACATAAAAAATGAACTTTACCTGTTAGTTACGTATTACAAAATGAGACAGATAATATATTTAAAATATCATCTTAGGGTGGTAATTCTGAAATGACACCTTTCAAAATATTGACATTAAATTATATGTCAACTTACTAACACAAATTGTATAAAACACAAATTGACAATTATTTGAAATATATTTTTATACAACCAGAACAGAAAATATGAATAAGCGAAATAAGATGAAATAAATATTTGTATATACAGTCTGTTCCAAACGGTTAAGCGGAACTAAATGGGATTTTCGTTCTTTTAGGTTGTCACGAGAAGGGACCTTGCTGGGGTTATTTCATTTTTCACGTTGGAATGTCAAAATTTAAAATTCCAACAATGAAACCATAGAAACGAATGACATGTCAAAATTAAATTATTTTTTTTTTACAAATTTTAATGACAAAAAAAATAAATAAATGGGAAATTTGTATTAAGAATGCACAAAATATCAAAATATAAAGAAAATGACATTTTAAAATGATATTAACCTTAACCAAAAAATGTTAATTGTAAGTATGATTTACAAAGCTTAAACAAAACGACCGAAAAGCACGATTTAAGCGATGAAAGTAACTAGATTGCAAAATCTAGTTCCGCTTAACCGTTTGGAACAGACTGTAATTCAAAATATTAGACATGTCAGTCACAATTTTGACATATAGTTTTTAGTGAATATAACCTGAGTATAATGAAACTTCACCAAAAATTTAAAAGCCAGATTTACAAGTTCACAAAAGTCTATCTACACCACAATAGTCACCAAAATAACCAGATCTAGTTTCGTATTACGAAATGACACAGATAATAGTAATCTACTTTAATTTATACTAAAATAAAAAATAATATTGTCGATTATTTTAAGATAATTTACATTTATCTTTAAAGAAAGAAATCATGGATTCTGGTTTAGAAGATTTGCTAGCAGACGATGATGAAGAAATTGTAGAGTATTTAGAATGCCCATATATAGTCCATGTTAGAACAAATCATATGAACCATTGTAATGAGAAATAATTTATTAATCGATTTCGCTTAGCGAAAAATGCCTTTAATATCCTGTTCAACCAAATACTACACCAATTAAAAAAATAATTATACGGTCGTATTTAATTTTCAGTGTTTTTGCATTTCTATTCTGTCTACAGGATGCATTGAACATTATACATTTTTTCTTCTCAGGCCCCTTGTTTATCTTTTAGATTTACAGCGCCAGTTGCTATATTTTCTATAACATTTTTACATTTTAACAAAAGATTTACAAGTTGCCTTGTTTCGGAAATATTGAAATTTGCGCTTCTTGGGCGTTTATTGCACATTTTTCTGTACAAAACTTTGACAGATGTCAATTATTTTGATAGTTGTATATATCTCTCTTTTATTCCTGCGAGTCGCGTATATGTCTATCTTTGTTTAACATAACGCTACTAACACCAACATAAAAAAAAACATTGTAAAACATTATTATCAATCAGAATAGCTATCTATGGGATAACTAGAGTTGGAAATATAGAAATCAATTTGTCCTAGTGAATATAAGGAGGATAATATTATCGTATTGATAGTTATTCTTATAGATAACAGTACGGCGGAAATACCGGGCCTTATCAGATCCGTTATACTGTAAAACATATTATTTAACATATGTATTTACAGTCTGTTCCAAACGGTTAAGCGGAACTAAATTTTGCAATCTAGTTACTTTCATCGTTTAAATCGTGCTTTTCGACCGTTTTGTTTAAGCTTTGTAAATCATACTTACAATACACATTTTTTGTTAAGGTTAATATCATTTTAAATTGTCATTTTCTTTATATTTTGATTTTTTGTGTCATTCTTAATACAAATTTCCCATTTATTAATTTTTTTGTCATTAAAATACATTAAAAAAATAATTTAATTTTGACATAGGTCATTCGTTTCCATGGTTTCATTGTTGTAATTTTAAATTTTGACATTGCAACGTGAAAAATGAAATAACCCAAGCAAGGTCCTTTGTCGTGACAACCTAAAAGAACGAAATTCCCATTTAGTTCCGCCTAAGCATTTGAAACAGACTGTAACATATTATTTTTCAATATGACATGTCAAATGTTATGACATATTAATAATGTGACATTTTAAAACATTTTTCTAATACCAATATGACACGCAATTTTAAAGTTGCAAACTATAAAAGTGAAAATTTCCTCTTTGTATTTTACAAAAGTGAAAACAGTATACATTGTTTACACTTTTGTAAGAACAAACCAGATCTGGTTATTTTGTTTATTTTATATTGTATTACTGACTTTTAAATATTATTAAAAAATCGCTTATTGTAAAACAGACTTCAGATTTTTTGATTATGATCATTATAAATAAGATGTTATTTTTCAATATGACATGTCAAATGGTAAGACATATTAATAATATGTCATTTTAAATCATTTTTGTAATACCAATATGACAATTTTAAAGTTGCAAACTTAATGAATAATTATCAGTGTTTTAATTATGTATACTGATTTGATATCAGGTAAATTTAACTCTTTGTATAGTTTTTCTGTTTGGTAGTAATATTTTTTTTCGAGATTAATTTTAAAATTCTTTTAAATCATTTAATTAATTGTTGAAATACGTTAAAAACAGTGTTCTTAGCGCCATTGGTGGTAGTTTTACTAACTACGATATCACATATATCAAATATAACAAATATAACAAATTAAGAGAAAAGAACAGACATACCTAAAGCCCGGGTTATAATAACTTCATAACATAATCGCATATGCATTAAACAATGAATTTGATCTTTCAAAATATCTGTTTGTAATAAACAGAACAAAGAGGGTAGTGTAACAAGAGAGAACAAAGAGAGTAGTGTAAGAGTAGTGTAAAATAAAAACAAAATAATATAGTACTCTACTTTAATTTATACTGAAATAAAAAATTGTTTATTTATATTGTAACTAATTCCTTCATTTTATTGCTATTGAGTTGTACGAACAATTTTATGTCCTTTGCGCACTTCTTTATATTTGTAATTTGACGAATATTTATGGGCAGTACATTCTAGATTTTGGGTCCGATAAATGTTATAGTTTTTTGACCAATTCTATTATGAAATTTTTCTGATTTTAAGTGTTTATCATTTTTTTCTTTCTGGTTCTATAACTATGGTTTATTGAATTTTCAGGATTTAAATTTTCATGAGTAAATTATCAGTGTTTCAATTATGTATATTGATTTGATATCTTGTAAATTTAATTCTTTGCATAGTTTTTCTGTTTGATAGTAATATATTTTTTTGAGATTAATTTTAAAATTGGTTTTTTAAAATCATTTAATTAATTGTTGAAATGCGTTAAAAACAGTATTCCTAGCGCCATTGGTGGTAGTTTTGTTAGCTATAATAAACGCAACTAAAGTTTGTCTAGCGAAAGATTTCCATCAAGGACGAATGTATGCAGAGATAAATCAAATGATGATTTTACACAGATTTTTTGGTTATGATCATTATAAATAAGATATTATTTTTCAATATGACATGTCAAATGGTATGACATATTAATAATGTGACATTTTAAATCATTTTTGTAATACCAATATGACATACAATTTTAAAGTTGCAAACTTAATGAATAATTATCAGTGTTTTAATTATGTATATTGATATGATATCAGGTAAATTAATTCTTTGTATAGTTTTTCTGTTTGGTAGTAATTTTTTTTTTCGGGATTAATTTTAAAATTCATTTAAATCATTTAATTAATTGTTGAAATACGTTAAAATAGTGTTCTTAGCGCCTTTGGTGCTAGTTTTATTAACTACAATAAACATAACTAGAGTTCGTCTAGCGAAAGATTTCCATCAAGGACGAATACATGCAGAGATAAATCAAAATATGATTTTACATATGTCACACACGAACAATTTGTTAGAAAGAAATAGAACATTAAACGCAAGTCGAAATCTAACAAAGTAAGAGTAAAGAACAGACATACCTAAAGCCTGGGATATAATAACTCCATAACATAATCGCATTTGCATTGAACAATTAATTTGATCCTTCAAAACATCTGTTTGTAATAAGCAGAACAAGGAAAGTAGTGTAATTTTTATGCTTATGTTCCATAGAATATCTATTATAAACCAGGCTTTTAGTCTAGCTTATTTTCTATTTTTGATAAAATTACTCGATACGTTTAGCTACTGATAAATGTTATCCATTGGATAAAAATGACGGATTTTGACAGACAGGTATCAAAAAACATTTTATTGATAAATATATGTACAAAATATAAGCATATATACGTAAAGTATATAATATAACAGGTATTATGTACATATTAGACATACGTACACTTTATATACATATTACATATACCTGTTTCCATTATGTGTACTATTTTATTGTGTAATTACCTATATCAAAATAAATACAAAATAATTAAGTAATCTACTTTAATTTATACAGAAATAAAAAAATATATATTGTCGATTATTTTTAGATAATTTATGTTTATTTTTAAAGAAGGAAATCATGGATTCTGCTTTAGAAGATTTGCTAGCAGACGATGATGAAGAAATTGTAGAGTATTTAGAATGCCCATATATAGTTCATGTTAGACCAAATCATATGAACCATTGGGGTGAAAAAGAATTTATTAATCTATTTCGCTTAGCGAAAAATGCTTTTAATATCCTGCTCTATCAAATACTACACAAATTAAAAAAATAAAATAAAAAATTAAACGGTGGTATTTAATTTTCAGTGTTTTTGCATTTCTATTCTGTCTACAGGATTTACAAGTTACCTTGTCTCGGAAATATTGAAATTTGCGTTTCTTGGACTTTTATCGCACATTGTTCTGTCCAAAATTTTAACAATTGTCATTTATTTTGATAGTTGTATCTATCTCTCTTTTATTCGTGCGAGTCCCGTATATGCCCCTCTTTGTTTACCACAACGCTACTAATACCAACATAAAAAAAAAAATTGTAAAATATCATTATCAATCAGAATAGATATAGTCCGTTCAAAGGTGAGTATGCAGTACAGGACATATGGAGTAGTTCTTTTTCATACTCTCTAATGGGTTTATACAATGATGCTATCCTTTTCTTGATTGTCGACGTTGTCAGCTCTAAAACGCGCTGATCTGTGAAGATGAAGTATTCTACAAATGGTCATTTGTTTTTGTTGAGAATTATTTTGAGTTTTATAAGAGTTGATTTTTGTAAATCATACGAGTTTTTCATGGTATTATAAGTGACCCATTTGACACTTTTACAACATTTGACAACACCGCTCCCATTTGCCATAAGAGCAATACTGCATTCTCACCTTTGAACGGACTATATCTATGGGATAACTAGAGTTGGAAATACAGAAATCAATTTGTCCTAGTGAATATTAGGAGGATAATATTATCCAATTGATAATTATTCTTATAGATAACAGAAAGGCGGAAATACTGGGACTTATAAGATCCCTTATACTGTAAAACATATTACTTAACATATGTATTTAACATATTATTTTCCAATATGACATATCAAATGTTATGACATATTAATAATGTGACATTTTAAAACATTTTTGTATTACTTATATGACATACAATTTTAAAGTTGCAAACTATAAAAGTAAAATTTCCTCTTAGTTTATTTTGCAAAAGTGAAAACAGTATACATTGTTTACACTTTTGTAAGAACAAACCAGATCTGGTTATTTTGTTTATTTTATATTGTATAATCTGTCTTATTTTGTAATACGAAACTAGATCTGGTTACTTTGATGATTGTTGTGGTGTAAATAGACTTTTAAGGAAACATGTGAACTTGTAAACCTAGCTTTTAATTATTTGGTTAAGTTTTATTATATCGAGGTTTTATTCACTCAAAAACTATGTATGTCAGATAACAAATTGACATGTCAAAATTGCGATTGTCATGTCAAAATTGTGATAGACATGTCAAATATTTTGAAAAGTGCCACTTCAGAATTACCACCCTAAGATGATATTTTAAATATAAAACCTAAATAATGAAATTTCTGTTTTAGTTTCGTATTACAAAATGAGACAGATAATATTACTGACTTTTAAATATTATTAAAAAATCGCTTACTGTAGAACATACTTAAGATTTTTTGGTTATGATCATTATAAATTTGATATTATTTTTCAATATGACATGTAAAATGGTATGACATATTAATAATGTGATATTTTAAAATCACTTTTGTAATACCAATACGACATACAATTTTAAAGTTGCAAACTTAATGAGTAATTATCAGTGTTTTAATTATGTATATTGATTTGATATAAGGTAAATTTAACTCTTTATATAGTTTTTCTGTTTGGAAGTAATATTCTTTTCGAGATTAATTTTAAAATTATTTTAAATCATTAAATTAATTGTTGAAATACGTTAAAAACAGTGTTCCTAGCACCATTGGTGGAAGTTTTGTTAGCTATAATAAACGCAACTAAAGTTTGTCTAGCGAAAGATTTCCATCAAGGACGAATACATGCAGAGATAAATCAAATGATGATTTTACACATGTCACACACGAACACTTTGTTAGAAAGTAATAGAACATTAAACGTAAGTCTAAAGCTAACAAAGTAAGAGAAAAGAACAGACATAACTAAAGCCTGGGTTATAATAACTCCATAACATAATCGCATATGCATTGAACAATGAATTTGACGCTTCAAAACATCTGTTTGTAATAAACAGAACAAAGAGAGTAGTGTAAATTTTATGCTTATGTTCCATAGATTATCTATTATAAACCAGGCTTTTAGTCTAGCTTATTTTCTATTTTTGATAAAATTACTCGATACGTGTAGGTACTGATAAATGTTAATACAAAACTAAGAGGGAAATTTCATTTTTTATGTTGTTGTATATTTAAAATATCATGTCAAGCATATTTTTGACATGTGAATCGCAATTTTGACATGTCCATTTGGTATCTGACATGTAGTTTTTGAGTGAATATAACCTTGATATAAAGAAACTTAACCAAAAATTTAAAAAGCCAGATTTACAAGTTCACATGTTTCCATAAAAGTCTATTTACACCACAACAGGCACTAAAGTAACCAGATCTAGTTAAAATAACATCTGCAACAAGTTCATCAACAGTAGCAACAACCAAGGAAACCAAGGAAAACAACGAAAACGTCTCATCTTTTGTAGTTTTCGTTGTTTTCCTTGGTTTCCTTGGTTTCCTAGGTTGTTGCTACTGCTGATGAACTATTGTAGATGTTATTGTAATAGGCCCCTCCCCATATAAAATATTGGTTCGCATTTATATTATCTTAATGGATATTCATTTCAAAATATTGTATTATTTGTAATAATATTCTGATAATGTACTGATTGTGACATTAACCCATATTATGACTCAAAATTTATTGCGCTCTTCAATTGAATATCCATTAAGATAATACAAATGCGAACCAATCTTTATATGGGGAGGGGCCTGTTACAATACCATCTATAACAAGTTCATCAACAGTAGCAACAACCCAGGAAACCAAGGAAAACAACGAAAACTACAAAAGATGAGACGTTTTCGTTGTTTTCCTTGGTTTCCTTGGTTGTTGCTACTGTTGATGAACTTGTTGTACAGTCTGTTTCAAACGCTTAGGCGGAACTAAATGGGAATTTCGTTCTTTTAGGTTGTCAAGACAAGGGACCTTGCTTGGGTTATTTCATTTTTCACGTTGCAATGTTAAAATTTAAAATTACAACAATGAAACCATGGAAACGAATTACCTATGTCAAAATTAAATTATTTTTTTAATATATTTTAATGACAAAAAAATTAATAAATGGGAAATTTGTATTAAGAATGACAAAAAAAATCAAAATATAAAGAAAATGACAATTTAAAATGATATTAACCTTAACAAAAAATGTGTATTGTAAGTATGATTTACAAAGCTTAAACAAAACGGTCGAAAAGCACGATTTAAACGATGAAAGTAACTAGATTGCAAAATTTAGTTCCGCTTAACCGTTTGGAACAGACTGTAGATGTTATTTTAACTAGATCTGGTTACTTTAGTGCCTGTTGTGGTGTAAATAGACTTTTATGGAAACATGTGAACTTGTAAATCTGGCTTTTTAAATTTTTGGTTAAGTTTCTTTATATCAAGGTTATATTCACTCAAAAACTACATGTCAGATACCAAATGGACATGTCAAAATTGCGATTCACATGTCAAAAATATGCTTGACATGATATTTTAAATATACAACAACATAAAAAATGAAATTTCCCTCTTAGTTTTGTATTAACATTTATCAGTACCTACACGTATCGAGTAATTTTATCAAAAATAGAAAATAAGCTAGACTAAAAGCCTGGTTTATAATAGATAATCTATGGAACATAAGCATAAAAATTACACTACTCTCTTTGTTCTGTTTATTACAAACAGATGTTTTGAAGCGTCAAATTCATTGTTCAATGCATATGCGATTATGTTATAGAGTTATTATAACCCAGGCTTTAGTTATGTCTGTTCTTTTCTCTTACTTTGTTAGATTTAGACTTATGTTTAATGTTCTATTACTTTCTAACAAATTGTTCGTGTGTGACATGTGTAAAATCATCATTTGATTTATCTCTGCATGTATTCGTCCTTGATGGAAATCTTTCGCTAGACAAACTTTAGTTGCGTTTATTATAGCTAAAACTTCCACCAATGGCGCTAGGAACACTGTTTTAACGTATTTCAACAATTAATTTAATGATTTAAAATAATTTTAAAATTAATCTTGAAAAAAATATTACTACCAAACAGAAAAACTATATAAAGAGTTAAATTTGCCTAATATCAAATCAATATACATAATTAAAACACTGATAATTACTCATTAAGTTTGCAACTTTAAAATTGTATGTCATATTGGTATTACAAAAATGATTTAAAATGTCACATTATTAATATGTCATACCATTTAACATGTCATATTGAAAATTAATATCTAATTTATAATGATCATAACCAAAAAATCTTAAGTCAGTTTTACAGTAAGCGATTTTTTAATAATATTTAAAAGTCAGTAATATAAAATAAACAAAATAACCAGATCTGGTTTGTTCTTACAAAAGTGTAAACAATGTATATTGTTTTCACTTTTGCAAAATAAACTAAGAGGAAATTTTACTTTTATAGTTTGCAACCTTAAAATTGTATGTCATATAAGTAATACAAAAATGTTTTAAAATGTCACATTATTAATATGTCATAACATTTGACATGTCATATTGGAAAATAATATGTTAAATACATATGTTAAATAATATGTTTTACAGTATAACGGATCTTATAAGTCCCAGGATTTCCGCCTTTCTTTTATCTATAAGAATAACTATCAATAGGATAATATTATCCTCCTGATATTCACTAGGACAAATTGATTTCTGTATTTCCAACTCTAGTTATCCCATAGATATAGTCCGTTCAAAGGTGAGAATGCAGTATTGCTCTTATGGCAAATGGGAGCGGTGTTGTCAAATGTTGTAAAAGTGTCAAATGTGTCACTTATAATAATATGAAAAACTCGTATGATTTACAAAAATCAACTCTTATAAAACTCAAAATAACACTCAACAAAAACAAATGCCCATATGTAGAATACTGCATCTTCACAGATCAGCGCGTTTTAGAGCTAGCAACTTCGACAAGCAAGGAGAGGATAGCATCATTGTATAAATTAGAGAGTATGAAAAAGAACTACTCCATATGTCCTGAACTGCATGATTGATAATAATGGTTTGCAATGTTTTTTTTTATGTTGGTATTAGTAGCGTTATGTTAAACAAAGAGAGACATATACGCGACTCGCACGAATAAAAGAGAGATATATACAATTATCAAAATAAATGACAACTGTCAAAGTTTTGTACAGCAAAATGTGCAATAAACGCCCAAGAAGCGCAAATTTCAATATTTCCGAAACAAGGCAACTTGTAAGTCTTTTGTTAAAATGTAAAAATGTTATAGAAAATAAAGCTACTGGCGCTGTAAATCTAAAAGATAAATAAGGGGCCTGGGGAAAAAAATGTATAATGTTCAATGCATCCTGTAGACAGAATAGAAATGCAAAAACACTGAAAATTAAATACGACCGTATAATTTCTTTTTTTTAATTGGTGTTGTATTTGGTGGAGCAGGTTATTAAAGGCATTTTTCGCTAAGCGAAATCGATTAATAAATTCTTTCTCATCCCAATGGTGCATATGATTTGTTCTAACATGGACTATGTATGGGCATTCTAAATACTCTACAATTTCTTCATCATCGTCTGCTAGCAAATCTTCTAAATCAGAATCCATGATTTCTTTCTCTAAAAAAAATGTAAATTATCTATAAATAATCGATAATATTATTTTTTATTTTAGTATAAATTAAAGTAGATTTCTATTATATGTGTCATTTTGTAATACGAAACTAGATCTGGTTACTTTGGTGACTATTGTGGTTTAAATAGACTTTTGTGAACTTGTAAATCTGGCTTTTAAATTTTTGGTGAAGTTTCTTTATAATGAGGTTATATTCACTCAAAAACTACATGTCAGATACCAAAATGACATGTCAAAATTGTGACTGACATGTCTAATATTTTGAATTATATACAAATATTTATTTCATCTTATTTCGCTTATTCATATTTTCTGTTCTGGTTGTATAAAATATATTTCAAATAATTGTTAATTTGTGTTTTATACAATTTGTGTTAGTAAGTTGACATATAATTTAATGTCAATTATGAATTGTCAAATATTTTGAAAGGTGTCATTTCAGAATTACCACCCTAAGATGATATTTTAAATATACAACATAAAAATTGAATTTTCCCTCTTAGTTTCGTATTACAAAATGAGAAATATAATAAATTATTTTTAATTTATTTTGATATAGGCAGAGCCGGTGAAAAGGTCTGCGGCGCCCGTAGGCAAGATAAATTGAGCGCCCCTAAGTAGGGCGCAATTAGCTTTTTTCGAGATTTTCCCTTCTAAATTTGAAGTGAAGATCTAAAAAAAGGTCCTCACTTCTAAAATTACATTTCACTACATTACTTTTATTAAGCGCCCTTTCGAATCTCACGTCAGCGCCCCCCCTCGAAGTAGCGCCCGCATTCACCGCATGCCTTGCATGCCCGTTTGCGCCGGCTCTGGATAGGTAATTACACAATCAAATAGTATAAGCAGTTCACTTTTGTAAGAATAAACTAAGAGGGAATTTTGTTTTCAATAGTTTGCACCTTTGAAGCTGTATGTCAGGTTGGTATTAAAAAATGTCACTTTTTTAAAATATCGATCCATTTGACATATGTCATATTGAAAAATGATATCTTATAAGGATCATAACCTTATCAACCTGAAGTCGGTTTTACAGCGTAAGGAATATTTTTAATTGACATTTAAAGTCAGTAACACACCATAAAAGTAACCAAAATAACCAGATCTAGTGTGTTCTTACAAAAGTGAACAGCTAATACACATAATGGAAACAGGTGTATGTAATATGTATATAAAGTGTAGATATGTCTAATATGTACATAATACCTGTTATATTATATATTTTACGTATAAATGCTTATATTATGTACATATATTTATCAATAAAATGTTTTTTGACACCCATCTGTCAAAGTAATTTTTATCCAGTGGATAACATTTATCAGTACCTACACGGTGTGAATAACTTATTTACTCTATGGATAAATAATTGGAAATACGAAAAAACTCGTTTATTCTCTTGATAACAACTTATCCCCTAGATCAGCGTTCCCCAAACTTTTTTAGCTCGCGTACCACTTGGTAGTATATCACGCTAAATTGTATCACTTCGAAAAATGATTGTATTTCGGATATTTATTTAGTTAGTAGATATAATAGTAGATAGAAACGAAATATGACAAAATAGTAGATTCTACTATTTTGTCATATTTCGTTTGCTAATAAATGGTTTTAATAAAAACACAGAATTATAAAAAACCAATTAATATATTTTCTATATTTTTATTATTATAATCATTATTATTATAATCAAATATTTTTATAAAATAAATTTAATGAGATCCTTGTGCTTGTTTCGAAAAACATAATTTTTTTAAATTTGGTTCAAAAGAGGCGGGTATACCCTTAAGTCCACAGCTGCGTTCAATCAATTTCGATACTTATTTTATTTTTATTCGATTACTATTTAAAAAAATATATGAAGAAAAAGCTCTTTCTACTAATTCAGTACTAGTATACGGTAATAATAATTTAAAAGCTTTCTCAGAAAGTTGATTTTATTCTTTATCAATGTTTAACCAAAAATTAATTAGATTGTGCTAAATTTAAAAGTGCACTCCAAAAAAAAAAAAACGATATTGATTGTCAGATTTTCGATCATCGACTGTACATATTTTTATGAATTTTTATTATTTAATTTTTTTTATTTCTTGTGTCCGCCATTATTGATTATTTTTCGTGTACCATCAACCAGCAACTCAGTACCACCAACCAGCAACCCGTTCCATCCAGTGGTACGCGTACCACAGGTTGAGAAACGCTGCCCTAGATAGTCAATTTTATCTATGGTTGGAAACACCGGGCCAAAATGACATTTAAAGTCAAGCAATACAATATAAAAGTAACCAAAATAACTAGATTTGGTTGGTCCATACAGAAGTGAAAACATTATACAAAAATTATGACGTTGACGTTGTTTATAATTCATTCACGATGTTTTCTTATCTGGTTATTTTTGGTTACTTTTATATTGTATTACTTGACTTTTAAATGTTATTTAATAAGATCTGTAATACCGTAAAACAGACTTCAGATTTTTCATTTTAATCATTCTATAAAATTCAATTTATTGAATCTGTAAAGCTAGGGAAACAATTTTCTTACAAAAGTAATATTTTATGTTACAATTGTTACCATATTACAATAGTGTAAGTTAGTCTAAAAAATAGTACTGCCAACATAACAGTACGAAATAAAAAATAAGAAATAAATATACTTGAAAATATATGATGTTGATTCTTTGTTTATTAAAAATTTTGTATAATCCGTCTCAATATGTAATACGAAACTAGATCTGGTTACTTTGGTGACTTTTATGGTGTAAACAGAGTTTGGCGTATCCGTGTGAACTAATACTATGATAATATTATAAATGTATTGTCAATATACAACATAAAATATGAACTTTCTCTGTTAGTTACGTATTACAAAATGAGCCAGATAATATTCATATTTTTTTGTACAGTAATTTATTTTATATAAAAATGTTATAAAAATGTTTACGGTAAGACTGAAATGTCATTTAGTAAGATCCGTTATACTGTAAAACTAACTTCAGTTTCTTGATTTTAATCATTATAGGGTAAATGTGTCAGTAGTCTGCCAGTTAAGCTTAATTTCTATTAGATTAGAACTTTAAAAACATATCAATATTTGATAACGTCTTGACTTTTTGATATACCAATAAATTAGACAATGTATTTTGAGGGACACACAAACAATTTATAATATTTGATGACAGCTCGTTTTGTCTTTTTTATCTATCGTAAAGGAATGCTACACACTGTTAACACGTGGTTGTGATAAAAGAGTTCATGTTTATTGTATACACAAAAGTTTGCGCTAAAACAATTTCCCAATGAGATTGTTATTAATTATATAATGTAAAAACATTATTTAAGTTTTATATGTAAAAACGAATTATTATCATGAAATAAAAAAAATAAAATATGCTTAAAAGAAGCGTTCTTAACTATTTTTTTTACCAATTTTTTTTCTAAACAATAAATTTTGAGTAAGATGGAGGGTGTTGAATTGCGTAATGGAAAAAGATAAAAACTAGGGAGTCTCCCCAAGCTAGGCTTTGCTAGGCTTAGCTAGGCTTTTCTAAGCTTAACTAGGCGCAGCGGCGGTGGGGGTGGGAACTAGCCTCGGGCGCGGCCTCCGCCGTGTCTTGCCAGGCTAGCCGGGCTGACTCTGCAAATCCCATATGCGTGTGGGCGCGTGCGAAATGTGCAACGTTTGCGCGAAGAAGAGCGCGTGTGTGAATCCCCGAGTTTGTGTGTGTGTGTGTGTGTGTGTGGACGTGTTTTTGCTGAATGCCCGATTTTTATGCGTAGGTGCACGGTATGTTGTACGTTTGTATTTCATGTCACGAAATAACATACAATGCATGGTATAGTCAGCCCCTTAACTTATGCAACCAAGCCTACGATATGGTATTGCGGGTAGCCTGACAGATGGCGTTACCACTCTATCTAGCGGATTTTTTCTTTTTTCAGGTTTCGTAGGCATCTTGAGCGGGAATCCCCCCAGTTTATCTACTATTGTTAAAACTAAAAATAATTTGAGACGTTATTTATGCCTACCATATCGGTTAAAGGATATAGGCTTGTTTAGTATTTCTCGTTTATGCATACAAAACCCAAAACATTTATATATAAAATTTTATCCGGGTGGGGAGGAGGTTGATGACCTTGAAGCAGCAATCAGGGTTGGGAGGGAGGGGATTCGGTATATTGCGGATTGCGTTTTGAGCCAGAATCGGCTCTGTTTGTTTACATACTAGTGTTCATTTACGGCACTCAGCTTTATGCTTGCTGTTCTGCTAAAGCGAAGTCTGTATATTATTAGGATTCGGGTTCACGAGGTTCCACTGTATTACTCATTTGGCCAGCTGTTTGCTTCTATAACAAAAGATACAGTCTATTCCAAACGATTAGGCCGAAATAACCGGACTTTTCATTTTTATAAGTTGCCGTTAGGAATTTTTTTATATATTGAAGTTGCCTCTTCCTGAACAAATGATCAAAAGCTTTAATCAATCAGTAAAAGTAACTAGAATTGTAAATCTAGTTCCGCCTAAACAGACTTTATGTAACCTTTAAATATAAAAATTAATATATCAGAAATATAGGTATAGCTTACGAGCAAATGAATAGTTTTTCTCCGTCTAATCTTCCATCTTTATTTAGTTTCTATTTTTTTATTTATTTATTTTTTTTATTTAGGTGTTACATTACTCTAACAACAGCTCTTCACTTGAATCGAGGAGGTAGCCCTAAAGGTCCTGCTGGAACTGGTAAAACAGAAACTGTAAAAGATCTTGGAAAGGCCCTTGGAATGTGGGTCATTGTAAACAACTGCTCCGAAGGTCTTGATTACAAGAGTATGGGTAAAATGTTTTCTGGTCTCGCCCAGACTGGAGCATGGGGATGCTTCGATGAATTTAACCGAATTAATATTGAAGTATTATCTGTTGTCGCTCAACAAATTTTGTCGGTAAATATCTTTTCTTGTTCATTTATGATTTTCTAAAATGTTTATTTACTATATCGAGTGCAATAACTTGTTCACTATTGCAATCCTGATAGAATAATTTGATTTAGTTCGGGGGGGGGGGGGGTAGTTATCCTAATTCTAAGGAGGTCCATCAAAGTCGAGCCAGAGTCTATGCTACCATTATCAACATGAATAAAATTGGATTATAAATTCTATACAGCTCAATATCTAGGAAAGTATTCAGATTTATATTGAACTATAATAAGTAAAATTGGCATGTTTACTTAATTATGTGGATTCAAATCGCCTGGGTAATAACAGGTACCAATAAACGAATTAAAAGGGAGCAGTTACTTTTATTTTATTTATTTATTTATTATTATTATTCATTTTATTTTTATTTATGATATAAACAAGTTAGGTAACTGCAAATTTAACCTATTTTTATTTTATTGAAGTCTCGTTGTAACAAGAATGCTATGAATAATAATAACTGAACATTCTTATTTTGTTTAATTACTTGTTATTAGCAGCTGCAGTGAAAGGCAGGGGCGAGAAGGGCACAAGCCCAGGGCGCCATGATGTTAGGGGCCCCAAAACGAGCGTAATAATATACACATTCTCAGTAGCGTCCCCAAAAACTTATGAAGAGGGGTTGCAAAAAATATGAATTCACTTATTTTTGTTAGGAACAAAAATATAAATTTTTATTTCTATATCAATATATGTACTTATTATCTGCCGCGCTTGGCTTCACCCGGGGACAATTTCTTATTACTGATCCACATTTTTTTTTTTTTTTGAAACATACAACATATCTTCTCGTAATTAGGTGATAGACAGTAGACAATACTATAAGCAAAATAAAGGCCAGGATTAAACTGAACAGGATTACTTATCTGACAGCCTCTACACAAACAAGGCTTTTAGTTTTATTATTAGGAGCCAGTGGCGCAGCCAAGGGGGGGGGGCTGCCCCCCCAGGACAAGCAGATTACACGGTGCTGCTCGGTAAGTTGAAGATAAAATTTGATAACCACAACAGGAGTTAATTTTTAAATTACTTCATTGTAAACAATATTGGCATTTTTTTTTTCGTATTGAGAAGTGACATCACCGTTGGCGGCTCTGTACTTCAAGGCAATATGGCTGTGTATTCAGCTGTCAATATGCTAACAGCGAACAGGTTAATTTAAGCACAGTACATTTTTATTTTATGAAAATGTATCTATCGACATTCTAACAAAAAATCAACACTAAAACATATGTAATAATTCAAACAGTACTACAGTCGCGTAGTACCATTTTTGACCACCAGACTGCGTATCCGAGCGTGTCAGTTCTCAATAAGTAAACATTTTTTTAAGATTGCCTATTCTTGATAAAGTAACATAATTATTGTTCAAGTGAAAATACATTTACGTGTATTTTTTAGGTTTTTCAAGAAATCCTTATTCCGTTACATGAGTCTGTTCGTTCGGTACAAATTGTGGTCAAGCGGCTGATTTAAGTAAGAGAAATATTGAGACTAAATCCTGGCTGCGCTGTTAGGAGCTATTAGTAAAAGTTGTTGCCAGAACTAACACGCGAGTACGCTGCATAGAATTGCCCATGTAAGAAGCATGGACGCCGCAAAACAACTCCAGCTAGCTGATCAGTTTATATATCGCGTACGTACATGGACGCTGACGAAAACTATATTGTCACTGATAATTTCAAGAAAATGCGATAAATATGAACGAAAAACATTAATTTCGTTTCACCCGCGCGCAAAAATTTATTTCGTTATTTAAGGATGAACTCGCATGCGCGTCATATTATACACAACGTGCAATAGGAGCTTTTTTATAGTTTTAAGCTAGGTACCGTTCTACCGTTGTACCGTCTGTACATATTTGTCGCAGCATGAGTTTTCTTAAGACACATAACGTACACCTCACATATTTTTTTTGTTTTGTTTTTGTCCAAAGTACAATTAGCAATAGTGGACAAGTTAATAATATGTATCGTAAATATCAGATCGTAATTACAAAAACACAACATTGCTGAAAATATTTTAGGCTAAAATGTAGTAAAGTGATACGATGCGATCGGGGATATTTAACAAATACAGAAATAATAAATTAAGATTATAGTAAATATTATCACACAATGATACATAATTTTAATTGGGCTACTGTCGGGGAAATATAAAGTATTATGCACTTAAAAACTAGGTAGTAAAAGTTTAGGTCAGAAGTATTGGTCTACTTTACTACATTTTTGCCAATTTATGAAACGCGATTGCTGAAGTTTGATAGATTGATTACTAACCATAACAACCAAGATCAAATCCTTGTTTTTCTCGATTTCTTGCTCCCCTCCATTTTTTTATGGCACAAAACTGTTCTCTGTTTAAATAATCGATAATTTAAAAATTTATGTTAAATTTTATTTTAAAAACTCAAGTATTTTTTTCCTTTTCCAGGTGTTGAACGCCATAGCACAAAGACTGAAAATATTCTATTTTGAAGGATACGAAATTAAACTGGTCCTGACCTGTGGCATTTTCATTACGATGAACCCTGGATATGCTGGCAGAACAGAATTGCCTGATAACTTGAAGTCTATGTTTAGGCCTATTAGTATGATTGTTCCTGACAGCATAATCATTGCAGAAAATATTTTATTCAGTGATGGATTTCAGGCTACTAAACTTTTAGCGAAAAAGGTAGAAACCTACAGTGGCGTACAGTCCATATTTGCAGAGTATGCACTGCACAGCCTGCTAGAATTCCATTTGTTAATTCTATTAGTTAGGAACTGTTAATTTTGTTAATATAAATTAACATTTAATAATAAAACATTTCTTGCTATTAATTTAAACTAGTGACGAAGGGAGGCCTCCGCTAGACTTGCCCTGCCATAAAAAAATTTAAGAAAATCAATAAATAAATATATTTTTTTTTGTCATAAATCTTCAAAAATACCTCAAATTATGTTTTATACAAATTTTTGTCCAAGGCTTAGTTTACTAGTTATGAATTTTTTAAAATTTTAATGTTGATAACTTCCCTTTCCGGTTTCGGAACTTTATAAAAAAACAATAGGGTTCTTCTCAATTATTAGGAAAATTTATTGGAACCAGAACGAACTCTCTAAGTTAAACCGTTCTTGAGTTATCGTGTATATACACACACAGACACACACACAGACACACACACATACGGACGGCACTTCGAAAATAGGTTTTTTGGATTCCCTGGACTATGAAACGTGGTCATCAGTCAAAATCTCGACATCGAAAATTTTCGCGATTACAATACTTACCCCTTATATATTAAGGTCGGGCAAGTAAAAATAGAAACTGTGTTGATAAGGAATATGTTCTGCGTGCAGCCAGGCTCATTGCACGCAGAATACAACTACAGACTATAAACTCAATGGTGACAGCGCTGCTATTAAGAATGCAAATAAATATTGAAAACATTATTTGGACTCAGAATGGCAGCAATGTCATAATTGGCCGGACTGTTACAGTTTGAGCAGAATTGTAGTGACATTGGCTTCACAGCAGGTAGTCGTTAAGAGGATTAAGAGCATTAAGAATAATTTATGGGGGTAGAAATATCAGGGTCGTATATAAACATTTACAATAAATGCTCCTATGTTTTTATTCCTAACAATATTTAATATATAGCTAATACAAAATAATTTGACAATAATGTTTTATTCACTATCATTGTCAGTAATGTCACTGTCGTCACTAGACTCACCAACATTTATAATAAAATCTGCAACATTATTATTAATATCAGTATATTTGACTTCTATGTTTATTGCATGTCGCACACTGTCCGTCCAATTTTCACAATTTATATTATCATTTCAGTTTTTATTAGCTCAATAACACTGTCACTTGAACTGGGAGAAAAATTTTGTCTTATTTATTTTATTTATTTATTTATTTATTTATTTATTTATTTATTTATTTATTTATTTATTTATTTATTTATTTATTTATTTATTTATTTATTTATTTATTTATTTATTTATTTATTTATTTATTTATTTATTTATTTATTTATTTATTTATTTATTTATTTATTTATTTATTTAATTTTGGCCACAGAACAGGCACAAGCCCAATAAAAGTGTGGCACTAAAGTAATTTACATACAAAGTTATTTACACAGTATCAAAAGAAAAAAACTAAATTAAATTATCATATTCAGTTAAATTATTTACAAGTAAAGAAATGCGATTAATTGGTGAATTATAGGCAGAATTAGTTTTACTAAAAGGCAAAGATAAATGTTCACTAATTCTAGTATTGTAAATAGGGATTTTGAAGTTAAATTTATTTAGAAGATCAGGACAATCAATAATAATGTTGAAAATTTTAAAACAAAAACTTAAATCATGCAGAATTCTTCTATTTTCTAAAGATAACAACAGATTGAGTTTCACATTTGAAATATAAAATTTAATATTTTTAAAAATCTTTTTTGTATATTCTCAATTCGTTTAATATATACAAAATATTGAGGAGATCAACATACGGTACAAAATTCCAACTGACTTCTTACTAGAGAAAAATAAAGAGATAGGAGTGTTTTATAGGATTTAAAGTCCTTTCCATTGCGTTCCGTTCCGTTTCAGCTTATATTGCCTCTTAATTGTCCCCAAATTAATTCTATCGGATTTAGAAAACAATAATTAGGAGGCAATCGCAGAACTGTGTGCCCAAAATTGATCGCAAAAAAGTCACAAATATATTGTTTTTTGCTGGTATAATTTTTGCAACTTCCAACAATTTATTTTTACTAATTTTTGCTATAATATTCCTCGAAATATAGTTTGTTATTTCGGAAATACTCTTGAATTTCGGCTTTCGTACTTGATTTTGACACCAGTTTAACACTTTGTCGTGAATGATAAAAACCACGTGTCAGAAATGTCAGCAGACATATTATCATGATAATCTAAAGTACTGTTCTTCACTTTATGGACAGATAAAAATCGTGCACCGTTTACCCATCCTTGATCACTTCCGGCATGGAGTATGATGATTCTTTTCAAACTACCCGTGTCGCTTCTCTTCTTTTTAGGTGTGGTTGTAGGTTCACTTAATAATTTATGTCACTGTACTGTAAGGCAGTGTTTCTCAACCTTTTCTGGCATGGGGCCCCCCAAAATAACGTAAATAGGGTCTGCGGCCCCTATATATATATATAGAATTTATAAAAAAGAGAGAGAGAGCGGGAGGGATCACAAGGTGTATCAAAATAGAGGAAACACTATTTTTGTCGAAAAGACGATGTGTGAGCAAGTTGGAAAAAAATTTGGTGCATATTTGGATAAAGCTTTTGAAAAGAAACAACTTTTATATAAACATGTTTTTACTATCTGTTACGGTTACCTATAATGGCTTGCAAGTATTTTATTTACAAGTGTTCAAAGTTGCTTTCCATTTCCATCCTTTTTCTTTAGCTCGGAGCATAAAAAAAAATATTGCACGTTCAAGTCGTTCCTACTTGAAAGTACTTGAAGTACCTCCAACGCGAACCGTTATAATTAGTTGTCAAAATAAGTATAGTTTATTTTATTTATGTTTAAAAGGTATATTTTAATGAGTATAAATGTCAATGTTAAATGTTTAATGAGTACCTACAATAAAATAAGATTATCAGATTTTTCTTACGAATGCTTACTTGGCACTTAAAAACGTATTTTTTCCCACTTAGTTAACCGGGAATCACTAATTTTAAAATATTTCTGCACACCGTTTTAGAATTTGTGGTTATTTACGGTTCTGTACAGTAATTTTCAGACAAATTTCTATGTATGCATGGTAGGGCGACGTACAGCACACTTAACAACAACCATGCATTTGATTGAAGTGAGTATGTATACGAGCATGTCTTTGATAGCACGGTGAAGTGATGGACTTAAATAAAAAAATTCGACTATATACAGTAATTTCCCGAATCTGTTAAAAATACATGGTTACCGATTAATGATAAATGTTTCGGTTCAGGTTCAGGTTCACAAAAAATTATAGGTTTTGTCGGGTTTTCCGTTAGGGTTCAGATTCATGTCCCTGGTATATGATGAGAATTCCCAATCTCTAAGTACAGATATAAATTCATCACTCTTTATATCATTCCTCATCCTATTAATAATATTTATTCTAGGTATATACTCTTTATCAACTGGCAATGCAACAATTAAGTAAGCAAGATCATTACGATTTTGGTCTTCGATCTATGGCTGCATTACTTCGTTACGGTGGTAGAAAACGTAGAGCCTACCCAAGCGTACCCGAGGAAGAAATTTTATACTTGGCAATGAAAGACATGAATATTGCCAAACTGACTGCAGATGATTTACCATTGTTTAATGGGATCATGTCTGACATTTTTCCCGGATTAGAAATACCAGTTATAGATTATGAAGAGTTTAATACAGCAATAGAAGATGAGATGGCATCTTTAGGTTACCAAGTAAGTATATTTTTCACATAACTCCAACTAAGTGAAAAGAAATATTTTCGACGACACTAAGAAAGCTCTTCTTGGGCTTCTTTTGGTATTCTTTTGGTTGACGACTCATATAATTTTTCAATTCAAAGTTGATTTAGAATACATCTAGTACTTACTTCACTAAATTTAAGGTCGTCTTGGATAATGGTTCAATACTACCAACATTGATATTTAAAATCCCAGCCATTTCCTTCACAAATATCCGCCTACTGCTCCGGATGAGCTGGTCAACTTCTTCAATGTTCCCAGGATTCTCAGCTGCATAGGTAGTATGCGATAAGTTTAAGGATAAGGTTAACACGTTTACTCATATCCATTCCGGAAGAATTTACACCAGTCAAAGACTATTTTAATTGATAAACTTTCTTATTCTAAGGGTTTTTGAAGTCTGACAAACTTCAGACGCTTTGACACCTTTATTGAAAAGAAATTTAATAAATATGCGTTGTACAACCGAATTTGAAACATCGTTGGTCATCGTTATTAAAATTGACATTATTGATATTGTAAGGTTACAATTGTACAGAGCGTTCATTAATGATTGCTAGGCTTATGGACTAAGCGCGTTGTCCTGTAGTAATTTTCATCTCACAACCTTGAGTGAGTACTGAAAGCAAGCTCGGAGTGTTCCGAGTCGCTCTGTTTAACTCCAGACCTCTCGAGGAAACTCGTTTAGGCCTTTTCTCGGACGCTCTGGAGTGACTCTGAGCACTCCGAGCTTGCTTCTCGAACCTACCTCTTGGGTCCGTAGTTGTACACGAGGCATTTAACCATAAACTTGCATAAGATATTTTTGATAATAATATTTGCATATTTTGTTTTGCCTTTTTATCAGTTTGTAGTCTTGAAAAAGACTTTTTTATTGCCTTTTTTGTATATATATTTCTTAGGCAAGCAACAAAAAAAATAGTCGCATAGCCTATAGCAAATGTATAATTACAATTTTAGATTCGTGATGGGTTTGACAGATCTAGACAATACATTTATTATTGAAGCATATTTTCGATCGGAGATACGTAATGGGTACGGAATTTGGTATTATTTCTCATTAATTTGCCTTTGTAAGTTTTGCCATATACAGCCCCTGGTAAGTACCAACTTTTAAAATTAATATAATGAGCGGGAAATTCAAACGCCTATCAATCATTAATGAACGTTCTGTACACAGGATGTCCCAAATAACTTGTTAAGTATGGTGATTTCGAGAACGGTAATAGATACGAGGTTGGTTAAATTAGGCCGAAGTTGTCCCTTAGACCATTTTAACGATGTCTTTGTTCTCCCAAAAAAATATATAGGTTACTAAATATGAACGAAATTGTAAGAAATATGCAAAAAAAAATCGTTATTCATCATGTATACACATGAAATACATTACATTATGCAATCTGAAATACATATTGTATGTATGTGAGGTATTCTCGTAAAACCCATTCAGGGTAAAAGAAAATCTGGAAGGATTTCTGCCAGAAGAATATGAAAGTTTAATTGACATTAACTCAGATTCTAAATTAAGTTCGAAGGGGTTCCAATAACTTTCTGGTTTGATATACAGGGTGTTTGTTTGAAACGGAGCACCCCGAAAATCTCCTATATTTGTAAAGATACAAAAAATCTTCAGAACAAAAGTTAAACTAGACAAAAAGTCCCATCTAAAGGTTACTATAAGAATTCTGAGGCACTTTCGGTTTCACCGGAAATGATGTCAACTTTTGATCTAGCATAGGGAATCGATAATAAAACAATAAAAAAAGAAACAAAATACAGTCTGTTCCAAACGGTTAAGCGGAACTAGATTTTGCAATCTAGTTACTTTCATCGTTTAAATCGTGCCTTTCGGCCGTTTTGTTTAAGCTTTGTAAATCATACTTACAATAAACATTTTTTGATTAAGGTTAATATCATTTTAAAATGTCATTTTCTTTATATTTTGATTTTTTGTGTCATTCTTAATACAAATTTCCCATTTATTTATTTTTTTGTCATTAAAATATAAAAAAAATATTTAATTTTGACATATGTCATTCGTTTCCATGGTTTCATTGTTGGAATTTTAAATTTTGACATCCCAACTTGAAAAATGAAATAACCCAAGCAAGGTCCCTTCTCGTGACAACCTAAAAGAACTAAATTCCCATTTAGTTCCGCTTAACCGTTTGGAACAGACTGTATCTCTAAAATAAACTGTTATATAACTAGTTATTATATGAAATAACATGAAATAACTTAAATTTTAATATTTCGAGGGAAGAGTTTTTATTAAGAATGAGAAAATGTGTGGACAAAAATGGTCGTTTGATCGAACAATTGTTTTTTTTTTTTTTTTTTGTAAAATAATTGTAAAAAGTAATAGTTTTTTTTTCTAAATAGTCAAATAGTTTATTTTAGAGATATTTTGTTTCTTTTTTTATTGTTTTCAAAGCTTGCTACGTTCAACTTTGTAAAACTTATGTTATTATTATTTTATTGTAAATAAATGGTCGCCATTTTGAAATGGTTAACATAAAAATATGATTTTTTGGTGTCATTGTAAA
Organism: Liopterus haemorrhoidalis; assembly: GCA_963971575.1. Lineage (NCBI taxonomy): Eukaryota > Metazoa > Arthropoda > Insecta > Coleoptera > Dytiscidae > Liopterus > Liopterus haemorrhoidalis. The sequence continues at coordinate 36,750,809 of OZ020612.1, read as the reverse complement.
GCTAATTTAAGGTACTTTTAGAAAAAAAATATATAAAATTATCGATTCCCTATGCTAGATCAAAAGTTGACATCATTTCCGGTGAAACCGGAAGTGCCTCAGAATTCTTTAGTAACCTTTAGATGGGCCTTTTTGTCTAGTTTAACTTTTGTTCTGAAGATTTTTTGTATATCTACAAATAAAGGAGATTTTCGTCGTGCCCCGTTTCAAACAAACACCCTGTATATGACGAATATCTTCATTTATCAATAAGGGCTACTCGGTTTTTGTTACCGTTTGCAACTACGTGCATGTGGGAATCTGGATTTTTAAAACACGCTGACACAAAAACGAAATATCGCAGTGAACTAAATGTTGCACCAGATATGCGAATTCGATTATCCAATATTATAATAATATGCTAATATATTATATAATTATTATTATATTATGCTAATCTAGCTCGATTATTTCATGATTTTTTTCTTTTAATTTTAATATTCTAGTTTTTTTACTTTTCTATCGTAGAAAAAAGTTTGCAGTAATGTGTTGTAATTATTTGTGTATTGTATTTTTTTTTTATGTTTTTAAAGTTGCAGCAAAAATGTTTCCAATGAAATCTGTTTCCAGAATTTTGCAAAACATTTGCTCCTTCATTTAAATCAAAATTAGCTGTTTCCATTGTTATGAGCCACTCTATATACAGTATTGGCCATAAAGATTGCAACTTTTAACATTTTTCAATTTTTCAAATTTGAATAATAATATTGGAAAATAAATACTCTTAGTTCTATACTTTAATCATATTTTGTCTGTTACGTCAATCAATAGTCAAATAATCTGACTTACAGATTAATAATAAATTATTTCTTCATTTTTGCTTGGACAAAAATATTGCAACTACTCAAATTTTCTTGTTATATGCAGGTTTTATCCATAAATAATATGTTGTGCACAAGCAATATTCCAGTTTATATTTGTCAATCATGGGTCGTAGTAAAACTGTTTCAAGAGAAATTAGAAACTTAATAATTTCTGGTTTTAAAGACGGGCTGCTGCAAAATGTGATTTCACAAAATTTAAAAGCATAAATCTACTGTGTCGCGAATTATAAAACGATTTTGAGAAGAAGGTACGTTTAAAGTTCCAAAAATTCCAGGACAGCCACGAAAAACTACAAAACGAACTGATAAACAAATTATTTATTTAACTGCCAATAACCCCTTTCTGTCATCGGAGAAAATTTTGGGCCTTTTGCCACAAGTGGATCGAGAAAACATCTCAACAAGAACTATTCGCAGAAGATTAGTTAGTGAGGGTCTTTTTAGTCGCCGTCCCGCTAAAAAACCACTTCTATCCAAAAAGAATGTGAAGGCCCGATTAGAATTTGCTAAAAATCATATTGACTCTGGACTGTAGATCAATGGAAAAAAGTTATTTTTAGTGATGAATCTAAGTTCAATTTGTTTAAAAGTGATGGTGTAAGTTACGTTAGGAGGCCTGCTAATAAAAGATTTGTTCAATAATACACCTTACCAACAGTTAAACATGGCGGAGGCGGTGTGATGGTATGGGGCTGTTTCTCGGGATATGGTATGGGTTCTCTATACCACATTGAAGGAATAATGGATCGATTTAAATATATAGACATCCTTCAAAAACATATTAAAACATATTTTTCAGCATGATAATGACACAAAACATTCTTTGAAGTTGGTAAATAAATGGTTCGAGGATTCAAAAATTAACGTAATGACTTGGCCGTCACAGTCACCCGATTTAAATCCAATAAAAAACCTTTGGGAGATTGTCAACAGAAAGATTAGAAACAAAACGCATTCAAATATTGAAGAATTGTTTAAAGCTTTGCAGGGTGCCTGGTCTAATATTGATAATGAAATGATCACGAAATTATTAGAATCAATGGCGAAAAGATGTCGGGAAGTTATAAATACTGGTGGTTACTATACAAAATATTAAAAATGATCTGTTAATAATAATTCATTTTCTTAATTAATAAAAAAAAAGATTTTTTTAAGAGTACCTAGTTGCTATCTTTATGTCCAGGTAAAAATAATAAATACTATAAAAAAAAAATAGAATTTACTATTAAAATTTAATTTTTTACTATAATATATGTAGAGGATTGTTAAAGGTAAGAATTACATTTTTTTAATTTTAAAAATATTGAATAGAATAAAAATAAAACAGGATTATCAAAAGTTGCTATCTTTATGGCCAATACTGTACATAGGGTTCCGTAATTTTTTAAACAGCGCATAGGGGTTCCGCGACAAAATAAGTTTGGGAACCACTGGTCTAGAGTAAAACAATATGTTATTAAAATAAATATTTTAATTTATAACAATTAACGAAATTAAAAAAACTTCATTACAGCATGTGTTCAAATAATTCTCCATTGTTAACAATGCATTTTTGTGCCCTTTAAATAGTACGTCTCAATACTCTCTTTAATAATCTTGGTAGAGTAGATTCAAATAGAGAACGATACACGACTGATACAAAATTGCGCAAACAAGATAACGCCAGTGGCGGAGACAAATAAAATATTTTCAAACCAAATGGGACAATTAAATAATATTTTTTATTGAATTAGTTAAGGAACGATTTAAAAGTTATGTATTAAAATATAAATGAAAAAAATATAAATAAAATGCTGTTTAATATAAATATGTCAGTCATAAATGACAGAAGGCAAATTAATTATGAATAAAAAAAAAATATATGCCGACCAGACGGGGAAAAAATATATATTGCAGAAAAAATAATTTTATTATTAAATTTATATCGGTCATATGCACTCTTAGAGATGTCTGTTGCAGCAACCACTCGTTCCCGGAAATTTGTTACAGGAATTTTGAAGTTTTTCAAATTAGCTTCCTTCTTCATGAACTGCATAACATTATTAATAATTTCACGGCTCTGGCTATGAAACACTTGTCCTTTACGTCCCACTAATTGCTTCTGCATTTTGTAAAACATTGTTTTTAAAATCAAAACATAAATTAATTTCATAACCTCAACTTATCCTACTGTTCTATTACCAAATATATATCTTTCTACTTACGTCGTCTTCCACTAACAAATAATTAGTATTAAAAAATACGATTTTAGATTGTAGATGTATTCTAGTAATATAGATATTTTATATAAACACGTTGGAAGCTCCTAACTCATATAAGACTTCTACGGCTATGAGTAACAAACCTAACACCCCTATTATAAGTAAATTAGACCCATCCAGACGAATAATTGTTTCTGCACACTTTTATTGATGTACTCAATTCTCTTTGAATCGACTCTATAACTGTTTGAAAAATTCTGATTTGGCTTTGTTCATCTACATTTTCGTAACTTAGGACATACATTTTATTTTTAATAAAGCCCCTTATTTTGATAGACAAGAAAACGTTTTTCTAAATTTTTTATATTATTTACGAAAATAAACTAGGACACTTTGTATGGTTGAATAGCAAAAAAAAAAAAACTATTCAAAACAATCATAACCCACTATAAGCGCGTCACACCTAAATCACATTTTAATTTTAGAATGAGCAAAAATTAATAACCGGATATTTTACTTTTTTTAACTTTTTAACCTAATACCGTTCTCGAGATTCCCATGCTTAACAAGTTATTTGAGACACTCTATATTGCATTGGTTATCATAACTACTATGATGAATATAAAACATATTTGCAGCAGCTTTTCAATTACGTTCAGTTAATTTAAAAAAGGCAGATTAATTTTGAACTTCCCTCGTATTTTGTATTTTTGACAGTTATTCTGCCTCTGTGTCCGTCCGTGTTATATACACTTACTTTGCCCTTAAGCTTTTTTTTTTTTATTCAGGGGAAATCTTTTATAGACACCATATTCAGGTAGTGTCGGACTCTCCACAAAGTGGCATACCGACTAAAAACCCTGCTTGCCTCAACCCTGCCACGGAACTGTCGTAGTTGACTATTCTTCATGGCAGGTTGGCTAGATCTTCTTGCCTTCTCTCTTGGGTCTTCCTGTACTTCCTCCTGTTCTTCCTGTGTTTTTCTTCCGGTATGTTCCCAACTGAGCACAAGGTCTGTCGAGTCCCCCCCGCCAAAACTCCCTTAGGGCCCGCTAACTTCAGGTGTCCAGCTGTAGGCGTCCGTCTCGTGTTTTCGGACTTTGATCTGTTTACCAGATTATCCGGTCCGAATACAAAGCGTACCCGTCAAGGACTCGCGTGGTTTTACGCACGGATCCCCGAGGCTTCGCTAGGTGACTAAATGGCGTACTTTGCCCTTAAGCTGACTTAAGTTGCATGTCTAGTCAAACTTAGGGTACAGAAATGCATTTAGTTTTTTAAATATTTAATGTGAAAACATCAGAAAAGTAGTTATATTTCTATCAGATTTTTGTATAATATTTTCAATAAAGTAGGTCACATTTTGTTCATTTCAAGAGATATTGCTTACTTCACTTTTGCATTTTAACAGATTTTTATTTTTAATTTGTGTTACTACATCTAGTCAGTTTTTTACCGACCGCTAACATATATAAGGGAGGTATTGTGATCATACCGATTTTGACATTTCGAGATTTCGATGGATTTCTGTCTGTCTGTCTGTCTGTCTGTGTATACGTGCAGAGCAAATTCGGCTAAAAGGATTTTTATGAAACTTTTGTAAAAATCAGTTGACTAGAAATGGGAGTTTACTCGTGACGATTTTAAGATTTTTGCGATTATTTAGCAACAGAAAATATTTCGAAAAAAATTATTTAACAAAAGTTGCTATAAATGCAATAACTAATAACTTTTATTTGAGACGTATTTCTAAGTCTCAATTTTTTCATACTTACATGCAACGTTTCCATCGGTCCTGTCAGTCGGTCTTGTGGTGGCCACAGCTGATTTTTTTTTTTTTTTTTAATTGTGGTTTACATTACTTTAACCATCATATGTATGTTGCGTAATTGTAATAAATAATTGTCTGCACTATATACTAAAGAAAACTTTGGCGTACCGCGAGTTATTCTAATTTTTCCCATGGGGCCTTGATATCAATAAGTTTGAGAAGCTCTGATTTACAATACTCCTACCAAATTGAGGTCAGTTTTGCGAAATTATATTATTTTCGTCTTTTTTAGTGTTTTGAGGCAGCAGTAACAAAAGTAATACAGCTTTACGAAACTAAAGTATCGAGGCATTCAGTAATGATCCTGGGATTAACATGCACGTCGAAAACAGCAACATGGCAAACCCTAAAAGGTGCTCTTAGTCGCATGAGGAAACTGGGAAAAGCTGGATATAATACAGTCATGGAATATCCCCTTAACCCAAAGGCTCTTAACCTTGGAGAACTTTACGGCGAATATAACCTGAGGTAAGATATTATTATTCCACCAGTAACTCTTATCGTGTATAGATATTCGAAGGCCCAGTGCCCTTTTGTGGTTGGTTTTGGGGGTAGCACAACAACCATCAAGGGAAAAAGGGTGCTTTAAGTTCTTCACTGACGTATACGCCGCGTATACGTTAATATTAACAATCAGGATAATATCTAGGCGTAATACATCTTCTTGAATCCGTAACGAGTGAGGGAGTGACGTTCAGTTACTAGAGCGCAGGGAGGGTTGAATATACGTTGGAAAATTTGCCCTTACATCGACAAGAGATTTCAGTAGTGGCTCAGAACTTTGGTGTCTTTTAGAGCAAGTCATGCACTAAAAGTGTTGTTTTCGAGCCATTTTTGTGACGACTTTTTCTATGGGCTGGCGTAAAATTTTGTTGAAAGGTTTTGCTAAAGAGCTTCACAACGAATTCCAAGGCAAATGTCTCGTAACTGAAACCCTACCAAACCATAAGGGATGCGGGATTAGGAAGACAAGTTAGGAAGCTTCTATAGGTGACTGAGCATACGCTAAGTCATACTGTTTGAGCCAGTAAAGTAAACTCCAATTTATAATTTTCCAACGTATGTGGTGTTTGTCGTAATAGGCGAATGTCAGTCATTTTCAATAATTACTTTGCGTTTTATTTTATAATAACACTACTCGACATGATTTTTTGCTAGAAATATAGTTATTTTATTTGTACCTTTCGGTTAAAATCTACATATTATTGACATAAAGCCTAATTACATTTATTTTCAAAAACTTATTCTAATTATTGGTAAATCTTCGTCTCAAATCTTCTCTTCTCTCTAAGACGTCCTCCATCCATTTCCATCCTTGCCCTGAATTACACAACGTGCCTTCTCTTGTTCATTCTTTAAATTTCATTTCTCCACAATTCTTCATTATATGCTCCAAGGTCTCTCTTTCCTCTCCACACATCTTGCACATTCTTTGTTCATCCGTTTTCCAGTACTCATTTTCTCTTTCCTCATTTCCGCACCTAAATCTTGCTTTTACCTTGTTTTTTAATCCATTACTTTGGCTTTTGAGATACTCGGGTATTTGCGTCGTCCAAGTTTTCCTGTATTTACTATTATACCTCGAGTTTTTATCCTCTCACTTCTTTCTTGTCCTTGGTTATCTCCCATTCTATCAGTTATTTCTAGTGTCACATCTTGTCCTTCCGACCTCTATAGTATAGTGCTATAGTACTTGCTATTTCCATAGCTGAGTAACCGTTATACTCAAATCGTTTCCTTCTTTTTGCTTCCCATCTGTATCTCTTTCATCTCTATTTCTATCCAGCACTGAAAGAGCAAGTTTTTTTCTGGGTGTTTTATTATCCTCTCTTCGAATTTAATAGCTCTTTTGGTAGCTTCTATTCTAATGTTGTCCGATTTCAATTCTTCTGATAAAATATATTCTGGTGTGCATTTGTCGAGGCCCAACATTTTTCAGTTTTTCCTGGTCTTCCTGATTTTCCAGGTCTTCCCATCCTCATATTTCAGAGCCATACATCATTATGCTCTTGACAATGGAGTTGAACATAAGCATCCTTATTTTGATGTCTCCTTTAAATTTTCTCTCACCTATTCCCCACACTTGTGGCAGGGCTAACATTGCTTTCCTTGATACAGTCCGAATATGGGCCCCCACTGCTTTTAAACATGTATCCCAGGTATTTGTATTCTTTCGTTTGTTCTATCTCTTCTTCTCCCCAATTCCATATGTTTTGTGTCTGTCTGCCTCCTCCTTTTTTGAACAACATTATTTTTGACTTAGCTGCGTTTAGCTTTAGCTTTTTCTTTTGTAGGAACTTCTCAAAACATTTAAGGAGTTTCCTCATTTTCTCTTCGGTTTTAGCTACAATAGCAATATCGTCCGCATAGGACAGAGAGATTAATTTTGCATGTCCTACTACCAGTTCTCCTGTTTGTTCTCTTTGTAACGCTTCTTCCAAATCTGCCATGTATATGGAGAACAGAGTTGGGCTTAACGGGCATCCTTATCTTAAACCTTGTTCTGTCAAAAATTCATCATTATATATATTTCTCCATTTCTCATTTGGTTCCTTGTTTCTTTGTAAAGTCTTGTATCCGGTTTCTTATTATGACGTTTACTTCTTTTTTATCTAACGTTTTGTAAAGCTCTTTCCGATCTACTGAGTCAAAGGCTGCTTTTAAATCGGCGAAAAACACATATAGTCTGCCTCTTTCCTTTGCCAGCTCTCTACCTATTACATAATTCAGGATATAAACATTGTCAATTGTCCCTCTCTCTTTCCTGAATCCTGCTTGACTGTCTGGAATTAGTTCCTGTTCTTCTACCTTTTCTTTCAACTTTCAATGTTCTAAAACCATTGCATATATTTTGTACAAGGTGTCCAGAAGAGTAATGCCTCTGTAATTCTTGCATTCATTTTTCATCCCTGATTTGTATATGAGTTTTATAATCCCTTTCCTCCATCTATCAGGAAAACTTTGTCCTCGCCATACCTTATTAATAACTTCTGTTATTTTTTCTTTACATTTTCCGTACTGTACAGCCATTCTTCGTTTCCTATCCCATCTTCCCCAGCTGCTTTTTTCTTTTTCAGTTTCTCTATTTGTGCTTGGATTGGATCTTCCGGTATATCATCTTGATGGTTACCTTCATCATTTTCCGCTACTTCTAGAACTACTTTTTCATTTATTCCTCTCAGGAGTTGACAGAAGTGTCTTTCCCATTCTTCAATCTTTATGTGTTGGGACACATCTACTTTGTTTTTTCTATCTTTATTGATATACTTCCATGCCTCTGCCTCTGTCTTGATATCCTGTATTTCTAATTCTTCTTGTCTCTTTTTGTTATTTTTCTTTATCTTGCACATTTCTTAATATTCTTTCTTTTCTTTTAGATATTCGTTTTTATAGCTTGTTCCTATCTTCCATTGTTTTAATGATGTCGTAACTATTTTTTTTTCCTACATTCTCCGTCCCACCAGTTATTTCTTCCCAGTTTGTTAGTTCTATAGTACTTTCTATACTGTCTAGCTCCTTTTATTTTTGTAACTATATCTGAGATTTCTTCTTCAGTTGGTGCTGATTTAAATTCTATTTTTTCTATATTCTTTTTGAAAGATAGGGTACCTTCTTCCGACCAGTCTGATATTATTGTTTCCTCGCCTCTATTTCTTTCTCCTGTTTCTGTTAATTCTTTTAATTCGATCCTTATCGGTTGGTGGTCGGATTCTACTCGCTCCTCCACACTGAAATTCTGTATTGTGTGGTAAACCACTTCATTTACAACTGCATAATCTATGACATACCCTTCCCCTTGCGGTCCCACATATGTGACTTCCCCATCTTCGTCACCGTCCATCCTTTCATTCAGTATCGTCCACCCTCTATCTTCCGCTATGTCTAACAATATTTTTCCTATTTTATTTACCATTTTATCTTTTGATCATCTCTTTTCCTTGTCTTGATTGTTCAAGTTTATCATTTCACCTTCTTCTCCTGTCCTTGCGTTTAAATCTCCTCCTATTATAAGGTTACCTTCCTGTGTAGGGTCTAAACTTTGATCTACTTCCTTGCATATTTCTTTCATCTTTCATCGCAGTAAATTGTCATTATTCTCCATTCTTTACCTTTTATTTCTACTTTCCTTTCTAGAATATTTTCTAAGTAGTGATTTTCGTTTTCATTCTCTTTTATTTCTTTTTTCACTCCTGTCAAGATACCTCCTTTTGCTCAACCCTTCTTATATTTTCTTGTCGCATATTTGTTTTTCCAAATAAAGTTATCTGGAAATTTATTTTCCCAAATTTTCCCATCTTTTTCCTCCAACCATGTTTCTGTAAGTCCTATTATATGAAACTTTTGTAAAGTCCATTTACCGTAATTTTGAAATGACGTCACAGTTGAAAAACTCACCTTGTTGCCAATTCGTAAACTGTCAAAATAAGTTAGGTTATATCGAGCAACTTCTAAAAATATATTGATAACCTATATTTCCTATGGAGGAAAGGAATTATTGTAAATTATGATGCAGAGCAGTTCTTTCTAACCGATTTGTCGCGAAATTTATGGTTTATATTATATTAAGTGTGTAATGTAGTATTTAAAAAAAAAAAGTTAAATTTCAGTGTATAAGAATCATCAGAAATATTTGTTTTTAGAAATGTGTCGTGTTCTTTTAATACTTTTTATACAATTTACTTTAATTTTTCGCTTGGTGTCACATTGACACAGCAGGTTCGGGAAGCAATCGCGGAGTGTTCCGAGTCACACTGTTTAACTCCAGACCGCTCGAATAAACGCGTTTAGACCTTTTCTCGAACGCTCCGAGCTTTCTTCCTGAACTCACTAAATGATATCGGAAAGCAATGATAAAGAGACAAATTTTTTATTATTCGAATAGAAATTTTTTAATTTCAGATGTTAGGTACAATTTTGTTTTGAATAATGAATATTCAAATATTATTTGCAGTCAAACAGTTTATTGCCGCTAGCTGCAAGTGTAAATTTCATGAGTATGCTAAAATTACTTTTCGTTTGCATTTGATGATAATAAACCGTTCTACGTAACAGACCTGTAGGTTATAATTACAAAAAAAAAGAACGTAACAAATGTAAATAGAACATATTTTATTAATCATATATAATATTTGTTTATCGACCAAGATACAAAATTAAATATTGTTTTTGTTCATTTACATTACAAATTCTGAAATCTTTTAAAATATACAAACACAATCTACAGATAAAATTACGTTATAGAAATATCACCCATCATATTTGATATCTATTACTCTTTTATGAGTTTTAAAAAACCCTTAAAGTTTGGTCTGAATCGCTCTGTCAGAAATAGTAGTTTACTAATACCATTGCAGTTTTTAAAATTTAATTCGACTAATATCTCGAAAACTATTGCTACGATCAAGCTAAAATTTGATATCTACTATTCTTTTATGAGTTTTAGAAAACCATTAAATTTTAGTCTTAATCACTCTTGTTGGAAATATTAATTAATATTTTTGTTATGTTGTGTAAACAAATTTGCAGACCGCCGGTCGACTTAACAGGAAAAAGTTTATGGCAGTCCCTAATGGTTTATGGCGGGCTAATTCCTTTTAAGTTAAGCCGACATCTGGGGTCCATATTTTTTATTAGTTCTTAAGATTTACTAGAACTGAATATTAAGAATTCAGTCACTATTCAGATCTTGTATAATCAACACTGTTCTTTTCATTTTGTTTAATAAACTTTACTAACCTACCAGCTCTCTTCTTTTCTATGGCTCTCTTTTATTTTATTCTTGTCTTACACAGAATAACGTAATCCCAACAACTTGTTGAAGATAGCGTACATTTGTGTGTTTAGTATATTAAACATAGGTGTAATATGTTTTTGCACAGACTACTATTTTGAATATAATAATGTTGTTGTAGTTACAAAAAATAGTTTTTGTTTTGTCCTTACTGATGACTGTAGTTTTTACAATAAATATCTAGATTTAAAAGGTTATGGGCCCAGATTACGTGGAATCTGGAAAATTAAGTTATTTTTGAATTAAGTGCATTTAAATATACGTTGAGTGAATGATAAATGTACTGTGAAGTACTGAAAAATTAACTTTTTATTGTTGAACTCTGGTGATATTGTTGTAAAACAAAATGGCCGATCCTGTCATCAAAATGGAAAAACTGGTTGATGTTTCCAACTGGTCTGGATGGAAACTTTTGATGACACTTATGTTACGGAAGCATATGCTACTCGATTTGGTTACTGGTGCTCGTAGGAAACCAGAAAAACCAATTGATGTGAGTGATGCTTCACAAAGCGAGTATGAAGAGAAGTTGGCAGCTTGGATGAAAGCGGATGCAGACGCTATGTTTTACATCGTGAGCTCGCTGGGAGAAGAGCCCCGTCAACTAATTCTTACATGCACGACAGCATATGAAGTGTGGAGACTTTTGCTTAGCGTTTATGAGCAAAGCAATGAGCAACGACGTGACCGTTTGCTATCTGAGTTCTTCACAAGGCATCTGCATACTATGCACGAGATCGCTTCAGTAAGGCGTCGAAGAAAAAACCCAGAGATGAAAATAATCTAAAACAGGATAAAAAGCTGACACAGTCTGGAGCATGCAGTACAGCGAGAGCGTCAGAAAAATGTTCTGAATGTTTTTGGCATGCGTTGTTTTAAGTGTGGACTTCAAGGACATTTACAACGTGATTGCCGTAAGAAAGAGGACAAGGATAACATTTCAAGTAAATTACACTCATTTATGTGTTACGATGGGGTTTCCAAGTCCGATCACTGGCTAGCTGATAGTGGTGCTACGGTGCATGTCACTCCGAAACGAAGTGACTTCATAACGTACAAGTCATTCTTAGAACCTCAGCCAATGTGTGGTTTTAACGGGAACAACAGCTCTTTTGCTCTTGGGCAAGGGACTGTCTTAGTCGACGTGAAACTGGGTGCAAATTGGGTGCGCAAGCAGTTGGAGAATGTTCGCCATGTACCTGAAGCTAGTAGAAGATTGTTCTCGATACATAGTGCGGCATGTAAAGGATATACTTTTGTTGCAGATGCAAGAGGCTGCAAATTAATGCGTAACAATCAGGTTCAGTTATGCGGAGTAGTGCTTGACAATCAGTATGCACTACATATGAAAGTAGTGGAACAAAAAAGTACAGCCATATATATTACTGATGCCAGTAACACCTTGCAATTGTGGCATGAACGATTAGGACACCAAAATAAGAAACATGTAAAGTGTGTTCTTAAACGGTTTGGAATTGAAGTTTGTGCAAACGGTGAGTTTTGTGATGGTTGTGCTCTCGGAAAAGCACACCGTGAAAACTTTAAGTCGAGACCGAACCGACCACAGACAATTGGAGAGCAAATAAATGCTGATGTGTGTGGACCGATTGAGTGTGTGTCAACTGCGGGCAACAGATACTTTGTGCTTTTTAAAGACGATTATAGCAAATATCGCCGAGCATATTTTGTCGCGAATAAAAGTGATGTGGCTGGATGTTTAAGAGACTTTTTAAATGAAGCGAAAACAACAGGACATGTGATAAAAGAACTTTTATGTGACAACGGTGGAGAATTTACCGGGTTCAAAACACAAGCGGTGTGTAAAGACTTTGGAGTGCGAGTACGAACTACAGCACCATATACACCCGAACAAAATGGCGCTGCGGAACGCGAAAATAGAACAATAGTTGAATCAGCACGTTCAATGTTGTATGCGCGTCAAATGCCTAAACATTTATGGGCCGAGGCTTGTAACACGGCCATATACTTGCTGAATTTAACAGGCCAAACATCAGAAGACAAGTCACCTTATGAACTGTGGTTTGGAAAGAAAATTCATAGCATTGACCATTTGAGGGTGTTTGGTACAGAGTAATACATTCACCTTCCTAAACAGCTCCGAAAGAAATTTGATGCCAAGAGCGAGGCAGGAATTCTTGTGGGCTATCATGGCGAACGAGAAGGTTATCGTGTATGGATTTCGAAGAGAAGACGAGTAGTTGTAAGTCATGATGTAATTTTTAAGCCTGAAACTACTCGATCCGTTCAAACTACAGAGCTAATCGTACCAGTGACTTCGAAACCAGATGATTCTAAAGTGTCAGTAGATCATCAGGAAGAGGTTCCTGAAATAGAAGATGAGGAGATAGAGGTTTCGGAGGAAGAATCTGAGTCAAGTGACAAAGAATGTTCTGACTCTGATCTTGGTCGAGGTAAACGAAGCAAACGTCTCCCTGCGTATTTGCGCAGTGGTGAATTCGCTATGTTTGCTGAAAAATGTCAGCGGGAAGTGTCCCAATATCCGCAAACCTATCGGGAAGCCATGAGGAGCAAGAATGCGGAAGAATGGAAAGCTGCGATGGACGACGAGATGCAGTCACACATAGAAAATGTTACCTGGAATCTCGTTCCAAAACCCCCAGGTGTGCGCATACTCACATGCAAATGGGTAATGAGGATGAAAAATAATTCAGATGGCTTACGAGAGAGATACAAGGCTAGACTTGTTGCTCGTGGGTACGCACAGAAGAAAGGAATCGATTATGACGAGCTCTTTAGCCCTGTAGCTCGTTATGATACAATTCGAACAATGCTCAGTGTTGCAGCTGCAGAAAATTTGGAGCTGCTGCAGTTCGATGTGAAAACTGCCTTTCTGTACGGCAGTCTTCAGGAGGAAGTGTACATGAAGCAACCGGAAGGCTATGACGATGGTTCTGGACGTGTCTGTAAGCTAATTAAGTCGCTGTATGGTTTGAAGCAGGCACCTAGGTGCTGGAATGCACGATTTTCTAATTTTACGAAGAGACAAGGTTTGATAAGCAGCAAAGCTGATCCATGTCTCTACATACGCAAACAGAATGGTAAGAAGTTGCTATGTGCTATATACGTGGACGACGGATTGGTGATGGGCAGCGACAAAACAGAAGTGCAAAATTTTGCAACAGCACTTACTAAAGAATTCGCTGTAACGATGGGGTCCCTTGGGAATTATTTAGGGATGCAGATCGTAAAGCACCAAGATGGTTCCATAAGAGTTGATCAGAGAGCATATACGGCAAAGTTACTAGCGAAGTTTGGTATGCAGGATTCAAAACCAGTAACGACGCCAGCTGATAAACCAGAAAATGGAACAAAGAAAATTGGCACGGAAGTACCATATCGTGAAGCAGTTGGTAGCTTAATGCACTTGATGACGACTACAAGACCAGACATTGCATATGCTGTAGGTATAGCTGCACGTGCAATAGAATCACCAACGGAAGCAGACTGGATGCGAGTTAAGCGAATATTTAGATACTTGCGAGGTACAGTGTCCGTTGGTCTACAATATACACCAAAAGGTAAGCCAGGAATATTGGAAGTTTATACGGATGCTGACTATGCTGGTTGTACGGAGACCCGCAGATCAACTTCTGGACTTATAAGTAAGTACTCTGGTGGAGCAATCTCCTGGAAAAGTGAAAAGCAGAGAAGTGTAGCAGTGTCAACAACCGAAGCAGAGTATGTGGCAGCGTGTGAGGGTGCCAAAGAGATAATTTGGCTGAAAAGACTCCTTTCGGAGATAACCATGTTACAGGATGTACCAGTACTTCGCATAGATAATGCGAGTGCCTTAAAATTAACTAAAAACCCTGAATTTCACAAACGCACAAAACATATAGATGTGCGTTATCATTTTGTTCGAGAGAAATATCTCAGTGGTGAAATTGAGCTGGAACATGTGCCAGGAGAAAATCAGCTGGCTGACATATTTACAAAGCCATTGGGTCGAGTAAGATTTATGCAGTTACGAAGTCATATTGGACTAGTAACTTGTGACAGCTGAATTCATAGCAAAAACCAAACACACGAAATGTAGGAGGAAGTGTTGAAGATAGCGTACATTTGTGTGTTTAGTATATTAAACATCGGTGTAATATGTTTTTGCACAGACTACTATTTTGAATATAATAATGTTGTTGTAGTTACAAAAAATAGTTTTTGTTTTGTCCTTACTGATGACTGTAGTTTTTACAATAAATATCTAGATTTAATACAACTCTGTTAGAAATGTCTTTCAAAATAATTAATAACCCAGCAAACATTCAACTAACGGCCGAATGCAGGCAAACTGCTTTTATGCTGGTAAATTACTGGCACCAAAAGTAAGTGCAACGCCAGTATTAATAATGTACTTCACATTTGTATTTCGCATTCCGCCTATACGAAGTACTTTACCAGCATTTTATAAGCACTCTTCTTCACTCATACTTTTTACTTAAAACCATCAGAAATAAATCTTGCAACTAATGCGATTATTTTGCACTTTACCGTTGCTGGGCCGGCAACTGATACATCAATGGGCCAGTAACGGCCACGGGGACACCGGGGTACTGACCCATTACTTTCAATGCCGGGGAGTATGTGCTTTACCAGTACTGGCCCGTATAAAAATGTTTGCTGGGAAGAGACACAACTGTCCTTTGAGCACGGCTACTAAGAGCTTTGGGCATTTTTATTACAGTAAAATTAAAAAAATAAATAAAATATAACCTAAATAAGCACTTAAATGTCAACCTGACAAATAACGATTGAACAATCCAATTACAAACTGACAACATTGCAAAAATTTACCAACATTAAATAAATAAATGTACTAACTGAGTTATGGATGGATGTTGATTAAAACATATCATAACGTTGGTACTTAAATTAACCAAGTGTGATGTCATCTCATATTTATTGTGAATGGAGTTTATATAGTCCCAAAATTCTTCATCCTTTCCTTTTAATTCTTTAACATTCCAAAACCTTATCGATATTGTACTCATTTTTTCCTGTTCATTGCCTTGTCGTTCCTTTCTCTCCTGTTCGTTTTGGTAGTTAGCTAATAGTTTTTTTAACCTGGTTTTAAAATCTTTTGCATATCCTCCCATTCAAATCTTTCCTCGTCTATCTCTATCCATTTGTAACCAATTTTGGTATATTTCCCTTTCCCTCCTTCTTCTTTTGCGTGATGCCTAATTTTTTCTTGGATCATTCTCTCGTTCCTTGTCAGGTCGTGGTCGATGTAGATATTCTTACCTCTCAGTACCTTTTTACTTGCAATTATTTCTTTTTTTTTTGCCCCCAACTTTTTATTTTAGCAATAACTACTTCCTTTCCCGGTATTTGTCCCGTTGCGTATACTTCTAGCAGTTCTACCTTTACCTTTAAACAGGTTTCCAGAAAGTCTGTAACTTGCTACTGAATTTGTTTTTTTCCGGTGTTAATCCTCTTATTACTATATTGTTTTTCATTTTCTGTTTTTTTTTTGTAATTCCATCCTAGTCTCTATTTCCATAAGTCTCTTTTCTAGTTTCTGTTTCTCGTTTTCCCATTCTTCGGCTTTTTGTTTGCATTCTTCTATTGGTTTCCTGGATTTTTCGATCATTACCGCTATCTGTTTATTGTTTTCCTTTAATTCATTTTTAACTCTCTCGTTTTCGTTTCGTAGTTCTTTAACTTACTCTTTCATCTCTTCGTATCCTAATCCAATTTTATCCATATTTTCCTCTCTTTCCTTTCTTTTTGGCGCCGGTGAACGTTGTGCCGTCCTACTCTTATTAAAAGGATTGTCTTGACTCGATACACTATCTGTTCGTTGTCTTATGTCCTGTTTATCCTTCATCTACTGCATCTGTCAGCATGCAACTATTCTCCCTTGTGTGTTGCGGGTCACTTCCAACTACTTCTAGCCGACGTGTAAAGGCGCATCCCCACTATGCCGCTGTTTGCCAGTTGGCAAGGCCAGCCGGCAAAGCCAGTGGCTGTATAAACGTCCACATCTGTGTTGGTATTTAGTTTAGTCGCACAATGTTCACCGAGAAAGATTTACTAATTGCTTCAGCTGCTGTTATCATACTTGACAGTGAAGAAAAAATACGCAAACGGCGCAAACGACGGTTTTGGGTACGTCCAAGTCTTCAAAGTAGGTCACGCACCGGACTTATTACCTTCTCTCTCTTTTTTTATTTCGCACGAAAAATGACACACCAAGTTCTTGATTTTTCTATCAATTTCTTCTTTTTGTACTCCAAAACTAACCGCAATTTCCAACAGAGCGTCACATCTCTTATTCCTGTCTTTATAGTCCTTTAAACGACGGTCCCACAAAACAGGACGATCCCGGTATAAATCAATCAAATTAAGCACTTTTTCGTTTGTCCACTCCATCTATAAACAACGTTGCTCATCGGAGTCTGAATCACAACCTGAATTTAAGCCTAAAGCCGCGTGATGCCTGTTGGCACGTCCCCACCCTCCGTTCTTATCGGCTTTCTTTGAAGGAGACCGACACTCGAGCGATTCATGTTGGCATGCCGCTGGCACGATGGCATGTGCCAACGGTCACGTCTACATTACTTCTGGCATTGTCAAATGGCCTTGCCAACTGGCAAACTGCGGCATAGTGTGGACACCGCTTAACACTGGCATCAACTGCTGGTCTAGAGTTGAGCCCTACCGTACTTCAATTCCGATAGAGCACCGAACAGATTTTAGCCTTGCTACTGGGAGCTAGATGTCGCTGGAACGAGTTAAGTAAAAACTGCGTAACCTACCTTTTACACACAAAATTTACCTGCTACCATAGAGTAACTAATACATATATTACTTACTCTTATGCTGCTACTTATTAATATTTTCAGTAATTTAATAAATCGCTCACCTGATATTATCAGATTATTCAGAAATATTTTCCGGTGTTTTTTATACCACATTCCCGTTTTTATTTGACTATACCTCTGCTTATTATTAAAATGAAAATTTTACAACGAAGACGCACCCACTCTCACAATCGAAGATTTTATATTAAAAAAAAAAAAATACTGATTATTGTGTGTTATAATTATCTTAACATGAAAATTTGAACTTTATTCATCACCTAAAACTAAAAAATATCAACATTTAACTTTTAAGTTTTAACGTTTTAACGTTTAAGTACTATTACTGAATGCTTGATGGATCATCACTAAACCATCATTTTTTATTTAATTTTTTCAATTTTTGTTTATGTCCTATGGGTTCACTACATGAGTCATTACTGAAAGAAATTACATGTCATAACCTGTCTCTTCAATTTCCAGTGTTTTAGTTCACGTTCAGTTGTATTTTAGTGCGTTACAGAAACAGTCGCTATAAATTTGTTTTAAAAAGAGGGTTCGTTTAAAAAAAAAAATCATACATTTACGATGTCTAGAAAACATATTATGTTACCTCTACATATCAAACTAAGGTTGATGAAAATTTTTGTCAAGGGTATGGATAAAAATGGTGACGGTTTTGTATATTTGAAAACTACATTTCCAAGGGTAAGTGAGGCAAAAATTAAAGAAGGAATATTTATAGGGCCTCAAATAAGACATTCAATGCAAGATAGAGAAAAAACAGCTTGGATATGTTTTAAAGAAATGCAGTGGCGACTGGTGCAGGGAGGGCAACGGGAAAATACCCTCTCAATTATTTACTTTTGAAAAAGAAGAAAATCTTATAAAAAAATAATAATAGTAACATGTATTATTTTCATTTTACCCATTTTAAATGAATACTTAGTTTTATTGAAATGTTTAATACTTAAATTCGCATCGCGCCGCATTTCGCTTCCTAAAACAAATGTTTTTAGAATGGACATACGCCATGCAGGGCAAAAGAGCGAATATCTCAAATCTTTGTACGATTGTTGATGCGGGGTACACGCGGGGGTGAAGGACGAGCAATATATATGTAACCTGTAGCAGCCACTGCAAACATATTTTGTCCATAGTTTTAATTATCAGTCAGGGAGCTTTAATTTGACATTTGTTTGTAGTTCTGTGTTATTAGAAGGTTATGTATGTTCGATGTTTTAATAATTACATTATTAAAATAGTGTTTTATTAGTATAATTGATAATAATTTACTAGATACATTTTCTATACCTATAGTTTATGTGATTGTGTTTTATATAAGTGGCGAATTTTGAAAAAAAAAATAATAATAAATAAATAAATAAATTTTAAAAATAAATGAGAATGAAAATAGCGTGATTTCAATTTTAGAACTGGTTACCAAAAATAATTGAACCTATGATATAAAAATTAGACTTAAAAGTTTAGGACCACCAAGACCGGAATTCATTTTAAGGTTTCCGAAGAAAATAAAAAAAAAAAAAACAATAAAGTTATTTCAAGGAAATTTCATTCAAAAACCTTTCTGATAAGCTTTTGCCCTAAAAAAGCTTTTTGCCCCACTAGAAAATAATGTCACGAGTCGCCACTGAACAAATGGTAAAAAACTCTAGGAAATTTTAAGTCAGAAAATTATGTAACCATTGTAGAGGATATGTTAAAGGCATATGAAAACTTAGGTTACAACATGTCTCTCAAGATTCATTTCTTACATTCACATTTAGATTTTTCCGCCTAATTTGGGTGACGTTAGCGAAGAGCACGGAGAATGGTTTCATCAGGACATTTCAAGGATGGAAAAACGATATCAAGGACGTTGGAATCACACCATGCTAGCAGATTAGTGTTGGTCTTTAATACGCGAGACTTCGAGAGAAGATAAGTTACAAACGCAAACGCTAAAAAAATACTGCAAAACGTACATACATTATACCCATATGTAGTTTGTAATATTATAATAAAATGCATTTTATCTGGATATTTTATTTAATTTTCTTGGAAAAATGGAAGGTGATACAGAAAAACTAAATAAATATTAGAAATCGGCATATGTCAGTTTACTTATTTCAGCTATTTTCAAATTCTTGAATGTGCCTTTTCATGACTGTAGAGTCCAATAGGCGACACAAAAGTTTTCCCGCACACACAGCACAAATACTCTCCAGACGTAACAGGCATAGTATTAAGACTCTCTTTCCGTCTAGCACGAGCAGTCTCAGCTAATGTTATTCTCTGCTGTTCAAACTGCTTCACTGCACAAGACACCGAGTTTTTCCACCTGGTGCGATCAGTACATATCTTCTCCCAAGATGAATGTAGGAGGTGATAGGGCTTGAGTGAGCTCTTGACTATATCTTTATATCTCTTGTACGGGGCTCCAGGGTTTCTACTGCCATGTGATAGTTATGAATACAGTACCTGCTTAGGCATACGGTTATCTGGCATTCTAATTACATGTCCTGTCCATTTAAGATGTTTCTGGACTAGGGTAGCCTCAATAGTCAAGATGCCTGGGTTTTTTAGAATGTTAGTATCAGGCACATAATCCTGCCATTTAATCTTCAGAATATATCGTAAACATCTCTGATGAAATCTTTCCAACACTCTGATGTGTCTACGATAGAGACACCAAGATTCGCTACTGTACAGGAATACTGAGGGGACCACCGCCCTGTAAACCTTTATCTTGGTGTGATACTGTAGACCTCTGATATTCCAGACCAATTTCCTCAATCTTCCAAACGCTGCGGTAGCTAAAGATATCCTTTCGGTAATTTTGTCATCGACCGTGATGTAACCATGCTACCGAGATACATATTTGAAAGCATTTACCTTTTTAAGTTCGGTGTCAGCGATGTAGAACTTATGAATTTGTTGCCAGGCCTGATTTGTGCTAAAATATTGGGTTATAAGAAAAGAAATTTATAGTTAAAATAAATAAAGTAACAGGTGAATTTAAAAAATAACGAAAATGTAGTAAAACATCCGTAATGTATGCAACTGAATGGATATAAATGAATTGTAAAATCGATCGATCGGGTAAAATGGGAGTAAATAGGGATAAAAACTGGCAAAAATGGGACTGCCTTTTTGTACTGATGCGTTACGTAGAAAGAGATCCCTTGGCGATTAATAATACACAAAAGGGCCGTGGAAATAAAAGTTCAGGAACATAACTTACACCGACACAGCGTAGTCCAACATAAACTCACGTTCGCGTAATCAATACATAGTGGCATATCACATGCCGTGGATTATAATAAACATGCGCGGGATACCGGTCTGAAAGCGTGAGAATACTTTTTATTGGACGATAGTAGCAAAAAGACTCGTAGAATAAAAATATACTACTAACTGATATTCTACAATTAGTAGCATATTCCTAGTAATAATTCGTGACTTTCATATCTATGGCCAGCGGTTTAGAAACAGAAACCTCCCTTCTCTGTCCCTATACTGCTATCTCTAGGCATTGGTAACCTTTTAATTTATTATCTTTAATAATTTAAAACGGATAAACACATTGTCTTTATTATTTCATAGCAAAAAAAAACTGTGTAGTAGAACATTTAAGACAACTAGATATATCCATCTTATATTTTTTAGCACAAATGAATGGTTGGATGGAGTCTTGTCATCCATAATGCGTAAGACCTGCGCTGAAGACACTCCAGATGAAAAATGGATCTTATTTGATGGTCCAGTAGATGCTGTTTGGATTGAAAATATGAACAGTGTCATGGACGATAACAAGATTTTAACTTTGATTAACAGCGAAAGAATCACGATGCCAGAGCAAGTATCACTGCTGTTTGAAGTAGGAGACCTGTCAGTAGCATCTCCTGCTACTGTCAGTAGATGTGGCATGGTGTACAATGATTACAAGGACTGGGGATGGCGACCCTTTGTTACTTCCTGGTTACAAAAACAAGCTCCAAGGGGAGAGTTATATGTAGAATTGGTAACTCTCTTTTTCTTTTTATTTTTTATTGTTATAATTTACTTTTGTAAATGTATTTTGCTGCGAGATATATTTGACAAGGAAAATTACTGAACGAATAGACAGTAGTAATAGCAGTATAAAGAAAGATCTCAGTTTCGGGTAACATGTGGTAAGGGGCGCATCAAAAAGATGTTTTATACAAATGTCCCACATAGTTGAAAACATTTAAATAGTTATTTATGCAACAAGTGCATGAAGTATTGCTTTTTTTCACGAATTGGAAGTTTGACCGAATGAGCCGTAGGCGAATGTGTCAATCCCATGAAAAATACGATTTATGCATGTGTTTCATACAATATTTTTTCTACGACTGTATCAAATTGAAAAAATAAAAAATTAAATGTAACTTATACCTTTTATTTTGTAACAATTTTAAAAAATAACAAATCGTGAACTTTCTTTCATAATAGTAATATTAAAAGTACAGTTGTTACAGTTGAATTATTTTTATTAAATTTAGATTCAAACAATTTATTTTATTTCTTCTCTAGAAAATATTTTGATTTTTTTGCTTTATATCCAACTGATGTCGTTTAAGATAAGCTATAAGCTTGGAATAGTTACTAATATCTACATTATTATTAATAATTAATGTGGCTTTCAATTTCGAGTACGTGAACCATAATGTGGATGATTTAAAATTTCTTGATTTTTCCTCGAAATAAGCTAATATTACTCGTTCTGTAAAGAAATTTATTTTCATTTGTTTACGCCAACTTATATTTTATTAAATCAACATCTTTAGATTTTTGAGGTAATAAGTTTTGCTCTGCCTCATTTGACGTTGCAATTATACAAGGTGTCTGAAAAGAAATTTTATATTTAGTGGATCGATTAAAAAAAAAGTAAGCCGTATATAGAAAAAATGTTTATTAATTATTAAAATACACTTTTTGGGGATTTATTTCATAAAAATAATATCGTCTAAATGTAGACCCTCGCGTCTCAGCACTCATTTAATCGAACAGTAAAATTACTTATGACGTCTCGGCAGGTGGACTCAGGGATGGCTGCCATTTCGTGACGGATATTTTCTTTCAAATGCGCCAGTGAAGTCGGTTTATTGGCGCAAACTTTAGATTTAAGATAACCCCATAGGAAAAAGTCCATAGGGGTTAAATCTGGACTGCGTGGAGGCCAATTTATGTCACCTCTCCGGGAGATCAATTTGCCTGAGAAAATTTCACGAACACGTGGCAGAGACATATTGGACGTGTGTGAAGTTGCTCCATCCTGTTGGAACCATGTTCTTTGGTTATAGCCAGGAAAGTTTTGCAGTTCAGGTACCAAGAAGTTGTCTAACATCTCCACATAACGCTCTGAATTCACTGTAACTGCACGCCCCCTTTCGTCTTCAAAAAAGTAAGGGCCGATAATTCCACGCGCCGACATCGCAGCCCATACGGTCACTTTAGGCGAATGTAGGGGTTTCTGATGTTTGCGTTTCGGGTTCGTTGCACTCCAGTAGCGGCAGTTCTGCTTATTTACGTGGCCATTAAGATGAAAATGAGCTTCATCCGAAACACAAAATGTTAGTAAACGTTGAAAATCGCTCAATCACCTGATTTACGAAATTAAGCCTCTGACTGGCATCTTGGGGCTTTAATTCTTGCACCAATTGAATTTTGTAGGGGTGCAGCTTTAGGTCTTTGTGCATAATGATGATCTATGCACATTTAAAGCATTTGCGCGCTTCCGAATTGAAAGGTTCGGGTCGTCACGAACAGACTGATTAACATTCTCCACGTTTTCTACCGTTCTTGATGACCTAGGTCGCCCGGATTTTGATTTATCCAGCGTTGTACCAGTCTCTTCAAACTTTTTAACCCAATGTCGAATGAGAGGAATGCTTGGCGCATCATTTAAGTAGCGAAAACCTCGAATACTGCAGAATTTTCTACGCACTACAGTCGCCGAATCACCGTTTTTGTAAAACTCTCGCACGCATAACGCGCGGTCTGCTCCCGAGAAACGCTCCATAGCGGCTGAATTCCCAAGAGCCAGGCTACCGATTGACATAACCCCCGCGCCCCTCGGATAAGTTGCGTTCACGCAGTAAGCTAAATAAATATAAAATTTCTTTTGAGACACCTTGTACCTTCTGAAGTACATATTTCAGTATCTCAATTTTCTTGTAATTCCATATTTATATATTTCACAATATTTAATATCACAAATTGATTTGAATTGTTTTGAAAGCACTCTCTGATTCTTTTACGGACTGTACCGATAAGAATCCATGGAAGTTGCTTGTACCATGAGTTCAAAAAGTAATTACATAAAGGTTGGCTATGGAAAAATAAAATAATGTCTACTGCAATCTTTATACAACAATATAAACTTATGACATAAAACAACATTGATGATAGTTAATTAATTCTAAAGCTTGCAGTAGACATTATTTCATTTTTCCATAGCCAACCCTTATGTAATTACTTTTTGAACTCATAGTATAAACCCCAATTATTTTGTATTACCCTTACGATAGGAGTGAAAAAATAAAATGCTATGGCACTTTTCTTCACGCTTTTTTACTTCAGTTTTTATAGTGCATTTTATGCACTAAAACAAGTGAAATATTTTTTTAACAGAAGTAGAAAAAATTATT
Source organism: Liopterus haemorrhoidalis (assembly GCA_963971575.1). Taxonomy (NCBI): domain Eukaryota; kingdom Metazoa; phylum Arthropoda; class Insecta; order Coleoptera; family Dytiscidae; genus Liopterus; species Liopterus haemorrhoidalis. The sequence continues at coordinate 36,726,607 of OZ020612.1, read as the reverse complement.
TTTTCTGTTAACGAGGTTATAAAGAAACTTATACCGAATATACATTTTATTAACCGTTTCAGAAAATTATTTTATAAACCGTAAAAAAAAACTCGTAAAAATATACTAAAAACTAAACAACCATTATACGAAGGATGTTTCCAAAGTTCTGGGAATTTAGCTATTTTAACTATTTTAGGATTGAGTTTTGGTCTCAGGATTGAAATAAGGAATCCACGTTTCGTCAGTGGTTATTATTCGTTGCCAAAATTCATCACCGTAACGGGCTACCAGCTCTTGAAGTTGACGACAAGTATCAGACCTATTGAGTTTCTGTTCTGGTCCCAACAGCCTTGGCACCCAGCGCGGCGAAACCTTGCTAACGCCCAAACAATCATGCAAGATGTCATGAACTTGTCGTGTACCTATCCCTAGGCGCACACTAATTTGACGAATAGTCATTCGCCTGTCCTCTTTCAGTAGGTTGTCGACGGCAGTAATGTTTCTTTCATTTACCGACGTGCTTGGGAGCCCACTGCGTGGATCGTCTTCTAGTGATGTTCTATCGGTTGTAAAACGATCGATCCACCGATAAACAGTACTTTTCGATTCTGCAGACTCATTAAATACTCCTTGCAGACGCTGAATAATTGCTGATGTTTCCACACCTTCTTTCCACAAAAAGAAAATTATTGCTCTTTGAGATTTTGTTGCATCTTCCATGGTTACAAAAACAGTGCTATGAAAACGCGTCTATATCAGTCGAACACCTAAATCAGACTGAACAATATTGCACTAGATAGTTGCATAAAAATGTCAAGACTTGTCTAGCACCAATAACATTGCCTATAAGTTCTGCGTAATTTAATTATAGCACAATTCCCAGAATTTAGGAAACATCCCTCGTACATATACAGAGAGTTCATTAATTTCTGAGTAATATGTAATACTTAACAGAAACATTTAGTTATCAAACTTATTTCCAAGCTCATGTATACATAGGCGTAAATTCAAGTTTTATTACATTATACCAATTAATTATTAAATGAACACTGTTTTTTCTCTACACGGCAAAGAGTTAACAACAAATATGAAATTCGTAACGGATTATCGTTGTTCCTCGGGTGAGTTCGGGTCAACGCAGTAATGTGATTGGTTCTTTGTAAAGTTGCGACTTTCAGCTGTGAATTGGAATACAGTTTTGATATTTTGAAACTCATAGTTTACTGTTATGTAACGCTCAGGAATTAATTTAAACTTGCTCAACGTGCAATTCTTCAACAAGATAATTTTCATTACTAAACATACTAAAATTAGGTAATCTTTCTTGGGACAAGGTTGATCACAATTTTTAATTAGTCTTAATTTGGAGAAGAGTCCGTAGCCGGATGCTATAGTCACTGTTATCAAAATAAAAATATACTAGTACAGTACTATATACATTTTAATTCTCGTATTTTTTTTTTTTTTTTTCTTCTATTTTTGATTGATTCTAATAATTTTTGTTGCTCATTCATGAAAAATATACTCATTTCCATACCACCCGTGAGGTAGAGTATATATAAAGCCGCATTTTAGTCGCAAATACGCGACTAAAATATAAAAAATTTATGTGAAGTGTGAATTTTCACACATTTCAGGGTTTTGCAGGTATTTAGTAAGTGAATGATGATTATTTTGGATGCGAAAACAAATTTTATATTAAAATATTTTTTTTGTTAATTTTAATTCGAACGCCTAATACCATTATTTAAGTTTCTAAATATGTGCAGTATTTTTTTTTTTATATAGCAAGGTTCATTAAAAATTTTAAAAATTGCGCTTATGGCTTCCATTGGTTGTTATAAATTCCGTCCCTCTGATTTCGTGTACATTGAAACAGAATTAAATTATAATTTAAACAATTTCCACTGGTTATTAAATTTACGCTTTTAAAAATTAAATGCAACATTTGCCAAAATATAACTAGAATTTTGAAAAAATAATTTAAACAATATAAAAATTAAAAAAAAAAAAAAAATATAGTCTCTTCTCACAGGGTTCGATCCCTTTCGGATCGGGTTACTTGGTTGAAAAATCAACGACTAATACCACTACACCAGCATACATGTCCCAGTGTGGCGTGTTACAAAGCTATAACTTGTGTACATTATTAGCCAAAAATCACAAAAAATGCATTTTTCTCCAAAAACATAATCTGATCAAAAATTCCTGTTGTACTATTCCGGTTCACACCAATGTACATTACTTAGAATTTTTTCAGATTTTTAGTTTAAACCATCTGGGCTACAGGGTGTGGGACAAAAAAATGTTTGCATAATTTTGGCAAAAATCGCTTCAAAATAATTTATTTTGCAAAAATAAAAATTTGATCGTTAATCCACGTACCAAGGGCTTTCATTTGATACCCTACTAAGAATTATAAAAAAATATATTTTTTTTCGATGAGCACATATTTGTTTATATTTTTAGGGGGATATGTTTTTTAGATGTTTTAGTATTTTTCCTATGTGCGGGTCAAAGAGTTGTATAAGCATGCAAAATTTCATCTCTCTAGGTTTAGCCGTTTGGCTACAATTTTTACCGAACAGACAGACAGACAGACAGACAGACAGACAGACAGACAGACAGACAGACAGACAGACAGACGACAAAATGACGGTATAAGGGTTTTTTGGTCATACCTACAAAACCCTAAAAAGTATACATTTTATATTTTTTAAATGTATACTATTTTACTTTCTGAATAATGCAATACCTACTTAATATAAATTATAAATTTAAATTGAATCAAAAAATTAGCGATATGCTGTTTTGAATCTTACTTACGTATTTATTAATAACATTTATTAGAAATCATTAGATCAGGGCCGTCTTAAGAAATTCGGCGCCCGTGGGCTACTAAAAATAAATAGCTAATAATAACAAATATATATATATATATCGCAAATAAAAATTGCCGCCAAAAAGGCTTGCGCACTGTGGTTATGGCGGCCCTGCATTAGATACATAAAATCAAAGTAATATAGAAATTTATAAACATAATAATCCAGTACCAAGTACATATTGAAATAGTAGGTGATATAAGAAGTAAATAATAATCACTACTCAACAAATTTGAACTTTTTGTCGAGTATAATTAGTTGTATCTATCTATCTATCTATATATATATCTATCTATCTAGTTGTTTTGGAATAAATATGACTTACTGATGACGAAAATTGTGATTAAGAAATTTGTAGCGCCCTCAGATTTAAAGTTATTCGATTTTCAAAATTTACCAAAATCATTGTATCCAATCAAAATGTTATTAAAACAAATAGAATAAAACCATTTGATTAAAGTTGCGGAACACCTGAAAACGTTCGACGGAACTCAAGGGTTCCGCAATATTTGATTTTTTTTATCGTGTTTACACATGAAAATACAAGTAATGACCTAAAAAAAGGTCCTCACGTCTAAAATACATTCTCCTCAAGCAATTCTGGGGGGCCAACTGGGGGAAAGAGCAAATCCCCCCCCCCCCGACCCCACGCTAGCGCCACCACTGTTTGAATACCACTGATATAAAGTATTAAATAAAATCACTTAATACTTAGATTAAGATAAGAAAAATGAATTATAAAAATTGTTGATTTTGACGTGATTAGGAAAAAATATAACCAAGAAATATTGTGTTGATTTCGATTCAATTATTAGTTGCATACGCAATCTTGACATGTGATCAAATTCACAATTCACACCATTTTACTTTGTTGGCCATATCCTAAAATATGTTATTAATGCTTCCAGATGCAGCTTTACTTCGACGTATACTTGCAGCAAGTAATTGACTTTAAGAAACTAACTTGTGGAGAACCTGTACCAATATGCGAATTAAACGGTGTCATTTCTTTATGTAAACTATTAGAATGTTTTGCCACAAAAGAAAATGGATTGGATCCATTAAATGAAGAATCATTTGAAACAATGGCCAAATTATGGTTCCTCTTCTGGTAAGGATGACGTCATGCGATTGTAGATCTTTGTACATATTTATTTATTTTTATAGTTTAATATGGTCAGTGTGTGCGACAGTAGATGAGACTGGTCGTAAGAAAATCGATAATTATATTCGAGAGAAAGAAGGAGTATTTCCATTAAAAGATACAGTTTACGAATACTTTGTTGATGTGAGGAACAAAACATTTGTTTCATGGGAAGATAAACTACCAAAATCTTGGCAATATGATCCCAGGTATGTATTAGCATCATCGAATAAAAAGACCTAAGGAAGGAGGCTTCCGTGCTAATTGATGCCCACATCAATTTTTTTTTGTCCTTGATAAAGTTTTTTTTTTAATTAAATTTATTTTGGGCTTGACTGCTAGGATCATGACATTAGGATAGATATACATAAATATAAAAACAATATACAATTAATTTTATATTAATATTTTATTTATGTTAATAAATTGAAATATTCATGTTATTGCGGATGAGTTGTTCTGTAATAGAATAATCTCTATGCTTGTAGGGAAGATGATTCTGCGCTTTAATAATTCCTGTAAGAGAGTAGGTCTATTGAGGCTGTATTTTGGGCAGTTAAAGATAAGGTGGTTGATGTCCTGTACTACTTCTGGTGAGCAATGGCAGAAGGGGAATATGCTAGACCGATTCTGTGGAGATGATCTCTTGATCTGGTGTGGTTGAAACGCATCCTGCATAGTGTTGAGATGTAGCTTCGTTCCATTTCGGTGTTGAACCAGGTTTTGGCCGGTATTTTGGGTTGTATGGCTTTGTAATGCCTTCCTGCTGTTTGACTACTCATGTTGAACTCATCGTGCCATTTATTTCTTATTTGTGTCTTTGTATTGATTGTGACTATTTCTTATTTCGTATTTGTATTGAAAGTAAATGTCGCACAGTTGTATTTCCTCTTGAATAGATGTTTCCAGGGAGATGGCTTGTTTGGCTAGTGCATCTACTGCTTCGTTGTGAACGATGTTGGCATGACCTTTGATCCACACCACATCTAAGGATCCTGCTTCATTTCGTCTGTAGGTTTCGTGTAGGATTTGGTACAATAATGCATCATTTTTATGTGATAGCTTAGGTGCCTTTAATTTTTGAGTCGCGCTTTCGCTTTTGCTGTCGGTAAAAATGACAATGCTTTGGTTGACTTGAGGGTTGTATGCTATATATTTAATTTAATTTAATTTAATAATTTTATTGCTCAAAATATACATTTTAGATATAAATATATACAGATTTTTACACTTGGGGTGCTATAAAGCAATAAAATACAGGTCCCATCAGCGATGGGTACACCACATGAGCGTAAGCTCAGTTTGTGGCTTCGATTTTTGTAATTTTATTATAATCATCATTGCTTTGTAACTGTAGTACCCAGTTTTTAATTTTTTGTTTATAATTGGTTTTCGTAACAGTAATATTTGATGATGCTATATATTGATAAACGCATTGTATACATTGCCAACCACAGATTTAAAATATGTATCAAGTTTCTTTTTCTTATACTTAGCAGGTAATGCTCGCTTCATAATATTATTTCGTGTGTTGTATATGTGTTCTGCGACTTGAACTATTTCAGGATTAATTGTTATATATTTGGTTATGGCTGTTAGATATAACTGGCTTACTGTGCATATTTTTAAATCATTAAAAAGAGTTTCAGATGGATATCTTATAGGTTTGAATGCAATAGTTTTTAATATTTTTTTTTGGATTACTTTAAGTTTATTTAAGTGCAATTCCACTGCTCCCCCCAGCTTAAAATACCGTACTGAACTATGGACTGAACCAATCCGAAATAAAATGTTTTTAGATGCTGCAATGGAAATATTTTTCTTAATAATTTAAATAAGTATAATGTTTTTCTGATCTTACCACTAACAGCATCTATATGAAAGTTCCATCTCATGTTTTCATCAAAAGGAACCCCTAAGTAAAATTGTGTATTGGTAATGTATCAAAAGTTGTTTTAATGTTTTTATGTATCGTAAAAGTTTTGTAATGAGATTTACTTGAGTTTAAAGCCAATTTGTTGTTATCTAACCAATATGTAATATATGTTAGGTCATTTAATGCCAATTCTTTTAGATTCAGCCATGAGTCTGATTCATAATACAACGCCGCATCATCAGCATATGAAAAAATTTTACAATTTAATTTCAGATTTAATAGGTCATTTATGTATATAATAAACAAAATTGGGCCTAATATTGTACCTTGGGGGATACCAGATGTTATTACTTTTTCAGTACTCTTTGAATCGAGTATTCGAGTAATTTGTTTGCGATTAGTCAGATAACTTTTGAATAATTCGAGTGCAATTCCCCGAACACCGTATTTTTCCAATTTCAACAAAAGAAGTTTGTGATCAACAGTGTCAAACGCCTTTGCCAAATCTAAAAAAATAACTACGGATGGTAATGATTTATCTAGTGATTCATAGATACAATGCGTTAGTTCCGCAATAGCATCATTCGTTGATCTGTCCGGCTTTCAAACCCTGGGAAGAGACATTATCCGGACCACAGGCATTGGTGTTTTTCAAATTTTGTATTATGTCTAGAATTTCGTACTGAGTGACAGGACTAAGAAATAAAGAACTTTGTGTTCGTTTAATTTTATTCAAAAATTCTTGTGACGAATTAGTTTTGATTTTTGATGATATACTTTCACCGATTTTAATAAAATAGTTATTAAATTCTTAAGATTCCCGAATCATTTACGACTTCATTGTTAATTAATAAATTATAATGTTTTGATTTTGGTTTATTACTGTTAGAACAGTCTTTAGCTATTTCCCATAAATCCTTCGGATTTTTTTGCAAAATTAACTTGATCCGAGTAGTATTTAAGTTTTGCTGTTTTAATTAAATGTGGAATGACTTTTTTATAATGTTCGTATGAATATTTTAATTCAGCATTTGTTGGATCTAATTTAAACTGTTTATATAACTTATCCCGTATATGTATTGATTTAATAAGGCCTTTTGTTATCCATTCTGATATTTTCTTAAATTACCCCTTGAATATTTTTATCACAGAAGAATTATTTACAAGTTCATATATTTTATCACAAATATTATTCAAAGACATGTCTAGGTCCGGATCAATTAAATCATTCCAGTTAATACCAGCACTATGTTTTATAAATTTTATATATAATAAAGTCAATATGGTTTATCTTGTTTCTTTGATTATTAATATTTAAATTTGTTCTAATTTGATCTAAATCAATATGCAACATAGTGGGGTAGTGATCTGTAATTTTTGATTTTAATATTACAGGAGTCATTAATTCTTTGAAATTACCTCTTACAAAAAAATGATCTAAACAGCTTTTGGAATTGCTAGTTACTCTTGTATAATTATTTATACATGAAATAAATCCATTTTGACTCATAACATTTAAGTAACGGGTGTTTTTTTTAGAGGTATAGAGCATTACTGTTCAAGATGGCGACCGATTTAACAGCTGTCAAGTGATTTATTCTCAGTTTGGTTTGGCAATTCATCATGAATAGACTCACGCCTGAACAACGCTTGCAAATAGTGCAATTTTATTTCGAAAATAATGGTTCTGTGCGGAATACGTATCGCGCACTACGTCCATTTTATCGTCGACAAAATCGTCCATCAGAGCAGTTAATTCGATTAACCATGGAACGTTTTCGCACCACGTTTACTCTTATTGATAACTCGCATCCCCAGAGACGCCGTACGGTGCGTACAGAAGAAGCTATTGGTACTGTAGAGCGTAGCATTGAGGAAGACCCGAATGAGTCCATCCAAATCGAGCACAGGAATTGGATCTGTGTCCATCCACTTTATGGAAGATTTTGCGGAAGGATCTTGGTTTGCGTGCTTACAAAATCCAACTCGTGCAAGAATTGAAGCCAAACGATCATCAAGCAAGGCGTAGATTCGTCGAATGGGCCCAAAACGAGATTGCCGTTGTTCCCGATTTTCATAAGCGAATTTTGTTTAGCGATGAAGCGCACTTCTGGTTGAATGGCTACGTCAACAAACAAAACTGCCGCATTTGGAGTGAAGCTAATCCTCAAGTGTATGTCAAAACACCGTTACATCCAGAAAAACTGACTGTTTGGTGCGCTTTATGGGCTGGTGGAATCATTGGTCCGTACTTCTTCAAAAACGATGATGGCCAGAACGTTACAGTCAATGGTGATCGGTATAGAGCCATGATTACTAACTTTTTCATTCCTGAATTGAACAGCCATGATGTCCAGGAGCTGTGGTTCCAACAAGACGGCGCAACATGTCACACAGCTCGTGCCACAATCGATTTATTGAAAGACACGTTTGGTGACCGCCTAATTTCACGTTTTGGACCTGTGAATTAGCCTCCAAGATCTTGTGATTTAACACCGCTGGACTACTTTCTGTGGGGCTATGTAAAGTCATTGGTCTATGCGGATAAGCCACAAACGCTTGACCATTTGGAAGACAACATTCGCCGTGTTATTGCCGATATACGGCCACAAATGTTGGAAAAAGTCATCGAAAATTGGACGTCCAGATTGGACTACATCCGAGCCAGCCGTGGCGGTCATATGCCAGAAATCATATTTAAAATGTAATGCCACAAGATTATCTTTCGAATAAAAAAAAATTCATGTCAATCGAATAATCCATCGTTGTTTTATTGCAATTTAAAGTTCTATACCTCTAAACAAAACAGCCTTTAGTTATGGGTTACAGTATTATTTATTTTTGTGCATAGGATGTCAATGTTAATATCTCCTGTAATAATTTCATTTTTATTTTTACATTTTGTTGAATTATATTGTTGCAAATTAGTGATAAAAACATTGCCATCTATAGGAGGAGACTTATAAATAGCAGTTATTGCAAAATTATATTTCAAATATTCACATTCAGCTCTTAAAAAACTAAAGTTATTTACAATGTTTATATTTACGTTGTGCTTTATTTCATTATTAATAAAGATAATTGAACCATCATTTTGATTATACTGACTCTCGCTGTAGTGTGTGGTGTATCCGTCAAGATGAAACAAATTTAAATCACTAATAACTCTAGTTTCTGTACAGATAACAATCTGAAATTTATTTGTTAGACTCGAAAGTAAAACTTTTAGTTCATCAAAATTTTTTCCAGTTCTTCTTATATTCGTATGAAAAATGTTTAATGGTATTTTATTATTTAATCTTGAATTATTAATACTATTGAAGGCATTTTTTGATTGCTATTAGTTCAACATTGTAAATGGAGAAATTATTTGGTAATTTGTATTGTTCCCAGTAATTAGAAGCAGGGTCATAAAATGCGCAACCCGTGCCTTCTGAAGTTTTGGATGCATCTGAGTTATTTCCTATTATTCCTTTTCTGCGTAACTTTTTCCAAGAATTTTGTATTGTCTGATGGTAGTGGGAGATCGGGGTGGAAATATTTGTTAGGAAGGGAGTAATAATACGGCACCGTGAAACATGGGTGCCTCTCTTCAGTGCGCCATGGAGATATTATTATAGCTGCTTCCATGAAGGCTTCTATAATGGGAGGGGTTCTTTTTTTAGTCCAGTAGCTGTTCGTTAATATTTTAGTTACCAGCTCACCCAGTGGGAGATGTGTTTTCCTCATCATCCGAGAGGATGTGTATTTTAGTGATGGAAATCATCTTCTTAGGTTTAGCGGCATTATTTGTGTTTCAACCTGTAGTGCATTAATCGGGGTAGAGTGCATAGCACCAATTGCCGATCTGATAGCTCTATTCTGGACCGTGTCAAGAGTTTTCAGATTTGTAGCTGAGGCATTCCCATATATTATTGACCCATAGTCAATAACGGAAAGAATAAAATTCTTATATAAAGTCCATTTACCGTAACTTTGAAATGACGTCACAGTTGAAAAACTCACCTTGTTGCCAATTCGTAAACTGTCAAAAAAAGTTAGGTTATATCGAACAACTTCTAAAAATATATTGAAAACCTATATTTCCTATGGAGGAAAGGAATTAATACAAATTATGATGCACAGCAGTTCTTTCTAACCGATTTGTCGCGAAATTTATGGTTTATATTATATTAAGTCTGTAATGTAGTATTTAAAAAAAAAAAAAAAAAATTCAGTGTATAAGAATCATCAGAAATATTTGTTTTTAGAAATGTGTCGTGTTCTTTTAATACTTTTTATACAATTTAATTTAATTTTTCGCCTGGTGTCGCATTAACACAGCGGGTTCGGGAAGCAAACGGGGAGTGTTCCGAGTCACACTGTTTAACTCCAGACCGCTCGAATAAACGCGTTTAGACCTTTTCTCGAACGCTCCGAGCTAGCTTCCTGAACTCACTAAAAGATAAAGAGTCAAATTTTTATTATTCGAATTGAAATTTTTGAATTTCAGATGTTAGATACAATATTGTTTCGAATAATGAATATTCAAATATTATTTCCAGTCAAACAGTTTATTGACGCTAGCTGCAAGTGTAAATTTGATGAGTATGTTAAAATTACTTTTCGTTTGCATCTGATGATAATAAACCGTTCTACGTATCAGACCTGTAGGTTAAAATTACAAAAAAAAAAAAACGTAACAAATGTAAATAGAACATATTTTATTAATCATATATAATATTTGTTCATCGACCAAGATACAAAATTAAATATTGGTTTTATTCACTTACGTTACAAATTATAAAAACTTTTAAAATATACAAACACAATATACAGATAAAAGTACGTTACAGAAATATCACCCATCATATTTTATTTCTAATACTCTTTTATGAGTTTTAAAAAACCCTTAAATTTTGGACTCAAACACTCTATTAGAAATGGTAGTTTACTAAGGTACCATTGCAATTTTTAAAAATTTACTCTACCAATATCTCGAAAACTATTGCTACGATCAAGCTAAAATTTTATATCTAATACTCTTTTATGAGTTTTAAAAAAACCTTAAATTTTGGACTCAAACGCTCTGTTAGAAATGGTAGTTTACAAAGGTACCATTACAATTTTTAAAAATTAACTCTACCAATATCTCGAAAACTATTGCTTCGATCAAGCTAAAATTTGATATCTAATACTTTTTTATGAGTTTTAAAAAATCCTACAATTTTGGTCTCAATCGCTCTGTAAGAAATGGTAGTTTACTAAGGTACCATTGCAGTTTTTAAAAATTAACTCGACCAATATCTCGAAAACTATTGCTACGATCAAGCTAAAATTTGATATCTACTACTCTTTATGAGTTTTAAAAAATCCTTAAATTTTAGTCTTAATCACTCTGTTAGAAATGGTAGTTTACTAAGGTACCCCTTTCATTTAATTTTATATTAATAGTGTCGACAGTAACATGCTCTCCTAAAATATCAAATTAATTATGTTTCAAAATAATTAATAAGAGCCAAAACCATCCTTTGAGCACGGCTACTAAGAGCTTTGGGCATTTTTATTACAATAAAATTTAAAAAAAAAATAAAATATAACCTCACTAAATAAGCACTTAAATGTCAACCTGACAAATAACGATTGAACAATCCAATTACAAACTGACAACATTGGAAAAATTTACCAACATTAAATAAATAAGTACTAACTGAGTTATGGATTGATGTTGATTAAAACATATCATAACGTTGGTACTTAAATTAACCAAGTGTGACGTCATCTCATATTTATTATGAATGGAGTTTATCATAAGTGCCGTTGTAGGATCTGCCCCCAGTTAAAATGGGTGACAGATCGTCTTGTTAAAGTTATTCATTTTCTTATTGAAATATTAATCCAATACATAGTATTGACAAATTACAAATGACAACAAACTATTTAACTTTCAGTAAACCATTTTATAAGATCACCGTGCCCACAGTGGATACTATCAGATATGAGTGCATAGTTACAACGTTGTTGGCCTCTGGTTGTTTGGGACTGCTTACAGGACCTGTGGGTACTGGAAAAACTTCGACAGCCCAGTCTGTAACATCAACTTTGGATCCTATGAGATTTACCATTTTAAACGTCAATATGTCTGCTCAAGTAAGTACAGATTTATTGTAAACAAAATAATTTAACTGTTTGATCAATAATAATTTAATTCAAAAAGATCGTCGACAAGTTGTCAGGTGTATAAATTGGTTTTTGTCTGTTTTTATAATTTAGAAATGTTTTTTTATTACCGTTTATGATAAAAATCTGATCATCTCATTTCTCTAATTGGAAATTAAAAAACTGGTCCTCAAATTATTATTTATTTAATTTTGTAATACGTAACTAGATCTGGTGACTTTAGTGATTGTTATGTTGTAAATAAACTTTTATGGAACTATGTAAACTTGTAAACCTGGATTTTCAATTTTTTCGTTGTATCAGGTTACATTGTAATGAAACCTATATTCATAAACATCTATTATGAATATAGTCAATAAAAATATTTAAAAACATGCAACATCTATATTAATTTTATGTGCTAGTTTCAACTACGCATACATGTCATGTATTCCCTCTCACGCTTTGATTGGTTTACGAAAAATTATTATTATTATATTATTATTATTGATTCCCCCAATTGTAAGTACGATAATACCACCTGTGCTTCCTTGGACCATATTTTTTTACATTGTCCTTTACATTGCACACCTAGACAAAAGTTATTATATAATATTTCTAATGCAAATGCAGTTTAAAATTTTTTTAAAAATACTGCTAACTATAAATATGTAATGAAATTTAATTACCAAAGCAAATTAAAATTCTAAAAAAATTTTGAAAGCTGAATGATATGGTTTAAAATAGCAAAATGCAGGTTTTTTTTATAAAAAAAAAACCTATATGCAAGAAGAAAATAATATTCTTACCTCTAGCCACTAATTCTTGCCTTTTCTAATGAAATTAAAATAAAATACCCCTAAAATTTTTGTCGTGAAGAAATTTTTTTTTAATTAAATTATTGTATATGTATTGTTGTATTTTTTTTGTGTATATATTTTGTATACAACTTTTTTGTATAAGCTGGCTAATATGGTTGTATACACTAATGGCCAATAAAACAAAATATTTAAAAACAAATGTTTTCTCTATAACGATTTGAAAGTAAAGTATTTTCTTTTACAAGTTTTCTGAATGCCTACAGTTTTGATATCCTTTTTGAATACACGGGCATCCATACTCTGAAGTCTGGTTTATAATAACTCCATAGCATACCGCATACGTAATAGAACAATAGGTTTGACCATTCAAAACATCTGTTTGTAATAAACAGAACAAAGGAAACAGTGTAATTTTTATGCTTATGTTCCATAACATATCTATTATAAATCAGGCGTAATACTCGATGTAGCCTAGTGCATAACAAAAATAAAAATAAAAATATTTCACTTTCGAGTGGTACTTTCAAGTTGTAGTTTCAAGTACGACTTGAAAGTAAAATATGTATGTGACATTTAAATATAAGTATTTAAATGTTATTTGCAAGTCGCTTCTGTGAAAACTAAAGATTACTATTTAACTAAATAAGGATTTACAACTTCGAGTCAATTTTAAACGAACTGTAAGCTAGCATGGTTTTCGTGACAACTTAAAAAATTAAAACTCCCATTCAGTTCCTCTTTAACCAAATGAATGAACTATAGGTTGTAATAATTATACGTAAATTCTAATTGTAAATATATTGTTTTCTAGACTACATCTAATAATGTGCAAGATACAATTGAAAGTAGAGTTGAAAAAAGAACAAAAGGTATTTATGTGCCATTGGGTGGTAAAAGGATGGTGACATTCTTTGATGATTTAAATATGCCAGCAAAAGATACATATGGTTCTCAACCTCCGCTAGAACTGCTTAGGCAATGGATTGACTACGGTTTTTGGTATGATAGAAAGAAACAATATAGAATACACGTTAAGGTAATTACTTCTTTAGTATATTGAATTGTCGACAGTTTAACTTGAAATTCACTTATGGATAGAAGGTTATTAAATGAGACAATTTTGTTATGTTTCACAAATTTGTTTATTATACTGTCGGAAGTTTCAGCTCTTACCATTGTCAAATTTACTTTGACAATGGCGAGAATGGCATGAATTAACAACAAAATACAAATCCTGTAGTTAATTGACTCCATAACGTAGCTACTTCTTTTTAACTTTTTACAGAACTAGTTCGGTAAATCGTTATTTACAAGACTATACTCTGTTCAAAATCAAAAAGTAGTAATCATGCAATGTTCACGTAATAATTTTGTGAAACTCTCGTCGTTCGTTGGCTGTTGAACCATGAATTCTATGCGACAGCCAATAGTGTAGCGATTTCAATCTTTTCTTTTCTATTTCCGCATTTAAAACAGGATATAGTACTATGCACTCTAAAAAAAGTAGTGTTAAAGGGACTTCATGATCCACTAAAAAATGAACTTTTAGTGTACCATGAATCCCTCGCTTTTTGTTTAATTATTTACACTTCTTTTTTGGTTAAATTTAGTGTAAAGTTTACACTTACATACTGGTTAAATTATAGTTTTAGAAAATAAATAGTGTTAAAGTAGTGTTAATTTTAACACTGAAAGTAATATTTCATAAAATTGACATTATCAAATGGTGATTTGGTTAAAAATAGTGAACTTTTTACTTTTTTTTTAATGAAATTTTTAGCACTAAAATTTTAACCAAACTGAGAAAAATGTCACGGTTGGCTTATTAATTTACTTCATTTGTACTTACTCTGTACATCCCTCAACTCTAGATCTCCCTCAATTATGAGTATCCAGACTTGCAAGCGGATCAAGTCTGGACCCCCCCTTATTGTTCTGTTAGCTGGTTGCTATGATTCTTGAAAGGAGTTATGGATTGTTCAATTAAACTCAACATTTTAGTTAAGCTACTTTAACGTTATAATATTTACATTATTTATACTGACTTACAAATTAGCGACGACAGCTAAATCCAAATGAGATACATTCACAAACACTAAACACTAGACTCTTTAGCACTAATCACTAATTTTTCCACTGGACATCCCAATCCTTAATATCATCTCCGAGCTACCAATTGGCTCTCCCAAGTCTCAAAATATGTCCTCCGTTTTTTTAGCTGATCACCACACTAATGTTCATACGGAATTACTTGTTACATTTTATTTGTCCGACCGAACACACTAATTGTCTCTAACCCATGACTCTTAAAAACCAACTCCAACACATGACTTAACCTTACGACGGTTACACCCTCTTGAATATCTATCTTAAATATCTTAAAATTCACAATTTATTGGTGATAACTCAGATAAGTATCCCTTTTAAAAAATAACCCAAACATAATTTATATTTCAGACAAAAATTACTTATTATTTATGTGCTTATGGTCGACATATATTTTTGACACAAGAATTTACTATTTACTTTTCATGTTACATTTACAAAAGTCTCAAGTTACAATAATAAACATGTCTACCCTTATCTTGAATGCCCTCAAGTGGACAGGCACTTTTAAGGTGCCTGAGAGTGAGTGCCTGAGAGTGGTGCCTTTAAGGTGAGATTACTCGCGAGACTAGCTCTCGATCAGAGCGAAGGTGAGGACCTTTTTTTTCTCATCACTTAGATTTTGGGAGGAGAGGACCTTTTTTTGCTCGTCACTTGGATTTTGAGACGTGAGGACCTTTTTTTTGCTTATCACTTCAATTTATTTGCCAAGGGTGCCAAAACACGGCTTTACCCCTAGCGCAAGTTTTCCTTACTGCGGCTCTGCTCTCGATAGCAACTCTCACGGGCTGGTCCAGTAGAAAGCTGATTTGGACCGAATGTACTATCGAGAGTACCCGGCGAGCTGCTCGCCGAGAGTACTCTCGCGAGAACTCTCAAACCTGTGTCCACTTGATCAGTTGTGGAGAGTAGTCAAGATGGCGTCGTACTATAGAAAGGTCGCAGCAGCTGCAATAATTCTAACTATTTCTAAAATAGAAAAAAGTTGAATAAAAAAAATCTGCTGGATTAAGTCATTAAGTTTTTTAGGTGCCTTCAATAATTTCTGAAAATCAAAATTGAAATGGTGCACCATCTATTTTAAATAATAAAGTTGAATTGATTAATATTATTAAAAATTTATTTTCTATTTAATATATATATTTAATAAAAGATTTAAAGGAATATGATTTTTCTTTTTTCTTAAAGGAATATAAAGTAAAAGAAGGGAAAGTAAATTAATTTCTAATCCTATTCATGCTCCTGTAAAGCAAGTTGATGAAAAAAAAATAGATATTAAAAAGAATAGGGTTATTATTTTTATATTTGGGGCATGTACCTAAAAGCTTAATTTGCATATTTTGTTATTAATTACATTTTAGTAGATGATGTAGATGATGTACAGTTTTTTGATACTTTAAAAAATAGTTTAATTCAATTAAATTTAATTATAATCTGTCTCATTTTGTGATACGAAACTAGATCTGGTTACTTTTCAACAACCACACCTGGAGAAATTAAAGAAATCATAAAAAATCTAATATTAAAAAAAGCACCCGGTCATGACCTTATCACTAATAATGTTCTAAAATCCCTACCACCAAAGCCTATAACACAACTTGCAAACATATTCAATGCTTGTCTGAGGACAGGATACTTCCCCAAACATTGGAAACATGCTGAAATTAAACTGTTTCACAAACCGAAAAAAGATAAGCATGACGTATCAAGCTACCGCCCAATAAGCCTACTTCCCTCACTTTCAAAAGTTCTTGAAAAAATTATATATTCCCGACTGATAAAATTCCTAAACGAAAATAACGTCATACCGACTTTCCAATTTAGTTTTAAAAAGAAGCACGCCACTGTACACCAACTACTTCGCATTACCGAAACAATTGAAAAAGGCTTTGAAAACAAACAGTTCATATCTGCAGAATTCTTAGATATTGCGCAAGCATTCGACAGAGTGTGGATCCAGGGTCTTATTTACAAATTATTGAAAGTTAAAACTCCAACATACCTCTTGAAAATATTAAAATCTTTTTTGAAAAATAGAAGCTTCCAAGTAAATATCAATAACACCTAATCAGAAATTAAAAACATACGAGCAGGAGTCCCACAGGGATCAGTCTTAGGCCCTGTTCTATTTAACGTATTTGTGCACGACATGCCAGTTCCAGCAGATGCAACAATCGCCATGTTTGCAGATGATACGGCAATTGTTACAAAAAACGAGGTTCAAAACAGAGCAGTCAGTGATCTACAAAAAAACCTTGACATCACTACTGATTATTTTAAAAAATGGTGCATTAAACTAAATACAAGTAAAAGCGAAATAAAAATGTTCACGCTAAGAAAAACTAGTAACCTGCCAGATATAATTATTAACAACAAAATTATTCCATGGAACCCGCCTAACCAAGCAATAAGATATTTAGGGGTGCATCTCGATAATAGACTAACATGGAGACACCACATTACGAAAAAACTACGAGAAGCCCAAACCAAATTAGCGATGCTCTATCCATTAGTAAATAGGAAATCAACCCTAAAAAGAAAATGTTCCCTCTTAATATATAAAGGTATACTGAGACCTACCTTGACCTATGCGTGCATGGTATGGGGTGCTGCACACCGAACACACATTAAAAAACTGCAAGCTTTTCAGTCGAAAGTATTACGGATCGCCACCAACAGCCCGTGGTTTATCAGGAACAGCCATTTACACGAGGAACTGGGTATAATGACAATACAAGAATTCATGAAAAAGTTGTCAACAACATTTTTCCACAGAATTGGACAGTGCTCCGGTGCCACACACTATGAACTCGGCAAGCGAAAAATCCACAGAAGATTAAAGAGAAAATTACCACAAGACACTATAATAGACAGTGAGAGTGATAGTGCGGATAGCGAACAATCTAATTAAACATTAGTAGCGAATCAACAGACATAAAGTGAAGTGACAGGGGAGTTCTTCGAACCGACCCCACAACGTGACAAATCCTGACAAACACTGTATTATCAAAACTATGTGTTACATCATGTATGTAGATCTAGTTAAATAAAGAGTATTAATAAAAATACTTTAGTGATTGTTGTGGTGTAAATAGACTTTTAAGGAAACATATGAACTTGTAAACCTGGCTTTTAAATATTTGGTTAAGTTTTATTATATCGAGGTTATATTCACTCAAAAATTATATATGTCAGATAACAAATTGACATATCAAAATTGTGATGTCAAATATTTTGAAAAGTGCCACTTCAGAATTACCACCCTAAGATGATATTTTATATATATAACATAAAAAATGAAATTTCTTTCTTAGTTTCGTATTACAAAATGAAACAGATATTACTAAAATAATTTTTATTTTAGGCTCTACTTAATTATTTGGGGTAATTAGTTATTAATAAAGGTAAAAATGTACATAATTTATTCTATCAAAATAATTCTTTTAATCAGGTACATAATGTTTTAAACTTTATTTTAATAAAAAAAAACGTATATATTTTTATTTTTAAATTGAATTAAACTTAAACTAATTAATTATTTTTAATAAAATTTAAAAAAAATGTTTAATAGGTTGGAAATTTTCTAAATTTGGGGGTATAAAATTTCCTACAAAATATTATGTTTTTTAATTCTGTCACGGTAATCGACACATTTCACGTTCCACAAAATTTTCCGGAGTTCGTACAAGCCGATTAATTTATTTATTTCCTCCGGTGACCAATTTTTGAACATCTTGTAAGCAGACAGCTCTCCATAGCACTCTCAGAATTCGAACACAGTTCGTATTTGGCGAGCTACTATCGGAGAGGGTAGGGAACACATGTCCACTAGCGAGCACGTTGAGAGTAGTTAGCTCTCGGAGAGTAACTCGCCACTTCAGTTACTCAGAGTTGTGTCCATTGGCGAGTAACTGCTATCGAGAGGTTCTTGCCACTATTTACTCTCAAGTGGACAGGCACCTTAAGAAATGCATTATTTTTTATCATTTAATATTTTACTCTAATTGCATGATGAAAATGAATTTATTTTTAAAATTTTATTTATGAATTAATACCAAAATTACCTCCCTTACAAAAGAACTTTTACACTTATGAATTTTTTGCTGTGTAGAACATCATTTTCTGACAAAAAGAAAATCCGGAAAGCTCCTATTCTCAGGTCGGATGCTGAAAAATTGTTTTACAAAAAATAATAAGATTGTATCGCGGATCACCGGTTCAGGAACACTGCTCTAAATTGTTCCATTGTTCTAGGATATGTTTATTATGTGTGCCATGGGTCCACCAGGTGGCGGAAGAACTGTAATTTCTGACCGACTTCTTAGTAGATTCAATGTCATCAATATGACGTTTCCAGAAGAACCGGTCATTATAAGGATTTATGACACCATGCTGCATCAACACATGGTAAACTTTGAAGATGAGGCAAAACGAACAGGTAAAATTTAATATATATGCAGTAAGTTCCAAAAATGTTCGTGGGAAAATATGGTTTGCTGGATCAGGAATCATGTCCCCGGTAAACAATTGTTTTCGTAACCTTCCCCGATTTTAATGTGAATAACATTTCTATATTAATAAAATTGGAGGCTATATATGTTTTTTTTATTTTTTCGGCCTCATATTTGTTTTCTGCAGATTTCAGATGATAATAAGCCAATATCTGCAAAAAAAAACAGTTTTTGTCTGTCTGTCTGTCCGAGATTCACGCAAAAACGGCTGGACATATTTTCACGTAATTTGGTATGAGAATATAGTAAAACCTGGATTAAAACACAGGCTGTAAGGCAGTGGTTCGCAACCTTTTTTGTGGTGAGCACCCCTTTGAATGTGAAAATAATCTCCCGCACCCCCATAAAAAATGTGTTCAGATTTTTTTCATTTGAGTCATATTTATATGTCAATTTGATCAAAATAAAAAGTGAAGAGCAAAAAAAGGAAATCGCATGAATATTTCTTTAAAGTTGATCAAATTAATTGATGTAGCATTCAGCGGTTCTTCACACGTCACACGTCAAAATGAAGATTTGAGTGTTAAAAAAATCTAGACTATTTAAATTAAATAAACTAGATTTTTTTATATAAATTTTATAAATTTCTATAAATCGTCTCGCACCCCCGGTTGGGGACCACTGCTGTAAGGTATCTCAAAATTTTTATTCAAGGGGGGTGATTCGAGGTAAAAAATTAAAAAAAATTTTCTCGGTTAAGTGTGTCCCCGTTTTGGGACGAAAGGTTAATGATACTCCCAAGAACCTAATTTTAAGTGGACTTTGATTCATGTTTAAATTTTCAGGCGACAAACTAACAGAATGCACTATAGATTTATATGTACGTGTTGGTGCAAAAATGTTACCAACTCCAACCAAAATACATTATTTATTCAATTTACGTGACATCTCCAAAATATTTCAAGGTTTATTAAGAAGTCACAAAGATTCACAAAATAATAAGCCTTTAATGTTACGTCTTTGGATCCATGAATGCTTCAGAGTATTTTATGATAAACTTATTGATAAAAAGTAAGTATTGTTATTAATATTATACTTGCTACACTTACACAGTACGTGTACCAGGGCCTAGGCGGGGGCAAGTGGGGCACCTGCCCCAGGCCCCTCGCCTGAAAGGGCCTTGCACTTCGACCGTCAATATATATATGATAGAACGCTTTATAACGTTCATAATAATATCAATTAAAACACATAAATCCAAGCACATATAAGCATTTATTACTACGTCTATTTACAATCTGTCCCACATATGTCATTATGTTATGGTTACTAACGCAACATATTACAAAGGAGGTCCAAGAACTAGTTTTGACCCTAACATATATATATAATATGGGGCCTCGCAAATCCAGTTTTGAGGCCCCGCAATTCCAGTTTTGCCCCAGGCTCCGCAAATGCTAGGGGCGGCCCGGACGTGTACAATAGATCTCCGCTAGCGATTTCCAAAATTCAGACAATGATTGCATTTTATGTCTGGACACCAGAATGACATTACAAGACAACTCGATCAGCTTTACTTTTTTACGAGGATCAAGTACACATGACTTTATATCTTTCAAGAATTATTAACCCTTTTAGTGGCTAATTAAATTTCATTTTACCGTACCAAACTGACACTTTTCTTTTGTTTGTTGAAAACAGGTAGAAATACACGTTTTTTGCCAGTTTAATTATAAAAGATATATGAGTTTCTTTTTTAACAGTGTTATTAACTAAATAGTCAGTGTCGGGTGTATTTTATGGATCATGTAAAAAACAGATTTATTTTTTTGAGGGTGTGGTACAAAAATTTGTATGCACAATTTTGGCAAAAATCACGTCAACATAATTTATTTTGCAAAAATAAAATTTTGATCGTTAATCCACGTACTAAGGGCTTCTTTTGATAACCTACTCAGAATTTAAAAAAAAAAATATATCGATGAGCAAATATTTGTTTATATTTTTAGGTAGGCTGACCAGATTTTTTTTACAGAAAAAGAGTATACTAAAAAAAGAGTCACCCCAAAAATACAAGTGATGAGCAAAATAAAAAAAAGGTCTTCACTCCTAAAATAGAAGTGATTAGCAAAATAAAAAAAGGGCCTCACACCTTCCAAAATACAAGTGATTAGCAAACAAAAAAGTCCTCACCTCACTCCCAAAATAGAAGTAATGAGCAAAAAGGTCCTCACTTCCAAAATAGAAGTGAGAAAAACAAGTGACCAGCAAAAAAGAGTATATTCAGTTTTTTTTTTTTTATATAAAAAAGTAAGAGTATAGAGGATATTACTCAAAAAAGAGTATAATAATCTGGAAAAGAGTACGTCTGGTCACCCTATTTTTAGGGGAATATGTTGTTTAGATGTTTTAGTATTTTTCCTATATGCGGGTTGTATAAGCATACCAAATTTCAACTCTCTAGGTCTATCCGTACTATATAAAGACGACAATACAAAACTCTCGATTCACGTCGCGTCAATATCAGATCAAACAGGTCACTGCATTTTCGGCACGAACTGTACTCGGGATTGCCATCGCCGGTACAGCAAAATTTATTCTCGCGAATATGGTTCGGGTTTACCACTTAAATGTATAGCATTTATATTACAAACACAATTCGTGATTAACAATAAAATACACATAATTTTTATTAGTACAATCCGAACAATATTCGAACATACCACTTTAAATGCCGCCGTCTGGCGACCCCGAACTCAGTTCGGGTTTAACACTTAACGCATTAAAATCGAAACCCGAATTGGATTCGGAACCACCACTAAAAGGGTTAACCCAAAGATTACCTTTACGAGGATCCTCATTGTCAGGGAAACAATTATTAAAATTTTCAGCTTATGCTCTTAAATGTTGACTTATTGTTGTATATGACTTTCTGAAACATTTCTATAGCTTCCTCTTATAAGCGACTATTCCAAAGAGCTAGCTTCTTCAGAAAAATAGCCACGAGAAGCGTTGTATTGGGGCTAGTAAATATTAAATTAATCATGGTTCGGTCAAAAGTTAGCTTCTGCGTCGACTAAGAAAATGTGCTATATCAGAGGTGGCCAAACTTTAAGACGTTGGGGGAGACTTTTTTGGTGAAGGTGTTCCCGCGGGTGACTACGTTTATTTAGAAGGTCCTTACGAATTGGTGTTATTTTTAAGGATTTGTTAGGTATTCACAAACCGACGTTTTTTTTTTTTACGACGAACTGATGAAGACATTTCATTATGACTCCTTTTAAATTACATATAATAACTATTTTCTAGAACTGATCCTGAATTTTAAAATATTTAAATATATGTAGGGGAAAAAAAGAAAATTATTGTTTTAAAATACTATTAAAATAAATTAGGAGTTAAATTAAAAAAAAAATAAAATACCGTAAAATATAAACAAAAACAATGGAATTTTTTTAATTTGATAGCATTTGATATTGCATAGTTTCGACAAGTTTGTCACAATTTGGCTCGTATGAACTTAAACTAATTCTTAAACACGATTACAAATGTAGATCCGATGATTGTGATCTGTTAAGTTTTTGCCGCATTGATGCAGGAAAATGCTAATTCGCATAAATATGTTGAACCAAAAAAGGCATTGAAATATGCAACAACTCTCCAAATATTTGGATATTTATCCCTGCTTATTAATTTCCAGAAGCTCACATTGGAGGCCATTGATTTTAAATGTACATCACATTTAATATTAACTGAAATAATAATTTTTAGCTGTGTTTTCTGCAGAAATAAGTTGCTATTGAAAATATTATTTTAAAAATCTACTAATTGCAGAGAAGAACTTTGAACTTTTACTTTAATATTATTATTTTTTTTTATCTAAGTACGCTCTGAATTTATCACTATGAGTTGTCAATGTTCAAGTCAGTTTCGCGGGCGACTTGCAGAGGCCTTGCGGTCGACTTCTTGGCCATCCCTGTGCTATATACTCGTGAATAGAAGTGTGCATATACAGGAATCGGTCGAAATATTTCGCGGACCATGGGTTGAAGAACACTGGTATAGAGGCAATTCTGTAGCAAACCTTGTAACCTTACAGACAAAATCTATACGAAACTGTCCATAACAACCAGAGCCGCAGTAAGGAAAACTTGCGCTAGGGACAGAGCCGTGTTTTGGCGCCCTTGGTAAATAAAAACAAGGTTCTTACCTCTCAAAAATTAAGTGATGAGCAAAACAAAAAGGTCCTCACCTCCCAAAATTAAGTGATGAGCAAGAAAAAAGGTCCTCATCTTCACAATGGCGCCCCTTAGCAAGCCCGTCAGCGCCTCTTTCCTTAGTGTGCTAGGGGCCGTTGCCCCCTCCGCCGCCCCTTACTGCGGCTCTGATAACAACACATAAAACAAATCCTTAGATGCGATCCTCTGTAGCCACAGAATTGCCGCATTATTACATTTTTAATACGAATATCAAAATTGTAAAATTGACAATTGCGATAACAAACGAATCTATTAGGAAGGTTTTGTTATTATTTTTTTTTTTTTTGGTTTGGGTAGACATTAATTTTTTATTATGAAGTGAATTTTGAAGAATATATTGCCCTTATTTGGAAGAAATATTTATACAGGGTGTTTGTTTGAAACGGGGCAACCCGAAAATCTCCTTAATTTGTAAAGATACAAAAAATCTTCAGAACAAAAGTTAAACTAGACAAAAAGGCCCATCTAAAGGTTACTATAAAAATTCTGAGGCACTTCCGGTTTCACCGAAGAAAAAAAAAAATTTTACGTATCTATTGGTGATTCGGTATTTGTATAGGTAACCTTTGTAAGCAAAAAGCAAGTCGATATCTTATTGATTCTAAGAGATATTAAGCAATCCTTGAAATCACAATTCAGCCCTTTTCACCTTTTAGGGGTGAAATTTAAAAAAACTGTCAATACCATTTCGAGATATTTTAAAAAGACATTTATGTGCCAAAAAGTAATTTTATAACTCAACAAACACAGGTTATACGACGGGACGTATAATCCATCTTGATTGAAGATTCACCACTTTAGAGGTTAATTAGGATAAAATTCTGAAATAAGTGTTTCGGCCTTTCCATGAGTAATCTTTCTAAGCAAAAACCAAGTCTATATCTTATTAGGCCTAATATTAAAGAATCCCTGAATTCCCCCTTTTCACCCTTAAGGTATGCAATTTTAAAAAACTGTCAATAACATTTCGAGATATTTTAAAAATACACATATGTGCCAAAAAGTAATTTTATATCTCAACAAACACAGGAAATACAACGGGATGTATAATTCGCCCCAACTGTAGATTCACCCCTTTAGGGGTTGATTAGGACAAAATCCTGAAAATAGTTTTTCGGCATTTGTATGGGTAATCTTTGTAAGCAAAAATCAAGTCGATATCTCATTGGTCCTAAGAGATAGATATTAAGGGTGTAATGTAGCCAATTCCAAAGTCAAACGTAACGGTTTTTTTTTTTTTTAAATGGTTGTTATGGTTACTTATGCGATTGTTATATTGTAACCGAGTTTAACCAAAAGATTAAACTCGGCTAAGCTTTCAGAAACCGGCCCTTAATGTTCCATCAGCACACCAAGTAACAAACGAAAAACCTTCTCTTCGAAAAAAAAAAAAAAAATCGAGGGCCAAATTTGATGTATTTTCAGGCCAACAAACCATATTATGCTACATACTATCTATTATGGTAATAACCACAACATGTACTTTTCTACAAACTGTCGATTTGTGAATACCATGCACAGTAGCGACACCATGAAACTAGGCTCAATTTCCAAGCCAGTGTAAACCTAAAAATAATTGCTCTTTAGCAGTTAAAGCTATATTTTGTGTTTTATTATATGCTGGTGACAGATGATCTGCACTGCGTTTATTTATATTGCCGTGCATTTTCGCACTATGTAATTTAAAAAAAATAACTTTATTTAATTTATATAATTTATTACCCGACAGGTTTGATGGCTCATGTCGCTTAAGAGCGTAATGTACCTAGGTTACGCGCAACGGAAACGTGCATTTGGAAGGGCCAAAGAATTTGAACCAAATGTTGTCGGAACAATTTGATTTTTTTTTTAATTTGAAGATAAAGATTGGCCCCATTGGATTTCAGTGTTAAAATTTGGTTTTATTTTTAATTTTCAGTTTTACAATGTCCTAAACTTTGTGTAACTTCACATCACTGTTACTCCGTAAATCAATAATAATTGCAAATTCCATAGCTGAAATCCTATAGATTGTACTTTTATCTTTAAAATGAGCCCTTGTTTATGAAAATTAATTAATATTTAGCACCAATTCTTTGACCCACACCGAAACACTATTTATATGAAATACTGGCATTTACAAGCATCGAGAGATGTATCCATCTGGTAGCGTGGTTTTAAACTAATCTAGTCATAGTAGAGGGAGTCTTAAGCTCCGCCTTAATTTTCTACACATATCTTTGTGTTTGGTGTTTAATTAGTAAGACATAAATTGTTGACTATGCTTATTCAATAATTTTCTGTTGTTTTATAAAAATTGGTAACTGAAGATCTTTGGAATAAAACAGTTTGTGATGTCAAATTTACGTGTTTTATTTTAGACTTTGCTCTTTCCGTGGTAGAATACAAATTCATATTGACCGATTTTTTTTTATTTCATCCCTAAAGGGTGATAAGGGGTGAAATGTGAATTCAAAGATTCCTTAATATCTCTTAGGACCAATAAGATATCGACTTGGTTTTTGCTTACAAAGATAACCCGTACAAATACCGAAAAACTTATTTCAGAATTTTGTCCTAATCAACCCCTAAAGGGGTGAATCAACAATTGGGGCGAATTATACATCCCGTCGTATTTCCTGTGTTTGTCGGGTATTAACATTCCTTTTTGGCACTTAGGTGTCTTTTTAAGATATCTCGAAATAGTTTTGACTGTTTCTTTAAATTTCACCCCTAAAGGGTGAAAAGGGATGAAATGCGATTTCAAGGATTCCTAATATCTCTTAGGATCAATAAGATATTGACTTGGTTTTTGCTTACAAGGACTACCCATGCAAATTCCGAAAAACCTATTTCAGGATTTTATCCTAATCAACCCTTAAAGGGGTGAATATACAATCGGGGTGAATTATACATCCCGTCGTATTTTCTGTGATTGTTGAGATGTAACATTTCTTTTTGGCATATAGGTGATTTTTAAAATATCTCGAAATAGTTTTGACAGTTTTTTAAAATTTCACCCCTAAAGGGTGATAAGGGGTGAATTTAAAAGAATCCTTGATAACTCTTAGGACCAATAAGATATCGACTTGGTGTTTGCTTACAAAGACTACCCATGCAAATTCCGAAAAACTTATTTCAGAATTTTGCCCTAATCAACCCCTAAAGGGGTCAATCTACAATTGGGGTGAATTATACATTCCGTCGTATTTCCTGTGTTTGTCGAATTTTAACATTCCTTTTTGGCACATAGGTGTCTTTTTATGACATCTTGATATAATTTTGACATTTTTTTTAAATTTCACCCCTTAAGGGTGATAAGAGGTTAAATGTGATTTCAAGATTCCGTAATACCTCTTAAGACTAATAAGATATTGACTTGGTTTTTGCTTACAAAGACTACCTATGCAAATTCCGAAAAACATGTTTCAGGATTTTATCCTAATCAACCCCTAAAGGGGTGATTCTACAATCGGGGTGAATTATACATCACGGTGTATTTCCTGTGTTCGTTTATTTGCAACATTACTTTTGGCACATGTCTTTTTAAAATATCTCGAAATAGTTTTGACAGTTTTTTAAAATTTCACCCCTAAAGGTTGAAAAGGGGTGAATTGTGGTTCCAAGGATTCCTTAATATCTCTTAGGACCTATAAGATATCGACTTGCATTTTGCTTACAAAGATTAGCCATACAAATACCGAAAAACTTATTTCAGGATTTTGTCCTAATCAACCCCTAAAGGGGTGGATCTACAATGTCCTAAACTTTGTGTAACTTCACATCACTGTTACTCCGTAAATCAATAATAATTGCAAATTCCATAGCTGAAATCCTATAGATTGTACTTTTATCTTTAAAATGAGCCCTTGTTTATGAAAATTAATTAATATTTAGCACCAATTCTTTGACCCACACCGAAACACTATTTATATGAAATACTGGCATTTACAAGCATCGAGAGATGTATCCATCTGGTAGCGTGGTTTTAAACTAATATGGTGAATCTACAGTTGGGGCAAATTATACATCCCGTTGTATTTCCTGTGTTTGTTGAGATATAAAATTACTTTTTGGCACATATGTGTATTTTTAAAATATCTCGAAATTTTATTGACAGTTTTTTAAAATTTCACCCCTAAAAGGTGAAACGGGCTGAATTGTGATTTCAAGGATTGCTTAATATCTCTTAGAATCAATAAGATATCGACTTGCTTTTTGCTTACAAAGGTTACCCATAAAAATGTTTTTTAAAATATCACCCCTTAAGGGTGAAAAGGGGTATCATGTGATTTCAAGAATTGCTTAATATCTCTTAGGACCAATAAGATATCGACTTGGTTTTTGCTTACAAAAATAACCCGTACAAATACCGAAAAACTTATTTCAGAATTTTGCCCTAATCAATCCCTAAAGGGGTCAATTTACAATTGGGGTGAATTATACATCCCGTCGTATTTCCTGTGTTTGTCGAATTTTAACATTCCTTTTTGGCACATAGGTGTCTTTTTATGACATCTTGATATAATTTTGACATTTTTTTTAAATTTCACCCCTTAAGGGTGATAAGAGGTTAAATGTGATTTCAAGATTCCGTAATACCTCTTAAGACTAATAAGATATTGACTTGGTTTTTGCTTACAAAGACTACCTATGCAAATTCCGAAAAACGTGTTTCAGGATTTTATCCTAATCAACCCCTAAAGGGGTGATTCTACAATCGGGGTGAATTATACATCACGGTGTATTTCCTGTGTTCGTTTATTTGCAACATTACTTTTGGCACATGTCTTTTTAAAATAACTCGAAATAGTTTTGACAGATTTTTAAAATTTCACCCCTAAAGGTTGAAAAGGGGTGAATTGTGGTTCCAAGGATTCCTTAATATCTCTTAGGACCTATAAGATATCGACTTGCATTTTGCTTACAAAGATTAGCCATACAAATACCGAAAAACTTATTTCAGGATTTTGTCCTAATCAACCCCTAAAGGGGTGGATCTACAATGTCCTAAACTTTGTGTAACTTCACATCACTGTTACTCCGTAAATCAATAATAATTGCAAATTCCATAGCTGAAATCCTATAGATTGTACTTTTATCTTTAAAATGAGCCCTCGTTTATGAAAATTAATTAATATTTAGCACCAATTCTTTGACCCACACCGAAACACTATTTATATGAAATACTGGCATTTACAAGCATCGAGAGATGTATCCATCTGGTAGCGCGGTTTTAAACTAATATGGTGAATCTACATTTGGGGCGAATTATACATCCCGTTGTATTTCCTGTGTTTGTTGAGATATAAAATTACTTTTTGACACATATGTGTATTTTTAAAATATCTCGAAATGTTATTGACAGTTTTTTAAAATTTCACCCCTAAAAGGTGAAACGGGCTGAATTGTGATTTCAAGGATTGCTTAATATCTCTTAGAATCAATAAGATATCGACTTGCTTTTTGCTTACAAAGGTTGCCCATAAAAATGTTTAAAACATAAATTCACGATTTTGCCCTAATCAACTCCTAAATGGGTGAATACACATTCGGGGTGAATTATAAAAACCTTTATATTTCCAGAGTTATAACACTTAATTTTGGTACATAAGTTTCTATTTAGAAGGCGTTTGACAGTTTTTTTAAATTTCATCCCTAACGGAGTAAATTAGTTGTTTTTTATTCGATAGAGCGTCCCTTGACAAAGAGACATGAAATTTGGGAGAAATCCTTGGTATCTCCTGTGCTTCTTGTGTTATAATATTACTTTCTGGCATATAGGTGACCTTTTAAAATCTTGTGATAGTGTTTCACAATCAGTTTTCTTAAATTTCACTCCTATATTAGTATTTTTTGTTAGATATAAGAAATTCGGAGAGTACATTCCTCAGTATGACGTAAGAACCCACTGAGAAAGGTTTTTTCAAGTTCGGCCCCTATGTGGTGAAAAGGAGTAAAATGTTTTTTCACGGATTCCTCAATATCTCTTAGGACAGATGAGATATCGACTAGCACGGGTTTTCAGCTAGTCTATATACATAAAAGGAAATGTCCTGACTGACTGACTGACTCATCATCGCCCAGCCCGAACCCCTGGACCTAGAAACTTGAAATTTGGAGGGTATTCCCTTCATAATGGAAGCATCCACTAAGAAGAGATTTTTCGAAATTCAACTCCTAAGGGGTGAAATGTGATTATGTGTTGATTCAGTTGTATTATTTGTTTTAATTTCGTTTTTCTTTATTAGTCATTTACATATACAGTGATTTACTTGCGTAAACAGTGCAGGATCCTATTAAGTTACAGTCCGTAGGCTGTTCGATTGCCTGACTTCAGAAGAGGGTGATGTACTTCCTTATGCCTAATACCCAACGATTGTGGAATTATTTAAACGTAGTTATTTGTTGAATAAAGGTTGAGAACGACCGGTCTACAATGAGGGTCAGATTACAATATAGAGTGATCAAGTGTATGCATTTGTAATTTTTATTCCTTTACTGAGTAACAGTAATGTGAAATTAAACAAGTTTTGCACTGTAAAATTGAAAATTAAAAATAAATCAAAATTTTTCTTTCATATCTTCAAATTAAAAAAAAAATCAAATTGATTCGAATAAATTTGGTCTATATTTTAGGGTTTCAACAACTACATGTTAATTTACATCTTACGTTCCCCCCACCACCATAAATTGTCCACGCCTACAGGTTACCCGTCACCACACACCGCGTGGAGCAACTGACCTACGGGTTCAGTACATTATGTTCTTAAAGAGTTTTGACACGATATTCTAAGTTTATATGAAACCAAAGCAACAAATCTGCGTTCTACGTCTATGTGTATTGGAAACCATCTTTATAAGTAGGTATTTATTAAGTTCAAAAAAAAACAAAAAAAAAAAAATAGGCCATAATAACTAATTAACCCCGAGCGAAGCCGGGCGGGGTAGCTAGTATACATATATAATTTAAATATAATAATACAGTATAGCTATTTTAATATTGTAATTCAATTGTTGTAAGTTATTATGTTTTATAGGGATCGTGATTGGTTCATAGAGACAATGAACGAACAACTCGGTAGATATTTCGAGTTAACATACCACAGTCTCTGTCCAAACAAGGAGATACCAGTATTCGGTCATTTCATGAGCCAATATGGAACTTACGAAGATTTGAATGACAAAAAGGCTTTAAGGGATTTTATGGAAGTGCAAATGGAGGAATACAATGCTTCTCCGGGAGTTGTTAGAATTGATTTAGTGTTATTCTGGGATGCCATTGTGCATATTTGTAAAATTGTCAGAGTTATATCTCAACCAAGAGGAAATATGCTGCTTATAGGAATAGGTAAGTAAAAAGGACAGTGAAATTAACGACAGTGACGAATAAATATTAGTGATGTGCCAGATCACATGAAAGCCAGATCCGCGGGTACGGATACGGATTATGCACGTCCTGATCTGCGGATACGGATACGGATACCGACCTTGCATTGCAGTAGAAAAACGAACGACCTTGAAGCGATAGTCACATATGTCGTGCTGTTCCTACAGACTAATGGGTCTATTCTGTATGAGTTTTCTACCGCTGTAAGCGCTATAACTTTGCAAAATACAGCGCTGTAAGGAAAGTGCTATTCTGTATTGACACGCGTTGCTCTGTAAACTCTACACCGATGTAAAATATCTCTGTAAAGTTATGGCGATATTTTTCTGGCCGTAAGTCAGTTACAGTACTGTATAAGAGTCAAGTGGTATTGTTCGTGTCACCTAAAAAAAAATTAATGATCCAAATTTCGTCCTATTTCTAATGCAACTACTACAAGAGGATCATAACAGGTAATTATGCTTAAAATATCACGTTACAACCACACATAAACTTTTTTTTTAGAAATTATATACGAGTCAAAAAAAGATTGTTAAGGGATAGAGAAAATCCATTTTCTATCCCTGAAAATCATTTTATGAAGTTATTTAGATTGCATAAAAATTTAGTAATAAACACAATCAATGAATTAAGATTATATAGTGGACTTTTTTTTCATGCATACATGTTATCATTTATATATTTTTATATACAGGTTTTAGAAACACTGTATTTTTTAAGTAATGGATCCTATCAGGCTACTACAGGGGCTCACAATTTCACTTCTATGAGCCAGTCTATGGTTAGTAGATCGATAATAGAAATTTGTTATCTGATAACAACACATCTAATGCCAATTCATATAAAGTTCCCCACTACGAGGGAAGAAAAACGTGGAGTGAAAGAAGAGTAAGTTTTGCATAATATAGCAACAAAAGCAAGAATACCTAACTATGCTGATATTGATGATGATGAGCTTGAACCTGTAAATAATGAAGATCCTGAACCTGAAAATAATGAAGATCCTGTACCAAATGGTAAAATATTTGAAAAGTATTTAAAATTTTCAAAAACTTATTTAAAACTTTTTTTAACAGTTAATCAAGATATGAATTTGGGAAAGCAGATTAGGAATTTATATGTTCAGCAGTCCATTGCATAATTTGATGTAAAAAATATGTTTATATGGAATAAAGATACATAAGATGCAAAGAGAAACTTTTATTTTTATAAACAAATTATAACAATAATTAATAAAAATTTCAAACGTAAAAAACATGAGTATATGTGTATATACAAATATGATATACACTTACCGATCGATGACATTGATCAATACCTTAAATTTTGAGGTTAGAAATAAACATAGTGAAGTTAGCTACAATGTAAGCAAAGTTTAAATCGACCGAAATTACAGAATGTGTTACAGAATAGCTAATGCTCAATATTTACAGAGCCGCCGTAACTTGGCACTTTACAGTGCTAAGCTCACTACAGCGCTATAGTGATACAGTACTGTAAACATGTTTTTACAGAATAGACCCATAAAGCATGCAAACTGAG
The DNA here is from genome assembly GCA_963971575.1 of Liopterus haemorrhoidalis. Classification (NCBI taxonomy): domain Eukaryota; kingdom Metazoa; phylum Arthropoda; class Insecta; order Coleoptera; family Dytiscidae; genus Liopterus; species Liopterus haemorrhoidalis. Next base: position 36,694,037 of record OZ020612.1, on the reverse strand, counting down.
AGTACGAACAAGTAGAAATATTGTTACCGGCGCCTAAAAGCGCTTGTTGGTCCTTGAAACATACGTCGATGAATAACAGAAATCTTTGAAACATTATTTATCAGCTTACAAGAAGCTGACAATCAGTTTTCTGATATTTTGTTGATTTTTTGATAGTTATTAATAAAATTTCCTTGTTGTTGCGAATAACTGACATTCACAATTACTTATTGGCAGATTTTTTTTTATATTATTTTGTTATGAATTTGCTTTCCAATGTATAGTCTGCATAAGTGGCATGTTTTAGTAGATATATTACTCCCCCAAGCAACTACAGGGACATTTATTATAAACCAGGCCATTTTTTTTATGAAGAAATTTTGGTAAACAGGCACTGGTAATAATGTTTCAACCTGTCCACTAAACGGTGTCAACAAGCGCCGACAGCAGCATACCTAATTAAACGCCTGTTTATAAGCACCGAAAACAATCTTTTTACATGTTCATACCCAGACATACAATTTACGGTGCAATTCTGGACAAACCTATAAGCTGATTGACGGAATATATAAGAAACTGCCCATAACAACACATAAAACGACTCCTTAGATACGATCTTCTGTAGCTTACAGATTCGGCCAGAATTGCACTATTAGTTGAGTTCAAAATCACTCAGTCATTATCTTTGATTAATTTTACTCCAATATTTAATGTATACTAGACCAGGGGTGGGCATTAAGTCGATCGCGGTCCACCGGTGGACCGACGAGACATTTTGGGGTGACCGCCTTTACTAAGAGGTACATCACAACCAATCGCACATTACGCTAGACGGCTAAACTTAAAAGAAACATATTTATGGTACATATTTATGGTACCCAAATTTCCTTTCATATCATTGCATTATTCATCAGCAGGCTCTTAAAGAGGCTTGTAAAATTCTGAAAATGCGACATATTATGGGAATCTGCATGAAAATTGTGAACTCCATTCGAGAAACAGGCTCCCGAGAAGAATGTTTCGGGGTCAACTAGAAGAAAACGAATCTGACTAAGGGGAGTTGTTATATCATGCAGATGTTCGTTGGTTAAGGCGGGGTATATTTTTACAAAGATTCAGGGACCTACTACAAGAGGTGAAAGATTTCTTAGAATCAAAAGATGAAGCGTATTTTGAACTTAGTGATGACGTTTGGTTGATGGATTTAGATTTTGTTGTTGACATAAGGAAAAAATGAGAAAAAAAAACAGGAAAATGAAATTCTTCTCCTTCAAAACGACATAGTTTTAAAGGCCCATAGTTAACATAAAATAACTTTTGGAATGGACGAAGAAAAGTATCCTAATTTAAAAAATCAGCTGTAGCCACTACAGAACCGACCGCCATCATAAAGTACTTGTATAAAATACATTCTAGCAGCAGAGAAGAAATAACTTGGCCTAATATTTTTTAACAGAGATATTATTTATCATGACCATGGAATCGTTACATATACCATAAAAATTGAGACTACGACTTGAGTACGAAAATTTAAAAAAAAAAAAATTTTTTTTTCGTTTTATCAAAAAATGTCTCAAATAAAAGTTGTTATTTATTGCTTTTGTAGCAACTTTTCTTCAATAAATTTTTTCGATATATTTTTGTGTTGCGAAATATTCGCAAAAATCTTAAAATCGACACGAGTAAACTCCCATTTTTAGTCATCCGATTTTTACTGAAAGTTGATCAACTCGTGCCATTGATGACAGAAGCTTAAATATGAAGTTTCATAAAAATCCTTTCAGCCAAATCTCCTCTGCACGTGTACACAGACAGACAGACAGACGGACAGACACACATACAGACGGACGTACCGACAGACAGACCGACAGACATCATGCTAAAAATATTCAAAACGTTATGTAGGGACCTCAATTCGTGGAGATCCATCGAAATCTCGAAACATCAAAATCGGTATGATCACAATACCTCCCTTATATATGTTGGCGGTCGGTAAAAAGGTTGCATTTCAATTAACATGGTTTTTTGGCTCTACCTACCTGTGCGAATCTGCATTTTCGACGATAAATATAATTAAGCCAAAATATGGTTCCTATCTCACAGAAAACCACTTAGAATCCAATGCAAAACTAGCAGTTAGTATAGTTAGTATAAAAATAATATATACCGAGATAGTCAAGATTAGCGGACAGTATGCAGATTAAGCCTTCTACTATAACTTCATAATCTAACTTTAGATGAAAATTATTCACTTTATATTTATAATTTACACTGACTTTTTAATGTATTTTGAATTTTTTGTTAGTAAATACATCATTTGAAATTATTATATTTGTGACTTTTATTATTATTGTTATTATTACGTTGTAATAAATATTTGGTGGACCGCGACACTTTCAGAAAATTAGAAGTAGCCCGTGCCCTAGAAAAGTCTGCCCACCTCTGTACTAAACTGTTCTAAAACTATCGATAAGTAAAGTGATGCTCGACTAAATATGAATTTAAACGTCAGAGTAAAATTTACTCCTCTGAGCATTTTTAGACGCAAGCTTATATTATAATTAGAGCCCTGCAAATCCGCGGGTATCCGAGGATTATCCGCGGATATCCGCAAATTTACTGCGGATGCGGATAAATTATCATTTAAACCAAGCGGATGCGGATCGGATGCGGATTAAATGTCATATCCGCTTATCCGCAATATCCGCGTGAACTTTAAATCTTCGGTTACTTTCGGAGAAACAAGCAATTGTGTTCTGACTACGTAGTCCTCGGTTATTTTCGGTTGTCTGTATATACATGATATTTTGTAGCATTCAATCTCACTTTATGTTATTTTTGTTAAGACAATTGTCCATGATCAAGACTGAGTTGAGACAATCAACTTAACTTTCTTTTTATTATTGAATATATTATAGAAAATAATATTTTGGACAAAAGTTTCCTGGTACACTTTCGACGTAATTCTTCCTACCTCTGCTCTAATTCTGGCTTTTAAATCTGATAGAGGTTTTTTTTACATAAAACTGATTAGTAAGTTTTATTTAAATACCAAAATTTACCTACATAATTTTTTCTCGAAAATTTTATTATGTAACCTGCCATTTTTTTATACTACCCGAAGTAAAAAGTCTTGCAGATCCCAAAAATTTGAAAAATGACACATGTTGCTATTTGAAAAAGTTGCAACGCCTAACTCATGCGCGAAATGGCGTAAGAGAATTACTTGATCCTAAAAATATGAAGCACCTTCTATCAAGTAACTTTTCTGATTTTTTTTAAAAATTCAATATTAAAAAAAGCAGCACTCCACTTACTCCCTACGAAAAAGAACGCTTAGGCCCCCCAAAATTGTTATCTCTCTCTAGATTTAAATAAGTTATTAGCGCATCTAGGCCTTAAAACTTTTGGGGTCCCTTAGGTTAGGTTAGTAATAAATAAGCTGGTAAATCCAAAAATTTTCAGTAGCGTTTTAGAGCAGAGGTTACCTAAACAGGCGAAATATGTTAGTTCTTTCCTAACTGACAGCAAAACCTGTAGTGCGGATAGTGCGGATATTTTTGCGGATGCGGATCGGATGCGGATTTGTTATTTACAAAAGCTGCGGATGCGGATCGGATGCGGATCATGGATGTGCGGATGCGGATACAGAAAAGCTTATCCGCGCAGGGCTCTAATTATAATTAATTCAAAAGTATCTATATGAGATCCATTTAAGATCCGCCTTGGAGAAACGGAAACGGACCCAGATACGGATACGGTTATGGAGCTCCGGCACACCGCTAGTAAATATGCACTTTATCAAACGTTAAACGGTTCCGCACGAGTAGAGCATGATATTAAATTATAAATATGTTTTTCTTATCAGGGGGTAGTGGAAGACAATCGTTAAGTAGAATAGCAGCCTACATCTGCGAATACAATACCTTCCAAATAGAAGTAAAAAGAAATTATAAAATGGCAGATTTCAGGGAAGATTTGAAACAACTTTATAATACGACAGGAATAGAATCGAAAGAAACTAATTTTCTATTTAACGATACACAAGTTGCCGAAGAAACTTTCTTAGAAGTTTTAAGTAATATATTGAGTAGTGGAGAAGTATCAAATTTATATAAAACAGATGAATTTGAAGATGTGAGTAACATATGTATATTTGAAATAATTTATTCATTTCATCTAATACTAATAATACAGTGAATTACATTTAAAATTAATTAGATTAAGTAACATATTATAGTAAATTATATAAGTTTTAAATAAATATGAAACATGTGTGATAGTAAATATCGGCCCGCTACGTTCGCAACTGCGGGGGCAAATTTAGTTGTTTTGCCTTTTTTTGTCGCTTGGTCTCCACTTGGACAAAGCACCACGTAAGGGGTCCAAAAAAAATTATGCGGGGGTGGCCAAAAAATGAAGTTACTAAATAACAATAGTACCGACACCTAAAATAGTCCCGGAAACCTATGTATTGTCCCGCATGTGACCCTGACCCAGAAACAGACATTTATGTTAAATATGTTAAATTTAATAATATGTTCATCGTTATTTTCTAACATTCGTTTAGCAAAACGCTTAAAGTGAAGACAATTCATACCATGTTGCTAGGAAATACAATAAAATAAGATTGCGAGCAGGTTGATGATATTTCGATTGAAATATTAAAGGATATTCATTGTGTCCAAAAATATGATTCCCATAGAAAGAAGACATCTAGACCCCTTGCTTATGGCGCCCTTTCTTCAGAGATTTGTTTAAAGTTAAATGAAAGATCAAATCTAAATTACGTCTTCATGTTTTAAGATATCTCATTGTTGTGAGGTGATGATCCAGATATATTATAGAAACTTCTTTGGAATGTTTAATAAAAATATCATTAATTCACTTCTGAATTTAATAATTGTGCTACCTGGATTATTAGTAGTCGTAAAATCAAGAGAGGGTCTACTTGTACACAGAGGCGTAACTAGGCGTTGGCATTTGGGCAGTTGTCCAGAGCGCAACATTCCAAGGGCGCCAGAATCTTTTAAGATATATTGTAAATAATTCGTAAACTAACATTTATTAGACTTATTTTTAAGATATATATTAATTTTTAAACTGTACAACTTTCCTAAATTACAAATAAAAAGATTACACAGCTCTACAAAAAAAAGGGTCAAACCCAGACATGCGAGGTACTATTCTACTTTAGCAAACCCACCTTACTGCGCATGCGTGCAGTGTTGGCAATAGTAAAATGTAATATATCAATTTTAATAATTTAAATTTAATATCAATTTATTAAATGAGTTTATTTATAAGAAATATAGAAATAAGTAATATTCCCTTAATTTCTACTGTGATTAGAGTTTTAATATATAAATGTAGTTTAAATTTAATTTAATATTATTTATTTTCACTTTTTTCTGTTGTAGTGATTTATTATGCATTGTATCGATATTTTAAACATTTTTAATTCAGGTGGACAATGAACTGGCCCACTGCACCACCATATTATAAACGTATGCACAATGATACACAATTTTAATTAGGCTAATGTGGGAGGAAAATTAAGTACTGTGCACCTAAAAACAAAGTAATTAGATTAGGTTTAGTTAGTAAAAATCTAGGACAACAGAAGCCGAAAGACTCAAAGTAACATTATAGGAGTTCGTGTTAAAAAAAAAAATATATATATATATAAGGATTGGCTGTATGGTTGGCTCATCACCTGTTAACCATATCAGCTATGCTGATGACATGGTGGTCTTTGCACCATCTTTGGCTGGATTGAGGAAATTGCTGGCACTGTGTGAATCTTATGCTCTGGAGCATGGCCTAATTTATAATGTTAATAAAACAGAGTTTATTGTATTTCAGCCCAAGAATAAGAGATATACAGTGCCCGACATTTCTCTCAATGGTCAGTGCGTTAAGAGAGTACCTTCTGTGTGTTATCTTGGACATATCATCTGTGATGATTTAAATGATACAGCTGACATTGATAGGCAATGTCGCTCTGTATGTGTTAAAGCAAATATGCTAAACCATAGATTCTCTAGATGCAGTACTGTTGTACGTAAATACCTCTTTAATACGTTTTGTGGCAGTATGTATACATCTGCTCTTTGGGCTAACACCACCAAAACCGGTATTCGTAAATTAGTTGTTTGCTACAACAATGCATTTAGAGTTATCAATGGGTTTTCCAAATATTGTAGTGCAAGTGAAATGTTTGTTATGAATGAAGTTAATACTTGTATGGCTGTACTTAGAAAATACGTTTATAGTTTACGTAGTAGATTACTTAAATCTAATAACTTGTTGATTCGGGAGTGTCTACGCTTTGACAAAACGTTTCACACTTGTTGGTCAGCTCAGCTGATATATTAATATCTACTAACTTAAACTATAAATGTATTCTTTAATTTTTGGGTTCACAATTGTCAAAACTGAACTCCAATTTGCCTTGTTTTTTGTTTCTGTTTTTCGTTAAATGTATATATTATTTTGGCCTTCAGGCTGTTTAATAAATTATTATTATTATTATAAAGAATGTATACACTTTACAAAATATAACAACAACAAGATAAAAGTATAACTACTGAATTACATCCTACACCGCACAACCGTTTTTTACACAAACTTTTTTAAGCTTACTTTGAGCTTTTCGGCTTCTGCTGTCCTAGACTTTTACTAACTAAACCTAACTTAATCACCCAGTTTTTAGGTGCACTAAATTATCTTCCCCCTTTTTTAATCTTTAATCGGTTGTGAATGTAATATTATTATTTATTCTTATTATAAAATACCGGAATATTAATTTAATTAGATTTATTTAACTGAAAGTTAAGCATTATTATACAAATAATTTTAATTCTATTTTAATTTTAGTTTAAATTTACGTGTTTTAATTTTACTATAGTTGGCAACATAGTGGGTTTGCTAAAGTAGAATAGTGCCACATGCGATACATGGTTTCCGAAGTATTTTTGCTCGCTGATCACGAATCTGTGGTCGGTTTGTCTCCATCAGGTTCTCAAACCTTGCTAAGGTCAGGGTCAAGGTCAAATCCGAAAATTTGTATAAAAAAATCTAAAAAAATTCATATGGGGGTTTTTGAGGTCGCTGATTACGAATCCAGTGTCCGTTTGACCTTATCAAGACAAGGTCAAAATCTGTTCAAGGTCAAATGGCCGAAACACTTCCAAAAATTCTAAAAAAAAATGTAGATATGTTATTGAGGTCTCTGAATCCGAAACCAGTGATAGTTTACACTTTGCATCTGTTTTCAAGACCTGAAGTATTAGTATTACAAAAATAGCAGTCACTACCTAAATGAGGTCTATTCCATATTGTAGGCGTTTTATATTTGACTGTTTTTCCTTTTTTCCATCGCGGCAACATGATTCGGCAGGAATTACAAATAATATTAGGAGCATAGTCAGAGTACACTACATTTTTTCCGAAACATTCAGCGTATAAATTCGCAAGATATTCCGTTATTCGCCTGCGGTTGCTTTTTGACTCGAGCTTTGCGCAGATGTAACAAAAAATGTTTTTTTCTGTTCCACACTTATGCAAAATTTGAGAATTTCTACGGTCGCACGATGACGACGCCTGCGGGCCTGCTTTCCCACCCTGACCAGCCGCCGATTCTGGGTTTCCTAAGCCCTGTCTCGTAATTTTTTTTGTGAGGTTGCCATGACAGCATGAACGCCGCTACCCAGGAACTTAGCCGGATAGTGGGACAACTCCGTTGCCCACCGTCACCGCATGGAGGTGCCCTGGGTGCAACCACACATAAATTGTTTCACTCTGATTTCTTTGACCATGACCTCATGGAGGTCAGCTAACCTCAAATATGAATTCTCTGGCATCAAAAACATATCCATGTTTTTTTCAGATTTTACTCAGGTATCTCGGCCATTTGACCTTAAACTGACCTTAAACCTGACGTGCTGGAGGTCGACCGATATCAGATTCGGATTCAGCATCCTCGAAAACATACGTATTAATTTTTATAGGTTTTTCGAATAGCATCTGGCCTTTTCATCCCAAAAACCTCGAAATGACCTTTAGTGACCTTGAAAACGGATGTAAAGTGTAAACTAACACTGGTTTCGGATTCAGAGACCTCAATAACATATCTACAATTTTTTTTAGAATTTTTGGAGGTGTTTCGGCCATTTGACCTTGAACAGATTTTGACCTTGTCTTGATAAGGTCAAGGTCAAACGGACACTGGATTCGTAATCAGCGACCTCAAAAACCCCCATATGAATTTTTTTAGATTTTTTTAATCAAATTTTCGGATTTGTCGTTGACCCTGACCTTAGCAAGGTTTAAGGGCCTGATGGAGACAAACCGACCACAGATTCGTGATCAGCGAGCAAAAATACTTCGGAAACCATGTATCGCATGTCTGGGTATGTACCTTTTTTTTGTAGAGCTGTGTTATAAATTGTTTTCCCAAAAATTAATTCTTTTAAAATAAATATTATTTCGCCGAATGTCTTTATAGGTCGCCGCATTTAATTATGAATGTGAATACCTTTTTTTTAAGTTTGGACCTTTTTTTTTAGGTCATCACTTGTATTTCAAAAGCAAAGAACTTTTTTGGTCTTACGCCCCCCCCCCCTTCCTGGGTGCGCCACTGCCTATCATTTAAAATCACAGGGTATTTGTTATTCATTCGAAACAAAGCAGAAGCAATACGCCATATATCGCTGTATAGCCTCGACTAACCACAATTGCAGCTGAAAAAAGCTTTACAGAATTAAAGTTGATATAAATTTATCGTAAAAATTAGTAAATATTTTAACTTTATTGTCGTTTGAAAACGAAAGGTGTCAGAATTTAGATTATGATAGCATTATTAACGATATCACTGAGTTAAAAGCAAGAAAAATCAATTTTGATTGTATAACAGAAACGATGTTTGATATGTTTAGGATTATTGAATATTAAGGTAGAATCTTTTAATTTGTAAACAAAGTACTAAAGTCCGTAGATAAAGCAAGTAGCGCATTGAATAAAAATACGGACAGAAAGGAAGGACACCATATGAATTTTTACATGCAGATTTTATTGACGGAAATTATATCATTGCAAATACCACAATTGCTGCCAATATTTTGTTGTTTTCGTATTAAAAAGTGATTATTCACATTTATTTTGATAATTTAAAGTATATTCATAATTTATAAATCATAAATAAAAGACTAAAAAAAGGGCTAAAATAGTTTTTAGTATTTTATAATTTTTTGACACGACTTTTAATCTCAGGGGTTTCTTAGGTAATTCAAGAGAAACAGTGTTGGTAAAATCACTTTATTAAACAATTAATCAGGTTATTAAGCAGACAACTACACAAGATTATGAACTAATACAACAAAACGTGTACATAAAACAAAGGAATACAATCACAACAATAATGTTTAACCGAACTGTACTTAGCGTCAGTCACGTATGCACACACTCCGCGCACTGCACTCTGCGCAAGTGTCTATCGCGTCAGGGGCGACGATTGTAAAAATGTTTGTACTTGCTTGACATTTTTTGGTGGACGCAGGCTTGCTATTGCAGTTACTTTTTCGGGATTCGTAGCAATGCCATCGGGCGTGATGACATGTCCCAAGTAGTTTACTGACCTTCGGACGAAAACGCTTTTCTTCCGGTTCACTCGCAAGTTGTATTGTTTAAGACCCTTAAACACTGCTTCCAAATCCTTGAGATGTTTCTCGTACGTCTCAGACAGGATAATCATATCATCTAGATATGCGAATATCAGTACGTCTCGTAATGCTGATTTAAAACGATCTATCATCTTTTGGAAAGTCATTGGCGCGTTTGTTAACCCAAAGCTCATTCGCTTGAAACGGAAATTTCCGAATGGGGTAACGAAAGCCGTTTTATCTCTGTCGCTTTCCCTTACCTCGATCTGGTAATAGGCAGATTTTAGGTCTAATGTCGTCATGTAATTCGTTCTTTTGGCCGAATGCAGGAGTTGATCGATTCTTGGTATTGGATACGACACTCCCACAGTCACAGCATTCAAGCCACGGTAGTCGACGCACATTCTCGTTGCGCCGTCCTTTTTAGGGACCATAACCACGGGTGCCCCCCATGGTGACTCGCATTCTTCTATGATGTCATTAGCTATTAGCTCTTCTAGTTCCTGCTGTAGGGCTTCTAGCTTCTGACCAGCCATTCTATATGGCGGACTGGATATTGGTTCGACATCTGGTTTAGTGTCAATGCGATGTTGTGCGAATGTAGTCGGTGCTCCCCCTGGAGCGAAGATTGGGGCGTTCGCCATCAACAGCTCGTTGAGTCTTGCGCGCTCTTGCCCGTTGAGGTCTACTCCTTCGTCCTCTCGTAGAGGTACGGCCTTGTCTTCGACTGCACTTAACACGTTTGTATCGCATGTGTTTTCAGCAGCTTCTGCTCTAACACTGGCATCAGCTGACTGCAACCCATATTTCTTTTCTGGTTGATCGCCATAGTACCATTGGCCTTTTCCCAGGTCCAATACAACATCGGCCCTCTTTAGGAAATCAAACCCTAACAGAGTGCTATTGTCTTTCTCACCTGGTAGTACTAACAGGTTGGCACGGAAGGTTCTACCTTCTAATTTGATGCTAACATCTACAGTTTTCATACTTTTAGATGTCCTACTTCCATCTGCCAATTTAACGCTTACCATTTTAGTCTCGAACTGGCATTTGTCTTTTAATTTGTTGTATAGACACGTACTTGCTATGCTGCGGCTGGCTCCAGTGTCTGCGCAAACTGTACCTTTCAGTCCTTCGATTTCTACTTGAATTAATGGTTTCAGTTCCAGCTCTTCATCAACATGACAAAATTCAGCAAACTGTGCGTTCTGCGATGAGCTGGTTGTTGGCGTACATGTTTTACATTTTTGCCGGATAATACCTGGGGCTCCACAGCCATAACATTTTATTGGTTCTTTCTGCGATGGTGTTGTTGAACTCGTACCAGCTGTTGCATTGTTGCTGTCTTTCTTGGAAGGATCAGATTTATTCTTCAGGCGCGTGCAAGACGAGGTTTCATGACCATATCGTCGGCAGTATTTGCATTGTGCCTTTGATTTGTCTAACTTGGTTTTGGAGTCAACACTCGGTTCCTTTGTAGCATCAGTATGAGGTTCGTTAATTGTCCTCTCGATATCACGTGCACGAGTTAACAATGTCTTAAAGTCTTTCACATCGGTTCGCGTTAACCGTTTGCGCACCTTTCGATTTAACAGTCCATACGCAATGTCCAATTGTGCCTCTAGCGACAACGTATAGGGCAACTGTGCGAACAACGCCCTAATCCGACACACGAACAAGTCAGTATTTTCACTCATTGTTTGTTCACGCGCGAATATTTCTCGGTATACGAGCGGAGCCGGTAGTTTTTTCGAAAACGCGTCACGCAAAACATTCACAGCGGTTTCCCAGTCTGTAATAGACATCTTAACACCTTGCCACCACGTAGCGGCGACGCCTTCGAACAACATTGATAGTCCTCTCAACGCATTTTGATTTGTTACACCTGTACATTCTTTAAATGTCTCTATATTGTCTATGAATGCCTCAACATCAGCACTGTTACTGCCGTTGAAACGTGTAGAGCACTTAGCAAAACTACTATTTTGTACTGTAACAACGTTTTGAGAAACAGTTGAACCCGTTTCACTCGCACTTGCGTTAAATGAACTACGCATTTCCGCTAAGAACTGCGAAAATTGTTCGTTACTAAATGTTACCGTATGCGTTTCACTTTCCGTAGGTTCCGTAACCTTTTTCGGCGGCATGATTGTTTTTTCAATTGTACACGCTTAAAGTTCAAAATTTAAATCTTCCTGAAGCCTGTCCTGTGCTTTGTAACACCTGAACGATACACCGATCGTAAACAAGTCGCGACATAAACACACTAACGTACCGCACACTGCGATAAAGTACGCAATCACATGTGTTTTACCAATAATGTCCGATTGTTTTTGTTACACACTGATTATTATTTAGTTTTAACTGATTTACACAACACTTCACTCTTGGCCCCACGTTGGGCGCCAGTTTGACACGACTTTTAATCTCAGGGGTTTCTTAGGTAATTCAAGAGGAACAGTGTTGGTAAAATCACTTTATTAAACAATTAATCAGGTTATTAAGCAGACAACTACACAAGATTATGAACTAATACAACAAAACGTGTACATAAAACAAAGGAATACAATCACAACAATAATGTTTAACCGAACTGTACTTAGCGTCAGTCACGTATGCACACACTCCGCGCACTGCACTCTGCGCAAGTGTCTATCGCGTCAGGGGCGTACTCTGTTACAATTTAATATAAAATTACGCATTTAAATTGAAATTGGCATCTTGTCAAAATGGTTATCTATATTTCATGTGGACGATCAATCTCAACATACACGTTATTTATCACAATGGCGTACTGTCATATTTTTCTACTATAAGTTCTGTATGTATTTATTTACTTGTGTGTATCATTAATTTTATAATAATAAATTACAGATGTATAATAGTGTTTTATTGATTGTTTGTATCTTCTGTCTTTAGTTTCTTTTGAAAATATCAAGATTGGTATTTTTTCTTTTTGTACCTATATCAATTATTTTAATAAATTACCCTACGCCACTGTACAGTCGGAAACTATTGTCCGTCATTTTGGAATACCATCCTGATTTGTCCAATTAGTAAGTAAGCCTCCTTCCTTTAGTATTTTTATTCAATGAAGTAAGGCAAAGTGAGTGTGGCTGCGCCTAAAAGTTCAGGAATATAACCTGTTTCCAGTGATACTAAAACTAAATATAACACATGATCGCAAGTATAGGCTATTCCAAACGTTTAAGCGGAACTATCTGAAATTTTTATTTTTTTCACTTGTCATGGGCTGTTTAAAATTGAACATTCGAATTATATTATTATTGCATAAATATATATGTATATAGAGTGCCGTGAAAAAACAATAGTAGTTAAAAAAACAACATGACATAATTGTGTATATTTTACGTGTGTGTATTTCACAAATTAATAAATCATTTTTAATATATCACATCAAGAGATAAATTTACTAAAAAATACAGTCCACTAATCCGAAATATTGGTCCAGTCGAGCCTGATGTGATATAAGTCGTCGAATTATATAACAATATATATCTACGAAGTCGATCATTCTACGAAGTGAAGAATCATTCTGCAGCAGTAATTCTACAATCTACGAAGAATAAAAAAGAAATACGATTGCAAGTTCAGGTCAGTTTGGTCAGGAATCAACGTTGACAGGTATCTGATTTTTGACAGGTGTATTGACAGGTTAGTTATTTTATTTCTTTTCCATTTTCAACCTAACTATTGTCATAATGGAAGCAAGTAAGCGTCAGTTATTAATAAAAGAGAGAGGTTTAGCCAAGGCAAGCCTAACCAGGATAAATACCTATGTACAAAATTTCAAATCTGTTGATGATATAAATAATATTGTAGTACGACAGAAAGATTTGCCATCAATAAAGGACAAATATAATGAGGTTCAATATCAACTAGAAATAGAAGATTCTGATGAACATATGTTGGACCACGATAAGGACAGAGAAGCCTTTGAAGAGTTTTACTACAGTATACAAGCTAAAATGACAACAACTATTGAAGAATCTGTGCGGAAACAATTGCACCCAACCTTAACTGCGATTCAAGGTACCAATTCATCTAGTCAAGGTAATATTAATACTATTAAATTACCAAAAATAAATTTACCACTCTTCAATGGTAACTATACTACGTGGCTGAACTTTAGGGATATTTTTACCAGTCTAGTTATAAATAATGTTAATTTGTCATCTGTACAAAAACATCATTATTTAGTTAGCTGTCTAGAGGGCGAACCAATGGATTTAATTAAAAGTTTAACCATAAGCGAGGCAAATTTTCAAGTAGCATGGGATCTAATTTATAATCGTTACAATCATTTGAAGATCATAACAGCAAAACATGCCAAAGCATTATTATCATTGTGTGCTGTTAAAACGGGTACTGCGTCAGAATATCGACAGTTATTGAATGAAGTTAGAAGTAATCTTACTGCAATCAAAGCCTTAAAACCTAAAATATCATTGCACGAAATTCTTGTTTCACAATTAATATTATCTAAAGTTGAAGCTACAATACGAAAAGAATGGGAAGTAGAGTCATCAAAACAAGCGGAACTCTTGTCTTTAGATGACCTATGTTCTTTTATTGAAATCAGATCCCAAGCTCTAGAAAGTATAGACACCGACACTGAAATTAAGCCTACTTATCATAAAACAAATATCTCATGTCCAAAATGTAAGGATGCACATTTCATTTATAAATGCCCAAATTTTGAAAAACTCAGCATTACTGACAGGCATGCTTTCGTCAAACAAAATAAATTATGTTACAATTGTCTTTCGTCTTCACATAACATATCACAATGTAATTCAAAAGGTTGTTTTACTTGTGGTTGGAAACACCATACCTTATTGCATCGTAATAATAAGGAGAATACATCGCGAAATAATCCATCCGAGCAGCACAACGACAGAGAAGAGCCATGGACTAGTTCGGTATCGTATTGCACATTCAACGCACAACACAACCAAATTTTGTTACCAACTGCAATTGTTAACATACAAGACAATAATGGAAATCTTCATAAATGCAGAGCTTTACTAGATTCATGTTCTCAAACTCATTTTATCACGGAAGACTTAGCACAACGCCTGCATCTAACAAAACTACGTAACGAAGTTCCTATTCTAGGAATCAGTAACATTGTATCGAATTCTAAATATAATGTTTCAATAAAGGTAAGATCAAATGTAACTGATTATGAAACTAAGATCACTTGTTCTGTATTACCAAGAATAACTGCAGAACTGCCTTCTTCATACATTGATACTAAAGAATGGAATATTCCATCAAACATTACATTGGCTGATCCAGAATTTAACATACCTTCGAAAATAGATATTTTGATTGGAGCTGAACTATTTCTCCATATACTACGTCCAGGTCACAAACAACGTGAAGGTTCGTATCCTATATTACAAAATACTGCTCTGGGTTGGATTTTGGCTGGATCTGTTCCCCAGTCAACTACAAATCAACCACATTTGACCAAACAACGCTCATTTCTTCTTAGAAAAGATGTTCCTGTAGATGAACGACTACAAGAATTTTGGAATATTGAAAACGTCAACTGCACTAATAATAAATCTACTGAACACTCAGAATGCAAGAAACATTTTACAAATAATAGATTCCAACACTTACAACGTAAATTAGAACGCGACTCTAAACTTCGACGAGATTTTAATAAATTTATGCTTGAGTACGAACAGTTGGGACATATGGAGAATATTGAACCTGAACCATTCAAACGACGAAATGACTTATTATTTCCCACACCACGTTGTTCTGAAAGATACCAGCACTACGACTAAACTAAGAGTTGTATTTGATCGTTCTGCTAAGACTACAACAGGAATATCACTCAATGGCAGATCCTACGATTCAACAAGATTTATGCTCTATTATCCTACTATTTAGAATGCAACAAGTAGCATTTACTGCGGACATAAATAAAATGTATTGTCAGATAGCAATACATCCTGATGACATGGCTTTACAAAGAATCATATGGCGAGATTCTCTTGCGAAATCTCTACAATATTATGAACTACTGCTGCGCCGTATCTAGCAACGAAAACTCTTCATCAACTTGCTGACAAAGAACATGCAAGTTTCCTGAAGCTACAGAGGTACTACGACGAGATTTTTATATAGACGACGTTCTCAGCGGTCACGACGACATAGAATCTGCTCTGAAATTACAATCCGATGAATTATTCAGCATTAAAAATCGTTGCCTACTGCAAGGGATTAGTAAACAGTTTTCGTTTTCCAGACAACAAACTTATAGGTTTTCCGTCAGCCGTCGAATTAAATGATGCACTTATAGCTTGTAGCAAAATATCACAAAACATCATTTACGCAGAACAGTTGATACAACCTCTCTTACCTTCGAACAACTGGCCACCGTTCTTTATCAAATTGAAGCCTGCTTAAATTCTAGACCTCTGACGCAACTAACCGATGATCCTTTTGATACATCCTATCTAACTCCTGGTCATTTTCTGATCGGCGGACCTCTTACCTGTCTTCCTGAACCAAACCTGTCTGACATACCTGTTAATAAATTAGACCAATGGCAACGTTTACAGCAAATTGTCCAAAACATTTGGAAAAGGTGGTCTTCAGACTATCTGAATACCTTACAACAGCGAAATAAATGGACATCGCCTCAGACAAATATCCAACTTGAACAACTGGTATTAGTTAAGGAAGATAACCTTCCGCCGCTCCACTGGAAAACAGCAGTCATCAAAGAAACACATCCCGGCGCCGACGGTTTAGTACGTGTAGCTACGATCAAGAAGTCCAAGGGCTTAATGAAACGAGCCATACATAAGCTGATTCCACTTCAAACATCCAGAGACAAATAGTGTTGTGCTAGTGTATGGGTGTCTGCGTGTCATTTTGGCTTGTCAAGCCAAAGGGGGGAGTATGTTTAAAATTGAACATTCGAATTATATTATTATTGCATAAATATATATGTATATAGAGTGCCGTGAAAAAACAATAGTAGTTAAAAAAACAACATGACATAATTGTGTATATTTTACGTGTGTGTATTTCACAAATTAATAAATCATTTTTAATATATCACATCAAGAGATAAATTTACTAAAAAATACAGTCCACTAATCCGAAATATGGGCTCTCCTTTTAAGGTTTGAAATGGGTTTTTGCTAAACAAAATGATCAAAAGTCTCACTTAAACAGTAAAAGTTACTAGAACTCAAAATCTAGTTCCGCTTGAACCAAAGAAACAGGCTATATTAAATTTAAAAATAGATTGCATCTGAAAACCAATCATATGATCAGTGGCGTACCTACAACTTTTGCTGCCCGGGGTGGTCTCCAATTTGCCGCCCTTTCTAAGTCAATCAAATGGTGGTTTTTATAAATTAATAAACATAAATAAATAATTGTAATTGAGACAAACTATAGGTGGGGAACTTTTTTACCATTGGATGCCATATTTAAATTAGGCAGTAATAAAGGAGGCCGCATAAGTTGATATACCTATAAATGCAACTATTATAAAAATACAAGATACTTTTTTAAAGGCCACAAGAAACTTACGACGGCCGCAGGTTCCACACCTATGAGACAAAACATATACCTAATTTACAAAAAAAAATTACCATTGAACATTTTTTATTTATAAATAAATAATTTTATTTCTTTTGGATAAACAAACAAATTGTACACATATGTGTATGTAAACATATTTATATATTTACTCTTCTATCTTTCATAGTAGAAAAATCGTGTATAATGCTCTCAAAATTTATATTATTTGTAATTTCTTGGACAATATTGCAAGATTTTGTAGTCTTAAATCACTCTTAATCATTGTGGAACGAAGATAATTTTTTATAAACTTCAATTTGGAGAAGCTCGTTTCGTGACTAGCGACACTGATAGTAATTGCTAAAAAAATTCTTAGCAAAATTAGAATGTTGGGTACAGAATTTTCCAATCTATACTATTGAATAAATTTAAGTAGATCAAATATAAAAAAATGCCGCCCGGTGCAGACCGCACCCCCCCCCCCTTGGTACGCCACTGCATATGATACAATTTTATGTGTGTAATGCATAAATTAATACCATTTATTTATACTTTGATAACACGTTATTAATTTATCTGACAGTTTGAGAGAATTTTGAGGTGAACAGTTCGTTTGACAATAATATACAAAAGTTAATGGATTATATGAATTGCAACTTGTACGTGTATCTAAAAAGCCTAACAGGGAAACAGGTAGAAAAGCTGCATACCAACCTGTGGGTTGAAAATGGCGCGCACCCACGGGGGAGCTCACGGGCCGGACCCCCCCCACCCTCTAGAGTTCCAAAAACATGTGGTTGGCATGGTTGTTACGCGTTTTGGTTTTGTATATTAGTAGTGAGGACATTTTCCACCCTTGAGCCAACGAAGGCCGCATGCCAATTTTTTTTACAGGGGTATTATGACACAAACTTTAATTCTTTTCATCGGCATGCTGTATGAAAACGCAGAAAATCATATTTTTTTATTACAAGATCACGTGACCATTTGAGCTCTTTGGGACCCTGCGAATCGCATGCCTATAATTAAAAGACTTTTAATTTGTTTTAACTTTTGATAATAGGGCAAGCATTATTAAATCAGAGAAAAACACAAAATTTTTGTGCAGGTGGAAATGCAATTTTCCATATGACGGGAAAGCGTGCAGGGGTTTAGTACCATCTTTTCTTTGTTGTCACAGGGTAAATAATCTCTCCTCCAAAAGGCATGCTGTATGAAATCGGAGACCATAAACCGTTATGAGCTCCCGGTCTATATAGTTTACAAGTGAGAACCTTTTTATAATTTAAATAATTTCGTCTTCTGAGCCCCCCCAAAAGAAAATTCTGGGTGCGCGCCTAGGTTGAAAGCTTAAGGAGGAGGATACAAAAGAATTACATTTAACATATTAAAAAAACAGATTCTTCAACAATAATTGTAATCAGAAGTAACGAAAGGGGTTTGGACCCAGGGAGCCAATTTTACTACCTAAAGTAATAAATTTTTTTGTCGAACAGGAGAACCAATGTTCCCAATCAAACACTGAGGCACAAATGTTACAACAATAGTTTGGGAAACATAAATTATAATTTTAATTTGCTGTATGCATATAATTATGTTCCCCCCGCCAATATTTTTGGGGAAATTCTGCTCTGTGTCCCACAATGGCTAAAGCCGCAACTATTACTAATAGCCATAACTGTTGCACGCCAACAACTAATTTAATACTTAACAAGAATGTCCTTTATTCTAGATAAAAAATAAGCTAACTGGACCAGCAAAGAAAGAAAATATAATGCAAACATCTGAAGCAATGTACACATTTTTAATAGAGCGTGTCAGAAAAAATTTACACGTTGTTTTTTGTATGAGTCCTGTTGGTGAAAAATTTAGGAACAGGTTGAGACAGTACCCAGCCTTTGTAAGTTGTACAACTATTGATTGGTTCAGTGAATGGCCTAGGATTGCATTGCTGGAAGTGGCAAACAAATACTTGAAGGATGTGAACTTCGTCGAGACAATTACTGGAGATTTGCCTGTAAGAATTAATCAAATTTTTGGTGCAATTCTGAGGCAAATCTGTAAACAAACCTAAAAGAAACTGTCCATAAAAACAACTCCTTAGATACGATCGTCTGTAGCTTCCAGATTTGCCACAGAATTGCACTATTTACTTCTACACAGAGCCGCAGTAAGGGGCGGCGGAGGGGTCGACGGGCCTGGGCGCACTAAGGAAAAAGGCGCTGATGGGCTTGACTAAGGGGCGCCATTGCGAAGGCGAGGACCTTTTTTTTTGCTCCTCACTTGGATTTTGGGAGGTGAGGACCTTTTGTTTTGCTCATCACTTAAATTTTGAGAGGTTAGAACCTTGTTTTTATTTGCCAAGAGCGCCAAAACACAACTCTGCCCCTAGCGCAAGTTTTCCTTACTGCGGCTCTGTTTCTATATTTATATTTTTCGCATTGTTGTTCAGCGGACAGCTGTCCTATTAATGCCCAAATGTTTTTGATACTTGATTCTGAAGGAAAGGATTGTACGAGATTTGTCCACAAAGTAAAGAATGTTTCGCATAGCGCTCGCGAAGATCAAACCTCTTAGCTTATGGGGACCTTTCCATGTTAAAATCGCAGTTGACTAACTAATTTTAAATATTTTATTCTACTTCATGGTACTTACTTTAAGGTCTGCCCGCACAGTTTGTTTAAGGATCCACGAGCGATATCGAACCTGAGAACTCCTAGGTTAGGTTCTTCGTTATGGTTTCAAATGACTCTTTATGATTTAGAAATAAGGATGTTTTGCATTTAGGTCCGCATTTTCCTTAACCTACATTTAATAATAGTTTAAAAGTTAGTTAGTGATACATGGATATACAAAATGGCTCTTAATAAATCCTATAACATTCACTTGGTTTAAGAGCCGTTCCAAGTTCGCTTAATACATCAGTCCAGGGTACGCGCTAGGGTACTTGGCGCCGTTATGCAACAATTTATATAGCGCCCTAGAATTATTTTTATTATAATTACATAATATTAGCTTTGTTCCAGCAGAAGTTTTGGAATAGTTCTAGCTAGAACTGGAACTGTAAATACGCACATGCGCACTGAATTGCGTATCACGGAACCGTTCTAATTTAGTGTTTGCTGGAACGCACCCAATTGGAACTGTGATGAATACAGAATTTGAAATTGAGGTTAGGTTTATGTGTCAATCTTACTTGAACAGAAAAGAAGTGTTTCCGATTTAAATAGGAATCTGCGTCTTCACTTGGTTTGTCAATTTTGTCATGAAACCCATCGATGACCCCCACAACTGGAAAGCTTTTCCCTCAAAAAAAATTTCAATTTCAATTTTTTCGTGATTTGTAGGTAAGTATTTCGTCAGATAGTGAATTTAAAAATGTTGCCATTCTATCTATTACTCTGCTTAAGGTACTTATAGTTATATTAAAGCAGTCAGCAACATCACGAAATCCAGCTGTCTGATGGCCCGTAAACCATAAAAAAATTAAAACATGTTGTTCGGGATCAAGTTTTCCAAATTAGTCGGAGTCGAGCTAATGCTCGACAGCCACATGCTGGAATCTGATGAGGAATCAGATAACATCTTATTTATTTACAATTTGTTCTTTTTTCACAGGTACGCACTTTCAATCTAAACATAAATTCATTGAACGAACGCAATATTTCCAAAATTACTTAATTATACATTTTTCTTTTTAAAAATCCGATTTAAATTTAGAAACTAATTTTGGTGTTTCTAATAAAATTTCTCGTAAAACATGAGTTGTTTACACTTTTACAGGTTATGATACAAAACGGAATTTGAAATACTTGGTTGAGTTTTTATTTTGAATTCTACCTTGCTGGAACAGTAGATTACAATTCAAAATTCCCAGTAGGTTCTAGTATTTCCTGCTGGAACAAAGCTAATGCCGGTTATAAACTTGGTGCCCTTGGCGTCATCAAGTGCCCTTATGTTTTGCATTACCTGCGGATTGCGTTCCGCCGGCCCTGCATCAGTCCATAATACAAGTCCTCACTTAAATAAATGCTAATATTGACCATAACGGAAACATAACTCTTTTCTGTGGCACGACCACTTCATGAAGTTTCTTAACCAAACTCTTTGAAGGTTCGTAACTAACTAACTTTTGTCTCTAACGAGATTTCTGCAGCCCTTTCCTTAAACTATAATAATTCGAAGTCTGAACTCTTTTTTGTTTTTATAAAAATAATCAGCTCTTCATTAACAAACTGACATCTTTTGTCCCCTATCTTAAAAACGCATATCTATGCAATTGTAAATTATAAAAATAAAATAATTAATTTAGATTCTAATTTCTTAATGAAGTTTATATCCCTTAAGCCCAGTTGCATGAAAGTCTTAAAACTAGATGTAAGCTAAACCTCGATGTTAAACACAAAAATACGTAGCAACGCGATGCGTTGCTAGGCAATTTTTTTCTTACCTGCATCTAGTATCAAGATATTTATACAATCAGGCATGAAAATATATGACTGTATATCCAACATCTGTATGAACATTCGTGTATTTAAAAATGAATGGTAACTGGATTCTGAACAATAATATAATATACGACAAATGTTTTGAATTTAATGTCATCGCCCTTGACTAATCTCTGAATAATACAGCTAGTTTTTTATTATTTAATTATTTGGATATTTTAACTCTTAAATGAATAATTTTATTTTAATTAATAATGAATTTTTATTACTGAAATTACAAACCATCACGTATCTAGTCGGTTTAGTGTACCCTTGGCTAGCACAGAGTTAGTTTCACAAAGTGCTCGGAAAAGTTTCACCAAACTTAATGAATGAATCTTCGGTAACAAAATGGTTCCTAGTGTTTAAAGATGGAAAGATAAAAGTGCATGATAAGGAATGATCTGGGCGCCGGTTACTTGTTACGGATGATTTCAAAAATCAGATTAACAATCACAGTCATTAGAACAGACGTTTCACCTCTGGCGAACTTCATGACTACTTTCAACTTTATTACAAAGTATAAACGATAGTGATAAACTGGCTCAATTCAGAAGTAGTGGCGCAGCCAAGGGGGGGGGGGTCGCCCCCTCTCAGGGCCAACAGAATTGGCACATTTTTTATACAATAGTAGCAGATTGCACGGCGCTGCTCGGGGAGTTGAAGATTTGTTAACCACAACAGTGGTTAATTTCAAGTGAAAATACATCACTTTCTAAATATGCTCCAACGAATTATATGAAGGGGAATCCTTGCCCTCCCCTGGACAAAACCCTGGCTGCGCCACTGTTCAGAAGAAACTGATTTTACGAGAAAGGTATCCAAAAACTCGTAACAAGATATGACAAGTCTCAATCTAAATGGTCAAAAATTAAGTTACGATTTTATTAACAAGAAACGTAGATTTCATTCAAATATATTAACTTTCAGGTTCTAATGAACAAATGTTCTTTACTTTCTGAACGACTCTCGTATTAATAAATTCTTGGCTCATCTATCTCCGATCTTTGCACAAATTTGAGATTGAGAACTAATGAACTATATTATGGATACACTTTAGATCTTAGCCCTTTTAGACTTTATGAGTTTTTTATTTTTAAGGTAATGTGTGTATTCTCTCTTTTTGGATACTGTCAGTTAGATTGACTCAAAAGTGAGGAAGTCGTTCATCTTGATTTGTTAGTTATCAGAATACATTAGCGAACTGTTGAATATGTTACTTACAGATCCCAGTATTTCGCTTGCTCTTCGTCTAGCAAACTGTCAACAACTGACTGTAATCAATGAGTGTTGATTCTCAGCAATTGCGCTCACAAAACCCATTCTGAGTAAACATACCCAACAATTTCCCACAGTTGCATTCGCTAAATACGCCCATTGTTTCGTCTTCTCAAGGCATCCTCAACATTTTCACATTCGTTTGCAAACCATTTATGCCATTTATAAACACGGGTCTGTAACATGGTTGATCCCCTGAACTGAGCACGTAGTATTCTGAAAATTTCAGCTGATTTCGCCCTATTTTGTCAAAAACTTTAAAATACTACATTGCGCAAAGGACGGATGCACCTCTTGTTCACTTATCATGGCTTTGAGTTTTGATTGAGACACATATAGCCTTGGCAGAAACACCGAGAAGGTGATCGAGTCCAGACATTCCCCATCTTCGCCCTGTCAAGCCAACAGTGGCGTGCCGTAACTTACGTGGCCCTAAGAAAATAATTCCCATTTAAATTGGACTGTCCCTAGTACTTCACAAATATTACTAATTTAGGTCGAATAATCAGAAGCAGGAGTTTTCTTAGATAACCTTTAACCTGTCAACAAACATCAAAGTTTTATGTGTAAATATATATACTGTGGTGCAACGATTATTTTGAAATGTAAATTATACAAATTAGATGTGGGTGTATTTTATATACTAAAACTCGACGATTTTCTTTCCTAAATCTCAATTCTTAAATTAATTTGTTACTAAAAATGTTATACCTAAATAATAATTTAATTTTCCAGTTTGGTAGGCGACAAGAATCGATGACAGAAATTCAAGGAAAACTATGTGAATCAGTTGCGAAAATATTTTCCATAATTCACGATTCTGTTTCTAAAATATCAGTGCGAATGTTAGAAGAAATGAAAAGGCATAATTACGTAACACCAACTAATTATTTGGAATTGGTCACTGGATATAAGGCGTAATTTAACTTTTATTTAGATAAATAAACAAAATTTTAATATGTTTATTCACAGGATGCTTCAAGAAAAACGTACAGCAATAGCTGCTGAAGCCAATAAGTTGAGAAGTGGTCTAGATAAAATTGATTCCACACGAAAAGCAGTTGAAGTGATGTCAGTAGAGCTGGAAGAGGCTAAAATAAAAGTAACTGAATTTCAAGCGCAGTGCGATGAATTTTTGGTGATTATTATGAACCAGAGCAAAGAAGCAGATGAACAACAGGTAAAAGATTAATGTATTTAGGTTAAAATGTTATTTACAACAAGAATACGTCTACGCTGAATTACATGGTGTGCAGCAACATGCATTTTATACTACTTTTATTTATTTCTTTTTCTTTTTATAATCTTAGTATAGGCTAGGGTGACCATTTTCTTAAGAAGGCAATGCGGGACGGAGCAAAAAAAAAATCTCCCAAATCCAAGTGAAGAGCAAAAAAAAGGTCTTCACCTCCCAAATCCAAAATGCGGGACAAAATGTTAAAATGCGGGACTTTTGCGGGACGCATCTTAATGCGGGACAAAATGTTAAAATGCGGGACGAATGGTCACCCTAGTATAGGCTATAGCAGCGATTTCCAAACTGTGTGCTGCGAAAATATTCGAATATTCCTCCAACTGCGTTAGTTAAACCAACTTGGCGCGCCTTAAAAAAATTCTGATACATTAAGGGCGCCGGGAACCAAAAAGTTTGAGAACCACTGGGCTACAGTGACCTGTGTATACCAGCGATTCTTGGGACGTTATAGTTTCCCGATTGCATTTTCGATGTGCAAATCGACCGTTGAATTAGGTGTAGGTTATAGGGGCTAAAAAATAATCGCACCTTCTAATAGCTGGTTCACTCTTAAGTAATGTATCTAAAGTCGGTTTACGATAACTATGAGATGACGTCACACTTGGTTAATTTAAGTACCAACGTTATGATATGTTTTAATCAACATCAATCCATAACTCAGTTAGTAAATTTATTTATTTAATGTTGGTACATTTTTTCAATGTTGTCAGTTTGAAATTGGATTGTTCAATCGTTGTTAAGGCCACACCCATTATTGTTTCGAGCTCACTTCAATTTCTATGGGATAGAAAGAGACACCAAATATGTAATTTTCATCTCTTTTTAACACATGTAAATTGGAATGAGAAAAAACATGAAAGTCCACACCCATTATTGTTTTGAGCTCACTTCAATTTCTATGGGATAGAAAGAGACACAAAATATGTAATTTTCATCTCTTTTTAACACATGTAAATTGGAATGAGAAAAAACATGAAAGGCCACACCCATTATTGTTTCGAGCTCACTTCAATTTCTATGGGATAGAAAGAGACACCAAATATGTAATTTTCATCTCTTTTTAACACATGTAAATTGGAATGAGAAAAAACATGAAAGTCCACACCCATTATTGTTTTGAGCTCACTTCAATTTCTATGGGATAGAAAGAGACACAAAATATGTAATTTTCATCTCTTTTTAACACATGTAAATTGGAATGAGAAAAAACATGAAAGTCCACACCCATTATTGTTTTGAGCTCACTTCAATTTCTATGGGATAGAAAGAGACACAAAATATGTAATTTTCATCTCTTTTTAACACATGTAAATTGGAATGAGAAAAAACATGAAAGTCCACACCCATTATTGTTTTGAACTCACTTCAATTTCTATGGGATAGAAAGAGACACAAAATATGTAATTTTCATCTCTTTTTAACACATGTAAATTGGAATGAGAAAAAAACATGAAAGTCCACACCCATTATTGTTTTGAGCTCACTTCAATTTCTATGGGATAGAAAGAGACACAAAATATGTAATTTTCATCTCTTTTTAACACATGTAAATTGGAATGAGAAAAAAACATGAAAGTCCACACCCATTATTGTTTTGAGCTCACTTCAATTTCTATGGGATAGGAAGAGACACAAAATATGTAATTTTCATCTCTTTTTAACACATGTAAATTCGAATGATAAAAAACATGAAAGTCCACACCCATTATTGTTTTGAGCTCACTTCAATTTCTATGGGATAGAAAGAGACACAAAATATGTAATTTTCATCTCTTTTTAACACATGTAAATTGGAATGAGAAAAAAACATGAAAGTCCACACCCATTATTGTTTTGAGCTCACTTCAATTTCTATGGGATAGAAAGAGACACAAAATATGTAATTTTCATCTCTTTTTAACACATGTAAATTGGAATGAGAAAAAAACATGAAAGTCCACACCCATTATTGTTTTGAGCTCACTTCAATTTCTATGGGATAGAAAGAGACACAAAATATGTAATTTTCATCTCTTTTTAACACATGTAAATTGGAATGAGAAAAAAACATGAAAGGCCACACCCATTATTGTTTTGAGCTCACTTCAATTTCTATGGGATAGAAAGAGACACAAAATATGTAATTTTCATCTCTTTTTAACACATGTAAATTGGAATGAGAAAAAAACATGAAAGTCCACACCCATTATTGTTTTGAGCTCACTTCAATTTCTATGGGATAGAAAGAGACACAAAATATGTAATTTTCATCTCTTTTTAACACATGTAAATTGGAATGAGAAAAAAACATGAAAGGCCACACCCATTATTGTTTTGAGCTCACTTCAATTTCTATGGGATAGAAAGAGACACAAAATATGTAATTTTCATCTCTTTTTAACACATGTAAATTGGAATGAGAAAAAAACATGAAAGTCCACACCCATTATTGTTTTGAGCTCACTTCAATTTCTATGGGATAGGAAGAGACACAAAATATGTAATTTTCATCTCTTTTTAACACATGTAAATTCGAATGAGAAAAAAACATGAAAGGCCACACCCATTATTGTTTTGAGCTCACTTCAATTTCTATGGGATAGAAAGAGACACAAAATATGTAATTTTCATCTCTTTTTAACACATGTAAATTGGAATGAGAAAAAAACATGAAAGTCCACACCCATTATTGTTTTGAGCTCACTTCAATTTCTATGGGATAGAAAGAGACACAAAATATGTAATTTTCATCTCTTTTTAACACATGTAAATTGGAATGAGAAAAAAACATGAAAGTCCACACCCATTATTGTTTTGAGCTCACTTCAATTTCTATGGGATAGAAAGAAACACAAAATATGTAATTTTCATCTCTTTTTAACACATGTAAATTGGAATGAGAAAAAACATGAAAGTCCACACCCATTATTGTTTTGAGCTCACTTCAATTTCTATGGGATAGAAAGAGACACAAAATATGTAATTTTCATCTCTTTTTAACACATGTAAATTGGAATGAGAAAAAAACATGAAAGTCCACACCCATTATTGTTTTGAGCTCACTTCAATTTCTATGGGATAGAAAGAGACACAAAATATGTAATTTTCATCTCTTTTTAACACATGTAAATTGGAATGAGAAAAAACATGAAAGGCCACACCCATTATTGTTTCGAGCTCACTTCAATTTCTATGGGATAGAAAGAGACACAAAATATGTAATTTTCATCTCTTTTTAACACATGTAAATTGGAATGAGAAAAAACATGAAAGTCCACACCCATTATTGTTTTGAGCTCACTTCAATTTCTATGGGATAGAAAGAGACACAAAATATGTAATTTTCATCTCTTTTTAACACATTTAAATTGGAATGAGAAAAAACATGAAAGTCCACACCCATTATTGTTTTGAGCTCACTTCAATTTCTATGGGATAGAAAGAGACACAAAATATGTAATTTTCATCTCTTTTTAACACATGTAAATTGGAATGAGAAAAAACATGGAAGGCCACACCCATTATTGTTTCGAGCTCACTTCAATTTCTATGGGATAGAAAGAGACACAAAATATGTTTTAGAAGTTGTTTGATATAACCTAACTTTTTTTGACAGTTTACGAATTGGCAACAAGGTGAGTTTTTCAATTGTGACGTCATTTCATAGTTATGGTAAACGGACTTTATGAGGTCTTCATTGTCTGAGTTTTACCGACCGCCAACATATATAAGGTATTGTGATCATACCGATTTTGACATTTCGAGATTTCGATGGCTCTCCATGAATTGAGGTCCCTGCATAACGTTTTGACTATTTTTAGCATGATGTCTGTCGGTCTGTCTGTCCGTCCGTCCGTCTGTCTGTCTGTCTGTCCGTCCGTCCGTCTGTCTGTCTGTGTACACGTGCAGAGCAAATTAGGCTGAAAGGATTTTTATGAAACTTAAGCTTCTGCTATTAATGGCACGAGTTGATCAAATTTTGGTAAAAATCGGTTGACTAGAAATGGGAGTTGACTCGTGTCGATTTTAAGATTTTTGCGAACATTTAACAGAAAAATATTTCGAAAAAATTTATTTAACAAAAGTTGCTATAAATGCAATAACTAATAAATTTTATTTGAGACGTTTTTTGATAAAACGAAAAATTTCGAAAAATTTTTGTAAATTTTTTCGAAATTTTCGAAATATCAATTTTTTCATACTTATATGTAACGTTTCCATGGTCATGATAAATAATATCTCTGTTAGAAAATATTAGGCGAAGTTATTTCTACTCTGCTGCTAGAATGTATTTTATACAAGTACTCAGTGG
The DNA here is from genome assembly GCA_963971575.1 of Liopterus haemorrhoidalis. Lineage (NCBI taxonomy): Eukaryota > Metazoa > Arthropoda > Insecta > Coleoptera > Dytiscidae > Liopterus > Liopterus haemorrhoidalis. The sequence goes on along the minus strand of OZ020612.1, from coordinate 36,665,507 downwards.
CGTAGCCAAGGGGGAGCCGAAGGGCCTGGGCCCCTCCCAGGACCAGCAGATTACACGGGGAGTTGAAGATAGATAGATTTATACTTTATTCTTGCCTTTCGGTTTTGAATGGAGTACAGTTATTACAATAATTTCCAGACTTAACTATATAAATAATAATAATAATATATATTATAATCTAATAATTACTATATTTTAGTGTTCTAATAATTAATACTACTATTATTTAACAATCCAATAATTAATATACTGATATAAAATATATAAAAACATCTAAAAAAAAAAAACAAAAAGAACAAAAAGTGAAAGTGAAAAACTGAAAGTCCATATAAGTTTCAGAAAAAAGTAGTTATGTTTCTTTTTCCAGTTCCTTTTCTCTTCTTTTCTGGAACACTGGATTCATAGTTGTGTTAGTAGTGATAGAGTGCACATGTTAATTTATTTCTCTGGTATATTTTTATCAATTACCTGTGAAAATTGCAGTACTTTATTTGTACTAAAGTATCATAAATTAATAATGATAATTCTGCATATATTGTGAGATGATTTGAGTTATAATTATTACTTAAATAAATTAAAATCAATATATTTTTAATAATTTTCTATCTAAACAGTTAAAATTTAGTTGAAAGTGTGTGTATTCCAAATTGTGCATATTTGAACAAGTGGTGTTACAACCGGCTCTTTAATCTAACATCATGGGCGTCTCATGCAAAATGTGCAATAAACAAATTTATAAGAAATATCAAGGTTTGAAGTGTGGAAAATGTGGAATTTCCTTTCACACTAAATGCATCAATATTACTGAAGAACAACTGAAGGTGTTCGTGGATAATGCTACTATATGGTTTTGCGCAGACTGTCGTTCTGACTGTCTTTATATTTCAACTATAATGCTCGACGACACTGAACCCTATGTCAATAATATAAATACAAATTTTTGCACTAAAAATGACTTTATGGCCGCTATAACAGCTCTTAAAACAGATATTTTTGCCGAACTGGATTTTAAAATATTTACTGCATTTTTTTTTTCTGATAAGTTTGTTTTTGTCCTTAGTTTTATTAAAAAAAAATTAAAATCTTTTTGGTAAGAAAAATTGAATAACCCAAAAACGGAACATATATTTAAATTGAAATTTTGATGTCTTCTTAAAAAGAAATAATTAATTTGAACGGAAAAATTGAGGATATGGAACAGTATTCAAAAATTAATAATTTAATAATTCATAACTGCGAAGAATACTGTGGCCCTATTGTAATAAATAAATAAATAAAATAAAGACCTTTTTCATCCATGTCACCCCAGCACCCGACTCGTCCAGCAATTCTTGTATTGTCGTTGACTCTCTTCCTATCTCTGTACAGTTTTTTAGATGGTCTATTGTTTCTTGCCTTTCACCGCATATTCTGCACAATCTCCCGTTTTCTTCCTTCCAGTACTTACTTACCCCTGTCTCGTTTCCCCACCTGAATCTTGCTATAGATTTTTGGTGCTTGTTGTTTTCTTGCAGGTATTGTGGCACCCACTGAATTTGTATGCTCCTATATTCTTTAAAATACCTGGCCTGGTCGATCTTATTCTGCTGGTTCTGTAACTGTATCTCTCTATCTCTTTCTATAGTTATATTTTCAACTGCGGCTCCTTTTTCCTGCGTTCTTCTTATTTCGTCCTTGCTATAGCCATTTCTCTCGCAGTATTTCCTTCGTTCCGTTTTCCAATTTGTTTCTGTATTGTTTTCTCTTTCTTTCCAACATTCCTTCAGGATTTCGTTGTTGCAAAATTGTATTTTCCGTTCGTATCTTACAGCTCGCGTTGCGGTTTTTAGCCTCATTTTGTCTCTTTTCGTTTCTGTTTAAACTATATAGCTCGGCGTTTGCCTGTCTAATCCCAAAGTCCATTTAATGTACGTTTCTTGTACTCTTTCTATTTCTTCCCATTCTTTCCATCCCCATATTTCCGAGCCATATAGAAGAATACCTTGTATTAGGGTATCAAAGAGAAACATTCTTTTTTTTAAATCTTCTTTCAGTTTCCTTTCGCCGATACTCCATACCTTCCCTAATGCCATTTTCGCCTTTTTCGTCCTTTCTTTTACATGTTTGGTGTCTCCGTTGTTCTTTTGGAAGGTGTATCCTAGATATCTGAATTCTTTTACTTGTTCCATTTCTTGTCCTTCCCATTTCCAGCATTCCCTCTTTTCTCTTCCACCTCCTTTCCTGAATTCCATTACTTTGGAGTTTTCTGTGCTGAGTTTCATTTTCTTTCCTCTTATGTATCTTTCAAATCTTCCTATCATATCTTTTAGCTCCTTTGCGGTCTTTGCCAGTAGCACTATGTCATCTGCATAAGCCAGCGACCATATTTTTTGCTTGCCAATTCTTATTCCTCCCGCCTTCCATCTTTCCATCGTTTCTTCTAGGTCAGCGATGTATATTATCATGTCCTCTTTCTTCTTCATGTCTACAACAATGTCCTTTACTTAGCAGCAACGTTCCCTCTAAACTCGCGCAGTTAAAATATCACTCGCGCACGTAATGCAAGTAATTGTTGCAAGTTTTTGGGCTTAAATGCCTATTGTTAATTACAACATTACAATCTGTAATGTATGTATATATATGTTAATTAAAAACTAAAATGTATAAATTTCAAAATTATTTCCTCCTCTAAAATTCTGCCCACAAGAATTTTATAGCTGCTCAGTCAAATTTTTTAGCGCCCAGTGCCCATTCCGGCTTAGAGGGAACATTGCGTAGCAGACCTCCGTTATATCCATTTCTATCACTGACGGCTAGTTTTACAATCGGTAGTTAAGGTTCTAATGGTTACCGTGGAAACTTATGGTAATTATTATATTGCAAATTTGTCGTTAGCCATTGATTTGAACTAACCAACAGGTAACCATGAATTGTAAAACCGGCCCTGAGTGTTTTGGGTTTTAAAGTTCTCAATTCTGTTTTAAAAGCATATTTAGGATTTCATTGGTAAATCTTAGATACACCTATACCGTCACTCATGTGCCTGTTAGAATTATGTGTCCTCGCTTCGTAATTTGCAAACTACAGTTCGATTCCTGTCAATTTTAATTTTTCTGTTTTTTTTTTTGCATTTTTATTTTGTTTAAATTATTTTATCAAAGTTCTAGTTATATTTTGTTAAATGTTGTATTTAATTTTTAAAAGCGTAAATTTAATAACCAGTGTATGTAAATTTACAATGGAGCAACATCGCATTTTACTTTCAGGAGTGTAGTGCTCGGGTGGGTTTAGTATCCTATCCGGAGCATAAAGCTTTCTATTTTTATAGTTCAATTTCCATTTATTTTGACAGTTATACTAAGCTATTATTTTCTAGAGGCTCCGATCAGTGAGCTGTTACCCTGTGATAAGAGGGAAGGATTTGTGTCGTATGTGGTAAAGTAATGGTGGACTGGCTACTCGAATATGGACTTCTTTCGCTCCAGCGTCTTTCAGTAGTTTAATAATAGGTCCAATTGTATTTCCACGAACTATCGAATCATCAATTAGAATAATTTTTTTGCCTTTTACATTTCCAGATAATGCACCTAAAAATTAAATAATAATAAATTTATACAACCAATAACACATTACATAAATTTTGTGGTTTAGTCAATATGGAAACATATAATATAAATTGAAACCACATGAGTTAAACAATACATATAAATTTAATAAATAGTACAATTAGAAGATTACATAATTCAATACTAGGCCTTATGGTGTAAATATTCCTGTATACTATAAAAACAGTTGGATAGTAAAAAATGTCTAAATTTTTATTTAAATGTTCTACTGGACGTTATAGATTTTAATGCAGGTGGTACACAGTTAAATAATGTTAAAGTCATGAAAATTGCTGTGTGAACACATCTGTGTGTTCCGATTAAAGCAAAGAAATGACCTATAAAATTTAAAATCATTTTCCAAAATTAAATTTTTCTTTGGTAGCAAGCAGTTTTCTTCAGATGAGGTAGAAGTGGCGGTAAAAGGAATTTTAAGTTAAGCTGTTTAATAGAGCTACAATAATTGAGATAAAATGTATCGACTTACAGGTGTAATATATTCTTTATTGTAGTGTCTTTATTGTAGAATGAAATGAAATATCCATATTTGTTTATAATAATTCAAAATGTGGGTCTGCGCAGACAGTTCAAAACTGGTAATTTCATGACGGTAACAAAAAGGAACAAAAGGACAAAATTACTGTAGCTGATGACAGCACCGGAGATTTAAACATCAAGTGTGAAAGCATAGCGATGTTAAACATCGGTGAACTTTAAGTTCACTCGTCTTAAAGTTCTAGTGTGAAAAGGGTATTAGTCGATTTCAGAGATCTATTCCAGAGCCGCAGTAAGGAAAACTTGCGCTAGGGGCAGAGCCGTGTTTTGGCGCCCTTGGTAAATAATAAGGATTTACCTCTCAAAATTTAAGTGATGAACAAAAAAAAAGGTCCACAACTCCCAAAATCCAACTGACGAGCAAAAAGAAAGGTCCTCATCTTCGCAATGGCGCCCCTTACCAAGCCCGTCGGCAGCGCCCTTTTCCTTAGTGGGCTAGGGGCTGTCGCCCCCTCCGCCCCCCCTTACTGCGGTTCTGATCTAATCTATCACGACTGTATGGTTACAAGGCTCAAAAAAGAAGCATTTCGATACTATTATATGAAATAATAGTAGGAAAGCTGGAATTAATATGTTGAGACCGGAAGTAAGAACTTTGAGGGTTCACAAACTCACCGTACTTTTTAATCATTCCTCGTATATTTTTTATTTTAGTTTCAGTTATCAGTAGTAATTTTACTCATATCTTTCCAGAAACAAGTGACACTAGACAGTATCCGTATTGGTGAAGAGGAGATACAGTGCTTAAAATTAGCAGATCAGGCTCAGGCAGATCTAAATCTTGCAATGCCCGCCTTGGAAGAAGCCATAAGGGCTCTAGATTCTCTCAACAAGAAGGACATTGCTGAAGTTCGATCGTATGGTAAACCACCATATAAAGTAGAGATGGTAATGGAGGCGGTAATGATACTTAAAGGACTACCAGCCACATGGCCAGCTGCCAAGAAAGAATTGGGCGATACTAATTTCTTGAATAACTTGAAAGAATTTGATAAGAATCATATTTCGGAGAAGACGTTGAGAAAAATTGCTACTTATACCTCTAACGAGGAGTTTCAACCTGATAAAGTTGGTATTGTATCGTTTGCTGCAAAGTCGTTGTGTCTTTGGGTTAGAGCTATTGAGAAATACGCCAAAGTTTACAAGTAAGTTAATATTAGTAATTCAGATCCAATTTTTCAAACTAATACATGGAGTATAAAACATTGATGTTTGTTAACAAACTATCAATGTTTTTGGCAGCGATAATGTGTGGCAAATGTTATCGTACTATCAATGTTTTGTACTATGTTTATCGTACTATCAACCGATATATTTATTTTTCTAGATTTTTCCACGAAAAAATAAGAATTAAATCTATAAGCACTCAAATTTCTGTAGTTGAAATAACAAACTGGTTGTTTATTTTTTTTATATATTCTTTTTAACATTTTTTGTTTTTATATATACCGGATGTCCTTTTTCAACTTGCAACATAAAGCTTTCCCATTTTAAATTTTCCATTGCATATTTTATCACTACTATAGGTCAGTCGTTCAATCAACGCAGTTGGTCATTTTGCGTCATAACTTCATTGACAAACTTAGTAGCGAAAATATAACTGCAATTTACACTTAAATTTGGTTTGAATATAACGGTTGTCCAGCGCATTATGGTACCGAAGTAAAAGAATATTTAAATTTCCAAATAAGTGGATAGCAAGAGAAGGTGAAATAATTTGGCCTCCAAAGTCACCACATTTAAATCCTTGTGTTGTAGCCGCAAATAATATATTTTAGTATTTGAATAATCTATAATATAATACGCCAACGTGTGTCACTGCGTGGGTGCGTGTTATGACTTCAAAAACAAATTTGAAGCGAGATTCCGAAATGTAACGAAATATTCCGAAGCTTACCGAATATATATATATTGACATATAACGCGTAATAATAATAGTTGTTAATTGATATGTTTACCCAAAAATATTATAAAATTAAAATTATTAGTAGCAGAAAAATAATTATTTTAAAAAATATTTGGTTTTGATGAAAGTAAGTAAGAAAAATGTGACTTTCTTTTCTTTATTATTATTTTTTCAATGCTTTATTATTTTTTTATGTCTAGGATTAACGTTTTAAATTATCTAACGTCAAAAATTTTCAAAAGTGAACGCAATATATTAAAGCTGGCAAACAATTAAATTTTACTGTGTAATAGTTTCTCACGATTTATTTCAAACTGATTTGAGATATAGTGTAAGTACGCTTTTTGTGTGTGTATTTTTTCATGTACGCTTTTTTCCGTGTGCGTATTTTTGTATTACATAAGTAATTGGAAAATTTATTTTAATAAATATATTTTAAATTTAACGTCTCAAATCATTTTTAGTTTTAACTTTATAAAGGTAATGCACTGAGTGAAAATAAATCGTTTTCCCACCTTAAAAAGTTAATGAATAAATAATTGGGAATAATACTCATTATTTATCCAATTTATAATAATGGGCGAGTTGATTCAATTTGAATTGGATGAAGTTAGGCGTATGGCTAGAGAAAGAAGTCTGAGGTGTCGAACAACTTCCACATTAAGGTAATGATTTGTTTGCCAACACAGATGGCAACGGGTGCACTAGTTATACTATAGTATTCCATGTCCATATGTCAATTGTCACTGACGTTGATTGTATTTTGTGAATGTAACGTCAAAAATATTGTTAATCTATATATATAAAAGGCAGTGTCCTGACTGACTGACTGACTCACTCACTCATCACCGCCCAGCCTGAACCCCTGGGCCTAGAAACTTGAAATTCGGAGAGTATATTCCCTTCATGACGTAAGCACCCACTAAGACGGGATTTTTCGAAATTCTACTCCTAAGGGATGAAAAGGGGTGAAATGTGATTTCACGAATTCCTTAATATCTCTTAGGGCCGATGGGATATCGACTTAGTTTTTGCTTACAAGTATTACCCATACAAATACCGAAAAATCAATTTCGGGATTTTGCCCTAATCAACCCCTAAAGGGGTGAACCTGCAATCGGGGTGGATTATACATCCCGTTGTATTTCCTGTGTTCGTTTAGTTGCAAGATTACTTTCTGGCACATAGGTGTCTTTTTAAATTATCTCGAAATGGTATTGACAGTTTTTTGAAATTTCACCCCTAAAGGTGAAAAGGGGTGAATTGTGATTTTAAGGATTCTTTAATAGCTATTAGGACCAATAAAATATCGACTTGCTTTTTGCTTACAAAGTTTACCCATACAAATACCGAATCACCAATTTCAGGATTTTGTCCTAATCAACCCCTAAAGGGGTGGATCTACTATCGGGGTGAGTTATACATTCCGTCGTATTTCTTGTGTTCGTTTAGTTGCAACATTACTTTTTGGCACATAAGTGTCTTTTTAAAATATCTCGAAAAGGTTTTGGTAGTTTTTTAAAATTTCACCCCTATACGGTGAAAAGGGGTGAATTATGATTTCAAGTATTCTTTAATATCTCTTAGAACCAATAAGATATCGACTTGCTTTATGCTTACAAAGATTACCTATACAAATACCGAATCACCAATTTCAGGATTTTGTCCTAATCAACCCCTAAAGGGCTGGATCTACAATCAGGTGAATTATACATCCCGTCGTATTTCCTGTGTTCATTAGTTGCAGCATTACTTTTTGGCACATAGGTGTCTTTTTAAAATATCTCGAAATGGGTTTGACAGTTTTTTAAAATTTCATCCCTAAGGGTTGAAAAGGGGTGAATTGTGATTTTAAGGATTCCTTAACATCTCTTAGGACCAATAAGATATGGACTTACTGTTTGCTTGCAAAGATTATCCATACAATTACCGAAAAACATATTTCAGGAATTTGTCCTAATCAACACCTAAAGGGGTGGATCTACAATCGGGGTGAATTATACAGCCCGTCGTATTCCCTGTGTTTATTGAGATATAAGGTTTCTTTTTGGCACATAGGCGTCATTTTAAAATATCTCGAAATGTTTTTGACAACTTTTTTAAATTTAACCCCTAAAGGGTGAAAAGGGGTGAAATGTGATTTCAAGGATTGTTTAATATTTTTTAACACCAATAAGATATCGACTTGGTTTTTGCTTACAAAAACTACCCTTGCAAATGCCGAAAAACCAATTTTTTGATTTTGTCCTAATCAAGCCCTTAAGGGGTGGATCTACAATCGGAGTGAATTATACATCCCGCCGTATTTCCTGTGTTCGTTTAGTTGCAACATTACTTTTTGGCACATAGGTATCTTTTTAAAATATCTCGAAATAGTTTTGACATTTTTTTAAAATTACCCCCTAAAGGGTGAAAAGGGATGAATTGTGATTTCAAGGATTCCTTAATATCTCTTAGGACCAATAAGATATCGACTTGCTTTTTGCTTACGAAGATTACCCATACAAATACCGAAAAACTTATTTCAGGATTTGGTCCTATTCAACCCCTAAAGGGATGGATCTACAATCAAGGTGAATTATACATCTCGTCGTATTTCCTCTGTTCGTTTAGTTGCAACATTAATTTTTGGCACATACATGTATTTTTAAAATATCTCGAAATAGTATTGACAGTTTTTTTTTTTTAAATTTCACCCCTAAAGGGTGAAAAGGGGTGAATTGTGATTTCAAGGATTCCTTAATATCTCCTAGGACCAATAAGATATCGACTTGCTTTTTGTTTACACTTTTTGTTTAGGATGTCCTCGTGATTTCAAGGATTGTTTAATATTTTTTAACACCAATAAGATATCGACTTGGTTTTTGCTTACAAAAACTACCCATGCAAGTACCGAAAAACCAATTTTTGGATTTTGTCCTAATCAATCCCTTAAGGGGTGGATCAACAATCGGGATGAATTATACATCCCGTCGTATTTCCTGAATTCGTTTAGTTGCAACATTACTTTTTGGCACATAGGTATCTTTTTAAAATATCTCGAAATAGTTTTGACATTTTTTTAAAATTACCCCCTAAAGGGTGAAAAGAGATGAATTGTGATTTCAAGGATTCCTTAATATCTAGGTGTTTTTTTTTAATATCTCGAAATGATTTTGACATTTTTTTAATTTCAGTAATGTGATTTCAGTAATTCCTTAATTCTTTTAGGACCAATAAGATATCGACTTGGTGTTTGCTTACAAAAATTATCCATACAAATGCCGAAAAACTTATTTCAGGATTTCGTCCTAATCAATTCCTAATGGGGTGATTCTACAAACGGGGTAGATTATACATCGCGTCGTATTTCCTGTGTTTGTTGAGTTATAACGTTTCTTTTTGGCACATAGGTGTCTTTTTAAAATGTCTCGAAATGGTTTTAACAGTTTTTTACCTTTAACAAATATCACCCCTAAAGGGTGAAAAGAGGGAATTGTGATTTCAAGGACGCCTTAATATCTTCTAGGATCAATAAGATATAGACTTGGTTTTTGCTTATAAAGATTACCCATACAAATGCCGAAAAATTAATTTCAGGATTTTATCTTAATCAACCCCTAAAGGGGTGAATCTACATTCGGGGTGAATTATAGAACGCTTTGAATTTCCAGCGGTTGTTGACATTCCATTTTGGCATATATGAGTTTTGGGTCATTCCATGTCAAGTGGTCTGATTTTAGAGAAGTGCCCTGCTCGACCATCACGGATTTCGATGAAATTTTGTTTGGACATTCACACATGTCCACAACGAACATTGGTAAAGTTTTACGTTCATCCATGCAATACTTGCTGAGATTTAATAATTTGTTTGACCCCATAGCGCAGCCTTCTATGGTATGACTCCGAGATTTCGGCAACTTTGAGACGCAATATCTCTGGCAATATTTTGTTGAGAGAACCAAAAATTTGCCAACTTATACAACTTTTTGCGCTCTATTAAACAAAATAATAAACAAATCTTCATGAGCGATTCCCGTGAAGAAAATTTGGATCAAACTTGGCCTAAAAAATTTGCAACTCGAAAAAATTTTAAAGTTTGGCTTTTTGTACCTCTGAAAGTAAAGGTACGATAAACGTGAAATTTTGCACATAATAACTTATCAATACAAGGTTAACGAATATAAAATTTTACACTCCTAATATTTTTCATTAGTTCAGGAATTGAGTGTAAAGTTGATGATTTTTGTTAAAATGCTAAAAACAGGGTATATTTAGCCCACTTTTACAAAAATATACCTTCTGGAAACTGTTTTAAATTATTTTCATTAGAAAGAGCATGTTTTAATCCCCCTAAAAAAGTAGGATTGGTTTTTCATCCCTGGTATATAAGGCCTTAGAAATAGGGACAAAGTTGAGAACGTTTCTATCACATGCTGCTATCGCAATATCGCATGCATTCCATTATTTTTCATCTTGTTTGTTTTATACAGGCATTATAAGTACCTAAATTGCGTTGATCCATGGTGACATTGTCACTACCAGTTCAGAAACTTGAACCAGTAACCCCATCGGCATAGGGTTCACGCCCGATATCCGTGCAATACCAGCCACGGGTGGGTTTCTTGATTGAGGATCCCAAGCCTCTAGTTTGGTTTCTTCGTTAAGGTTCCAAAGCCTTGTGTGGGTATCTGTCCGGTTCCCAAGCCAATGATTGGGCAGCTTATTCTAGGTTCCTAAGCCTGAAGTGGGTATCTTACATGGTTCCCAAGCTGAAGTCCATGATGTTTGTATGAATTGTCAAATTCCAACTATTGCTTATTTATTATTGAATTTAGTAGCCACTTTCTTCAGTGTCACTTCTTGGAATTGATACTGTCGGCCTGGTGACATAACTGATGGTGCTGGCAGGCTACAAATAAGGTAACACAATTATGGAACACTCCCAGGAAATAACAAGGGGTTTTAATTATATTAACAATAATTTACACAACATTAAACGATTTTCGGTAAAAATTCAACGTTAAAAACTTGTTTAAAATCATCTGAACAGTATAAATTCCCTTCAATAGAAACAAAATTTTAGAATCACTGATATTCTTTCAATCTAATATTCGAAGATGTTCTTCCTGTGATTGACTGCCATACACACAACAAGGAGTATTTAATCTTTTTTTCTTAAATTTATCACTTTTTTCGCTGTAAAAATGGAGTGAGAATGGACAGAAACAATAAAACACATGGTGAATTATACGTAAACAATGACAGTAACCTTTTTCGAAGTGTTCGCTTTTTTGCCGCTAGAGGGATACGCGTTAAGTTGAGTCACCAATAATGCCTGTATAAAACAAACAAGATGAAAAATAATGGAATGCATGCGATATTGCGATAGCAGCATGTGATAGAAACGTTCTCAACTTTGTCCCTATTTCTAAGGCCTTATATACCAGGGATGAAAAACTAATCCTACTTTTTTAGGGGGATTAAAACATGCTCTTTCTAATGAAAATAATTTAAAACAGTTTCCAGAAGGTATATTTTTGTAAAAGTGGGCTAAATATACCCTGTTTTTAGCATTTTCACAAAAATCATCAACTTTACACTCAATTCCTGAACTAATGAAAAAATATTAGGAGTGTGAAATTTTATATTCGTTAACCTTGTATTGATAAGTTATTATGTGCAAAATTTCACGTTTATCGTACCTTTACTTTCAGAGGTATAAAAAGTCAAACTTTAAAATTTTTTCGAGTTGCAAATTTTTTAGGCCAAGTTTGATCAAAATTTTCTTCACGGAAATCGCTCATGAAGATTTGTTTATTATTTTGTTTAATAGAGCGCAAAAAGTTGTATAAGTTGGCAAAGTTTTGTTTCTCTTAACAAAATATTGCCAGAGATACTGTGTCTCAAAGTTGCCGAAATCTCGGAGTCATACCATAGAAGGCTGCGGTATGGGGTCAAACAAATGACTAAATCTCAGCAAGTATTGCATGGATGAACGTAAAACTTTACCAATGTTCGTTGAGGACATGTGTGGATGTCCATACAAAATTTCATCAAGATCCGTGATGGTCGAGCAGGAACCACTAGACCACTTGATATGGAATGACCCTTTTGACAGTTTTCTTTCACTCCTAAAGGGTAAATTAGTATTTTTTTGTTAGAAATAAAAAATTCGGAGAGTAAATTTTTCAGTATGACGTAAGAACCCACTAAGAAAGGATTTTTTCAAGTTCGACCCCTATCTGGTGAAAAGGAGTAAAATGTTTTTTCCCGGATTCCTCAATATCTCTTAGGACAGATGAGATATCGACTAGATTTTTTGTTACAAAGGTTACCCGTACACAAGTTTAAAAACAAACTGCGGATTTTATGCATATGAGACCATCAATATACCGTAGCGAAGCACGGGTTTTCAGCTAGTATCTTATAATTTACTAATTGATTTCCTTTTAATTTCTAACAAAATATAGTGTTGTGTCTTATACGTGTTATTTTATGCATTTTTTACACCTTATGACGTTTTCTTGCGGCCCTTTATAAAAAATAAAATGTATAATTTCAGTAACATCGACTCCATAGACGATTTGAAGCAAAAAATAATTCATATTTGTAATAATATTCACTCGCGGACTATTGCAAATGTAAAGAGTTATTTCTACAATATAGACCGGGAGCTCATGACAGTCTATGGTTTCCGATTTCATACAGCATGCCTTTTGGAAGAGAGAATATTTACCCTGTGACAACAAGGAAAGGAGGGTACTAAACCCCTGCACACTTTCCGGTCATATGGAAAATTGCATTTTCACTTGCACAAAAATTTTGTGTTTTTCTCCGATTTAATAATACTTGCCGTTTTATCAAAAGAAAGTTAAAACAAATTTAAAGTTCTAAAAAGTTATAGGCATACGATTCGCAGGGTCCAAAAGGGCTCAAACGGTCACTTGATCTTGTAATAAAAAAATATTATTTTCCGCGTTTTCATACAGCATGCCGATGAAAAGAATTAAAGTTTGTGTCATAAAACCTCTATAAAAAAATTGGCAAGCGGCCCTCGTTGACTCAAGTGTGGAAAATACGGAAAAGTTTTGTGAAAATTTTAAAAGGATTTTACGTGATTAAAATTTTTACATCAGGTAGTAAAATAACAGAGACAAATAGAATAAGTTGACACAGAAATCTATTTTTCTACAGTGTAAACTTGCCGTAAACTTTTCCACGTTCTTACCCAATTAAAAACAAGGTCGAAATAGCTCCTATATTGCCCGCACGTCGTTCTTTAAAAAAATTAAGAATAATAGATTAGGCTTTTGTTTAGCTAATAATGGAAAATTATTTGAAAATTAACTTCTATGTAATATTATTTTCTTTTGTCAATTTATGTTTAACCTGAAAATAATGTTTGTTTGACATTTAATTCATTTACGAACGGCAACTGTTATTTTCAGATATAGTCACAAACAAGTTGTGTGCATTTTTTCAAACAAATCAAGATTTTTTCATTCCAAATTAGGCACAATGTTTTGGGACTAAAATACTGAACAATTTTTAGTAATAAATTTTTGTCTAAAATTTATAGTAAAAATAGAATATTTTTTTTTTTTTTGTAAAAAAAGTATTATTTGTTACACTTTCCAGATATTTTGGGTGGTTGTTTTGGACACGTTTCCATTGATAATATGCTATGTAGTATTATTGTTAATGATATTTTACGGGTACAAGAAATTTGTAAACAGTTTTCGTGTATAGGGTCACGGGTTCAAATCCTGGACACCACTTCGGAATGTTCACTCTCCGATACTGCGCTGTCAACTCAAAAATCAATACAGCCTGTGTCTGTTTATACAGGCATAACATCTTTGGTTATTTGCGCCTATTATAGCCCATTTATGTATCTAACAAAGCAACGAATATAAAAGTAATGACAATAAGCTGTAACGGGGCCTACTACCACTTCATATCACAGAGAGTATAGGGTAAAGGTAGAATAGATGCCCCAGTTATAGAAAAACAATCGTGTTGCATTAATCTTAATTATTAAACTTTATCTGTTACTTTGCTTTAATTCTTAGATAATCTTACTACACAATAACATAGGATTAAAACACTTATAATTATTCTAAATATATAAAATTAATGATTTAAAATAGTACTGTAATTGGTCGTATATCCCATATCGATGGGATTTTTGCCCCATATGGTGATATTTATGCCTCAATAAAAAAATGCATTTGATTTTGACCAACAATTTTAATATTTTTTTAAAATAACAATTGAAAATTACAATTTAATCAAAATTACAATTTATTATTTTTTGTTTACCGACTGCCAACGTATATGCGGAGTGGTCATACCGATTTTGACTATTTTTAGCCTGATGTCTGTTGGTCTGTGTGTCAGTCGGTCCATTAGGATTTGTAGAGCAATTTTGGCCAAACGGATTTTTATGAAACTTCATATTTAAGTTTTTGACATCAGTGGCACCAGTTTTTCAACTTTTGGTACATATCGGTCAACTATAAATGTAAGTTTACTCGTGTCGGTTTTAAGATTTTTGCGAATATTTCACAACAGAGAAAATGTTCTAAAACATCTATTCTACAAAAATTACTATACAAGTAATAATTATCAACTTTTATTTGAAACATTTTTTGATAAGACTCAATAAATTTTTTAAACTTTTCATATTTTTGCGATATTTTTTCCAAGTATCTATTTTGGCATATATGTTGTTGCGTGTCCTTGGGAAAATGTTAGTATAAGATTATATATATATATATTTTATTATAAGATTATATATACAATGCCTGAGCCATATATCCCACATTTATTGCGGCCTTATATCCTTTTTCTATGGGATAGATGCCCCATCTGTTTATTTCGAGTGTATACAATATTGAGCATTATTTTTTACTCTATAATGTGAGGTTAAGTGTCTTCTGATACCTAGTAATGAAACTAATTTTGGTAAAGTTATAGTTACGTCATGAAACCTTAAGACAAAATGTCGTAATTATTGAAATACAACCACTCAAATGAGCACCTATCTTTACAATTTAATTTTTCATAAACTATTAACATTGATGATAATTTAACACATTTATTTCAGAAGACTGTGTTTCTCGTACAAACTGTCAGTACAGAAATGATACAAACACACACCGTTATGGATATATGCGAAGTGGGCCGTTTATCCCACTGGGGCATCTATACCAACTTTACTATATATATATGTAGTACACATTTCTGATTTCTATTTCTTCTTATAGAATTGTTGCTCCAAAACAAGAGAGGTTGGAGCAGGCTATGGCAGTACTAAAAGAAAAGCAAGCAATGTTAGCAGCTGCGAAAAAGAAACTGGAAGAAATTAGCAGAATGTTAGAACAACTCAAAAAGGAATATGATGAAAAGTTTAGAGAAAAGGAAGAATTAATTAGAAAGGTAATAGACTATTGTTGTGATCCATAACATTTCTTAACTACCGATTTAAGTAATTTAATAAACCCAAATGGCAGATTTGTTAACAAAAAGAATTTGTGTGGGACAATATAATTTATACACTGCATTAAAGAACAAAATTAAACTAAATATAAAGTTTTACTTGCTGTTTTCATTAATCGAACTCTAACTCTATAAATATCTAAATATCCGTGACTAATCCTATTCATTTACATTAGACCCGATCTATGGCAAGGTAAAAAGAAACATTTAGCATCATCATCATCATCATCATTATCTACCAGCCAATTTCAGGCAATTCTATTAGTGTCATGAGTCTTTTAGACATTATTAGTATTTAATTATTTAAATTAAAATAATAGGGGATAGGCATGATTTTTATTTTATTTTTCATTAGATTCCTTATGTTGCATATAAACATAAAAAACCAGTTTTGAACTTTTTTTTTAAATTGCAGGCTTAAAAAAATAATTAATTTATGTAGCGCGCGAAAAACATTCCGACTGTTTACAAACTTGGCTGTGACTTCAGAGCCTGCACAGTCTGTCTTGAACTTACTTGTATAACTTTTATAGGTTGTGTAAATTTAGAGTGATTTTAATTAAAATAAAGTTATTCTACATGTTTATCGAATTAAATTTTATATTAAAATGTATAAAATATGGAAGATCCAGGGCCCAGTACTTCGAAACATCGAAAATATTGTTTAGTACCGATGTGCACAATACTTTATTTAGAACTCCACAAAAACAATTTATTTCATTACCTAATGGTGAAAAACAAAATAAAAGGAAAAAAAGCATCAATGTTGGGTAAATTGTCACTCTGAACCCTAACAAAATCTTTATCTGTCATTTTAATAATAAATGCCTGAAAAATTGTTTTAAAAACAATTACAAAACTCTCAAACAAGACACTATACACACTAGAGATGGCAATGAAAATTAATCAATCGATTAATTGATCATTTGATTAATCGGAATGTTATCATCGATTAAATTGGTAAAAAATAATCGATTAATCGATTATGAAATAAAAAAAGAAACATGTTCACTGGGCGACAAAAAAATGGGACAGTCTTAATGTTGTATTTTAAAGGCTGATATAAATTCATTTAACCGTTTTATTAGGAAAATAAAAGTAATGGAAGGTAATACAATGTCTGCAGAAACAAATATATATTTTTTTTTACAAACAAGCTGTAACAATAAATAATGTCCGTTTGAACGAAGATTATCAGACCAATTCTGTAACTCAGTTACTATGATCATAGGAACTAAATCTGTCACTATGAGTAAGGTCAGTTACTATCATGAATGAAAGTCATTATACTTTTTATAATATTTTATCTTGTAGTAACGTTACTACAAAGTAAATTTTTACAGAATTGATCTGAATATAATTTTGATATTGCATATTAAGTACGTAAATTTTAATACAAATAATTCATTGTGAAAATAATTTTTTTTCATTAGTTACCCATCTTAGAGATTTCTAAACTTGTGCAAGTATTTTTTTGTGCAATAAAATTAAATTGTGGCCGGAAAAAGTAAGGGCTGGGCCATTATATGAAGATGACAGTAGTATTAGAATATCGCTGCTGTTTTGGATGTAACCAAAAACTTTATTAATTACACTATAAAGCGTCATCAGCTAAACTCATCCACGAGCCACAAAAAATTTGGCAATTTCATCGCGAACTGTCCAAAGACGACTGAGGAAACAAGGAAATCCAGAAGACCTGTAACTTGCCTGGGTTTTCTCGCAAATTATCAAGTTGGAAGACTGCGTTTCTATAGCAGTATATTGGCTAGAAATGAGTAGTGGGTCAGTTTAATTCTCCAGATGGGCGAGAACGAGTGTTCTGAAGGCCTAGTAATCTAGGGACTTTATTGAAAAGAAGAGAGCAAAGTCATCTTACCGACCAGTGTTTCAACAATACAACTAAGTAATTTCTGGAAAATAAAATAAAATTATCGATTAATAATAAATGAATCGATTAATTATTAATTAATCGAAACTTTATTTATTAAAAAATAAAGCAATATTTATTAAAAAATGTTGTATGATTAATCGATTACTTGAAACAAAATAATCGATTATTTCAATATGCGATTAATCGTTGCTATCTCTAATACACACGTAAAGGTCGTATCAGTCGTATTTACTGGGCAACCTTCTCGCTGTGGTCGGCTTTATTTCAAATTTATAATATTTTAATAAAAAAAAATCTATTTTATGCGTATCGCCTATTAATAACACAGAAATTTATAATGTATTCATTCTTTGTTGCTCTTTAACCACTGGCTACATTGCTTTGCAAACAGTCCTTGTGTTCCAAAAAGTCTATTTAACCAACTTACTAACAAGTTACTTACCAACCTATTGCCTGTCTCAATACACTACGAGGGGTTTTTGACTCAGTGACTTCGAAAGACTTTTGCGACTTATTGCGGGTTATGCGACTTATTTTTCAGCATAGTCTCCTTTTAGTTCGATATAAATCTTTTTCCAGCGAGCCGTTTCTTCATGTTTGGAAAAAGAAATAGCACGGTAGTAAATTTGGATAATATGTTGGATGAGGGAGCAGCCCGCGGCGCAATTTGGCCGTTGCAATTGCGGACGAATGAGCTGATGCATTGCCATGGTGGAAGAGAACTTTTTTCTTCATCAATTGGGGCGGTTTTTCATCAATTTAATGCCGCTTTATTCGATCCAATAAAGCGACATAATATTTTCCTGTGATCGTCTTTCCCTTTCCAAATAGTCGATGAAGATTATGCCTTGCGAATATCGGAAAATCATGACCATGACCTTTCTGGCCGAGGGAATCCTTTTTGCCTTCTTCGGAGTACGTTCACCAGGAGAAATCCACTGTTTTTACTATTGTGTAGTGATGGATCCATGTTTCATCAACGGTTATATAATGCTGCAAAAACTCACCTGATTTGCTCTTGTGCATGTCAAAACATTGTTTCGAAATTCACGCGATTCCGTTTTTGATCCACAATAAGCAGGCGTGGCACCCATCTTTCCGATAGTTTTTTCATGCCCAAATGTTTGTGCAGGATATGAAACACGCATTCGTTTGAGATGTTTACCCTCTTGGCTATCTCGCGTATCTTCACTCTGTGGTCGCCCAACATGATAATCATGAATTTTATTTACCATCACTTTAGTTGTAACCTCATTCGAACGTCCCGGACACTTGGCATTATTCGCGACCACAACGCAATTCAATGAACCACTTGTGAACCATTCCATGTGACGTAGCAAAGTTCCCTTAATAATTTATAAGCTTTGCTTCAGTTTGTTTAATGGGATTTCCACGTAAAAGTAGTGCTTTATCAACACACGGAATTCGTTTGTTTCCGTTACATAAAATAAACACAAACTTATCCGTAAAGTAAAAGTAACGAATTAATTATGGAAATTTAATATAACGTTTTTGAATATAGACATAATTTATTTATTACAATTTTGTTTTATTAAGGCTGAAATGCTACGACTGAAACTGGAGAGGGCAGCTTTACTCGTGGATTGCTTAGCTGGTGAAAAAATAAGATGGGAACAAACAGTTGAAACATTGGATGGTCAATTTGCAAATCTACCCGGTGATTGCTTAATAGCTACTGCCTTCGTGTCTTACCTTGGACCCTTCGTTTCACAATACCGTGATGAACTATTAGACATGTGGACAAAAGAGGTAATACTTTTATTATTCAATTTAATCTAATTATACATTGTACAAATTATTTTTAGGTGATTGAAGAAGAGGTTCCGAATACTGAACATTTCAGTGTAATTACATTTTTGGCAGATGCTATCAAGATAAGAGAATGGAATTCCCAAGGGTTGCCAGCAGATTCGTTTAGTATTGAAAATGGAATTATTATCGTCCGTGGAAGTAGATGGCCTTTAGTAATTGACCCACAATGCCAAGCTCAGAAATGGATAAAGCAAATGGCCAAGGAATATGATTTAAAAGTAAATATAAGTTATAGTAATAAATAACCAAGTGCAGTTTTTAAAAAGGTGGCTGCTCGTGTTTTAAAAATATGGGAGTTGCAACTTTTATAGATGCCAGTTATTATAGGTTATATAAGTTAAAAGCTTCTAACTATACATATTTTATAGATAACATTTATTTTTCTCCATCACGTCTAGTTTTTTGTAATTCTCAAAATAAAGTATCATGGGTAATATTTTTAGATAAATAACATCAGTTTACAACAAAATAAAACAGAATTTTTATATATCTATTCCTACATAAGGAAGATATTCCTACTTAAATAAGTCCTACAACTGTTTTTTTTTTTTTTGTAATAAAATTAAGAGCCGAAGATGTTCTACGATCTGTGTCATTACATGGCCTACAGTATAGAATATCGCTGGTGTTTTGTATGTAGCTAAAAACACTATTAATTACGCTATAAAATGTCATCAGCGAATTGGTTCCAACACAAAATAGCCTGGTTAAAGTTATCTCACACGTCGTCTGGCAGAAGATCGAAATTTAGCAATTTCACCACGAATTGTCCGAAGAAAATTGAGGATACAAGGGATTGTATCCAGAAGATCTGTAATTTGCCCGGCGTTTCTCGCAAAGCATCGAGCTGAAAGATTGCGGTTCGCTCGTGAGCCTTTGAACTGACTGGGTGCAGACTATGGCTGTATATTATCCATAAATGAAAAGCGGTTGAGTTTAAAATCTCCAGATGGGCGAGAAAGAGTTCTTAAGGCCTAGTAAACTAGAGATTTTGTTGAAAATAGAAGAGCAAGGTTATTTACCCTCCAGTATTTCGACTATACAACTAAGGGCCGCTTTTACAATCGCTGGATAGAGCTTAGATAACGCTATTCCCGGTATAAAGTCAAAAAATCGCTTTTACAATGCTCTGATAAAGCTCGGATAGGATATACATCGGAATAAACACCAGAATATCTTATCTGGCCAACGACACTATTTCCCTTGCTCCGATTGGTGAATAAATATTTGTCACCCGGTAACGGTAAAAAAATTAAATTGACATATGATAAATGTCAAATTATAACGTTTTATTTGAATTTTAGTACAATTATATAATAATTGTGGTTGCAGCAGCGAAGTGGTTAGCTCTCTTGCTTTGAAAGTGTGGAATCATGAGATGGACCTAGTATGGGCAAAAACACAAAAAAAAAACAACTTGGCTGTTGCAACAGTAGGCTCAGATTCTTTACAATGAGCGCTTCTATCTCTGAATTAATTTTAGGAAATATGTAAAATGCTTCACAGGGCACGTAAAACCGGTGGTCTCGACTTCTGTAAAAAGTAATTGTTAGATCATGTCAGAGGAAGCTAGTCGCGACCTGAAAATCTCTAAAACCTAGATATTGCCATACGAAATAATAGTAGTATAGTATTCCCTCGTTATCCATGTATTTGTTCAGCAGATTTGATTATACGCAGTTGTGAAATAATACTTTGAGCGCTTCGAATCTAACTGGCCACTGTCACCCTTTCCACACTATGTACACATAATGCCTGTTTTTGTAAATGTATACATATATGCAGTATTGAGCTGGAGCCGGTTCGAATGAACCGGTTTTATTTATTTGTATATTTTTCAAAATGCGAACTGGTTGTTAATGTTGTAATACAGTGAAAAAATACTCCTGCTATTAACCAGTGAAACTTTCCTCCTATACAATTTTGGCAGTCAACCACTGTACATAATATGTATACGCTTAATCTTATTACTCGCGTTTTTTTGTCCACAGTATATTAGTGGAACTTAGGCTCTGCGGTGACAAGGCATAAATATGAACCACAATCAGAGCCACCGCGTGCGGTTGTACATAGCCTGCATCGCACACGAGCGGCTCATAAAAGGAACGGCATTTGGTATAGATTCTAATAAAATTCTACTAGTAGAGGGTGATATTATGAAAATTTACACATGGGCGGTATTTGGGCTCGATTCTATTAGAGGCCATATTTTATGAATATTTGCATACGAGAGGCTGACACTAAAGCGGCATATGAACACAATAAAATAAGTATCTTCGAGTCGAATATTACGACATCTCCCAATATTTCCCCAAATATGCACAAAGATGTTGTTAATACTAATGTCAATTTAAAATATGACTTTTCTAATATGTCAGCTTATGTGTCAAACAATACTAACTTTATTTTATTTACAATAAAACCGTGGATAACTATCGGAGAATAAAAAATGCATTGTAAAAGCGAACGTTGGGATAAACACCGGAATAAACTTATACCTCAGATAGTTATACCGCTACTTATCCGAGGTTTGTAAAAGCGGCCCTTAAGCAGTTTCTAAAATAAAATAAAGTACCAAAAACATCATATAATTAATTAATAAACTGAAACAAAATAATCAATTATTTCAATCATTCAGCACGTCAAAATCAGTGGTGTATTGCTGAAAGAAAAAGTGCGGGAGCTCCCCCTATTCACGTAAGGAAGTTCAAAATAAGCCGTAGGCAGTACTGGCCGTAGGAATGTTCTAATGCAAAATTAGATAATGCGGGGTACTTTATTATTGAATCGACTGCAAATGTAGAAATTCATAATAATAAATGTATAAATAAAAAGGAAGAATAATCCTATTAATTTTTACTTATAAAATCTTGATACGCCACAAGCACACACCACAAGAGGAAGCTAAAACAATCATAACAAATCGGCATTCGGCGTACAGCTGTTCGCAGCGCACTGACCGTGTATAATTATGTAAACACGCAATATATAATTCGAGGATTCCCCGGTTTCACGCGATAACAGACAAGTGCGCAAATTCCGCATTTCAATTTAAGAAGTAATTAAAGTAAGGGTGGTTTTAGACGAGTGATATCGATTTCAAGCGATTTCTGCCATTCGATTTTTTAAATATATTGAGTAAAAAGTACGGGGTAAACGCACTCCACCTCATATAAAAACTGCGGGGGCACCAACTCCTTGCGCCCCCGCCCCACGACACCACTGCGAATAATTGTTGCCATCTCTATGCACAGGCACGGTAGCTAGCATACGTAGTTTACAATGCTACCTGCTGACTCTTATGACCAATATAGTAATCTTTATCTGCGTTGACGGCTCGCCAATGCGCAGGTGTTAATTGCAAGCAGTGCGTTTGCATTCTGAATACATACCTGGATTAAAAAGTTTACCAAACGTCCTAATTTTTATTTTATGAAGTATTATATCTCTTTGATACTAGTGCAACTATCCGCATTGTGAAGGACGGTTATGTCCGCAACCCGTACAATCTTCTCCACATATATTCACTTACGGACACGAGACACGACCAACTCCACATTGTGAAGGAAATACTGAGTTATACACATTACAGTTTTACGTAAATTCTATTTTAAAAAAATCATAGAATCTAGGAGACAAGTATAATATAAAACAGTTTTTATACTGTGCGTAATAAAACCACGGATATAAATTTGTTGTGGCTATAAGCTGAAACCTGTATTTTTTTAAATGATAAACCTATTCCTGATTTTAAAAAATAAAATTTAAAAACTAATATTATTATTAATTTAATTTAACATGTTTTAATCTATTTTGATTATTTTAGGTAATAGATTTAGGCACTCCTAACTTTATGAGAGCTGTAGAAAAAGCAATACAATTTGGAAGAGCAGTACTGTTACAAAATATTTTAGAAACAATGGACCCTGCTTTAGGACCAATTTTAAGTCGTTCTCTAATCAAACAAGGAGGCCAGATATTAATAAAACTAACGGACAAAATCATAGATTATAACATGAACTTTAGGTTCTATATTACAACAAAATTAAGCAATCCCCATTATCCTCCTGAAATTTCTACAAAAACCACCCTCGTGAATTTCGCTGTAAAAGAACAAGGTTTGGAAGCGCAATTACTGGGTATCGTAGTAAGGAAGGAACAAGCTAAACTGGAGGAAACAAAAGATAAATTGGTGCTCACTATAGCAAATGGTAAGAACAAAAATGTAATGTTTATAGATTAAAGTCACGTAATTAATCATCATGTTTTTATCACATGCACATTTTTTTACTATTTTTTAAAAAATCATAATCATTAGCCTCATAATCATCCAGCCTCTCTTGTTCATTGCTGGACATAGGGGTGCTTGTTTACATTTTAATTGATCTTGTGCCTTAAGCTGCCAGTTTCCGGCACTTCTTCTCGAATCATTTGTCCACCTAGTAGGTGATCTGCCTCTATTTCTGCCAGTGTTTCTGCCCTCGGTCTCCACTATAAAATTTTCTTATCCCACCTACTACTATTTTGAAGATGCACGATTCTACTGACTACACATCACAAACCCTGGTTTGCTCTCTTATCCATATATTATTTTTTCTGTCAGCAAGACGTATCCCAAGCCTGAGACTCTCCATTGAGCAACTTGCAAAGGTATAAACGTACTTTCCTCGCAGACTTCAAATTGAGTGTTAGTGTTTCTAAGCCATAAGTTAAAACAGGTAACACGCATTGATAATAAACTTTCATCTTGAGGCAAATAGGTAAGTTGCTTATTCTTATGGCCGGTATTATAAAGCAAAATAGTTTGCAACTAAATTTTAGTTAAGAGTTAAACTAATTTAACCCATAGATTTCGATATTATAAAAGTTGGTTTAAAAAAGTTCCCAACTAAATCTACAAACTAAATTAGTTGACAGATTTTCTGGGTACTAAATAATAGTTGGTAACTAGATTTGTATTACATTTAAATAGTAAGCATTTTGTTTACATTGAAATAACTTGTTTTTACTATATATATATAAACAACACAAAATTTACAGGTTAGGTCATCAGTATCATCTGTCAGTAGTGTATCATCATCATCCGTAAACAGTATTTCTGACAGCGATGATGATGAAAATTCAAGAATACGTCAGCCTAGAGAATTTCTTGAAAGAAGACACCCCTTTAATTATGACGATGAACAATTTAAACACAGACTTCGGTTTTCAAAAGATACTGTTTTGTCTATTTTAGAATAAATTGATAATAAAATAAAGTCCTTGACTTATATTTATGCACTTTTTCACTGTCAAAATTACAGCTTATAAACGTTAAAGAAAAACCGCGACCACATAACTTAAGTTCGGTCGGTAAATCTTGAGACTAAATTATGTTAGTTGTGTAACTAGTTAGTTATTTGGCTGTCCTGATTTATAATACCAAAATTAAATAACTTGTTATATTAGTTATCAACTAAATTTAGTTTACAACTAGTTTGTTCGACCTTTAGTTAAGTTTTTATAATACCAGCCATTCCAAACGCTGTCCAGTCCAATCCTATGTGGCGCTGGATTTCCCGTGTTTGGCTATCTCGATCGATGCTGATGTCATACCCTAAGTACTTTTAGTTAGTGAGCAGTTTAATGGGTCTGCCTCCTATTGAGATCATTGTTCAAAACTAAGTTGGTCATCTTGATTAGTTTTTCGATGTTTATTTTAAAGACTCTTTATGTATGCCTTAAAGCATTTGATCCATGAAAAAAATGTATTAAATTAAAATAATGTCATCGGCGAACCTCAAATGTTTCAGTCTCTCGCCATTAATATTGAGGCCTCAATTCGTCCAATACGTCTTTTATATAAACGTTTTAATGCTGCAGTAAATAGCTGTAGAGCAGTGGTACTCAAAGTGGATGCCGGGGGCTGGTGTGAAATTTAGCACCATATGTATTTTTATACGCATAATCAAATTTTACGCAACTAAATGAATGCAAACGGGTATAACTCGTGGATGCCTATATTAACATTCGATCGTTTTAAAATGACTACCTACTCGGTATAACGCGTTCTTAATGTGAAAAATTTTAAATGAATATTTGAAAACCATAGATTTATCATGGAAATCATGTGTCGAATTATGTATCGATGGTGCACCGTCCATGGTTGTGTCGTTAAATGGTTTTGTGCTACTTGCCAAAAAAGAAAGAATCATACCTACTCATTGTTTTTTACATCGACAAGCCCTAATCACAACAACACTAGGAGAGGAACTATGTTCTGAATGACATCATTAGGATGGTAAATTTTATTAAGAGTAGGCTTCTTAAATCACAGGTGTTCGCAAAACTGTGTGATGAACCTGGGTCTGAGCATTTGAAATTTCAGATGGTTGGCCAAAGGACGAATATTGATTCGTGTTTACGAAAAGTAGAACTACTCACAATTTGAACAAGAAAACAAACTTGAATTTGGTGAATTGTTGAAAAGTGAATTTTGGTGTACTAAATTCGCTTAAATAACCGATATATTTGAAGAATTGAATAAAGTAAATTCCAGCATTCAAGGAAGAAATGAAAATTAATGTTTGATGAATTATGTCCGTAAATAATATAATTAATGAGTTAATGGGAGTCGGAGTGGTGTAAAAATAAATAAAAGAAGTTTATTTAACTAAACACTCGTTTCGATTTTTATTAAAATCTTCATCAGAGCTTGTAAGTTTCTTGTAGATTGAGGTAATTTGGTTATGAAAATGGTGATTGGTGGCTTCTAAGTTGTAGTATGACAACCAATCCGACTCCTATTAGCTCATTAATTATAAAATTAGAACTTTTAAAGTCAAGATAAAATTTTGGAAAATAAAAGTCAATGAAGGCAACTTGGAAATGCTTACAAGAGCAACTAAAGCAAAAGAAAACATAATTAAGTTGAGTTATTAATACTTCACATCACTGGGAACACAGATTTGCTACTATTTTCTTATTGATAGTTTTGACTGGATACGAAATCCGTTGGTGGAATTATCATCCAATCTTAATAAATTAGAATTAAACTATAAAGAATGAGAGAAATTAATATAAATTCGCAATGACCGTACGTTGGGAATGAAGTACTCTGAATTTTCATTAGAATCCTTTTGGATATTGATTCAGAAGGAAAGATTGAAGTCGGTAGAACATGAAATACGAGTATGTTTGTCCAAAATACGCCGAAATATAAAGGAATTATGTAAAAAATTACATCAACCTCATGTACCACATTATTTTTTTGTGTATCTTTTGTTGTCATTTAAAGAATATACTTTTAATTAAAAAAACATATTTTCCTAAGATAAATAAAATGTCATTATAATTTCATGAACATGATAATAATAATAATAATAATATTTATTCATGCTAACAATAAATTATAATATTTTACAATCGTCATAAGTATACATGGTTAATTAAATAAAAAATGAAAAATACAATTAAAAAAAAAATATATTCATATATATAAAAGTCTTTAAAAAATAATTTGTCAAGAAATAATGATGAGAAGAAAGGCTCATGACTACTCTCTCAGTGCACTGAAATCACCCAATAGGTATTCATCAAAACTATAATATGCCTTGTTCTTCAAATAACCTTTTATCTTTGAGGCAAAGTTATTATTTGATAATCTTTTTATCTTACTTGGTAGTACATTATAAAATTTAACAGCAAAATAGTTTAATGAATACCTTGTTGTTGATAGTCTTATATAATTAGGACGTATTAAGTCTTTGCCCCTTGTGTTATAATTATGAATATCCTTTTGAAGATGGGTGTCCACTGAATTCAAATGCACATGAGTCAGACAATAATATATATATAGACAGGGAAAAGTCAGAATACCCAAAGCAATGAAAGCATTTTTGCAATCCTCTCTGTATGCTTAACCACTGATAATCCTAATAACACGACGTTGCAATCCAAAAATTCTGGTCGCATGTGATGAATGGCCCCACACCAATAATGATGTTGGGGGTACCGTTAAATTTTACATAATCGAACCCCTACTGTAGAGATACGAGATAGTTTTGCCTAACTCCTCGTTCTAGTTCGAAATGTTCGGATTTCTCATGTTTTCACCTACAGTTTGACGATAGGTATTGCGTTGTTGTAAATATAGTCGATAATCCTAGAATAACGATAATCTACAAGGCCTTCTTTTAGAGCTTCTATCGAATCGACAGCTTTTTCGAAATCTATGAAGGTAAAGACCAGTGGTCTATTGTATTCTACTGATTTTTCTGCCAGGAATTTCATTACCAACAGGTGATCGTTTGTGCTACAGCCAATCCAAAAATCCTGTGCTACTACATGGTAAAAATCTAGTTTCGCTATCAATCTGCACGTTGTTACTCCTGTGAACAATTTGTAGAGATTTGATAGCACGCTTATAGGTCGATAGTTTTCGAGGATCTCCAGATCTCCTTTTTTTGTGAATAAAAATGGTCTCTGCTGTATTCCACTGTCTTGGTGTTATGCCTTGCTTTAAGCAATCGTTGAGCAGTTCTTTTAAAACGCCAAGTAGTGCATTTTTCACTAAATTACTGTCCTCTCCTGGAGTTTAATTTCAAGTTTTGTGATTTCTGGCATCTCCTCTTATAAGTTTGTTCACTTTATATGACTCATCGATTGTTGTACCAGTATGGCGCAAGCCCTGTAGAGCTTCTGGAGCTCAATTATTCTTCATTTTGTTGAAAGACATTTAAATTTCAAGTTTTGTGATTTCTGGAATCTCCTCTGCACACTGATTGATAATGTAGGGTTTTGTAGAACTTAATTACTAGCTCCAGTAATGCTTCTCTATTCTTGTTTGTCTTCTCTAAAGGAGTCACTTTTTAAAATCATCATCTCATTAATTAAATTAAATATACATATATTGATTTTAAAATCGATGATATTGGTTAAGTGAAAAGTTACGGGAAAAAATAAAATAAATGAAATCTACTAAAAGGTTTATGTTATTATGCCAGATACATTTTTTCTTATTTTCTATATTCTTTTAATGCCATGCCGATTTGTTAATGGAAATTACTTTAACTTAACTTAATAATTAATTGTTGGTTGTTTGTAAATTTAGGGTTTTAATCGATTATTATGCTTAGTTAGATTCAAATCAGTTGAATTAAAGTTTTCTACAAAAGTATTTTCATTTACGTATTTAATAACATGAATGTGTATAGCAACAATTCACGCACTAATGCACAATGTAAATACACACAAGTGCTTCAAAGTGCCATTTTAGACACTGTAATACGTGCGTAAAGTGTACTTTACGCATGGTGGTAGAAACAAATTTTTTTAATGAAGACAATAATCAATTATGCCACACTGGTATTTGATTTCAATTATAATTTTAGGAAAAAAATCCTTGATTCATCTGGAGAGTGAACTACTGAGAATTTTAAACGAAACCCGGGGATCTCTTCTAGATGATGAAGAGCTGGTAAACACATTACAAAACTCCAAAGCTACTTCTGCCGCAGTCAAAGAAAGTTTGGAGATTTCTGAAGTAACGGAAGTAGAAATTGATGAAGCGAGAGATGTATGTAATAAATGCAAAGAAACATATGTTTTGTATTATAATTATATAATTATATTTTCAGGGATACAGACCTTGCGCAAAAAGAGCAGCTATTTTATTTTTCGTATTGTACGACATGTCAAGAATTGATCCTATGTATCAATTTTCTTTGGATGCTTACATTTTGATGTTTATGCAAAGTATAGAAAGAAGTGGTAAAAGTCCAATTTTAGATCAAAGAATAGCAGTTTTGAATGAATTTCATACTTACTCTACTTACAAGTAAGATAATTAAAATTTCATAAAATTTCAATTATTTAAAAAATCTTGGATTATATGAACCAAATTTTGGGTTTCTGTTTTAATTTATTTTTTTCCACTCAATTATATTATAATATTCACCACTTCAGGCGCAGACTCGTGGGCTTGAGACCCCCCCCCCCCCCACAAGAAGCACTTAACATTTTTTTTGTTCCATTTGGCTTTTTTCACATCAGTAAACACGAACATCCCCACCATCTTTCAAAGATGGAAGCGGGCTAGAGGCCATTTGCTTTCATCTTTTCATCATAAAAATTTTGAATTCTTAAAGGTGTTTTCAAGAAAAACCTTTTTTTTTGCCTTAGCCCCCCTAAGAATAAATTAAAGGTGCGATCCTGGTCCTCTTGGGAATCTTTCTTCAGGTTCAAATCACCATCAAGTATTTTTGCTCATGACAGTTTATGGTCTCTGATTTCATACAGCATTCTTTTTGGAGGAGAGAATATTTTATCCTGTGACAAAAAAGAAAGGAAAGAACTAAACCCCTGCAGGCTTTCTGTTTTATCAAAAGAAAGTTAAAACAAATTTAAAGCCTTCATAATTATAGGCATGCGATTCGCAGGGTCCCAAAGGGCCCAAACGGTCACGTGATCTTGTAATAAAAAAATATGATTTTCAACGTTTTCATGCAGCATGCCGATGAAAAAAATTAAAGTTTAATGTTCTGGAATTCTAAACTTTAATTTGAAATAATGAACATGTTATTTATTTATATATTTATTGCAGAAATACTTGCCGAGCATTGTTTGAAAACCATAAATTGTTGTTTTCGTTCCATATGTGCATTAAAATACTGGAAGCACAAGGCAAAATTCTTAGTCACGAATATATGTTCTTGCTGAAAGGTGGGGTAGTTCTAGACAGGGAGGATCAAATAGATAATCCGTGTACTGGTAAATATTTAAATATGTAATATTTGAAAATTGTTTCTTGTAAATATTTGTATTTTAACTATGTTTATAGCATGGCTGACCGATGTTGGTTGGGACAACATAACGGAGCTTGATAAAATACAGGGTTTCCATGGTGTTGTTGACAGTTTTGAACAGTACCCTAAAGATTGGCACACTTGGTTTATTGATACTGTACCTGAAGAACTTCCTCTTATAGGTAAACTTTTAGTGCTGTACTTTCTATTATGCTACTTTATATTAGTTCCCATGGCATACAGAAATCATATTTCTAAAGCGGGGGCGGACTTACCTAGACAAACTAGGCCCGCAAGACGGTTTTATTATACCTTTTTTCTATTATTCTATGATTTTTTTAAATAGTAAGGCCCGCATTGAGGACCTTGCCTAGGGTCCCGATTTTCCTTAGTCCATCACTGTTCTAAAGCTAGTATCGTTGAACTCAATTATGTTATACTGTGGCCCAATTGCATATAGCGTTGTTAGGTCTAGCAATGTAGTTAAGTAGGCATCACGTCGCCAAATGTTGCCGAAAGAATTGCGAATTATACAATCAATTGTTTTTCATCATGATGTTGTCAAATATTTGACAATGTCGTCAATTGACGCCATGTTTACCTGAGGACATGGTTAACAATGCTTTATGGAACTGGGCCTATACATTTCTACCGATGGGGTGCGTTCAGAAATTACACACCGAGTGTGAGTGTGCACACAAATCCGTTCAAAAATAAAAAATTGATCTGAGTGTTTAACACCTCAAAGTGTTCAAGAATTATGGTGTGTGCACACTGGGTGTGCGCACATCGCATCTCACTCCGGACTGGGGTGTTGGTGTGCATACCATGAAAAAATGTCATATTTTGAATGTTTCCAGTTAACATTTATTATAAAACTAGCTGAACACCCGTGCTTCGCTACGGTATATTGATGGTCTCATTGGCATAAAATCCGCAGTTTGTTTTTAAACTTGTGTATGGGTAACCTTTGTAACAAAAAATCTAGTCGATATCTCATATGTCCTAGGAGATATTGAGTAATCTGTGAAAAAACATTTTACTCCTTTTCACCAGATAGGGGTCGAACTTGAAAAAAATCTTTCTTGGTGGGTTCTTACGTCATACTGAAAAATGTACTCTCCGAATTTTTTATTTCTAACAAAAAAATACTAATTTACCCTTTAGGAGTGAAAGAAAACTGTCAAAACACATATATGCCGAAATGGAATGTTATAACTCAACAACCGCTGGAAATACAAAGGGTTCTATAATTCACCCTAAATGTAGATTCACCCCTTTAGGAGTTAATTAAGGTAAAATCCTGAAATTTATTTTTCGGCATTTGTATGTGTAATCTTTATAAGCAAAAACCAAGTCTATATCTTATTGATCCTAGAAGATATTAAGGCGTCCTTGAAATTACAATTCCCTCTTTTCACCCTTAAGGTGTGATATTTGTTAAGTTAAAAAACTGTTAAGGTAAATAACTGTTAAGGTAAAAAACTGTTAAAACCATTTCGAGAAATTTTAAAGACACCTATGTGCCAAAAAGAAACGTTATAACTCAACAAACACAGGAAATACGAAGCGATGTATAATCTACCCCGTTTGTAGAATCACCCCTTTAAGGGTTGATTTGGACGAAATCCTGAAATAAGTTTTTCGGCATTTGTATGGATAATTTTTGTAAGCAAACACCAAGTCGATAACTTATTGGTCCTAAAAGAATTAAGGAATTACTGAAATCACATTTTACCCCTATTCACCCTGAAGGGGTGAAATTAAAAAAAAAATGTCAAAATCTTTTCGCGATATTAAAAAATAAAAAACCTATGTGCCAAAAAGTAATGTTGCAACTAAACGAACACAGGAAATACGACGGTATGTATAACTCACCCCGATTGTAGATCCACCCCTTTAGGGGTTGATTAGGACAAATTCCTGAAATAAGTTTTTCGGTAATTGTATGGATAATCTTTGCAAGCAAACAGTAAGTCGATATCTTATTGATCCTAAAAGATATTAAGGCATCCTTAAAATCACAATTCACCCCTTTTCACCCTTTAGGGGTGAAATTTCAAAAAACTGTCAATGTCCTGAAATTGGTGATTCGGTATTTGTATGGGTAATCTTTGTAAGCAAACAGCAAATCGATATCTTATTGGTCCTAAGAGTTATTAAAGAATCCTTAAAATCACAATTCACCCCTTTTCACCCTTTAGGGGTGAAATTTCAAAAAACTGTCAATTCTATTTCGAGATATTTTAAAAAGACACCTATTTGCCAAAAAGTAATCTTGCAACTAAACGAACACAGGAAATACAGCGGGATGTATAATCCACCCCGATTGTAGGTTCATCCCTTTAGGGGTTGATTAGGGCAAAATCCCGAAATTGGTTTTTCGGCATTTGTATGGGTAATACTTGTAAGCAAAAACTAAGTCGATATCCCATCGGCCCTAAGAAATATTAAGGAATTCGTGAAATCACATTTCACCCCTTTTCATCCCTTAGGAGTGGATTTTCGAAAAATCCCTTCTTAGTGGGTGCTTACGTCATGGAGGGAATATACTCTCCAAATTTCAAGTTTCTAGGGCCAGGGGTTCGGGCTGGGCGGTGATGAGTGAGTCAGTCAGTCAGTCAGTCAGTCAGTCAGTCAGTCAGTCAGTCAGTCAGGACACTGCCTTTTATATATATATAGATAAGCCACAAATATTCAAGTACATTTGTAAGAAATGAAGCCTATACGATTACGTCAAAAAATCTCAATATTTATTACTACTGCTGAATAAATTCTTGAAAGTGAAATGAATCGTCTAGTTCTGATGCAGAAAATATGGTTTTGACAGTACCATGTCTGAAAATGGGGAACTTAACTAAACGAAAAGCTGTCCGCATCATCTTATTTACAGAAGAAGTTGTGATAAAGAAATTTTAAAATGACCAGACAAGTCTTTGAAATGTTACTTTACAGCAGGGGTTTACTCTTTTTCGGAAGCATGCCACATCAAAATTTCTTCAATAAATTGCAGGCCGGATATCTTGAACTCAGCTGGGCTTATTAATAATGAGAATATTATTAATGATATAAAAAAATAAGTATCGTATATTATTTAGTTATAACTACGTTTTATTTTACGATTTTCTGGTTATTTTAAATTATTGTTATTAAGACCGGAAACCTTTAAAAAAAGTCCACGGGCCGGATGATATCTTCATGCGGGCCGTAGTTTGGAAACCCCTGCTTTACAGAATAGGAAGAAGATGATACGGACTCCGTTTTATTAATATACAGAAATTTTGCATATAAGACTGCAGATCCAACACAAAGACAACAAAACACTACTTTGAGGCTAAACTTCGAATCGTAGATATCTTGGCGCCATGTTTTACGCCCAAAACCGTTCAAAAATCAATTGCTCACAAGTGCACACACTGACAACACACAGTGGGGCGCACAATCACACTCCGTGTGTAATTTGTGAACGCACCCCTGCAGTTAAACCGGTCCAGTTTGACGGAATGATAACATCATATGATTTTTGTGAATAGTATGTATACTGTAAATACCATATAGCAACTAAGCATGCGATTTTCAATTTCGAAAGTACAAAACTACTGAAATAATTTTATGTAAAGAACGTGGTTGCGGAAATATGATAGATTCATTAGTAACCATAACAATCGAGATCAATCATTATTTTTCTTAGTTTCTTAAACCAACCACTTTTTTATAGCGCGAATCTGTCCTCTCTTCAAATACTCCATGAGCATTCATCATGAAGTATTCAACCTCATCATCGCTTTCAACCGAAGATGAATAAAAGAGCGATAGTAATAAATCTTTTTGTCAGGCAGTTACCAGTGGCGTGCACATTTTAAACACGTTTAAATTGGTTTTGTGTATTTCTATATTACTATTTATCATTTTATTAAACGCACGCCTGTGACCATATTTATCATATCATTAAAAGCACCCCTGTGACCATATTTTTCTTCAAAATTTTAGGGTAAAAGTTTTATGATCTATTGTGTTTAACCCTAGTTCGTATTCCCATATAAGATGTGCGGCACACTCCGTTGTTTCTTAACAATATTTCGTTTCGAACTATTCATATTTTGTGTGCCGCTTCTGTGTGAAAAAACAATAACTTATTACAAATAATAATTTATTACTATCGCTCTTTCTGAGATAGACTTATAAAAGTATCTCGTATAATAAATATTGTTAATATAATTTTTCTTATACCACAGAATATTGTAGATATTTTTTTAAACAAAATGTCATTTGAACAAAGCGTCCTTTAAATAATCAACTGCAATCAACGAAAATCATTACTAACCGGATTAAACCATGTTAAATGTGGACAAATTTATTAAATACATTCATAAGAGAAAAGTTTCCTGGATTTCGTGTAAGCAGAGAGCTAACTACACAAATAAAAGAATGATCACAATAGAGTCCATTTACCATAACTATGAGAAATAATTGTTTTTAGAAACGAGTCGTGTTCTTTTTATATTCAAGTGAAAAGACCATATTTATAAACAAAATTTAATATTTACTCACATTTCTGACACATTTTAAATCCATTAAAGGTTTACCATTATATCGCTCTCTTTCAAAATAATTAATAAGAGACAAAACCCTCCTTCGAGCTTGGCTACTTGGATCAAGCTTTCGGCATTTTTATTACAATAATAATTTATTTAATGAAAAATAAAATTTAACCTCACAAAATTTAACGTAACACGTAAATGTCAAACCTGACGAAAACCGACTGAACAATATAATCTCAAGCTGGCAACGCGTAAAAACCTTACCAACATTAAATAAATAAATGTGCTAACTGAGTTATGGATTGATGTTGGTTAAATCAAATCATGACATTGGTAATTAAATTAACCAAGTGTGACGTCATCTCATATTTATTGCGAATGGAGTTTATCTACGGTTCACAAGTTTCTACAATAACCCCTCTGCATCAAGTATACAATCTTTAATTTAGACAACACAACAACACCGAGTTGTCAACTCACCACGTTCACTGCTCGAAGAAAACAAGATTGTTCAGGCTATACCAATCTAGATATTATCAAAAAAAAGCTCAAACGTTTAGGCGGAACTAGATTTTGCAACCTAGTTCCTTTCATCGATTGAATCGTACTTTTTGGCCGTTTTGTTTAAGTTTTGTAAATCATACTTACAATAAACATTTTTTGGTTAAGGTTAATATCATTTTAAAATGTAATTTTCTTTTACTTTAATTTTTTGTGTCATTCTTAATACAAATTTACCATTTATTTATTTGTTGTCATTAAAATATGTAAAAAAGTATTTTATTTTTGACATGTCATTAGTTTCCATGGTTTTACTGTTATAATTTAAAATTTTCACATGCCAACGTAAAAAAATTATGTGAAGTGTGAATTTTCACACATTTCAGCAGTGGCGCACCCAGGATTTCTTGCTGGGGGGGGCTGCAGTTATATATTTGATAATGGAGTGGGATGGGGGGGGGGGGGGGAGGTAGAGTACAAAAATACAAATATGTATAGTAACAATTATTTATGATGTTACCTGTATTACTCTTTGAATTCTTGGTACATTGCACTAAAAAATTCTTGTTATAGCACATGTTATTACAGCACAAACAATTCCATAATCGTAGGGTTTTTTATTATTTTATTGATTTTAAGTTTTATTTACCTTTTAGAAAGATACACTTTAATTTATAAAAAGTAAAAAATATTTTTATTTATACTTTCGTTATTTAAAGCGCAATGTCAATTTTTCGTTTCTTTTTTTGTAACATATTCAAAACTTCTTCTGGAGAAACTTCTATTTCTCGGTGTATATTTAAACTAGCTAACCCATTTAATCTGTCCTGAGTCGTGGTATTTCTAAGGTATGTCTTGGTACGACGAAGCGTAGAAAATGATCTTTCACTGGTGCATGTAGTAACTGGTATTGTAACAAGTATTTTTAGTAAAATAAAGATATTGGGGTAAATATTTTTATCGCAGTCAGCAATGAGTTTAATTGGACTTTTTATAACTGTTGTATGATTTAGATACTTGCAATTCCACAAATGATACTCACTTTTTAACATAGCTTCATTTAAGTCAATGTCTGAATGGTAAAAAGCGGCAAGTTTAAGAAATTTTCTAATGCAGGTTTTGATGGTGTTGTACCTGTTGGTATTAAACTATTAAATAAAAGCATAATTTCCTTATGTTTCATAAACCTCTCGGTTATCTGGCATAGCATATTGTCATTAAAAGGGATAAAAATTGATCTTCTATAATACTCTTCCAAGTTGTCGGATAAAACATTATCACGATATGTTTGTCTTGAAACAGTTCTCTCTTTAGTTAAGGTTGTATCAAGAAGTTCCGCTATTTTAAGTGCGTTGTTAAAGATATTATATCTAAAAGATTCCTCAGAATTTGCTCTTGTATCATTAAGTGTTTCTATGACATTATCTATGTGGTTCAATGTTGAAACAAGATCGACATCAACCGATTGTAGTATTTTACTCAAAGATAACGAGTAAGAAAAGAAAAATTGTACTGTCAGTAAAGATATAAGAAAATGTGTGCGACAAATAGAATGAATAAGCATAGCAGCAGAGGAAGAGGAATCTCTATCATTCCAGGTGCTAATTTCTTGTAATGCATGGTACACAGGCTGTGTTCAATCCATCGCGTAGGTGATAACTGAATCAATTTTTGTTTATTTGTATCTGGACTATACTTTGCTATCATTCGTTGCAGCACTTCGTTCCTTTTAGGGGTATTAAAAAATACGTAAACTTTTTCCACTATGCCTAGACAATTTCTTATACACTGTATGTCAGTTGCGTTTCCTATAGCTAAATTCAAGCTGTGTGCAGAACAGTGTACATACAAAGCTTTGGGAAATGATTTTTGAATTAGTGCTTGTACTCCATTAAATTTTCCGCTCATCACAGCTGCACCATCATAACAGTGGCGTAGCTACCGCAAGGCCAGTGTAAGCAAAGCTTACGGGCCCTCAAGCAACTGGGGCCCGGATCGGGCTTTGAAAATTTGCAATTAAAGGTAAGACCGCACTAGGCGGAACTACACTGCACGGCACGACACGGCGCGTCAGAATTTGTGAGAAAGTCACTTAGTAGCGCTGTGCAGTGCCGCGTAGCGTAGTAATATGTCATACAAATTCAATTAAATAATATTTGTCTGCGTCGTGTCGCGTCGCTCCGCTGCAGTGCAGTTCCGCCTAGTGCGGTCTTACCTTAAGGCTTCGAAAATTTGGCAATTAAGAATAAAGCACTTAAAAAAATTGTTTATAAAAATTTTACTATTTTTCCAAATGTGTTTAGTTATGTATGCATTTAATTCTCGAAGTGCAGGGTCCCTAGGTCCTAGACGCGCGGGACTCCGCGCTCAACTAAACGCACATGCGTTTTGCCAACGAGAATAGAATAGTAATAGAGGCGCTACGTATGTAGGGATGGGAACGATATATCGATATATCGAAAATATCGATACTTTAGAAAAATATATCGATATTTTTATATCGATATTTGAAATACGATATATCGCTCAAAATATCGATATTCGCACAAAATATCGGTATTCTTGTATATTTTTTACATTTAAATATATGCTGTTAACTTTTGTAGAAACAAACTATAGGCTATTCCAAACGTTTAGGCGGAACTAATTTTTGAAATCTAGTAATTTTTATCAATTAATTCGGACTTTTGGTAATTTTGTTTAGGCTTTGAAAATCATGCTCACATTGCAAATTCTAGATTAAATTGATTGTCATTATAAAATGTCCTTTTCATTACATTTTAGTTTTTTGTCATTCTTAATAAAAATTTCCCATTTATTAATTTTTTTGTCTTCAAAATATGGAAAAATGTTTTAAAATATTTGACATATGTCATTCGTTTCCATGGTTTCACTGTTGGAATTTAAATTTTTCACATACCAAACCGGAAACATGAAATAACCCAAGCAAGGTCCCTTTTCGTGACAGCCTAAAATAACGAAATTTCCATTTAGTTCCGCCTAATCGTTTGGAATAGCTTGTAAGACGAAATTTTGATTTCAATAACTTCCACCTTTGAAATTGACATGTCGGTATTAAAAAATTATAAAAAATGTCACTTTCTTAATAATTATCATAACCAATAAATCTAAAGTCGGTTTTACAGTGTAAGGAATATTTTTAATTGATATTTAAAGACCGTAATACACTATAAAAGTAACCAAAAAATCTGGTTTGTCCTTACAAAAGTGAACAGCATATATATATTTAATTAAGAGAGCTGTTAACAAGGATAATATTAGAAAGTTGGTTGGTATCTGGGTGAGTACCAACTGTAAAGTGATTGTCTGTCAATTGGGGACTTCTTTTCCCGCCAAGCCAACCAAAAAATATGTAATTTATATATCTTACATGTTACGTGTTAGTTATTTCGATATATCGAAAATATCGATATTTTTACTTCGATATATATCGTATATCGATATCACACTTACGATGTATCGAATCGCGCATATATCGATATTCAAAAATAAATTCCCATCCCTATACGTATGAAGGTTCGGCGAGCGAAAACGGCACATATTTCCCCCTCCCTAATGAGTCCCATTAGGGTGACTTAGGCTGTCCCACACCAGCTGCCCAGCTCACCTCAAGAAATTTAACATTGTGGATAACGACAAATGCAGTTATTGTGACCAAGTCGGCGACCCGAACCACATAATTTTCGCATGTATAAATTTCAAAAAGGAACAAGACAAATTAATGGCCACATTACTCAGAGAAAAAATCGAACTCCCCACCAATATAGCAACTATATTATCTAAAGACAACAAAAATATTTACAACGCACTCTCAGAATATCTTACAAGCACCGACATACAACTTTAAAAACATAAATATCACATTCATTACTAACTCCCCCCTCTATTGTCACCCCAACATGGCTACCTCCTGAACCTCAGTCCTTGTCCTTGACGGCACAGTCAGTGACGGCCTCTCGGCAACATCCTCCTCCCGTACTATTCCTCCACCCCACTCCCCCTCATCATTTACATACATCTACATTAAAAATAGTAATAGAAACTGGCTCACTGGAGAAATCCGACAGAAGCCAATAATCACCTTTAAAAAAAAGAGTCCCATGTGCAACCGTCTAGTTGGAGTTGGCCCCAGAAGACCAGAACACTCACTAAGGGGTTTTGACTGGACACGATTTTGTTCTTGCTTCTGTGAAGGCACGAAGCTAACAGAGTACTGTCAAACACACGCAACGTTTTTGTTTACTTCAAAGAGCTTACTTGAACCTTAAATCTAGCGTTTATCAACACGAGATGACTCATATTGTACCACTATTGTAATAAACGTTGTCGTAAAGCAGTAATACATGTAAACATAATTCCAACGTAATTCTATAATTAGACCGATGTCATTTTGCAAATTTTGCTGGATATGGTGGAGGTAGTTTCGCGGGACCGGGGGCCCTTCCTGATGTTTGCCTACAGGCCCAAAAATCGTAGCTACGCCACTGCATCATAACCCTGACCACGAAGGTATTTAAGGTCAATTTCAAATTTATTTAAATTTTCTATTAAGGTGTTCGCTAATGCTTGGCATGTTCGGTAAAAATTGTAGCGGCTAATCCTAGAGAGTTGAAATTTGGCATGCTTATACAACTCGTTGACCCGCACATAGGAAAAATACCAAAACATCTAAAAAACATATCTTCCTAAAAATATTAACAAATATGTGCACATCGAAAAAAAAAATATTTTTTTCAAATTCTGAGCAGGGTATCAAATGAAAGCCTTTAGTACGTGGATTATCGATCAAAATTTTATTTTTGCAAAATAAATTATTTTGACACGATTTTTGCCAAAATTCTGCAAATTTTTTTTTGTCCCACACCCTCTAGCCCAGATGGTTTAAACTAAAAATCTGAAAAAATTCTAAGTAATGAACATTTGTGTGAACCGGAATAGTACAACAGGAATTTTTGATCAGATTATGTTTTCGAAAAATAACGCATTTTTTGTGTTTTTTGCGTGACCATGTAAAATATTTAATGATATTACAAATCGTATCGACTTATTTAATTTAATTTATTTTAAAAACGTTTATATTTAATTTTATTCATTTTATAATTTTATATTTCTAATGCATTAATTATTTATTTATTTATTTTATTTCACGTTATACTTACTCAGATTCTACATTCTACATTATACATTATACTCTCATTTATACTGTTTTATATATATATATATATATATATATATTATAGTTACACTATATTCTATTGTTATACACTTATATTAATTATCCTATTGTAGCTCTGATGAAGAATAAAACTTATTAGAAGCTTGTCAGCTGATTTGATTAGTTTTCATTGTTGTCCGCAACCCGTACAACCTTATTCTTCCATTAAAATTAACGTAACTATAAATATATAATACCATGGATACAAGTAAAAAAAAATGAAATATATAAAATATATGTTATGTCATGTGTTATAATGTCTGTTTCATATTAGTGCCTAAATATATTACTGCTATACTGCTATTTATATTCTTATAAATACACTAAAACAGAAGGGCGGAGCTTATGACTAAAACAACCAAAGAAAGCTATAGGCGCAATTTTCAAAATCTTATTAAACCTTTCTATATAAAAAAATACTGCACATATTTAGAAACCTACATAATGGTATTAGGCATTCGAATTAAAATTAACAAAAAAAAAAAAATTAACATAAAATATGTTTTGGCATCCCAAATAATCATTATTCACTTACTAAATACCTGCGAAA
Organism: Liopterus haemorrhoidalis; assembly: GCA_963971575.1. Classification (NCBI taxonomy): domain Eukaryota; kingdom Metazoa; phylum Arthropoda; class Insecta; order Coleoptera; family Dytiscidae; genus Liopterus; species Liopterus haemorrhoidalis. Next base: position 36,624,640 of record OZ020612.1, on the reverse strand, counting down.
CCCTGAAATGCGTGATAATTCACACTTCACATAAATTTTTAATTTTTTATTATATTTTCTGTTGAAATAAATTTTGGTTCTTATTGTGATTATAGTTACATATAAATTTCTTTTAAAAAGAATAAATACATTTCATAATATAAAGTATGTGGTTTAATTTTATAAAAATAATACACGTATTGAAAAAAAATAGCCCCCCCTAGAGAAATTTCTGGCTACGCTACTGTACTTAACCAAATATATACAAAAACTATCAAAATTAATAATGTGGATATATGCAACACACATTACGATGTATAATTATCCCACATTAAATTTTTGTTGCGCCATTGCAATCTATTGCAAACCTATTGCAAACCTTTAGGCGGAAATAGATTTTGAGATCTAGTAATATTTATCTATTAAATCAGACTTTTAGTCATTTTGTTTAAGCTTTGTAAATCATACCCAAATTCTAGATTAAATTGACTGTCATTATAACATGTCCTTTTCATTACAATTTGATTTTTTGTCATTCTTAATAAAAATTTCCCATTTACTTCTTTCTTTTGTCTTCAAAATATATAAAAATGTATTATAATTTATAACAAATGTCGTTCGTTTCCATGGTTTCACTGCTAGACTTTTTAATTTTCACATACCAACCTGAAACATGAATAAGCCAAGCAAGGTCTCGTGACAACCTAAACGAAATTCCCATTTAGTTCCGCTTTAAGCAGAGAAATTACCTATATGTTGTAAGTTGACAATGAAGTTAGCGTATAGTCTGCTTACTTCACGTGATGCTTTGTTGACCTTTAAAAATATATATACTATAGTCGGATTGCTGATAAGTGACTGTTCGTTGCTACAAGTATCGATATTCAATACTATATGCTTTCTCTGTTTATATCATTATAATTATTTGCATACCCATAGTAACGTATAGTGACGCAAGTTGACAATTAACCTTCCAAATTATTTGAATAAAAAACAAAACATTAGAAAGAAATGGCAAGATTCGTAGATATCTTTACTAATTTCAGCGCGAAAATAAATTTACAGCAGTACTCAAACAAACAAAATTATTAATTTTAAGAATATAATTATAAATAAGGAAAAATTTATACTCATACGTAAATTTTGGATTATAATTTGTTGTTTATTCCAGCAGATTTAAAATTAAAGTTTGTGAATTTAATAATTGGCCGCAAACCGTATTTTAATTAATATTTATTACCAGACACTGACAGTTAACACAAATAACAAAAAACATTTATAAAATCGCTGAAAAATGGTAACAAGATTATTATATGAATGCACTTCTTGATTCATACATGTAACAGTCACCTATCAGCAATCCAACTGTAGTGTTATTATCTTTTATTCAGATGACCGCATTTGTTATCCTATATTTTTAATTAAAATTTAAACATCTCGGAAAAAAGTAACTTTTGATATCTTTTTTTAGTTGGTTATGTTTTTGATCTCTTTTCCCTTTTTTGTCATCGCTTCGATCCGTCCTTTATTTTTTGAACTGATCACTCGATCTGGTATCTGTATCTAGATACTTCGATAAGTGGTTTCTCTTACCTGTTATCTAGATAAAATAAAATCATTTGGCGCAATACCAGTATTGACTAAAATAAATGAAATAGAGTTTAATCAAAATGGGTCCGCGATTCAAAGACATGAGCCAATATTAATAGCTAAAAAAGTGTGGCTCTTTTATTTTAAGAATTTTACATGTATAGGCTATCCCAAACCTTTAAGCGGAACCAAATGGAATTTTCATTTTTGTAAGTTACGAGATCACTTTTTAATGTCAGATTGAAGATGGCTTTTGCTGAACAAAATGATCAAAAACCTCATTTAAGCGATAAAAATTACTAGCTGTCTAAATATAATTCCACTTAAACCAAAGAAACAGACTATATTGTACCAGTTGGCTGTAATAAATAGAATAAATTAATAAGGAAGAAAAAATTGAAACATAATAATAAATTCCTTTATAAAAAGATGCAAAGCCTGTTTTCAAATTGAATATAGTAGAACACCTGTTTTAAAATTCTAAAATAAAACACGTTAATTTAACATACTTTTTTGTCTAACAGTAGCTCATATCTTTTTAATTATTGGTTTGCGGATATATATATATTTTTTTCTCATTCATTATGGTTAATTTTGTATGCTTTTTCCGATTGTTGTATAATATGATTGTAAGATTTGTTTGGTTATGACTGGCATGTAAGACAAGCGAGAAAATTGCTTGAAAAGACAATGCGACAGTTGGTCTCGAGTCATCATATGACACACAGTTGTAATAAACGTAATTAAGATATAATAAATATATATTAAATAAAAAAACGTTTTATTTAATTATTTGCCTAAACAAATATACATCACATGGCGCAGTCGGTTATCGGTTATTGTTATTAATTAATAATACATTAATAAATAAAAAAGATGGCGAATTTTGTCTTACCAAGTCCGTTAATACTAAAAGGCAATCTAAGTGAAAATTGGAAGAAATTTAAAAATAACTTCAACATATATATGTGCGTATTAGGGTTTAACAAACACCCAGAAGATAGGCAAGTGACAATTTTGTTGAATTTAATTGGTCCAAAAGCAGTAGATCTTCAAGAAACTTTCACATATTCAAATGGAGAAAATAAGAAAATTGAAGCAGTTTTAAATTCATTTGAAAATTATTGTAACCCGAAGAAAAATCTTCTGCATTCAAGATATCTATTCTACAGTAGAAGACAAATGGAAGGTGAGTCATATGACATGTTTTTAACGGACTGCAAAACGTTAATTCAGGATTGTGATTTTAAAAATTCTGATGAAATTCTGAGAGATAAAATTGTACTTAATTCTAACGACAGAGAAACCATGGATAGTATCATAAAATTGGGAGAAATTAAGTTAAATGAAGCTGTAGAAAAATTTAGAATAGCCGAAATCTTCAGGAAACAAACAAAAGAAATTCACGGAGAAATTCCAAAGGTGGATCGTGTAAAATCAAGATTAGACCAGAAGAACAAATCACCCCAGAAGGACACAGAAGGTCATCGACAAAGACAAAGTGAAGGTGAATGTTCTGCAAAATCTGGAAAAAACTGGAAAAGTGATAGTGTGCGAAGTTCGTACAAGTTCAAGTGCAAGTGCTGTGATTTTTTCCACGAGAAATTTAAATGTCCCGCGAAAGGACAACAATGTAGTAAATGTAACAAGTATAATCATTTTGCAAAGGTATGCAAATCTTTTAATCGAAGTCAATCTAATTATATAGAATTTAGAGAAAATAATTCTGATTATTTTTGTGACCACGTTAAATTTAGTAATATAAATTCTATATGTTGGAATAAAAAATTAACAGTAAAAAATCAAACAATTAGCTTCAAAGTAGATACTGGATCAGATGTTAATTTAATTCCGTATCAGGCTTTTGATAATATTAGAAAGACTTCGAGTAAGAGAATTATTTTAAGTAATAATAATATTAAATTACAAGGATATGTGTGACTTATTAGTTGAAAATAACGGTAAATTTAGTATTGAAAATTTTATAGTAACTAAATCTAGTTATATACCTATATTGAGTCTTAGTACTTGTATGAAATTAAATATAGTTGCAAAAAATGTGGATAATATAAAAAGTAGCTTCACTAAAGAGGGGTTAGTTAAACAATTTGAGAGTGTTTTTAATGGCATTGGTTCATTTCAAAATAAATACAAAATTGAATTAAAAGAAAATGCAAGTCCTGTATCCCTACCACCATATCCGTGTTCCGATTATGTTAAAAAGTAAATTAAAAAGGGAACTAGATAGATTGTGTAAATTAGGAATTATATTTAAATATGATAAACCTACAGAATGGTGTAGTAGATTAGTAACTGTAGAAAAACCAGATGGGTCGCTGAGACTATGTTTGGATCCAAAATATATTAATGAAAACATTAAAGATGAACATTTTCCAATTCCAACATTAGAGGAATTAAAATCAAAATTAAATAATGGGAATTATTATTCTGTTTTGGATTTAAAAGATGCATTTTGGCACATACAGCTGGATAATGACAGTAAAAAATTATGTGTTTTTTCCACAATTTTTGGTAGTTATTCGTTTACGCGTTTACCATTTGGGCTTAAAGTAGCGGCACAGTTATTTCAGAAATACAATATTGAGGCTTTTGGTGACATTGAAGGCGTATTTATTTACATTGATGACTTATTAATTTTTGCAGAGTCGAAAGAAAAACATGACGAAATTTTATTAAAAGTTTTTGAACGTGCGAAACAATTTAATATAAAATTAAATGTTACAAAATTTCAGTTTAGGCAAACTCAAGTGAATTATTTAGGGCATATTTTTAAAAATAGTACTATGAACATTGATCCGGAGAGAATTAAATCGATAGTAGAATACGATGAGCCAACAGACAAAAAGTCGTTACAAAGATTATTAGGTATGATAAATTATTTACGTGATTTTATACCAAATTTATCGGAAGTAACCAATCCTCTAAGACAACTGTTAAAACTAAATGTAAAATTTGATTGGACAAAAAATCACAATATGTGCGTAAAGAAAATTAAAGACATTATTAATGCCCCAGTACTTCAAAATTTTGATAGTAAAAAAGATACAGTAATACAAACTGATAGTAGTAAAAATGGTATAGGTTGTGTCCTGCTACAAAATAAAAAACCGGTATGTTTGGCTTCAAAAAGTTTAACAGACGCGGAATGCAATTATTCGCAAATTGAAAAGGAATTTTTAGCAGTGTTATTTGCATGTAGACGGTTTCATAATTTTATTTATGGAAAGAAAATAATTATTCAAACAGATCATAAGCCATTATTGGGTATAATGAAAAAAGAAATAAATAAAATAAATTCGAACAGACTTAAAAGAATTAAATTAAAATTAACGATTTATGATATTACTCTTGAATACACCCCTGGAAAAAACATGTTAATTGCAGACGCCATTAGTCGAGCGTGTATTCAAGCAAGTAAAACTGATTTTGATATTGAACTTAGTAGAATTGTTCATACTATAAATGTAGCAGATAATTTACAAAATGAAATTGTACGTGAAACAAAATTTGATTATGTTTTGAGCAAGTTGATAGATTTTACAAAAAATGGATGGCCAAAATCCAAAACAAAGTTAAATAATGAATTAAAATTTTATTTTAATAAAAAATTTGAAATACATGTTAATAATGAATTACTTTATTATAATGATAGAATTATGATTCCTGAAAAGTTACAAAAGAAAATTTTGTACAAAGTACATGAATCACATTTAGGTATTTTTAAGACTCAGCAAAGAGCGAAATCTTTATTTTATTGGCCGAAAATGAATATTGACATTATAGAAATGATTAATAAGTGTTATATTTGTCAAAAATATAGATCAGCAAATGCAAAAGAACCAATGTTTTGTCATGAAATTCCAAATTTACCATTTCAAATGCTTGAATGTGACATTTTAGAGTATGCAAATACAAATTATTTGGTATTAGTTGATTATTTTTCTCACTGGGTTGAATTGAAAAAACTAAATTGTAAAACATCTAGTGAAATTATTAAAACTATGAAAGATATTTTTACAGTACATGGTATCCCGTGCAAAATTATTGCTGACAATATGCCGTTTGGCTCATACGAGTTCGCTAATTTCGCTAAATGTTGGAATTTTAATATTGTTACTTCAAGTCCACATTACCCCAAAAGTAATGGACTCAGTGAAAGATATGTAGGAATTTGTAAGAAATTTATTAAAAAATCAATAGAAGGAAATGAAGAATTGGAAAATATGTTACTGGAATATAGAAATACACCAGTGTTAGGCTCAAAATTTTCTCCTGCTCAATTGTTATTTAGTCGTAGAACAAAAACAAAGTTACCTATAAATGAAAATTTATTAAAACCATTTGTTGTTAAAAGTTTTAAAACAATTCTTATTTCAAATAAAGAAAAAAACAAAACATTTAATGATAAAAACGCAAAATTTAGAAATTACAAGTTAAAACCTTATGATAATGTAATGTATCGTGATAAAATTAACAAATGTTGGTTACCTGCTCGAGTAACGAAATTTTCCGATAAACCGCGATCAGTTATCATAAAAGATTTAAATACCAATAGACATAAGAGGAGAAATATGAATGATATTAATTTTTCAAAATATTATAATAGTAAAAATGATTTTAGTGTAGAGAGTAAGAGAAGAGATGTGTGGGATAATTACATAAATAAAGCTGAACAAAATACGAATGTAGGAAATAAAAATAATGTTAATGATAAAGAAAATTTGGTAAATAGGGAGAAAATAGAAATTAATAATTCAGAAAATGAATATAGAACTAACGGGTGTTTTTTTTTAGAGGTATAGAACTTTAAATTGCAATAAAACAACGATGGATTATTCGATTGACATGAATTTTTTTTTATTCGAAAGATAATCTTGTGGCATTACATTAAATCATACCAACAAGACGGCGCAACATGTCACACAGCTTGTGCCACAATCGATTTATTGAAAGACACGTTTGGTGACCGCCTAATTTCACGTTTTGGACCTGTGAATTGGCCTCCAAGATCTTGTGATTTAACACCGCTGGACTACTTTCTGTGGGGCTATGTAAAGTCATTGGTCTATGCGGATAAGCCACAAACGCTTGACCATTTGGAAGACAACATTCGCCGTGTTATTGCCGATATACGGCCACAAATGTTAGAAAAAGTCATCGAAAATTGGACGTCCAGATTGGACTACATCCGAGCCAGCCGTGGCAGTCATATGCCAGAAATCATATTTAAAATGTAATGCCACAAGATTATCTTTCGAATAAAAAAAAATTCATGTCAATCGAATAATCCATCGTTGTTTTATTGCAATTTAAAGTTCTATACCTCTAAAAAAAACACCCATTACTTCAGGAAGAGTAGTTAAACAAACTAAATTTTATGGTATTAATTAATTATTTAAATAAATAAATTTTGTTATTTGGTATAAAGTTTCTGTGTGTTTAACTATTTTTGTAAATATATTTTGTAATATAGAATGTACATAAAGTTATTCTAATTTGGGTGTTGAATAAAATTGTAATTTAATTTGTTTAAAAAAGGGAGATGTTGTATAATATGATTGTAAGATTTATGTTTGGTTATGACTGGCATGTAAGACAAGCGAGAACATTGCTTGAAAAGACAATGCGACAGTCGGTTTCGAGTCATCATATGACACACAGTTGTAATGTAATGTAACGTAATTAAGATATAATAAATATATATTAAATAAATAAATGTTTAAGCTCTGTAAATCATACTAACAATAAACATTTTTGGTTAAGGTTAATATCATTTTAAAATGTAATTTTCTTTATATTTTGATTTTTTGTGTCATTCTTAATACAAATTTCCCATTTATTTATTTTTTTGTCATTAAAATTTGTAAAAAAAAATATTTAATTTTGACATATGTCATTCGTTTCCATAGTTTAACTGTTGGAATTTTAAATTTTGACATTCCAACACGAAAAATGAAATATCCCAAGCAAGGTCCCTTCTCGTGACAACCTAAAAAAACGAAATTCCCATTTAGTTCCGCCTAACCGTTTGGAATAGACTGTATATAAAATATTTAATTTAATACAGGTGAATGGAACGACATTTGCAACGAGTTTCAACGACTTCTTTTCATTCGTTCTTTACGTCAAGATCGTCTCTCGTTTTGTGTATCACTGTTTATTGTGAACAACTTGGGTCCACAATTTGTTGAACCTCCAGTGTTAGATATAAGAGCAGTTTTAGAAGAATCCCTGCCACAGACTCCTCTGATATTTGTGTTATCAGCTGGTGTAGATCCAACTGGTGCTCTTACAACATTGGCAGAACAGAATCAAATGAGTACCAGGTTCCAAACTCTTTCCTTGGGGCAAGGTCAAGCTCCCATCGCTACCAGGTAATTTGATTGTGTTTTAATAGTAAAATCTTATTTATAGCATGGACAGAATATTTTTCATGAATAAGCCTGGTTTATAATAGATATGCTATGGATACATAAACATAAAAATTACACCACTCTCTTTGTTCTGTTTATTACAAACTAAAAAAAAAATGTTTTGAATTGTCAAATCGTTTGTTCCATACTTATGCATTATGTCATGGATTTATTATAAACCAGTCTTTATGATTCATTTTCATTATATTGTCACGGGGTGGATTCAAGAACGGACATCATTTCTACAAAATGTATTATATAATAATAATTTTACAACAGAATACAATTAACTGTCAGGATGGCAGCTGGTGTTGTCTGTTAGTAGCTGATGTAAGTCCCGTCCTTGCCCCGGCTTCTCTAGGATCGGTCGAACCACCCCAGGCATCCGCACGAGTCGAACACGTGGAGAATCCCTGTAGACGGCCCTCACATCTCGGGTTGGTGACTTGAACAGCTGAGCTGGTCCTTGGGTAGCATGCTCACAAAAATGATCGAATGAATAACTATTGAATAACTGACTCAATGAATCACTGACTAACGACACTATGACGTTAGGTTAGGGTGACCATTTTCTTGGAGAAGGCAATCCTCGCCTCCCATATATAAGTAAAGAGCAAAAAAAAGATCTTCACCTCCCTAATATAAGTACAGAGCAAAATTTGGCCCTGGGGACACCAAATCAAAATGCGGGACCTCCCGCGAAATGCGGGACGAATGGTCACCCTACGTTAGGTCCTACCTCAATTATTTTAGAAACAATATTCATTTCATTCACAAACAGGCAACACTCTGCACATTCTTTAATTCCCAAAACCGTAAGTCAGCAACCGCGACCTATACCGCCTAAAGGCCGCTCAAGGAATTGGGACATTAGCATACAATTATATCATAATTGTGACAATATTATGCACCCATGCTATGCGCTTATAGTATGCAGCTTCATTATAAATAATAATGTCATATAAAGAGAGGCGAAACCTGTTCATAAAATTAAGTATACTCTAATGAAATGTTCAAGGAGATGTGATATTAAACATTACTATTATTTAAATATTAGTTTCATTTGTATTTCGTGCTTTGACACTAACTCCAATGATAATATCCCAAAGGTCCTACTTCTTGAAAATATATCTTTTATATCTAATAAGGAAAGAGAAGAAATATTGGGAAAACGCGTTTCGCGTTACGCAGTAAATTAGCGAAACCAACTTGGCCACCTGCATCACCCTGTGCTCTTCGCTGTTGGCACAGTACAATTATTAACCTTTTTTTGGATCGCTAAGTCACTGACGATGAAAAATTCGATTTCCTAGTCGGGAAAAAGCTAAGTGTTTGCCCCCTAATTGTGAAACCTTCTCATAAGAATGTCTCACAATTCCACCTGTTCCTAGCCCTATTATCCACCAACAGAAGAGACTGCTCTGCTTCTGGTGAGATAGAAGAGTAGGCAAAAACTTGACCAGCTTGGCTACAAAATTAGCACCACTAGACTACCACATATTTCTATCTCTACAAAAGTTTTTATCGAAAAATTAAAATGGTATGAATAATGCATATCGAATTCTTCTGCCAAAAACATTTTTCTGCGACAGGAATTGACAAGCTGCTAATTAAATGGAAACCAGTTATAGATTATAACGGTCAATATGTTGTTAGATAATTCTGTTAGCTAATTATAATTTTTTTAATTTTATTCAAAAATACGACATAGATTGTAAAACTACCTAATATTTAAATCAAAACGTCAGTAACGTCACAAAGTTAATAAAAAACCTTAAATATTTCTAAATCTCAAATATTTTCATTAGAGTATTACACGAATTTGTATGTTTTTGTTAATATTATGAATAATAAACATATATATTAATAAAAAACAACAATTATAAATTTATTTATTAAGAGATTTGACTATTTTAAATATTATTAAAATAAGTAAAAATTAAGGTTTTTATTTGACTTATATTGGCAGTATTTACATTTAATATATTCACAACTCATTTCAGCATTCAGACATATTTGATTATATGTGTCAGATTGGTTTATGATATTCTTTATTATTAAACTTTTGGATTATGTGTGTTATAACTATTAATATTAACACAGTGTGTGAAGCATAAATACGTAATTGATATTGTGGTACTTGATATATTGATACAGTTCACATCAGAGCATTGAATATTCTCTTTGTTTTTTCTTATAAATGTTTGTAGAAGAGGGTTGCGAGTTCATTTTTTTCGCGACAGCTGGTAGTCATACGAAGCTCTGTTAAAACGAGCAACATTGTCACTCTAATTTCATTTCATGTCTCTACGCAGGCGTTTAGAACATCATTGTACAATTCATTTAAGATTAAGGATTATAAATATTATTTAATTAATAGGTATAAGCCGTAAGGCCTTCTGTACACGAAGCGTATCGTCATACGCCGCGTCTACATCTAGGCAACATGGTGGCGTGCGACCGTTCGACATGTCGCATGCTACCAATGTGTAACGGTCTGATGGGAGCTGTGCGACATGTTGCTCGTTTTCTGATGGTCTCGTCAGACTTGTCGTATGCTACCATGTTGCCTCAATGTAGATACATATTAGGCGCGACATGTTTAAGATTTCCGCCAATTTTTCCAATATTTTTTCTAGGAAAAAAAAAAAACTTATCCCGAATACAGGGAAAGCAGAAGACAGATTTTTTTTTCTACGGCCCTCATACATTCCAGTTGTCTTGTACCCGATGCACCCTCCATATGGTCGACCCTAATTAACTGTAGTGACAGCAGTCTGCACATTAACAAATATTCTTATTTATTTTCAGACTTAGTACTTTTATTATGATCTAAAAATTGTGTTTCTAGGCTGTTGGAAGCTGGTATGAAGGACGGGCACTGGGTTTTCTTAGCTAATTGTCATCTGTCCTTGAGTTGGATGCCGGCTTTGGATAAAATCGTTGAAACTATGCAATTTGGAAAGAATATCAATAAACAGTTCAGACTATGGTTAAGTTCAAGTCCACATCCTGATTTCCCTATTTCCATTCTACAAGCGGCCATTAAAATGACTACAGAACCTCCAAAAGTAATAATTAAAATAATTTTACTAATTCTTACAATCAGTCAATGATAGATAAAAATTTCACATCTATTTTAAATACTATTATATACATTTTAATCTTCTAAAAATACAAGGTGTCTCAAAAGAAATTTTATATTTAGTGGATCGATTAAAAAAAAAGTAAGCAGTATATAGAAAAAATGTTTATTAATTATTAAAATACACTTTTTGGGGATTTATTTCTTAAAAATAATATCGTCTAAATGTAGACCCTCGTGTTCTCGGCACTCATTTAATCGAACAGTAAAATTACTTATGACGTCTCGGCAGGTGGACTCAGGGATGGCTGCCATTTCGTGACGGATATTTTCTTTCAAATGCGCCAGTGAAGTCGGTTTATTGGCGTAAACTTTAGATTTAAGATAACCCCATAGGAAAAAGTCCATAGGGGTTAAATCTGGACTGCGTGGAGGCCAATTTATGTCACCTCTCTGTCAATCACCTGATTTACGAAATTAAGCCTCTGACTGGTATCTTAGGGCGTTAATTCTTGCACCAATTGAATTTTGTAGGGGTGCAGCTTTAGGTCTTTGTGCATAATGCGATGTAATGATGATCTATGCACATTTAAAGCACTTGCGCGCTTCCGAATTGAAAGGTTCGGGTCGTCACAAACAGACTGATTAACATTCTCCACGTTTTCTACCGTTTTTGATGACCTAGGTCGCCCGGATTTTGATTTATCCAGCGTTGTACCAGTCTCTTCAAACTTTTTAACCCAATGTCGAATGAGAGGAATGCTTGGCGCATCATTTAAGTGGCGAAAACCTCGAATACTGCAGAATTTTCTACGCGCTACAGTCGCCGCATCACCATTTTTGTAAAACTCTCGCACGCATAACGCGCGGTCTGCTCCCGAGAAACGCTCCATAGCGACTAAATTCCCAAGAGCCAGGCTACCGATTGACATAACCCCCGTGCCCCTCGGATACGTTGCGTTCACGCAGTAAGCTAAATAAATATAAAATTTCTTTTGAGACACCTTGTATAAAAACTCGAAAGCTGCGGTTCCCAAACTTATTTCGTTGCGGAACTCTTATATGGTTTTCCAGTGATCGCGAAACACTGCTCATGCAGTAGGACATTGGAAACTAACAATCATGTTTAATTGACGTTCTAAGGAATTAATTCTCGGCAACAAGTTTATTGAGTTGGTTCACTTAGCTGACTCAGTAAACTGAACGAGTTGAGTGTATAACCTACACTATGGTACCGCGAATTTAGTCGAAATGCCCATTTCTAATATATAATACTAACTGACGTACCCATAATTCGTATGTTTTTTTGTTACCTTTATATATTTTTGCTGTAACGTAAACAGTAAGTGAGATATTCCAATATCGGGTAGCGTCCACTAGAGAGCCTTATTGAATACTGATATATTAAATCTTGAATTATACAAAAATTACATACACATGTTTGCTGTTGATTGAATAATGTGATATATTTAAAATTTATAGGTTGCGATCGGTATAGCCCCCAAATATTCATCTTGTTTAAAAGTGCATTGAACAGAAAAAAATCTTTTTTCAATAAAACAATAATTTATGTGGTGTACCTATCAAAATTAATTTCCGTAAATTCAGCAAAAGTATAAATCGGGTTTTCAGATAATATTTTTTTTATTTTTAAGGTGAATTTGGTGTAGTTTAAAGATTTTAGATTTGCTGGGATAGAGTTCATAAATTTTATGCAATAATAGTTGATGCTGTGTCTAGACGCATTAAGTCTTACATAATTTGGATATATATTCGTTTTGTTTCATGTGTTGTAACTATGGACAGCATCATGTGTTTTTAAAACATTCAATTTTTTATATTCGTAGATTAGACAGTGGTATATATAAAGAGAAGGGTATGTCAAAATTTTTAAATTTACAAAGATGTTTCGACAGTCTTGTCTATATGAACAACCTGCAATTATTCGTATTACACGTCTTTGTAATGCAAATATTCTTTCCGCGGATGGAGAGTGGCCCCAGACAAGTAACGCGTAAGTAATGTGAGATTGAAATAAAGAGTAATATGCTGTTAAAATTATACTACTGGAAACTGAATTAACTAGATTTCTTAGTAAATAAATGTGTAATGATGGTCGTATCGTCAGCAAAGAGAATTGTTTTACTGCGAATGGCACTGGAGAAGTCATTGATGTAAATCAAGAATAGAAGTGGTCCCAAAATAGATCCCTGAGGTACACCAAAATTTGTTGAAGAAATTTCAGAAGAAGTATTACCAATTTTTACAAATTGTTTTCTATTTTCAAGATAGGATTCTAAAAACAAGCAACTTTCTGTGTTAAACTTGTAAAATTTCACTTTTTCTATTTACTCAGCGTGAGATACACAGTCAAATGCTTTGCATAGATCAAGGAAAGTAGCAAGGCAAAATTCTTTGTTTTCTAGACCCTCACACACACAGTCAATGAAATCTAAAATTGCATCAGTCGTAGATTTATTGCAACGAAAACCAAATTGAGAAGCACGAAAAAGATTGTTGTTTTCGAAGTAGGCTACAATTTGTTGAAAAATTATTTTTTCAAATAAATTAGAAAAAATGGGCAAAAGAGATATTGGTCGGTAGTTACTTAAATTATTTGTGTCTCCCTTTTTGTGAAGAGGTATAATAGTGGCTAATTTCAGTTGAAGATGCATGAAGAGATACAGGAATTAAAAACTTTAGTTAATGGAATAACTAGTGTGTCTTTCATAGATTTAATCAAGTCAACACACAAGCCATAAGCATCTCTTGATCTGCGGTTTTTAAAAGAATTTATTGCATCGCGTACATTATTAAAACTTATTGGCTGAAATTAGAAATTGCTATTAACTGGAAATGTTGAGTTGTCATTTAGAAGGGACATGGAAGATATTGAAATGATAGGAAGTTTATTTATTAATTCTTCTACGGATTGCTGAAAATGATTGTTGAATTCATCGGGGGTGAATAAATCTACGGGGGAAGTTTGCTTCTTTGTGCGTCTGTTACTATTTAAAATTTGCCATGTAGCTTTTGAAAAGTTGTTGGAATTTTGTACAAAAAGCGTGTTTGCGTTTATTTTGGCTACTTTTAATTCCGCACGATACTTGGATCTAAAATTATTTCTTATGGCCCTGGTCTCGTTATTTGGGTTAAGTTTATGATCCAAGTCAAGTTGGTTAAATCGGTCTCTTAACTGTTTGATTTTGTCATTAAACCAAGTAATTTTGTTGCTGTTAAAATTCCTTCTTTCTTTAAACACTTTTTCAGGAAAGCAAATCTCAAAAGTACATAGGAATTTATCAAAAAAACTGTCAAATGCTTTTGTACCGTCCATGAAACTATTTAGAGGGTCCCAGTCATTTCTTGTAATTTATTAAACATTGTATATTTACCTGCTACTGTAATGGGTCTGACTTCATAAATATTGGGTGGTTGACAGGTAATGTGGGGAAATTCAAAAATGACATGAATACCGTCGTAATCCGATAAAGAATTAATTACTTTTGTTGCCGAAATTGGAGTATTCAAGAAATTATGAAAAACATTATCAATACGGTTTCGACCCCTAGTGTTGAAATTTACAGGAGATTTAAAATTGTAGGTACTTAACAAATCCAATAATTTGTTTACATCATTGTTACAAATATTAAAATTCACATTAAAATCGCCACATACGACGACATTTTTTGAGAAATCAACATGTTTAAAAATGTTATCTAGAAATCAGCAGAAGGTGATCGGTACAGGGTTATAATAATAGTTTTAATGCTAGTAACAAATACTACCGTTACTTCACAATGGAACTCTATAGCACAATTATTGATATTATTCATTGGAATAGTGTCCCAGTGTTTATTAGTAAAGATAATAACACCTCCACGACTCATAGATTTCCTTGTGAAGCATGATTTTATTTGATAATTTTCAATTAAAAACTCACTACTTTCGTTATCATTTAAAAAGTGTTCTGTTAGGCAAAGTATATCGAAGAGGAGTTTGTCATGTAAAAAAGATTCTAATTCATTTTTTTTATTACGAATCGACTGTGTGTTTAAGCACAGAAGATTTATATTACTTGTTTCGATAGATTCATTATTAAAATTTAAAGGTCGATTATAAATGGGCTTAGTTTTATTTATGGTAATATTAACATTGTCCTGAAAATTTATGTTGTTTGTGATTGTAGATGCAGTAGGAGAAATGTGATGGAGATAAATATTCTGCTTCTCTTCATATGGAAAATTCTGCGCATTCTGATGTGTGCTAAAAACGTTGATAATTATCCTGGACGACATTACATGTAAAAAACGTACTGTTTTTAACTAAACTGCGTAATTTAGAAAAAACTAGTTTTTTAGCAGTTATATTGATGTTATATTGATATGAAATTCTAATCACATTTTTGAAATTATTGATCAAATTCATATTATTCGATGGAAAGTTGTTAGCACCGCCGAGAATAAAGACAAAGTCCTTTTTAGTGTAATGAGCTGTTAGTTTTTCCAAGTCCTTGATTATTTCATGTAGAGGTGCACCAGGTTTAAAGATCATATTTACCTCAAAATCAGGCAAAAGATCCCGAACGATATTGCTACAGTTTCTGGCGTGACTGTCGGACAATAATTTTCTGGATTTGTTGATATTATTTGATGATTTATTAGTAGGCACTGTTTGTAGGTTATGTGATGTTGGTTTTTGAACATTCCGAGTAGATACTAGTGGATTTAGCTGATTTTCCGTTTGAGTTGCTACGCTGTTGTGTGAACTTGACTTAAGTTTTTGAAAATTTTGAAGGTCTTCTATTACTTTATTTTTACCTAGGTTCTCTGTTTGTAACATTTTTATTTCTATTTTTAAGTTTTCTATGATTTGATTAAGTTCATCATTTTTAGTATTAACCTTAACTAAATCGGACTGCAATTTTAAATTTATTTGGGTTAGTTCACAATTTTCTGTGGATTCACCGTCATAAACAATCGATTCTATTTTAGTATTTGGACAACATAATGCTTTTTTTATTTGTAATTTTTTGGCAACTTGACGTGTTTTTCTAGTGTTTATATCGCTCATCATTAAAAGTTGTTAAAATAAATAATGTAATAAATAAATAAAATATAGTTAAGTAATCTGTCTAGTTACAAATATTTTCAACGAAGATCTTCAACGGGAAGTAAAAACAGGGACACACACTTCACCCTCTGGGGTTTGTCAGAGGGACTTGATAAAAGACACACAAAGAAAACCACGGAAAGGAAATAAGAAGATGAGAACACAGGCAAAAGTTGTAACAAGTTAATTAAAATATGTCAAAAAGTTAAAAATGGTTAAATTGTCGGGTTACATTAAAATCAAAAATATGTTATATTTAAAACAAATTTAAATTACTAAAAAAAATAATTAAATATAAAAACAGAGTGACACATTTAGCAAACTTGTCTTAAGTCGTCAATTTAAGTCGGTTCAATGTCAGATATACGTTACACGAATTTAATTAAAAAATACAAATATAATGGAGAATTTCTACCTTATATATCCCAGAACTTACAAAAACTCGGTATAAATATAAAGCACTTATTATTGCACCACTTGTGATAAAATTTGTGAAATAAAATTCTAAAAAAACACTAAAAAAATGATAAAACACTCAGTTTTATTCTGAAACGTACTATTTACTGTTAACACTTAACTTAACATTTACTGTTAGCACTTAAATATGTCTTAATCTTCTTTAATACTATTTACCCAATTTGTGGCATGATATTGAAATGTGTGAATTTATGTGATATTTCTATATGATATCTATGGAAAATTATCCAGGAATTTTTTAAATTGTTACCTGGAAATTCCTTGAATCTTTAGTCCTTTAATCTTAAAATTGAAAATTTAGTCACCCTGATAGACACCCTGATAGAATAATACTAATTTTATTTATTTTTTTTGGTCATACAAGTTCATGCTATTAAATAAATCATAAGTGAGATATTTTAAGTATTTAGGTAACGTTCTCTCGATCCCCCTAGAATGAAAATTTTGAGATGCCATATGACCTATGTTTGAATCCCGGATTTGTTCTCTCAACATACTTTTTTTTTATACAGAGGAAACCTTTGATAGACACCGGTTGGGCTCTTAATTTACCCCCCGGTAGTGTCGGATTCTCCAAGTGGCCTACCGACTAAAAACCCTGTTTGGCTCCTACAACGTTACCACGGTACTGTCCATAGGACTTTCTTCGTGGTAATGAGCCTACGAACACTCGCTGTTCAGCTTCAGCCTATCAGGCCCTCGCTGCCGCAGTTCCGTATAGCTGCTCGCTTGCACTCTTCTGTCGCGAGCACTCCTCCCCTTCTTTGCATGCGCCGATCTTTTTTATGTTTCCGGACAGCAGGGTCCACAGTTTCCTGCTTGAAATCATCCGGCCGATGATGTCATCTGGACCCAAAATCCCTCCGGTGGCTAGGTACATTTCGCACCTCTGTTCGACCCATCGAGGGCATTCGCAAACTGTGTGCACCGGAGTGTCTGTTTCGCCGCAGTAGACACATCTACCGTCAACGTCCTTCCCGATACGATGTGTATACGCCTTATATAACCCGTGCCCTGTGAGGAATTGGGTCAGGAAGTAGTCCAGAGAACGTACTTTAGGCGCGGTATTAGCTTTTTGGGCCACCTGACCTTCCCAGTTTCCAGCTCCCACTCGCTCTGCCACGCAGCGATAGTCGCGCTTCTGGCTTCCGCTTTTGCCTCTGAGGTGGACCCATTTTCGTACACCACTCTGCGCTCGGCTATCAATAGGTGTATAGGGACTACACCCGTGATTACCTGTAACGCAGCAGAGGAGGCCGTCCTGTACGCTGACGAGATCCCAAGCAGGGCTTTTCTCTGGCTGCTCTCCAAGATCTCCTTGTACTTTCTGTACTTAAGCATATCTGCCCACACGGGGGCACCGTAAAGTACGATGGAGTGGTAAACCCCGGCCAGCACGGCACGTTTACTGCTGATGGGGACGCCGATATTTGGCATGAGCTTTCGTAGCACACCCATCCGTTCGTCCGCCTTTCTGCAGGCCTGCATAACGTGGTCCGTAAATAGACCTCTGGCGGAATGCAGCACTCCCAAGTACCGGATCGCTTTCTTTGGTGCCACCGTGGTGTTCCCGATTCTGAAGCTGGGGTTCTTCCAGTTTCTCTTCCCCTTGAGGACTACTGCCTCTGTCTTCTCAGGGGCCATTCTGAGATGGCGTGCCGATGTCCACGCTATTATCCTACGTAGGTTTGCGTTTACATGGCCGACTAGATCGTCCTCGTTGTCGGCCGAGACATTCATGGCCAGATCATTGGCAAACCCGATCATCGTTGATCGCCTTGAGAGTTGGAGTCTCAGGACTCCATCGTAAAAGACGTTCCACAGGGTAGGCCCAAGGACCGACCCCTGTGGGACCCCCGCGTTGACTTTACGACGGTTTTTCTGCGTCATGATCTGTCTGTCTCGAAAGAAGTCCTCAATTAGGTTTATGATGTACCTTGAAATCCTCAGCTGCACAAGACATCCTAGGATGCTTTCCCACCTGACCGTGTTGAAAGCGTTTACGACATCCAAAGTTACCAACACGGTCCACTTCATGCTTGAGTTTCTCGCCTCATTTCCGACTGCCTGCATCGCGTCCACAGTGGATCTGCCTGCACGAAAACCGTGCTGGTGTTCTGCCAATCCTCCTTTCTCCTCTAATTCCTGGTTCAGACGTAGTCTAATCAGACCTTCGAAAGCCTTGCTCATAGATTTGAGCAAGCTTATGGGTCTGTATGTGGTGTTTACTGGAGTACCTCCTTTCTTGGGAATTAGTACCACCCTGGCCGTCTTCCATTCGTTGGGAAAGGTCTGAGTCACAAGGAGTTTGTTGAAAATCCCCTTGAGATATTCCTCATCGACTCCCTGTACGACGCTCAAGTCTTCAGAGGGGATTTTGTCCGGATCTGTAGCCTTGCCTTTCTTCATTTTGGCCAGCACTGAGCTTATCTCCGGTGCTGTGAAAGGCTCATATTCAGAGGTGCTGACTCTGTGGTTCGGTCGAGTTGACCGTATTCTGGGAAAAAGGGCTTCGAGAATATGCCTTTCTCTGTCCGCCTCAATGTGCGAGGGAGTGGTGCGTCTGAACTGACACACCGCGATCTTATACCCCTGTCCCCAGGTATCTTCATCCCAGTCGAGGAGTAGCTGCTTCCACGCTTCCTTTTTTGCAATCTTGATGCTGCGGCATAGCTCCCTCTTCAACTGCTTGTACGTTAGATCGGCAGCGACGGTGTGCTCGGTGTGCGGAGATGTTCTTCTCGACCTCTGAAGCCTTCTCCTAGCCAGTGTGGTCGTGGCCCTAAGCCGCGAGATCTCCTCGTTCCACCAGTACGGCATACGCTTTCCTTCCAAGGAACAAATCGTGGCAGATCGCAGTTCGTCGGCAAGCATCCTAGTTGCCTGTCTATAGTCGGGCCTGTCTTCACTTGGTAACAGAGGGAGGCGAAGGGCGGTACCCTCCCTAAAGGCCTCCCAATTCACCACGTATTTTGTGAAGCCATGTTTCCTTTTAATCTGTGTCCTTCCAAGCTGAAAGGCGATGTACGCATGCAAGGAGAGGGACTCGGTGCTGAGTACCGCCCATTCGGTGATGTGTGCCGCGATGTCCGCCGTGGCGAGGGTGATATCGATGTAAGAGGAGGTGGCACCTCTGCGGAAGGTAGGCGAGTCTCCCGTGTTGCACACTGCTAAGCCCTTTGACGCAATCCACTCCCCCATGATATCACCACTCTTATCCGAGATGGGTGATCCCCAAAGAGCAGATTTAGCGTTGATATCCCCCGCGATGATGGCAGGCTTCCCCTTTCTGGAGACTTGGTCCAAAATTTCGTCGACCTGCCTCTCTCAACATACTAATCAACACGAATATATATCTAGCTGTTTTTGTGTGATTCTGTTTCAAACATACATTCAGATAAAAATTGTTTTTTGTTGATATCGTCATATAATCACTTGAAACAGGTAACTATGCTATAGCGCCAGTTTTATTTATATAGACAGAAGAGAGATATTCATCATTTTTAGTTTATATAAGGTACTTTAGCCGGATAAATATTGGTGGTCATTTAGGTATATAACTATTTTATTTTTATTCATATTAACAATACTTTTATTTTAGGGCATTAGAGCAAATTTGAAAAGATTGTACCGCCAAGTAACTGAAGACAAATTTAATGCATGTAAAGCTGCTGAAAAGTACAAGAAACTATTATTTGCACTTTGTTACTTCCATGCTGTTCTAATCGAAAGAAAGAAATTCCAGCAGCTTGGTTGGAATATTATTTACAGTTTTAATGATTCTGACTTCGAGG
This sequence comes from Liopterus haemorrhoidalis, assembly GCA_963971575.1. Classification (NCBI taxonomy): domain Eukaryota; kingdom Metazoa; phylum Arthropoda; class Insecta; order Coleoptera; family Dytiscidae; genus Liopterus; species Liopterus haemorrhoidalis. The sequence goes on along the minus strand of OZ020612.1, from coordinate 36,604,169 downwards.
TAAGATTTTTCTTTTATAACTATTTAGATTTTTAAAAACGAAGCACAGTTGGCTTTGCCAATTATTATGGCCCGAAAGAACCCTGTTATACTTAATCATAATTATTATATTTTATAGGTTTCTGAATGCTTACTTACTATTTACTTAGACGAATATGAAAAAACGCCATGGGATGCATTAAAATATTTGATTGCTGGTGTTAATTATGGTGGACATGTCACTGATGATTGGGACAGACGTCTCTTGACAACTTACATCAACCAATACTTTAACGAAGATACGTTAACTTTCTCATTTTATAGGTACAAACTTTATTTAGTACTTTACTAGGAAAAAACAATACAGTGAGACACCTAATACCGCTATTTCAAGTCATTCATTCATTATTGGCGCGACAGCCCGAGTTGACCCTAGGCGTCCTATTTCCAGGTTTCATGACCATGTTTTCAATCTCTGTACATTCAGGAGTAATATGGTCAATACTACGTCCATTTTTTAGCGTACACAGAAAGGCACCTGTTTTAATGTTCTTTATTTCTATAAAATAGTTTTACATCAAGCTGACATAATTCAGTTATTATATTATATGTTTTTTAGATGTGTTGCCTAGGATATGCTATTGCAATAGTATCCTTACAACATCTCCCTCTTTAATTTAATATGCATAATAAGACATTGTTACATGTATAAGTACTTTGGTTTATTAAAGTTCATTTTTTTTTAAATTATTTTTTATTTTTCTTAAATGAATAATATTTCGTCTTAATTGTTTGTTATCTTTAGTGTTAATTAAATATGACCTAGGTTGTGGTAATTTATTAATAACAACAGCTTTTTCCCATAGCTTATTGTTATTATTTTGTACTAATAGTATTATATAATTTCAACGCCTCTGTCCCCAATAAATTTTTTAATCTTGCCACTTGTACCTTTTGTGGTTTTTTATAAGATTCGATTGCTTCAAAGTAAATTTCAATTTCCTCTTTAAAATTTAGAAAATTGTCGCAAACATTATTATCCAAATTTAGGATATTTGGTTTGTTAAACTCCATTTTCATTTATTATTATTGGTATAAATATATTAATATACCGACTGCGCCATGTTTTAATGTTCTTTATTTCTATAAAATAGTTTTACATCAAGCTGACATAATTCAGTTATTATATTATATGTTTTTTAGATGTGTTGCCTAGGATATGCTATTGCAATAGTATCCTTACAACAGCACCTACAGTTTATATACAGTTTATAGCCGGTAATTTGTATAAATATTTTTTACACAAATTATTTGACATAAGCAGGAATTGAACTAACGTCCGTGCCCTTGCTCAGCGGTCAAATAGCAGGTTCAGACGATTTAACGTTTGCAGCTAAAAGCTTGCTATTTCATGTAACGCTCTTTATTATAGCGTGTTTTCGCCAAAGACGTCACTACAGTCTTCTAAATTAAGGACTACTTCATAAAAAACAACCCATATTATGAGTCAAGCTCCACAGCTAAGCAGGGTGAAATATTTTCCACATGACCTCGTTTTCGTGAAATTAAATATTTATTACAATAAATATTTACTACCGGCGTAGCGTAGTGGTAACACATGTGCTCTGCGTTGCGAAGGTCTCGAGTTCGAATCCCGTTCAGGCATGGAAATTTTCTCAAATATAAAATTGTCCTGGCTAATTGCCACAGCAGCAAACCATTGAAATAAAAATAAAAAAAAAAAAAAAATACATACAATAATTCTCAGGATACATTTCCAAAATATGTAAACGAAATATCACTGAACAGGGTCATTTAAACATTACGTATAGACATAACTATTGAAAGTAAGGTATTAAGTATTTCCATAACACTTCCTGTAACTTTCTAATTCTTCTCCTATTCTGAGACTTTTTCTACAAATTAGTTTAGCTGATTGTTACAATTCTTTTGCGGAAAATCTTTGACAGATGTTCAGTGTCGAACATTGGAAATATATATTATTTATATTATTTAATTTTTCTCATATATTTTGTTATTATTTACATATCTAGACTTTTATTTATATTCTTGGCGTAGATTTTATGGAGAAAATTCTCCATGTAATTTGTTTTTACGCAGTTATATATTTTTTAGGTTATCTAACATATCAATATTTTTTGACAGTTGACAATTAACAGATTAAGAAAGAGGACTAATATGAGGCTAAAAGACAGCTTTTTCTAAGCCTTTTTCTTCTGCAGACGCGTCGAATACAGTCTTATTTTCGTTGTTAGACTTTCTTCTTTCTCTCCGAACTCTCTTAATTCCATCTTAGGAAGTTTTAATTTATAGTGGCTACCCTGACTGTCAGAAGATCTTCTCCCAGTCTCGGAACCTACGTTTGATTTTAATAAATGCGTACATGACACTTTCAGTTTAACGAACCGGCTACTATATTCCACACACGACATAAATTCAGCTGTTAAAACGTCTTCGCTAGAATCTGCAGTCAACAACAAGTCTAAAATTTGCTTGTCCATATTTTTCAGATCAAAATCCTTCTGCTGCATAGATTCCCAGGCTGCTTCTATTTCGTACAAATTAGTAGTCGACGCATCTAAAAGGCTTTGCAAATTATTTGCACTACGCGTAAACATGCTACGTATTACGCTACGACACTTTTTTAATGGCTCCATTTTTAACAAAAATGTTCAAAATAAACCTCGTAAAAATGTTTGAAACTGTTTTAAGGTGTACTCGATATTCTATCAGAAACTTCTTTCTCCGGCGGACCGATAATACGGCACCAAACGCCACACAGAATAATTAAACTACGCGAAAAAAGTTCAAAACTGCCTTCCGCAGACACGTTACTGTTCCAAATGTAACCAAAACTAATTTCCCCGGCGGACCGACACAAAACGGCACAAACACCACTTGGAATATAAGTTTTGATTCTTTTTGGCACTTTATTCAGTTAAAAACACAAGTCAACACTAAATTTCTGCATTAATCTTTCACTGACTCTTCTTGTCCTGTCACGGTCGCCAAATTTGTTCGATTTGCGTATTTAAAATGTCACTACCCGTGATACTTTTAATACGCGCAGGTTTTAATATATTTCGTAAAGAAATAAAACACTTTTATTGAGACAATAATGCTGTAATTAATTAATGCAAAATTTAATAAAAATATCACAAAAAAACTTGGTTAAACTGTTTTACAAAATAATAACAACTACTTCATTTGTTTACATTGCACACTACTACTTCTCATCTGACATTTGTTATCTGTCATCTGACATTACAAAATATAAACTTATTTTATATTATTGCATCAAAAAAATATAATTAGTCTCCAAAAATACATATAATTTTAATTTTTATTTACAATAATTATTTAAATAAGAAACTTTAGCTCTGAAGATATATTGTTTGTTTTATTGCTTTGTTTAAACTCTTTTAGCCAAATCTCTCTTTTTATATATAGTACATAATTTTTAAAATTAATATTTTTTTAACTTTTTCAAATTTCCCATTAAACTGAATTTATGTTGTATAAATAACGTAAGTGTATTATCTGCCTTGTTTATTTCAATATCTTATTAACCTTTTTTATATAAAAAAAAAATCACTTGCTAACCCAGTTGCTACGCCCATGCCCTAGTTGTAACTTATTTTAAATTTCCCGCTATACTGTATTTGATCAATGTAAATCGTACTCGGTTCGCAGCGCTATCTACTTTTTTCTACTTTAAAATAGACCATAATTGCATAAATAAGTAGGTATAATCTGTCTCAATTTGTAATACGAAACTTGATCTGGTTACTTTGGTAACTGTTGTGGTATAAATAAACTTTTATGGAAACATGTGGACTTGTAAATCTGACTTCGAAATTTATGGTTAAATATTATTATATCGAGGTTATATTCAGTCAAAAACTACATATGTCAGATAACAAATTGACATGTCAAAATTGCAATTGACATGTCAAAATTGTGATTGACATATCAAATATTTGAAAGGAGCCACTTCAGAATTACTACCCTAAGATGATATTTTAAATATACAACATAAAAAATTAAGTTTCCCTGTTCGTGTCGTATTACAAAATGAGACAGATAATATTATGGATTCTCAGTCGATCGATTGACATCTGAATTCACGGTGAGTATACTATAGTTATTAATATACTCAATTGCCATGGGGGGCTTTAACTCTGACTGGGTTGAAATTACTTCCGGTGTGCCCCAGGGGTCCCATTTGGGTCCCTTATTATTTAATATTTTTATCAACGACATCTCCAAATGCTTTAAATTTACCAAATTTCTCCTCTATGCTGACGACTTAAAAATTTTTCTCGCGTCTCCTGATATCGAAACATGTTTTCTGATGCAATCAGACATTGATCGGTTCTATAGGTACTGCTTAAGAAATAAATTATTTTTAAATATCAACAAATGCTACCATATTGTTTTTTCAAGAAATAGACAGCTTATCAACTACAACTTTAAAATCAACGATACACCAATTCAAAACGTTAATCATGTCCGTGATTTAGGTATAACTTTGGATAGAAAATTAGTCTTTGATATTCATATAAACACAATTGCCAAAAAATCATTAAGAATGTTAGGATTTGTTATTCGAAACAGCGCAAACTTTAAGGAACCTAAAACCATCTTAACTTTATACAAAACGCTTGTACGAAGCCAGATGGAGTTTGGCAGTGTTTGTTGGTCTCCGCAGTACTTTACTTATATAAATAGATTGGAAAGCGTACAAAACAAATTTGTTAAATTTATGAAAAGAAAATTCCCAAATTTCAGCATAATTTTGTTGCCGATGGAGAAAAGGCGAATTTTAACCGATTTATCTATGGTTCACAAAATATTTAACAACACTGTAGACTGTATATTCATATTAAACTCTTTCTCTATTAGAACCCCTTCTTACCCTATAAGAAATACTAATTTTTTCTATACTTCTCATGAAAACACTAATTATGCTTTAAATTCACCAACTTTGCGTCTCTCTACCTTGGTCAACTTATATTCTTGTCATACTGAATTTCCAGATCTTTTCAATACAAATTTAACAAATTTTAAAAAATCTATATTACACTGCTTATTATAATTATAATAATATTGAACCTAACACATACTCAATTAGTTTATATATTTGATATATCTAAATGTTTATTTAAATCATTGTTGTGCTATCTGCTTATATATGTTAACAATCAGATAATAATTATATAATTTATGTAGTGCCACCCTATTATTGGGATCTTTAGTATCCTGTTGGTGTGGCCAAAACTTTAAATAAATAAATAAATAAATAAATATTATCTTTACAGACTGTCCTCTCTGCCAACGTACTACATACCAAAAGATGGTCCTTTAGAGTCTTACGAAGACTATATCAGTATTCTGCCAAATGTTGACAATCCAGAAGCTTTCGGGCAACATCCTAACGCTGATATAACATCATTGATATCCGAAGCAAGATGTTTGTGTGAAACTCTAATGTCTTTACAACTACAAACTTCGGGTGGTCAAGCAGAATCCAAAGAAGACAAGGTTTTATATTTATTTTAGTATAGGCTATCTTTAAAAAATGTTTTCCTGTGAGCCGAGTTTACGCTTTGATAATACCGTTTGTCAAGGAGCACTAGAGACCCATGATTGCTACACAACTTTAATAATCAGTTGCATACATGTCTTAAAACTAGATACAAGCTAAAACTCGATATAAAACACAAAAATATCTAGCAAGGTAATGTGTTGCTGGAATAGCAAGGTAATGTGTTGCAAGGTAATTTTTATCATGAACAATTAAACAACCTTCGTAAAACACTCGCGTACGAAAAATGACGAAAATTGACGAGTAAGATGAGACTTACTTTATAGCTCATCACTTTCTCGAGATAGATCTCTCTTGTTATTTTTTTAATCACTTCTATTCGTCTTTTTTTTAGTCATCATTTCAATCCGTCTTCCTTTTTCTCTTTTTAGCACTTTGATCCATTATCATAACAAACTGCGAGAAAATAATGCCCGTAAATTTTAAGGATTGTCATTTATGTCAAATATGTGGATCGACATCGAGGTCTACTGCTCGCAGAGTAGTTTTGCTGGACAGAAACGTTCATCCGCACGTTGATGCCTTGACTCAAGCTTAACTTGACAAATTTATGGGACATTATTTCGCATCCAGCATAAAGTCCCGACCTTGCGCTAAGCGATTAACATTTATTCCTCCATCTTAAGGACTTTCTAAGTGGTAGAGGACTAGAAAACGATTAAGTGAAAACGGCAATGACAAACTCACAAGTGACTGATATTTTAGACAAAAATATCCAAAAACTCGTCACAACTTATCACAATTGTCTCAATCCAAATGGTGATAATGTAAAAAAATAACTTATGACACTTATTAACAATAAATACCGTTTTCTTGATATGTATTAGCTTTCATGTTGCTACTATCCAAGCATTCTTTAATTTCCCTTGTATGTCTATGTAACCTTTCCTTGTTTTTGGGACTAAGGCTTAAAACAGCAAGAAAACGTCAGCAGTGAAGTAATGCTGATCCTGTGATAGTCGATTACCGTCACTCTATGACCATTGTATAAGCTTTCGCTAACCGTCACCGGTTTTATCCCTAGCGACATTTTTTAAGGAAAACATAATTTTACCCGGCAGGATGATTACGCCTAAAATTTAGTCTGCCCGCATTAGAAACTGTGAAGAAGGCCTCTTGTTTAACAATGACCTTCAAAAATCTGTAGGTGTCACCTCGAAAAATACCTGCAGATGCCGTAAAAAAACATACCTCCTGGATACTTCTTCATAAATAAATTAATGGCTAAAAGACCTAGTTCTTAGTAGTTCTTTGTAATTAAAATGTGCATTTATTGCGAAGATTTATTTCTTACAAATCGATTAAATTATATCTAAATATGCTATTGTGGCACTTTACAGTATGTTATAATTATGGCAAGACATTTGCATTGTGTTAATTTGTCCATTAGGAACATTACTAGCGAAATTATATAGCCTTATAGCTTTTATAATTATATAACATTAGCATTTTGAGGAATGTTACAACTATGTTATAAACTCAAGGTGAAGTTAGACCCCATTAACTGTCATTTCAAACGAACAAGGCCATCGAATGTCACAGAATCAACTTTTCTACATTACTAACTTCCATAAGCATATTTGCCTTCGACAATAAAGATTTATAAATTATTATTAAAAGGAAGTTTATATGGCATGAGTTTATATACACACCAGTTTTGCAAGTGAAAGATCAGCAATCTTGCCATAAAATGTTTATTATATATTATCGTTTTCCTATTTTCCTAATTTTGCTGTCCTAGATTTTTACTAACTAAACCTAACCTAATTACCTAGTTTTTAGGTATAGCCCATTAAAAATAGTGTAATAAACACTAGTAAATACGATCAATTTAGGTAATTTGGTTAGGTTAAGTTAGTAAAAATCTAGGATAGCAGAATTAGGAAACGATAATAGATAATAAACATTTTACGAAGGGATTTCCGATTTTTCACTTGCAAAACTGGAGTGTATATGAACTCTTGTGTTTATATGTTAAACTATAACAATCATTATTTAACAGGTAATGCAGTTAGCTGCAGATGTCTTAGCAAGAATTCCTAACCCAATAGATTATGATCATACTGTCAAAATTATTGGCGAAAATAAAAAGCCTTTGGATGTTGTTTTGCTTCAAGAAATAGTTAGGTAATACCCACAATTCCTTATGATTGGCTTTAGAAATTCGGTGCTATTAGCGTATTAGCAGTTTACCAAAAGTATTATTCAATTAAAGGTCAATCAAAGCGGTGTAAGTCAAATTTTCAACAAAAATAACTGACTACATGTGGTAACCTAAATTTAAAATATAAATCTGTTTAATGCAAAAGTGCAGCAACTCATATATCTTCTGTTATTAACTGTATAAGAATTTCAAACAGAGTGGTGTACAATTTAATACAACGAATTGACAAATGGTTTGTTTCTCAAAATGAACAAAATGTGACTTACACTACTTAGGTTTTCATCCACTCAATTGATATTTCATTTAAATCTGCCTATTTGTTAATAATTTTGACATTAGCTGAATTGTTGTTTTGTTTCAACTTAATCAGATGTTGACAATTTGTCCGAAAATATTTCCAAATATATCGGGTATCAAGTATTTTATTATTGCAGTTTTTGTCGGGAATAGTGAGAAATATCTTTAGTACCGAAATTCTAGAGATCCGAAATTCCTTAGTCCTTAGACATGCCTATATGAGGTATTGCTTTTTTTTAAATTTAGTTTATTGAAAAAATACAATATGATGAATAATTGACTGATTATATTTCGATGTTTTCGTCAGTTATTGACGTGTTCGATGACACTCATGTTGTTTATTTTAACGTGATTACAACAAAAAAAATTGCACCAGATATTTACAACTAGATCAGCCTCCGTTGGTCATCTTCACTTTCTAGATACCGTCGTTATCTTGATTTTTTTAAGCATGGTCATGAGGTAGAATGAATTACCCACGAGAACAGGGCAGTGATGTCTCATGCTAAGAAACCAGTATTCGCACAGTCGCTTCATTGCCGAGCAACGGACGTCGAAGCGTCTATAAACCGTTAACCATTGGTTTCACATAATTACTTGGCGCATAGACTATGTCTTCACTGGCTTGTTCTCGTGGAAAAAGCACTCTAGCATTTATTTCTAAAGAAGATAACGCGTTTAAACATAGCTCTTTTGAAGCTTGACTCGAACAGCGTATTTCCATATAGATACATAAAATTAATTCACATGAACGTCAACTTGCTTGCACGAATATACACTCGCTGCTTTGTAAACAGGCGATACGTTCATACTACAGAAGCAAATTATAGACGAAATAAATAATGAAAACGAGAGTGGAGAAACCGGGAACCCTAAAACTTCAAACAATGGCCGAAAAGGTTGCATATGTTATGGCGCTACTAGATAATTCGGACCAGTGACGGCCGAGACAGGGTGGCGCTCGGAAAGAGACCTAAAAATTTTTAATAAAAAACTGAATTTAAAAATTCTAAATTGCATTAAATTAGCTAAATATATCTGTATATATTTATTTTTATTACTTCTAATCCAAAGATTTAGCATATAAATGTTAGATTTTAATAATTTAGAACTAGAAAACAATGCTCAGGTCACTACTAGTCATTACTAGTAGTGACACTGTGTATTGGGACATTTCCCAATACACAGTGTTGCCACTTGCGATTTCTAATGTATTTATCTAGGCAAGTAATAAAAATGAACTGAACGAACATGGCAGCAGCATCGAGATTAGTGTCTATGTATTAGTGAATTTCAGCCGGCGTCCTTTGCTAAGTTCGATTGTTTGATTTGTGGTAAGTACTCATTAGTTTTCCAGACAAAAACAATTCACGTAAAAAGTACTTTTTAAATTGCATAAAATAAAATGCGTACAATGCGTTATATTAACACGTTTTTAACTATGAAACTAAATTATTACTACATTGGCCTATCAACTACATTGATCCTTATCAGTGGCGTACCGTTGGGGGGGGGAGGGTACTACAAATGACCTGGGCGCCGAAATGAAGAACGATTAAGTGATTTTCAGGGCCGGAGGAACGTAGTCTTGATGCCAGGGAGGCACCAAGGTTAAAGTGAGGACCTTTTTTTTGTAGGTCTTCATTTGAAATTTAGAAGAGAAGACCTTTTTTTTTAGGTCTTCTCTTGGAATTTTGTCTGTACCAGTCCTGGTGATTTTCATTTAGGGACGCTGATTTACCCCGGGCGCAGGCATACCACGCTACGCCACTGGTCCTCATCGACCAAATTGAATATTTCACAATCGAACAAAAATATAAATAGAACATTTAATAGAGAGTTCAGTAAAAAACAATGGTATTATTACCATTTTATATATAATAAAAAAAAATCAGTTTCAAGTCTTACTTGAAAGTATGATTTGAAAGCGAAATATTTATTAATTATTTTTATTATGTTTAACTTTGGTCATATTTTTTTCCCCCAACTTACACATCGCGTTTTCGAGAAAAATCGTGATCCTTCTACCTTGATACATCGTCAAGGCCGGATCATGGCATAGACAAATGAGACAAATGTCTAGGGCCCGGTTTTTTGAGATCCTGGTCATACCGTCAACTTAACTGCAGTTAAGGCAATTCAAAAGGCAATAAAAAATGCTCTACTTAATATATCTCTAGATAAATCTCAGAAATGTTCTGTAAAAGTGGAATCACGAGAAATAGCAAACAAAATTAATAATTTAGAATTAATTTTATTAACAGATATTTGGGATAAAATTCTTTCCAGAATAAATGCAAGCAAAAAATCCTTTTCAGTATTAAAACGTGTAAAAAATTATTTACGAAACTCATTGAGCCAATCAAAAATAACTTCTTTAGCTGTACTATATATCGAACCAAATTTTTTTGGACAATATCAATTATGATGAAATAATTGATAATTTTGCAGAATTAAAAGCGAGAAAATTGCATTTTTGAATTTTCGTTTTTACCTATTGATTCCATTGGAGTAAAAACTAAAATTTATTTATTTTGTTTTGTATTGAAAATTCTTATTTTAATAAAAAATTAACATATGCATTAGTTTTTTAACTACCCCAGGAACATTATTTATTTATTTATTAATTTTTTTAATTTCCTTTGTTTTCTAATTTTTTGGAGTTTTTTTTTTTTTTGTCTATTTCTTGTGGAGGGCCGGCAGGGAAAAATATCTAGGGCCCCAAAATAGGTTAATCCGGCCCTGTACATCGTGGTATATCAATTCTATATATGTTTCACGGGCCAGATATTTAAAAACCAACGAGGAAGGGTGGCAGAAATTTTTAAAATCTTTTGAGGATGGGGAAATTTCGTGCCGTTTGAAACTTTTTGTTGGGCCAGATTCGGGCCGCAGGAAGTAGGCTGACATCATTGCAGTATATGTTTCAAAAAGTGTCCCTGCAAATATTTTACTCACCAGCCCCTACTGATTCGGACCCTGATCTGGAAATCAGTAATAATGTAATTTGTAGTCTCCGCAGTAGTATGACTTGTTACAAAATCCTGTATCAGGATGAGGCGACTTCAGTTCAATTAACTATGTATAAGTTTTTGGAAAAAAAAAATAATTTTTCGAATATTTTAATTATTTTCTTTATGTTATATTGTCAATATTATATGCGAAAAAAGTTTAAATTTGTGTTAAAACAGTTCAATATTCCAATATATTATTATTATGAGTCAGACAAACGGTTCGTCTTGTTTGACCGTCACAATTTGCTTGTTTCGTACCTAACTTAACCTACACACGTTTCTGACAAAGGGTCTGGGTGATATCATATACGTTCGTGCGGGTAAAGTATCTTCGGAAGTACGTTAAACGGATTACAGATTAAGTGAGCACTCCCTGTAAATCAAATCCATTGTCCACCTATCAATTGGCAACATAATTAGGACTGCGTTTTAGCCATATAACAAAAACAACTTTTGGTTTGCAGATATAACGTTTTGCTCAATGAAATTCAAATAGACCTCGAAGAACTTCAAAAAAGTATTAAAGGTCTCGTAGTAATGTCTTCAGATTTGGAAGATATTTTTAAATGTATTTTCGAAGGAAGAGTTCCAGAGAAGTGGCTAAAAGGTATGTTACAGTAACAGTACAGGTACATATATCGACAAATGAGACATCAACTGCAGTCAAAATAAAAGACAGTCGAACTTTTGATGGCACAATTGTAATAAGATTTTACAGTAAGATAGAGATTGTTATGAAGAAAAAATAGTACATTTGATACAACAGGTCTTCTTCTTCTTCTTTGGACACTATCAGTCAGGTTGAATTTTGGCCTCACTCACATAAGTCCTTCATCTTGATCAATTCATTGTCATGTCTTGCCAAGTACATTGTTACCAATACTTATTAGATCTTCGGTTAGCTGATCTCTCCATCTCTTGCGAGGTCTTCCCACTGGTCGATGGCTATCTTTCTTTTAAATATATGCATATTTAAAAGTCTTTTAAATATATGCATGCGATTCGGAGGGTCCCAAAGGGCTCAAACGGTCATGTGATCTTGTAATAAAAAAATATGATTTTCCGCGTTTTCATACAGCATGCCTATAATTAAAAGACTTTAAATTTGTTATAACTTTCTTTTGACAAAAGGGCAAGCAATATTAAGACAGAAACAAACACAAAAATTTTGTGCAAGTGGAAATGCAATTTTCCCTATGACCGGAAAGCGGGCAGGGGTTTAGTACCATCCCTTTTTTGTTGTCACAGGGTAAATATTCTCTCCTCCAAAAGGCATGCTGTATGAAATCGAAGACCAAAAATGTCATGAGCTCCCGGTCTATGTAATCGTCTGTCTATAAGTTCTTGGGTACAACAGGTGGGTTCTTTTATTTCGCACAGTGTATACATTTTAAACAGTATGCTTTTCCTACAGTTTTCCGTTCGGCATTTACCGTCTAATTTCCTAATGAAATTTATATTACCAAAAAACACGGTGGGGCGCAAAAACTTTTTAAAAGGCGAATGAAAGAAAAGTTGTTGCTGATAAACAAAATTTATTTTTTGTTAATGCAAGAACATAATTTCAAATTTAAAATCATGCTGTTTTAAACAAAATATCTTGATGGAGGTGGCCGCCGTTCTCCGTGCACTGATGCAACCGATTTCTAGCGTTTTCCTCTACACGTTCCAACATGCCCAGCAGAATTCAGGCTATTTCCTGCCGAATAACATTCTTCAGCTGAAGCAGTGTTGTGGGGCGTTAAAAAACCCTGCCTTGACGTATCCCCATAAAAAAAAACACACACACACAGGGCGTTATATCAAGTGAGCGCGTCGGCCACGGGATGTCACCTCGAATCGAGATGAACCATCCGGGGAACATTGCCCTCAAAACTGTCATCGAAGCTCGGGCTGTGTGGGCCGTAGCACCATCCTTTTGGAACCAGACATTTCCTAGATTAATTTCTTCAAGAGCTGGTTCTAAGAAGTTTTGAATCTTATCCACATACCGCTGTGAATTGACAATAACTGGTCGATTGTCCTCCTCAAATCCGTTTCGTCCTGGGGTTTTTTCACTACACTCCCGGTTGTCCTAAAGCTCTCCACCCACAAATCAATCTATTTCCGGTCAGGAACTGGACCTCTGGGCTCAATTCCAAAGTGAATACGGAACGCACGCTGCACCGCCACATAGAATGGTGGTTCGAAAAATTGACTTCGACCGCAAACTCACGCTGACGCAATCATTCAGACCTCAAGGATTAATAAAATCTCACTATTTTGAATCCCGCGGACCACTAAAAACCCTAGTTACAATAAAATACGCTGCCCCATTCTAAATACATACATATAAAACTATAAAATATGTGTTCACATATAAAGTTCACATTTCACATCGAATTCTTTCCTATTTTCACAGCTTATCCTTCAATGAAGCTTCTGGGATCCTGGACAAGGGATCTAATAGTACGTGTAGAACATTTTAGTACTTGGGCAGAATCTGCGCGACCGCCCATATTATTTTGGTTATCTGCTTATACTTTCCCTACTGGTTTCTTGACAGCAGTACTACAGGTAAAATATTAAGCTTTCTTATAAATAAGTACAGGGGTGGGCCCTAAGTTACAAAGCGGTTATAACATTTAATAAGTTTTTGCTTTTTTTAATTATATTTATTAGAAAATTAGATTTAAATATAATACTTCGTATTTTAATTTATTTTTAAAACAAAGTACGGAAAAGTAGGTCCCATAAATGATGCTCTTCTGTATTTTCGCAAATTAGTGTTCTTTCAAACAGAGTCGTTCGAAAGGAGAGGGGGCATCAGCGCCGGGCGCCTATGCTAGTGGACTTGAATATTGTCGCTATGTTTGATGCAATGAGGTTGTTTAGACTGAACAAGGACGAGTTGTTATGAAGTCAACACCTCTTTAGGCGGGGAAACGAGGGTTGCCCCGAGGAGTTGTACAGTTTGCATACATCAATGTTTTGCCGATAAGAATTGAAAGTAAAAATATATTTTTTAATACTGTAAACTGCAAATATTAATAAAATAAATTTCATAAATAATATTAAATTCACCTAAATTTATTAGTGTATTTTTAAGATAATTAGTAGGTTTCTAAATTACATACATTTAAAATACAATATGATCGAAATAAAAGTTTAGTAGATCCTGAATTTAAAATGTTAAGTGGACAATTCTGTTAATATAAAAATAAATGTTTCCATGTCTATCTAGACACATTTTTTTCTCGATCATATTGTATAGCAATGCTTCAGACACTTTCTAAATTTAAAACGGGCATATATTACATCATTTATTCCATGATAAATTAAAATTTGTTTGACAAATTATAAAGATATATATCTTTAATCAATGCTGGGTGAAATATTATTCTGATGTATTCCAAGTACTAAATACAAATACTTTTTTTTAAGGAAAACCTATATGTAACATTTTTATTAAACGTTACTTTTTAGTATTTAAAAGACAACTTGGTTGAAATACAGTTCGCAACTCTTAAAATGCAATTTACGGCAATTTTATTAAAAGGTAAAATAGTAAAATAGAAAAAATAACACAACAAAACAATCATAAACACAATACGGCGCCGGCGTTTTTCTTAGCAATAGCTGAATAAAATAAATGGAAATTAGGCAGCTTAATATAGCAGAAAATTTGTTTAAATTGTAAAAACGATTCATTCCTATTCAATTCAGATTTAACAAAAATATTATTTAGGGAGGATACACGAAGCTCTACCTACACTACAAACTGCATCACTAATAAGTAATGTTTATTGTTTTACAAATTTCAGACGGCAGCTAGACTAACGCAAATACCAATTGATCAACTAAGTTGGGAGTTTATAATAGTTACTATGAAAGATGAAATGATATCCGACCGTCCTAGCATGGGAGTCTATGTACGAGGATTGTTTTTAGAAGGCGCCGGATGGGATAAAAAGAATGGTTGTTTGATTGAACCACAACCAATGCAACTGGTCACTACAATGCCACTCATTCATTTCAAACCAGTTGAGAATTTCAAAAAGAAAACTAGAGGTAATTTTATTATTAAATATTTACTTAATCCTAAAGCATTTTTTCATTTTCTAGTGTCAGGCTGTTGGTGTTTGGGTATTATTCTTGCGGTGCCCTTCTTCATATTTTTGCCACTTCATTCTATCCTGTGTCATAGTCCTAGTTTCTTCCCATTTCATCCCTACACACTTGTCCATACCACCTCAACTGGTTTTGTTTTACATTATTAAATGCTCCACGGGAACAGTTCTACGATTCTCTCTGACCCGTTTTTCTAATTCTATCATGTTTCGTTTAACCTGCTGTCTTTCTCATTTTTCACTACTACCTCCCAACAATCCCATAAGTTCTCTATTCTACGTCGGTAAAAAACCTGATCTTTTGAAACAAACCAATTTTTGAGCAAGCTCTGCAAAACTTTATCTTTTATTTATTTACTGGACTGGAACACACACAGGAAAAGCCCAATAAAGTGTTCTCTGTTAAATACACGTTATATGTTTAAAAAATTAGTAATTAAAGTACATAATCAGAGAGTCAACAAATACAAGATGTTATAGATACATACAAGTAATGAAATTTGAAATTTATTGGACAACATAAAGTTTATTTTAGAATTTCAATGCACTTTCGGCGGAACAGAAGTTTGGCAGAATTGAAAATATCAATGGTCCCAAAGTTATATTATTATAAATATTATAAATATTATAAGTAGATACCTATCAGATGGGGGGTGAATTACGGAAGGAATTAGTATTAAAATTTGTTAAGTGAAATAACATTTGGTTGCGGGTCTAATATGAAGGACATGAAGCCCAAAAAGTTGTAGCAGGTCACTGCTTTCAGTGATGCTATTAACAATCTTATAAAGAAAGAGCATGTCCGCTAGCACACGACGTTTTTTTTTTAATGGTAAAATATGAAAAGTAGCACAGGCAGATTCATAATTTTCATAAGGGGTGTCTGTTTTATAGCAAAGGTATTTTAAAGCTTTAATCTGAATTCTTTCAATTTTATTTACATACTTATCATACTGGGGGTTCCAAACAACGGATGCAAAATTTAGTAGACTATAAACATAGGCAAAATAAAGATTTTTAATAGGAATGACCGATTTAAATTTTTTTGTGCTACGAATAATAAATCCCAGCATTCTCCAGGCTTTAGAAACTGTATTGATTATATGAGCTTCAAATGATAATTTTGTGTCAATATACACCCCTTCACAACTTCAGTCCTATTTAATAAATTCCCATGTAACTTATAATCAAATGTAAACTTTTTAGTATTTCTAGAAAATGAGACAATTTGGCATTTACTATAATTCAAAAAAACTTTATTTTCATCGCAATACTTATAGAAATTGTCAAGGTCATTTTGAAGCAATATTGCGTCAGAAATTGAAGTAATTTTAAAGAACATTTTCATGTCATCAGCAAATAATAGAAAATTAGCATATGAAATATAGCTCGTGACGTCGTTTATGAAAAGCAGAAAGAGTAATGGTCCTAAATGAGACCCCTGAGGGATACCAGATGTAATTTTTACAAACCTTGACGTAAATTGATTGATTTTGACAGCTTGACTTCGGTTCTTAATATAAGAGACAAACCATTTAAGTAAATCCCCATGAATACCCATTTTTAAGAGCTTATTTATTAGAAGATTGTGGTTGATTTTGTCAAAGGCTTTACTGAAGTCTGTGTATACAGAATCCACTTGAATTTGTTTATCTAAATGTTTTAGCAAATGTCGGTATACAAAAACAAATTTGTGTTAACCGATCTTCCTCGAACAAATCCGTGTTGCTGGGGAATTATGTAATTCTTGACGGAATTTTAGATGTTATTAAAAATTAATTATTCAAAAATACATAGTTTGGAAACTGGCCGATAATTTTTTATTAAATTTTGATTACCTGATATAAAAATTGGGCTGATATATGCTCTTTTCCAAATTCTGGGAAATATGCCTTCAGCAATGGATTTATTATAGATAATAATCAGAGGAGCTAATAATTGATCAGATAAAGATTTAATGAAATATGACGGAATATTATCAGGAATATTATCTTTATTGAAAATGATATACCGTTTCAACAATTATTATTAAAATTTAAAAATCGTGATAGAAAATTAATTAAAACTAGATTTTGTTCAAATTTGTCTAATTGTTCAATTTTGATTTGAACCAATTTTTACTTTGCTTTTTAAAAATGAAACACTTTTTTTGTCATGCTTTCGTTTATAAAGTATTAAATGTTATTAAACACGTCGGTTTAACATTTAATACACAAATAAAATAGGCATCAAAAAAATTGGCAAAGTCGACTGAAAAAACCAAGTGGCTTGCCAATCGGCAGGGACGGCCACACTGTCAGCGCAGGGTAGAACGCATCAATCTGTTCTCATACTTGTTCAGCGTAGCATGTGAAATACGTTTTGCAAGCTCAACTCGTATTTGTAAGCCGCTTGGCACAATTGATACATCCAAAACTATGATAATTAATTGGCGTGGCTTTCTTTTATCCAGACCACCACCAGTCGGTTTGTAATTAGCATACCGCGCGGCATATTGCCATAGGCCAACAACATGTCTTGACTTATTTGACTTTGACAATTGACATCGTATGGACGCAGCTTAAACCCACTTGGCTTTCTCAATTGGCATAGTGTGAACACAGTTTAAGAATGATGTAGATTCTCTTGTCTTTATTTATTTTTGTAACGCGAAGTCTTGTTGTCTGGTGTCGTCAAGAGGCGTCATTTGTTTAATTTTTACCATTTTCTCAGTTAATGCAGAGAAGTTTTATTGTTTCATCGCACTGAGCTCAATTCATCATTATTGAGAGTTCCTTCTGCTTCCATCTCCTAATACAATTTTAACCATTTTCTAGCGGATCTTTTACTGCATCCTCTCTAAATGCAGAAATACTTGGCCAACTAGCCAACTCTAGCTTTATGTAGAAAATATATAAGTATAATAAAATTATGCAGAAATCAATCGCTTATTGTAATCGTGTATGAGTTCTCCCATGAATTGAATCTCCGTATATTATATACTTTTGTGCTAATACGTTTACTTGTTTATTGACTTGATTTATTATTTTATATTATTATTTATACAGGATTTTATTGCTGTCCATGCTATTACTTCCCTATTCGTGCCGGCTGGGGTGGAAGATCTGCTTTTGTAGTGGCGGTCGATTTGAAATGTACTGAAAATTCTGACTACTGGATAAAGCGAGGAACAGCTTTACTATTAAGTTTGTCTGCATAACGTTACAAACGACCTGTTGTATTGTATTTTAATTCTGTATTCATTTTAAATGTCTATTAAAAATTAATAATTGTTAATATGCGCTGTATTATTCGTCCCGCTTTCCGCGGGACTGTCCCGCATTTTGATTGGGTGTCCCGCATTAAGATACGTCCTGCAAAAGTCCCGCATTCTAACATTTTGTCCCGCATTTTAACAGTTTGTCCCGCATTGTAGCTTGTAACTTGTATTTGAGGAAAGGAGGACCTTTTTTTTGCTCTTCACTTGATTTGGGAGGTGAGGAATTTTTTTTACTCTTCACTTGGATTTGGGAAGTGACGACCTTTTTTTGCTCCATCCCGCATTGCCTTCTTAAGAAAATGGTCACCGTAAGAATATACAGTCTAGGCTGACCAGATTTTTTTTACAGAAAAAGAGTATACTAAAATAAGCATGAGCATGAGCAAAAAACGGAAGTCATCACTCAAAAAAGTGATGAAAACAAGAAACCAGCAAAAAAGAGTATATTCAGGGTTTTTTTTTTTCATAAAAAGTAAGAGTATAGAAAATAATACTCAAAAAAGAGTATAATACTCTTAAAAAAAGTACGTCTGGTCACCCTAATACAGTCAGTGTACACGACTTTAAATGGACAGCATATCGTAGTGCATCAAATGCTGATTGTGATGGTCTTATGATCATATTGGAGATTGGACTGTGTTACGTACCAAGGAGTAGTACTAGTGGTTTATACGAAAATTATTTCTTAATCTATGTATTGTATTGTGTTAAGTCAGTGGTTAGATTACTGTGCTTAAATATTCAATTCATAACAAGATTAATATTGTGGATGCCTACGTCATAAACGTTTTGACATTTTGTGCTTTGCGAAACATTGGCAATGAAATAAGTGAATTTTATCTCGACTCTTACCAAATTGTTTATAACGTTTCCAGAAGAACAATGAAAAATGGTCGTGTAATGATTCTAACTAAATCTACTTATGAATGTACAAAATCGCAAAAATTAACAATCTCTGTGTAGAATATCACTGTGAAATTTCAGCCATTCTAATTAGTAATTTGAACTTAATAGTTGGAACTATCGCTGACCTGCAGCAAATTTTCAAATATTTATGGATATAATTCAGCAAGTCAATAAGTTAGATCACTCAAAAAATTTAATCATATACACGAGATTCACGACGTATATAAAAATTTAAAAATATAACAATATTGGTGTTTGACGGGAAAACATTTTGCGAAGAGATCCGAGAACTTAATTCGGGGTCTTTCGGTCTATACAATTCAAGTAAATATGAACTCTTGCCGGCAGATAAATATGTATTAAAATAACTATAATATTAATGATAACTATAGTTGAAGGTAATGGGATTCGGACCAGTCAGAAAATAAAAACAAATTTATTAACTTCGCTAACGTTTCGATTTTTATTTTAAATCTTCATCAGAGCTACAAAGATATATAGAAAAATAAAATTATTAAATCGGTAAGTTTACATGTATAAAATTATGATAGTGTTCAAATTTAACAAGTCAAGTAGTTAAAATAAGCATTACAAAATTGTCGGAATTTAAAATATAACATAAAATAATTATTAAATAATAAAAACATATCAAATATGAGTTAAAGAATAAAAAACAATGTTAAATTTACATTACCTTAGTTAATAGTCACGAAATAAAATAACAATTGTAAAATTAATAACGAACACATCATATTGTCCGGTTATTGAACTCAGAGATAAGCAATGAATAAGCCACGTATGAATTTGAAAAAGGGTTTGAGATGGTTGAAACCAGTAAGTAACGCTATCTATTAATAAATTAGAATTTGATTATTAGTTGAAATATGTTAGATTTAGAATTTTTTTAATATATTACAATAGATGGCGCTTATATTATCACAGTCGGTTTTAAAGTTAACTAATTTAGGGTTCTGATTATATGTATGCTCTCAGTAATCAACCTTTTACTGAGATTGTCTACTTTATCTAAGATTTTAGTTTGTTCAAAATTAAAATTATGATTAGTGGTGAAGAAATGGGTACTGAGTGCCGTGTTTTCCTTTTTATTTTTAAATTTATCCTGACAGCTATTTTTATGTTGATATACTCGGTTTTTAAGAATTGTTTAGTCTGTCCAACATAGCCTAAATCACATCCTCCACAAGGAATGTGATAGACTACTGACGACATTTTATTAAATTCAGTAGGTTGTTTAATTTTTGAGTGGAGTTGATTAATAGTTTTAAGATTATAGAAAGCTAATTTTATATTATAGGGTTTAAAAAGTTTGGCAATTTTAAATGAAATATTTTTGATATGTGGGAATTTTAAATACGAACAATCAGTGTTGATATCTGGAAGTGAATTATGATTGGTGGGATTATTAGGATTGTTATAAAAAATTCTATTAATGATATTTCTAGGGTAGTTATGAATAATTAGATTGTCAGTGGCTTTTTTAAAATTTTCCCTATGGAATTTAGGGTCACTCAAACTGAGTATTTTATGTTTACATGATTTTATAATGGCAATTTTTTGTTTATATGGATGTTCTGATAAGAAATTTAAAGTACGTCCTGAACTTGAGGGTTTGGTATACATATTAATAGATAAGGTACCATTAGAATTACGTATTAATAGAATGTCGAGAAAAGGGATAGTATTATCATTTTCAGTTTCTATAGTAATTGTAATTTGTTGTGATAAGAGTTAAAAATAGAAAATGTTGTATCTACTTGATCTGAAGGTATGGCTAAAATAGTATCATCTACATAATATTTAATGAATGGTAAATGAAAAGGTAATTTTTTAATGACGGTATTAATGAGTTCATTTACCACTAAATTAGCTAATACAGGTGATGAAGGAGCACCCATTGCTGTACCGAACAATTGTTGGTAGTATTTATTATTGAATACGAAGTAACCACTATCAAACAGATATTTTATAATAGTGATAAATGAATCATAAGATAGGTTAGTATATGCTGAAATAGTATCCCATTCTTTATGTATGATAGCAATGACAAGTTCTTGTGGAATATTGGTAAATAGTGATATAACATCTAACGATATAAGTATATAATCGTTAGGAAGGACGATATTTTTAGTGAAATTAACGAATTTATAGGAGTTTTTTATATTGTAGTGGAAAGTAGTAACTACCTTATCTAAAATATCATTAATGAAAGAAGCTAACTTGTAGGAAGGTGACATTATACAGGAAACAATAGGTCTTAAGGGTTTGCTAGTTTTATGGCATTTAATTTTACCATAAATTTTAGGAGGTAAAGAGTTATGGATTTTGAGATAAGTAGCTTGAGATTTACTTATTTCACCTTTATTATAAACTAGCTGAAAACCCGTGCTTCGCTACGGTATATTGATAGTCTCATTGGCATAAAATCCGTAGTTTGTTTTTAAACTTGTGTATGGGTAACCTTTGTAACAAAAAATCTAGTCGATATCTCATCTGTCCTAAGAGATATTGAGGAACCCGTGAAAAAATATTTTACTCCTTTTCACCAGATAGGGGTCGAACTTGAAAAAATCCTTTCTTAGTGGGTTCTTACTTCATACTGAAAAATGTACTCTCCGAATGTTTTATTTTTAACAAAAAAATACTAATTTACCCTTTAGGAGTGAAAGAAAACTGTCAAACTGTGAAAACATATATGCCAAAATGGAATGTTATAACTCAACAACCGCTGGAAATACAAAGGGTTCTATAATTCACCCCGAATGTAGATTCACCCCTTTAGGGGTTGATTAAAATAAAATCCTGAAATAATTTTTTCGGCATTTGTATGGGTAATCTTTATAAGCAAAAACCAAGTCTATATCTTATTGATCCTAGAAGATATTAAGGCGTCCTTGAAATCACAATTCCCTCTTTTCACCCTTTAGGGGTGATATTTGTTAAAGGTAAAAAACTGTTAAAACCATTTCGAGACATTTTAAAAAGACACAGGAAATACGACGCGATGTATAATCCACCCCGTTTGTAGAATCACCCCTTTAGGAGTTGATTAGGACGTAATCCTGAAATACGTTTTTCGGCATTTGTATGGATAATTTTTGTCAGCAAACACTAAGTCGATATCTTATTGGTCCTAAAAGAATTAAGGAATTATTGAAATCACATTTCACCCCTTTGTTAAATTTTTAAAAAAATGTCAAAATCATTTGGAGATATTAAAAAAAACAACACCTATGTGCCAAAAAGTAATGTTGCAACAAAACGAACACAGGAAATGCGACGGGATGTATAATTCATCCCGATTGTAGATCCACCCCTTAAGGGGTTGATTAGGACAAAATCCAAAAATTGGTTTTTCGGTATTTGCATGAGTAGTTTTTGTAAGCAAAAACTAAGTAGATATCTTATTGGTTGTAAAAAATGTTAAACAATCCTTGAAATCACATTTTACCCCTTTTTACCCTTAAAGGGTTAAATTTAAAAAAGTTGTCAAAACCATTTCGAGATATTTTAAAAAGACATCTATGTGCCAAAAAGAAACCTTATATCTCAATAAACACAGGGAATACGACGGGATGTATAATTCACCGCGATTGTAGATCCATCCTTTAGGGGTTGATTAGGACAAAATCCTGAAATATATTTTACGGTATTTGTATGGGTAATCTTTGTAATCAAAAAGCAAGTCAATATCTTATTGGCCCTAAGAGATTTAAGGAAACCTTGAAATCACAATTCACCCCTTTTCACCCTTTAGGGATGAAATTTTAAAAAACTATCTAAACCTTTTCGAGATATTTTAAAAAGACACCTATGTGCTAAAAAGTAATGTTGCGACTAAACGAACACAGGAAATACAACGGAATATATAACTCACCCCGATTGTAGATCCACCCCTTTAGGGGTTGATTAGGACAAATTCCTGAAATAAGTTTTTCGGTAATTGTATGGATAAACTTTGCAAGCAAACAGTAAGTCCATATCTTATTGGTCCTAAGAGATATTAAGGAATCCTTGAAATCACAATTCACCCCTTTTCAACACTTAGGGGTGAAATTTTAAAAAACTGTCAAACCCGTTTCGAGATATTTTAAAAAGACACCTATGTGCCAAAAAGTAATGCTGCAACTAATGAACACAGGAAATACGACGGGATGTATAATTCACCCTGATTGTAGATCCACCCCTTTAGGGGTTGATTAGGACAAAAACCTGAAATATGTTTTTCGGTATTTGTATAGGTAATCTTTGTAAGCAAAAAGCAAGTCGATATCTTATTGGTTCTAAGAGATATTAAGGAATACTTGAAATCATAATTCACCCCTTTTCACCCTATAGGGGTGAAATTTTAAAACACTACCAAAACCTTTTCGAGATATTTTAAAAAGACTCCTATGTGCTAAAAAGTAATATTGCAACTAAACGAACACAGGAAATATGACGGAATGTATAACTCACCCCGATTGTAGATCCACCCCTTTAGGGGTTGATTAGGACAAATTCCTGAAATAAGTTTTTCGGTAATTGTATGGATAATCTTTGCAAGCAAACAGTAAATCGATATCTTATTGATCCTAAGAGATATTAAGGAATCCTTTAAATCACAATTCACCCCTTTTCAACCCTTAGGGGTGGAATTTTAAAAAACTGTCAAACCCATTTCGAGATATTTTAAAAACACCTATGTGCCAAAAAGTTGCAACGAAACGAACACAGGAATTACGACGGGATGTATAATTCACCCCGATTGTAGATCCACCCCGATTGTAGATCCACCCCTTTAGGGGTTGATTAGGACAAAATCCTGAAATTGGTGATTCGGTATTTGTATGGGTAATCTTGTAAGCAAAATGCAAGTCGATATCTTATTGGTCCTAAGAGATATTAAAAAATCCTTAAAATTACAATTCACCCCTTTTCACCCTTTAGGGTTGAAATTTAAAAAAACTGTCAATACCATTTCGAGATATTTTAAAAAGACACCTATGTGCCAAAAAGTAATCTTGCAACTAAACGAACACAGGAAATACAACGGGATGTATAATCCACCCCGATTGTAGGTTCACCCCTTTAGGGGTTGATTAGGGCAAAATCCCGAAATTGGTTTTTCGGCATTTGTATGGGTAATACTTGTAAGCAAAAACTAAGTCGATATCCCATCGGCCCTAAGAGATATTAAGTAATTCGTGAAATCACATTTCACCCCTTTTCATCCCTTAGGAGTGGAACTTCGAAAAATCCCTTCTTAGTGGGTGCTTACGTCATGAAGGGAATATACTCTCCGAATTTCAAGTTTCTAGGCCCAGGGGTTCGGGCTGGGCGGTGATGAGTGAGTCAGTCAGTCAGTCAGGACACTGCCTTTTATATATATAGATAGATGTTATCAATAATATTGTTATTAAGTGTTTGGAATTTGCTGGTAGGGTCTTTACTTAGTGGTTTATATATGTTATTATCAGATAAGATATCAATCATTTTTTGTTCGTATTGGTTATTATTAATTATTACGGTACAATTACCTTTATCTGAACTGCATACTATTAATTGTTTATTATTACTAAGAAAATTTTTAGTATTATTAAAATCTTTAAGTATATTATTATTAATAAGTGGATTAATTAAGTTTTTATCAATATTAATATTATTAGTTAATATATTACACGCTTGATTTCCAAGAAGATTTTTAGTGTCAGTATCATTACTTATACGGTTAATGTTAAATTCTAAATCTGTAATGACATTATTAATATTATATTTATTAAGAGTGGTAGGTATGCTAAATTTAGGTCCCAGACTAAGTATATCTTTAGCATATTGGGGTAAAGTTGTGTTAGTTAGATTAATTAACCATTTGTCTTGACAGTTATATGTGATATTTTTAATTGAGTTTTGAAGTGTTTTAAGTTTTTTTATATTTCTTGCTTTTATTGTCTCAAATTCTCTTTCAAATTCTTTATTAGTAATGGTTTTACATTGACAAAATGTATTATGAGGTAATACATTTTTTAGTTTAATTCCAAGGTCATTCAGTTGTTGTTCAATATTTTTAATATTACATAAGGTAATTTTTATCTCTAAGTTCAATACCGACCTTGCTAATTTTTTGGTGATAGAACTCTATCATCAACTGATTTGATTATGAAAATGATGGTTTGTTGTTTCCAGGTTATAGATGAATTTGAAATTTTGTTTGATGTGGTTTGGAGTGAGCTGTTGTCTTCGGCAATTTAATAAGAATATCTTTCTGTTGATCAGGGATGCTAGTTTCTTATGTGATGTTCGGAAAATTTTGATATTGTTTTTGGTTGTAGTACCAAAAGAAAGTTCTATGTTGTTGAAAACCAAGTATTTAAAATTCCCACATATCAAAAATATTTCATTTATAATTACTAACTTACGGACGTAACTCATCTAATCAAGATTAATGATAACTATGTTTTAATTATACAAAAGTGGGCCATTCCCGGCGGTACTGCAATACAGGGCAGACCCGTGACAGAGGTGGAGCAAGCCCCTAGCTCTCCGTCACCCTAGCTGCCCGTCACAGTCTTGCAGCGACATCTTGAGCTGACAGCTCGTCTAGTCAAGCTGAGGGGGGCGTTCAGGGTAGATATCCCTTTGGTACAGACTTGGTTGGTGTGGACGTTCACTCCACGTCTCAGAGAAATGGTTAGTGACGCCTCTGTACCAACCTTGCATGTAGGGGCTTTGATCACCCTTTAGCAGCCTGACTGCCCGCCGGCGGTTATGTCTGTACATCTTCTGGATGTATTGGGCATCATTAGTGTCAGGATGCTGAGTAGGGTGATTATTCCCAGTACGTAGAGGCTTCGGCTTGACTATTCTCGCTGTCTCCTCCATGATTTACTGTATAACATTGCAAACATCGGGCCACTACACTTTGATCTTAGCCATAGGCCGAGAAGCGATACCAATTATACTGTCAAATTTTGTGCATATATTATACACTTCCAGACTTATAAATAATTTGATTCCATGTTTAAATTATGATAAAAGTGGCCCATTCCCGGCGGTACTGCAATACCGGGCCGACCCGTGACAGAGGTGGAGCAAGCCCCTAGCTCTCCGTCATTTCCCAAAAATCAGTTTAATATACTGGTCCTGCTGTGCAGGACATATCAGATATTAAGCTGATAAGAACAGATCCTTTATTGTCTTGAAAAACAGTACATAAATTATACATATAAGTGTCTTTAACTAACTTAATTTCAACATAGAAGTAATTTTATAGAAAGAGGAAAAGAAGAAAAAACATCTGTATATATATAAATACATAAATAAATAAAACAATAAAAGAAAAAAAAACGGAAAGATGAACATAGTGTAGATGGTCCTACTCATCCTCAGAACTCATGCCACCCTCATCTCTGGGTCGCACCCCAATTATATGCTTAACGTAGATGTCTCTACTCCACCTGATTGCGTCACTCTTTTTTCCATTAATCTTAAGTAGGACCGGGTGCAGATTTTGGCGAGGAAGGGATCGTTCTCGTTATCCCATGCACCGAGGGGGCCAACTATTATGGCTTCCACGGTGACCTCTGTATATCCTTGGTTCTTGTAAACGTTAATCAGGGGGCGATACTTCTGCAGCTTCTCCTCTCGCGCGGCACGGAACGCCTCTAGCCTGTTCTCGAAGGGCATTGTGACGTCCAATATGTGTAGACGCCTGCCCTTCGCTATGACCAGATCAGGTCTAAGACGCGTCCCGGGTACTATTCGGTCTCTTAGTAGAACCGAATAAGTAGCTCTTGCTGCCTGGTGTATGCGGTCGAGGATGGCGTCATGCCTCTTCTTGTATTCTGCAGAGTATCGCATGCAGTGGCACATAACATGTGGTAGCGACTCCAGGACGTAGCCGCATCTGCGGCACCGCTTGTCCGCCTCCTCCTGTCTGTTATTCGCATTTAGTGGTAAAAGATTGAGTCGCGCCCGGTGATCAAATCGCCAGTCAGCAAAGCGAGTGAATGCGCCGTCACGGATAAAATGTGTGTTTGTAGGATCCGTGGCAACACACTCCATCGCCTTTCCCTGACTGCGTAGGTCTAGGAGTCTGTGCAGTCTGGCTTTGTTGCGGGTATCTCTTATGATGGCCATAAGCTTACCGCGCTGTGATGCCGAGATGTTGTTGGCGCCAGACTGCAGATGAGGGACGTTCTGGTCGAACCACCAGGTGACATCCAGGTCTGGATGCCAGCCTAGCGGAGGACCATACCGTGCGCAACTCGTCGGTTCTACCGCTAAATGGAGCTCCGTTGTCTCCCGACAGGTATCTCCCCGTTGTCTCGTCGGAGGGATCTTCTCTCGTACGGTACGAGACCACAGCTTGCAGGTGTTGGATCGCAAGGTCGCATATTCTCGGATCTCGCGAGCTCAGCAGTTTGAATGCTGAGTCTATTAGAGCGAGATCCGATGACTCTGCTAATAGTGGCATGCCGCAAAGTCCTGCCTGTGTTGACCCGTACACGTACTCGTTCGCAGCCTCCTGTGGTACATTGAGCGTCCTCCTGATTTCGGGGCGAAAAATCTGATCAATTTCGCCCCACTGGGTCTTTGTGAAGACGGCCATCCGCATCTGGAATGTACCGCAGCTGACTACAAACGTCCGGAGAGCGTCCAGTCGCTGCCATGGCGCTAGCTTGGAGCGGAGGACAACTAAACCAAATTTGGCTAGTTCGATGAGAGGTTTGTTGTGCGGGATTACCGAGAATCCTACTGGCGCTCCGAGGAAGGTCTCATAGTCGGAGATGCTCTCGAATCTCGGTATTATCTGCCCTGCAATGGAGAACCGGGTGTCATAGACGCCCAGAGCCGGTGTGGTTCTCACGTGTAGCGTGTGACATTTATTTGGGTTAAATTGCAGGGAGATCATTCCCGCACTCCTCTCCACCTCATCGAGGTGGTTTTGCAACTCCAACGGACTCTCAGCAAGCAGCACCAGGTCGTCTGCATATGCGAGAACACGGTGTTTCGGGTGGTCAGCCCGAATGCCTCTGATGATCGGGTCCATGGCTAGGCAGAACAGCAGACTACTCAGTGGACACCCTTGCTTAACACCCGCTTTCACCGTGATTTCCGCTGTCGGCCCTCCCGATGTCAGAACTTGAGTCTTATTGTTGGCCAGAATGTCTGTTATTATGTCAACAAAAGACTCACCTACTCCGCTGTGGCGTGCGGCATCGACGACTGCGCCGTGCGAGACTGAGCCGAACGCGTTGGCTATGTCCAACCATGCGGCACACAAGTCACCTTCTCCCTCTGCGCGCATTTTCTCACGTGTGTTTGAGGACGAAATTGTGTTCAAACACACCATCATGCGGCAGAAAGCCCTTTTGCGCTGGGTGCAACACTTGGTGTTGCAGGATCCAGGCTGTGAGCCTGGCCGCTATGCACCCAACGTAGAGCTTGTGAATGGTGTTAGATAGGGAGGTAGGTCTCCAGTTGGTCAGTAATTGGCGGTCACCCTTTTTGTGGATCAAGATTGTTCTTGAGTTTTTTCACTCCTGCGGTATACGTCTAAACCTCAGACATGGGTTGTACACCGCAGTCAGGATCTGACCTTCTGGATCTGCACGCCGCCACATTGCGTAGGTAATGCGGTCGGGACCTGGAGCGGTGTTCTCTGCCCGTCGCAGTCTTGCGGCGACCTCTTGAACTGACAGCTCGTCTAGTTCAAGCCGAGGGCGTTCAGGATGGACATCCCTTTGGTACAGACACGGTTGGTGTTGTCGGTCACTCCACGTCTCAGTGAAATGGTTATTTACCCTTTGTTACACTTTATCACCCTTTAGCAGCCTGACTGCCCGTCGGCGGTTATGTCTGTACATCTTCTGTATGTACTGGGGCATCATTAGTGTCAGGTTGCTGAGTAGGGTAATTATTCCCAGTACGCGGAGGCTTCAGCTTGACTATCCTCGCTGTCTCCTCCATTTTGATCTTACTACTTTGATCTTAGCCATAGGCCGAGAAGCGATACCAATTGTAAAGTTTTGAGAGTAGTTATTACACCCAGAACACCATCTGGTATCGAGAAATAAGAATAGTCGGTCAGCGCCATCTATTATGTGGCGAAACAACTACATTTCGTTGGCAACTGCTTCGGTCTTGGCGGAGCTGCGCATGTTTCTATTGCGCAGCACCTAGTTGCGCATACGCAACTACGCAGTTTGTGAAAGCAAGGCAGTGGCGGACTGGCCTGCGGAGATAACTAGCAATTTCCAGTCTGGTATTGAAACGATGAGAAAAAAAATATTTTTTTTTACCGGTTGTCTTCTTAATATATTCAGAATACTATTAATCTAAAATATAAAGACATATAAAACAAGGGTAAGACTTAATAATAATGGTATAATGCCAGACGCAAACAGACTCCACAAGAATAAAGCCTCGTTTATAATAAACCCATCACATAATGCGTAAGGATGGGACAATGACTTTGACAGTTCAGAACATCTGTTTCTAATAAACAGAACAAAAAGAGTACTGTAATTTTTATGTTATGGATACATAGCATATCTATTATAAACGAGGCTCAAAGCGTCCATTGCCCCATCCTTATGCATTATGTTATGGATTTATTATAAACGAGTCTTTAGTCCTGAGAATAGCAATTAGGTATAGGTTATATATACTTTAAGGGCGATGGTTAACAGGCAGAGTACCGGTATCTACTAGCGATAATATTTTATGTTGATGTTGAAGTGCCAATTTTGCACGATTCAGGATTTCGTAGGTATTTATTTATTTTTTCATTGTTCCATGTAAATTTTCAATCTTGACATGATTGGAATATTCCCCAGTTGTAATATCCTAATTTTTCTTAACTATTCATTATGCATAATATATAAACGTTGCTAGAATCCAGAGCCGGCACTAGCTCTTTTGACATCCAGGGCAAGGCCAGGCAAAGTCAAGTTAATTTGCAGACAATTTTTTGGTACCTCCATAATTTATTGAGTATGCCATTGAGAATTTGTATATTTGAACTCTCGTTTTGGCGCCCCTAACAGTGGGCGCTCAGGACCTGTGCCCCTCTTGTTTCTGCTTTTCGCCGTTGCTGCTAGAATCTCAGACTAATTCTGTAACTCAGTTACTATGATCATAGTAACTAAATTTGTCACTAAGAGCAAGGTCAGTTACTAACATGAATGAAAGTCATTATACTTTTTATAATATTTTATCTTGTAGTAACGTTTCTACACAGTAAATTTTTACAGAATTGATGTGTCTATCTACGAAGTCCAGCGGATGCTATTTTTTGTCTTTTAATTTCGTCGCTGTTATCTAATAATTGTATGCAGGGCCGCCGAGAGGACTTGTGGGGCCCCGGGTAAAAACTTAAAATCTTTCTTTGCGGGCCCCGGTGTCCTCAATTCCAACATACAAGTGCTGAGCAAAAAAAAAAGTCTTTAATTCCTACGAGTCTGCCCAGGACCCCGGGCCCCAAGAACCCCGGGGCCCCGGGAATTTCCCCCGACTACCCCCCCTCTCTCTTGTTACCCTCCACCACAATGATTTTCAAGCCGTGATATATTTATATTAATTTTATTATATCTTTATTATTAAGTATATATTTACTACTAAATCTTGAAATTTCTTCTTTTAATGTGTGCATCTGAAAATCATAATCTATATTTGGATACAGTGGCGGATTAAGCCTTCGCCGGGCCCAAGACATTTTTGATTTACGGGTCCTCAACCTAGAGGCGTTTAAAGGAGAAGGGAAAAGGGGAAGGGTTTGTTGGGCCCTTGAAAATTACGGGCCCAAGACAATTGTCTTTTTTGTCTTTGCGAAAGTCCGCCACTGTTTGGATATATACTAAGGTGCATTAACTACGGTGAGTAATGTCTTTGATTGGATTCTCTGTATTATTTCTAAATTAGTTAGTTTCTGAATTACTCGCTGTGCCCCAGAGTTGTAGTCCGTAAGTCCATATGGGTTTCAGGAGAACTTTGTAAAGTAGTAATTTATTACACTATGACAAAGTCGTTTTTTTTTCTAATAGCCAGTATAGGTTGGTTTTTAAAGTTATAGTCTATCCCAAACGATTAGGCGGAATTAATCTGAATTTTCATTTTTGTAAGTTGTCATTAGCTATTTTACCGACCGTCAACATATATAAGGGAGGTATTGTGATCATACCGATTTTGACATTTCGAGATTTCGATGGATCTCCACGAATTGAGGTCCCTAAATAACGTTTTGACTATTTTTAGCATGATGTCTTTCGGTCTGTCTGTCCGTCTGTCTGTCTGTCTGTCTGTCCGTCTGTCCGTCTGTCTGTCCGTCTGTCTGTGTACACGTGCAGAGCAAATTCGGCTAAAAGGATTTTTATGAAACTGCATATTTAAGCTTTTGACATCAATGACACGAGTTGATCAACTTTTGGTAAAAATCGTAGAATCGTCGGTTGACTAGAAATGGGAGTTTACTCATGTCGATTTTAAGATTTTTGCGAATAATTAGCAACAGAAAAATATTTCGAAAAAAATTATTGAACAAAAGTTGCTATAAATGCAATAACTAATAACTTTTATGTGGGACGTTTTTTGATAAAACGAAAAATTTTGAAATTTTTTTTCATACTTATATGTAACGTTTCCATGGTCATGATAAATAATATCTCTGTTAGAAAATATTAGGCAAAGTTATTTCTACTCTGCTGCTAGAATGTATTTTATACAAGCACTTTATGATGGCGGTCGGTCCTGTGGTGGCCACAGCTGATTTTTTTATATATTGAAGTTGGCTTTTCCTGAACAAAATGATCAAAAGCTTCAATGAATCGGTAAAAGTAACTTTTTTTTTTTTTTATTTATTTATTATTATTATTAAGCAGATACATATACAAAACATAATATTTATATATAAGACCTTAACTTATTATAACAATAACAACATAGCCCTAGGAAGAGCAAGACCCACAAAGAACCTGAGGGTTCAGCGTGTGGTAACAAAATATATTCGTACAGTGTAGAGTGGTATGAAAAATAACATTAGAAATAATAATAATAATAATTATAAACTTACTAAATTTTTACATGTCTTTAAAAAGAGAAAATAATTAAAAATAATTAATACTAATTAAATTTATTATTGAAAAATATTTTCAATTTCACAATTTGTCAATGAATAAATCCATTTTTTAATAATTCGCTTACTATTCACGGCAGTCATAATTAAATTATGTCCCTTTAGATAAGTGTGGAACTTATTGTGGATACGATGTGACAAGTATGAATAATAACATTCTGCTTTATGTTTCTTGTGTTTACTAGGCATTGCTAATTGATTATGATTTGATCTAGTTGAATAATCATGGCTAGGGAAAGTAATAATAACTAGAATTGAAAATCTTTAAAAGTAACCAAAATAACTAGATCTATGCTCTATGTCAGCTTAGAAAAATGTGTGTAAGAAGATAGAAGCTGTTTGTCCTTGTTTCTGATTCTAGAACACCATTCCTATTACAATGTTAAAATATTGTTTTTAGTCCAAATTGACAGATGTTCAGTATCGTACATAGGGGAAACTTTTTAAGATCGCAGCGCCATACGCGGCAAAGCTGGAACACTCGAAAGTGATATTAAACTGTTACTCGTGAACTTGTTTACATGGTGAAAATGAATACGAGCTGTATTTTTCCTGTTTTCAGAGCTTTTTTTATTTATTTAAAGGTAATCTACGATTTACAAGATGTGTAATAATATACTATTCTAAAGTTTCAAGGAAATTTTTAGTTTTTCATTCTATTTTTAATTCTTGACTGTCTGTCAATATAATAGCAACAATAATATGGTAAATATATTAGTAAAAATTAATATCTCTGCCTGAAAAAGTAGAAGGGCCATTTAATATATCAACTGATTATTTAGGTAAATTTTGGGTGGGGTAAGTGCTTTTTTCAGTCTTTTCTTGGACGTAAAAAATCACTTTCCATAAAATGCAACGATCGAACGTGCTTGCATGGGCTTGAATTTTTACCCATTTTTAGTTTTTGGGTCCATAAAAACCTACGATCCACTTTCTCTCTGCCTCCAAACGTCGTTTCAATTGATTTTTTTTTTTCTTTCGATTTAGGTAAATTATGGAATGTTTAAGAGGGTTTCTTCCTTATTCACGATTTACATTGCGGCACACAACAAAATTGATTTTTTTTTTCACGATTCACAAAAATAAAATACAAACAACAAAAAAACACGTATTTCTCCATTGAACAAAACAAAACAATGTCACTTTCGTATCTTCCGCAAATTGCAACCAGATGTCAGGGCGCTTAGTTTCACCTATTGGAAATATATATTATTTATATTATTTTATATTTTTCGTATATTTTGTTATTATTTACATATTTGGACTATTATTTATATTTTTGGCGTAGATTTTATGGAGAGAATTCTCCATGTAATTTGTTTTTACGCAGTTATATATTTTTTAGGTTATATGACATATAAATATTTTTGGACACTTGAAAATTAACAGATCAAGATAGAGGACTAATGTGAGGCTAAAAGACTAGATTTTTAGACCTTCATATACATATATTTTTAATTTTTATTTACAATAAATATTTATTGTTTTATTGCTTTATTTAGACTCTTTTAGCCAAATCTTTCTTTTTATATATACAGTCTATTCTAAACGATTAGGCGGAACTAACCGGAAATTTCATTTTTATAAGTTGTCATTAGCTATTTTTTTATATATTGAAGTTGGCTTTTCCTGAACAAAATGATCAAAAGCTTCAATCAATCGGTAAAAGTAACTAGAATTGAAAATCTAGTTCCGCCTAAACCAAAGGAACAGCCTTCAATACATCATTTTTAAAATTAACATATTTTTAACTTTTTCATATTTCTCATTATACTGAATTTATGTCGTATAAATAACGTAAGTGTATTATCTGCCTTGTTTATTTCAATATCTTATTAACCAATTACTTTTTTTATATTAAAAAAAATCACTTGGTAACAATGTTACTACGCCCATGCCCTAGTTGTAACTTATTTAAAATTTCCCGCTATACTGTATTTGACCTGTGTAAATCGTACTCGGTTTGCAGAGCTATCTACTTTTTTCTAATTTGAAATAGAGTATAGATTGTCCTTACAAAAGTGAACAGCATATACGATTTTTACTTCTTCGAAATCTGGCAACACTGGTTGTCACTTCTGCACAGTGGTGCCAAATCCAGTGGTGCACCAGATGGAGGTAAATTTCCCTCGCCGCAGGGAATTTTTGGAGCCAGAGAGAAAAAGGGAAAAAATCTTAAAAAATGACGCAAAAGAGGGAAATTTTCATATTTAATAATTCAAAAATTTAATTTATTTTAATTTTAATATAAGTGATTGTAAGAGGGATATGATATATATATATAAATTGCGTTGTATGTCATATAATCCTCGTCAAGAACCAAATACCATATATATATATATATATATATATATGTCGGAGAATATCATAATTTTATCAGAATACGTAAGTGCAAAGGCAGCAGCCTTGGTGCTAGCAGAACCAATATCAACCGATCAGCAAAAACAGAGCGATAATAGAACAATGTGATTTGTATATGGGTGTGTGATAGCTGAGCAATCGGTCTGGATCATTGGGATTGCTACGTGTCTGTTATAATATCTGTTTTAATTATGAACTTTGTTTTATGTCATAAATGTGTTTTAATAATGTTTGATTATTTGTGTGAGTGATAATTGTTATTTTACCACATTTGAGACGAAATATATATATATATATATTAAATTTATCATTACATCATTAATAATTATATTATAAGCAGTTCACTTTTGTAAGAACAAACTATGGTCTATTTCAAATTAAAAAAAAGTAGATAGCGCTGCGAACCGAGTACGATTTACACTGCACAAATACAGCATAGCGGAAAATTTAAAATAAGTTACAACTAGGGCATGGGCGTAGTAACTGAGTTAGCAAGTGATTTTTTTTTTTTTAAAAAGGTTAATAAGATATTGAAATAAACAAGGTAGATAATACACTTACGTTATTTATACGATATAAATTCAGTTTAAAGGGAATTTGAAAAAGTTAAAAAAATATTCATTTTAAAAATTATGTAATATATATAAAAAGAGAGATTTGGCTAAGGCCCGGTATTTCCACCTTACTGTTATCTATAAGAATAACTATCAATAGGATAATATTATTCTCTTGATAGTCACTATTATCTGTCTCATTTTGTAATACGTAACTAACAGGTAAAGTTCATTTTTTATGTTGTATATTGACAATACATTTATAATATTATCATAGTATTGGTTCACACGGATATGCCAAAGTCTGTTTACACCACAACAGTCACCAAAGTAACGAGATCTAGTCTCGTATTACAAATTGAGACGGATTATAGGATAAATTGGTTTCTGTATTTCCAAGTCTAGTTATCTCGTAGATAGCTACAGTCTGTTTCAAACGGTTAGGCGGAACTAGATTTTGCAATCTAGTTACTTTCATCGTTTAAATCGTGCTTTTCGACCGTTTTGTTTAAGCTTTGTAAATCATACTTACAATAAACATTTTTTGGTTAAGGTTCATATCATTTTAAATTGTCATTTTCTTTATATTTTGATTTTTTGTGTCATTCTTAATACAAATTTCCCATTTATTAATTTTTCTGTCATTAAAATATATAAAAAATAATAATTTAATTTTGACATATGTCATTCGTTTCCATGGTTTCATTGTTGGAATTTTAAATTGTGACATTCCAACATGACAAATCTATACAATGTTCCGTAACTGCACACCTAACTACCGCGGTCGCGGTTACGGTAAAGTCGTGGTAAGTTGTGGTTACCTGAAAACGCGTTTTAGTTACGGAACGGTAGTTACACCACACTGTTGATAAAACAGACAACTGAACTGTCATTTTATGGACGTTATAGGTTATAGATATTCTCTTACAAACTTACTAATAAAAATATTTGTTTTATTAGTACTTGTTTACAATGGTACATTTTATAAGAACATATATGATTTTTCCCGATATTATTTTTCACGACATCGATCAATATTACTAAAAATCAGTTACTTACACTCATTCTTACTGTTTTAATTACAGACTATAGTAAAATAATATTATAATTTACTACTTGCACTATAAAGAAACGATTAATTCCCTCCACTTAACTCTCGCCTTATTGTAATTGTTCTGAAATTCCCGCCTTTTGTAGTTTACATTAGATTTGAAGTTTGTAGTGGGAGGAAATAACCATACTAACCGCGATATTTCCACGGTTAGTTGGGTTACAAAAAAGTAACCAAAATTTTCAGTAACCGCGTTCCGAAACCTAACAATTTTCCTGAAAAGATTAATGTCGTACACTTTCGGAACGGGAAACCTCAACCGCGGTTACTTTCGTCGAGTAATGGAACATTGTATTAATAACCCAAGCAAGATCCCTTCTCGTGACAACCTAAAAGAACGAAATTCCCATTTAGTTCCGCCTAACCGTTTGGAACAGACTGTATTCTGATAGATAATAATATTTTCGAATGTTTTTTTTTATGTTGGTATTAGTAGCGTTATGTTAAACAAAGAGAGACATATACGCGAATCGCACGAATTAAAGAGAGACAGCTATAACTGTCAAAATAAATGACAACTGTCAAAATTTTGTACAGAAAAATGTGCGATAAACGCCCAAGAAGCGCAAATTTCAATATTTCCGAAACAAGGCAACTTGTAAATCTTGTGTTAAAATGTAAAAATGTTATAGAAAATAAAGCTACTGACACTGTAAATCTAAAAGATAAACAAGGGGCCTGGGAAAAATTGTATTATGTTTAATGCATCCTACCTACAGAATAGAAATGCAAAAACACTGAAAATTAAATACGACCGTTTATTTATTTTTATTTTTTAATTGGTGGAGCAGGCTATTAAATGCATTTTTCGCTAAGCGAAATCGATTAATAAATTCTTTCCCAATGGTTCATATGATTTGGTCTAACACGAACTACAGTCTGTTCCAAACGGTTAAGCGGAACTAAATGGGAATTTAGTTCTTTTAGGTTGTCACGAGAAGGGACCTTGCTTGGGTTATTTCATTTTTCACGTTGGGATGTCAAAATTTAAAATTCCAACAATGAAACCATGGAAACGAATGACATATGTCAAAATTAAATATTTTTTTTAGATATTTTAATGACAAAAAAATAAATAAATGGGAAATTTGTATTAAGAATGACACAAAAAATCAAAATATAAAGAAAATGACGTTTTAAAATAATATTAACCTTAACCAAAAAATGTTTATTGTAAGTATGATTTACAAAGCTTAAACAAAACGGCCGAAAGGCACGATTTAAACGATGAAAGTAACTAGATTGCAAAATCTAGTTCCGCTTAACCGTTTGGAACAGACTGTAGATTAGTAAATTATTTTGAATTTATTTTGTTATAGGTAATTACACAATAAAATAGTACACATAATGGAAACAGGTGTATGTAATAAGTATATAAAGTGTAGGTATGTCTAATATGTACGTAGTACCTGTTATATTATATATTTTACGTATATATGCTTATATTATGTACATATATTTATTAATAAAATGTTTTTTGACACCTATCTGTCAAAATCTGTCATTTTTATCCAATGGATAATATTTATCAGTACCTACACGTTGTGAATAACTTATCCTATAGATAACTTAGTTACTCTATAGATAAATAATTCGAAATACACTAAAAATCGTTTATTCCCTTGATAACAACTTATCCCATAGATAGTCAATTTTATCTATGGTTCGAAATACTGGGCCTAAAAGTCTTTAAATAAAGCAATAAAACAAACAATATATCTTCAGAGCTCAAGTTACTTATTTAAATAATTATTGTAAATAAAAATTAAAAATATATGTATGTATGAAGGTCTTAAAATTATATCAATAACTTCTTCTTTGGGCACAATCAGCTGGGCTGTCTTTTGGCATCACATTAGTCCTCTTTCTTGATCTGTTAATTTTCAAGTGTCAAAAAATATTTATAAAAATTAATTAAAATTAATATTATATATATAAAAACCATATGTATTGATGTAATTTACTTCCTAATTTATGTTCTTTATTAAATTGTTTATAAGCTGTTCACTTTTGTAAGAACAAACTAGATCTGGTTATTTTGGTTACTTTTAAGTGTGTTGACTTTAAATGTCAATTAAAAATATTCCTTAGGCCCCGGGTACGATAAAAGCGGTGAGCGGCAAGCGGTAGAGCGGCTGAGCGGAAGAGCGGCAAGCGACGCCGGCTACGATACAGAACGGTTGCGCGGTAACTTCCATCAGTCGCCGTCATGTTGTCAGTATTATTGGCACATATAGAGGAACTATCAACACATTAACTAGTAAAAATTTGAGAAAATATTTTAACCATTTTCGAATGAATAGTTTTCGGCCATCATTAGAATCGTATTTAGTGTGTACGCACTAGACTAATATGACGAAAATAGTTTATAATTAGAAAATAAATCTTTTATTTCTATGAATTTTTTCATTTAGAAGAATATTTACGGGGGGATATCGTAAAACTAAAATGTACATATATTTCTCTTATTATTGACTTAATAGAAAAATCATGTATGCCAAAAATAGTCTAAATTAAGAAAATAAATCTTTTATTTTTATGTATTTTTACATTTAGATGAATATTTGGGGAGTTATGGGGGGACACCGTAAAACTAAAATGCACATATCTCCCTTATTATTAACTTAACAGAAAAAAATTATGTAATTTATAACAAGAAATCAAATCTTTATTGTATATACTTTTCGATTTAATGAATATTTACGGGGGTTATCTGCCATTGTATTGGACGAAAAACAAACAACACAACTAAACTGGTGCTGAGCGGCGAGTAAAAATTAATGTCTAGGAGCGGCGGTGAGCGAATATCAAAAAGCGGCAAGCGGCGCCGCCTTACCGCTCTTGTTTATTGTAGCCCAACATCCCATTATTCCATTGCATTCAATCTAAACAAAAACGTAAGCGACGTCGCTCTGCCGCTCTGCCGCTCGCCGCTCACCGCTCATCGCTCGTATCGTACCCGGGGCCTTACGCTGTAAAACCTACTTTAGGTTCATAAGGTGGTTATGATCATTATAATGAAGATATAATTTTTCATTATGACATATGTCAAATGGATCGACAATTTTAAAAAGTGACATTTTTTAATAGCAATTGATATACAGGTTCAAACATACACTATTGAAAACTAAATTTCCTATTAATTTGTTTTTACAAAAGAGAACTGCTTATATACACTTGGTTTAAAAATGAATTGATTCTATGTTTGAATTATGATAAAAGTGGGCCATTCCCGTCGGTACTGCAATACCGGGCCGACCTGTGACAGAGGTGGAGCAAGCCCCTAGCTCTCCGTCATTTCCCAAAAATCAGTTTAATATACTGGTCCTGCTGTGCAGGACATATCAGATATTAAGCTGATAAGAACAGATTTTTTATTGTCTTGAAAAACAGTACATAAATTATACATATAAGTGTCTTTAACTAGCTTAATTCCAACATAGAAGTAATTTTATAGAAAAAGGAAAAAAAGAAAAAACATTTGTATATATAAATACATAAATAAATAAAACAATAAAAAAAAAACGGAAAGAAGAACATAGTGTAGATGGTCCTACTCATCCTCAGAACTCATGCCACCCTCATCTCGTGCGACCTCATCTCTGGGTCGCACCCCAGTTATATGCTTAACGTAGATGTCTCTAACTCCACCTGATTGCGTCACTCGTACTTAATTTCTTCATTAATCTTAAGTAGGACCGGGTGCAGATTTTGGCGAGGAAGGGATCGTTCTCTTTATCCCATGCACCGAGGGGGCCAACTATTATGGCCTCCACAGTGACCTCTGTATATCCTTGGTTCTTGTAAACGTCAATCAGGGGGCGATACTTCTGCAGCTTCTCCTCTCGCGCGGCACGGAACGCCTCTAGCCTGTTCTCGAAGGGCATTGTGACGTCCAATATGTGTAGACGCCTGCCCTTCGCTATGACCAGATCAGGTCTAAGACGCGTCCCGGGTACTATTCGGTCTCTTAGTAGAACCGAATAAGTAGCTCTTGCTGCCTGGTGTATGCGGTCGAGGATGGCGTCATGCCTCTTCTTGTATTCTGCAGAGTATCGCATGCAGTGGCACATAACATGTGGTAGCGACTCCAGGACGTAGCCGCATCTGCGGCACCGCCTCCTCCTGTCTGTTATTCGCATTTAGTGGTAAAAGATTGAGTCGCGCCCGGTGAACAAATCGCCAGTCAGCAAAGTGAGTGAATGCGCCGTCACGGATAAAATGTGTGTTTGTGGGATCCGTGGCAACACACTCCATCGCCTTTCCCTGACTGCGTAGGTCCAGGAGTCTGTGCAGTCTGGCTTTGTTGCGGGTATCTCTTATGATGGCCATAAGCTTACCGCGCTGTGATGCCGAGATGTTGTTGGTGCCAGACTGCAGATGAGGGACGTTCTGGTCGAACCACCAGGTGACATCCAGGTGTCTAAATGCCAGCCTAGCGGAGGACCATACCGTGCGCAACTCGTCGGTTCTACCGCTAAATGGAGCTCCGTCTCCCGACAGGTATCTCCCCATTGTCTCGTCCGAGGGATCTTCTCTAGTACGGTACGAGACCACAGCTTGCAGGTGTTGGATCGCAAGGTCGCATATTCTCGGATCTCGCGAGCTCAGCAGTTTGAATGCTGAGTCTATTAGAGCGAGATTCGATGACTCTGCTAATAGTGGTATGCCGCAAAGTCCTGCCTGTGTTGACCCGTACACGTACTCGTTCGCAGCCTCCTGCAGAACAGCAGACCACTCAGTGGACACCCTTGCTTAACACCCGGTTTCACCATGATTTCCGCTGTCGGCCCTCCCGATGTCAGAACTTGAGTCTTATTGTTGGCCAGAATGTCTGTTATTATGTCAACAAAAGACTCACCTACTCCGCTGTGGCGTGCGGCATCGACGACTGCGCCGTGCGGGACTGAGCCGAACGCGTTGGCTATGTCCAACGCCCATTTGCAATCATGCGGCAAAAAGCCCTTTTGCGCTGGGTGCAACACTTGGTGTTACAGGATCCAGGCTGTGAGCCTGGCCGCTATGCACCCAGCGTAGAGCTTGTAAATGGTGTTAGATAAAGAGATAGGTCTCCAGTTGGTCAGTAATTGGCGGTCACCCTTTTTGTGGATCAAGATTGTTCTTGAGTTTTTCCACTCATGCGGTATTCGTCTAAACCTCAGACATAGGTTGTACACCGCAGTCAGGATCTGACCTTCTGGATCTGCACGCCACCACATTGCGTAGGTAGTGCGGTCGGGACCTGGAGCGGTGTTCTCTGCCCGTCGCAGTCTTGCGGCGACCTCTTGAACTGACAGCTCGTCTAGTCCAAGCCGAGGGCGTTCAGGATGGACATCCCTTTGGTACAGACACGGTTGGTGTTGTCGGTCACTCCACGTCTCAGAGAAATTGTTATTTACCGCATCTGTACCAACCTCACATCTGGGGCTTTGATCACCTTTTAGCAGCCTGACTGCCCGCCAGCGGTTATGTCTGTACATCTTCTGTATGTACTGGGCATCATTAGTGTTAGGTTGCTGAGTAGGGTGATTATTCCCAGTACGCGGAGGTCTCAGCTTGACTATCCTCGCTGTCTCCTTCATGATTTCCTGTATAACATTACAAACATCGGGCCAGGCCCACGCGTCATCTGCCGGCCGGTTCAACAGCTCACTCAGAGCCTCCGTAAACTTATCCAGTGGGTTCTGCTGCTGTGCGCTATTGGTGTGTTGTGTGGGCGCCACCGTAGCATCATCCCTTGGGTCGTTAGTTGGGCTGCTCACGTCGGGCGAGCTTATGGAGGGTTGTTTACTCCATTCCGGTGGATCGGTCGGCTGGCCTTAGTTCGTCGCTCGTGTGTTTGCTCTGTTTCTAGGAATCATGGAGGGGCTCTCGTTGGACGAGTTAGGGGAGGGTTGGTGGTTGTCCCCACCCGGGGATGTTGGTGGCTCGCCTACCCTCTGGTCGTCGCCCGCATCTTCCTCTCCATTGGTCGTCGGAAGGTCATGGAGTCGGACTGCCATGGAACCTCTCCGGCCGGGCTGGCTGGTGGATCTGCGATGGCTGTCCTCGCTGCTGGTCGACGAGCTCCCATCCCTGCCGTGTTCCTGGCTGGACTGCGTCGCTGCCGAGTCACCCTCCTCGCTGAAGGAGCTGCCCCTGAGCCTGCGCACGGCTTGCCGTGTGCGTGGTGCAGGCAGCGGTCTGAGCCTTTCAGCGCGCAATTCTTTCCGTCTGTGAGAGCGCTTGTGGTTTTCCAGACCTCTCACAGACCTGAAAGTTAGGCCACATGTATGGCATTGGTGGCAGGTGACGTCAGCGTTGGCGCCGGGTTGTTGTTGTGTAGCGTCTCGGTGGGCCAGGCTACATCGGTGAGCGCTGGGTCTGAGGCCTAGGACCACAGAATCTACAAACATTTCTGTTAATAATTATTATATTGTGTACCTTGGCCAAGTGACGCTCCAACGACTTCCTGGACGCAGTCCAATCCTGGTACTGGAACTCGCTCCGGCAGCCCTCAATGAAGCAACGGAAGACGGCGGGCGGAATATGGTTGTCAGCACTGCGCCATTTAGGGATAATCTCCTAACGTTTCTTCTGGCAGGGGCTCGTCTCTGGACTATGTCATCACCATCATTCTCTGTGGCCGATTCTTCTGGTTGTAGGCCTCCTGCAAGAGTGCGCGGGGATTCCACCTCTCCCGCAGACGTTCCCACCGGTCTATTCACTTCCGAAGCAGTTTCAGTCGCAGTGGGCCCCATCGTGGGGGAAGATATCCTCCCGACACATCTGGTGCAGCATCTCGGCTGAGGGGTATTACACAGTTCGGCGCTTGAGAAGGAGTCGCTCGGCTACCCCCAGCGGCGTGTGATAAATCACTAGTGTCGCTGAGGAGTAGCGGTAGCACGTGGTGACCTCGGGCTGGCATGTCAGTTGTATGTGGATTGTGTTGGGGCACGCCAGCCACGGGGTTCACCCTGGTGTTAGAGTACTGGGTGCATCGACCGGCCACATCCCCCGACGCCTGAATGGTAGCAATATTACAGTCGTCGGATCAAAGTGGTCAGCCGGTGAACTTTTCCTCTTAATCTCCTTATTTCTCAGACGGCCTCGGGCGGCCACCGACCCTGCAAGCAATGTAGTTGGCTGGTTTTTGCCTGCAGAATCGGGGACAACCCTCGATCGTAAGCACCTACCTGTGTTTTTCCCGGTGTTGAGTGATGGTGGTACTGCGTCCTCTCTGTCCTCATGTGGCAATGCTGTTGGTGGCTTGGACGGTCTTCGGTGTGGCATCTTGAGTTGGTGTTTTTAGTTTCAGATTCAGGATCCCTATGTTTCAGATTCACTACACTATGTTTGATCAATGGGCCTCGCGCGAAGTTGTTAATCACGGACTGTCAAATACACTTAGATCTTAGCCATAGGCCGAGAAGGCCGAGAAATAAGAATAGTTAGTCAGCGCCATCCATTATGTGGCGATACAACTACATTTCTAACTGCTTTGGTCTTGTATTGTTCTGCGCATGTGTCACTATATAGTGTGCAACTGCGCATAATTTCTGTTGCGCACAATGCACGCCACGCAACTTGTAAGTGAAAGAAAAAAATGTTTTTTGTTTCTCCATTTCCATTCGAATTATGTTCATAATACTATCAATCTAAAATATAAAAACATATAAAACACACAAATACAACAAAAATTAAGTAAATTCTGAGAACAGCAGTTATACTTTAAGACCGATAGTTAACAGGAAGAGTACTGGGCCCTTCTTAGGATAATATTTTATGTTGATATGAAGTGTGAATTTTTCACATTTCAGGATTTCGTAGGTATTTATTATAGGTCAACATTTTTTATTCAAAATCGCATCAAAATCGATTTTTTTTTTGTTCATCCATTAATTTTAGTATTAAGATTATACTCCAAATCAAATTGTAACATACAAAAATTGATGTGAGGTGTGAATTTTCACACATATCAGGGTTTCGCAGGTATTTAGTAACTGAATGATGATTATTTGGGATGCCAAAACAAATTTTATGTCAAAATATTTTTTCGAATACCTAATACAGTAATACCCCGCCACTCGACTGCCTTTTAGCTCGACGTTTTCGCCATTCGACGTAAATGTCATCGCTATCCGACGCGTCATCGAGTACCGATCATGCGATACATATTTTAGTAAACAAAGCGAAATGAACGCATGGCCAGCCGCATGGCCAGCAGTTCGTGCCTAGATATCTTGACGAAGACAACACAGAATTAGTGCTGCTATGAACTTTTTGTTTTTTGCTAAAATAAGTGATTTATATTTATAATTAT
Organism: Liopterus haemorrhoidalis; assembly: GCA_963971575.1. NCBI lineage: Eukaryota > Metazoa > Arthropoda > Insecta > Coleoptera > Dytiscidae > Liopterus > Liopterus haemorrhoidalis. The sequence goes on along the minus strand of OZ020612.1, from coordinate 36,559,353 downwards.
GGGTCCAAAGACGGCTAGAGATGCAAGCATAGCTAAAAGGAGAACAGTAAGAATCACTATGGAACAGAAAAAAGAAATAATAGCCAAATATGAAAGTGGTATTCGTGTGACTGAGTTGTCTACAAGGTATGGCATTCCTAGATCGACGATCAGTATTTTTGTACAGCGTAAAGAAGCAATTAAAAATACCGATGTAGCGAAGGGTAGCGATGTAGCGAAGGGATGTAAAAATTATACATATATATATTTCCTTATATGTATATGTATATATGTACATATGATTCCCTTTATTTCTTATGGGGAAATTCGACTTGCCACTCGACGAAATCGCTATTCGACGCTTTTTCAGAACGAATTAACGTTGAGTTATTCGGGGGGTGGGGTATTACTGCACCATTATTTAAGTTTCTAAATATGTGCAGTATTTTTACTTGCCCGACCTTAATATATAAGGGGCAAGTATTGTAATCGCGAAAAATTTCGATGTCGAGATTTTGACTGATGACCACGTTTCATGGTCCAGGGACTCCAAAAAACCTATTTTCGAAGTGCCAAATATTTAATTTGATTTTAATTAGTTGTTTATTAACTATATAAAAAAAATAATACAGTTTTGAAAAATAAGCTAAAGTAATAATAACCTGTTGAACACAATAAAATTGTAACTTTCATTTTTCTTTTCATCGTATATATATATATATATGTGTGTGTGTGTGTGTGTGTGTGTGTGTGTGTGTGTGTGTGTGTGTGTGTGTGTGTGTGTGTGTGTGTGTGTGTGTGTGTGTGTGTGTGTGTGTGTGTGTGTGTGTGTGTGTGTGTGTGTGTGTGTGTGTGTGTGTGTGTGTGTGTGTGTGTGTGTGTGTGTGTGTGTGTGTGTGTGTGTGTGTGTGTGTGTGTGTGTGTGTGTGTGTGTGTGTGTGTGTGTGTGTGTGTGTGTGTGTGTGTGTGTGTGTGTGTGTGTGTGTGTGTGTGTGTGTGTGTGTGTGTGTGTGTGTGTGTGTGTGTGTGTGTGTGTGTGTGTGTGTGTGTGTGTGTGTGTGTGTGTGTGTGTGTGTGTGTGTGTGTGTGTGTGTGTGTGTGTGTGTGTGTGTGTGTGTGTGTGTGTGTGTGTGTGTGTGTGTGTGTGTGTGTGTGTGTGTGTGTGTGTGTGTGTGTGTGTGTGTGTGTGTGTGTGTGTGTGTGTGTGTGTGTGTGTGTGTGTGTGTGTGTGTGTGTGTGTGTGTGTGTGTGTGTGTGTGTGTGTGTGTGTGTGTGTGTGTGTGTGTGTGTGTGTGTGTGTGTGTGTGTGTGTGTGTGTGTGTGTGTGTGTGTGTGTGTGTGTGTGTGTGTGTGTGTGTGTGTGTGTGTGTGTGTGTGTGTGTGTGTGTGTGTGTGTGTGTGTGTGGGTGCGTGCGTGCGTGCGTGCGTGCGTGCGTGCGTGCGTGCGTGCGTGCGTGCGTGCGTGCGTGCGTGCGTGCGTGCGTGCGTGCGTGCGTGCGTGCGTGCGTGTGTGTGTGTGTGTGTGTGTGTTCAAGTTCAAGTTCAAGTTCAAAATACTTTATTCCAATAGTTTATCATGTACAAAAAATTTTTAACATTTCGGTATTTTCATATAGTTTATCAAATCTACATTTGCTGCACATAATTCCAAGTGCAAAAGTGCACGTGGGGAATATGATGCACAGTAAACAGAATATATTTCTTAAATTATTAGTTTACAGATTTTCATAGATAGTTTTCGCAGTATGACATAAAAAATTTAACAATTTAGACAATAAATAAATAAATAGGTAATATAAAAAACATAAATATTCACAAGTAAGTAATATAATGTAAGTAAATAAAAATAAACAAAATATGCAAAGTAAAAAATAAATTAAAATATATATAGGATAATTAAATAAATAAATAACTAAAATAATATGCTTACATTATTAATACTCAAAATTTAATTTAATTCAATTCATTTATTCAGTACACCATCCGTCTAAAATATATCATCTATAAATCTAAAAAAAAAATGTACATAAATCACGTTTTTCAGCTAACAGGTGGGTTTTTAACTGCTTTTTAAACTGCAACATATTAACATTAAAGTCTATTTTAGCTGACAATCGGTTAACCAAGAGCGGAGCACTATAGCAGGCTTGATTTCTACTCGTGGTTTTTTTCATGTTAGGGATTACTAATTGTAATGATGTTGTAGATCTTGTATGCACATTTGATCTTTTAACAGAGAAAATATGGAAAAATTTCCGTACAAATTGTAGCGTGCTGTATTCATACAATTGATCCACTGTGAAAATGCTGAGCCGATCAAACAATGGGACTGTAGTTTCAAATTTTCCTACACCTGCAATGTTACGTATGGCCATTTTTTGACATATTTTAAGGTCATTTAGTAAAGTTGGATATGTCTTTCCCCAGTGAATAATTCCATACCGTAATGTTGACTCGTACCACGCAGTATATAGGTGTTTAAGATCTTTAGGTTGCAGGTAATCTTTTAGATAATATAGTTTATAATTAATATGTTTTAGGGATTTGATTAATGTGTTTATATGTTTATCCCATTTTAACCCAGAGTCTATAACAAGTCCCAGGTATTTGACCGACTCTACAACCTCAAGTGAAGTGCAGCAGCAGTTATGCAGACACTGGTATCGGTGGCAGAATAATTTTAATCCCTTAGCTTGTTGTGCCCTCACAATAGACTTATAGGAAAACAGTATACACTTAGTTTTTTGCACATTTATTATCATCCTGTTTTTTATTAGCCATTCTGACAACAAATGTATGTCAAAATTTAAATTGAAATTAAGCGTGCCCAAAGTCTTTGCTGAACACACAAACGCCAGGTCATCTGCGTAGGCAAAGCGAGATGAGTAGAATGGCAACTCTAAAAGATCGTTAATAAATATTACAAACAGCAATGGACCTAGCACCCCGCCTTGCGGTATGCCAGATCTCACTGCTGCCTTTTGACTGGTAATATTGCCTATTCTAGTCACCTGACCTCTGTCTATCAGGTAGGTTTCAAACCACTTTAATATTTTGCCGCGAAACCCGTAACTATGCATCTTCTCAAGTAGGATCATATGATCTACAACATCAAAAGCCTTTCTAAGATCCACATATACAGCAGCTATAGCCAGGCTGTCATCAAGCGATCTAGTAATAGTGGTAATATGTTTCTGCATTGCGATATCAGTTCCTAAGCCTGGCAGAAATCCATATTGGTTTATTGATAATAGGTTTTCGGTTTCAAAGTATTCTAGTACTTTCTTATGCATGCAGTTTTCTAATATTTTTGAGAAGGTATTGAGAAGCGAGATTGGCCTATAATTATCCATATTTAACTTGTCACCAGCCTTAAATATAGGAATTACACATGCAACTTTAAATTTGGATGGAAATGTACCTGAGTTTATTGATAATTTGAATATATGTGTAAGTATTGGTAGAAATATATCAATGTTACTTTTGACAGTTTTAATATTAATTCCATCAAGCCCAGTACTTTGTTTTACTTTCATTTTGGTTACAACTGACAGTATCTCGTCCGCGGAAAAGTGGCAGTTTGTAAAAACCGTGGATGTCTCAGGTAGCGCATATTTATCAAACATATTTTGGCCATATTCTTGCGTGACTAAGTTTTGTGCTGTGTTAATGAAAAATTCGTTAAATTTTTGGGGGATGATATTTTTAGTGTTTGTAGTATTATTATATTCCGATTCATTATTAATAGTTTCTATTTTTCCATCGATACGAATGTCAGTTATGCCGCTTTTTTGTTCGTTCAAAATACTTCTAATTATCGCCCAATATCGCTTACTGTCCCCATGTGCCGCTTTAATTTTATTTGAGTAATACTGCAGTTTTTCTTTTCTAATTTGCACGGTAATTTCCTTAGAGATTTTTTTGTATTGTTTTTCTAAGTTTTTATCGTTTCTATGTTTTTTATAAATTTTAAATATTTTATTTTTGTTATTTACCTTGACAATTAATTGATTTGATATCCACGGGTTTCTTTTGGAAGTGACTGAATTATTTTGTTTAATAAAAGAAGATGATTCTAATGCATTATTATAAATGTTATAAAATTTATTGACAGCTGTGTCAGTATCATTATCACCTAAAACAATATCCCAGTTTTGTGCCAGTAGGCACCGCCGCAACCTGGCATAGTCTGTTATTCTAACATAATTAGCAGGCTTTCTTACCAGTACCGGATCAGCTTGACAGCATACCTGTACAGCATAATGGTCTGTAATTCCGATTTTTTCGACATTAGCTGTGAAACCAATATTGCGAGCATTTCTTATATAAATATGGTCAAGACAAGTACTACTGTTTGCAGTTACCCTTGTTGGTTCGTTTATGTAAGATCGGTACCCGTAGGAGGTTAGCAATAAATTGTACAATCCAGATTCTGGACCTTCCTCCAATATATCTATGTTAAAATCACCTATGATAATACTGGGGTCTTTCATATTTTGTAGTAGATTTTCTAAATCGATATTGAAGGTGTGGAATCTGAATTTTGCACTTCTATAGATACCGAGTATACATACATTTGTCTCTAAATTAGAAATGGTTATTTTACAATTTAGTTTTATACATTCAGCTTGTGGGAACAATAATAGGTTAAAAGAGTATGTCATATTCTTTGCCACATAAATAATAACACCACCTGACTTGTTGTCATCACGTGGTTGTAACAGTAAATCATGTGATGGTATCTGATATCTATTAGCTTCATTTTGTTTTATCCAAACTTCAGTGAGAATAATGATATCATATACGTAATTAAGTCTGTCTAAATACACAAGAAACTCATCGAAATGTTTTCTTATACTGCGTATGTTTAAGTGAAAAAATTTTAAGGTATTAACCGCCATAAATTAAAAATGAATAAGTGTTAGCAAAGATATAAATTACTCGATTAAAAACACAAATAAAATTTGCGAAGAGTTCATTGAACTATTCGTTTGACAACTTACTTATACATGTCATAGACTTAATACAAAAAGCAGTGGCGTCGTCATCTTTTCTTACAAGTATCTTGGAGTTTGATACCCAAACATACTTAAATCCTTTTTCGGTTTTAAGTTTTTTGGCCTCAAACAGCAATTTCTTGTAGAATGGAGTGAGATGTTCATTTACAAATATCGTACTAATGGGGACATTGGACACAAAATCTGTTGTCTTGATTTGACGGTGTTTTGATTTTTTCAGTACGGTGTCTCTCTTCTGCCTGTTTGTAAACTGCACGACCACAGGTCTGGGACGATCTGGACGCTTAGAAGGCAATCTGTGTGCAGCTTGGATGTCTTCATTTAGTATAATGGGTTCGTCGATAACGATTGCCAATTTGTTCACTGTGTCCAAGATGTTCTCATTTGGTGTTTCCGGTATTCCATCTATGACTAAGTTGTGTCGCCTAGAATATTGCTCCGCTTGTTCCTGCTGCAGTTTCAATTGCTCCATTTCAGCCGTTAGATGGGCACACTGTGCCTGGAGAGCCTTTTCGTTGTTCTCTAGTTGATGAACTTTACTGTGCAATAGCTTCTGCTCATTTATCAGATCGTCGTATTGTGCAGATATAAATTCCACGACCTTCTTTATCTCCAGCACCTGCTCGTTCAGTACTTCCGAGTGTTTTGAAAATGACTTCTTTACTATTTCTTCTATCCTCGTCTCCATCTTGATGAAGAATGTGTTCGGAAGTTCATCTTGCGGATTTATCGTTGTTACTGCGGGGGACTTGTGTTCGTTTTCACGGCACACAATACATTTATATGTGTCCCTTCTGGAATTTCCCATTTGCAGGTAGGTTTTTTTCGCGATATTGGCGCATTCATAATGGAGCATACACTTATTAAATGCGCACTTCACAAAATCATCTGCAGGAAGATTTTCTTTACAGATAGTGCATTTTTTATTCATTTTAATAAAGAGAAAATTTATTGGACGTCACTGATTATAATCCTTTACACTGGACACGCCTGCTAATAGTTTGTTAATACAGGTTCGATACACTGAATCAGCTGTAACTCTTGTTAAATTTCACAAATATTCACTAAAATTCACAAAATTTTGTAAGTAAATTGTTAATAATGAACGGTATACACAGTGCACAGCAAAAAAAAAATGCGAAATATCACTAACTTAACTGCTGGTAGATATTCAGAAGCAATTTAAATATATTTGGTCCAATGTAAGGAATCAAATTAGATTTTTAATGTAGAGCAAAAAAGAATACGTGTTCTCACTATGAAAACTATCTACCGGTGTGTGTGTGTGTGTGTGTGTGTGTGTGTGTGTGTGTGTGTGTGTGTGTGTGTGTGTGTGTGTGTGTGTGTGTGTGTGTGTGTGTGTGTGTGTGTGTGTGTGTGTGTGTGTGTGTGTGTGTGTGTGTGTGTGTGTGTGTGTGTGTGTGTGTGTGTGTGTGTGTGTGTGTGTGTGTGTGTGTGTGTGTGTGTGTGTGTGTGTGTGTGTGTGTGTGTGTGTGTGTGTGTGTGTGTGTGTGTGTGTGTGTGTGTGTGTGTGTGTGTGTGTGTGTGTGTGTGTGTGTGTGTGTGTGTGTGTGTGTGTGTGTGTGTGTGTGTGTGTGTGTGTGTGTGTGTGTGTGTGTGTGTGTGTGTGTGTGTGTGTGTGTGTGTGTGTGTGTGTGTGTGTGTGTGTGTGTGTGTGTGTGTGTGTGTGTGTGTGTGTGTGTGTGTGTGTGTGTGTGTGTGTGTGTGTGTGTGTGTGTGTGTGTGTGTGTGTGTGTGTGTGTGTGTGTGTGTGTGTGTGTGTGTGTGTGTGTGTGTGTGTGTGTGTGTGTGTGTGTGTGTGTGTGTGTGTGTGTGTGTGTGTGTGTGTGTGTGTGTGTGTGTGTGTGTGTGTGTGTGTGTGTGTGTGTGTGTGTGTGTGTGTGTGTGTGTGTGTGTGTGTGTGTGTGTGTGTGTGTGTGTGTGTGTGTGTGTGTGTGTGTGTGTGTGTGTGTGTGTGTGTGTGTGTGTGTGTGTGTGTGTGTGTGTGTGTGTGTGTGTGTGTGTGTGTGTGTGTGTGTGTGTGTGTGTGTGTTCAAGTTCAAGTTCAAGTTCAAGTTCAAAATTGTTTATTCAAAAATCATATATATGTACATATATTTTTACAAGAATTAGATAAATTTGAGAAAATTAATAATTAGATACTGTGTACTGCGCCAAGTGCTGGAAAACACGCGCGGAGCGAATACTACAGCTACTAAGAATAACATATAGTTATTAACACATTTACACACAGGAAAGTATTTATATTGTACAATGAAAAATAGTAAAGCACTATATTGTACAAAAATATGTAAAACAAATTTAGCATTTTTTATCATTTACATTCATTTCATATTATTTTGATTTCAAAGCAGACATGAGTAAAGTAATAAATAAATATATAAATAAATAAATAAATAAATAAATAAATAAATAAATATATAAATAAATAAATAAATAAATAAATATATAAATAAATAAATAAACAAATAAATAAATAAATAAATGATAAAACATGGTAACAGTGTACATAAATGTAAATTAATAAATAAGATAAAATAATAAATAGATAAACAATTAATTTAAAATAGAATACAGAAATTATACGAAAATATATAGTAACGCATTTGGCATTTTCTATCCTTACATTAATATCATTTTATTTTCATTTTAAAATAGACTGGATTAAAATTATAAATAAATAAAAATAAATAAAATATAGGACAGCAGTATAAATTAAAGTAAATAAATAAATAAATAAATAAGATAAATTAGTAAATAAGTAAATACATAAATAAACAATTAAATTAAAATAAAATACAAAATTTATATGAAAATATACAAAAATAATATACAAAAAAATACACAAAAAGGTGTTATTACGTAGTTAAGTTTTGTTTTTCTAAAAGTGTATCTTTTAAGCGCTTTAAAAATATTTTACGTTCTAGCCCGAAGTCGATTTCTTTACTTCTACTATTTACTAGCTTTGCAGCATTATAACAACATTGATTTCTGCTAGTAGTCTTATTTAGCTTTGGCAAAACTAGTTGTAGCTGCCCAGTAGATCTAGTTTGTGCGCTTGCTGTTTTCAGTTCAAAGTTAGAAAAATATCTTTTGACAAAACTTAACGTAGCATATTCGTACAGTTGCTCCACTCTCATTACATCTAATTTTTGAAATAATGGAACTGAACTATCATATCTGCGAGCCCCACAAATGGTACGTAAAGCCATTTTTTGACATATTTTTAAGCAATTTAATATTGTTGGGTAGGTACCACCCCAATGTATAATTCCATACCGCAGTGTAGATTCATACCAAGCAATATACAGATTTTTGAGATGTTCGGGGCTTAGAATATTTTTCATATAATATAGTTTGTGGTTTATTTGCTTAAGTTTAATTGCAAGGTTATTGATATGAATATCCCATTTTAGGCTGCAGTCGATAGTAAGTCCTAGGTACTTAACAGAGTTTACAATCTCAATTTTTTTACATGTGCAATTATAAATACAGTGATGACGATGAAAAAATAGGTTGAGGCTTTTGATATATTTCTTGGAGTTAGATGGTTTATAGCTAAAGAAAATACATTTCGTTTTTGAGGAATTTATAATCATTCGGTTTTGCGTGAACCAATTTGTAAGTAAAGCTAGGTCGGAATTTAGTTTGTTATTTAAAGCATGGATATTTTCAGCTGAGCATACGAGGGATGTGTCATCAGCATATGCAAATATTGATGAGTAAAATGGCAGCTTTAGTAAATCATTTACGTATATAACAAACAACAGTGGTCCTAAAACACCACCCTGTGGGATTCCAAATTTGACCACCCCCTCTGCGCTAATATTATTATTATTGCAGACCTTTGTTACTTGTTGTCTATTATTTAGATATGATTTTAACCAACGCAGAATATAGCCATAAAAACCATATTTATTTAATTTCATGATTAAAATAGAATGATCTACTATATCGAAAGCCTTTCTTAAATCTATATAAAGAGCAGCTGTTGGTGTGTTAGCATCAACAGACGAGACAATTCTTGTGATGTGATTTTGTATAGCAATATCTGTTCCCAACCCCGGCAGGAAACCATACTGATTCGTGGACAGCAGATTATTTTTTTCAAAGTATGCCAAAATACGATCATGCATAATATTTTCTAATATTTTTGAAAAAGTATTTAGCACAGAAATTGGTCTGTAGTTGTCAATACTAGTTTTATTTCCAGATTTAAAAACAGGTGTTACGCATGCCAATTTGAACGCCTTTGGAAATTCACCACTATCAACAGACAAATTAAAAATATATAGTAATATAGGAAGAAATATATCAAAATTATTTTTTATTGTTACTATATTAATTCCATCCATCCCTGCACTATTTTTGTTTTTCATTTTGCAAATAACCTTCCAAAGTTCGTGTATAGTAAAGTGAGAAAAACAGAAACCAGAATTTGATTGAGGTATCTCGTACGGTTCAAACAAATCAGATCCATATTCAGAAGTTATTAGTGTACTGGCAATGTTTAAGAAGTAATAATTAAGTTTATTAGCAATTTTGTCACTATCCGTATTTATGTTAAGTTTTTCATCTTCTAAATGTAATTCGCATATTTCATTTTTTTGTTCTTTTAGTATATTTTTTACAACGGACCAATATTTTTTACTGTCCCCACTTGCTGAATTTAATTTTCTTACATAATATTTTTGCTTTTCCCTCCTCACTAAAGTAGTCACTTCCTTTGAGAGCTTTTTGTATAAATAAGATAATTGTGCATCATCTTGTCTATTTCTTAACTTTTTGAAAATATTATTTTTATAAATTATTTTTGATATTAAATGTTCTGTTATCCACGGGTTTCTTTTATTTAGTTTTTTGTTATTTTTTTTAATATAGGATGAATACTCTAATGACTGAGTGTATATAGTATAGAGATTTTCTAAGGCTTGATTTACATCACGTGTGCTGTATACCTTATACCAGTCCTGAGATAACAGACTTCTTCTTAGCATCTTATAATCAGTAATTCTACTGTAATCATTAGTTTTTACCTGTATTGGAATAGCTGAGCATTTAACAGAAACCCCAAAATGGTCAGTAATTCCTATACGATTTATTTTAGTTACAAAACTTAGATTACGCGAATTTTTAATAAAAACATGGTCGAGACATGTAGCAGAATGTGGCGTTACTCTTGTAGGTTCATTTATATATGATTGGTATCCATAGGCAGCTAGTAGAGATGTGTAATTAAGAGTTTCTAACGAATTTAATATCCCCGATTAACAATCCAGGGTCGTTACTGACTTTTAGTACATCTTCAACTTTATTTAAGACAAAGTTAAAGTTGTACTTACCATTTCTATAGATACCAAACACAGACATGTTTTCTATTTTGTTCATTATTTTTGTTTTCAATATTAAATGAATTCCTTCGGCATAAGGACAAATAAAGTTATTGTACGAGTAATCTAAGCTTTGTGCCACATACATGATAATACCACCAGATTGGTTTTTTGTTCTGGGTTGTAAAATAGACTTAAAACCGGGAATTGTATACCTGAGCATTTCATCCTCATAGATCCATACTTCTGTTAAAATTATAACATTATACTCAAAATTTATACCATTTAAATAAACTAATAGTTCATCAAAATGTTTTCTTAAACTTCTGATATTTAAATGAAAAATTTCTATCGAATTTACCGACATAATTAAATTTTAAATGGTTAAACTGAAGAAGATAACAATGCTAAGATATTTCAAAAAGCCTAGTTCAAGCTTGCTAGGCACGATAAAGATGTGATGCGGGTGACGGGTGCACTATCATCTTTTTTTACTAGGATTTTTGAATTAGAGACCCAAACATATTTATAATCTTTATCAGTCTTCAACTTCTTTGCTTCAAACAAGAGTTTTTTATAGAAGGGGGTAAGATGCTCATTCACGTACACGGCACTGGGAGGAACATTGGACACAAAATCTGTTGTTTTTATCTTCTTGACTCTAGATTTTCTGAGTACCGCATCACGCTTCTGCCTGTTGGTAAATTGAACAACAATGGGTCTTGGTCTGGATGTGTTCTTAGCTGGAAGTCTGTGGACTGCTTGGATGTCCTGATTTAGGATGACTGGTTCATCGATATTAATGGACAGTTTATTGATTACGTCAAATATGTTTTCATTTTTGGACTCAGGGACACCATCTATAATGATGTTGTGGTTCCTGCTATATTGCTGAGCCTCTTGCATCTGGTCCTTGAGTGAATAGATTTCATCTTGCAGCAGTTTGACTTTATCGGACTGTGATGTTACCGTACCTTCAATTTCCACTACTTTTGCTTTTAGCATTTTATTTTCATCAACAATCTCATCATATCGCGTAGAAATGAAGTCGATACACTTTTTTATTTGTTCAAGTTGTTGATGTAGTAGCTCATTTTGTTCGACCATAGCATTTTTGACGGTAGTCTCAATTTTTGATTCGATTCTACGGAGGAATTCATCAGATTGGTCAGACTGATACGGTTCCTGATCAACTGGGTTAGATGACTTGTCAGCTGCTCTACAGAGAACACACTTGTAGCTTTCTCGCCGTGTATTACCCATTTGCAAGTATGTTTTCTTGGCGATATTCGAGCATTCATAATGAAGCTTACAGTTCTTAAAAGAACATCTAACATAATCATCCTCTGGCAACTTTTTATTGCACACCGAGCAAAGCATGTTAAATATTGTAATTTCTTTCGTTAATGTAAATACGAAATTACAGAAAAATAGTTTATTTAAGTGTTTTTTAGTTTAAATATGGTAAAAAAATGATAAATTGTCTTTCACGTTTTTATTTTAAGTTAAAGATAAATCTTAAGCCGGGCCTGGTCGCTCTTTTTGGTCGAATAGATTCGCACCAGACTTGCACAGTTTAGTTAGGTTTGGAAATGAATATTTTTCTATTAACAATTCAGCAGTTTATATATTTAATTTATTATTAATTCACAATGTTAAAGTTTAAGCGTATATATTTAAGTGACGTGTATGAACAATGGTTTAAACAAATGATTTATATAATTATTACAATTTTCAATCACAAATTCACTTAGTAAAAACTGTATAACAGTAGATAATAAAAAATATGACCACGCCCAACCAACTGAAAAACACACTGTGTGTGTGTGTGTGTGTGTGTGTGTGTGTGTGTGTGTGTGTGTGTGTGTGTGTGTGTGTGTGTGTGTGTGTGTGTGTGTGTGTGTGTGTGTGTGTGTGTGTGTGTGTGTGTGTGTGTGTGTGTGTGTGTGTGTGTGTGTGTGTGTGTGTGTGTGTGTGTGTGTGTGTGTGTGTGTGTGTGTGTGTGTGTGTGTGTGTGTGTGTGTGTGTGTGTGTGTGTGTGTGTGTGTGTGTGTGTGTGTGTGTGTGTGTGTGTGTGTGTGTGTGTGTGTGTGTGTGTGTGTGTGTGTGTGTGTGTGTGTGTGTGTGTGTGTGTGTGTGTGTGTGTGTGTGTGTGTGTGTGTGTGTGTGTGTGTGTGTGTGTGTGTGTGTGTGTGTGTGTGTGTGTGTGTGTGTGTGTGTGTGTGTGTGTGTGTGTGTGTGTTGTGTGTGTGTGTGTGTGTGTGTGTGTGTGTGTGTGTGTGTGTGTGTGTGTGTGTGTGTGTGTGTGTGTGTGTGTGTGTGTGTGTGTGTGTGTGTGTGTGTGTGTGTGTGTGTGTGTGTGTGTGTGTGTGTGTGTGTGTGTGTGTGTGTGTGTGTGTGTGTGTGTGTGTGTGTGTGTGTGTGTGTGTGTGTGTGTGTGTGTGTGTGTGTGTGTGTGTGTGTGTGTGTGTGTGTGTGTGTGTGTGTGTGTGTGTGTGTGTGTGTGTGTGTGTGTGTGTGTGTGTGTGTGTGTGTGTGTGTGTGTGTGTGTGTGTGTGTGTGTGTGTGTGTGTGTGTGTGTGTGTGTGTGTGTGTGTGTGTGTGTGTGTGTGTGTGTGTGTGTGTGTGTGTGTGTGTGTGTGTGTGTGTGTTCAAGTTCAAGTTCAAGTTCAAGTTCAAAATCGTTTATTTAATTTAGATAATCAATACATACATCATAACAATCAGACAATTTTACATTTTTGTTTAGGCATTTAGTCGCTGTGTACCGCACCAAGTGCTACAAAGCACGCGCGGAGCGTGTACAACAGTTACAAACATGTTATTAACTAACAATTTTACGTACATAGACACAAGTGTTCACACATTACAATTGAAGCATTTTCAGCATACATAGAAATATTAAAATTGTAATTCACTTAACCTTTTGCAGTTTATAGAAGTGTTTTTTTTTTCTTCAGATTTTCATAATAAATAAATAATTAAATAAATAATTAAATAATTAAATAATTAAATAAATAATTAAATAATTAAATAAATAAATAAATAAACAGAATAAAATGAGAATAAAAAATTAAAACACCCAATAAAATAATAAATAATACAAAAAATAAATAAGATAAATAAATAAACAATTATTAACAAAAATAAATAAACAATTAACAAAAATAAATAAACAATTATTAACAAAAATAGTATTTACCAGCATTTTTATAAGACATAGATAGCTAAAGTTTTTCACAGATTATTCGCAGATTTTAAGAAAGGCATTTATAGCATACAGAAACTGAGATATTGAGATATATAAATAGATGAGTAAAAATTTAATAAAACAATAAATAAAAATGATATAATAAAATAATAAATAATAAATAAAAATGATATAATAAAATAATAATGAGAATGAATGAAATAAAATAATAAATAATAAATAAATAGATAATAAAATAGAATAAAATTAAATAAATAAAATATATATCTGTGTATAAAATTACAATAAAAAATAATTAAATAGGATATAAAAACAATTTAACTACAGTAAACAAATAAATAAATAAATAAATAAATAAATAAATAGATAAGTAAATTGATAAGTTAAATTAATAAATAATGTCCCATAGAATTATTATGCTGGTGAACTGTAATTGCCGAGAAGCATATCTTTGAGGCACTTTGAAAACCTTTTATGTTGAAGACTGAAATCAAGGTCTTTATTTCTTAAATTTACTAGTTGCACCGCACTATAGCAACATTGATTCCTGCTAGTGGTTTTATTTAGTTTTGGCAATTCTAGCTGCAACAGATTTGAAGACCTAGTTCGCGCGTTAACCATTTTTATTTTAAAAGTTGAAAAAAATCTTTTAACGAAGTTTATAGTACTATATTCGTATAATTGTTGCAAATTCATCACCTGCAGTTCTTCAAACAAAGGAGCAGAGCTATCATACTTACGTGCTCCGCATATGGTTCGTAAAGCCATTTTTTGACAAATCTTTAAGTGATTTAATAATGTCGGGTAGGTACCACCCCAGTGTATGATGCCATACCTCAGGGTGGCTTCGTACCAAGCAACATAAAGCTTTTTTACCTCCGTCAATGGAAGGATATTTTTCATGTAGAATAATTTATAATTAATCTGTCTTAACCTGTTTGATAGTTCATTTATATGAATATCCCATTTTAAACCAGAATCAATAGTAACGCCTAAGTATTTAATAGAGTTTACGATTTCTATATTTTCGCACGAGCAATGGTAAATACACTTATGACGATGACATTTGATGTGAAGACTATTATTAAGATTTTTCGAAGTAGAAGTCTTGTAAGCGAAATAGATGCCCTTTGTTTTGGAAGCATTAATAATCATACGATTATTAATTAACCAGGTGGTGAGAAGATTAAGATCGGAATTGAGATGGCTAGATAAAGAATTTAAATTTTCCGCTGAATGTATAAGTGCTGTGTCGTCGGCATATGCAAAGATGGATGAGTAAAACTTTAGTTGTAATAAATCGTTCATGTAGATTATAAATAATAACGGACCCAGTACTCCGCCTTGGGATATTCCGAATTTAACAACCCCTTCTGTACTCTTTGCATTTTCAATTTTGGTTATTTGTTTTCTATGGGTGAGATAGGATTTAAGCCATTGGAGTGTATAGCTGTAAAAACCATATTTATTCAATTTCATAATTAGAATTTTGTGATCCACTATGTCAAATGCCTTTCTTAAATCTACATACAGGGCAGCAGTTGGTTTGTTACAATCTGCCGATTTAACAATTTCAGTTACGTGCCGTTCAATAGCAATGTCTGTACCCAATCCAGGCAAGAAGCCATACTGGTGAACGGATAACAAGTTATTCGTTTCAAAATATTCTAAAATTCTAGCATGCATAACATTCTCTAATATTTTTGAAAACGTATTTAACACAGAGATGGGTCTATAGTTATCCATGTTGGTCCTGTCGCCGGATTTAAAAACGGGAGTTACACAGGCAATTTTAAGTTTTTCTGGAAACATGCCTCTATTTACGGATAAGTTAAAGATGTAGTGCAATGAGGGGAGAAAGATGTCTATATTGTTTTTGATGGTAATTATATTAATACCATCTAAACCATGTGTGTGTGTGTGTGTGTGTGTGTGTGTGTGTGTGTGTGTGTGTGTGTGTGTGTGTGTGTGTGTGTGTGTGTGTGTGTGTGTGTGTGTGTGTGTGTGTGTGTGTGTGTGTGTGTGTGTGTGTGTGTGTGTGTGTGTGTGTGTGTGTGTGTGTGTGTGTGTGTGTGTGTGTGTGTGTGTGTGTGTGTGTGTGTGTGTGTGTGTGTGTGTGTGTGTGTGTGTGTGTGTGTGTGTGTGTGTGTGTGTGTGTGTGTGTGTGTGCGTGCGTGCGTGCGTGCGTGCGTGCGTGCGTGCGTGGGGGCGTGCGTGCGTGCGTGCGTGCGTGCGTGCGTGCGTGCGTGCGTGCGTGCGTGCGTGCGTGTGTGTGTGTGTGTGTGTTTTTTTTAAATTTTTTTTTATGGGAGGGCAAGTCTCGCAGAGGTTTCCCTTCGCCACTGGTTTTTATATAGCAAGGTTCATTAAGATTTTGAAAATTGCGCCTATGGCTTCCATTGGTTTCTTAAATCATAAGCCCCGCCCTCTGATTTCGTATACATTGAAACATAGAATTAAATTATAATATCAACACTTCCCACTGATTATTAAATTTACGCTTTTAAAAATTAAATGCAACATTTACCAAAATATAACTTGAATTTCGACAAAATAATTTAAACAAAATGAAAACGCAAAAAAAACAGATAAATTAAAATTGACAGGAATCGAACTCTAGTTTGCAAATTATGAAGCGACGACACAACGCACTACGCTACGAGCGCTTACTTATCTACTGTGTTACATAGCGAATTAAATATTTAACATATTTTAGTTAAAAACACAAAAAATGCGTTATTTTTCGAAAACATAATCTGATCAAAAATTCCTGTTGTACTATTCCGGTTCACACCAATGTACATTACTTAGAATTTTTTCAGATTTTTAGTTTAAACCATCTGGGCTACAGGGTATGGGACAAAAATTTTTTTGCACAATTTTGGCAAAAATCGCATCAAAATAATTTATTTTGCAAAAATAAAATTTTGATCGTTAATCCACGTACTAAGGGCTTTCATTTGATACCCTACTCAGAATTTATTTATTTATTTATTTTTTCGATGAGCACATATTTGTTTATATTTTTAGAGGGATATGTTTTTTAGATGTTTTAGTATTTTTCCTATGTGCGGGTCAAAGAGTTGTATAAGCATGCCAAATTTCAACTCTCTAGGTTTAGCCGCTTGGCTACAATTTTTACCTAACAGACAGACAGACAGACAGACAGACGACAAAATGACGGTATAAGGGTTTTTTGGTCATACCTACAAAACCCTAAAAATCAATAATACTTTTTGTGCTATTGAAAAAAATTACTCAAGTAATGATTTTCATTTGAAGCTTCATAAATGCATATATGTAAAAAAGAATATTTTTGTCTAATGTTTTATGTAATACAAAATATTCTAAAGATTTCGAAAAAAATATTCTGAGAAAATTTTCTAGCGTACAATTGTTGTAATAATTACAAGCTACCGCCTTAACTCATTTTATTAAGCATTAAATTAGAATGTATAGTTTTTGTACACACGTCTGTTTGTCAATCACAGAACACAATATATTGTTGTCAATACTGTCTCTATGCTACTGTTCAATTGTTGTCCCACCTAGGGTTGCCAACATTGCGCCGATGCTGACTCGAAGAAAAATAATTATATTTTAGGGGGGGGGGGGTATTAAAAAATTAAATACTCATTGTTTAAAATGAATAATACTATTATTAATATTTCTGAACAGTTTAACAATCAAAATAAAATTGTAAATTTTATAAAACATTTACGTAATGCCTATTTCTTTGGTTTAAGCGGAACTGATTTTCAAATCTAGTAACTTTTACCGATTAATTGAAGCTTTTGTTCAGGAATATCTTTGTTTAGCAAAAGCCTGCTTCAAACCATAAAAGAAGAGCTCGTGATAACTTATAAAAAATAAAATTCCAGTTATTTCCGCCTAAACGTTTGGAATAGCCTATAGTTCCGCCTAAAGGTTTGGAATAGCTTATATATACATTCACAACATAAAATTAAAAAACAAATCTGTCATAAGTTACAGCTGGTACAGGCTATTCTAAACGTTTAGGTGGAACTAAATGGGAATTTCGTTCTTTTAGGTTGTCACGAAAAGGGCCTTGCTTGGGTTATTTCATATTTCTTGTCACTTTGTGATGACAAATCGACTTAAGCGGACGACATACCACTGCGCATCTAAAACCGGGTCTTACTGAGCGGCAGGTTGCAGACTTTGTACTGTACCTGAGCTAACCCGAAGAATTTTATTGAGAACCCGGAGCCCGAAGATTGGCCGCCAAACCCGGAGTCTCCACCCCTAGTCCCACCACAGTATAATACAGTCACTACTAATATACTCCCACTCTTGTCGGAACCTTTGATGTTCGTGACCAAATTTTCGTGACCTCGAGCTACCTCGTCCTACCCAGGACACTAAAGAACGATACAGACTATTACGCGTATGGATACGGACGAAGCTTTATATGACAACTGACGAATTGGGTGAAAGTTATCTCTATGGTGACAGTAAATAAGTGTAAAAATTAAATTAGGTTATAAATGAAATAATTGAAAATTATGAAGATTTGTACTAAACAGGGAATTAGTTACAAAATGAAATTTAATTTTAAAATGCAAAATTCTTAATTTTGACATTTTATGATTCTAAAATGAATTTTAAAAATATTATATGCTTCGGAATAGCTTTGGAAAACTTTAATTATTTAAATATAAAATAATATTTAATATTTTTTAATTTATGATAAATATATAAGCAATTCACTTTTGTAAGAACACGCTAGTACAATGTTCCATTACTCGACGAAATTAACCGCGGTTGAAGTTTCCCGTTCCGAAAGTGTACGACATTAACCTTTTCAGGAAAATTGTTAGGTTTCGGAACGCGGTTACTGAAAATTTTGGTTACTTTTTTGTAACCAAACTAACCGTAGAAATATCGCGGTTAGTGTGGTTATTTCCTCCCACTACAAACTTCAGATCTAATGTAAACTACAAAAGGCGGGAATTTCAAAACAATTACAATAAGGCAAGAGTTAAGTGGAGGGAATTAATCGTTTCTTTGTAGTGCAAGTAGTAAATTATAATATTATTTTACTATAGTCTATAATTAAAACAGTAAGAATGAGTGTAAGTAACTGATTTTTAGTAATATTAATCGATGTCGTGAAAAATAATATCGGGAAAAATCATATACAGTCTGTTTCAAACGGTTAGGCGGAACTAAATGGGAATTTCGTTCTTTTAGGTTGTCATGAAAAGGGACCTTGCTTGGGTTATTTCATTTTTCACGTTGGAATCTCAAAATTTAAAATTCCAACAATGAAACCATGGAAACGAATGACATATGTCAAAATTAAATTATTTTTATTACATATTTTAATGACAAAAAAATAAATAAATGGGATATTTGTATTAAGAATGACACAAAAATCAAAATATAAAGAAAATGACATTTTAAAATGATATTAACCTTAACCAAAAAATGTTTGTTGCAAGTATGATTTACAAAGCTTAAACAAAACGGCTGAAAAGCATGATTTAAACGATGAAAGTAACTAGATTGCAAAATCTAGTTCCGCCTAACCGTTTGGAACAGACTTTATGTTCTTATATAATGTGCCATTGTAAACAAGTACTAATAAAACAAATATTTTTATTAATAAGTTTGTAAGAGAATATCTATAACCTATAACGTCCATAAAATGACAGTTCAGTTGTCTGTTTTATCAACTGTGAAGTGTGACTACCGTTCCGTAACTAAAACTCGTTTTCAGGTAACCACTGGGTAACCACAACTTAACACGACTATACCGTAACCACGACCGCGGTAGTTAGGTGTGCAGTTACGGAACATTGTATAGATCTGGTTATTTTGGTTACTTTTATGGTGTGTTACTGACTTTAAATGTCAATTAAAAATATTCCTTACGCTGTAAAACCGAATTTAGGTTGATAAGGTTATGATCATTATAATTAAGATATAATTTTTCATTATGACATATGTCAAATGGATCGACATTTTAAAAGAGTGACATTTTATAATACCAACATGACATACAGTTTCAAAGGTACAAATTATTGAAAACAAAATTCCCTCTTAGTTTGTTCTTATAAAAGTGAACAGCTTATACAAACAATCTTTTATTTCCTTCAAATCTATATTATAAAGGCGCCTACAGACGGTGTGCCAGCGTTCGCCAGCTTCTAGTTCTGACGCTGGCCGTAACATGTAGAGCTGGCGGGCATTTGTACTTGTGTACCCTACAAACGAAGCGTCCGTGCTGGCCAAGTACAAAAATAGCGAACATGGGCCAGCGCTTGTAAAATGGCGTCTGACAGTGAAAGTGAGGTTATGGTCGCAGCTTCGACCTTGCTTTTGTTATTTAAATTATATTAAAAGTACAAAAAGATACTTTTTACTTTAAGTAGACTTCATAATTACGCAAAACTGGTTATAATTTTCCCTCTGAGCACAACGCTCTCGACTGATGTGATGACAAGTGTGTGCGCGTCGTGTGTACGGTGCTAACATGCATATACAAGTCTGCACGGATGCTGCTCAAACTCCTTTGACTTGTGATAGAATACCGCCTAGGAAGCGAACGTCGGCCAGTGGCAAGCCCAGCCTACGCTGGCTGTGACTTGTGATTTGTTGCCCATACACACGATCCGCGGAGCTAGACAAGTATAAACATTGGCCGTGACTTGCCACGCCGTCTGTAGGCACCTTAAGAAAAATAACTGTTCATGGTGTTAGGATTGGGAAATGGAATAATTAAATAAAGTTGCATATACATTTCATTATTTTTTATAATAATACTAATAATAAATGAATTTAACGGTCAACAATAAATACTAATAATTAAGTAATTTTACAAAAGTTATGTCCTGCTTCCGAAAACTTTGCGTCCAGGGCTCACGCATGCGCATGATAAATCTGGTACAGAAAAACGGTCGAGTGAAACTACTGTATTATACTGTGGTCCCACACTCCAGTTCTCAGTCAAATCCCTCACACCTCTCACCACTTATCATCACTAACATTAACAATACCTACCACCTTGAATGATTTAAATCCTTTAACTTCAGTCTCACTTGGGGCCGATAGGAAGAGAACATAGCCTGGGAAAAACTCTTTTGATGCATCCGTTGGCGATGCATACATATGTTACTCTTGCCAGAGACGCAGTAAGGAGGGGAGCAGAGGGGGCGACGGCCCCTAGCGCTCTAAGGAAAAGGGCCCAACGAGCTTGACTAAGGGGCGCCACATTGCGAAGGTGAGGACCTTTTTTTTTGCTCATCACTTGGATTTTAGGATGTGAGGACCTTTTTTTTTGCTCATCATTTAGATTTTGGTAGGTGAGGTGAGAACCTTGTTTTTGCTTATCACTTACATTTACTTGCCAAGGGCGCTAAAACACAGTTTTGCTCCTAGCGCAAGAATAGAACAGTAGAACAATAGAACCAGGATTTGATTTAGGCTATATGGTATATCAAGATTTTTGTTCTATAGGGGTGTTTCGGGTTTAAAACTTAAAAGCAAAATGTAAATAAAATTGCTAATAATAAGAAAATAAATGTTTTTTGTCTTTACATTTTTAGGGTTTTGTAGGTATGACAAAAAGAAACCCTTATGTGTCAATCATGTGTCTGTAGATACGGCAGAAATTGTAGCCAAACGGCTTAACATAGAAAGTTGAAGTTTGGTATGCTTATACAACTCTTTGATCCACATATAGGATAAATACTGAGAGTTCAAAAAAACGCATCTCTAGATAAATATAAACAATTATGTATTTAATAAAAAAATGAATATTTTTTTAAAATTTTGAGTGGCATACGAAATGAAAGCTCTTAAAGCGTGGATCAAGAAGCAAATTTTTATTTTTAAAAAAATATTTTTTTAAAATAAGTTTTTTGCTAAACAAAATAATCAAAAGCCTCACTTAATCGGTAAAAGTTACTAGAATTTAAAATCTAGTAACAAAAACCAAAGAAACAAACTATATGTTACTAGATCTAGTGACTAGTTGTGTTTATAAATAGACTATTATGGCCATATAAACTATGGAAACAGGTTATATTTTAATATGGTAATATTTTATGGCCTAATGATATAAAATTGTATCATATTATTGGATTTTAGATGCAATCTAAATGTGTCGTACTGTCTGTTTATTTCATTTAAGCGGAAATAGATTTTGCGAACTAGTAAAACTTAAAAAGTGCATCATCGTTTCTCGGCCTATGGCTAACATCGAAGTGTATCATCGTTTCTCGGCCTATGGCTAAGATCAAAGTATATCATCGTTTCTCGGCCTATGGCTAAGTTCAAAGTGTATCATCATTTCTCGACCTATGGCTAAGATCAAAGTGTATCATCCCTTCTCGGCCTATGGCTAAGATCAAAGTGCATCATCGTTTCTCGGCCTACGGATAAGATCGAAGTGTATCATCGTTTCTCGGCCTATGGCTAAGATCAAAGTGTATCATCATTTCTCGGCCTATGGCTAAGATCAAAGTGTAACATCGTTTCTTGGCCTATGGCTAAGATCGAGGTGCATCATTATTTCTCGACCTTTGGCTAAGTTCAAAGTGTATCATCATTTCTCGACCTATGGCTAAAATGCAAGTGTATCATCACTTCTCGACCTATTGCTTAGATCAAAGTGTATCATCGTTTCTTGGCCCGTGGCTAAAATCGAAGTGCATGATCGTTTCTCGGCCTATGGATAAGATCGAAGTGTATCATAACTTCTCGGCCTATGGCTAATATCAAAGTGTATCATCGTTTCTCGACCTAGGGCTAAGTTCAAAGTGTATCATCGTTTCTCAGCCTATGGCTAAGATCAAAGTGTATCATCGTTCTTCGGCCTATGGCTAAGATCGAAGTGTATCATCGTTTCTTGGCCTGTGGCTAAGATCAAAGTGCATCATCGTTTCTCGGCCTATGGCTAAGATCAAAGTGTATCATCGTTTCTCGGCCTATGGCTAAGATCAAAGTGTAACATCGTTTCTAAGCCTATGGCTAAGATCAAAGTGTATCATCGTTTCTCGGCCTGTGGCTAAGCTCAAAGTGCATAATCGTTTCTCGGCCTATGGATAAGATCGAAGTGTATCATCGTTTCTCGGCCTATGGCTAAGATCAAAGTGTATCATCATTTCTCGGCCTATGGCTAAGATCAAAGTGTAACATCGTTTCTTGGTCTATGGCTAAGATCGAGGTGCATCATTATTTCTCGACCTATGGCTAAGTTCAAAGTGTATCATCATTTCTCGACCTATGGCTAAGATGCAAGTGTATCATCACTTCTCGACCTATTGCTTAGATCAAAGTGTATCATCGTTTCTTGGCCCGTGGCTAAAATCGAAGTGCATGATCGTTTCTCGGCCTATGGATAAGATCGAAGTGTATCATAACTTCTCGGCCTATGGCTAAGATCAAAGTGTATCATCGTTTCTCAACCTATGGCTAAGATCAAAGTGTATCATCGTTTCTCAGCCTATGGCTAAGATCAAAGTGTATCATCGTTCTTCGGCCTATGGCTAAGATCGAAGTGTATCATCGTTTCTTGGCCTGTGGCTAAGATCAAAGTGCATCATCGTTTCTCGGCCTATGGATAAGATCGAACTTTATCATCGTTTCTCGGCCTATGGCTAAGATCAAAGTGTATCATCGTTTCTCGGCCTATGGCTAAGATCAAAGTGTAACATCGTTTCTAAGCCTATGGCTAAGATCAAAGTGTATCATCGTTTCTCGGCCTGTGGCTAAGCTCAAAGTGCATAATCGTTTCTCGGCCTATGGATAAGATCGAAGTGTATCATCGCTTCTCGGACTATAGCTAAGATCAAAGTGTATCATCGTTTCTTGGCCCGTGGCTAAAATCGAAGTGCATCATCGTTTCTCGGCCTATGGATAAGATCAAAGTGTAACATCGTTTCTTGGCCTGTGGCTAAGCCATTATTTGAAAACATTTATCGTACGTATATGCAGGGCATATATTCAAAATAATAAACCAGTTAGATAAAAAAAAATGAGAAATACTAAAAAATCTGATGAGAAAAAAAAATTGCAAAAAAACACAAACTTTAATTCTTTCTAATATATATTATTTTCTTAATTCTGTCTAATATATTATTTGATTGGCTCAAAAAAAAAATTGAAATCAAACCATTTTGTATAAACTATAGACTATTCCAAACATTTAACTGAAACCAACTGTAATTTCCTAAGATGTCGTGAGCTCTTTTTAAATGATTAAAGTTGGCTTTGCTAAACATGAGAAATATAAGCCTCACTAATCAGCAAATGTTACTAGAATTCAAAATCTAGTTCCGCTTACACCAAAGAAACAGACTATAAAAAGCATGTTTTTTCCATTTTTACTTAAAAATAATTTGATTCCATGTTTAAATTATGATAAAAGTGGGCCATTTCTGGCAGTACTGCAATACCGGGCCGACCCGTGACAGAGGTGGAGCAAGCCCCTAGCTCTCCGTCATTTCCCAAAAATCAGTTTAATATACTGGTCCTGCTGTGCAGGACATATCAGATATTAAGCTGATAAGAACAGATCCTTTATTTTCTTTAAAATTGATACATAAATTTTTACAGTGTGTGTTCAATTTTTGCCGCACGTAATTCATGACACCATGTTCCTTTATGGATCGGAGCAATTTCACCACAGATAACATCCTGATCCAAAACATCAAATCTACATGTATATTGCCCTGTCAAACCTGATACTCTTACTTCATAACAATTATGAGTTTCTTCATCCGACTGAACACCTCCAAACAATGAATGTAGTACATTCTCGGTACGTTTTATCGAATAGCCTAACTCCACGGCAGTTGATCTTAACACATACTACCGCTGTGAACCTGTATCGATCATTGCTCTTATTTCCTTTTCCATTTGTTCACTTCGCATGCGTAAACGTATTGTTTGTAAAAAAACCTTAGTTCTTGTAAAACTGGACAAAACAGTGCCAATCTTACCTGAGTCATCAGTTGTCATCTTTTTACTTGGTTTTTCTGGTTTTTCAGCATTATTGTTTATGGAGTTCAGTTCCGGACAGAGGACTACTGTATGTTGTCTATCACATATAACACAATGAAGATTTGCTCTACACCTACGACTTTGATGGCCAATCTGTGCACACCTAAAACAAGCTCTCTTTTCTGTCAACATCTTACGCTTTTCATCCAACGTCATTTTGTTGACTTTGAAACAAGAGTTCGAGTTGTGACTGCCATTACAAAATACACATTTTACAACCTGATGTGTTATTAAAGCTGATGCAGTCGATGTTTCATTCATAGTTGCCTTTGATTTACTTGACTTTTTACTGCCAAGCCCGAAACCTTCAGCTGCTAAGGCAATCCTTTCTTCGTTTTCTACTTCAGCTTTTAAGAACAGCATCAGATTGCTCAATCTGTCCTTTAGGGTACTGTTTTCATTCTGTCCAAAATGAGAACGTTGCCAGACTCGTAACAGGTCCTCAAGCAAACATGACTCTACAAGAGGGTATAAAATGGCTGTACAGGTATCGGTGGTTATACCCAATGTTTCCAGAGAGTGTAGTTGCGTTTCAATTTTGTCATATAAGTTAACAATACCCTCCTTTGATTGCTCGACATGGGTTTTACTTAAAACTAGTTTTAATAATTCCCTAATATATACCTCTACAAGTAAGTCTTCTCTGCCAAACCGACTCTTCAGAGTGTCCAACACCTTGGGATAATTCTCTGCTGTAGGGGGGTAACTTTACACTATATCTCTCGCCCTTGTTTTTGGTATCGTTGCTTGTAACAAATATTGAAATTTATCGTCTGGTGGAATTGCTGGGTCTTCGTCAATTTTTCGAAATTGGCTCCAGAATTGAAGCCATTCACGAACGTCACCACCGAATTTTTTAAATTCAATTTTAGGTAATTTGAATTTTCTAACGGCGAGACTATTATTGACCGTAGAATCGCTCCTTCCTAAACTGGCTGTTTCACTTATGGAATTACCCAGTTTTTTACAGGCAGCATCTAATCTCTTGAATGACATGAGATATTCATCAGCAGATAACATCTCTGTCTGTATATCTGCTTCAGAAGCACCATCACTCATCATCTGTTCAAGAATTTCTGCATCCACAATTTGTAGTCTGTCTACTTTTTCTTGTAACATACTGCAGCTGATCTCAATTTCCGAAATATCTTTCTCTTCTGCTGTTAATAAACCTCTCAGCTGATTGGCTAACCTAGTAAAGGCACCGCGGAATGCCGACCGACGTGTCTTTAGTAGTTCCATTTTTGTCGTTTATGATAACGAAAAGAGAAAGAGAAACTTACTTTACCTCCAAGACCGCTGACAATACGTACCCTATAATGTTTGTGCTCACACAAATGTTACCGGTAAATTGTTCACAACAAAGTTACTGGCCACAGAATCACAAAACACTATGAATATACTTAGTCTTTTAACCAAAGAAATCCAAAAATGTTCACAAAACAAGTCCTGTCACGGTCGCCAAATGTCGAGATTTGTAGTAGAACTGTCTGCTACCCGCGTACACACCACTACATGCAGGTTCAAAACCTAAAAGAAATATTCACAGGGCATACGTATTATTTATTACAAGAAAAAGCACTATTTAAAAATACACTACAAAAAACAATAAAAAAATTTACAAGACTGTCAAAAACATATTTTTTATCTATATCCATAGCAACATACACATTCAGAACCACAGCAACCACAGATACAATCTTACATGCAGAACACAACCATAGCAACCATACACACTATCTCATGTTCGCAACAGACTTCTTCGCTGCTCTGTTCTGGTTCTTCTAATCGTAAACTTACAGTTTCCGTTGGCTTTTCTTCAGAAACTTCATTAAATAAAACATTTCTCGAAATATATATCTTGTTTTCAATTGGATCGAAAACCCTATAATTTGTGGAATCTGCTTGGTATCCGACTAAGATTACTTTCCTGGATTTGGCATCCAACTTCTTCCTAAATTGCTTTTCAATATGCACATAACATTCAGTGCCAAAAATACGAATGTGTGATAAACTCGGCTTCTTTCCAGTCCATTCTTCATACGGTGTGACTGTATTTTTATTGCATGGTGTACGATTAAGGATGTACACCGCTGTATTGATGGCTTCCGCCCATAAACTTAAAGGTAACTTACTTGCGTGTATCATAGTGCGTGCACTTTCCACGATTGTGCGATTGTCACGCTCCGCCCTCGCATTTTGTTCTGGGGTGTATGGTGCGGTGTTTTCCATATGAATACCTCTTGATGTCATATAATTTCTCATATTATTATTGATATATTCAGTTCCGTTGTCAGAACTCCTTAAATTTCTCATAAACGTCAGATTTATGCTTTATAAAATAGATGCATCTGTAACTTGTTGCATCATCCTTGAATGTAACAAAGTATTTTGACCCTCCAATGGATTCTTCGGAAAATGGTCCACATACATCGCTATGTATAAATTCTCCTGGTTTCGTAATTCTATTATGATTATTTTGTGAGAAAGGAAGTTTGTGTGACTTACCTAATGCACAAGCATCACAAAACAAATCGTTTACATCAGAAAGTTTTATACCTCGAACAGCACCGTTCTCGATCATTTTTCGAATTGTTACTTTGTTCACATGTCCCAAACGTTCATGCCATAATCTTAAATTTGTTGTAGAAATATTTGCTTCAGAAATTATTGGTGCATTTTTAACGGTAAAGCACATTCTATAGACGTCATTGTCTTGTTTGACACCTTGAGCTAAAATGTCACTATCGTGCTCAATTGATACAATTTGCTTGTCAAAACATACTTTATAACCTCTGCTTGTGCACATACCAACAGAGAATAGGTTTTTACGAACTTTTGGTACATAAAGAACGTTTTCAATTTGTCCTTCATACCAAACGTTGTTTACTAGTCTATTTATCAAAATTGTTCCATAACCTAAAACGTCACATTCTTCATTGTCACCTAACGATACCTTGTCACCTTCGCTTGCATAAAATTCAGTGAACCAATCACGGCGATAATTTATGTGTCTTGATGCTCCGCTATCGGTCAGCCAAACGTCTTTCATTTCTTCATTTAACAAACGCCTTACATTTTCGTTTTTCAAGTTCATAGTGGCAACAAAAGCACATTGATTTGAATTTTTATTTTCAGAATATTTCGAATTGTTGCTTCTGGCATCTCGCTTCTTTATACGACAATATTTTGCAAAATGCCCTTTCTTTTTGCAATAGAAACATTCAACAATTTTCTTTTCTCGTAAAATTGGCTTTTCATTAGATTTATTTCTATTTATGTTTAGTACAGAAAATGCACTTACTGCTTCATCCATAATAGTAAGACGGTTTTCTTCTTTAATGAGACGTTCTTGTAGATTATGTACCGTTTGTTGTTCAACTGAGACACTGTCCCAAGCTGTTACTAGATTATTGTACTTACTCGGCAGACTTCGTAATATTTTTGCCATTATTACTACCTCAGATATTGATTCTCCCAAATCTGTTAATTGAGCTGCCATATTTTGGATTTTTGCAATATGCTGAATCACGGGATGACCGGTCGCCATCCTATATTCATGAAATTTTTGCATCAGCATTAATTTATTAGATGCAGACTTCTGTTCATGTATATCTGATAATTTCTTCCACATTTCTTCTGCGGTTGTACATGTCAAAAAGTTTTCAAGTTGTTGAGGCTCCATAGTCACGGAAATTATGGACATTGCCTTTGCGTTACTTTTTGTCCACGCTGCTAAATCGGCACTTCCTTCATTTGGTGATTTTCTTTTTCCGTTTACAATATCGGAAAGACCATTTGCGACTAAGATCGCGTTCATTTGAAATTTCCAGACTTGGAAATTCTTTCCATTTTTAGTTATGTTTCTTGTTATTTCGTCAGCCATATTTATCGTTTGTTAACTCTTGCCACAAAATGGCGAAATACACTTTGTATACACTATTTCACTTATGGGAATCTGGGCCCATAATCTTTTGGTATATAAAATTAATAGTGCAACACTTTTTATTAGTTAACAAGTTTATTTACGTAATTAATTACAAGCATAAATATACTGACAAAACAAAGATGGTTAGCACATGCCAAAACACATTCCTTGCTCATAAACGTACGCGACTCAAGTGTTTTTCGTAACTTACACAAAAAGAAAACCACAATTATATATAGAAATGGGCATAGCACACTGTATCTGTATGGGAATGTAGAAGAGAAATTACGCGCGAAATTTAAATATTCAATAACTGGCCTGCGGGGATACCGGGCAATTTCCAGTCCGCTACTGAAACAAGGAGAAAAATTTTTTTTCACCGGTTTCTTCTAAATACGTTCAGAATACTATTAATCTAAAATATAAAGACATATAAAACAAGGGTAAGACTTAATAATAATGGTATAATGCCAGACGCAAACAGAGTCCACAAGAATAAAGCCTCGTTTATAACCAGTGCCGGACCGAGGCAATCTTGCACCCCGGGCGAACCCCTGGTTTTGGCGCCCTAAAATTTTTCAAGATTCTAAAATTGGTTCACATAAAAAAAATAATAAAAAATAAAATAATTAATAAATCAATTTTTATTCACAAAAGTATTAAAAAACAAAAAATCAAAACTTAATAATTACAATAAATAATTATTTCCCTAATATTGATTTATTTCTAAGCAGGCGATACACCTCAAACATCTAATAGGCAGGTAATAATAATTTATTTATTCAAAAAAAATTTTTCTTGAAAGATAAAATGTGATCGCGAAAAGCAGAGGACAAAGGAAAAGGCCACGTGGATCATTATATTGAAAAATACTTTCAGAAATGTAGTCTACATTTTCCTCAGTATTTGTAAATTTTTCGAAAATTGTCATTTCTCTAACATCTGATAATTGAAATGATAATTCTTTAGTTTCGTTTGAGTTAATAGCACTCAAATTTATACATCAAATTTTAACATCTCCATTTTGTGATGTACCTTCTCCAAAAGCATTTTTAAGCAAATTTGAATTAGATACATTTGATTGAAGATAGTTGGATAGATATGTTGCACTTTTAGAAAATTCATTTTCTCTTTCCAAATTTCTTTTACGGTTCTGTGATACAGATAATTTTTTATGTGTCGAAAATTCCAAATTACTGCAAAAAGTTTAATAAGTAGAACTTGCATTTTAAGTTTATAAAATGTAAAACTTACCAATGTTATTAAAATAAATTTCAGATATAATAACTAATAATGAAAGATAATTAAAAATAATTAACACAAAAGTACGATAATTTTTATATAAACAGGTTAGTTTTGCACATTTCGAAATATATGCTTGTTGTTACTAGCAGAATATAACAAAAAACTGACGAAACTATATGAAATTAAACACGTTTATTCTAAACGGATTTTTTTTATAGCTTTCCATGTAAATCATTAAGTACGTATTGTAGCAAATAACCGGAATAACCTATTAAAAAAATCATTAAGTAACTTAGGGTGTTTTGATGTTGTAAGCAATATATTATATCGCAAATAATGAAATTTATTTTTACATTTTTCTATTGTAAAGAATAGTAATGCACTTAATAAGTGTGTTATATGATAAAAATATCAAATAATTGTCAAATTGGTATATCTAACTCATTTTTCACAAAAAGTAACTTAGTGACTTTTACCTTTAAACCGACGATATAATCCTAGTTTTGCTAATGACTTCTTAGGTGCGCCCTTATCAACGAAGTGTCTCGCTACTCCTCGCCCCGCGCTTTTTTCCGCGGCACGGCGTTCACAAAAAATCGTATACCATGTCACTTTATTTTGTTATTCTTTGGTTACAGTTTATTTTTCAAAAGATAAGAAGCCTTTATTTTATAAGTATGCTATTGATATGATTGAATAAAAACATTTCCAAATTAATAAATAACAAATAATTTTATATATAAAACATAATACCTAAATCAAATGCAATTTATTAATATTGTCCGATTCTTATTTTGGCGCCCCTCTAAATCTGACAGACCGGGCGGTCGCCCGGTCAGCCCGCCCGTTAATCCGCCACTGTTTATAACAATAATAATAATAATATATTTCATTAAAAAAATACATGAAAGTACATGTTCATAGTCAATTAAAAAAATGTAAACAATAATATACACAAGTTCAAAACATATAAGATGATAAAGACATGTCTCTTAGATCATCATTCATGTATTCTTCTAGACCAGCGGTTCTCAAACTTTTTGAGCTGCGGAACCCTCCAAAGGCATACAAATTTCCACGGAACCCCACTGGTTCACTAATTATGTGTTTGTGCCACTCGACGATACCTAACATCGAAGAGTATATATATTTTTATATATATATATATATATATATATATATATATATATATATATATATATATATATATATATATATAAATAAAAAGAAAGAATTTAATTATTTGTACTTCAAAATCATTTATTTATCAGAAAATATCATTTATTTATGCAAAATATTATAAAAAACAAATATTTTTAGTGGGATGCATGGGCTTGTTTCCTATTTTTACATAATTCTTTTATGTCTGGCTTTATAGGGGACAGTTGAATCCTCATATCAGCTTCTGCATCGAGTCTGTTGCGGTAATTTGTTTTTGTTGCAGCATACGAAGAAAATCCAGATTCGCACAGATAAGTCGTAGCGAAAGGAAGAAGTATTTTAACAGCTTTCATTGATAAATCTGCATATTCTTCTCTCAAAGTGCACCAAAATTCTGGCAAAGATAATTTTTCAAATATGGCCTGTAGTGAGGAATCTGAAATCATGTCAATGAAAATTTCGTACTCCTTAGCTGTGAATGTTTCTGGCCTTTTCTGAACTATGAATGGGTTTCTATTCCATGTATAATTTTTAAGCTTTTCATTCTCTTCATCTGGAAAATATTGTTTGACCGAGTTTAGAATATCTTCCAAATGTTGACAAATTTCATCACACAACATAATAAGGTCACTTGCATCAATGTCTCCATTTATTTCATCGCAGAAATCTTTAAGTATTGTGAAGCTATCTAGCTCACGAGAGCAATCATCAGTCCGATCTCAACAGTCAAACTCAACTAGTCTTTCTGGATCGGAGTATTTTGCATTGCAACAAAAACTCAAATCGTAAAAACTAATTGAACAATTGAAGAACTTACTTACTGTTTTTATCGAATAGGCGGGTGCACTATATTGAGTTAACCGTTACAGATTTTTTTAGTTCATTAATTAAATAAATCTAAACTTTTCAGAGCAACAAATTAACTTTATGTAAATTAATGATAATTATAATTTTTTGTTAATATATATTAATTTTTAGCGGATTTATATTTATAATTCACGGAGCCCTTTGAGGTAGCTCGCGGAACCCCAGGGCTCCGCGGAGCACACTTTGAGAACCGCTGTTCTAGACTATAATAGGCCTTATTAATTAATAAATTACGAACACAAGTTTTAAATTTTTTTATGTTCAGCTCTCGCACCGATAACGGTAATTGGTTGAATAATTTGGCACCCATGTAATTGGGATGTGTTTTGGACAGTTTATTATGCAAACGCGGCAGACGTATATTATTTTTTTCTCTAGTATTGAACCTATGTACGGCACTATTTTTTAATAAGTTAGCATCTTTGATATACATAAGCATTTCAAGAATATATAAACAAACGAACGTTAAAATTTTCAGATCTTTAAACAGTTGTTTACACGAGGTGCGTCTTGCGACACCGCAAAGGATTCTTATAGACCTATTATGTAATTTAAAAATTCTCTTCCAATTGGTGGACTGTACCCAAAGAATTATCCCGTAACTCATAACAGATTTAATGTATGCATTATAAACTAATTTAGCTGTCGATAACGGCACACAATTTTTTAATTTATATAACATATAATTATAAGACTTAATTTTTCTAGCAACATACTGGATATGGTTAATCCAGTTTAATTGTGGATCAAGTTGAAAACCTAAAAATTTTATGTCATTCATGTTATATAAAGTGTTATTAGGTAAATATCTGTTTAAGCTAAAAATCATAGTAAA
Organism: Liopterus haemorrhoidalis; assembly: GCA_963971575.1. Taxonomy (NCBI): domain Eukaryota; kingdom Metazoa; phylum Arthropoda; class Insecta; order Coleoptera; family Dytiscidae; genus Liopterus; species Liopterus haemorrhoidalis. The sequence goes on along the minus strand of OZ020612.1, from coordinate 36,526,727 downwards.
AATCTTAGATTCATTCAATTTCAGTTGGTTGTTTTTAAACCATGTTTGAACCTTATCCTGGTTTGCGTTAATTTCTTCCGAAATTTTACAATAATCAGTTCCTTTGTTAATGAAGGTAGTGTCATCAGCATACATTAAAGTAGAGATGCTAACATTTTCGGGAAGATCATTAATGTATAACAGAAATAATAATGCACTGATTACGGTTCCTTCGCCGACCCCTATATTTAACGTTTGTAGGCTAGAATGATTATTATCGTGTAAAACATATTGTTGTCTGTCCAATAAGTAATTTTGCAGTAAGTGTAAGGAGTTACCTCGAATGCCATAATGATCTAGCTTAGTGAAGAGAATCTCATGTGTGACACAATCGAAGGCTTTAGTAAGGTCGCAGAACGTTGTAGCTACGTGAAGACCGTTTTCTAGCGAGTTGATTATCTCAGATATTAATTTAGTGGCTGCCTTTACTGTGGATAATTTAAAAATTATTAAATATTAATAAATAATTAATAATAAATATTACTAAACCCATAACATAATGCATAAGGATGGGACAATGACTTTGACAGTTCAGAACATCTGTATAGGTTATATATACTTTAAGGGCGATGGATAACAGGAAGATTACCGGAATCTACTAGCAATAATATTTTATATTGATGTTAAAGTACTAATTTTGCACATTTCAGGATTTCGTAGGTATTTATTTATTTTTTCATTGTTCCATGTAAATTTACAATCTTGACATGATTGGATTATTCCCCAGTCAATAATTTGCGAGAATTTTTTGGTACCTCCATAATTTATTGAGTATGTCACTGAGAATTTGTATATTTGAACACTCGTTTTGGCGCTCCTAACAGTGGGCGCTCAGGACCTGTGCCTCTATTGTTCCTGCCTTTCGTCGTTGCTGCTAGAAATTATCTACGAAGTCCAGCAGATGGTATTTTTCAGTTTTTTAATTTCTTCGCTGTTATCTAATAATTGTATGCAGGGCCACCGAGAGGACTTCTGGGGCCCCGGGGAAAAACTTAAAAACTTTTTTTGTGGTCCCCGGGTTCCTCTTTTTCAACATACAAGTGCTGAGCAAAAAAAAAGTCCTCACTTCCAAAATACAAGTGATGAGTAAAAAAAAGGTCCTCACTTCCTACGACTCTGCCCAGCGCCCCGGGCCCCAAGAACCCCTGGTCCCCGGGCCACAAAAACCCCCGATGTTTCCCCGGCTACCCCCTTCCTCTTGTCGGGCCTGATTGTATGGCGTATAAGTTGGAATGATTTTCAAGCCGTGATAAGTATATATTTACTACTAAATCTTGAAATTTCTTCTTTTACTGTGTGCATCTGAAAATCATAATCTATATTTGGATGTATACTAAGGTGCATTAACTACGGTGAGTAATGGCTTTGATTGGATTCTCTGTATTATTTCTAAATTAGTTAGTTTCTGAATTACTCGTCGTGCCCCAGAGTTGTATAGTCCATAAGTCCATATGAGTTTCAGGAGCACTTAAGTTGTCATTAGCTATTTTTTATATATTGAACTTGGCTTTTCCTGAACAAAATGATTAAAAGCTTCAATCAATCAGTAAAAGTAACTAGAATTGAAAATCTATAAAAGTAACCAAAATAACCAGATCTATGCTCCATGTCAGCTTAGAAAAATGTGTGTAAGAAGATAGGAGCTGTTTGTCCTTGTTTCTGATTGGTTTAGAACGCCATCCCTATTACAATGTTAAAATATTGTTTTTAGTCAAAGATGAGAGATGTTCAGTATCGTACATTGGAAATATGTATTATTTATATTATTTTATATTTTTCGTATATTTTGTTATTATTTACATATTTAGACTTATTTATATTCTTGGCGTACATTTTATGGAGAAGATTCTTCATGTAATTTGTTTTTACGCAGTTATATATTTTTTAGGTTATCTGACTTATAAATATTTTTTGACACTTGACAATTAACAGATCAAGATAGAGGACTGATGTGTGGCTAAAATACTAATGTGAGCCCAGCTGTGTGCCCAAAAAGAAATTATTGATATAATTTTTAGGCCTTCATTTATACATATATTTTTAATTTTTATTTACAATAAATATTTATTGTTTTATTGCTTTATTTAGACCCTTTTAGCCAAATATTTCTTTTTATATATATAGTCTATTCCAAACGATTAGGCGGAACTAACCGGAATTTTCATTTTTATAAGTCATATTTTATTATTTTTTTATATATTGAAGTTGGGTTTTGCTGAACAAAATAATCAAAAGCTTCAATCAATCGGTAAAAGTAACTAGAATTGAAAATCTAGTTCCGCCTAAACCAAAGGAACAGACTTTAATACATCATTTTTAAAATTAATATTTTTTTAACTTTTTCAAATTTCCCATTATACTGAATTTATGTCGTATAAATAACGTAAGTGTAGTATCTTGTTTATTTCAATATCTTATCAACCAATTCCGTTTTTTATATAAAAAATCACTTGTTAACCCTGTTACTATGCCCATGCCCTAGTTGTAACTTATTTTAAATTTCCCGCTATACTGTATTTGTCCTGTGTAAATCGTACTTACAGTGACTATATAAAGACAGTGTGGCTATACGATGGTCTCATTTTCTATTGGTCGAGCTGAAGTCCGCTATATTTCTTCCAACTTTATTACAGATTATATATGGTTTATATGTGTTTAACTTGTGTTTCAACAGATTTAAGTGATATTTTCAAATAATATACGTATATTTAGACGTTTAATAGTGAATATTGTTGTGTTTGTGATGAGTAATGAGTAATGTAGATAATGTAAACTGTGCACATATTTTAAATTGTCACAAATTAAAATTTTAAATAATAAAACGTTTTGTTATGTTTAGGTTTAAAATTGCTGGCTTAGGAAAAAAAGGCTAAATGAACATAAAAAAACATTATGCCAGTAAATCAATGGATGGCTTCACAATTATAAGAAGTATTTACTTTCATTAATTTTAATGTTATTCCATGCTGATTTCATTTTATTTTTCACCTGACCATAACTTTAGTTGAATAAATGCATAATTGATAATATATACATCAGTTTTCTTTATTAATATCATTTATACCATGAGTTCAAAAAGAAATTACATAAGAGTTAGCTATGGAAAATAAAAGTAATGTCAACAGAAAGCTTTAGAATTAATTTACTGTCTGAATTAATTAAATCACTCTTGTTGTCATAAGTTATTTATTGTTACATAAAGCTTGTAGTATACATTATTTTATTTTTCCATAGCTAACTCTTATGTAATTTCTTTTTGAACTCAGGGTATATAACATGTTCTGCTTATTCTTTTTTAATATGAAAATATCCTATTTTTTTTTTTTATATATAAACATGCGTTTTCCCAAAAATTAGAGAAATGTTGGGTTCTCTAATTTTTATAGAACCTTATCATCATTTTTTCTCTATCTTTTTATTCTAATTCTAATGTCCTGTTTGAACTTGTTTTCTTAAATTTAAAATATTCAAAATAAAATGTAACTCCCGTTTTTATAAAAAAAAAAATTTTTAGTTTTTATAGGTCCTCAAATAAAAATATAAAATAATAAAAACATATCTCTTTTATTTCCTTTCATGTCCTTTTTTAAGAATTTTTTTCATTTGTTTTCTTTTTATGTTGCAAACATTTAAAAAAAAATACCTTCATCGGTAGGCTATTTTAATATTTATCTTAATAAATGTTGAATCATATACATGTTTTTTCTTAACAATAAATTGATATTCACATATATATATATATATATATATATATATATATATATATATATATATATATATATATATATAACATAAATACGTAAAACTATTAAAAATTTAAGAAATATTATAATATATTAGGATATATTAACATTTATTCCATATAACCCAATACAAATCTGGAATAAACATGGCGGCTACAGTTCATATGGCCACACTGTCTTTATACAGTCACTGTAATCGTACTTACAGTGACTGTATAAAGACAGTGTGGCCATATGAACTGTAGCCGCCATGTTTATTCCAGATTTGTATTGGGTTATATAGAATAAATGTTAATATATCCTAATATATTATAATATTTCTTAAATTTTTAATAGTTTTACGTGTTTATGTTTATGTAAATGTGAATATCAATTTATTGTTAAGAAAAAACATGTATATGATTCAACATTTATTAAGATAAATATTAAAATTGCCTACCGACGAAGGTATTTTTTTGAAATGTTTGCAACATAAAAGAAAACATGTGAAAAAAATTCTTAAAAAAGGACATGAAAGGAAATATAAGAGATATGTTTTTATTATTTTATAAATTTATTTGAGGACCTATAAAAACTAAAACATTTTTTTTTTATAAAAACGGGAATTTCAAACATTTTAATTTGAATATTTTAAATTTAAGAAAACAAGTTCAAACAGGACATTAGAATTAGAATAAAAAGATAGGGAAAAAATGATGATAAGGTTCTATAAAAATTAGAGAACCCAACATTTCTCTAATTTTTTGGAAAACGCATGTTTATATAAAAAAAAGGATATTTTCATATTAAAAAAGAATAAGCAGAACAGGTTATATACCCTGAGTTCAAAAAGAAATTACATAAGAGTTGGCTATGGAAAAATAAAATAATGTATACCAGTGTTTCTCAACAGGTGGTCCGCAGAAAAATTTTAGTGGTCCGCGAAAGTTTTCGTATGTTTTTCTGCAGTTTTTTTGTTTTTTTTTAGACACATTTTTTATGTAAATAATTTATATTTTGTTTATTTTCTGTAAACTTTCTGTGATTTTCTACAAATAAAATTTATTTAGTAGCACATTAAATATATTTGTTTTCTTGCAAAAAATTAACCAACAATTATTATTAGTGGTCCGCGTTAGAAAATTATATATTTTAATGGTCCGCGGTGCGTTTTTGGTTGAGAAACACTGATGTATACTGCAAGCTTTATGGAACAATAAATAACTTATGACAACAAGAGTGATTTAATTAATTCAGACAATAAATTAATTCTAAAGCTTTCTGTTGGCATTACTTTTATTTTCCATAGCCAACCCTTATGCAATTTCTTTTTGAACTCATGGTATAAATGATATATTAATGAAGAAAACTGATGTATATATTATCAATTATGCATTTATTCAACTAAAATTATGGTCAGGTGAAAAATAAAATGAAATCAGCATGGAATAACATTAAAATTAATGAAAGTAAATACTTCTTATAATTGTGAAGCCATCCATTGATTTACTGGCATAAGGTTTTTTATATTCATTTAGCCTTTTTTCCCAGCAATTTTAAACCTAAACATAACAAATCGTTTCATTATTTTTAATTTTAATTTGTGACAATTTAAAATATGTGCACAGTTTACATTATCTACATTACTCATTACTCATCACAAACACAACAATATTCACTATTAAACGTCTAAATATATGTATATTATTTGAAAATATCACTTAAATCTGTTGAAACACAAGCTAAACACATGTAAACCATATGTAATCTGTAACAAATTTGGTAGAAACATGGCGGACTTCAGCTCGACCAATAGAAAATGAGACCATCGTATGGCCACACTGTCTTTATACAGTCACTGTAATCGTACTCGGTTTGCAGCGCTATCTACTTTTTTCTAATTTGAAATAGAGTATAGTTTGTCCTTACAAAAGTGAACAACATATATGATTTTTTCTTCTTCGACATCTGGCAACACTGGTTTTCTTTCCTTCTCTATGGGTTGTCACTTCTGTATAATCTGGATATTCTGTGTGTATAATATTGTTCTACACTGTATATTTCAGTGTCAAATCCATATTTATCAACTATTTCGTATTACTTAGTAGTACTTACGTATTAAATATATGATCAAATTGTTGTCTAGTACTGTGTGGATGGTTTATAAGAAGTTTAATGAGGTCTGTGCTGTTTGCGCTAAAATAAGGTAAGAAAATCATATTTTCAGAAGTTTGATCTACATAATAGTCCCTTGTTGTCTAGTTAACCATCGGCTAAGATTAACGTTAATTTTAAAAACTGGCAAGTAAGATTGCTCAAAACAAGCATTTTTCAAAGGTTGTTCAGTGATTAATTTTAAGGTTATGTCAGCTGTGAATCTTCGTCTGCTATATTTTAAATCATAGAACAAGGGCTCGCGAGTTAAGAGTACGTTTTTTTTTTTTTTTTTTTCATTTATTTTTCTAGTTTAGTACAAATATACTATTCATGGTATAGTTATAAGAATTTTTGTCAGTTAAATGGTCACGATTAACAGGAAAATTTTGAATATTTAATTGTTGTTATCTGTATTTAGCAAAAATTTAATATAATAAGCAGATTTCCAAAATAAATACCCGCCAACACTCCCATCACTCATGCCGACCACAACGCCGGCACCAACCACCCACAAACAGGGCCGGCGCGAGGCATGTGCAGCATATGCAGCGGCACATGGCCTCGCGGTCAACAGCAGTCCCCGCGGTCCAACAACAGGCCCCGCGCATAGAGATGAGGACCTTTTTTTTGCTCCTCACTTGGATCTGAACAGCAGGCCCCGCGCATGGAGATGAGGACCTTTTTTTTGCTCCTCACTTGGATCTGAACAGCAGGCCCCCCGGTCAACAACAGGCCTCGCGCATGGAGATGAGAATCTTTTTTTTTTGCTCACTTGGATCTGAACAGCGGTCAACAACAGGCCCCGCGCATGGAGATGAGGACCTTTTTTTGGTCTTCTCGCACATGGCCTCGCAAATCCTAGCGCCGGCCCTGCCCACAAACCTACAATACGTATGTACTGCATAGCAGGTCCGAAATGATCCAAGCCAAGCCACAGCCAGCAGCCAGCACAACCAACAAAAATATCAGCGAAATCCCACCGAACATCCCACCCAGAAACCCACCACCTAGATAAATTTAGATTTGACTAATATTTTAGATTTAATATTTTCCTTTTATTCGCTTTCATCGTCACTTTCAGAATCTGATATTAATATGTCTTGAGGTAATCGTTTTTTTAAGCGATTGTTTACAGTTTTTTTTCCCCAATTTTAGCTTTTTCGCACTGTCACAAAGGGGTAAAGTTAAAAAGAATTTTTTGGCACTTTTTTTTATAAATTCATCTATGTATAAAATTCCAAGTTCTTGATGGAGTTGAGCGTTTCTAACAAACCAAGGGGCGTTGCAAGATATTCTTAGTATTTTGTTCTGTAGAATTTGTACTTTTTTTATTAGAGTTTTTGACGCTGTCCCCCATATATTAAGAGTACGTATAACGGCATCCTTGTACAACAAATTAAAAATGCAGGGCACCCTACCCTCATTTCTCCGTATTGTCTGCAGTGTTGCCAATCTTCGTGTAATTACCCGAAATGCGTGTAATTTCAATAGCCATATGTAATTTGTGGGTAATGAAATTCGGTGGGTAAAATGTGTGTAAAATTTGGTCGGAGTACAAATAATTCTCAATTTTTTTGTTCAGTTTTTTTTTTTAATTGTGTGGATACACTGATATATAAACTGGTATATATGCTGTTCGTTTTTGTAAGGACAAACCAGATCTAGGTATTTTGGTTACTTTTATAGTGTATTATTATAATAAGACTTCATATTTGTTGGTTATGAACTTTTCACTGTTTCGCTGTTCACTTTTGTAAGAACATTAGTTTGCACCTTTCAAACTGTATGTCATGTTGGTATTAAAAAATGGCAAAAAATGCCAATTTGACATGTCATATTAAAAAATGATAATGATCTTAATTATAATGATCATAACCAAAAAATTGTCTCAATTACAGCGCAAGGAAATTTTTTATATTATATTTAAAGTCAGTAATACACTACAAAAGTAACCAAAACAACTAGATCTGGTTTGTCCTCACAAAAGTGAACAGCATATATCTGTTCACTTTTGTAAGGACAAACCAAATCTAGTTGTTCGGATTATTTTTATAGTGTATTATAATCCGTCTCAATTTGTAATACGAAACTAGATCTGTTTACTTTGGTGACTGTTGTGGTGTAAAGAGACTGTGGCGTATCCGTGTGAATCAATACTATGATAAGATTATAAATGTATTGACAATATCCAACATAAAAAATAAACTTTCCCTGTTAGTTACGTATTACAAAATGAGAGATAATATAATCCGTCTCAATTTGTAATACGAAACTAGATCTGGTTACTTTTGTGACTGTTGCGGTGTAAACAAACTTTGGCGTATCCGTGTGAACCAATACCAATGATAATATTATAAATGTATTGTCAATATACAACATAAAAAATGAACTTTACCTGTTAGTTACGCATTACAAAATAAGACAGATAATACTGACTTTAAATGTCAATTAAAATTATTCCTTATGCTGTAAAACCGACTTTAGATTTGTTGGTTATAATCATTATTAAGAAAGTGACATTTTTTATAATTTTTTAATACCAACATGACCAATACCAATTTCAAAGGTGCAAACTATTGAAATCAAAATTTCCTCTTAGTTTGTTTTTACAAAAGTGAACAGCATATACAATAATTTTCCAGTAGTTAAATTGTATTATTGCGAATTCAGTACTAAATGATTTAAAAAATATTTCCGTGTAATCTTGGATGGATTCGTGGGTAATGTGGGTTATTTTACGCACGTCGGTGGGTAATGTGCTGTTAAAGCAGTAGCAACACTGATTGTCTGTTTAAAGTCGCATTCAGAGCTCTTTAAATTAACAGGATGTAGACTGTTCTTTGTTAGCTGTAAGTTATGTTTCTACGCATTCTTTTTAACGTTCATACCAAGTTTGAAATTAATAAGTTAGGAATAATCCGACATCTGTGTATTTTGAAACCAACTATTTAGCTTCGTAAAATGTTTTATATGTATTACCGTTCTTATAATTCTGTTGTCGTAGATTTTAACTACCTAATTACCTAAATTGATCATATTTACTGTCCGTCTTTGTAATTTTGCAGGCATACGATAACTACGGTGTCACTGATAGAATGCGATAGCCAATGTGTTTATATGTCTGTCTCATTAAAACATCTCACTAATCAGATTACTTGGTTGACCCGAACTCACCCGAGGTACAACGAAAATCCGTTGCGAATTTTATATTTGATGTTGACTCATTGACGTGTAGTCAGAAACAGTGTTCATTTAATGATTAATTGGTATAAGGTAATACAAATCGAATCTACGCCTATGTGTACATGTCCTTGGAAATAAGTTTTATAACTAAATGTTTCTGTTAAGAATTAGATAACGCTCAGGAATTAATGATCTCACTGTAGCTTATTTAAATGTTTTGAAGATTGCTGCCACGCCTGTGTCATCGGTATACGAAAATTTGGGACATTCTATCGCGCTTTTTTTATAAAAAATGTTTGCATAAAAATATAACTGCATAAAAACAAGTATTAATATTGTAACAAAATTACAAAAACCACCAGTAAACATTAAAATTCACGTTGTTTATATGTAACGAATGTCTATTTTGAAGGTTCCAAGTATGCCACAATAGCGCTGCGATCTTAAAATACTTCCCCTATTAAGTCCCCAATTGAGCAGACTTGCCACTAGGGCGGCGATAAGGTATACACCACATAACATCACGTATACACTTCCCCTTCACCAGCACCCCTGGAGTATTTAAAATTTGGTCCTAATTGGGAATTCCTACTGCGTAGATATTCTGCAATTGTCAGCCCTCAAACATCTAAATAATTCCCTATTTTGTTTTTCAATTTATACTGAGTAACACCGCAAAATTTGTTATTGTTGTTATTTTATATGCAAATGAAATGATTTGTTTACAAAGTGTTCAAGTATTTCAAATTTTGTTTAAGTATCGTGTATAAATTATTTTATTGCATATTTATTGTTGTAAAGCCTCGTATCCATTTCGCGAGGCTGCTGCCTGGGCTATCATTTGGTAAGCATGGCTGCCGTGAGCCACGCTGCGAGGCAAGCAAGTGTCAGTAGAGATGTTTCAAAATGTAAAGAGCCACTGCTCTGACGTCATCATGCGCAACCTTGACAATACATTGGCGTGGCAATTATGCATTGTAAATTTATAAGGCGTATTGAGACACTATTTATTTTATAGAAAAAATACATTTTACCTTCATGAAAAGTCGTATATGACTTAAATAATTTCAACATAAATTATTTACTTTATATTTAATGTATGTATATTTATAATTACAATTAACATGTATATTTATAATATTAAATTAATATTATTAATTAATATAATACTTACTGTATAATTTTCTTAGGACGTTTATGAGAAAAATCCTGGGTTAATTGAAAATTATAGAACAAAATTTAAAAAACCTGCTTTAATTTATTAAAATAATCCAAATAATATTACAAATAATATATCAAAATAATATTATAAACATATTCGATCCTGGCTGTGCATCACCTTTCCCTTCTTACCAACAGTTTTGGATGGTTCGCTTTCCATGTTCCGTGAAACAATAAGTAACTATAATGTAACAAAAAACGAAAAAATTAGATTGTGGTTATATAACCTAACTTTTATTTATTATAGAAACTATATTTACCTTAAATATTAATCAATTAGTAAACAGTAATAACTTTTCTTAAAAGCTATTTCTAATCAACAGCTAGAAACTTCTGAATTATAAGAAATTATCACACACTAACAAATGTCATACAACAGCGTTAGACGTACGTCTATGATGCGTCTATGAAACAGAATATTACTTAAATACACCCCTCCAATATGCAGTTGGACTCGTCTGGACGAATTTTGGTTTACTGCGCAAGGCAATAGACTGGCTCTTTACAATTTGAATTCACTCTAGCTGCGAGGCAACCAAACATGCTGCAATTACCAAGTGCTACCGCTGCCTTTTGCTTCATTGCGATTCACAGAATTATTACAAAGAAGAGGAAACAGCGACGAAAATCGCGTTGGTGGATTAGGGAATTGTACAATAAAAGATTTGAATATAGAAACAGTTTCATTTGTTTAATAGTAGTTTTAGGCAAACCCATAACCTCACTGATATGTAACCAGCTCTCTGATTCTTTTATTATGATAGTCCTTTATTTTTGGGTCCCACAATACCTTTTTTGCTTTATACAAATCATGCTGTATGTTGTCTATTGCTGTACAAATGCACTAATCTAAATAGCGCGTGGGCGTTCGAGGCGCTGAACCACGCCGTTAAGCAGTCTAAACAGAGCGAGGCAAGAGACGCGAGGCGCTTGTGAGCGCGCCGAAAAACCGACTTGGAACAGCTCACCTCGAGGCAGCCTCTGCGTGAGGCACGCCTCGCGCTGCACGTCTACACATTGCGAGGTACGGCTGAGGCACGCCTCACGAGGCGAACTCGCGCGGCAGCCGCTCGAAATAGATACGAGGCTTAAAACCAATATTCTGGATAATACATTAAATACATCGATTTTATTTTAACTCGTATTTTGGATTTGGTATTCATTTTACAAAAAACCAATGTATAATATATAAGTGTATTTTACACATTGTTTATTACCCCTTAAGGTGCCTGTCCACTTGAGAGTACTCTCGAGAGTAACTCTCGAGAGTAACTCTCACGGATTTGTCCACTAGAGAGCTGATTTCGATCGGGTGGACTCTCGAGAGTACCCTGCGAGTTGCTCTCGAGAGTTACTCTCGAGAGAACTCTCAAGCCTGTGTCCACTTGATCAGTTGTGGAGAGTAGCCAAGATGGCGTCGCACTATAGAAAGGTCGCAGCAGCTGTAATAATTCTATTTATAAAAAAAGGAAAAAAGTTGAATAAAAAAATCTGCTGGATTAAGTCATGGATTGATAGAAGACGTGTTTTAGGTGCCTTCTATAATTTGTGAAAATCAAAAATGAAATGGTGCTGCATCTATTTTTAATAATAAAATTGAATTGATTAATATTATTAAAAATTTATGTACTTTTAATAATTTTCTTATAAAATTTATTTTAAATATTATTAATAAAATTGCAAATAAAAATAGTTGAAGCTATAGATTGTACTAAAAAATATTTAATAGAAGATTTAAAGAAATATTATTTTTCTTTTTTTTAATAAAGGAATGTAAAGTAAAAGAAAGGGAAGTAAATTAATTTCTAATCCTACTCACGCCCCTATTCATGAAATTGAAGAAATAGAGATTATTCTTCCTGTAAATAAAGTTAATAAAAAAAAAAAAAATAGATATTAAAAAGAAAAGGGTTATTACCTTTATATTTGGGGTATGTACCTAAAAGCTAAATTAGCATATTTTGTTGTTAATTACATTTTAGTAGATGTACAAAGTTTTTTGATACTTTAAAAAATAGTTTAATTCAATTAAATGCAATTACTAAAATAACTTAATAATTTTATTTTAGGCTCTACTTAATTATTTGGGGTAATTAGTTATTAACAAAGGTAAAAATTTACATAATTTATTCTATCAAAATAATTCTTTTAATCAGGCACATAATATTTTAAACTTTATTTTATTTTAAAAAAAAACATATATTTTTATTTTTAAATTGAATTAAATTTAAACTAATTAATTATTTTTAATAAAATTAAAAAAAAAAAATGGTTAATAGGTTGTTAATTTTCTAAATTTGGGGGCATAAAATTTCCTACAAAACATTATGTTTTTTCATTGTCACGGTAATCGACACATTTCACGATCGACAGAATTTCCCGGAATTCGTACAAGCCGATTAATTTATTTATTTCCTCCGGTGACTAATTTTTGAACATCTTGTAAGCAGACAGCTCTCGAGAGTACTCTCAGGAATTCGAACACAGTTCGTATTTGGCGAGCTACTCTCGGAGAGTGTAGGGAGCACGTGTCCACTTGCGAGTACGTTGAGAGTAGTTAGCTCTCGGAGAGTAGCTCGCCACTTTCTGCGAGTTACTCTCAGATGCCTGTCCACTTGAGAGTAACTGCTATCGAGAGCTTCTCGCCACTATTTACTCTCAAGTGGACATGCACCATTATGATATGCAGTCGGCTAGACTGTAACAATACGCATTTTTTTATGTTTTTATCTTAGAATCAGTAGTTCCAAGCTCACATGATTATTCGCTGAATAAAAAAGTGCAGTTAACTTTTAGTGATTATTAATAAACATGCTTTTTGCCTTTTAGGACTATCTGCGACGATAATAATATTAAAGTCCAATTTTACAAAAATCTAGAATTTATGATTGCTGACATATGCCACAAATTAATTACAAAAATATACACACAGATTTACTCATTTTAAGAAATAAATAATTGATTTTTTTTATTTGTTTAAGAGTTTAACTGTGAAAAAGTGTGCAATGCCTGGTTGTACAACCTCCGCTGGGAAACTATTCATTTTGCCCAAGAATGACTGCCTCCGAAGTAAATGGTTGGAAGCTATTCCAAATATTGGGAAATCTCTACCATGCTGTGTAGCAAATAAAGGATTTGCGTACTCGATCTTTAAGAATTATATGATATGGGTGACCATTTTCGTTCTGAACAATTTTATTCAGCACAAAGAAAAAGATTACCAAAACAAGTGCCAGTGTTATTTGGTTCAGGTATGTTATAATATACAGCTTTATAGTTTAATTTCTTTAGTATAGTAGCTTATTGTTAAACAAGGCTTTTCTCAGGAAAATAGGTTATTTATGTTACTATTTAAACTCCTTAATGGTTTTGGGGTGCTGGGACTAATTACCATAAATGTAATCTCAATTACTACTTGGATTTAGACATGAGTTATGTTTAAAGTTATCCCTTATTGATGGTATTTTTTTATTTTTACCTGAATTAAGCTTTTAATTCTTTTTCTAATATAGTTTTGCATGGGTATTTCTTAATCTTATTATGCCGATAGTATTAGCTTTAACTTTTATGTAGCCTTTTACCTTTGCCTACCGTTTGTGATGTTCTGTGATTGCTACTACGTTCCAATTCCTATTGAGAACTGACACGCTCGAATACGCATTCTGGTGGTCAAATATTGTACTAGACACCCTAGTACTGTTCGAACTTATTACGTATGTTATTGTGTTGAATTTTTGTTAGTATGTCGACAGAAGATGTGAAAAACTATAAAAGCAGAATATATTGTAGTGTTGCAATATGTAACTAATATACAATTTCGATACATATAATTGCAATATGTAACTAATATACAAAATATATACTAATAAAAGTTTCAGATTTCTAAATCTATTATTGTGCTTGTTATTAAAATTTTTTTATTATGTGCGTTGTGGTTTTTGTTGATAAAATGATAATAATAATAAGTGAGATATTTCCGTTTTAGGTGGCGTCCAGCATAGCCCCCAAGTATTCATCTTATTAAATACTGCACCCGTGCCGTAGCCAGAATATCATCTGCGGAAAGGATAGAATCGAAAGAAGAGAAGGTGCCTCTCCCTAAACGATGCTTTACTCACCACCCGATTCCCACTGCCACAGATTTTTCGCTGTGTCTGCGCTGTGGACTGCGTTCAGTAAGTGTCTAGAGCGTCATTTAGTCAAGATACATAATAATGTATTATGTATTACATTTAATACATAATAATGTAATATATTTATTTCTAATAGAAATCTTTGTAGATTCTGTAGTGAGGTTCTAATACTGAGGTAGCGTCCATACAACCCACCAATGGCGCCCAGCAGCAAAGTACGCTAGCCTTGGAAGCCTTTTGAACAGGCCTACTGACGACGCGCAGGCCCGGCATAATTTTGCAATATCCTACGGGATATCATGGAGGAGACAGCGAAGGTAGTAAATCTGACCCCCCTACGAACTGGAAATAATAACCTCGTCTATCAGGCTGACATTAACGATGCACAATAAATCTAAAAGATGTATATAAATAATCGCCGAACGGGCAGTCAAGCTGTTGAAGGGTGACCAAATCCCCAGAGGCGAGGTTAGTTTTGATCACGCAACACTTCTCTGAAATGTGAAGCAACCACCCCCTCAACCTACTCTCTACCAAACCGATGTCCATCCCCATCGCTCTTAGTTTGACCTGGACGAGCTCTCTGTCCAGGAAGTCGCAGCAAGGTTACGGAGAGTGGAGAACACCGTACCCAACACCGACCGCATTACCTATGCAATGTGGCGGCGCGCAGATCCAGAAGGTCAGATCCTGACTGCGGTGTGCAACATATGTCTGAGATTCAGACGTATACCGCAGGAGTGGAAAAAATCAAGAACAATCTTGATCCACAAAAAGGGTGACCGTAAATTCCTGACCAACTGGAGCCCTATCTCCCTATCTAACACCATCTACAAGCTCTACGCTGGGTGTATAGCGGCCAGGCTCACAGCCTGGATCCTCCAAGACCAAGAGTTGCACCCAGCGACAAAGGGTTTTCTGCCGCATGATGGTGTGTTTGAGCATAATTTCGTCCTCAAACACACGTTAGAAAATGCGCGCAGAGGAAGGAGGCGACTGTGTGCCGCATGGTTGGACATAGCCAACGCGTTCGGTTCAGTCCCGCACGGCACAGCGGAGTAGGTGAGTCTTTTGTTGATATAATAACAGACATTCTGGCCAACAATAAGGGTCAAGTACTGACATCGGGAGGGCCGGCAGCGGAAATCACGGTGAAAGCGGGTGTTAAGCAAGGGTGTCCACTAAGCGGTCTACTATTCTGCCTGGCCGTGAACCCTATAATCAGAGGCATCCAGGCTGACCACCCGCAACACCGTGTTCTCGCCTATGCAAACGATTTGGTGCTGCTTGCTGAGAGTCCGGAGGAACTACAAAACCACCTAGATGAGGTGGAGAGGAGAGCGGGAATGATCTCCCTGCAATTTAATGCAAATAAATGTCACACGCTACATGTGAGAACCACACCAGCTCTAGGCGTCTATGACACCCAGTTCTCCATTGCAGGACAGATAATACCGAGATTCGAGAGCATCTCCGACTACGAGACCTTCCTCGGAGCACCAGAAGGATTCTCGGTAATCCCGCACAACAAACTCCTCATCGAACTGGCCAAATTTTGTCTAGTTGTCCTTCGCTTCAAGCTAGCACCATGTCAGCGACTGGACGCTCTCCACACGTTCGTAGTCAGCTGCGGTACATTCCAGAAGCGGATGGGCGTCTTCACAAAGACACAGTGGGGCGAAATTGATCAGATCTTTCGCCCCGAAATTAAAAGAACCATCAATGTACCGCAGGAGGCTGCGAACGAGTACGTGTACGGGTCAACGCAAGCAGGACTTTGCGGCATGTCGCTACTAGCCGAGTCATCGGATCTCGCTCTTATAGACTCAGCATTCATACTACTGAGCTTGCGAAATCCGAGAATCTGCGACCTTGCGATCCGGCACCTGCAAGCTGTAGTCTCGTACCGTACTAGAGAAGATCCCTCGGACGAGACAATGAGGAGATACCTGTCGGGAGACAATGGAGCTCCATTTGGCGGAAGAACCGACGAGTTGCGCACGGTATGGTCCTCCGCTAGGCTGGCATCCAGACACCTTGATGTCACCTGGTGGTTCGACCAGAACGTCCCTAATCTGCAGTCTGGCGCCAACAACATCACGGCATTACAGCGCGGTAAACTTATGGCCATCATAAGAGATACCCGCAACAAAGTCAGACTGCACGTGTGTTGCCACGGATCCAGCAAACACACATTTTATCCGTGACGGCGCATTCACTCGCTTTGCTGACTGGCGATTCGTTCACCGAGCGCAACTCAATCTTCTGCCATTAAACGCCAACAACCGACAGGAGGAGGCGGACAAGCGGTGCCACAGATGCGGCTACGCTCTGGAGTCGCTACCACATGTTATGTGCCACTGCATGCGATACTCTGCAGAATACAAGAAGAGACATGATGTCATCCTCGACCGCATCCACCAGACTGCAATAGCTATTCATTCGGTTCTACTAAGGGACGGAATAGTACCCGGGACGCGTCTTAGGCCTGATCTGGTCATAGCGAAGGGTAGGTGTCTACACATATTGGACGTCACAATGCCCTTCGAGAACAGATTGGAGGCGTTCCGTGCCGCGCGACAGGAGAACCTGCAGAAGTATCGTCTCCTGATTGACGTCTACAGAGACCGGGGATACACAGAGGTCACCGCGGAGGCCGTAATAGTTGGTCACCTCGGTGCAAGGGATAAGGCAAACGATCCCTTCCTTGCCAAGATCTGTACCCGGTCATACTTAAAATTGATGAAGAAGTTATGCAATCAGGTGGAGCAGCGACATCTATGTTAGGCAAATAACTGGGATGCGACCAAGAGAGGAAAATAGCACGAGTTCGGTTGATGATTAGTACCATCTACGCTATGTTCTTATTTTATTTATCTATAAAAATGTATTAGATAACAGTATAATATTATTCTATGTACAAATACAGATTAAGTTACTTGTAACAGGCGCTGTGTTCTAATGATGTACTGATCCATATATGTAAATCAATATCTGAATAAACTCATTTATATATATATATATATATATATATATAATGTAGAAGTTATTGGGATAAACGGTGGAGGTAAGTAAACTCAACGATTACTGAGACCCAATATTTCGGTCAAATTTTTTTGACCTTTTTCAAGGGCTGAAAATTTATTAAAATTAAGACAATATTTTACAGAATATAATTTAAAACTTACAAAGTAAAATTTAAGAGTGTCCTTTGGTGTTAAACATTACACTAATGACTAGATAATTTAAACATAATATCACAACAAAATACAAAAATCTAAATATCACAGTCTATAAAAAAAAAAAACGGTTATAAATGAAATTGGCGCGTTCTAATTGGATGATATACGAAATATGTAGACCTTCTTCTTATTGTTCCAATAATAATTAATAATATTGTAATTATGTAGTAGTGAACACTTCGCTGGGCCTGTCCTGTTTGTGTTCCGAACAAAATAAAATAAAATAAAATATTTGGCGGAATCGCATCATGTGACCATATTTTTTGCATCTCTTATCGTGCCGGTAATGTAGTGTCTGATATTCTGACTATGTATAATCATGATAAGATATGTTTTGTAAACAAATGCAGACTTAACCTAAATTTTGTTCAGAGATATGTAGGAGATTCTTATAAATTGTGCGGAGGCCTTGTATATCTGTTTTGGCGTTCAGGTTGTACTTATATTTGTTAATTAAACACATTTCCAAAAAGGTTCTTTTGTATGTATTTGTTTCAGTAGCCAGTATCAGTGATGGGCGCGTAAGTTACATGATGTAAGTTACCTCATTGTTGACGCGTAAACAATGATGTAAAGTAAACACAAAAACTCTTGTAAACAATGATTTAGACATGCGCACTTCTTTGAATTACAGAACCTCATTATCAATACATTTTTATAAATAATAAAATTTTAATGAAACGATTTTAAATGAAAAAGTAGGTATATAAAATTAGGACAAGCCAATATACATATTAATAAAAATCGAATTTGCATCATTATACAGGTGTTACATACAAATTAGTAAATATGAATATGAAAAATAAAAAACTTTTTTCTTTAAAATATTCAGTCTAATAATTTTATTAACAAAATACATTAAATTTCACCTTAAAGGAAATCAGCCTATATTTTTTAATAACGAAAAGATTCATTGCAAATTTTACATAACGCCCTATATTTTCTTTCATTAAAACAAAACCTAGTTCTTCAGAACTATTCCTTCGGTTTCTTCCCACCATTTTTTTAATAAATTGATTGTTTCGAACTGAATATACTTGTTCATTAAATCTCTATTATTCGTAATAAATAACTAAAACTAACCTCATTATTGGACAGTTTACATTGTTGACAAGTTTACCAATTGTTTACATAAGTTTACACGTAAACGTAAACAATTAAAGTTTACGTGTAAACGCCCATCACTGGCCAGTATCTCTGTGTTATCAAAATTTGGTTTGTGAGATGTTGTGGATATATGCTTGCTGAGCGTACAGCAGTTTGGTTTGCATTTGGCATCCGATATATGCTGTGTAATTCTATGACCTAAACCTTGAGAAGTTTGACCAATATAAGTTAAGTTACACTGGCAATGTACTTTGTATACCACATCTCGTTTCTTTTTTGCAGGTCTTTTATCTTTTAGGTGTGAAAAGAGTTGCCTAATCGTCCATAGCGATTTTTCCGCAAGTGTTATATCCTGGTCCCTGAATATATTCTTGAAGATAGGTGTAACTTCTTGGATGTAAGGAATTGAAAAATAATTGGGTTTTGGTTGCACTTCATCTCTAGGACTGGTTATGGGTGTTTGAGTCATGCTGTTAAATACCACTCTATGGACAAGATTTTTTGGGTATCCACACTGTCTAAACTGATGTGCCAAGGTTTTTAAGTTCTTTTGTAAGAAAGAAGGATGATATATTTTCCTATCTCTACTAGACATCGTTTTTAAAGAGGCTACTTTATATTTTATAGGGTGGTAGCTGTTATAGTTTAAATACCTGCCTGAGTTGGTGGGTTTAGCATAGTAGTCAAACATGATCTTGTTTTCCGGTCCTCGAATGACCCATGTGTCTAGAAATGATCGTAATGCAGTACCATTTCTAGACACATGGGTCGAGTAAGGAAAATATCTCATCCTTCTTTCTCACAAAAGAACTTAAAAACCTTGGATCATCAGTTTAGACAGTGTGGATACCCAAAAAATCTTGTCCATAGAGTGGTATTTAACAGCATGACTCAAACACCCATAACCAGTCCTAGAGATGAAGTGCAACCAAAACCCAATTATTTTTCAATTCCTTACATCCAAGAAGTTACACCTATCTTCAAGAATATATTCAGGGACCAGGATATAACACTTGCGGAAAAATCGCTACGGACGATTAGGCAACTCTTTTCACACCTAAAAGATAAAAGACCTGCAAAAAAGAAACGAGATGTGGTATACAAAGTAGATTGCCAGTGTAACTTAACTTATATTGGTCAAACTTCTCAAGGTTTAGGTCATAGAATTACACAGCATATATCGGATGCCAAATGCAAACCAAACTGCTGTACGCTCAGCAAGCATATATCCACAACATCTCACAAACCAAATTTTGATAACACAGAGATACTGGCTACTGAAACAAATACATACAAAAGAACCTTTTTGGAAATGTGTTTCATTAACAAATATAAGGACAACCTGAACGCCAAAACAGATATACAAGGCCTCAGCACAATTTATAAGAATCTCCTACATATCTCTGAACAAAATTTAGGTTAAGTCTGCATTTGTTTACAAAACATATCTTATCATGATTATAGTTAGAATATCAGACACTACAGGTCTGTTCGTTTGTGTTGCCCAACCTACACTGAACTACACCACAGCATCCCCCACCAATGCTATCTTATATAGTGACGTCAGCTGCTCTTGTCCTGGACAAGTCTGGTGCAACACAAACGAACAAACCTTACATTACCGGCACGATAAGAAATGCAAAAAATATGGTCACATGATGCGATTCCGCTAAATATTATTGGAACAATAAGAAGAAGGTCTACATATTTCGTATATCATCCAATTAGAACGCGCCAATTTCATTTATAACCGTTTTTCTTTTTATAGACTGTGATATTTAGATTTTTGTATTTTGTTGTGATATTATGTTTAAATTTATAAATTATCTAGTCATTAGTGTAATGTTTAACACCAGAGGACACTCTTAAATTTTACTTTGTAAGTTTTAAATTATATTCTGTAAAATATTGTCTTAATTTTAATAAATTTTCAGCCCTTGAAAAAAGTCAAAAAAATTTGAGCGAAATATTGGGTCTCAGTAATCGTTGAGTTTACTTACCTCCACCGTTTATCCCAATAACTTCTACATTATATAGTTTTGGAACGGAATAATATAATATACTTATATATATATTTCGTCTCAAATGTGGTAAAATAACAATTCTCACTCACACAAATAATCAAACATTATTAAAACACATTTATGACATAAAACAAAGTTCATAATTAAAACAGATATTATAACAGACACGTAGCAATCCCAATGATCCAGACCGATTGCTCAGCTATCACACACTCATGTACAAAACACACTGTTCTATTGTCGCACTGTTTTTGCTGATCGGCTGATATTGGTTTTGCTAGCACCAAGGCTGCTGCCTTTGCACGTACGTATCCTGATAAAATTATGTTATTCTCCGACACGGCCATCCTGACTTATCGCACGACCCTGTGCGATCTTTGTCTGAAAAAACATACTCTACAATAAGTGTCATTAGTTACATTTTATTAAAAACATGTCCAGTGGTGCCCACTTCGGCCATTTCTGACTCATACAATAACTCATTAGTGTAGAAATGAGTTGAAATCTTCCACTGAAGACTCATCTTAACACTGATACTCAATCAATTAGTATCGCACATTCAAATTACTTTTTATATTCTACTTCAAGCGATTTACCAACCTGCATCAGGAATACATCTAGTATGCACACATCAGGAGCTCATGGGCACCTGCCCCGCCATCTATTGGTCGGAGGACACACCCCCTAATCCTGAAAACTACTATTCATAGGTTAACTACATTTTCGGAGGACACACCTCTTCATCCAGAGAACCACTGTTCAACTGAGATAACCACTGTTTCGGAGGACACACCTCCTCATCCAGAGAACCACTGTTCACCTGGAATAACCACATTTTCGGAGGACACACCTCCTCATCCAGAGAACCACTGTTCACCTGGGTTAACCACATTTTCGGAGGACACACCCCCTCATCCAGAGAACCACTGTTCACCTGGAATAACCACATTTTCGGAGGACACACCTCCTCACCCAGAGAACCACTGTTCACCTGGAATAACCACATTTTCGGAGGACACACCTCCTCACCCAGAGAACCACTGTTCACCTGGAATAACCACATTTTCGAAGGACACACCTCCTCACCCAGAGAACCACTGTTCACCTGGGATAACCACAAACACACAAAAATACTTACAAAATTACATCTGGTTCACGTATAAGCCCTCATCATCTTCAGGAGACGCGTTTTCCTTACCATGGGACTCATCCGCTTGTACGTACTCCTCTGAGCCACAGGGCATCGGTCCTGTTTACGTCAAGGATTTTTATAACTCTCATAGGCCCTCTGTATTTTTGATCTAGCTTGGTCTAATATCGCTTGCACATATTTCGTAACCCAAATTTTCAATTTGAATTTCTAGAAACGGTCATTTTCTAAAATTTAGTGAAAAACCATATTAAACAAGTGCTTGTAGTACATCATTAATTTTGCAAGACAATCGGAAATAATTTTAGAGTAAATCATTACGTCATCCATACACACTATCGCATGTGTGTTTACTAAACTACCTAAGGCTTTTATTATCGCTCGTTTATAAACAGTCACAACCGTCTTTAAACCGAAATAGTATCAACAAATATTCATATTGACCTTCGGGTGTAATGAAAACTGTTTTCTCAATAGAGTCTTTGTGAACGGGAATTTGATAATACCCGCTTGCCATATCTAAATTTGTAAAATACGTTGTACATTAAAAATGCGCAATTAATACTGAAATTATTGGTAATGCATATTTATCAGAAATTGTATTGGAATTTAATTCACAATAATCAACACACATTCGACTAGTTTCAT
The DNA here is from genome assembly GCA_963971575.1 of Liopterus haemorrhoidalis. Taxonomy (NCBI): domain Eukaryota; kingdom Metazoa; phylum Arthropoda; class Insecta; order Coleoptera; family Dytiscidae; genus Liopterus; species Liopterus haemorrhoidalis. Next base: position 36,504,101 of record OZ020612.1, on the reverse strand, counting down.
CTTTCGTTTGAACTAAAATCATAGGGCTTGAAAGCGGTGAAATTCTAGGTCTAATAATTTTAGCCTCTAATAAATCTTGAATTTTGTTGCAAACTATTTCTTTTTCACATTCTCTTATTCGGTATGGACATCTTTGTACGGTATTAACACGTGTCACAGAATTATCTTTAATAAAGGAATCTTTAAAATTATGTAACAGTGTAAGTAAATTATTGCATTCGTCACCAACTAATTCAAATATTATCTCATTTTTCCAATCAAGCAAATTTTTGGATTTAGTTTTCCAGTCATTTTTCCAATCAAGCAAATTTTTGGATTTAGTTATTAAAATGCATATGTCTACAGTTTTCCAGGAAGATTTTACTATTAGTCAAGTGAATATAGTAACCAGAACTTAAAATTTCCCTACCAATCATAATATCCTTGTTTAAATAAATATCAGCCAAAACATGAAATTTAATTTCAAGCAAATATCCATCTATTATTACTTCTGTACAGATAAAATCTGTGTTGTACTAACACAGTATCTTTTCCAATACCAACTAAAGAGACTTTATTATGGAATCTTTGGCCGCAAATTTTAAAGAAACTGACTCTTTCAAGACAGAACACTCTGCTCCAGTGTCGAAAACAAAAGGAAAGATCTCACCTTCATGTTCAAGTTGATCGCTAGGTAACTTAACCGTGCAGGTTTCCACTCTTTTGGTTTCACGCTCCTTCCTCAAAACGGCACTGCGGCACAGCTGACACAGCGACCAGGCTTGTTACAATTGCAGCAACGAACCCCCAAATGACACTCCTCGGAACTGGAAGGCCTCTCGGAGCTGGTCGGCCCCCCGGCGAGTCAACAATCACGTTGACGATGCCCAATTTTACTACAGTTGAAACAATCAATTGAAGATGAAGAATTGAATTTCGGTCTCTCGGACTGACGTTTTTCTTCAGAATAGAATTCGGTTAAATTAGCCATTGCTAAGGCTACACTAATTTCTTCTGGATCTGATTTCTGCTAGCGTGTCATGAAAGCTATTAAAAATTGACTAGCATGCACAGAATAAGGCTCATGGTCTTTAGGTTTTCCATGCAATAATTTTATAAGAAAAGCAGAACCGGTATCATTTTGGTCGTAGCTTGATTAAAATAAATCTTAAAATTGTTCCCAAGTCATACCTTCAAATGATATCTGAGATAGCCATGCAGATGCAGAACATCGCAAAACTTTGGTTAACGCGATCATTAAAGCACTACAATTTATTGGATTCTCACGCACGTAAAGATCAGTAGTATTGCACCAGGCCTTGGTATTTTGGCCCACTTTTTCTGATTCACATACAGGTAAATTTATTGGCTTACTAGTAGAAGGTTGACTTATCTTTTGCACAAGTTCCATCCGAATTTCTCTCCATTGTTCATGGCTTTGGATGCGAATCCCACTTCTGATTTCGTCTCAAATGTGGTAAAATAACAATTATCACTCACACAAATAATCAAACATTATTAAAACACATTTATGACATAAAACAAAGTTCATAATTAAAACAGATATTATAACAGACACGTAGCAATCCCAATGATCCAGACCGATTGCTCAGCTATCACACACTCATGTACAAAACACACTGTTCTCGCTCTGTTTTTGCTGATCGGCTGATATTGGTTTTGCTAGCACCAAGGCTGCTGCCTTTGCACTTACGTATCCTGATAAAATTATGTTATTCTCCGATATATATATATATATATATATATATATATATATATATATATATATATATATATATATATATATATATATATAGGTATTAAATAAAATTCTTATGTCATACTCGTCATATATTTATTAAAACAAGGTCAACTCCCTCAACAATGTGCTTGACCATGCCATAAAGTTAGCACATCCTAATTACAGAACTAAAAATCTTCAAAAAGTAAAAACAGAATTTATTAATAATAACTACCCTCCCAACCTCATTAACAAATGCATTAAAAAAAGAATATGGGCAGCATATAATTCTAAACCCACAAATAAAACAGATAATAATAATAAATATACCAGCTTCCCATATCATAACTCTGAATTCGCACCCTTTAAAAATATTTTCCACAAATTTGATATAAATTTAGCCTTCAGCACAGATAATAATAATAATAATAATTTTTCTAAATTAAAATCTAAAATTCCCAAACTTGATACCGCTAATGTTGTTTACGAAATTCCGTGTGGGGAATGCAGTAAAAGTTATATAGGCACCACTCAACAAATTTTAAAAAAACGTATTTACCAACATAAAAGTGACGTAAGATTAAAACCTAACAGCACAGCTCTCGCGGTACACTCTAATAAAACGGGTCATATATTTGATTATGAAAATGTTCAAATTTTGGATAAAGAAGGACATTTTCAAAAAAGAATGATATCAGAGATGCTGCACATACACACTTCTAAAGATAAATGCGTAAATAAAAAAACAGATACCGTCGGTCTTAATAATTCATATTTTAAACTTTTCACACAATAAACAGCTGTTTCGATACCTACCTGTCACAAGTAGTTTCCTCACCTTATCATATGTCTGTGACGTCGATCTGTCTACCAGTATAGGACAGACCGTTCGGCTAGACTATGATTAACCGTTCCTGTCCGTTCCAAATATTTTAATGTGGAAATACATTATTTTACACTTTTGACAATAATATTGGGTAAGCTATCTTTGTTAAGAACACTTCCTTTTGTTACTAATTATGACTGTATTAAAGAATATTGTTTGTCCATTTTGTTTTAATTTAAATGTTTTTTAATTTACGTGTTTAGCAATATATTATTAACCGTACGTAATACAAAATGGAGTTCGCGCCATCTTAGTTTTGTTTTTCATATTTGGGTTTCATTGTTAGTTTTCTAGTAATTTCATTTTACTTTTACATTTCTTTATCACAAATATTCTTTAATACAAGACTAATAATTTCGATTTTGTTATATTTCAATGTGTATCCTTATTTTTAGACTGAGGATGATTGGATTACCAATCGAAACGTCTCTATAAAAATTGTTTTAATAAATATATGACGAGTATGACATAAGAATTTTATTTAATACCCATATTAATTTCGTCAAGAACTTTCTTTCGATTATATATATATATATATATATATATATATTGTAACGGTTTTATTTTGAGCCGTATATTGTAACCGTTTAAACTGTACTGGGGGCTAAGATACTCGCAGTACACCGATGTTAAACGAGTAGCCTACGTTTGATCACGTGACAGGCCAACTGAAAAGGTGGTGAGACAACCAACGGTTAATAGGTGATTCGAGAACTAGCGGTTGAGCGGGCTAACGTGAAGCAGCTGTTAGGCTGGGGACAAGATAATTTGGTGTGATATACAGTCTTGGGGACCGTGTTTTAGCGGCTAGTGAGAGTCGGTGGAAGGCCACAGTTGGTGTCCACGACCACGGTCAGAAGGTGACTAGAATTGAATAAAAGACTAGCGGTTGAGCCAGCTAGCGTGTAACAGCTGTTAGGCTGTGTACGAAATAAGTTCGAGTCTGATGCAGTCTTGGTGATTGCGTTCTTAACGGCTTGTGAGAGTCGGTGGAAGGCCACGGTTGGTGTCCACGACCCCTGTTAAGAAGGTGTCAGGAGGTCCAGTGAGGGAGCCTTATAGTTCTGACAAGATTCGAATACGACCGGCGGACGGCGGCCATTGTTGCGTTCCGGAACACGTGGAGGAGAATCCACTACAGAGGGATTATCCGACCTCCCAGGAGGAGAATCCACATCAGAGAGGTCAGCGGACCTCCAGGGTATTTTTGCGGAGGAGTGTCCACCATCGAGGGGTCATCCGATCACCCAGGAGGTGTCCAACTGCCCGAGAGCCGTGGGTGCTCTCTATTTCTATATGTAGTATTGTTATATGAGGTCTCTTGGTGTTGAGGCGGACGTGAGTACGATTACTATAGCGATTATTTTTCTGTTTTACCGTATCAGAGTCGGGAGCTTTATGTTATTATTGTCAATTCGCTGGTTATTCCTGCGAAGTGGTAACCTTTACCGATGTGCAAAACCTATCTACTTCCTGTCCTGGTCATGAATGAGTGAGTGTCTGTGTACTAACCCTCTCCACCGTAGGCACTGGGGTTCCATGGAACAAGGAAGGTGGTTCACATATTATTACTGTTCAAAGTTAAGGTTATCGGAAGGCTATTTGATATCGTTCGGGTATGGACATCAGATATCGTACCCATCGAGGTTTGGAACACCAGGACTCGCTCCGTAAGTAACTATTGTTAAGTTCAGTATTATTAAGTTAAGTAGTTGCGTTTAGTCCATTTTGGGGACTGATTATAGAGTCACTTAGAGAAAACTCCTTCCGAGTGTTTAAGACTACATGATTATATTGGTTGTACCCGTCTGGGGTCACATCTTTGAGTTAGGTTCGACTCGTACTAATTTATTGTCTTCCTACGAGCCTAGGTGTCTCATAGATCCCGTGTGGGATAGTTATAGTTTATTTCATGTTGAAATAGTATCTTTGTACGAGACTAGGTGTCTCACAGATCCCTTGTGGGATAGTTATAGATTATTTAGTGCTAATTATATTCTCAATTAATTTAGCGTTGGCGTTTTGATGTATGTTCACCTTGTACACATCCTACTCCGAAAGTCAATCTCTGATTAGGAGCGTATGTCGCTCAGAAACACCCCTCTTTCTTTTTAGGATACGAAGCCGAGAGGTAGGTGCCCGATTTATTATGTTTTTGTGTAGCCGCAGACGAAAACAGTTTCGTAGTGTTGTTAGGCGCCGTGTTCACTCCAAGGGCTGGGGACAGAACAGGTAGATATGTTCTGCTCCAGGTATTGTTAAATATCAGGGGATATTTACTGGCGCTCTTGATAAATGTTTACCCCCCCTACTCTCCGAAGCTGAGCTAGGTCGCGGTTGAGTTTCCTTGGAGCGAACAGTTATAACGTTTCCCGAATTTGGCTACAGACAGGGAATTCGTCATAATATATATATATTATTTATCTATTTATATGTATATTTTTTCCTTTTCTTTTATATAACTCAATTCTGTAAAATACACTCTTTGTAAAAATTTATATATCAATTTTAAAGATAATAAAAGTGCTTCTCATCCTATGGCTAAGATTAAAGTGTATCATCGTTTCTCGGCCTATGGCTAAGATCAAAGTGTATCATCGTTTTTCGGCCTATGGCTAAGATCAAAGTGTATCATTGCTTCTCGGCCTATGGCTAAGATCGAAGTGAATCATTGCTTCTGGGCCTATGGCTAAGATCAAAGTGTATCATCGTTTCTCGGCCTATGGCTAAGATCAAAGTGTATCATCGGTTCTCGGCCTATGGCTAAGATCAAAGTGTATCATCGTTTCTCGGCCTGTGGCTAAGATCAAAGTGCATAATCGTTTCTCGGCCTATGGATAAGATCGAAGTGTATCATCGTTTCTCGGCCTATGGCTATGATCAAAGTGTATCATTGCTTCTCGGCCTATGGCTAAGATCAAAGTGTATCATTGCTTCTCGGCCTATGGCTAAGATCAAAGTGTATCATCGTTTCTCGGCCTATGGCTAAGATCAAAGTGTATCATCGATTCTCGGCCTATGGCTAAGATCGAAGTGTATAATTGCTTCTTAGCCTATGGCTAAGATCAAAGTGTATCATTGCTTCTCGGCCTATGGCTAAGATCAAAGTGTATCATCGTTTCTCGGCCTATGGCTAAGATCAAAGTGTATCATCGTTTCTCGGCCTATGGCTAAGATCAAAGTGTATCATCGTTTCTCGGCCTGTGGCTAAGATCAAAGTGCATAATCGTTTCTCAGCCTATGGATAAGATCGAAGTGTATCATCGTTTCTCGGCCTATGGCTAAGATCAAAGTGTATCATCGTTTCTCGGCCTGTGGCTAAGATCAAAGTGCATAATCGTTTCTCGGCCTATGGATAAGATCGAAGTGTATCATCGTTTCTTGGCCTATGGCTAAGATCAAAGTGTATCATTGCTTCTCGGCCTATGGCTAAGATCAAAGTGTATCATTGCTTCTCGGCCTATGGCTAAGATCAAAGTGTATCATCGTTTCTCAGCCTATGGCTAAGATCAAAGTGTATCATCGTTTCTCGGCCTATGGCTATGATCGAAGTGTATAATTGCTTCTTGGCCTATGGCTAAGATCGAAGTGTATAATTGCTTCTTAGCCTATGGCTAAGATCAAAGTGTATATTGCTTCTCGGCCTATGGCTAAGATCAAAGTGTATCATTGCTTCTCGGCCTTTGGCTAAGATCAAAATGTATCATTGCTTCGCGGCCTATGGCTAAGATCAAAGTGTATCATTGCTTCTCGGCCTATGGCTAACATCAAAGTGTATCATCGTTTCTCAGCCTATGGCTAAGATCAAAGTGTATCATCGTTTCTCGGCCTATGGCTAAGATCGAAGTGTATAATTGCTTCTTGGCCTATGGCTAAGATCGAAGTGTATCATTGCTTCTCGGCCTATGGCTAAGATTAAAGTTTATCATCGTTTCTCGGCCTATGGCTAAGATCAAAGTGTATAATTGCTTCTCGGCCTATGGCTAAGATCAAAGTGTATCATCGTTTCTCGGCCTATGGCTAAGATCGAATGTATCATTGCTTCTCGGCCTATGGCTTAGATTAAAGTTTATCATCGTTTCTCGGCCTATGACTAAGATCAAAATGTATCATCGTTTCTCGGCCTATGGCTAAGATCAAAGTGTATACTCGTTTCTCGGCCTATGGCTAAGATCAAAGTGTATAGTTGCTTCACGGCCTATGGCTAATATTAAAGTGTATCATCGTTTCTCGGCCAATGGCTAAGATCAAAGTGTATCATTGCTTCTCGGCCTATGGCTAAGATCAAAGTGTATCATCGTTTCTCGGCCTATGGCTACGAACAAAGTGTATCATCGATTCTCGGCCTATGGCTAAGATCGAAGTGTGTAATTGCTTCTTAGCCTATGGCTAAGATCAAAGTGTATCATTGCTTCTCGGCCTATGGCTAAGATCAAAGTGTATCATTGCTTCTCGGCCTTTGGCTAAGATCAAAATGTATCATTGCTTCTCGGCCTATGGCTAAGATCAAAGTGTATCATCGTTTCTCAGCCTATGGCTAAGATCAAAGTGTATCATCGTTTCTCGGCCTATGGCGAAGATCGAAGTGTATCATTGCTTCTCGGCCTATGGCTAAGATTAAAGTTTATCATCGTTTCTCAGCCTATGGCTAAGATCAAAGTGTATCATCGTTTCTCGGCCTATGGCTAAGATTAAAGTTTATCATCGTTTCTCGGCCTATGGCTAAGATCGAAGTGTATAATTGCTTCTCGGCCTATGGCTAAGATCAAAGTGTATCATTGCTTCTCGGCCTATGGCTAAGATCAAAATGTATCATCGTTTCTCGGCCTATGGCTAAGATCAAAGTGTATAGTTGCTTCATGGCCTATGGCTAATATTAAAGTGTATCATCGTTTCTCGGCCTATGGCTAAGATCAAAGTGTATCATTGCTTCTCGGCCTATGGCTAAGATCAAAGTGTATCATCGTTTCTCGGCTTATGGCTACGAACAAAGTGTAACATCGTTTCTTGGCCTATGGCTAAGATCGAGGTGCATCATCGTTTCTCAGCCTATGGCTAAGGTCAAAATGTATCATCGTTTCTCGGCCTATGGCTAAGAACAAAGTGTAACATCGTTTCTTGGCCTATGGCTAAGATCGAGGTGCGTCATCGTTTCTCAGCCTATGGCTAAGATCAAAGTGTATCATCGTTTCTCGGCCTATGGCTAAGATCAAAGTGTATCATCGTTTCTCGGCCTATGGCTAAGATCAAAGTGTATCATCGTTTCTCGGCCTATGGCTAAGATCAAAGTGTATCATCGTTTCTCGGCCCATGGCTAAGATCAAAGTGTATCATCGTTTCTCGGCCTATGGCTAAGATCAAAGTGTAACATCGTTTCTTGGCCTATGGCTAAGATCCAGGTGCATCATCGTTTCTCAGCCTATGGCTAAGATCAAAGTATATCATAGTTTCTCGGCCTATGGCTAAGATCAAAGTGTATCATCGTTTCTCGGCCTATGGCTAAGATCAAAGTGTATCATCGATTGTCGGCCTATGGCTAAGATCAAAGTGTATCATCGTTACTCGACCTATGGATAAGATCAAACTGTATCATCGTTTCTCGGCCTATGGCTAAGATCAAAGTGTATCATCATTTCTCGGCCTATGGCTAGTAACAAAATGTATCATCGTTTCTCGGCCTATGGCTAAGATCAAAGTGTATCACCGTTTCTCGGCCTATGGCTAAGATCAAAGTGTATCATCGTTTCTCGGCCTATGGCTTAGATCAAAGTGTATCATTGTTTCTCAGCCTATGGCTAAGATCAAAGTGTATCATCGTTTCTCAGCCTATGGCTAAGAACAAAGTGTAACATCGTTTCTCGGCCTATGGCTAACATCAAAGTGTACCATCGTTTCTCGGCCTATGGCTAAGATCAAAGTGTATCATCGTTTCTCGGCCTATGGCTAAGAACAAAGTGTAACATCGTTTCTTGGCCTATGGCTAAGATCAAAGTGTATCATCGTGTCTCAGCCTATGGCTAAAATCAAAGTGTATCATCGTTTTTCGGCCTATGGCTAAGATCAAAGTGTATCATCGTTTCTTGGCCTGTGGCTAAGATAAAAGTGCATCATCGTTTCTCGGCCTATGGATAAGATTGAAGTGTATCATCGCTTCTCGGGTTATCTTTTATGTTTTTACAAGCGACCACTAGATGGCAATATTTATGTGTTTAATAAAAAGTTTCTGAAAAAATTGATACTACTCGAAGGTTTTCGTTGGATGATTTTTTACGATTTTAGTAAAGGCCTAACTCAACAACAATGCATAGATTCGTTTCGTTCAACTTTTGGTAATGAAGCACCATCAGAAAAGACTACAATTGGTTTGCAGAATTTCGTCGTGGTAGTGCGTCCGTCAGTGATGAATCTCGTGAAGGTCAACCGAAATCGGTTGTGATTCAAAAAACATCGATGCTGTCCGCAAAATGACTGAAGAAGATCGGCATGTGACTTACCGTGAGATAGAGGCATCCTTTGGCATATCACAGACTGTAATAGATTCGATTTTGCATGAACATTTAGCTGTGAAAAAGATCTATTCCCGATGGATTCCGCACAAACTGTTTTACTTTCTATGGGTACGGACGAGTCGTGCAAGCGCTCTGGCAATCCCAAGAATGAGCAAAGAGTTAGTAGTGTGTGAACTTTTGACTTTCATCCAGAATAAAATCAGTATTCTGGATGAAATAAAATTGTGCAATGTGTGTGAGGCTCATTACAGTGAGCTTGATTGTGAGAAGGCCAAGAATATCTTGGATAAATATAGTGATGGTGGAAAAGTTATAACACGCCGGAATGAGGGCCGTTAATCGCGGAACATCCAGGACATTATCCGCTTGTTCAGAACCATAGATCCGGAAAAAGTCTCTACCTTTGTCGCAAAGGACCTAGCTAAATTGCCATCGGTTACGTTTGACTACGTGGACGTTACGGCCATTATGCGAGACATTTTGGTCCTCAAAAAAGAGGTACCCTCGCTAAAGTGTACCCTGCGTGCTGAAGAGCAACTACGCAATGAACTGGATACACTGCGTGCGACAGTCGGTGATCTTCAGGCGCAAATCAAGCGGAGTTCCCAAAACAAGAACCAGGAAACTCCGATTGAAAAGACGATGAAACAGACTGAGGAGAAAAGGGGGAACTCCTATGCTGGTGTTACCTCCGCCAGCCCGATTAGGCAGGTTGAAACCGTAGCTCTGCATGTGCCAAATGTCAACGACCGCAGTGTTGCTCCAGCTGATATGACGCCGTCTAGACAAGGTGACTTGTCGTCATTAGTTAATCCGTCCAGACAGTGTATCGTGTCGTCAGAGGTTAATCCGTCCAAACCAAACGAGGAAGGATTTACAACTGTCAGTCACAAACGTAAAAATAAACGTAAAGATACAAACAGCTGTTTGAAAGTTTATAAACGCAAGATTGTTGGGACAGCTGAGAAAATCAGTAAGTGGAGTGTCACGCTGTAGCTGGTTATTTGTATCCCAGGTTAACCCTGAAGCAACGGAAGCCGACATCTTGGCCGTGCTAACTAACCAGCAAATATCCACTTCCGACATGCGCTGTATTAAAATAAAAATGCGTAACCCACGGAATTATTCGTGCTTCAGACTGGGCGTCCATAAATCTGAGGTTAGCAGAATCATGTCACCCAACTTCTGGCCAAGCGGAATTGATGTTCGAGGGTATGAGTGGAAAGAGAAGAGCGCATAAATTATTATCAATATGGCTCATCATCTAAGTTTAGCAACATACAACTGTAAGTCGTTGAAACGGATCTCTGGGTTAATTCGAGAACTGTGCGATACAGTGGATATCTGTTTGCTGCAAGAGACGTGGCTCCGACCTAGTGAGCTCAGCTATCTGAAGCCAATTCACCCCAGCTTCACTGCAACGGGTACTTCGGCTGTGTGCGATGACAACGAGGTCCTTCATGGACGCCCATATGGTGGAGTTGCAATTCTTTTGAGGAAACAGCTGTCTGCGCAGATCAACATTGTTCCAATAAAGGATGAACCTCGACTATCTGCAATAACACTCGACACTACGGACGGCCGCGTCATGTTTGTCAACGTATATATGCAAACTAATTCCATAGAAAATCTACCGGATTTTATCAACATTCTAGGGAAAATAGAGGCTATCACAACAGACAATGACGTCTCCAACGTTCTTATTGCTGGAGATTTTAATGCAGATCCGTATGGCATTTTCGGTAAGGAGCTCAGTGATTTCGGCCGCGAGTTTAACTATAACATTGTCGATATGGATCGGCTTGACGCCGATACATATACTTATATTAGCGACTCTCACGGCACTACTTCGTGGCTGGATCACTGTGTTGTCTCGTCGGATTTTGTGTGTAAGATACATGATATTCAGGTGGACTACTTATTCCACTACTGGGACCACCTGCCACTCTACTTCGCGGTGCATGTCCCGATGCTGCTGCCACCGTCATCATCATCATCTTCTTCTTCGCCACCGTCTACGAATGACTTATGTCTGCAAACCGTGCTGCAAAGGAGGCCCTGTCTCGCTGGATTGCAGCTAGTAGGCCGAGACAAAGAGAAGCAAATCTCCTGAGACTGTCAACGAGAGCCCACTTTAAATGGTGCCTCAGGAGACATAGATAGTGTCTAGAGCAGAGCCACGCTGACAGGCTAGCAACTATGTACTACTCCCGTGACTTCGCTAAATTTTGGCGCAGCACTGGCATTAAGGAAGTAGTCTCTAAACCTCGACACATTGATGGCAAACTTACAGACAGTGAAATCGCAGAGCACTGGAAAAATATTTTTCTCGCAGACTCCGTAAGTAGCAGTAAGACCAGTCTGCCACCTACAACTTACCAGCCGACTCGAGAGGAATGTCTTATAACATCACAGGAAATCGGTAAGGCCATCAAACATCTGAATAAAGGTTCAGCCGCCGGCCGGACGGTTTGAGAGGCGAACACTTAAACTATGCGTCGACTTAAACTACATGTCCTTCTAGTGTGTGTTTCACCTTCATGATAGTCCATTGCCACATCCCAGATAGCTTCACTAGTACTGACATTGTTCCTGTCCCCAAACGAAAATGCAGTTCTTTGACCGACAGCAACAACTACAGGCCCATCGCCATTGCTACTGCTTCTTCCAAGGTACTTGAAAGAGTGATCATTGCAAAGTGCTGCGAGAATCTGAGTTGTACTCATAATCAGTTTGGATTTAAAAGTGGCCTCAGCACCGATATGGCGATATATACTCTCAAGTCTACCATATCTCACTACAAACAGAGAAGTAAGCCGGTGTACGCCCTACTGTTGGATTTGAGCAAAGCATTTGATCGCGTTAACAGATCTATGCTCTTCAAAATATTACTAGAGAAAGGCGTGGCACCCCGTATCGTTGAGATGAACAGTATGCCGATGAACATGGTCTCCTTTACAACGCCAGCAAGACCAAGTACATTGTGTTCCAGCCGCGAGGCAAAAAGTACAATGTTCCTGGCATATGTCTCAACGGTATCGCAGTCAAGCAAGTCTCATCTGTTACCTACCTCGGCCACATTATCTCAGATAATATGTCCGACAACGCTGACTTTGAACGACAGTGTAGAGCATTTACCTATATTCTTTGGTGTAGAGCTATATGTGTCCGCGCTAACATGTTGAATAGGAGATTTGCGAAATGTAAACCCTAGTATACGAGTCTACCTTTTTAAAATATACTGTGCTAATTTTTATACGGCACCTCTCTGGGTACATTATTGAGAACTGACACGCTCGGATACGCAGTCTGGTGGTCAAATATTGTACTAAGCGACTGTAGTACTCTTTGAAATTATTACATATGTTCTAGTGTTGATTTTTTGTTAGAACGTCGATAGATACATTTTCATTAAATAAAAATGTACTGTGCTTAAATTAACCTGTTCCCTGTTAGCATATTCACAGCTGAATACTAGACAATTCAGTCATATTGCCTTGAAAAACAGCGCCGCCAACGGTAATGTCACTTCTCAATAGCAACAGTTGTTTCCGTAGACTCGTTACTTGTTACAATAATGCATTCCGCCTTATTAATAATCTACCGAAATATTGTAGCGCTAGTAGCATGTTAGTTAATAGTAATGTCAATACGTGTAAATCAGTTGTAAGAATGAATGTGTGTAATTTTAGATCTCGTTTGTACAACTCTGTAAATCCGCTTGTCCGCTCTTGGTTTCGACCTAGGTCTGTCTTCACTAGGTCTTGGGCGACGGCGGTCGGATTTGTACAAACGACATTATAATGTATAATTTGTAAACAATACTGTGTTATTTGTTCCTTTATGTTTTATTTTTATTTTTTATTGTTTTGTTTTGTATTATTGTTAATAATGGCTACGTGCTGTACTATTAAATAAATAATTAAAATAATAATAATAATTTGACCGAAGCTCAAAAAAAGGCTCGTGTTGATTGGTGTAAGGGAAAGCTACAAAAATTCAACCTAGGCACTGCAAAATCCGTGTACAACATCATTACAGGTGACGAAACTTGGATTTATTCATATGAATCGGAAACTAAGCAACAATCCACCGTTTGGAACTTCCAAGATGAACCGAAACCCACAAAAGTTGTTCGTTCACGAAGCACTTCCAAGAAAATGATCGCTTGTTTTTTTGGTTGTACTGGACATGTAGCAACCATTCCTTTAGAGCAGCGGTTCTTAACCGGGGGGTCCCGACCCCCAGAGAGGTCGCGAAAAGACATTAGGGGGTCCCGAAATTAAAAGAAAAAATTTAATTTTTACCAGTTTTTGCTTTTAAGATTACAATAAATTTAATTATTAAACAATAAATTATGAAGAATATTTAAAATAATATTTCAAAAATTTTCTTGGTGGGTCCAGAAAATATTTTAGGCTAGTTGTGGGGTCCCGAGTATAAAAAGGTTAAGAACTGCTGCTTTAGAGGATCGGAGAACAGTTAATGCTAAATGGTATACAACAATTTGTTTGCCAGAAGTCATCGACAAATACAGGAAAATCAACCAAAAACGTCGCATCATTCTTCATCATGGCAATGCAAGCTCCCATACAGCACGTCAAACAATTGATTATTTGAAGGAGAAAAACATCAAATTAATGTCTCATTGCTCTTATTCACATGATTTATCCCCTAACGACTTTTTTGTTCCCTAATGTCAAACAAAAAATGCGTGGACAGCGATTTTCATCACCCCAAGAAGCTGTTGAAGCCTTCGAAAATCATGTTTTTGAGATACCAACTTCAAATGTTGTGTATAACTAAAGTGACCACATTCTCATGGCGACAAAGCGGGACAAAATGGGATGAATTGGGAATTAGTAATGAAATGTATATATTATATTTTTTGTATAAGTAAAATTAAAGCTGACCAATAATTCCAAAAAAAATATTTTATTGTATAAACGCGTCTATATATAAATAAAAGTGTATTTATTATTATTATGATTATTATTATTATTATTTATTTTAAGGTAACTACAAAAATATATTTGAAAAACAATAATTTGAACAATAAACAAAAATTAATACATTAAACAAAATTATGATTTTATTTCTCGGTCATATTTTTGATCCGAGTGAATACTTTTTAGTAGGTTAGGACAGCGATTCCTAAACTGTGCACCGCGGCGCCCTGGGGCGCTGCAGATGGGTTACAGGGGAGCCGCGAAAATATTACAATATTTCTCCACCGGCATTAGTTAGACCAGTTTTTACTTGGGGCACCGCGGAAATATTCTGATACATTAAGTGCGCCGGGAACCGAAAAAGTTTGATAATGATTTGTGCAGCGTATTTTAAAATTATGACAAATTTTAATATGGCGTGATTTATAGAAATTTTCATCTTCTCATGGACGTATCTGAAAAACGATATGCGATAAAGCCCTCGGTTGAATTTTTTAAAATCTTGAGGTCCTAATTGATTTTTAACCATATTTTGAAACAAACAAAATTTTTGAATATTTTTGAAAATTTTTATATATCTTCACTATAAAATGGTTAGGGATAGAAATCTGCGGTTTGTATTTTTAAAATCCACCTAGATTGTTTAGTCTAAAAAGGGCTTTAATAAAGTTTTGTATGGGCAGTAATCCGAAACCCTTGAAAATGGCCAAAAATCGTAAGGGGTAGACCTTAAAAGATCGTGAATTTTAATCTCCGGTTTAATTGAAAATTGGTATAAAAATGTTTTTTTGGTCATAGATCAACAAAATTTGGTCCATTTTGAAGTTTGGGCCAAAATTTTGGAATTATTGACGAAAATCTGACCCAAATCGGTTCTAATTCAAAAACATGGCATGCATTTTTTAAATATTGTTTTCATAATCCTCACTCCAAAATTAGCTTAAAGCAATATTTTGACTAAAATTGGAGTCAAAAAAATTTTCATCAAAATTTTAGTAGAAATTTCTTTAAAAAATTTGTTACTAAATTGGTATACTTATATATTATTAGCCTTAGATCACAAATATACGGTCACTTTTGAGTTAAGGTCTAAAATTTAGACATTTGTAGCAAAAAAATTTAAAAAAAAAAACAGTCCACAATAATGTTCACAGCCGATGAAATGTTAGCCTGCCCCCTTTTTTTAACTATCTTTATAAACTAATACTTACTTCTTATCTATATCAACAATTCCCAAACTGTGCGCCGCGGAAATATTTCAATATTCCTTCATTTGCGTTAGTTAGACCAATATTTTGACTTGAAAAGTTTGGGAATCACTCGGTTAGGATCATTTATCAAAAAATATCGTGAAATTTCTCACATGAATTTGTTAAATTATACTTTACGCTCAATTTGGATTATATATTTTAGTACATTTAAACTGAGAAACGCAGATATTTTCTCAAAAGCGGGACTTTTTTATAACTCCGGGGGACGCGGGACAGGCCTTCAAAAAGCGGGACTGTCCCGCCAAAATCGGGACGTGTGGTCACTTTACCGTAGACCTAAATATTTTGAGAATATGAAAAATTCCAAATTTTAACATAGTTTTGTTTACTTTTTGAATATTTCTAATCGTATCAAGAATTTTGTATTCTGTTTATTTAGGTTATTTAAATCAAATTTCTGATTACGGTTATATGAGTAATGGTTTTCCACAAATAGTTGATTACAAAAATAATCATTATTTTACAGTTCTGGTTAAATATAATTTATATGGAGACTATAGTTGTCTCACTATCCTCTTTTTCAAGTCGCTGTATGTATGTTATTTTAAATATAATGGATTTATATATTTCCTAATTTCCTTTTTATAATTAATATCATTCAGGTACATCCAATCCGCAGTTGTACAGTTTCTAGTTCCAATATAAAACAAATTTAATCACTTAAAGGCCTTTACCCGCGGATCAGAGTTTAAGAATCACTGATTACAAATTCATTGCAAAAATGTATAAAAATAAATCAGTTAAAGAATTAAATGTTCTAAATTTCCATGCATATCTTGTAGACCAGGTTATCGTAGGTAAAATTATCTTCTACTGATATATCAGATTTAAAAATGTCAGTTATTATGTAAGGCGTTTTTTTAATTAAATGTTTTTAATATTCGAGTTATTTATTTCGAATTATTATTGGCGTATTTATTCTTGGCCTCTAATACTTTTGATCTCCTTCAGTTTAATGTTTTTCTTAAACTATATTAATAATCTATATATTTGTTTTCTCTCAAATTCTTTACAATAATAGAAACGTATTTCATAGATCAATATGTTCTTACTTATATGTTCAATTAAAGTATTTAATTATAAATTAGTGTATAATAAAAACAGATTTTAATTTGTAGTGCGCGCTATTTTGCGTGCATTACGACAATATTACAAAAAAAAGTGGAAAAACATTTCACTTTTATCTAGTGGTAACATTGTAGAGGCAAAATCTGTAGAACTAAAATTTATTATTTGATGGTAATCGTTAAAAATAAAGTACTACTACTGTAGGAAATAGAATGATATTATGTGTTATAAGCAGTGGCGCAGCCAGGATTTGGTGTTGGGGAGGGCCGAATCAAATTTCGAGGTCACGCGGGCCGCATACGGCCCTCAACCTTATTTTTTGTGGCCCCTGAAGCGGTAATCAAAATCACTTGAGCTCAGTGGCGGCTGAGACAGGGAGGCGCTGGGACAGTGACCTCCTAAAAATTTTTAGTAAAAAAGCTAAATTTAATACTTTATTTATACTTCTTTAAAATTGCATTAAAGTAGCTAGATATATCTGCATATTTTTATTTTTATTATTTCTTATTCAAAGATTTTTCATATAAATGTTAGATTTAAAAAATTTAAATCAAGACAACTCTTTCGAGCGTTGTTGGACACTCCACGGAGTGTCCAAAGATACAGCGTTGCCACATGCAATATCTAATGTTCTTATCTACATATGCAGCAAAAATTTCCTAGTACCGGCAACAGCGGCGAAGGTTAGTGTTGCATGTATTAGTGAATTACCGCCGGTGTCCCGTAGCTTAGTTCGGTCGTTGTGATTTGTGACAAGTACTTAAACGTGAAAATGAATCGAATGAAGCACGTTAGTTTTATTAAAATATACTGTATATTTTAATACAACTAACGTGCTTAACTATGAAACAAAATTATTAATAAAAAATCAGCTGTGGCCACCACAGGACCGACCGCCATTATAAAGTACTTGTATAAAATATATTCTAGCAGCAGAGTAGAAATAACTTGGCCTAATATTTTTTAACAGAGATATTATTTATCATGACCATGGAAACGTTACATATAAGTATGAAAATTTGAGACTGAAAAAATTTTACAAAAATTTACGACAAATTTTTCGAAATTTTTCGTTTCATCAAAAAACATCTCAAATAAAAGTTATTAGTTATTGCATTTATAGCAACTTTTGTTAAATACATTTTTTCGAAATATTTTTCTGTTGCTACATATTCGCAAAAATCTTAAAATCGACACGAGTAAACTCCCATTTTTAGTCAACCGATTTTTACCAAAAGTTGATCAACTCGTGCCATTGATGGCAGAAGTTTAAATATCCAGTATCATAAAAATCCTTTTAGCCGAATTTGCTCTACACGTGTACACAGACAGACAAGCGGACGGACGGACAGATGGACAGACGGACGGACAGACAGACCGACAGACATCGTGCTAAAAATAGTCAAAACGTTATGTAGGGACCTCAATTCGTGGAGATCCATCGAAATCTCGAAATCGGTATGATCACAATTCCTCCCTTATATATGTTGGCGGTCAGTAAAAATATGGGTCCTCATCGGCCAAAATTGAATATTTCCCAACAGGATAAAAATGGAAATAGAACATTTAATAGAAAGTTTAGTGAAAAACCATATTTATATTTTTTGTTTTGTTTCGTGTGTTTGATTTACTCATCAGACGCATATGAAATAAAGACAGTAAATAGTGTTAAAGATCTTAAACATTTCAAAGATAAACTTCTTAAACATAATGTGTCTCATAAACATATGCATTATGCGGTCAAATTTGCCATGCTGGGATCGGTAAATATACGATTTCAACTTGATACTGCGTATAAACTTTCAATTAAAGAACATAACTAAAAGGTTAAATCTAATATTTAAATACATGTGAACATGTGTAGGTATCTGCTTAATTAATAACCAAATATGTTATGTTTCTGACTACAAAGCATTGTCTTAATAATATTGCAATTTTAATAATAATAATAATAATAATAGAAGTAATAACTACAAAAATGATAATAATAATATTGACCATAAATCTTAATAAAAGTGTCAGATTTGTCAGTTTTTCTAGTTGCAGAACATATTTTCAGGTATTTTTTATTTATTTACTTTTTTCTCGTATAACTATATTTTAATAGATATATATGGGAAAAAAGTGTCCCCCCAAATATTTTACTCACCAGCCGCTACTGCTTGAGCTTATTTAGAGGAAAAATATATTTAAAAATGTAAAATATATTCTCTTCCCCTTTTCTGTTTATAAAAAAATGTCAAGAAACCCTTCGGGATATTTAAAGTTCTGTCACTGCTTATCATTTTGTATGTAAAATAGACTGCGACCCAAATCAGTTCGACACCCCTGCTGTTGGATATTGATGTTTATATCAAATAATAATTCCATTATTTGTTCATAAAAAAATGTAATTGTTAATCCATGTATCAAACACTTTCACTTGATTTTTTCTTCGATAAATACATATTTATTTATATTTTTCGCGGGATATATTTTTGAAGTCTCAATATTTTTCTTACTTATGTTCAGTTCTCTAAATCAGCCGCTTGGCCACAATTTGTACCGAACGAACAGATTCGTGTGAAGGTTATACCGAAGTCAGATTTCCACTTTATCTTATCTGAATCGAGTAATTAGTTGTTTAAAACAGTTTTATCATTTGACTGGGCGAATGTTTTAGTCGATGTGTCAGGGGGAAAAAGGATCAACGCTCTCCGTCATATAATTCGTTGGAGCATATTTGGAAAGTGATGTATTTTCACTTGAACAATAACGGCCCCTATCAAGAGTAGGCAATCTTAAAAAACAAATTATTTATACGAAAAAAAAAATAAATAAATAAAAAATGCCAATATTGTTTATAATGAAGTTATTTAAAAATTAACTACTGTTGTGGTTAACAAATTTTATCTTCAACTCTCCGAGCAGCGCTGTGTAATCTGCTGGTCCTGGGAGGGGCCCAGGCCCGCCGCCCCCTCCCCTTGTTGCGCCACTGGTTATAAGAGTACAATATTGGAATTTTATGGAACGAACATTATAATAAAATCAATAATTTCATCATTGTTATCGTGTAATAGGGATAACTTCTAGTAACTAGTAACTTCTCATTACAGTTGGCAAAAATTTCAGTGTTACTGTTACTCCCCGACTTTTTTTTTGTCGGACCGGTGACCTAAGCCCCCAACATAGACTGGTCTCCCCTACCACTCTTTTGCTAGTAGTTCTAAATTTATAACAAATAAACTCTAAATTAATATTATATACATATATAAAAACCATACGTATTGATGTAATTTACTTCCTAATTTATGTTCTTTATTAAATTGTTTATAAGCTGTTCACTTTTGTAAGAACAAACTAGATCTGGTTATTTTGGTTACTTTTAAGTGTGACTTTAAAGCCTGGTTTATAATAAGCCCATAGCATAACTGCATATGCATTAAACAATAGATTTGACCCTTCAAAACATCTGTTTGTAATAAACAGAACAAAGAGAGTAGTGTAATTTTTATGCTTATGTTCCATAACACATCTATTATAAACCAGGCTTAAATGTCAATTAAAAATATTCCTTACGCTGTAAAACCTACTTTAGGTTGATAAGGTTATGATCATTATAATTAAGATATAATTTTTCATTATGACATATGTCAAATGGATCGACATTTTAAAAAATTGATGTGAAGTGTGAATTTTCACACATTTCAGGGTTTTGCAGGTATTTAGTAAGTGAATGATGATTATTTGGGGTGCCAAAACAAATTTTATGACAAAATATTTTTTTATGAATTTTAATTCGAATGCCTATTACCATTATTTAAGTTTTTAAAGATGTGCAGTATTTTTTTTTTTATATATCAAGGTTCATTAAGATTTTGAAAATTGCGCCTATGGCTTCCATTGGTTGTTTTTAGTCATAGCTCCTCCCCTTTGATTTCGTGTACATTCAAATATATAATTAAATTATAATTTCAACAATTTCCACTGGTTATTAAATTTACGCTATTAAAAATTAAATGCAACAATTGCCAAAATATAATTAAAATTTTGAAAAAATAATTTAAACAATATAAAAATGCAAAAAATAAATAAAAAATAATATTGTCTCCTCACGTAGGACTCGAACATGAGTCCGATTACGAATTCTTGGACAGAACGCCACAGTACCTCCACAGTACCAAGAAACACGTTACTGTTTAGCGTATTATATAACTATAAGTTGTCAACATTATTAGCAAAAAAACACAAAAAATGCTTTTTTTTCCAAAAACATAATCTGATCAAAAATTCCTGTTGAACTATTCCGGTTCACACCAATGTACATTACTTAGAATTTTTTCAGATTTTTAGTTTAAACCATCTGGGCTACAGGGTGTGGGACAAAATTTTTTTTGCACAATATTGGCAAAAATCGCTTCAAAATAATTTATTTTGGAAAAATAAAAATTTGATCGTTAATCCACGTACCAAGGGCTTTCATTTGATACCCTACTCAGAATTAAAAAAAAATATTTTTTTTTTCGATGAGCACATATTTGTTTATATTTTTAGGGGGATATGTTTTTTAGATGTTTTGGTATTTTTCCTATGTGCGGGTCAACGAGTTGTATAAGCATGCCAAATTTCAACTCTCTAGGTTTAGCCGTTCGGCTACAATTTTTACCGAACAGACAGACAGACAGACAGACAGACAGACAGACAGACAGACAGACAGACAGACAGACAGACAGACAGACAGACGACAAAATGACGGTATGAGGGTTTTTTGGTCATACCTACAAAACCCTAAAAAGTGACATTTTTCAATAGCAATATGATATACAGTTTCAAAGAAGCAAACTATTGAAAACTAAATTTCCTATTAGTGTCTGTTCTTACGAAAGTGTACTGTTTATACACTTCCAGGTTTAAAAATGAATTGAATCTATGTTTTGTATTATGATAAAAGTGGGCCATTCCCGGCGGTACTGCAATACCGGGCCGACCCGTGACAGAGGTGGAGCAAGCCCCTAAGCTCTCCGTCATTTCCCAAAAATCAGTTTAATATACTGGTCCTGCTGTGCAGGACATATCAGATATTAAGCTGATAAGAACAGATACTACACTTTGATCTTAGCCATAGGCCGAGAAGCGATACTAATTGTAAGTTTTTAAGAGTAGTTATTCCATCCAGAACACCGTCTGGTATCGAGAAATAAGAATAGTCAGTCAGCGCCATCCATTATGTGGCGATACAACTACATTTCTAACTGCTTTGGTCTTGTATTGTTCTGCGCATGTGTCACTATATAGTGTGCAACTGCGCATAATTTCTGTTGCGCATAATGCACGCCACGCAACTTGTAATTGAAAGAAAAAAATGTTTTTTGTTTCTCCATTTACATTCGAATTATGTCCATAATACTATCAACCTAAAATATAAAAACATATAAAACACACAAATACAACAAAAATTAAGTAAAGTCTGAAAACAGCAGTTATACTTTAAGACCGATAGTTAACAGGAAGAGTACTGGGCCCTTCTTAGGATAATATTTTATGTTGATATTGTTGTATACATGTATAGCGTTGCTAACATGGTAATACAAGTAGGCATTGTAAATGACAAGCTTAATTATAAAACATTAAAAAATAGAATCTGTAATTATCAATTATTAATAAACATTACAGTTAAATAAATATGCTAATTTATTTATACTGATATACAACATGGCGCTGCGGACGAAAGAACAAATAAAATAAATAATAAAAAAATCCGTAAAATAACATAAAATGGAAGCTATTTTTAGACCTCCAAACAGGGCCGTGCGAAGACAAAACTGTGCCCGGGGCGAAAACAAAATGGGGCGCCCCTCCCCTCCCAAAAAAAAGCGGGAGTTATTAAATAGCACAGATATTAAATAGCAGATTATTAAACAGCATATATTCAAAAAAGGTTTATTCAATCGTTATATATAATACATTTATCATCATATAATACAATAACATAAATGAAATTTTAAAAAAAATAAATAAAAATCAGAACAAAAGTATGACTATAACTAACAAAATTTTATTTTCCTCGCTTTCAGAGCGGCAAAATCATCGATTCTTTTTTCTATATCTAATAATCGAGTAACATAACATTCGATTGAAAGTAAACTTAAATTGGCAAGCCTGTTCTGAGCCATTGTAGCTCTTAAATAATTTTTTACTAATTTAAGCTTGCTGAAAGACCTTTCCGCTGATGCAGCAGTCACTGGAATACTTAAAAATATTCTTTATGCAGTTTCCATATTTTTATAATTTGCAGTTAAGTCAAATTGATGGATTAATTGGAGGATTTCTAAGAGCTCCATATTTTCAAAATTTGCATTCAAAGACCGGAAAAAATTTTTCGCACTTAAAATCTCACACGAAAAATCATGTCCGTTCAAATCAGCTCCGTATTTGATTGAAAGAGCCACAGCATGTTTATTTATAGAATCTTTATCATGTGAAACAATGCTTGAACCACTAAGAAAATCGAAATCTCGTGATACCTGTTGAAGTTTTTCAAATCTCCAAGTAAGTTGCTCAATAATTGTATCGATAGCCTCGATATACATATATTAAACGAAATTTTTCAGATTCGTTTAAATCGGTATCCAAAGATTCATAGTCGTATTGTTTGCGAATCTTACATCTCCTTTCTTGCTTAAATATAGGTTCAACATTTACAAGTTTGGCCAAATTTTCACTTTTTGCATAAAAAGTTTCAAATTTTTCATTTCTAATTTCAATGATTGTATTTTTAAGATTTTCGATTAGCCTACAAGCAATAGTGACCGTTGTTCTTTTTTTGAAGGAAAATAATCACCTCATCTATTTCTTCTAAGATGCGGTTCCATATTACCAAACTACAAATAAAATAATATTTTTGTATTTGGTATATAAAGTTCTTAGCACCAGAATATGTTTCTTCATTATTTCTAATATCTATTAATTCCTCCAATGCTTGCACGATCTTGGGCAATTGATTACAAATTAACAACAATGCCATATTAATTCCAAGAAATGACATTATTTCGTGGGCGGAGACAAAATAGGCAACGCAATAATGACTATGACAACGAATTTACGGTAATATTTTATAGAAATCACAAAAATTATTATTATTTTGGTTTTCTTACTGACTTTCTAAAAGGTCGTATTGTATATTGGTTGGGAATAAATCTCCCTTTTGTTCAATAGCTAACCCTCTTGCAGGCGACAAATAAAATATTTAACAACTTTTATCAATTTGCGCCTTTCCGGTGTAGTAACGATTTTGGCGCCCCTAAAATTTGGCGCTCGGGGCGGGCGCCCCTTTCGGCCTCCCTTTGCACGGCCCTGCCTCCAAAGCCTCTAGAGCTAGAGGGTAATATAAACAATAACTGGACTAAATTTAAGAAATCTTTTGAAAGATACCTTTTGGCTACAAACAAAAACAATAGTCCAAAAGAAAATAAAGCAGCAATGCTTTTAAATTTAATGGGAGAAGAAGCCGTAGAATTATTTGAAACCATCAATTTATCTGAAGAAGATGCGAATGATGATAAAAAAATTATCGAAGCTTTTAATGAATATGTCGATCCCAGAAGAAATGTCATATATGAACGATTCATATTTTACAATCGTTCACAAGAAGAAAATGAATCATTTGAACCTTATTTAACAACGATCACAAAGTTAAGTAAAACATGTAATTTTCAAGATGAATCTGAAGCTATAAGAGATCGTATAGTGTTAGGAATAACGAAAACAGAAGTACAAGAAAGACTGCTAAGAATAAGTGAGTTGACTTTGGACAATGCAATAAAAATCTGCAGAGCTGCTCAGTGCCGCAACAACATTAATTGGCGCCTGGTGCGTAAAATTATTTGGCGCCCCCCCCCCACCCTCACTAATTACATACCCAATTTTTAAAATTTTATGGTAGGGTGATTGCATCAGTAAGGGAACGTTTAAAACATTTACTTACGTTGTTTTCTTCACCAAAATGTTATTTAAGATATTTACTTACCATATTTTATAGAGAATCCTTAAAATCTTATTGTTTTATTTTGATGCAAGTGAAAATAAAAGAATAACATAGAAAAATAAAAAACATAACTTTATTCATAAAAATCACAAAATCGCCAGAAAAGGAACACTTACTCCTAATAAAGGAACTATCTTATTACCAGTAAAGGAACATACAAAAATATATATTATAAAGTCATTTTATAACAATAAATGTATAAAAGAAATTTAGAAAAAAAACATTCGTTGGTATTATTTTTTAGTTTAGTTTTAACGTTTTTCTTTGGTTTGGTTTAAATTGCAATATTATCGATTATATTAACAAATTATGTTACAAATCTTTTAATAAACTCAAAAATCATGATAATCAACTAATATAAAAAGGGACAAAATATAAACTCTAGGTCAATAAAACACAAAATGAAAAACACCTAAAATGAAACACAAAAGGGATGAAGAAATATTATATTACATAATTGAATAACAAAATAAATACAAAAATATATATTTAATGACAAAAAAAAGGTATATTTATACAAAAAATAATAAATATTTAGGTATTTTAATAATATATTATATAATCACTTTAACGGAATGGAAAATTAAATAAATTGAACTTTTCTGGCTTTTAACTGTGAAAATTCGTTAATTAAGTCTTCATAATTTAATGACTGCGCTGTAGTATTTTCTATTGATATTAAAGCTTTTTACAAGCTCTTGGCCTTTTGTAGAACGCAAATAATTTTTTATTAACTTTAATTTACTAAAACTGCGTTCATTCGAAGCAACAGTTAGAGGGAGCGTTAAAAATATGCGCAGTGCAATGCCAATATTAGGGTATACATCTTTTAAATCGTAAGCGTGGATCACTTCTAATAATTGCATTGCAGTGGCAGTTGTACAGTCATCAATTAATGATCTTGCCTGCCATTTGAAACTTTCGATTATGAAATCAAATTTGTGTTGATTATAGTTTATTAATATAAAAGATAATAATAAAAAAAATGAAATTTGGCCATTCGGCGCCCCTATGAATCCGGCGCCTGGTGCGGTGGCACCTCTCGCACCACCCTTGTTGCGGCACTGGAGCTGCTGAAGTGAGCAAGATTCAGGTGAAAGCCATAGGTAATCAAGAGGCTGCCAACGCAAGTGCGGTTGAACGAGAAAAAAAGAAAAGAAGTACTCCATGAGAAAAAAGGATAAAAAGCCTCAAGAAACTGAAACGTATTTATGTAAAAAGTGTAACAATAAACATAAAATGTTTCAGTGTCCAGCCTTCGGGAAGAGGTGCAATAACTGTAAAAAAATGAACCATTTCACTGTAGGTTGTAAGTTTAAGAAAATGGTAAAAGAAGTACTACATGAAAAAAATAGCAGTAGTACCGAGATTGATGAGTCTGATTGTTTCACAGTAACAACTGTAAGTACTGTAAAAACTTTAGGGACTGTGTCTAATAGTAAAAATAAAATAAAATCAGTTAATGAACTGAGTTGGAATGTAAAGATTAAAATTAATAATATTAATATTAAATTCAAATTAGACACAGGTGCCGAAGTTAATATTATTAATATAAAAACTGTAGAAATGTTAGGGCTGAGTTATAAAATAAGTAAAAGCTCAACAGTACTACAAGCTTATGGCGGGTTCAAAATAAAAACTATAGGAAAAATTACTGTAGAGTGTGAATTTAAAAATTTAATTAAAAATCTAACTTTTATAGTTATTAAAAGTAATGAATCGAAACCCATATTAGGTTTACCGGGTTGTATAATATTTAATCTGATAAGCCGAACAGAGAGTATTAGTGTTTTTAAGGATAAAGAAATGTTCTTACAACAAAATAAAGAATGTTTTAAAGGTATAGGTACATTTCCAGAAAAGTATCAAATTAAAATTAATAGTAATGTAAAAGGTACTATAAAACCCCCTCGAAGAGTACCTCACTCAATTAAGAAGGAACTTAAGAATACACTAAATAGCTTAGTAAAGAAAGATATAATAGAACCAGTAGATTGTCCGAAACAGTTGGCTAGCAATTTAGTTATTGTCGAGAAACCTAATAAAAAATTGAGGTTGTGTTTAGATCCGGTTGATTTAAACCAAGTCATACAACGCGAATATTATTTAATACCTAAGGCTGATGAAATAAGAGCGCAACTAAGTAATAAAAAACTTTTTACTGCTATAGATCTTAAGGATGGATTTTGGCAAATACCCATTGACACAGAATCCTCAAAAATTTGTACATTTAGTACGCCTTTTGGATATTATAAATTTAAACGGCTACCATTTGGTCTAGCTTGTGCACCAGAAGTCTTCCAAAAGATGACTATTAAATATTTCGGAGACATCAATAATGTAGTAATATATTTTGATGATATATTAATAGCAACTAACGATGAATGTGAACACGATGTAGCTTTGAATGAAGTAATCAAACGTGCTTTAAAATATAATATCAAATTTAATGCAGATAAGCTGCAATATAAACAAAAAGAAATAAAATTTATAGGACAAATATTTAATGAAAAAGGCATGCAACCAGATCCTAACCGTATAAGTGCTATAAATAACCTTAAAAATCCAACTAACAAAACAGAACTTCAACGAGTATTGGGGATGATAAATTATTTAAGAGATTTCATTCCAAACATGTCTTCACTAACAGAGCCATTAAGACAATTACTTAAAAAAAATCGGTCCAGAGCCATGGGGTATCTTTTTTAAGTAATTGTCTTAATGGCTCTGTTAGTGAAGACATGTTTGGAATGAAATCTCTTAAATAATTTATCATCCCCAATACTCGTTGAAGTTCTGTTTTGTTAGTTGGATTTTTAAGGTTATTTATAGCACTTATACGGTTAGGATCTGGTTGCATGCCTTTTTCATTAAATATTTGTCCTATAAATTTTATTTCTTTTTGTTTATATTGCAGCTTATCTGCATTAAATTTGATATTATATTTTAAAGCACGTTTGATTACTTCATTCAAAGCTACATCGTGTTCACATTCATCGTTAGTTGCTATTAATATATCATCAAAATATATTACTACATTATTGATGTCTCCGAAATATTTAATAGTCATCTTTTGGAAGACTTCTGGTGCACAAGCTAGACCAAATGGTAGCCGTTTAAATTTATAATATCCAAAAGGCGTACTAAATGTACAAATTTTTGAGGATTCTGTGTCAATGGGTATTTGCCAAAATCCATCCTTAAGATCTATAGCAGTAAAAAGTTTTTTATTACTTAGTTGCGCTCTTATTTCATCAGCCTTAGGTATTAAATAATATTCGCGTTGTATGACTTGGTTTAAATCAACCGGATCTAAACACAACCTCAATTTTTTGATATATCAATTATAAATATGTTATGTATCTAAGTAACCATATTATTGATTTTGATTTGATATAAAAAATATATGTGTATAGTTTAATGTCAATAAAGATATATATTTAATTTACATTACATACAAGTAATTATTATTACATAAAATAACCTAACAAAGGTTGTGGGCCCAGGCCACAACTAAATACGCTAAAGAATTTTAAAATAATAATCATTGTTTGTATATTGAGATATTCGTATATTTCGAAAAATGACTGAGAATTTATTATCGAATATAGAAAAATTAGATGGGAGTAATTATGCAAATTGGTCATTTAAGATCAAAGTATTTTTAAAATCCAAAAACTGGTTAAAAGTAATTATTGAAAATCCACCATTACAAAATGACCAAGAATATGAAAATTGGATAAAAATGGATGCTCAAGTACTTAATGTTATTGTACAATCGATAAATTCTCAGCAAACTATGTATATAATGCAAGAAGAAATTTCAAAAGATGCGTGGCAAAAATTAAAAGAACGTTATGAAGGAAACGCACAAGATAGGAAAATACAACTGCGAAAAGAATTAGTTAATGCAACTTGGAAGAAGGATGACAACGCAGACCTATATATTTCTAGAGTAGAAATGTTGGGTTCAAAATTACGAAGTCTCGGAGAAAACATCACGGAAGCAGAATTGTCATCATACTTATTGAATGGCTTACCGAACCATTATAAATGCATTAAAAGAATATATGAAGCAATAAGACCCTCGCAAATAACAGTAGCCCAGATACGAAATTCTTTAATTGAAGAAGAGTGCAACAAAAAAGAAGATAATAATGAAATGGCCTATAAAGCTAAAAAACTGAAGTTTAAGGCACAAATGAGATGTTATAATTGCGGAAGAACAAATCATCTACAAAAGGATTGTTGGTTTTTGGAATCGAACAAGAAAGAAAATAAACATTATAATAACACGTACAATAAAAATTGGGAAGAAAAGAAATTTAAACCTAAAGGCTCATCACAAGATAAGAATCTTAGAAAAGATAGGAATAAAGTATTTATGACGGAGAAGAAAGAAACTGAAAATTTTGCTTACCCAACAAGAATAAAAGAAGAAAATAGTAATACTTGGACATTAGACAGTGGAGCAACATGTCACTTAACAAACGACAAAACCATCCTGACAAATTATGTAGAAAAAGAATGCGGAAAAATTACAATAGCAGATGGCTCAAAACAAGAGGTATGTGGAATTGGTAATATTATTTTAGAGGATGAAAAAATGTCTAAATATCTGAAATTGACAGATGTCATGTATGTTCCTTCACTTAATGATAATCTACTTTCAATTAGTAAATTGGATGAGAGTGGACTAGAAATTATCATTAAAAATGGAAAATGTAAAGTATATGATGAAAAAGATGTAATTTTGACAGCAAATAATATTAATGGTTTATATAAAATAAACGTAATGAATACAGAAAATCATGGAATGGAAGTAATAAAAGATTGCTCAAATGATTACTTATGGCATAGACGTTTTGGTCATTTAAATTACGATGCATTATATAAAATGTACAATAATGACCTAATTCGTGGTTTAAAATTAGAAAATAATAAACGCATAAGATGTGAATTTTGTATTCAAGGTAAAATTACAAGAGAAAATTACCAATCTTTAAATGTAGAATTGAAGGAAGATATCCTAGAATTACTACATATGGATATATTTGGACCTGTCACACCTCCATCATTAGGAAATTCAAGATATGTATTATGTATAGTGGATGATAAGAGTAGAAGAATAAAAGTATTTTGTTTAAAAGCAAAAGGAGAAGCAAAAGAAACAATAATAAAATATATTGAAAATGTTGAAAAACAGACTGGTAAATCTGTCAAATCTATAAGAACGGATAATGGAAGAGAATTTATCAATAACGAACTAAAAGAGTATTTAGAAAGTAAAGGTATAAGACATGAGAAGACTATACCCTACACACCAGAACAGAATGGCGTAGCTGAAAGAACAAACAGAACATTAATTGAAATGACTAGAACTATGCTGCTGGATGCCAAACTACCACAAACTTTTTGGGCAGAAGCCGTTGTTACAGCTGCTTACATTAGAAATAGAAGTTTTTCAAGAAAATTGGACAATAAAACACCAGAAGAAATATGGACGGGAAAAAGACCGACATCTTCACATTTAAGAGTATACGGTTGCTTAGCATATGCATGGATACCCAAACAATTTAGAAAGAAGTTTGACGCAAAATCAACTCCTGCAATATTCGTTGGTTTTTACGAAGACAGATGCGCGTACAGACTTTATGATCCAAAGGAAGAAACATTTTTTGCTTCAAAAAAACCTGTATTTTTCGAAGACCAGAGAGGTTGGAAAATGCTTATGGGACATGAAGAAAAAGATGATAGAATAGAAAACAATGAAACGTCAACATTTATTACTCTAAACACAGACAAGAAGAACATAAACCAAGAAGATTCACTTAACACCACGGAAAATACATACAGTTTACAAGAAAATTTCCGACAGGAAAACGTTAATGAAGAAGTTGAAAGAGAAGTTGATGAAAATCACACTGAAGAACTAAGAAGATCAAAAAGAGTAAGAAAAGAACCGAAAAGAATGGTTGTTGATCCTAAATTAAAATCTTACTGTAATTTATCAATTGATAACATTATAGAACCCGAAACTTTTGAAGAAGTGCTAAAATCGGAACAAAAAGAACAATGGTTAGAAGCAATAGAAAAAGAAATGAATTCGCATAAAAAGATGCAAACATGGAAAATTATAAAAAGAACAAAAGATATGAGAACTATTAAACCAAAATGGATATATAAACTGAAAATCGATGAAAATGGGCAAAAGAAATTCAAGGCGAGATTGGTTGGACGTGGATACGAGCAAGAAAAAGGAACTGATTACTTCGAAACTTTTTCACCTGTTTTAAGACTTTCCTCATTAAGACTTATTTTGTCTTTTGCAAATATTTTGAATCTAGAACTAAGACAATTAGATGTAGAAACTGCATATCTGAATGGAACACTAGAGGAAGATATATACATGGAAATACCACCAGGTTATGATGAAAAATATTCTAAGAGTAAATATGTTTTCCACTTAAAAAAAAGCCTTTACGGCTTAAAACAATCAAGAAGGGCATGGAATATAAAGTTAGACACAGAATTAAAAAACCTAAAATTTAGAAGACTAGAAAGTGACCGATGTGTGTACATTAAAAAAAATGAAAAAGAATTCATTATTTTAGGAGTTTACACCGATGATTTTATTGTGGCTGCTACAAATAATGAAATAATAGAAGAAACAATAAAACAACTGAATTCAAAATTTACCATAAAAGATCTAGGTGAACCGAAAAAGATGCTTGGTTTTAGAATAACAAGAAAGAGGAAGGAGAACATAATAAGAATCGACCAGAATGAATACATAAAAAAGATACTTAATGAATTCAATATGACAGAAGCCAAACCAGCAAAGACACCCATGGAAACAAAATTAAGATTGGAAAAAGGGGATGTCAAAACTGACAGTAAAATTCCGTATCAGTCATTAATTGGAGCATTAATGTTTTTAGCGCAAGGAACACGACCAGATATTGCATACGCTGTGCATTATTTGAGCCAATTTAATAATTGTTACAACCACACTCATTGGACACATGCAAAAAGAATTTTGCGTTATTTAAAAAATACCGAAAATATTGGTTTAGAATATAATGGCAGTAAAAAGAAAATAGAAATTTATACCGATGCAAGTTGGAATCCTGGTAATGATGGTAAATCTATTACTGGATATCTACTTCTATTTGGAGGTAGTGTAATTTCATGGAAGTCAAAGAAACAAGATTCAATTGCGCTTTCTACATGCGAAGCAGAATGGATAGCAATAAGCGAAGGAATAAAAGAATCAAATTGGGTTAAAAATATAATAACTGAACTTTGTCTGTCAAAAATATTTGACATTGACAAGATGATTGTATTGACAGATAATCAAGCTGCTATAAGTATATTAAAAAATGGTAATTATACCCAAAAATCTAAACATGTTAATTTAAGATATTTATATACCAGAAATGAAGTTGAAAAGAAAAATATAGATATAAAATATATTTGTACACAAGATATGTTAGCAGACGGACTAACGAAAGCATTGACCTATCCAAAAATAAAAGAAATGCAAAACGGAATAGGTTTAAAATAAAATATTTATAATTTCACATAAAGGGGAAATTGTTGATATATCAATTATAAATATGTTATGTATCTAAGTAACCATATTATTGATTTTGATTTGATATAAAAAATATATGTGTATAGTTTAATGTCAATAAAGATATATATTTAATTTACATTACATACAAGTAATTATTATTACATAAAATAACCTAACATTAGGTTTCTCGACAATAACTAAATTGCTAGCCAACTGTTTCGGACAATCTACTGGTTCTATTATATCTTTCTTTACTAAGCTATTTAGTGTATTCTTAAGTTCCTTCTTAATTGAGTGAGGTACTCTTCGAGGGGGTTTTATAGTACCTTTTACATTACTATTAATTTTAATTTGATACTTTTCTGGAAATGTACCTATACCTTTAAAACATTCTTTATTTTGTTGTAAGAACATTTCTTTATCCTTAAAAACACTAATACTCTCTGTTCGGCTTATCAGATTAAATATTATACAACCCGGTAAACCTAATATGGGTTTCGATTCATTACTTTTAATAACTATAAAAGTTAGATTTTTAATTAAATTTTTAAATTCACACTCTACAGTAATTTTTCCTATAGTTTTTATTTTGAACCCGCCATAAGCTTGTAGTACTGTTGAGCTTTTACTTATTTTATAACTCAGCCCTAACATTTCTACAGTTTTTATATTAATAATATTAACTTCGGCACCTGTGTCTAATTTGAATTTAATATTAATATTATTAATTTTAATCTTTACATTCCAACTCAGTTCATTAACTGATTTTATTTTATTTTTACTATTAGACACAGTCCCTAAAGTTTTTACAGTACTTACAGTTGTTACTGTGAAACAATCAGACTCATCAATCTCGGTACTACTGCTATTTTTTTCATGTAGTACTTCTTTTACCATTTTCTTAAACTTACAACCTACAGTGAAATGGTTCATTTTTTAGGGTTTTGTAGGTATGACCAAAAAACCCTTATACCGTCATTTTGTCGTCTGTCTGTCTGTCTGTCTGTCTGTCTGTCTGTCTGTCTGTCTGTCTGTCTGTCTGTCTGTTCGGTAAAAATTGTAGCCAAACGGCTAAACCTAGAAAGTTGAAATTTGGCATGCTTATACAACTCTTTGACCCGCACATAGGAAAAATACTAAAACATCTAAAAAACATACCCCCCTAAAAATATAAACAAATATGTGCTCATCGAAAACAAAAATATTTTTTTTAAATTATGAGTAGGGTATCAAATGAAAGCTCTTAGTACGTGGATTAACGATCAAATTTTTATTTTTGAAAAATAAATTATTTTGATGCGATTTTTGCCAAAATTGTGCAAAAAAAATTTTGTCCCACACCCTGTAGCCCAGATGGTTTAAACTAAAAATCTAAAAAAATTCTAAGTAATGTATATTGGTGTGAACCGAAATAGTACAACAGGAATTTTTGATCAGATTATGTTTTCGGAAAATAACGCATTTTTTGTGGTTTTTAGTTCACAAAGTACAAAAGTTATACCAATGTAAGACACTCACATTGTAAGGCGTATGATGGCGTTATTGGTTAGAGCACTGGTGTCGTAAGCTAAAACTCGCTGGTAAACGAAGGGTTTCGAGTTCGAGTACTGAGTGAATTTTATTTTTTCTGTTTTTTTTTTTGCATTTTTATTATGTTGAAATTATTTTGTAAAAATTCTAGTTATATTTTGACAAATGTTGTATTTAATTTTTAAGAGCGTAAATTTAATAATTATCTTATTATATGATTAACAGACGATAAATTATTTTAAAAATATCGTTCATTTTGCCGTGATTACTACAAAGTAAAATTTGTCCTACACACTCAGCATACCGCCTTCACTTATTATATACCTGCGAAACCCTGAAATGTGTGAATATTCACACTTCACATCAATTTTTTACAGTTATTGCACCTCTTCCCGAAGGCTGGACACTGAAACATTTTATGTTTATTGTTACACTTTTTACATAAATACGTTTCAGTTTCTTGAGGCTTTTTATCCTTTTTTCTCATGGAGTACTTCTTTTCTTTTTTTCTCGTTCAACCGCACTTGCGTTGGCAGCCTCTTGATTACCTATGGCTTTCACCTGAATCTTGCTCACTTCAGCAGCTCCAGTGCCGCAACAAGGGTGGTGCGAGAGGTGCCACCGCACCAGGCGCCGGATTCATAGGGGCGCCGAATGGCCAAATTTCATTTTTTTTATTATTATCTTTTATATTAATAAACTATAATCAACACAAATTTGATTTCATAATCGAAAGTTTCAAATGGCAGGCAAGATCATTAATTGATGACTGTACAACTGCCACTGCAATGCAATTATTAGAAGTGATCCACGCTTACGATTTAAAAGATGTATACCCTAATATTGGCATTGCACTGCGCATATTTTTAACGCTCCCTCTAACTGTTGCTTCGAATGAACGCAGTTTTAGTAAATTAAAGTTAATAAAAAATTATTTGCGTTCTACAAAAGGCCAAGAGCTTGTAAAAAGCTTTAATATCAATAGAAAATACTACAGCGCAGTCATTAAATTATGAAGACTTAATTAACGAATTTTCACAGTTAAAAGCCAGAAAAGTTCAATTTATTTAATTTTCCATTCCGTTAAAGTGATTATATAATATATTATTAAAATACCTAAATATTTATTATTTTTTGTATAAATATACCTTTTTTTTGTCATTAAATATATATTTTTGTATTTATTTTGTTATTCAATTATGTAATATAATATTTCTTCATCCCTTTTGTGTTTCATTTTAGGTGTTTTTCATTTTGTGTTTTATTGACCTAGAGTTTATATTTTGTCCCTTTTTATATTAGTTGATTATCATGATTTTTGAGTTTATTAAAAGATTTGTAACATAATTTGTTAATATAATCGATAATATTGCAATTTAAACCAAACCAAAGAAAAACGTTAAAACTAAACTAAAAAATAATACCAACGAATGTTTTTTTTCTAAATTTCTTTTATACATTTATTGTTATAAAATGACTTTATAATATATATTTTTGTATGTTCCTTTACTGGTAATAAGATAGTTCCTTTATTAGGAGTAAGTGTTCCTTTTCTGGCGATTTTGTGATTTTTATGAATAAAGTTATGTTTTTTATTTTTCTATGTTATTCTTTTATTTTCACTTGCATCAAAATAAAACAATAAGATTTTAAGGATTCTCTATAAAATATGGTAAGTAAATATCTTAAATAACATTTTGGTGAAGAAAACAACGTAAGTAAATGTTTTAAACGTTCCCTTACTGATGCAATCACCCTACCATAAAATTTTAAAAATTGGGTATGTAATTAGTGAGGGTGGGGGGGGGGCGCCAAATAATTTTACGCACCAGGCGCCAATTAATGTTGTTGCGGCACTGAGCAGCTCTGCAGATTTTTATTGCATTGTCCAAAGTCAACTCACTTATTCTTAGCAGTCTTTCTTGTACTTCTGTTTTCGTTATTCCTAACACTATACGATCTCTTATAGCTTCAGATTCATCTTGAAAATTACATGTTTTACTTAACTTTGTGATCGTTGTTAAATAAGGTTCAAATGATTCATTTTCTTCTTGTGAACGATTGTAAAATATGAATCGTTCATATATGACATTTCTTCTGGGATCGACATATTCATTAAAAGCTTCGATAATTTTTTTATCATCATTCGCATCTTCTTCAGATAAATTGATGGTTTCAAATAATTCTACGGCTTCTTCTCCCATTAAATTTAAAAGCATTGCTGCTTTATTTTCTTTTGGACTATTGTTTTTGTTTGTAGCCAAAAGGTATCTTTCAAAAGATTTCTTAAATTTAGTCCAGTTATTGTTTATATTACCCTCTAGCTCTAGAGGCTTTGGAGGCAGGGCCGTGCAAAGGGAGGCCGAAAGGGGCGCCCGCCCCGAGCGCCAAATTTTAGGGGCGCCAAAATCGTTACTACACCGGAAAGGCGCAAATTGATAAAAGTTGTTAAATATTTTATTTGTCGCCTGCAAGAGGGTTAGCTATTGAACAAAAGGGAGATTTATTCCCAACCAATATACAATACGACCTTTTAGAAAGTCAGTAAGAAAACCAAAATAATAATAATTTTTGTGATTTCTATAAAATATTACCGTAAATTCGTTGTCATAGTCATTATTGCGTTGCCTATTTTGTCTCCGCCCACGAAATAATGTCATTTCTTGGAATTAATATGGCATTGTTGTTAATTTGTAATCAATTGCCCAAGATCGTGCAAGCATTGGAGGAATTAATAGATATTAGAAATAATGAAGAAACATATTCTGGTGCTAAGAACTTTATATACCAAATACAAAAATATTATTTTATTTGTAGTTTGGTAATATGGAACCGCATCTTAGAAGAAATAGATGAGGTGATTATTTTCCTTCAAAAAAAGAACAACGGTCACTATTGCTTGTAGGCTAATCGAAAATCTTAAAAATACAATCATTGAAATTAGAAATGAAAAATTTGAAACTTTTTATGCAAAAAGTGAAAATTTGGCCAAACTTGTAAATGTTGAACCTATATTTAAGCAAGAAAGGAGATGTAAGATTCGCAAACAATACGACTATGAATCTTTGGATACCGATTTAAACGAATCTGAAAAATTTCGTTTAATATATGTATATCGAGGCTATCGATACAATTATTGAGCAACTTACTTGGAGATTTGAAAAACTTCAACAGGTATCACGAGATTTCGATTTTCTTAGTGGTTCAAGCATTGTTTCACATGATAAAGATTCTATAAATAAACATGCTGTGGCTCTTTCAATCAAATACGGAGCTGATTTGAACGGACATGATTTTTCGTGTGAGATTTTAAGTGCGAAAAATTTTTTCCGGTCTTTGAATGCAAATTTTGAAAATATGGAGCTCTTAGAAATCCTCCAATTAATCCATCAATTTGACTTAACTGCAAATTATAAAAATATGGAAACTGCATAAAGAATATTTTTAAGTATTCCAGTGACTGCTGCATCAGCGGAAAGGTCTTTCAGCAAGCTTAAATTAGTAAAAAATTATTTAAGAGCTACAATGGCTCAGAACAGGCTTGCCAATTTAAGTTTACTTTCAATCGAATGTTATGTTACTCGATTATTAGATATAGAAAAAAGAATCGATGATTTTGCCGCTCTGAAAGCGAGGAAAATAAAATTTTGTTAGTTATAGTCATACTTTTGTTCTGATTTTTATTTATTTTTTTTAAAATTTCATTTATGTTATTGTATTATATGATGATAAATGTATTATATATAACGATTGAATAAACCTTTTTTGAATATATGCTGTTTAATAATCTGCTATTTAATATCTGTGCTATTTAATAACTCCCGCTTTTTTTTGGGAGGGGAGGGGCGCCCCATTTTGTTTTCGCCCCGGGCACAGTTTTGTCTTCGCACGGCCCTGTTTGGAGGTCTAAAAATAGCTTCCATTTTATGTTATTTTACGGATTTTTTTATTATTTATTTTATTTGTTCTTTCGTCCGCAGCGCCATGTTGTATATCAGTATAAATAAATTAGCATATTTATTTAACTGTAATGTTTATTAATAATTGATAATTACAGATTCTATTTTTTAATGTTTTATAATTAAGCTTGTCATTTACAATGCCTACTTGTATTACCATGTTAGCAACGCTATACATGTATACAACAATATCAACATAAAATATTATCCTAAGAAGGGCCCAGTACTCTTCCTGTTAACTATCGGTCTTAAAGTATAACTGCTGTTTTCAGACTTTACTTAATTTTTGTTGTATTTGTGTGTTTTATATGTTTTTATATTTTAGGTTGATAGTATTATGGACATAATTCGAATGTAAATGGAGAAACAAAAAACATTTTTTTCTTTCAATTACAAGTTGCGTGGCGTGCATTATGCGCAACAGAAATTATGCGCAGTTGCACACTATATAGTGACACATGCGCAGAACAATACAAGACCAAAGCAGTTAGAAATGTAGTTGTATCGCCACATAATGGATGGCGCTGACTGACTATTCTTATTTCTCGATACCAGACGGTGTTCTGGATGGAATAACTACTCTTAAAAACTTACAATTAGTATCGCTTCTCGGCCTATGGCTAAGATCAAAGTGTAGTATCTGTTCTTATCAGCTTAATATCTGATATGTCCTGCACAGCAGGACCAGTATATTAAACTGATTTTTGGGAAATGACGGAGAGCTTAGGGGCTTGCTCCACCTCTGTCACGGGTCGGCCCGGTATTGCAGTACCGCCGGGAATGGCCCACTTTTATCATAATACAAAACATAGATTCAATTCATTTTTAAACCTGGAAGTGTATAAACAGTACACTTTCGTAAGAACAGACACTAATAGGAAATTTAGTTTTCAATAGTTTGCTTCTTTGAAACTGTATATCATATTGCTATTGAAAAATGTCACTTTTTAGGGTTTTGTAGGTATGACCAAAAAACCCTCATACCGTCATTTTGTCGTCTGTCTGTCTGTCTGTCTGTCTGTCTGTCTGTCTGTCTGTCTGTCTGTCTGTCTGTCTGTCTGTCTGTCTGTCTGTCTGTCTGTCTGTCTGTCTGTTCGGTAAAAATTGTAGCCGAACGGCTAAACCTAGAGAGTTGAAATTTGGCATGCTTATACAACTCGTTGACCCGCACATAGGAAAAATACCAAAACATCTAAAAAACATATCCCCCTAAAAATATAAACAAATATGTGCTCATCGAAAAAAAAAATATTTTTTTTTAATTCTGAGTAGGGTATCAAATGAAAGCCCTTGGTACGTGGATTAACGATCAAATTTTTATTTTTCCAAAATAAATTATTTTGAAGCGATTTTTGCCAATATTGTGCAAAAAAAATTTTGTCCCACACCCTGTAGCCCAGATGGTTTAAACTAAAAATCTGAAAAAATTCTAAGTAATGTACATTGGTGTGAACCGGAATAGTTCAACAGGAATTTTTGATCAGATTATGTTTTTGGAAAAAAAAGCATTTTTTGTGTTTTTTTGCTAATAATGTTGACAACTTATAGTTATATAATACGCTAAACAGTAACGTGTTTCTTGGTACTGTGGAGGTACTGTGGCGTTCTGTCCAAGAATTCGTAATCGGACTCATGTTCGAGTCCTACGTGAGGAGACAATATTATTTTTTATTTATTTTTTGCATTTTTATATTGTTTAAATTATTTTTTCAAAATTTTAATTATATTTTGGCAATTGTTGCATTTAATTTTTAATAGCGTAAATTTAATAACCAGTGGAAATTGTTGAAATTATAATTTAATTATATATTTGAATGTACACGAAATCAAAGGGGAGGAGCTATGACTAAAAACAACCAATGGAAGCCATAGGCGCAATTTTCAAAATCTTAATGAACCTTGATATATAAAAAAAAAAATACTGCACATCTTTAAAAACTTAAATAATGGTAATAGGCATTCGAATTAAAATTCATAAAAAAATATTTTGTCATAAAATTTGTTTTGGCACCCCAAATAATCATCATTCACTTACTAAATACCTGCAAAACCCTGAAATGTGTGAAAATTCACACTTCACATCAATTTTTTAAAATGTCGATCCATTTGACATATGTCATAATGAAAAATTATATCTTAATTATAATGATCATAACCTTATCAACCTAAAGTAGGTTTTACAGCGTAAGGAATATTTTTAATTGACATTTAAGCCTGGTTTATAATAGATGTGTTATGGAACATAAGCATAAAAATTACACTACTCTCTTTGTTCTGTTTATTACAAACAGATGTTTTGAAGGGTCAAATCTATTGTTTAATGCATATGCAGTTATGCTATGGGCTTATTATAAACCAGGCTTTAAAGTCACACTTAAAAGTAACCAAAATAACCAGATCTAGTTTGTTCTTACAAAAGTGAACAGCTTATAAACAATTTAATAAAGAACATAAATTAGGAAGTAAATTACATCAATACGTATGGTTTTTATATATGTATATAATATTAATTTAGAGTTTATTTGTTATAAATTTAGAACTACTAGCAAAAGAGTGGTAGGGGAGACCAGTCTATGTTGGGGGCTTAGGTCACCGGTCCGACAAAAAAAAAGTCGGGGAGTAACAGTAACACTGAAATTTTTGCCAACTGTAATGAGAAGTTACTAGTTACTAGAAGTTATCCCTATTACACGATAACAATGATGAAATTATTGATTTTATTATAATGTTCGTTCCATAAAATTCCAATATTGTACTCTTATAACCAGTGGCGCAACAAGGGGAGGGGGCGGCGGGCCTGGGCCCCTCCCAGGACCAGCAGATTACACAGCGCTGCTCGGAGAGTTGAAGATAAAATTTGTTAACCACAACAGTAGTTAATTTTTAAATAACTTCATTATAAACAATATTGGCATTTTTTATTTATTTATTTTTTTTTTCGTATAAATAATTTGTTTTTTAAGATTGCCTAC
The DNA here is from genome assembly GCA_963971575.1 of Liopterus haemorrhoidalis. Classification (NCBI taxonomy): domain Eukaryota; kingdom Metazoa; phylum Arthropoda; class Insecta; order Coleoptera; family Dytiscidae; genus Liopterus; species Liopterus haemorrhoidalis. The sequence continues at coordinate 36,463,635 of OZ020612.1, read as the reverse complement.
TCTTGATAGGGGCCGTTATTGTTCAAGTGAAAATACATCACTTTCCAAATATGCTCCAACGAATTATATGACGGAGAGCGTTGATCCTTTTTCCCCCTGACACATCGACTAAAACATTCGCCCAGTCAAATGATAAAACTGTTTTAAACAACTAATTACTCGATTCAGATAAGATAAAGTGGAAATCTGACTTCGGTATAACCTTCACACGAATCTGTTCGTTCGGTACAAATTGTGGCCAAGCGGCTGATTTAGAGAACTGAACATAAGTAAGAAAAATATTGAGACTTCAAAAATATATCCCGCGAAAAATATAAATAAATATGTATTTATCGAAGAAAAAATCAAGTGAAAGTGTTTGATACATGGATTAACAATTACATTTTTTTATGAACAAATAATGGAATTATTATTTGATATAAACATCAATATCCAACAGCAGGGGTGTCGAACTGATTTGGGTCGCAGTCTATTTTACATACAAAATGATAAGCAGTGACAGAACTTTAAATATCCCGAAGGGTTTCTTGACATTTTTTTATAAACAGAAAAGGGGAAGAGAATATATTTTACATTTTTAAATATATTTTTCCTCTAAATAAGCTCAAGCAGTAGCGGCTGGTGAGTAAAATATTTGGGGGGACACTTTTTTCCCATATATATCTATTAAAATATAGTTATACGAGAAAAAAGTAAATAAATAAAAAATACCTGAAAATATGTTCTGCAACTAGAAAAACTGACAAATCTGACACTTTTATTAAGATTTATGGTCAATATTATTATTATCATTTTTGTAGTTATTACTTCTATTATTATTATTATTATTATTAAAATTGCAATATTATTAAGACAATGCTTTGTAGTCAGAAACATAACATATTTGGTTATTAATTAAGCAGATACCTACACATGTTCACATGTATTTAAATATTAGATTTAACCTTTTAGTTATGTTCTTTAATTGAAAGTTTATACGCAGTATCAAGTTGAAATCGTATATTTACCGATCCCAGCATGGCAAATTTGACCGCATAATGCATATGTTTATGAGACACATTATGTTTAAGAAGTTTATCTTTGAAATGTTTAAGATCTTTAACACTATTTACTGTCTTTATTTCATATGCGTCTGATGAGTAAATCAAACACACGAAACAAAACAAAAAATATAAATATGGTTTTTCACTAAACTTTCTATTAAATGTTCTATTTCCATTTTTATCCTGTTGGGAAATATTCAATTTTGGCCGATGAGGACCCATATTTTTACTGACCGCCAACATATATAAGGGAGGAATTGTGATCATACCGATTTCGAGATTTCGATGGATCTCCACGAATTGAGGTCCCTACATAACGTTTTGACTATTTTTAGCACGATGTCTGTCGGTCTGTCTGTCCGTCCGTCTGTCCATCTGTCCGTCCGTCCGCTTGTCTGTCTGTGTACACGTGTAGAGCAAATTCGGCTAAAAGGATTTTTATGATACTGGATATTTAAACTTCTGCCATCAATGGCACGAGTTGATCAACTTTTGGTAAAAATCGGTTGACTAAAAATGGGAGTTTACTCGTGTCGATTTTAAGATTTTTGCGAATATGTAGCAACAGAAAAATATTTCGAAAAAATGTATTTAACAAAAGTTGCTATAAATGCAATAACTAATAACTTTTATTTGAGATGTTTTTTGATGAAACGAAAAATTTCGAAAAATTTGTCGTAAATTTTTGTAAAATTTTTTCAGTCTCAAATTTTCATACTTATATGTAACGTTTCCATGGTCATGATAAATAATATCTCTGTTAAAAAATATTAGGCCAAGTTATTTCTACTCTGCTGCTAGAATATATTTTATACAAGTACTTTATAATGGCGGTCGGTCCTGTGGTGGCCACAGCTGATTTTTTATTAATAATTTTGTTTCATAGTTAAGCACGTTAGTTGTATTAAAATATACAGTATATTTTAATAAAACTAACGTGCTTCATTCGATTCATTTTCACGTTTAAGTACTTGTCACAAATCACAACGACCGAACTAAGCTACGGGACACCGGCGGTAATTCACTAATACATGCAACACTAACCTTCGCCGCTGTTGCCGGTACTAGGAAATTTTTGCTGCATATGTAGATAAGAACATTAGATATTGCATGTGGCAACGCTGTATCTTTGGACACTCCGTGGAGTGTCCAACAACGCTCGAAAGAGTTGTCTTGATTTAAATTTTTTAAATCTAACATTTATATGAAAAATCTTTGAATAAGAAATAATAAAAATAAAAATATGCAGATATATCTAGCTACTTTAATGCAATTTTAAAGAAGTATAAATAAAGTATTAAATTTAGCTTTTTTACTAAAAATTTTTAGGAGGTCACTGTCCCAGCGCCTCCCTGTCTCAGCCGCCACTGAGCTCAAGTGATTTTGATTACCGCTTCAGGGGCCACAAAAAATAAGGTTGAGGGCCGTATGCGGCCCGCGTGACCTCGAAATTTGATTCGGCCCTCCCCAACACCAAATCCTGGCTGCGCCACTGCTTATAACACATAATATCATTCTATTTCCTACAGTAGTAGTACTTTATTTTTAACGATTACCATCAAATAATAAATTTTAGTTCTACAGATTTTGCCTCTACAATGTTACCACTAGATAAAAGTGAAATGTTTTTCCACTTTTTTTTGTAATATTGTCGTAATGCACGCAAAATAGCGCGCACTACAAATTAAAATCTGTTTTTATTATACACTAATTTATAATTAAATACTTTAATTGAACATATAAGTAAGAACATATTGATCTATGAAATACGTTTCTATTATTGTAAAGAATTTGAGAGAAAACAAATATATAGATTATTAATATAGTTTAAGAAAAACATTAAACTGAAGGAGATCAAAAGTATTAGAGGCCAAGAATAAATACGCCAATAATAATTCGAAATAAATAACTCGAATATTAAAAACATTTAATTAAAAAAACGCCTTACATAATAACTGACATTTTTAAATCTGATATATCAGTAGAAGATAATTTTACCTACGATAACCTGGTCTACAAGATATGCATGGAAATTTAGAACATTTAATTCTTTAACTGATTTATTTTTATACATTTTTGCAATGAATTTGTAATCAGTGATTCTTAAACTCTGATCCGCGGGTAAAGGCCTTTAAGTGATTAAATTTGTTTTATATTGGAACTAGAAACTGTACAACTGCGGATTGGATGTACCTGAATGATATTAATTATAAAAAGGAAATTAGGAAATATATAAATCCATTATATTTAAAATAACATACATACAGCGACTTGAAAAAGAGGATAGTGAGACAACTATAGTCTCCATATAAATTATATTTAACCAGAACTGTAAAATAATGATTATTTTTGTAATCAACTATTTGTGGAAAACCATTACTCATATAACCGTAATCAGAAATTTGATTTAAATAACCTAAATAAACAGAATACAAAATTCTTGATACGATTAGAAATATTCAAAAAGTAAACAAAACTATGTTAAAATTTGGAATTTTTCATATTCTCAAAATATTTAGGTCTACGGTAAAGTGACCACACGTCCCGATTTTGGCGGGACAGTCCCGCTTTTTGAAGGCCTGTCCCGCGTCCCCCGGAGTTATAAAAAAGTCCCGCTTTTGAGAAAATATCTGCGTTTCTCAGTTTAAATGTACTAAAATATATAATCCAAATTGAGCGTAAAGTATAATTTAACAAATTCATGTGAGAAATTTCACGATATTTTTTGATAAATGATCCTAACCGAGTGATTCCCAAACTTTTCAAGTCAAAATATTGGTCTAACTAACGCAAATGAAGGAATATTGAAATATTTCCGCGGCGCACAGTTTGGGAATTGTTGATATAGATAAGAAGTAAGTATTAGTTTATAAAGATAGTTAAAAAAAGGGGGCAGGCTAACATTTCATCGGCTGTGAACATTATTGTGGACTGTTTTTTTTTTTAAATTTTTTTGCTACAAATGTCTAAATTTTAGACCTTAACTCAAAAGTGACCGTATATTTGTGATCTAAGGCTAATAATATATAAGTATACCAATTTAGTAACAAATTTTTTAAAGAAATTTCTACTAAAATTTTGATGAAAATTTTTTTGACTCCAATTTTAGTCAAAATATTGCTTTAAGCTAATTTTGGAGTGAGGATTATGAAAACAATATTTAAAAAATGCATGCCATGTTTTTGAATTAGAACCGATTTGGGTCAGATTTTCGTCAATAATTCCAAAATTTTGGCCCAAACTTCAAAATGGACCAAATTTTGTTGATCTATGACCAAAAAAACATTTTTATACCAATTTTCAATTAAACCGGAGATTAAAATTCACGATCTTTTAAGGTCTACCCCTTACGATTTTTGGCCATTTTCAAGGGTTTCGGATTACTGCCCATACAAAACTTTATTAAAGCCCTTTTTAGACTAAACAATCTAGGTGGATTTTAAAAATACAAACCGCAGATTTCTATCCCTAACCATTTTATAGTGAAGATATATAAAAATTTTCAAAAATATTCAAAAATTTTGTTTGTTTCAAAATATGGTTAAAAATCAATTAGGACCTCAAGATTTTAAAAAATTCAACCGAGGGCTTTATCGCATATCGTTTTTCAGATACGTCCATGAGAAGATGAAAATTTCTATAAATCACGCCATATTAAAATTTGTCATAATTTTAAAATACGCTGCACAAATCATTATCAAACTTTTTCGGTTCCCGGCGCACTTAATGTATCAGAATATTTCCGCGGTGCCCCAAGTAAAAACTGGTCTAACTAATGCCGGTGGAGAAATATTGTAATATTTTCGCGGCTCCCCTGTAACCCATCTGCAGCGCCCCAGGGCGCCGCGGTGCACAGTTTAGGAATCGCTGTCCTAACCTACTAAAAAGTATTCACTCGGATCAAAAATATGACCGAGAAATAAAATCATAATTTTGTTTAATGTATTAATTTTTGTTTATTGTTCAAATTATTGTTTTTCAAATATATTTTTGTAGTTACCTTAAAATAAATAATAATAATAATAATCATAATAATAATAAATACACTTTTATTTATATATAGACGCGTTTATACAATAAAATATTTTTTTTGGAATTATTGGTCAGCTTTAATTTTACTTATACAAAAAATATAATATATACATTTCATTACTAATTCCCAATTCATCCCATTTTGTCCCGCTTTGTCGCCATGAGAATGTGGTCACTTTAGTTATACACAACATTTGAAGTTGGTATCTCAAAAACATGATTTTCGAAGGCTTCAACAGCTTCTTGGGGTGATGAAAATCGCTGTCCACGCATTTTTTGTTTGACATTAGGGAACAAAAAAGTCGTTAGGGGATAAATCATGTGAATAAGAGCAATGAGACATTAATTTGATGTTTTTCTCCTTCAAATAATCAATTGTTTGACGTGCTGTATGGGAGCTTGCATTGCCATGATGAAGAATGATGCGACGTTTTTGGTTGATTTTCCTGTATTTGTCGATGACTTCTGGCAAACAAATTGTTGTATACCATTTAGCATTAACTGTTCTCCGATCCTCTAAAGCAGCAGTTCTTAACCTTTTTATACTCGGGACCCCACAACTAGCCTAAAATATTTTCTGGACCCACCAAGAAAATTTTCGTCACCTGTAATGATGTTGTACACGGATTTTGCAGTGCCTAGGTTGAATTTTTTTAGCATTCCCTTACACCAATCAACACGAGCCTTTTTTTGAGCTTCGGTCAAATTATTATTATTATTTTATTTATTTATTTAATAGTACAGCACGTAGCCATTATTAACAATAATACAAAACAAAACAATAAAAAATAAAAATAAAACATAAAGGAACAAATAACACAGTATTGTTTACAAATTATACATTATAATGTCGTTTGTACAAATCCGACCGCCGTCGCCCAAGACCTAGTGAAGACAGAGTACGTACGAAACCAAGAGCGGACAAGCGGATTTACAGAGTTGTACAAACGAGATCTAAAATTACACACATTCATTCTTACAACTGATTTACACGTATTGACATTACTATTAACTAACATGCTACTAGCGCTACAATATTTCGGTAGATTATTAATAAGGCGGAATGCATTATTGTAACAAGTAACGAGTCTACGGAAACAACTGTTGCTATTGAGAAGTGATATTACCGTTGGCGGCGCTGTTTTTCAAGGCAATATGGCTGAATTGTCTAGTATTCAGCTGTGAATATGCTAACAGGGAACAGGTTAATTTAAGCACAGTACATTTTTATTTAATGAAAATGTATCTATCGACGTTCTAACAAAAAATCAACACTAGAACATATGTAATAATTTCAAAGAGTACTACAGTCGCTTAGTACAATATTTGACCACCAGACTGCGTATCCGAGCGTGTCAGTTCTCAATAATGTACCCAGAGAGGTGCCGTATAAAAATTAGCACAGTATATTTTAAAAAGGTAGACTCGTATACTAGGGTTTACATTTCGCAAATCTCCTATTCAACATGTTAGCGCGGACACATATAGCTTCTACACCAAAGAATATAGGTAAATGCTCTACACTGTCGTTCAAAGTCAGCGTTGTCGGACATATTATCTGAGATAATGTGGCCGAGGTAGGTAACAGATGAGACTTGCTTGACTGCGATACCGTTGAGACATATGCCAGGAACATTGTACTTTTTGCCTCGCGGCTGGAACACAATGTACTTGGTCTTGCTGGCGTTGTAAAGGAGACCATGTTCATCGGCATACTGAACACAAATACTCAACAGTCGACGCAATCCAGCAAGAGCCGGACTGATGAGAACCATATCGTCCGCATAGCTAACATGGTTGATAAGAGTGCTACCCCTAACACACCCTATTTTCTCTCCGCTCAGTCTACCACTTAAACCGTCCATCTTGTCTATGCCGTCCATGTAGACATTGAAGAGAGACGGTGACTACTGCTTCCGGCTTCCACTGCAAAGGGGCTGGATCTAACCGGTCCCCACCTAACCCTTTATTCTCACTCGAGTACCAAACTCGCAGTATCTCAACGATACGGGGTGGCACGATTTCTCCAAAATGGAGCCAGGATCAGAATTATATTACTATGTGACATAGCATCTCGTAAAATTTCTAAGAATGATCTAGATATGAACAACAGTATAACAACATAATCATCTTTCGTAAAATCATTAGCTAATTGTACAGCATTATTTGTGACTTCTTCAAAACAAGCATTTGGTTTAAATAGACACGTAGTGTAGAAATTCGTTCCCAGAGTATTTTTTAGCAGTTCTCCACTAGTTCCTTCCTTGACTATCCGCCAAAAATAGCAAACGTTTCTTCGAGTCTTGTTTTTGAGAGTTATCAGTTGGTTTCAATATGAGATTTGTGGTTGAATTCAGATTGGTACAGTGGGAGTATTTATCACTAAAATTAGTAGTTCTATTTTTTTTAATTCTCATTAACATTAACATTAAAACACTGACAACTGTCAAAATGAATGAATATATTATACTTGAATATAATTATTAGTAAAAATGTTGAAAGTAATATTGAAAAATAGATGTGAAGTGAGAATTTTTACACATTTCAGGATTTCACAGATATACAGCGATACATTTCAAAATAGACAAATATATTATACAGGAAATTCTAAAAAGACTTGTGGCTATAGTCTATGACAGGGGTCGGCAACCTTTTTGTCAATAAGGGCGCAATATAAATTCAAATGTTATTGAGGGCGCATAAAAACGTAAAATATGTAAACACTCGTGGTTCACAAGGTCGTCTAATCTAGCGCTGATCGTTCACCAATAGATGCGATGTGGATATTGGGCTCATTATGTGTGTGTTTCGATAGCGAGGGCGCAAGAACTTTTTTCTATGGGGCGCATAAAAATCTCACCCACGGCGCCGTGTTGCCGACCCCTGGTTTATGATGTACTAATCAGTAAATGTGTTGAAACTAATAAAAAATTTATGTGAAATGTGAATTTTCACATATTTCAGTGTTTCTCAGTTATCTAGTACCCAAATTAAAGCAGTATGCTATATGTGTGGAACATTATTATTATTTTTTTGCGGTAATCAAGTCAAAATGAACAATATTTTGAAAATAATTTATCGTTAGTTATTCTATGTACTAATAAGAGCTTTTATTAAAAGTACTACATGAATTTTTAAAATAAAATATGTATTTTTTCAACAATAATAAAATTAATCTGACAAAATTTACTTCTGAACCATTATGATTTCCATCAATGAACATTATTGAGATTTTTTTTCCATATTCAGATTTTTAGACCAACACTTTTGGGAAATAGCGTGGAAACAAAAGAAAACTTTTTTTGTGAAATCAAAAAGTTAGGTTAGAGCGAGTAGCCTCAGGAACATTATAGCTATTTTATTTAATAATTAACTTAATAAATATTATTTTGGTTCTTTTTAAAAGTAAATTTAATAAAAAAAAAAAAAAACAATACATGTATTTAATAACAAGACATTTTTATTATAAATTGTTAAGTAATTTCTATTGCGTATAGAGGGCAGCTAGATCGATTTATCTATTACAGGCCCGTGCAACCTTTTAAGCTCTCACTTGGAAGTTTTGAGAAATCTTCGCGGGCCACACTACTTTCTATCAAGGATTATGGTAGGGGTTCTTAAACTTATGTAGTCCGCGGACCCCCTCTTGAACAACATTTTGTTTTGCGGACCCCATCCCAACCCTAGGCATTTTACGTCGTTCTGGAGACTTAATTTCTGGCTCAATAATCTCATAGGCACTACATTATAATAAATATTGGTAAAAATGTATCGCTGGTTATGTTAATAAATGGTCTTGTGCATTTATAGAGGAACATTTTTATTAGCATATAGAATAAAAAACATAAAATTGATAAAAATAGTAGTAAAAAGAATAAAAAAAAGTTACAAATTATAATACGTTAAACTCATACAAACATTTCTTGATCAAATATTGGTCAAAATAGATCTTTTTGTAATATGTTTTCTGTAAATAATTTGCAGTTGAATAAAAATAATTAAAATTTTACTAATTATTGTTTAGTTATGTTAATAACTAGTTAGATAACAACAAATACAAAAAGTCTTGACCATGTAGGATTTGTATTAAATGAGTTATTTTAATAAAAGTGAATAGTTGGGGGGGGTGTAAAGTTATTGTCAAAATTGTTTCGCGGACTCCCAGGGATCCGCGAACCACAGTTGAAGAACCGCTGGATTATTGTGTTTCCTGGGTCTGGTGGGTCCAAAGATATTTTGAATAATTAAACACAAATAATTTTGATATTTGTAGCTTTATTATATAAAAAGTTAACAAAAACACCTCTTTGGTAAGATACATTGTGCCTGATTATCAATATTAACCGCTTATGCAGAAAAATAAATAAAAGAATGCAATAAGAACAGCATTCTGAGCGAACTTTCGTCGCAAATGCACGTCTGCGATATGCACTCGACTAAGAAACGGTGTATTTTATATGTACCTTGTTAAGAGAGATATTATTTTTTTTACTAGAAATATATTTGAAATACACATTTCATATCTCAATTTGCTTTGCTTTTTTTTCTAATATTCAATTTCGCTCCGTGGGCCACACGAAAAAGGGTCGAGGGCCGCATGCGGCCCGCGGGCCGTAGGTGGCACGGGCCTGATCTATTAAAACATGAGCTATGAATGGTACTTTAGTGTTGTGCGTATCCACTAACATTATGCACTGAGAATTAAGCGGTGTATATTAAAACATGAACTATGAATGAGGCTTTATGCTTGTGTTAGGAAACGCATTCAAAGCGTTGTTGGTTATATAATTTAAAGTTTTTTCTGGAGACTGGAGTCTGGAGATTAATAATTTCTTCATCAGAATTTAGTAAAAATTGTAATTCCTGAACGAGCTCTACAACAATAATATCTCAGTCTTTGATATTTTCATCTTTTAATATATTTTCGACATTTTGGCATAATTCTAATTGTTCTTTTTTAGAATAATTTTTTAATTTATCAATACTTTACAAAAATTCCAAATTGATGAAATAAAAAGAAAAAGTTTGGAAAAGTTTATCCACTTATGTGATAATTACATCTAGGGAATGAATAAATAATCAACTTTGAATTTTAATGTTTCCTCGTTCATCCTCACATTCATAATAAAACTGTCTTTTTATTTTACGCAGTCTTAGGCCCCTTTGTTTTGTGAATTTAGGTTCTATGTCTAAGTTGGATGCAATGTGTGGCCGTCACGTTATTCCGAGTCTATCATAAACATATTCACATGGGGATTCCCCGTAACCTTAGATATACAGCATCATTGGTTGGGATCTTTTTTAGGGGAACCGACGAGTTTATCGAAAATCAATTCATCGAAAGTAAATTCATTGAAATTCAATTCATCGAAATCGAGTTCATCGAAAACGAGTTCATCGAAATCAAATTCATCGAAAATCGAATCGAATGATCAATTCACCGAATCGTCAATTCATCGAATGATCAATTCATCAAATCGTCAATTAATCGAAAAAAATGTTTTGTAAATATTTGAGAGGAATGTCGAGGGGATAGGAAAGTCAAAAAAGCAGTGGTCAATAAAAGTAGACAGACTAAGAAATAACTACATAAAAAATTTTATATGGTTTAAAAAAAAAATATTTTTTGATTCTTTGATTATCCTCAAATATCCACCAAAAATGATCTCACTAAAACTTAATTTAAATTTGCAAAAATTATATATTAAAAATGCGGTGACAGATAACACAACAAGTACCATTAATATTGTTATACAATAATTCCCCGTGATACGTAACACGCGACTTACGTAAATTCGCAGTTACGTAAAATGAAAATTTCAAAGAATGGAAATTTTTTTGAATTGATGAGCAAAAAAAAAAGGTCCTCACCTCTCAAAATCTAAGTTATGAGCAAAAAAAGGTCCTCATCTCTCAAAATCCAAATGACGAGAAAAAAAAAGGTCCTCGGTTCTCGCTTTCGCAATGGCGCCCCTTAGTCAAGCACGTCAGCGCCCTTCTCCTTAGTGCGCCCAGGGCCGTCGCCCCCTCCGCCCCCCCCCTTACTGCGGCTCTGGTATATGTAAATGAATTTCAATTTATTTTTGTCTTGTTTCTTTTATATACGTATTTATGTAGTTTATATTTCTTTTGTTCCTTTATAAAAATTCCAATTCGACTTACGTAAAATTAGAGTTACCCAAAAGTCTACGGTCCGCATTAATTACGTATCTCGGGGGATTACTGTATTATTTATTATAATCATTATTAGACATTTTTATATATAAAGGACAAGGGAGATTAAAAATAACACTGAAAAACTTTTAATTTATATTTAAACAGCAACAAACATTTCAATGGAAAGAAACAGCTTTTTTGGCTTTCCGATCCCCTCGGCATTCCTCTCAAATATTTAAAAAATATTTTTTTTCGATGAATTGATCATTCGATGAATTGATTTTCGATGAATTTGCTTTCGATAAACTCGTTTTCGATGAACTCGTTTTCGATTAATTGATTTTCGATGAATTTAATTTCGATGAATTGATTTTCGATTAACTTACCGTGAATCCTTTTTCAGGGTTCGAAAAGCGCCCGAAAAGGGATTTCCAATTTGTATTTTTTATTTTATTTTCCAAATTATATTTTATTTCAGTTTAATTATCAGTTTTATCTAATTTAAATAAATATTCATTTTATAGAAAAAACATGTTTAGAACCACGCTATATTTTATGCCTAAAATACAAATATATTACCATATAATTTACTCGTTACAATAATATTTTATATAATATTATATGGTGTATTTTAGAGGCGTTTATTACGCATACTGTTCTGCGCAGGGTCTTGGTGTAACGAAATTCATACACCGTTGCCAAGTGTAATGTTGATAAAACCAACAGTGGAAGATCTGTATTACCGATCGAGCTGAGTTTAAAATTTATTATAAACAGTTCACTTTTGTAAGAACAAACTAAGAGGGAATTTTGTTTTCAATAGTTCACACCTTTGAAGCTGTATGTCATGTTGGTATTAAAAAATGTCACTTTTTTAAAATGTCAATCCATTTGACATATGTCATAATGAAAAATGATATACGTAAAAAATAAATAATACAGGTTATAAGCTGTTCACTTTTGTAAGAACACACTAGATCTGGTTATTTTGGTTACTTTTATAGTGTGTTACTGACTTTAAATGTCAATTAAAAATATTCCTTACGCTGTAAAACCGACTTTAGGTTGATAAGGTTATAATCATTATAATTAAGATAACATTTTTCAATATGACATATGTCAGATGGATCAACATTTTAAAAAAGTGACATTTTTTAATACCAACATGACATACAGCTTCAAAGGTGCAAACTATTGAAAACAAAATTCCCTCTTAGTTTGTTCTTACAAAAGTGAACCGTCTATAGGACCAAATTTTAATTAAAAAAAACGTTTCAAGGAAATGCTAACAAACGGAAATTTTTAGAATAACTCAGTAAAATACAAATTGTAGATGGAAAAAGTCATCTGTACCCAAAATGAGGTCTCGTAACTTCTGACCAATCAGAGCGTGAGCGGGAATACGAGTATACAAAATTCAAATTAGCATTGAATTTATATTAATTTTACATGTTTTTAAGTAGTGATTAGAAGCTGCCCATGTGTGCTTTGCTTGGCTACCATGCAAGGCGTCAGTTAATAACAATTAGTTTATTAATATACAACTTGTCAACAAACTTAGACTAATGGTTTTATCGTCACACATAGGGTATACAATCTCGAAATTTTTGCGGTCTTATTTTGGGATTTAGATAAAGAGGAAAATAGTAACATTTTTCTTTAAAATTCAAATGTTTTTTTTCTGGTGTATCGCATTAATAATGTACATATTATTATTTTTATTTTCTTTATTAACTCTCTATAATACTTGGTTAAAATTCGCAGCGTCCAGCATCAAAGGCTATTTGCGACTATGCAACACAATAAATATCACACGCTTATAAACAAGTTTAAAATATACAGATAATAATAATAATAATAATAATTTATTATTCCTTTGACAATTACAAAATGTATAGGAAAAGTCATACAGGTGCAATACATACATTATTGTGTACAATCTGACAAATATTCTTCCATAGAGTAGTAACATTTAGATATCAGAAATTTTTTTAACTGGTTTTTAAATTTATTTTATTTATTTAGATGAACAGTGTAGTCTGTTTAAAAACTAACAAAACAATAATAGTTTAAAATAAAAGCCTATCCAAAAAAGGTGGTACAAGTGTTGAGATGGATGCAGACTGTAAAAGGCCCACCGCATCAGTTTATCACAATAAATCACTTTTTTCCACGTGCTTTTATTAACATATGTCACAAAGGTTTAAGATTAGTGTGTCTTACTGTCTAACTCGTGTATGTATTGTCTGTTATAAAAGAAAAAACTATTAAAATGGCTGATAGAGGAATTCCTGCCCCTACAACAATAATTGCAGCTTATGAAGTTTTAAACGATGAACAAATAAGAGCAGAGTCTTGCACTATGGCCGGTAATGTCCATTTTGAGGAAAGTATTGATGCAATCAAGTGGCTTGCAAGGAGAGGCTTGCTTCGTAACTTCATGCGGTGCAACCAATGCAATGTATTGATGTCGTTTGTCCGGTATGGACAATCAATTGACGGCTTTCGCTGAAAATGTTGTGACTGTGAGGTTGCGAGTAGTGTCCGTAGTAATTCTTACTTTTACGGGTCCCATCTAACACTGCGTCAACTGATCACTATTATATATTTGTGGTCACAAGATTTACTTATTTATTTAGCCAAGAAGCAGGTCTCAACCCGAACAACCACAGAACTATTGTCGATTGGTGCTCTTTTAACCGTGAGGTCTGCCAACACGATCTCATTTTACATTCTGAACCCATAGGCGGCTTAAATGATGACTAAAAAATTGTTAAGATTGATGAAAGTAAATTTTTTCATCGGAAATATCATCGGGGAGCGCTGAGGGCTGAAGGCAATTGGGTGTTTGGTGGCACTGAGAGGTGGACGGGCAGGTGCTTCCTGGTGGAGGTGCCTGACGTAATAAAGTAAGAATTACTACGGACACTGCCTGCAACTCCACAGTCACTACATCTCCAGCGAAAGCCATCAATTGATTGTCCATAGCGGACAAACGACATCAATACATTGCACTGATTGCATCGCATGAATTTACGAAGCAAGCTTCTCCTTGCAAGCCACTTGATGGCATCAATATTTTCTACAAAATGGACATTACTGGCCATAGTGTAAATCTCTGCTCTTATTTGTTCGTTATTCAAAACTTCATTAGCTGCAACTATTGTTGTAGGGGCAGGTTTTCCTCTACCAGCCATTTTAATAATTTCTTCTTTTAAAAACAGATAATAAACAATAATAAACTTACACGAGTTAGATCAATGAGGTAGTAATAATATAGAGACAGAACGAGGACGGCGTGTTTTGAAGAGGAAATAATTTTCCGATGTATTCGTCGCACAGAATACAAATACTTTTTCTAAAATAAAATAAAATGTAAACATAAAATGGCGATCAAAGAACATCTATGATGACTATTGCTCCTAGCGGTAATTTAACAAAACAAATATAAGTTAGGCAACTTGTTAGACTCCTGGGGGCAAATCCCCTTTCGTCTCCACAGGGTCTTGGCTTCATAACAAACAATGTTAAGGTATAGAGCGTGCTGCGTCTATATTATATGACGTCAATGAGTTAGATAAACAGTTACTAACACACGCTAACCTTAAAGGATTCCACACACCAAAGCGGCCGCGGTGGCTGCCGCGGTGGCGGCCACGGTGGCGGCCACGGTAGCGATCAGGTCTCCTCACACTAACGCGGTGGGAGTGGCGGTAGCGGTAGCGATCAGTTAGTGAATCACGGTATATAGTTGTATGATAATATTGGACCTTGCTTGGGTTATTTCATTTTTCCCCTTTGGAATGTTAAAATTTAAAATTCCAACAATGAAACCATGGAAACGAATGACATATGTCAAACTTAAATTAATTTTCTTACATATTTTAATGACAAAAAATAAATAAATGGGATATTTGTATTAAGAATGACACAAAAAATCAAAATATAAAGAAAATGACATTTTAAAATGATATTAATCTTAACCAAAAAATGTTTGTTGCAAGTATGATTTACAAAGCTTAAACAAAACGGCTGAAAAGCATTATTTAAACGATGAAAGTAACTAGATTGCAAAATCTAGTTCCGCCTAATCGTTTGGAACAGACTTTACTATCAATTTCCAAAACTTTTCCTATTTCGTCCCACACTTTATTTATTTTCCTAATATTCTTGTAATCAGGATGTGCTAAGTCATACAAAATTAAATGATCCTTTACTGATCTATGATTTTTTCTGTTAAATTATCTATTTTCGACATTATTTTCTTAAATATATTCACTCTGTGGTATATAAACAATGAATATCGCGCGGCCTAACGCAACTTGTTGAGTTTGGCCGCCAGTGTTTGGTGATCGCCAGACTGAACGCTGCATTCGGCGCCGTTCTCAGATAGCGGAACGCTTGTATGTGCGTGGTCTCATTGTATTGTATAGGTTGCGTTAGGCCGCTCCATTATCGCCACCGTGGCCGCCACCGCGGCCGCTTTGGTGTGTGGAATCCTTAAACCTTGGTTGTCTATGCCTATGTGACAGATTCACAAATCAAATAGAACAGATTATAACAATTACACTTGGCAACGGTGTATGAATTTCGTTAGACCAAGGCCCTGCGCAGAACAGTATGCGTAATAAATGCCTCTAAAATACACCATTACCTAATACTATAATAATTTAATATTGTATTAATTTAAACCTAATTTTGATTTATTTAAAATAAACATTTGTTTTCCTTAAAATATAACTTGTTTAGAGCCGCTGGTATGACAGTTACTAATTTCATTTCTGATCAGCGCAAGCGACCAAAAATGCAACCATATTTTAATTCATTAATATTTTTCTAGCAAGGCGAGCACATGTGTCTGTTAATTATCTGTTGTTATAAAAGTTTTAAATTCAGTGTAATTCAATCAGGATCCTCTGATTTATATTAACTTTTAATTAATATATCAGTATATATTAATTAACAAATTTATATTTTTGTTAAAACTATTTTTTCTGGAGTTTTCCCTCCAGATTCAGTTTTGTGTTTAAAACCGGTCATTGTTGCAGTAATTAATTACCTGCAATTTTGTGAGACCAGAGAGCAAGGTTTGTTTATTACTTTATAAATTTTATTATAAAAATTGTCTATTTTTATATTTAATTTCAATTTTTTTCATTATTTGTTGAGTGATGTCATAAGTCGCTACAACTCGGAACGAACGCGTGTTGTACCGTTTCAAACCTGCCGTTCGTTCTGTTTAAATATTTTTTCATTTGTTTAATTTAACCTAATATTTTTGTTATAAATTTTTTAGTAGATCTTTACCCATTTCTCAACATTTTGCGTTGAGAAATCATTTAAATTCATCAATTTATTTGTAGAAATTTAATAAATTATTGTTTAAATTTAGAATTAATCTTTTTTATAGATGTTATTGTGGGATTAATACAGTTGATTTATCTTATTCTCTACTGAGTTTACCACTATTAATTGTTGCCGTTCGCAACAATAAAATTTGTTTAAATTTTTTTTTTTTGATTAATTTTTTAAGTTTTTTACAACTATTTATTTATTATATTTTTGATTATTCCTGGGAACGCTGTACCCTTTACCACCTGTTATTATATATTAGCGATTCCCAAAACATTCTTTCTCTGTTATCAATTTACTGGCAACGCAAATGTACCAAGAACCTGACCTGTCTATTGCATAGCATTACAACCTAACCGTGCACCGCGCTGTTATATTTTTGACTTTACAAAGTCAACCCTTGTGTGTCGTCGTCTGGACTCCTACCCTACCTGGGCCAGGAGCGGGCGCCACAGTAGGTGTGACCAAAAAACCCTTATACCGTCATTTTGTCGTCTGTCTGTCTGTATGTTCGGTAAAAATTGTAGCCAAATGGCTAAACCTAGAGAGTTGAAATTTGGCATGCTTATACAACTTTGACCCACACATAGGAAAAATACTAAAACATCTAAAAATATAAACAAATATGGGCTCATTGAAAAACAATTTTTTTTTTAAATTCTGAGTAGGGTATCAAATGAAAGCTCTTAGTACGTGGATTAACGATCAAATTTTTTTTTGCAAAATAAATTATTTTGATGCGATTTTTGCCAAAATTGTGCAAAAAAAAAATAATTTGTACATTGGTGTGAACCGGAATAGTACAACAGGAATTTTTGATCAGATTATGTTTTCGGAAAATAACGCATTTTTTGTGATTTTTGGTGGACGATTTATAAAAGTTATAGTTATGTAACAAACTAGACTAGAAGACGTATCATAGTCTAATGGTTAGCATGCTAGCTACCCAGAATTCTAGGGTTCGCTCTCGGGCAGCGGAGACAATTTTATTTTTGTTTTTTTCCATTTTTATTTTCTTTAAATTATTTTGTCAAAATTCTAGTTATATTTTGGCAAATGTGTCATGTATACGAAACCAAAGAGGCGGAGCATATGACAACCAATGGAAGCCGTAGGCGCAATTTTCAAAATCTTAATGAACCTTGCTATATAAGAAAATAATGCACATATTTAGAAACCTAAATAATGATATTAGGTATTCAAATATAAATAAATAAATTTAAACAAAAAATAATAGGTTCCCAACGCCTAGATAGGCGTATATGGAGCAGAGATGGTAAGTTCTCCGTTTCTAGACCGCCGATTATAGATATGAAAGCCACGTGGTCAGTGTGACGTTTCGACCGATCCTATTACCCCTGAATGAACAGGTACTTATTTATAAATTAAATACTCCCAGTCGTCCCCAATATCGGAAGATAAAAATCTGAAAGGAGGTGGGAGGTATCGAACCCAGCAACCGTCTTACCAGGGAGCCACGGTATTATTAGGTATTAAAATTAATATTAACAAAAAAATATTTTAACATAAAATTTGTTTTTATTGCTCTTATGGCACGTTTCTTGAAAGAAGACACCCCTTTAATTATTTTGACTGAATTTTAGTTAAGAATTAAACTAATTTAACCCATAGATTTCGGTATTATAAAAGTTGGTTTAAAAAAGTTCCCAACTAAATCTATAAACTAAATTAGTTGACAGATTTTCTGGGTACTAAATTATAGTTGGCAACTATATTTGGCAATAAATCATTTAAATAATAAGCATTTTGTTTACATTGCAATAACTTGTTTTTACTAAAGTCACTAGATTATACAAAGTAGCGCAACGGCGGCCATGCTGGGGCAAAAAATGTCGCCAACACAAATGATGTTCAGTGATTCCAACATTACAAAAATAAGAAACTAGTTTTTATTTTAAACATTGTAATCACGATTTTATTAATCAAAGATGCACTATAACAAAATTATGGTATAATCTGTCTCAATTTGTAATACGAAACTAGATCTGGTTACTTTAGTGACTGTTGTGGTGTAAATAGACTTTTGTAGAATCATGTGAACTTGTAAATCTGGCTTTTAAAAGTATGATTAAGTTTCATCATATTGAGGTTATTACTAAATTGACATGTCAAAATTGTGATTGACATGTCAAATATTTTGTCTGTTCCAAACGGTTAGGCGGAACTAGATTTTGCAATCTAGTTACTTTCATCGTTTAAATCATGCTTTTCGGCCGTTTTGTTTAAGCTTTGTAAATCATACTTACAATAAACATTTTTTGGAAAAGGTTAATATCATTTTAAATTGTCATTTTCTTTATATTTTGATTTTTTTGTGTCATTCTTAATACAAATTTCCCATTTATTAATTTTTTTGTCATTAAAATATATAAAAAATAATAATTTAATTTTGACATGTCATTCGTTTCCATGGTTTCATTGTTGGAATTTTAAATTGTGACATTCCAACGTGAAAAATGAAATAACCCAAGCAAGATCCCTTCTCGTGACAACCTAAAAGAACGAAATTCCCATTTAGCTCCGCCTAACCATTTGGAACAGACTGTAATACAATTTCAATTATTTATTTAATTTTTATTATATAAAATGGATATAATATATAAATTTAAATTAAACTTAACCTTAAATATTCAAACCGCTGACAAGAAGGTTATTAAATGAGAGCGAGAGAGGGAGATGTGACAGCGCAGACGTAAACTTAAGAACGTAAAAATTGCTGCTTTAGTTTGCTTAATAAGGGAAGCAACGTTGCCAATCAAACCCTGGGGTCTGTCGGCTTCTTCAAAGGCTTGCGCTACTTTGTATAATCCAGTGATTTTAGTTTTTACTATTTATACTAAAATATATATTTGATAATTAATAACTGCAAAGTACAGTCTTTTCCAAACGGTTAAGCGGAACTAGATTTTGCAATCTAGTTACTTTCATCGTTTAAATCGTGCCTTTCGGCCGTTTTGTTTAAGCTTTGTAAATCTTACTTACA
Source organism: Liopterus haemorrhoidalis (assembly GCA_963971575.1). Lineage (NCBI taxonomy): Eukaryota > Metazoa > Arthropoda > Insecta > Coleoptera > Dytiscidae > Liopterus > Liopterus haemorrhoidalis. Next base: position 36,444,048 of record OZ020612.1, on the reverse strand, counting down.
ATAAACATTTTTTGGTTAAGGTTAATATCATTTTAAAATGACATTTTCTTTATATTTTGATTTTTTGTGTCATTCTTAATACAAATTTCCCATTTATTTATTTTTTTGTCATTAAAATATCTAAAAAAAATATTTAATTTTGACATCCCAACGTGAAAAATGAAATAACCCAAGCAAGGTCCCTTCTCGTGACAACCTAAAAGAACTAAATTCCCATTTAGTTCCGCTTAACCGTTTGGAACAGACTGTAAGTAATAATATTGTACATAAAAAAAAATACATAGGAATATATATATATATATATATATATATATATATATATATAAACAACACAAAATTTACAGGTTAGGTCATTAGTATCATCTGTCAGTAGTGTATCATCACCATCTGTAAACAGTATTTCTGACAGTGATACTGATGAAAATTGAAAAATACATCAGCCTAGAGAATTTCTTGAAAGAAGACACCTCTTTAATTATTATGACGATGAACAATTTAAACACAGATTTCGGTTTTCGAAAGATACTGTTTTGTCTATTTTAGAATTAATTGATAATCAAATAAAACCCTTAACTTATATTTATGCACTATATCTGTTAATTGTTCTTTTTCAATTTCTGTATAATTTTTGACTCTATCCCGTTTTTTTTTCCATTTGAAATACTTTTTAACTTCGTTTTCTCTGTCAAAATTATAGGTTATAAACGTTAAAGTGTTAAAGCTATAGTGCGTTCGAAGGTGAGTTTGCAGTATAGCTCTTATGGAAAATGAGAGCGGTGTTGCCAAATGTTGTAAAAGTGTCAAATGTGTCAATTATAATAATATGAAAAACTCGTATGATTTACAAAAATCAACTCTTATAAAACGCAAAATAACATTCAACAAAAACAAATGGCCATTTGTAGAATACTGCGTCTTCACAGATCAGCGCGTTTTAGAGCTGGCAACGTCGACAAGCAAGAAAAGGATAGTGTCATTGTGCAAACCCATTAGAGAGTATGAAAAAGAACTACTCCATATGCCCTGTACTGCAAACTCACCTTTGAACGCACTATACAACAGAAAAACCGCGAAATATAGTATAGGCATCTACCGGTCAGTTGTATATCTAACGTTCGGTCGGTAAATCTTGAGACTAAATTATTTTAGTTGTGAAGTAGTTAGTTAGTTGGCTGTCCTGATTTATAATACCGAAATTAAATAACTTGTTATATTACTTATCAACTAAATTTAGTTTACAACTAGTTAGTTGGACCTTTAGTTAGGTTTTTATATAAGCTGTTCACTTTTGTAAGAACACACTAGATCTGGTTATTTTGGTTACTTTTATGGTGTGTTACTGAATTTAAATGTCAATTAAAAATATTCCTTACGCTATAAAACCGACTTTAAATTGATAAGGTTATGATCACTATAATTTAGATATCATTTTTCATTATGACATATGTCAAATGGATCGACATTTTAAAAAAGTGACATTTTTTAATACCAACATGACATACAGCTTCAAAGCTGGAAACTATTGAAAACAAAATTCCCTCTTAGTTTGTTTTTACAAAAGTGAACTGCTTATAATATCAGCCATTAGATTAACAGAGGATAAATTATTTTAAATATATCGTTCATTTTGCGGTGATTACTATTATCTGTGTCATTTTGTAATACGAAATTAAGAGGGAAAGTTAATTTTTTATGTTGTATATAAGCTGTTCACTTTTGTAAGAACAAACTAAATATGGTTATTTTGGTTACTTTTATAGTGTGTTACTGACTTTAAATGTCAATTAAAAATATTCCTTACGCTGTAAAACCGACTTTAGGTTGATAAGGTTATGATCATTATAATTAAGATATCATTTTTCAATATGACATATGTCAAATGGATCGACATTTTAAAAAAGTGACTTTTTTTAATACCAACATGACATACAGCTTCAAAGGTGTAAACTATTGAAAACAAAATTCCCTCTTAGTTTGTTCTTACAAAAGTAAACCGCTTATATTTAAAATATCATCTTAGGGTGGTAATTCTGAAATGACACCTTTCAAAATATTTGACAATTCATAATTGACATTAAATTATATGTCAACTTACTAACACAAATTGTATAAAACACAAATTGACAAGTATTTGAAATATATTTTATACAACCAGAACAGAAAATATGAATAAGCGAAATAAGATGAAATAAATATTTAATTCATGTCAATCACAATTTTGACATGTCAATTTGGTAACTGACATGTAGTTTTTGCGTGAATATAACCTCAGTATAATGAAACTTCACCAAAAATTTAAAAGTCAGATTTACAAGTTCACATGGTTCCACAAAAATCTATTTACACCACAATAGTCACCAAAGTAACCAGATCTAGTTTCGTATTACAAATGAGACAGATAATACAAAGCAAAATTCACTTATTATATACCTGCAAAACCCTGAAATGTGTGAAAATTCACACTTCACATCAATTTTTTGTATTAGTTACTTGAACTCATATTCGAACACAGGTGGGCAAGTGCTGAAAACATAAACTCCAGGAGACAAACACAATAATTTAAACCACAATTATAATTGTTTATTGTCTACTAGGTTATTACCCGTCAATACTGACAGATTTATAATATAAAAATTTCAATTGTTTGTATGTGTATTTGGTTATATTTTTTAACGTATCTTAATTTCATCGCAGGTCAGCGAATCACGGGACAGGATATCACCCGTTAGCCAAACACGGGAGAGGGTGTCACCTGTCAGCCAATCATGAAACATGGTGTCCCCAGTTAGCCAATCACGAGAACCTTAGACATACATAGAAAAATTGACGCCATAATGTTACCGACATTACATATAGATAATTGCTAATTAATATAGTTCGATTATTTATTCATGAAAAACTTTTTAAGATGGGAAAACGATTCATTTGTACTCCGTACATTACATTTATATTGTTAAAACTAAAAATAATTTGATACGTTAATTTAGTCCTACGAAACCCTAAACATTTATGTATGTAATTATATTCGTAAATTCTTAGAGAACAAATCTGCAAAATATTGTTCATATCGGTCAAAGGATATAACAGTGTCTAAAGTTTATTTTTTATTCCTACGAAATCCTAAATATTTCTATATATAATTAAATTCGTAGATTCTTAGAGAATAAATCTGCAAAATATTGTTCATATCGGTTAAAGGATATAGGCGTGTCTAGAGTTTCTCTTTTATGCCTACGAAATCCTAAACATTTCTATATGTAATTTTATCCGCAGTTTCTTAGGGAATAAATCTGGAAAATATTGTTCATATCGGTCAAAGGATATAGGAGTATCCTAGGGTTTCTTGTTTATGCCTACGACACCCTAGACATTTCTATAGGTTATTTTATCCGCAGATTTTTAAATAATAAATTTGCAAAATATTTTCATATCGATAAAAGGATATAGAAGCGTCTAGAGTTTCTTGTTTATGCCTATGAAACTCTAGACATTTCTGTATGTTATTTTGTTCGCAGATTCCTAGAGAATAAATCTTGTTCATATCGGTCAAAGGATATAGGAGTCCCTTGTTTATGCCTACGAAACTCGAGACATTTATGTATGTAATTATATTCGTAGATTCTTAGAGAATAAATCTGCAAAATATTTTTCGTATCGATCATAGGATATAGGAGTGTCTAGACCAGCGTTCCTCAAATTTTTTAAAATTTCCGGCGTTACGGACCCTTTAAAAATTGTTCGAGAGCTTCGCGGACCCCTATTAATAAAAAAAAAAAAAAAGGAAAAGTACAGTGAATAAAACATTTATTTTACAAACAATTATGTATTCAGAATATTACATACAATATTACATGCTATGTAATCGTTAAATAACAAATAACAATTTTAATGGGATGGATGCATTCGCTTTGCCTGAACTAATTCTTCTATGTTTGGCTTTGTTTTGGCCAGTGCAACTCTCATGTCATTTGTCGCGCATAATCTATTTCGAGATTTTGTCTTGATACTAAGTAGTGTAGAAAAAGCCGACTCACACTCATAGGTGGTTGCAAATGGAATGAGGACTCTTAGAGCCATCTTTGCAACATCAGGATAGGACTGTGCCATTTCAATCCAAAAATCACTACAACAAGTTCCACGGAAAACATGTTTTGCACCCCCATCACTTATTAAATCAATAAACTGTTCCTGAATTAAATTTTCCTCCGAAGGCAGGTCACCAATGGAAAGTTCAAATGGGTTAGTGATAAACTGATGGTGTTTGTCAAATTCTCTCAGATTAGGAAAATAGTAAGATATTTCTTTGCTAAGAACGAATTCATGCTGTTTTATCATTTCAAGGATATCGCCATCGACTTCCAGCTCATTATAATATAAATAAATATGCGTTCGTTTTTCACGGACCTACCGAAATCGCTTCGCGGACCCCACTTTGAGAACCGCTGGTCTAGACTTTCTTGTTTATGCCTACGAAACCGTAGACATTTCTATATGTTATTTTATCCGCAGATTCTTAGAAAATAAATCTGCAAAATATTTTTCATATTGGTCAAAGCATATAGGAGTATATAGAGTTTCTTGTTTCTGCATACGAAATTCTACACATTTCTATATGTAATTATATTCGTAGATTCTAAGAAAATAAATCTGCAAAATACCTGACAATCAAGAGACAAGGTGTCCCCAGTTAGCCAATCACTAGAACCTTAGGAAAAAATGACGTCACAATGTTACCCAGATCGCATACACACACTTGCTAATTATATATGTGCGATTATATCATCTTTACGAGCTCCTCACAATAATTGTGTAAAATATGAATATTCTCAATATCTTGAGGCTATAGTCATATAATGTTCGTTTAACCCTTCCACGGAAACTGATTACTCCTGCTAACCACATATCTAAAAATTATTTCTGAGGTTCTCACTTGTGCTTTCTCACTTTATGTTTAAATCTCCGGTGCTGCCATCTGCTACAGTAATTTTGTTCTTAAGTTACCGTCAGGAAATTACTAGTTTTGAACTGTCTGCGCAGACGCACATTTTGAATTATTATAAACAAATATGGATATTTTATTCCATTCTACAATAAAGAATATATTACACCTGTATTAACATATAAGTCGATACAATTTATCTCAATTATTGTAGCTCTGTATTGTATTAAATACATTATTAAAATAAATAATTTTATTATAACAATAAGTATAAACTTCTTATAACATCGATATAATACAGTATTCTTGTTTGTGATAATAAATGTTACAGTGAAGGAGAAATAAAGTGTTGGTGTGAAAGCGTATGGCCTCGATTTAAAACAAGCAAGCTGGATGCGCTGGGTTTCAATTAAGTGGACTGTATCTTCATGGTAATTTATTTATTGAACACTTCTATATATACTCAAATTCTGTATTCAATATTACTCATAATTCTACTGCTTAACTACTACTCTACTCATCATGTTAAGCTCTACTACTCAACTACTATTCTACTACTGAGCCAGCCAACATGTGTACTGCTCATCCCCTCCACACAGCATAAAGCCAGTGGCGTAACCACAAACTTTAGTACACAAATCTGCGTGTTAAACATAGTCCGAATTGCCAACATAATTTCATTATAAAAAAATACTGTTTGAATTTGTGCCGTCAACATTTTATATTATCATAAACAAGAATACTGTATTATAATAATAATAATAATAATAATAATACTTTATTAGGTGCGATTATTACAAAATAATTTACCATTGTTAAAAAAACAACGATATGCGTTTGTAGATACATACACATATAGGTAAATACATACATCATATATATACAAAATTAAACAAATATACATACATATTTGATGTGAAACATACACATTTGATGTGAATTCACGTACACATGGTAAGCCTCTTGGTATTATATTAATTTTTTTATGTTTTCAAATTTGAAATTCAACAATTCAGGTATGCTGTAAAATAATAATAATAATAATAATAATATTTATTGACCAAATTACAATTACAAAAAATGTTTTTAGTCAGTCAAATATACATAATATCAATAATACAATGTTTATAAAATTTAATCAAAGCTGACATTTTCAAACTCATCAATGACATAGATTGGATTATTTGTTAGTACGTTCTTAAGTTTAAATTTGAATTTGTCTAGTGGTAGTGTACAGAGTCCCTCAGGCAAGAGATTATATAATTTAACAGCAAAATAATTTGAGCAATTTCTTGATTTATTTAGACGCAAAAATTTACCGCGGATATTATTTTTACTGCGAGTGTTGTGATCATGTGTCTTGTAACAAATTTAAGAAGAGAGAAGACTGAACGCCATTTTTGTAACGATAAAATAAAATAAAAATCAATCAAAATCAACAATAACTAAAATGATCAAGTAGATGTTAGTTGATCTGGCAAGTAAAGCGTTATCCAAAATAGGAGGTTCCACCAAAAACGCATTCACTAGACCGGTTAGCGACTAGCTGGGTAAAGTTAGAGATTCTATTCTCAAGGACTGGGAGATGAAATTTTAACAGTCTATATTTATTTATAATAATATTTATTAAATAGCACAATTGGCTACATATTTTACTACATAGTAAAAAATATACGAATATTCTAATAGTAAACAATATATATCTATTCTAAAAATACTATATAGAAAAAAGAAACAACAATAAAAAAAAAAAAAATATATATCATTTAAAATCTACATAATACTTATAAAATACTGTTTTAATTCTATCTTAAATGTATTAATATTATCCCTATCCCTAATTTTAGTTGGTAACTTATTATAGCTTACTAAACCATTATCAAAATTTATTTATCCTTTGATTTATCCTTAATAAGGGCGCCATAAGTTTAGATTGACGTCACTAAACCGGAGATAAACTTAAATCTTTTTCTAGTAGAAGTAGTTCTTACCAATTATCCCCAAATCAAGATTAATACATTGTGACTCAAAAGGACTAACAAGCAATACTCGACAAATATGATATAAAGTAATCTTTATTAAAGAGTATCGTACATCATAAATTTTCATAAAAAAAATAAAGAAAAATGTGAGATTTAATAAATGAACTCGAAGTTAAACAGATTAGGCTTTCCAGAGTGGAAAGTCTAAATACACGAATACAGAATCAATTCACAAATAATGCAATAAATATTAATCAATATTGTCAAACAATTCGAGACTACGTCTCGATCTATCTAAATAATGTGGTAACAAAAATTGTCAATTAATAAGACCGGAGTCTTAACCTAAACTACATCAGATCAATTCTGAACTTAAATTCTAATCGAAATATCGAATGACCCAAAAATAACAAACAAAGTTTAACTGTCATTACGACATGTGAAATGGTACAATTCCTAACCAATAGGCTGTTTTAACTGTGATGCGAAACGCACAGGTTGCAATGGTAGGTACCAAATCGTAACAAAACAATCCACGATTGTGTCAAAACAAGACGTTTACGAATTGAAATCAAAACAAATATTCGAAACGTCAAATCAAAATAGCACGTAACCCACAGGTACGGCTCGCAAATCAAAAACTATCCTTTCGGATGTATCCCTGATATAAAAGTGGTCGCTTGGGGAGAGAACGGATGCGATATCCCGTAACTGAACGATACACAGTAACGTCAGACTACCTCCTTCCCCAAATGAACAATAATATATCTTCACTACTCTAAACCACGGACAACAAATGTACAAATAAACCGAAATCGTACTAACACGAACCGAAATGTAACTCAAATTTCACTGACAAAATGGCTCTACGACAGTATTTGGAGAGACTAACCTTAATTACACTTAAATTAGAACCTGAGAGCTCTCTTACATAGATCTATTTAGAAAGTTAAGGTCGTTTGAACGTGGCAACAAACAAATCACAACCAAATTAACTCGTTTACACTAAATAAACACAAATACACGCCAAAACGTGTGTCACAAGTTCTATAACCACGTACAAATGAGCTTAAAACTTTCGGTAAACACTTATCTGTATACAAGTCGTCTTCTAGATAACGATTTTGCATAAAATATAACTACGGTTGAGTCTTCCAGATGCTCCAGTGAAACATTGCCTGATGTATCTCCGCTAACCCCAAAATAACTCCAACGGAATAATATTTCGTCTCCCAGACAAACAACGGCTCTATAAATGCTTTTCACGTACTCAGCAGGGTACAATAACAGTTTCCAAATGATCCTACCGGTCCAAAATAACGCTAGAAAATTAACGAAAACAACTGATAACCATGTGCTATATCTTGAAAATGAAAAACTTACGCGTTTAGATGTAACACGCCTTCAATATGACAAAATGCTTATGTCAGTCGATGGAAGAACTATTTCTCGATCAATTTATGCCTTTTAGTTGAATTAAATCCGGCCAGTTGAAGGAATGATCCAAGATAAGATAAAACATCGACCGCTTCTCTCGGAGTCAACAGCACAAAGTGCCATATTGTTTCTAAGCAATCTATTTTATCGATCCAAAGATCGGTTAGTTCACACGTTCTACATAGATGGCAGCACTGGTATCAAAACCACTTCCACGCGTACAAAATTCAAAATATAGAATTATTGTGTTACGAAATAATTTACGTAACAGTCTCACCAAATGTACTGTAATTCGTTAAATTTTTGCGTATAAATAATAAACAATGATAAATAAATAATGAAGGCAAAGACATTATTTTGAGTTTCACAAAAAGATCTCGACAATCCGCTCTGAAAGGAGCACCGGCAATTATTCTTACAACTTTTCGTTGTATTGCAAAAATTCTGTTTGCTGCAGGTGAATGTCCCCAGATTATTAACCCATAGGTTAGGTGGGACTGAAAGAGGGAAAAATAGGCTTTTAAAACAACATCTGAGCTGACTTCATGCTTTAGATTCCTTATCAGATACACAGTTGAGCGTAGTTTACAGCTTATTATATCCACGTGTTGATCCCAACGAAGATGAGGATCAACGTGGATACCAAGAAATTTTATGGAGGGGGGATTGGCAATATTATGTCTCCTGGTGCTCAGCAGTAGAGACTGAGTTTTTCCTTTATTTAGACTTAGCTTATTACAGGCAAACCAAGAGTTTACACTGTTCACCAGAGAGACATTATCCTTAACAAGAGAATCTAAATCATGTTTACAATCTAATACTGTAGTATCGTCAGCGTAGAGTATTGTTCTGGCATTTGTAGAGAGAGGTAAGTCGTTTACAAATATTAGGAACAGTAGCGGTCCCAGAACTGAACCTTGAGGCACTCCAAAATGCAATGGAAGATACTGGGAAGTGCTACTGTTAAATTGGGTAAGCTGTTTACGGTTTGATAAATATGATTTAAGCAAGGCACGGCTCATGTCGTCGAAACCATAAAAAGATAGTTTGCTTAGCAAAATATCGTGAGATATACAGTCGAAAGCCTTGCTTAAATCAAGAAAAATACTGAGGCAGTATTTTCCAGATTCCAACGCATCCGAGACATACGTGACAAAATCCATAACTGCATCTATAGTACTCCTGTTACTCCGAAAACCATGCTGACTGTTTGAGAATAAATTATTGCAGATAAAATATTGCACAATTTGATTGTATAGCACCTTTTCAAAAATCTTAGAAAACACTGGCAAAATGGATATGGGTCGGTAATTGCTGACATCATCAACATCACCCTTCTTGAACAGAGGCAAAACTTTGGCAACTTTAAGAGCATCGGGAAAACAGTTGTTCATAATGCAGGCGTTTATTATCCTTGTAAGAGGTGAAATGATGGGATCTTTTACACGTTTTAGAATTTCTACTGACAGTCCATTCACGTCAAGAGCATTGCTATTCTTTAAAGAATTAACAATATCTCTAATCGTGATTTCACTGACAGATTCAAAAGAAAAAATTGTATTGTGTGTGTTACTCGACAAAAATGAATCCGGTGTTATGTTACATATAGGGACTTTATTTATAAGTTCTTTGGCTATGTTTGTAAAGTGCTCATTAAACTGGTTGGGGGTAATAATGGTTTCTTTAAGGTGATTTTCAGTATTATTTCTGCGTTTATTAATAATTTGCCATGTAGCTTTCTGAATATTGTTCGAATTATTAATAAATTTTGAATTGGCTTCAATCTTAGCTGCAGATATTGCTTTACGGTAAACAGTTTTATATTTATCACGTGCGGTTTTATTGAATTCAGTTGGGTTCATATTGACGACTTGATTTAAGCCTTGGAGTGAGTCGCGCATGCCACGAAGGTGATCATTAAACCAGCTTATTTGAGTGGACTTGTGCCTATTTGGCCGGATTTTAATTTTCTGAAGTGGGAAAGATGTTGAGAAATGAGAAAGGAATAATTTCAGAAAATGATCATACCTATCGTTACTGTTAGTAGTGGAATTTAAGAGGTTCCATTGAACCTTACAAAGTTTATTATAAAAATTGTGTATCCCGATGTCAGAGATCTTTCTGCGATAATGGTAAGAGACTGAGGAAGCTGAAGAAGCTCCGCAATTATTTATCGGAATATTTTATAAAATGCATTATTAATTAAGATTGACTTTACTTCTCTTTTGAATTTAAGGTATGGTAGACTTTTTAAGTTTTCTGGCAATTTATTAAATAATACAATTCTCATGTAATGAGGGTCTTGTCTAGCCTTCTCTATACGCAACTTATTCAGACATAATTGATTTTTCTCCTCGTGTCATGTGTATGTAATTCAGAGACGGTAACATATTTTGAGATGTTTTCTCTTATAAACAATAACGTATAATAAATATATGTACAAGGGACAGTTAGAATCCTATTTTTTATGAATAGAGAACGACAGTGCGTTCTACTATTTACATTGTTCATAGTTCTTATCATACGTTTTTGAATAATAAATATAATGCTAGCCTGTGGACAAGCACCCCACAATGTAACACCGTATATTAAATGAGTAGCGAACATAGAATGGTAAATCATTAACAGTATCAAGTACGAAACATGGTATTTTATTTTTCTTGTGAGATATAAGATTTTTGCGAGTCTATTAGTTATAAGCTCTACATGTTTCTTGAAGTTTAAGTTCTGGTCTAGTATCACTCCCAAAAATTTTATATCTTTAACTGTATCCGGATAAGATCGAGAAGAAAATATTATTTTACCAGTTTTTTCATTATTTAGTAGTAATTTGTTGCTATCAAACCACATTTTAGCGTCTGCCATTATATCTTGAATTAATGATGTTGATCGAGGAAGACGGTGTAAAAAATTTGTATCGTCTGCATATAAATCAACTTGGTCACATTTAATATGTTTGTCGAGGTCATTTATATAGATCAGGAACAGTATGGGGCCCAAAATTGAGCCCTGTGGAATTCCAAAGTGTATGCTTTTTACATCAGACAGCTTGTTATTCAGTTTTACAGCTTTAAATCTATTTTTCAAATAAGTTTCAAACATTTTCAACGCAACGCCTCTAACACCGTAGTGCTCTAACTTACAAAGCAGGATATCAGGGTCAACTGTATCGAAAGCTTTACTTAAATCACAGGAAATGGCAGAGTCCATTTCTCCATCATTAAAGCACTTTATAATAAAGCTTACTGTGTCAATCAGAGCACTCTGAGTAGATTTGTTGTGTCGGAAACCATGTTGACAATTAGAAAATAAATTAATTTTTTCAAAATAAGTCACTAGTTGTTTTTTTAATATTTTTTCAAAAACTTTTGAAAATATAGGTAGCAGCGATATAGGCCTGTAAATGCTTGGATCGTTAATATTATTTTTCTTATGTACTGGAATGACAAGAGAGATTTTCAGTACAGAAGGAAATAGCCATGTTCTATACAATGATTTATTAGTCTAGCTAAATGGTGTGATATTTAAATATATTACTAAATTGTTTATTAAAGTTGTGAAACGCTATATTTACGTCTGCATCTGAAATCGTATTCCAATCAGCATCATTTATACTACAAATAAATTTGTTACAGTTTGATTGAGAGTAGTCTCTAATTTCTTTTAGCACTACTGTATGTTTTAATTACATTTAGGTTTATTTCAGCAAAAGTAGCACTGTGATCTGAACTATGTATATTAATAACTTCTGAGATATATTCTAGATTTTTATTAATGCAGATATTATCTATACATGTTGAACTGGTACCTACTTGTAACCCGTGTTGGTTTATTTATTACGGGGTGTAAGTTATATGAATCTAAGAAGTTAATAATATTTCTACAATGTGTATCATTTGATGATAAGAAATTAATATTAAAATCTCCTACTAATATAACATTTCTATTATTCTTAATTGTAAAATCTAAAGCACTACTTATAATAGACATAAAATTATCAATATTTGCTGTTGGCTTCTTATAAAAGGATACAATAATTGTTTTAATGCTTATTATTTCTATTGCACAGATTTCACATTGTTCTTCGACTGAGAAATTACATATCGTTGGAACGGTTTTATATTTTACGTTATCACGCACATAATTAAGGACGCCACCTCCTTTTGAATTTTTTCTGCAAAAATGAGCCCCAATTTCGTAACGCGGTATGTTGTAAAAACTGACTTCATTTTCATTAAGCCAGTGTTCACATATACACACTATGTCCAGGTCACATACACTCACGAAAGCTTCAAAAACATTGCTTTTATTTCTCTAGGATTGGGCATTATATCCCAATACTTTAAGATCTGCTTTATTGTTGCATTTTATGTTGCTCAGCATTTCCTTTGGATAGAAAAAACTTGTTGATAAAAACACCAGCGGGCCAGTTGTTCGGTTTCATGATTTCATCTTTTATGTTGTCAGGAACACCAATTTTAAAGGACGAATATGTGTCGTGTTTTGATTTAAGCTTATCACACTGATAATTTTCATTAGCATTCAGTTCTTTCATGTAGCTTAGTACTTGTTGGCTGCTTACTTGTGGTCCAATCCTAGAGATGAAAAACCAGGAGACCCTGTTGACCACAGGAATTTTATTAGTTTGGTTAGTACCGATTACTACATTTCTTTTTTTTTGCTCTTTTTGTAACTAATTTTTTTGAATCCATCATCATTTTCATCTGGATTAACTTGATTTTTTAAAATTTCATCAGCTTCATCACTTCCTGGGTGTGTTGAAGCGGATCTCAGTTTAATTCTATATTTTGATTTTTTGGTTATTTTTACATTTTCATGTTTATTTACTTGTTTTGAGGTGTCACCTTGGTCAATAGCTGTTAGATTAGCAGATAAGTTATATATCGACGTTATAAGATGTTTATACTTATTTTTATAATAAAATTATATATTTTAATAATTTATTTAATACAATACAGAGTTACAATAATTGAGATAAAATGTATCGACATGTTAAAATAAAATAGTAAAACACAAGTCAAATATGATCTTAAAATACAATATTATAAAAGTCATCAAAATCATAAAGACAGTAATCAGTTAAAATATTTTTTAATTTGTTTTTAAAGGTTTTCTTTTCAAGAGTTTTAAAACTTTCAGGCAGATGGTTGTATAAGAGAGCGGCCAAGTACATACCATTTTTAGATTTGGTTAATCGGATTTTTGGGCAACGAATATCAAATTTGCGTCTCGTATCATAGGAATGATTATCAGAGTTTGTTACATATTTGGTCTGGTTCTCTTTTACATACAATAAACAATTATAAATAAAAAGACTGTACACAGTCATTATTTTATTGCGAATAAACAATGGTCTACAATGGGCTCTATATGGAGCATTATTAATTTGTCTTATGGCATGTTTTTGAATTTTAAAAATTCGATCAATCGAACTACAGACTCCCCAAAGCATAATGACATACCCCAACTTAGACCGAAAGACACCGAAGTAGAATAAGCGCAATGTTTCATAAGAGACTGTGGTTCTTAATTTATTCAGCGCGAAATTAATTCTTCTAGTTAGACAGGACGCCAATTTGTTCACGTGATAATCCCAAGTGAGTTGTCCGTCAATGTGGAAACCTAAGAACTTAACTGGGTCACCATAGACAATGTCCTCTGATACAATCCGGTTTAAAGAAAAGATAAGTTTTTGGGTTTTGTCCGGATTTTAAGTTAATTTATTTGCAGAAAACCACTCTTGGGCCCTTTCAGCTACCTCGGAAGATTCTAATAACAAGCTAATTAACTGACTGATGTTTTGTTAGTAGAGTTGTGTCGTCGGCATAAAGTATGATTTCTGAATTGCTTTTTTTTATATCTTCCGGTAAGTCATTTATAAATATTATAAATAGCAGGGGCCCAATGATGGTACCTTGGCCGATTCCGAAATTTACCGTGCGAGTAGTAGACTTAGTTCCATTACAAATAACAAATTGACTTCTATTGGTCAAATAAGACTCGATTAGAGTTTTTAAGGAACCGCAAATTCCATAGCAATCTAGCTTTTCAAGAAGTTGTTCATGTGGTACGCAATCGAATGCTTTCGATTGATCACAAAAAATGGCACATGTGGACGAATGTTCTTCAAAGCTGTCTGTTACAAAATTTACAAGTTCAGTTGCAGCTTTAGTCGTGTTCAGATTAGTTCTAAATCCGAACTGTTTATTTGTGAGAATCTTATTTTTATCAAAGAAAGAATCCAATCTGTTTTTCAAAATAATTTCAAATTTTTTTGAGAATATTGGAACGATTGTAATGGGACGGTAATTTGTATATGATTTATCATCACCCCCTTTAAAGACAACTCTAGAAAGTTTAAGCTTTTCGGGAAAGACGCCAGTTTAAAAACTTTTGTTTATAATTGCACATAGTGGAGTTGCTATGTACCTAGCAGCGATTTTTAAGATTGCGCTAGTCAAGCCATAAGCATCTTCAGCACCGCTGTTCGACAACGAGAAGATTGCGTTTTTAACCTCCGTTGGGTCAGTGGGACAAAGGAAAACAGAATTTGTAATTAGAAATAGATAGATTCCTCGATAATTTCTCGGCTTTTTCGGCAAAAAAGTTATTAAAGTCATCGCTCTTATTATTATCGTTATTAAACGGAATTGTTCGATTTGTGTTCAGCTCAGAATTAATAATGCTCCACATAGCTTTAGATTTATTTGTATTATTCGCAACATCAACGAATTGTGTTAGGATTTGCACAGGGTGGTTTCGCGTAAGCACATATAACACAAGTTGAGTAAACTTATTTATTGTAAAACTAATATTACGAATAACTACATATGACACACACTCACGTTGGACTACACACAACAGTTAAACTTGACATACTAAATGTTTTGTGTGTTAAATCACTACAAAGATATAATCGCTTATTGTCTGCGGTCCAGACGCTAATTCAGTTTATTATTGTGTTCAAAAAGACAGTGAATGTTTGTTCGGTATCGACGTCATTGTCTATATGTTCAATGTTACTGTTTTTTAGCCATTCCAGAAAACAATCAACCCTGGACTGATTTATAGTCAAGCGTTTACAAAACTTTTCTTTAGTTTTCTTAACACAGTTTACACTATTTTCGATATTTAAATTAAAATATACACCAGAGTGGTCTGATATGGCCGCATCAAAGACTGTGACCTCGTATTTGGTTTTGTCTATGTTATTGACAACATTATCAAGACGAGAACCGTTATTTAAGTAGGAGTATCTGGTCACTTCTTTATGTGAAAAATTCAAACCATAATTTTCAATAGTGTCTACAGAAAGTTTGCAGTTAGTATCTTGTGCAAGAAGATCGACATTAAAATCACCATTTATAATAAAATTATATTTTTTGGCTGTCAAAAAGCATATAAGACCGTCTAGAGATTTTAATTTTTTTTGTAAATTACCTGCGGGTGATCTATATATTGTAACTATTATTATGTTTTGATCAGTAAATTTTATTGCACAGATTTCACAATGCTACTCCACTGAGAACTGTAAAATCTTAGAGAAATTGGTGACATTAATGCTTCCTCTTGCTAAGATACATACGCCACCATGTCCAACATTTTCTCTGCAATATGCAGAAACAAGTTTAAAATTATGTATATTATATAATTGTATTTCTTCAGGGTGCAACCAGTGCTCACAGATACAAAACACATCAATTTTCATATTATTAGCAGCAATTGTTTCTAACTGATGTGTTTTATTTCTTAAACTCTGGATATTCTGTAAACAAATACCTAGGTTGTAGATGTTTTCAGCTGACAATCTTATTTCCTCACTTGTTTTCTTGGGCGCAAGTGGAAAAAAATGTTTTACAACAACACCTTTCGGCCACATACTTGGATTGAGCCACAGGGCAACTTGATCAGAGGTAAAACCAACCTTAAAAGAAGCATAGTCCCCTTTGGATTGAAGTTTTTTACAAGTTGGGATGGGAGTCTCATTGGCTGATTTTGACTCGATGTACTTTACGATCGCCTCTTCAGAAGTACCTTTTGCAGCATTCCAGACATGTAGCCAGGACTTACACGGTGCCGAGTGGAATTTTTCAGGGTCTTCAGCAGTTCTAGAACCGAAACGATCTTCATTTTCTTTTTGCTATTTGCATCACTTCTTTCCTTGATGTTTTTTTTTCATATTATGCGGCGACTAGGTATGCACGCCTGTTAATATGGTTGCATAACTGGTCACAGTCGGCGCAACAGCCAAAAAGTCCGACATGTCACCATCAGCTGTTTTAGACAGGTTCGCAAGAGATGGCACGTTGGTGTTTAAATCAGTGAGGTTAAGAATATCTTTGTTCATTGGTAAACGTGGAGAAATTTGGTTGTTTTGTTTCAATTTCATAGTGTTGGATTTTAATTTCGAGCAATTGACGTTTAGTGATTGCCGAAAAGGTGAATTATTTGACCCATTTAGTGGCGACATCTCTTTAGCAGAAATTAAGGATGTTGGCTTTGGAGAATAAGTTACCGGATCCTTATTTTTGGAACAGTTTTGCAGTTTTTTCATCTCACCTGACATGAATTGAATTTTTTCGGTAAGTTTTTGAACTGTTGAGAGTAGCTTCTGCAATATTATTGCTGTATCACAGAGGTTATTTTCGTCTTTTTTCCTCAACTCATTTTCATTATGTAATTCACAAGAATCGCACAACCACTTTTTAGAGTATTTCGAAAATATATTAATGTCTCGTTTGCCAATTTTGAGACAGGAATAATGGAAAACTGAAATACAAGACCCGCAACACTTAATACAATTATTGTCACAGTATACACAATTATTATTGCAAATTTTACAAACAGGTAGTAAATTTTCAACCGCGTTGGACGCTATTTTAAAAATTCTCCTCATTTATATGTTAATACAAGCACAGATTAGTACTACTAGTACTAGTAGTAATCTGTGATACAAGTGTGATATATTCTTTATTGTAGTGTCTTTATTGTAGAACTAGGTTATTACCCGTCAACATAAAAATTTCAATTGTTTGTATATGTATTTGGTTTTATTTTTTAACTTATGTTAATTTCGTCGCCGGTCAGCTAATCACGGGGCAGGATATCACCAGTTAGCCAAACACGGGAGAGGGTGTCACCTGTCAGCCAATCAAGGGATAGGGTGTTCCCAGTTAGCCAATCATGAGAACATTAGGAAAAATTGACGTCATTATGTTACCGACACTACATACAGACACTTGCTAATATAGTTATTCATAAACTTTTTATTAATTAAAACTATAATTGATTAAAACGATTAATCTTTACTCAGTACATTACATTTATATTGTTAAAACTAAACATAATTTGAGACGTTTATTTATGCCCACGAAACCCTAGACATTTCTGTATGTAATTATATTGGTAGATTCTTAGAGAATAAATCTGCAAAATATTGTTCATATCGGTCAAAAGATATAACAGTGTCTAAAGTTTCTTGTTTATGCCTACGAAACCCTAGATATATCTATAAGTTGTTTTATCCGCAGATTTTTAAATAATAAATCTGCAAATTATTTTTCATATCAATCAAAGGATATAGAAGTGTCTAGAGTTTCTTGTTTATGCCTACGAAACCCTAGACATTTCTGTATATTATTTTATTCGCATTTTCTTAGAGAATAAAACTGCAAAGTATTGTTGATATCAGTCAAAGGATATACAAGTATCTAGAGTTTCTTGTTTATGCCTACGAAATCCTACACATTTCTGTATGTAATTATATTCGTAGATTCTTAGAGAACAAATCTGCAAAATACCTGTCAATCAAGTCCCCAGTTAGCCAATCACGAGAACCTTAGGAAAAATGACGTCACAGTGTTACCCAGATCACTAACACACGCTAGCTAATTATATATGTACGATGAAACTAAATATCCATATCTGTTTATAATAATTCAAAATATGCGTCTGCGCAGACAGTTCAAAACTAGTAATTTCCTGACGGAAACTTTATTACGGAACAAAATTACTGTAGCAGATGGCATCACCGGAGATTTAAAAAACATCAAGTGTGAAAGCATACCGATGTTCAACATCGGTGAACTTAAAGTTCACTCGTCTTAAAGTTCTAGTGTGAAAAGGGAATAGGTTAAGACAACAATCTGTCGCATCATCAGTGGCGTAGGGCGTATCGTTCTAGTTCTAATTAATGACAATAAATTTAGCAATTTAATTTCCCAAGTATTAACTATAACATTTGAATTTAATTTTATTTAACGATTCATTTATGATGCATCTGAAAGCTTGAGTACTTAAGAACCACCTCTACGAACTATTTTTCTTTTAAAAATCGACTCCACAAAGCCGGTGCGAAACCATAGCAGCACATCACTGCTAATAATATAATAGAAATAATTAATTAATAAAAATGTATTTATAAAAAATATAGAAATTTATTCTTAATTCTGTCCTCAAAGGGTTAAAGGAAGTTTGGGACAAGAAAAATACAAGTTTTACTAGTATTAGTTGCAAAGCAAACCCCCAATTCTACAATCTTGCTTGATTCCAAAAATAGAATTGGCGGGCTCTACGCCGTTTTTTGGTGGGCACTACACCGTCTTTTGTGTGGGCATTATGTCCTTCTTTGTCTTATTATTATTATTATTAATTAAAGCCAAGTGAAAGTAAATTTTGGGTTTTTAGGTTAATGTTCCGTATAAGTCCACCGCGTCAAATTAGAACTAGGCTGTATGTTTAGAATAGAATATATGTAAGAGTGGGGCACCAATAGTAATCATTCTTACATATGTGCTCGGTGTAATCAGACACAACTTTTGTGCAATTTAGAATCAAGGGAGGACGGTGTCTACACCGGTGTTATTTACATAATTAGTTCCTGAAACTTAGAAAATGGCTGATAATTATTTCAATTTTTTAAGTAATATGGAGAGTAAGGATATGTAAGGTGGTGTATGAATGAGGGTCTGATTGTGTCTGAATGTAAATGTCCCAAAAAGTTCCCAGACCCCTGATTTATATAATTGCAATGTGATCTAAATGCTATCCATTTTTTCCCAAATTTAAACCCAAAATGTGATAGCTAAATTTTATCGCGTACAACTTCAAAGAGTTATAAAAAGGATGGATAATTTTATATAAAAAGGTATTCTGTGGCGATTTTCACGGCTCTGGATTTGCCTACTAGTTTTATCATTGTTTGTTTGCATATAGTGAAGATATATAAATGCTTTATACATTTTTAATACATTTACATAATTTGGTATGTATGAATGCGATGAAAAACGGAATGTCCTATTTTAGACATAAAATTGGTAGGTCGGAATATATTGATAATTTGAGGATTCTCTCTTTTAATAAAGTTAGTGTTTTTCGACATATGTATACTATAAATCTCATTCAAACTATTTAAATATGACTTTAAGCGTATAAATACTGAAATTTCGTTATTCAAGTTTTTCTTTAAAAACCTTAATACGAGCTAAATGTTAACAAACACTTATTAAATAATTGCTTGGATTTCAAAACGTATAACTATATAAGTACTTATTTAGATTTCAGAATCGTAAATGTTATATTTTGACAGAAAGGGGCGGCGCTTCGTCAAGACCAAATCTCATTCCAGCTAGCATACACGTTCTGTCTGACGAGTTATGCCTGGTGGACTTATACGGAACATTAACCAAATTTTGTTAAGGAATCAAGTATTTTGTTCGAGTGATTTCTAAAATTATGTAAAATTCAGCTGACGAAGATGAGAATAATTCTTGCATTGATTAGAGTGAAATAGTCAGTGCACAAAGCCTCTTACAAATAGTTTATCAAAAACCTTGGGCGATAAACTTAGAATTATTCACCTAAGCAAAGATAAAGCTCGCTGATGTGAACGACATTGAAATACAGTTATTATTTCTTTAACAATATGTTACCAAAACTTAATCTTTTTTAGCTATATTATATATTTTAAACTTTTAGTTAGTTAGTTAGTTAAAATTTCTGGCGCACAGCAACAAAGGCTATTTGCGCCTTATTTTAAACTTTTAATAATGTAAGAATTCAAATTATATAAATATTAAGTCTAGTACAGGTCTACAAACAATGTTCACATAATATGTCTTTAAACACTTGCCTGATGCAAAAACCAAAAAACATTTGCCCATAAACAAAATTTTAAAGTAAATATGATTTTTGTTTGCCCCTTAATACAAGTTTAGGGAAAAGAAGTTTGTCAGAAAATATTATTCATTCGGTCGATTGAACGGCAGTGGTGACTTCGGCATGAATATGAATTTGTCCGTGTTTGTCAACGAATGTGTCCAGATTTGTTGTTTACAGACTAATGTTTGTATTTAAAACTTTTGTATTCCACCTTCGATGGAAAATAAAAAACACGCATACATTTGTATAAATGTTTTTACACAAATGTTTGCAAACAGTTTTTAAACAGTCTTTATACCTACCAGTGGCGCAGCCAGGATTTTGTCTTGGGGAGGGCCGAATCAAATTTCGAGGTCACGCTGGCATACGGCCCTCAACCTCATTTTTTGTGGCCCCTGAAGCGGTAATCAAAATCACGTGAGCTTATTTAGGGGAAAAATATATTTCAAAATGTAAAATATACTCTCTTCCCCTTTTCTGTTTATAAAAAAATGTCAAGAAACCCTTCGGGATATTTAAAGTTCCGTCACTGCTTATCATTATGTATGTAAAATAGACTGCGACCCAAATCAGTTCGACACCCCTGCTGTTGGATATTGATGTTTATATCAAATAATAATTCCATTATTTGTTGATAAAAAAATGTAATTGTTAATCCATGTATCAAAAACTGTCACTTAATTTTTTCTTCGATGAATACATATTTATTTATATTTTTCGCGGGATATATTTTTGAAGTCTCAATATTTCTCTTACTTATGTTCAGTTCTCTAAATCAGCCGCCTGGCCACAATTTCTACCGAACGAACAGACTCATGTGACGGAATAAGGATTTCTTGATTAAACCTACGAAAACATGCATTTTCTGTTAATTTCAACACTAATCATAATAAAATATAGCTTATTATTATTGTAAAATACATAAGTTATTTTGCTGTACGATTTTGATAAATTTGTTAAATTTTCATTTCATTGGACCTTCAGAGAGGGGTTGTGCCCCCCCCCCCCCTCTGAATACGCCACTGTTGTTCAGTACAACTTATATCTGTCCTTTTAGTGAGTAAAACAATATATTTTTTTAAATACCTAAGAAGATATTGATATTCACATTTACCTACAAAATAAAACCAAATACCGATTTTAAGAGCACGATTGTCTCCAAAACTACTCTCTTTATTATATTTCTACTATTTCTGCTCTATTTCACGTTTGAGGTGTCATTTTAAAATTATATTCTGAAAGTTATACCGTAATCAAATTTCCACTTTATCTTATCTGAATCGAGTAATTAGTTGTTTAAAACAATTTTATCATTTGACTGGGCGAATATTTTAGTCGATGTGTCAGGGGGAAAAAGGATCAACGCTCCCCTTCATATAATTCGTTGGAGCATATTTAGAAAGTGATGTATTTTCACTTGAAAAATAATTATGTAACTATATCAAGAGTAGGCAATCTTAAAAAAATGTTTATTTAAACGAAAAAAAAAAAAAAATGCAAATATTGTTTACAATGAAGTAACTGAAAAATTAACTACTGTTGTGGTTAACAAATTTTATCCTCAACTCTCCGAGTAGCGCCGTGTAATCTGCTGGTCCTGGGAGGGGCCAGGCCCGTCGCCCCCCCCCCTGTCTGCGCCACTGATACCTACAGTTTTTAAACATGTTTGTACGGAGCGACAGGTCCGGATTCTAGCAGAAGCGGGATAAGCGGCCGCTTAATGAGTTGATAACAGATATTAAGTTAGCAACACATATTTTCGTTGTTCCTCGGATAAGTTCGGACAAACGAAGTAATCTGATTGATTCTTTGTTAAATTGGGATTTTCAGCTGTGAATTAGAATACAGTTTTGATATTTTTAAACTCATTGTTTACTGTTATGTAACGGAGAAGAAATAATGATCGCACGGTATATGTTTGCAGGCAAAAGTATGTATATGTAGACTAGGCATTAGAAATAATAATTTTAAATCTTGTCTGAAGTGTGTTTAAGTAATATCTTCTATACTCTTACTTTTTATAAAAAAAAAAAAACTGAATATACTCTTTTTTGCTCGTTACTTGTTTTTTGTAGAGAATGAGGACCTCTTTTTTTTGCTCATCACTTACATTTTTGAAGTGAGGACCCTTTTTTTTTAAGGCCCGGTCTTTCCACCTTCAGATAAAGTCCCAGGTAACTATCTGACAGATAAGGTTATTTGTAACTTCATCTGCTGAGTAAATGTCAATACCAGTCAGTGAATCCAATACGTCAGTCTCATTATCCGTTAGATAACTATCCGATAGATACATTTGTATAGAAAGAAGGGATGACATTTACTCAGCAGATGAAGTTAAAAATAACCTTATCTGTCAGATAGTTACCTGGGACTTTATCTGAAGGTGGAAAGACAGGTCCTAAGTATACTCTTTTTCTGTAAAAAAAATCTGGTCAGCCTACTTACATACACACTCTCTTCTTTTACTAATCTAGGTGGAACACTAATAATAGATATGTAAACGAAGTAATACATATTACTAACATATTACATACAGTTATTTATTCCTAGCCCACATCTACATACTTTTACCCGCAAATATTCAAAAAAATGTTTAAAAACTGTATAAAACTGTTTAAAAACTGTTTGCAAACATTTGTGTAAAAATATTTATACAAATTTATGTGTGTTTTTTGTTTTCCAACAAAGATGGAATACAAACGTTTTAAACGCAAACCTTAGCCCGTAAACGACAGGTTACGCGGTACATTACAGGATTGGTTATTCTTATGAAACCCTAGATTTTTCTTTGAACCATTACTTCCACAGGATCCTGAAGAGTAACTGTGCAAAATTTGGCCCAGATTGTAAAAAAGGCCTAGGAGTGTCTAGGGCAGTGGTTCCCAAACTTTTCGGTTCCTGGCGCCCTTAATCTATCAGAATGTTTTTGCGGCGCCCCAAGTCAAAACATTGGTTTAACTTAGGGTGACCATTTTCTTGGAGAAGGCAATACGGGACGGAGCAAAAAAAAGGTAGTCACTTCCGAAATATAAGTGAAGAGCAAACAAAAAAAAGGTCCTCACCTCCCAAATATAAGTAAAGATCAAAAAAAGGTCTTCACCTCCCAAATATAAGTACAGAGCAAAATTCGGCCCTGGGGACACCAAATCAAAATGCGGGACGTCCAGCGAAATGCGGGACGAATGGTCACCCTAGTCTAACTAGCACAATTGGAGGAATATTGAAATATTTCCGCGGCGCACAGTTTGGTAATTGCTGATATAGATAAGAAGTAAGTATTAGTTTATAAAGATAGTTAAAAAATGGGGGGCCTTTGTGTGGACGGTTTTTTTTTTTCTTTTTTTGCGGCAAATGTAAAAATTTTAGACAACACAAAAGTGACCATATATTTCTGATCTAAGGCTAAAAATATATAAGTGTACCAATTTATAAACAAAATTTTTAAAAAAATTCTACTTAAATTTTGGTCAAAAATATGTTGATTCTAATTTTAGCCAAAATATTGTTTTAAGCTAATTTTGGGGTGAGGATTATGAAGAAGATATTAAAAAAATTCATGCATTCCTAGTTTTTAAGTTAGAGTCGATTTGGGTCAGTTTTTCGCCAATAATTCCAAAATTTTTGCCCAAAATTCACGACTAAAAAATCCATATTTATACCAATTTTCAATAAAATCGGAGATTTTTTGCTTAAAATTCACGATTTTTAAGGTCTACCCCTTACGATTTTACGATTTTACGATTACTGCCCATACAAAACTTAATAATTGGTTTATTAAAGCCCAATTTTTTTTTTAGACAAAATAATCTAGGAGTATTTTAAAAATTCAAACCGCAGATTTCTATCCCTAACCATTTTATAGTTAGGATTTATCAAAATTTTCAAAAAAAAAAAAAATAAAATTTTTGTTCGTTTCAAAATATGGTTACAAGTCAATTAAGACCTCAAGATTTCAAAAAATTCAACCGCAGGTATCTCATTTCGTTTTTGAGATACATCCATGAGAAGATGAAAATTTCTATAAATTACGCCATATTAAAATTTGTCATAATTTTAAAATACTCTTAACGAATTAGGCCTCAAATTTTTTCTAATCTAAATAAACTACGAGGAATCCAAAAATTCTAACCTTAGGTTATTTTCTCTAACCGTTATTTGAGTCCTAAATTTTTTAATTCACAATTTTCACAAATAATGTAAATTATACCATTAAAAAAAATATCGTAATCTCAAAACGCGTTAAACGATTAAAGCCCCAAATTTATTCTATACTAAATAAACTACGGAGATTTTTTAGATGCCTATAAGCCAGTGATTACTAAACTTTTCGGTTTCCGGCGTCTTTAATGTATCAGAAATTTTCCGCGGTGCCCCAAGTAAAAACTGCTCTAGCTAACGCAGTTGGAGGAATGTTGTAATATTTTCGCGGTGCCCTTGTAGCCCAGTTTGGAAATTGCTGGTCTAGGGTTTCTTGGATTGTGCAAAATTTGGTTCAGCTCGGTCAAAGGGCCTAGGAATGTCTAGGGTTTTTGGGTTATATCTATGTAGGAAAGCCTGAACACTTCTTTGCGCCATTAGTTCCTCACGGTCCTAAGGAATAACTGTGTAACCAGAGCCGTAGCAACGCCCTGGCATCGGGGCAAGTGCCGGGGGCGCCATCGTGCGAAATTAAGGATGTTTTTGTTTTGTTTTTCATTATCTTCTTCGTTCTTCTTTTTCGTTCTCACTTCTAAAATACAAGTGATGACCAAAAAAAAAGTTCATCACTCCTAAAATACCAGTGATTTTTAAGACCTTTTTTTTTGGTCATCACTTGTATTTTTGAAGTGAGAACGTTTTTTTTAGGCCGTCACTTGTATTTTCACCTGTCTATTAAAATAAAAATAAAAATAAAAATTACGTCTTCCTTAAATAAAATGAAAAAAGATAAAAAGGGCATTATTTTAGGTTAAATGAATTTGTTTGCCAAAGATGGGAAAAACATTGCTACGGCTCTGTGTGTAACATTTAGTCCAAATCGTTCAAAGGGCTAATGGGTGTGTAGGATTTCTTGGTTATACGTACAAAATCCTAGATACTTTTATACGTCATTACTTTCGAAGGGCCCTCAAAAGTACTTTCAAAATTTCATCCAGTTCGATCAAAGGCTCTAGAAGCGTCTAGTAAACACTAGACACTAGACCAGGGATCGGCAACATTTTTTAAGTCGCGGGCCCCATTCAATAATTAAATGGTACCTCTTTTCCGTCGCGGACCGTATTCAGTTTTTTTTTTCTATGTTAAGTTCTTGTTTAAGCCAATTTACACGTATTTTGTGGTTGAAATCTTAAGTCCAGCTGAGAAGAATATCTTTCTCAAGGAGGAGCAAATGTAATACCGATTTATTCCTCCGATGTCACGCCCATAACAGGAGCACTATTCTACTACTGCAAACCCACCTTTTTGTATATGTTATGCGTACTGTCTATTTGAGGTGTAAATTTAGGTAAATAAATTTACTTTTTGTAAAATTTTCGGTTAGGTTACCTTAGTAAATTAGTTTTCCCAGTTTTATTTAGTCACAAATCATTTTATTCATTTGTATTAAAAAATTTACTTGATTATTTACAGTCACAAATATTGTTGGGTTTGCAGAAACAGGCTATATATTCTTTATTTTCCCTTAAGTCTTGCGTCGTTTAGGGCAGTGGTTCTTAACCGGGTGGTTCCGACCCCCAGAGGGGTCCCGATTAGACCTTAGGGGGTTAAAAAAATTAATTTTCTACCAGTTTTTGCTTTTAAAATTACAATAAACTTAATTATTAAACAATAAATTATTAAGAACATTTAAAATATTCTTTCAGACATTTTCTTGGGGGGTCCAGAAAATATTTTAAACTAGTTGGGGGGTCCCGAGTATAAAAAGGTTAAGAACCGCTGGTTTAAGGTATTACTACAGAGAAATAAAATAAAATAATATAAAGAAACAGGCTATATAATTATTTAATTCATTTAAATGTATTTTTTATTATTAGGAAAAATGTTTAGAAGCGCTGACATGCTTTTTAACCATTTCGCACCGAACATTCCATTCTAGTCCTGCACAATCGACACGTTGTTCTGCATTTAACAACAAGTTGATCTACGTGCTATCACAGTCTCGTGTCTCTATCGCGTAATGTCGCCTATTTTGTAGCAACATTGTTAATACTGCGTGTATTCTTGCAAATCGAGGTTTTCGCTTGAAGATTGTGTGTTAATTTTATTGTTCCTAGTATGATATCAGCCATTGAGGAAATCTACAAATCCCAGGAAGAGTTGAGGACTCAAGAACCCGTTTTTTGAGCCATGCATAAAGCTGAGTATAAAATTGAGGTATAATATTAGCATATACTTATGTTCAAGACATCAAACTGTAAGTTATTACTAATTTTACATTTTTTGAAGTTCTTAAATTATGTAAACATTTCTAAAGTCTGTTTCTTTGGTTTAAGCGGAACTAGATTTTGAAAACTTATCATTTTTATAGGCTAAAAGTTCTAGTTCCGCTTAAACTTTTGGAATAGCCTATACTTGCAATTTATCGCGTACGGCGACGGAAATTGCAGATTTTTGTTCACACAGGATTGGTGTACAGTTCAGGTGTGTTTGTTTTTTAACATTAGAAACGTCAACCATGTACTTAAGTTATGTGTTTTTTTTTTAACTTGTATTAATATACTTTGCTTTATGTAAACTAGCTTTAATTTTTATGTAATGTTTTATGGCGATTTTTATTTGGTAGTAGAATTGAAATTAATAATATGTAGTATATATTGTTATACATTATTTTGGGAACCAGTTTGTAATCTAGCTTTACACTAGCCTGGTTTTACATTACGTTTACCATAGTAAATTGTCTTCTTGTATTATAGTGGTTCCCAACCTTTTCGGAGCGCTTTTTAGAATCAATTTCTATGGCGGAGCCCCTTAGGCCTACCCTATGTCTTACAAATACATGGGGGTAAGCCTAAGGGCTTACACCATTAGCCCTTACCGGCTAATGGTGTTTAAAAGTAATGTTACGAGGGAGGGGGTAGATTTTTTCGCTATAAATTTCACTAAATTCACTTTCTCTTTCACAGCTCACTTATTCATAGATCGACAGATTTTTATAAAATCAAACAAACGCAGATTATTCAAACAACAATGCATCTTGCCGATAACATTCCAGCTAGAGTCATTAACCGGCTAGAGTTAGAAATCACTCGGAAATGCATTCAATTTGGCAAATTTTTGTTTAGTTGAAATTCCCATCATCTTATTTTGATTTTGTTTTTTATTTCAAATTATTTTAATTTTATTCATTTTTTATTTATTTTATTTCCTGTAACGGCTGCTGAGCCCCTGAGAAGTCCACGCGGAGCACAGGTTAGGAACCGATGATGTATTATATGTTAGACCAGTGTTTCTCAGTCAAAAACGCACCGCGGACCAATATAATATATAGTTTTCTAATGCGGACCACTAATAATAATTGTTGGTTAATTTTTTGCAAGAAAACAAATATATTTAATGTGCTACTAAATACATTTATTTTATTTGTTGAAAATCACAGAAAGTTTACAGAAAATAAACAAAATATAAATTATTTACATAAAAAATGTGCATAAAAATTAAAAAAAAAAATGAAAAAAATACATAAAAACTTTCGCGGACCACTAAAATTTTTCTGGGGACCACCTGTTGAGAAACACTGACTTATACCAGAGGCAGTGGCGGAGTCAGCGGGAAGTACGGTAGTGGGGGGGCTGTGCTGAAAATTGTTCTGACCCCCAGATATGCTTGGAGAAAATTAAAAAAAAATAGATAAAACTAAGTGCCCGGTTCATTTTTTGAATATTTAGAATTGTGAAAGATGTAAGCGGGTCAAAGGATCGCTTACGGCCTGTTCTCATCTTTTCAAGATGCAAAACCAACATATTTTCATTAATATTTATAACGATAAAAAAAATGGTGCCCCCCTAAATATTCCTGCCCCCCCCCACAGATTTTAGGAGCTAGCGCCGCCACTGACCAGCGGTAGCCATTTTTTCTGTAGCCAGATAAAATTTGATTAGGACGACGAGAGTCGGATATTGTTGAAAATAATGTTAAAAAATCTTAATGTGAGTAATAAAGATTTTCATGTTCATTATTTATTATTTCATCGAAATTTCGAATCAGCTCGCTCAGGGCCGGTCTTACCATTAGGCGATTCTAAGCGACCTCTAGAGGCGCAACGAGATTAAGGCGCCGCAAGGCCATGAAATTATGACTTTTCTGTACACTACAAATTATATTAATATTTTTCTTATATTACCACCCTTGTCGAATTATGTCTTTCCTAGGGGTGCCAAATTATGTTTTACCTAGAGGTGCCGAATTATGTGAGCCACAGTGTAATTGGGACATTTAGTCCTGTTCTGTGGTTATTTGAAAAATAAAAAATAAATAAAAATAAATAAAATTATGTTTCGCCTAGGGGCGCCGAATTATGTCTTGACTAGACGCCAAATACTTTAACGCCGGTCCTGCGCTCTATGGTAATAATGCGTAAATTTTCTTAGTGTATTTTCAGTTGATATTATGCAATAATAAATTCTTCTTCTACTTCTTTGGGCACTGTCAGTCAGGTTGACTTTTGGCCTCACTCACATAAGTCCTTCATCTTAATCTGTTCAGTTTCAGGTCTTTCCATGTTCCCTGTATGTCAATACTTGTTAGATCTTCGGTTAGCTGATCTCTCCATATTTTGCGAGGTCTTCCCACTGGTCAACGGGTATTCAATTTTCCTTCCCATATCTTCCTCAGCATCCTGTCCTCCCTCAGTTCTTTTGTGATACTCGGTCTTGAGTACAGTTCTCGGATATCTTTATTCTTCTCCATTCACCATTAATTTGAATGGGACCAAAGATTCGGCGTAATATTTTATTTTCGAAAACTATGAGGTGTTGTCGACCTCACTTTGTTAAGGTTTATGTTTTGGAGGCATACATAAGTACAAGACGAACTATAACTTGGCATAACCTGGTCTTGGTGTTCCTAGACATGAGTTTCGTTTTGAAGAGGGGACGAAAATGACGAAACTGCAATATATTAAAAAATTGCGGTGCCGTTGTTGGCTTCAATTAAATTTTTATTTATAAAATTTAAATGTATACCCCGCTCTAAAATATAAACTGATTCACGAATGTTCGAGATATTACAACAATTAAATTTAGATAATTCATTTTTTAATTTTAATTTTACAAAGTGAAATTAAATTATTTTGAATAATTGAATAACCCTACCGTTTATGAAGTAGTTAAGAAGCAAATAAATGTCTCTTATGCTTGCGTAGCCTTTTCCACATATATCGAAAAACAATGTGGGGTTTAATCAGGGAGGTTATCTCCCTGGGTTTGATGGTTTAAGATGTTCTTGATTACATGTAATTGATCTAAAGATGCACTATTAACATAATTCCACAATTTACATAATTGTTAATCAGCTGTTTTAACTACCTCACATACACAAACGCAATTGCGCGGTTCAGCGCACTCCCAGACGATTTTGGTGTCTGCAGTGTCTTATGCTGGTACTTGGTGATATAGTGCGGGTTTGCGCCACAAATTTCAACAAATGCACAATATAGGCAAAACATATTTTGCATTGTGCAAGTACTTAAGACGGTAAGACATTACAGCAATGTTTACATAGGTCAATGAGTTATATAATTTACAGCAGTGTTTTTCAACCTTTTCTGACCTGGGACCACCCGAAATTATGTAAATATTGTCTGCGTAAATATCAAGATAATGAGATCAGAGTTTTTTCGAAAAGACGACGTGTGAGCAATTTGGGAAAAATTTTAAACTATAATTGAATGGTAGTATTGAAATTTTTTGGAAAAAAACAGAAGTACAGGATATCAAGGACAATTTCGAATTTTTAAATGGGAACGTATGTCATGTTGGATATCTTTGGATAGAGCTTTTCAACAACTTTTACTTAAATATTTTTTTAATATATTTTACGGTTGACAAAAAACTTTGATATTTTTAAATGACGATTATATTCCCTATAACGACTTGAAAGTAAAGTATTTTTATTTACAAGTGTTCAAAGTGCCTTCCATTTTAATTTAAACATATTCGCATACTTATTCTTGACTTACCTATAGCTCGGAGAGCAATTAAAAAAAATATATAATAAAAAATGTTGCACTTTCAAGTTGTACCTACTTCAAAGTACAACTTGAAAATACTTGAAGTACTTCCAGCGCGAACCATTGTCAGAGAAACCCATCAACCGACACATACAATTGATTTGACCTTGATATAGTCTACTTATATTCTGTTTCTTTGGTTAAAGCGGAACTAGATTTTCAAATCTAGTATTTTTTACCGATTGAATGAAGCTTTTGATCATTTTGTTTACTAAAAGCCCATATACTCATTATAAAGTTAGCCAGTGACCAGAGCCGTAGCAATGTTTTTGGCGCCCTTCGCAAATAAATTAAATTAACTTAAAATAGCGCCCTTTTAATAGACAAGTGAAAATACACGCTAAAAAAAGTCCTCACTTCCAAAATACAAGTGATGACCTAAAAAAGTCTTCGCTTTTGCACTACAAATAATGATCAAAAACAAATAAAAACACACGCTCATGGCGCCTCTGTTTAGACCCCGCGCCCCTGGTACTTGCCCCGATGCCAGGCCGTTACTACGGCTCTGCTAGTGACAACTTAAACGTTTGAAATAGCCTGTAGTTTAAATTAGTTGTCAAGATAAGTACATTATGTATAAAAATAAATAGAATATTTATTTTATTTATGTTATGAAAAGTATATTTTTATAAATATAAATATAAGATACTCGTATTTATAAATATGAATAAAATTTATATCTTGCAAGATTGACTGCATTTTTATTATATTTTCATGTTTAGATCTTGTATGACTTCCCGGCCCCCCAACGAAGACTTCACGGTCCCCCGGTTGAGAAACGCTGATTTCGAAATGAACTACAAGCTTGTCTTACTATATTAAAAGTTATCGAATAATCGAATTATATACAAACATAATAGGCAACAGCTGACATACAATAATAATACTGATAAAGAGAAACATCAATCTTATATTTAGCTACAAATTTATTTTTATTTCCAAAACAGGTTTCCTAGGAACATTCTTAAGATGAGAAAAATCCTAAACCTAGAAAATTCAAAAAGGGGGCGAGCCTGCTACCCAAAAAAGTTTCCATGTTCAGTGGCGGATTTTTGCAAAGACAAAAAAGACAATTGTCTTGGGCCCGTAATTTTCAAGGGCCCAACGAACCCTTCCCCTTTCCCCTTGAACACCTCTACGTTGAGGGCCCGTAAATCAAAAATGTCTTGGGCCCGACGAAGGTTTAATCTGCCACTGTCCATGTTATCTTAATGGGACAAAAAAGGAAGTTTGTTCGATTGCGTTGAAATTCATATGTGGGGGTGTTCGAAACTCCTAAACAGAATACTGTTATTAGTTTTCCAAAATTTTAATTATCTACGCCGATTCGGCACCCGAATGATTGCTTAAAGTTTCAAAATTGTTTTTTATTTACTATCTGCCTGTACCAGTGGTTTTCAACCAGGATTTCGCCGCACCCTGCCGTAAGTATATGAAAGGCGAACTCCGTAGAATTAATACGGCTGCCATACAAAGAAATTGAGAGTAGGGCGCCTTGCATTTTTCATATTTTACATTAGAGTGCCGTCATCTAAAAAAGGTTAAGAACCACTGGTATATTATATAAAAATATGAGTGGGGTATCAAGTGAAAACACGTAGATTAACAATCGAAATTTTGTTTTTGAAAATATATTTTTACGAGATTTTTGCTCAAATTGTGTCGAAAAAGTTTTGTCCCGCACTTTATTTCCCAGAAGGGTCGGAAAATGGGACAAGAAAATAAAGTTTGTTGTAAAGTTGACACTGTTATCAGTTTTCCGAAATCATGATTGTTTACCCCTTTATTACTGCTGAACACAATTCGGTTTTTAGGGTTTCGCAAGCATGTCTCCCTGTACCAGTAGTTTTCACCAGTGCCGGATTACCTAATAGGCAGAGTAGGCAGCCACCTATGAGCCCCGCGTTTTTCAGGGGCCCCGCGACGATTGATCAAAATAATTGATTTGATCTTAATTAATAATATTGTATACAGACAATTTATTATATTTTTAAAGAAAGCTATTCCATTTTAATTCGGTTATAGAAAAAACCTAGAGCAGTGATGGGCGCATAGAATACATGATGTAGACGAGCGTTTCCCAACATTTTTTCATGGTGGACGGCAAGCGACCTAGAAAAAATTCGCGAACCGGCAAACACAAAAAACAACAAATAAAAAATCACATATAATTAGTGAAAAGGGAAACCAATTATTACTAAGCAATTAACAGGTGAAAGATCGAGATTTTCATCTCAAAATTAAGTGGGTTATAACTTATTAGGCGAATAGTTGCATTCTAAAAAAAATCTCGCGGACTTGTGCCGGTCCATAGACCGGCGATTGGGAAACACTGATGTAGACTAATGTAGATTTTACGCGTAAAAATGTCAAGTAAAATATGCCTTTGTTTACGTGTCGAATGTAGAATGTAAACTGTACATGCGCAGTACGTAATAATGTAGTAATGTAATATTTGAAATAATAGAATGGTAATAGTTTAAATTTATTTTAATGTTTATGTTTCTTTCATTTTTATGTAGTTCTAATTACATATATTGTTTCCAAAAATGTTATCTCACAAATCGTATGTTGTTATGGACAATATAAATTACTTGATTTCTGTCAGTATGAACCACTAAATTAAAATTTTGTTTTTTCAGTTGCAAGTAATATAAACGCACAACGCACTTTGAAATTGATATAAATATACTATTATTAATGTAAAATATTATAATTAATATTCCACATTAAAACATATATAATCTGTCTCATTTTGTAATACGAAACTAGATCTGGTTACTTTGGTGACTGTTGTGGTGTAAATAGACTTTTATGGAAACATGTGAACTTGGCTTTTAAATATTTGGTTAAGTTTTATTATATCGAGGTTATATTCACTCTAAAACTATGAATGTCAGATAACAAATTGACATGTCAAAATTGCGATTGACATGTCAAAATTGTGATAGACTTGTCAAATATTTTGAAAGGTGCCACTTCAGAATTACCACCCTAAGATGATATTTTAAATATAAAACATAAAAAATGAAATTTCCCTCTTAGTTTCGTATTACAAAATGAGACAGATAATAGCTGTACGTATTTATATATTACAATTGTATCATGCATACATATATCAGAGTTAGGAAAAATGGTTTTATTAAATTAAATAAAAATTATTACAAAATTCATTTTTATTTTTTGTACTTATACAATTGTAAATAGAAACTTCCACGTACTCCACAGTACATATTTACTACTAACAATCGTAAAAAAAAATGGATAAGTAAATTACAACACATGATAAATCAGTGCCTTTAGATAAATGATTCGAACAGGTTCAAGGAAGAATCACATTATTATAAATCAAGGGAAAGACTGAAGAAATCTTACTATAAATATTGTCTTGAGCTGATAATAAACATGCATAAGTTTTTTAGACCTATCAGATGTCAGCCTATTTCTAATAGGCGTATATATCTGTGCTCAGTTTGAAAATACTCTTTCAATTTGAGCAGAGGAGGCAGAGATTAATAATAATTTAATAGCTAATTTGGACAAACTTGCATGTTCATTTTCTGCAGTACTCCAGGATCAATATTTTTTTGCATAGAGTGTCCGAAAAAGTCCCAATTTGTTCTTGTAATTATACAAATCTTCTAGTCCATTAGCATCAAATTCCTCTAACAAAAACTTTTGTATGTTGTTCTGTTGAGCATGATCTAATAAATTGTTGTCATAAAAAAGGTGTAAGTAATATGCTACCAGAGCACAAATATTTAATGCCATATTTTTACGATATTCTAGATGTGCGTTAAATCTACCTGGAAGATTTAAATTGAGCCAGTTCCATATAGCATCTGCAAGAGAACATGTTGCGTTTTGACAATTATTTATTAATTGGCAAACAGGATCGAAAAATTCAATATTCTCTTTCACATCTTTTATAAAAGATTCATCAAAGATTAACCTGGTTACTTCAGGCTTCACGTTTGTTTGAAGAAAAGTATGCATTTCGATATGAGCACCATCGAGTTCCATCTTATGTCCACCCTTACTGATCATGTATTTCCCAAAGTCGTTTTATTAAAACTCTTATTACAGTAATTTTATTTGCTGTAAGTTCTTGATCTAAAATATCTTTAGCTAGTAAGTTGGCTGTATGAGAATTGCAGTTACTATGCCAAACAACGGAATTAAGAATATTGCACATCCTTATCATATAGCTTGCATTATCCGCCACTACGGCATAAATATTTGTATTGCACATTTCTTTAGCTAAAGAAATGCATGTCGTAACAATTTTTGATAATTTTTCTCCCGTTTCTGGTTCACCAGATAAATCTGGTTACCCAGGCATCGATAAATGTTTGACAACCATTAGAGCAATGCAACATTGCTACGACAGTTTTTGCATTACTGGAAGAATTTTTCCAGCCATCAAACTTTTATTATTAAATGTACTGTCCATTATTTTCTATCACTTTGGACAAACGAAGTCTATTAGAAACTAATAGGCTTATTCTGTACTTTCTTACAACCATAGTATATAAAAATATTGTCCAAACTTCTATATATTTTTATTTATTTAACTACATTATTTCTATATAAATCAGGGGGATAATGAGGAAGACAGAGAGAGAAGAATTTGTCAATAAGTCATAATTTACGTCTTGCATTCATACTAAGAATATTAACAAGAATAAAGGTAATACATCGGCAAATACTTAGACGTTTTTATCGCATTTATTACACTCGACCAAACAATATTGCAAACCAATAACCGTGTTGAACGGTGGGAGAACTGACAACTGACCGACCTGTTGTCTCGGGGACACGTTTACTTAGCCGGTTCACTGAGCCGGCTCAGCAAACTGAACGACCCTCCTACATTTAAAGGAAGTTTCAGCCAAAAATAAAGTCAGATAATGCATTATTTAAATCTTCTATTTTACTTTCATTTAAAATATCAAAGAAATGTGTAAGTTTCTTTGGTTTAGATTTCTGTACGAGACTAAGACTTTCAGTACAACTGCTATCACCTGAAGCACCACATATATTAGAAGCCGATCTACTAGATGATGATGATGGACATGGGTCAGATGATGATGGGCATGGGTCCAGATATTCCAAACTCGGAACAGATTCAATTAGAGTGATACTTCCATTGTCACATTCATTAGCAGGTAAAATATTTAAGCCGGGTACTTCATATATTGAATCAAATATTGTCACAGTTTCATTTTGACAATACTGCGGTTTCTATTTGTTTGCTGACAGACATTTCTAAAATACAAGAACATACACAAAATTAGACTACTTAATCATTTTACATAATAAAAAATAAATAGCATTTCTTACCTGTTTGATTTAAGCCTGTTTTCACCAGTGTTTTGCAATTCCTTTTTTATTTAAGTTTACATCCTGTCACGTACTTTTTATTTTCTTTTAAAATTAAAAAATCAAGTGATTTATAATTTTTTATTGGTCTGCCACTTCTGTCAGCCATTTTTAAAATCGTAATTGCTCGAAGCTATTAAGTATATTTATGCTAATATAAAATTAATACGCAATACAATTTCAATATACATGTAGTTAGCAGTTGTTGTAATCAGGAAGGATCAGGAAGCTGCCAAAAATATTAAATTTGAGTTCTTTACTTCTTCTTCTACTTAAAACTGGCGGTATTTTATTTTTTAAACTTTACATAACCTCATTTTTCATTAATCTACGTGTCTATGGTAAATTTATACGTAGACGTAAAAAAATGAAGTTTACGCGTAGACGCACATCTCTGACAGAGCCATATACACGTGAACAGCGGGATTCAATTCAATTTTCTATTAAATATTTGTCTTATTTCATCTAGCGGGCCAAATTGGATGTTGTCGTGGGCTAGTACCATCTTGCGGGTTTTGCCACCCCTGACTAAGACTTTAATTGGGAAATTATCTTAAATATTGTAAGTTATTATGTATACTCTATGGTACGTTAGGGGACGTACCAAATCTATTTGTGGATTGTGAATTATTCTATACGTCCTATCATTTATGCTACGTAGCAAATTTATGTATTGAAATCAGTGGCGGCTCGCCCATAAGGGTTGCACTGCTCCAGACCTCCCACCAAAATGAAAACATTTTAAATTTATTATAGCTATTACATTACTATACAATTATTATACAAAAACATGTTTTGTTCGTTCATAGCATATTTATTTTTGTATTGTAGGTACCTCGAAATGTGCTCTGTATGTGTGTATTGTATGAATCGATGTGAATGCCAAGACAGGACTGCAGTCTGTGCATGCCGGGTCAAACTGCACGGTGAGTGTATTGTGTAGGTGGGGGAACACCTGAAATATGTTTTTGTGATATGTTTATCGTGGCCTGCGAACATTGCAGTCCGCACTACGTATTTTATTTATAATTGTGTCTTATTATGTTTAACAAATTTTAAAAGGTAAGATTTTTGTAGTTAAATACTATATTTAATTTTAATTACACCTTT
The DNA here is from genome assembly GCA_963971575.1 of Liopterus haemorrhoidalis. Taxonomy (NCBI): domain Eukaryota; kingdom Metazoa; phylum Arthropoda; class Insecta; order Coleoptera; family Dytiscidae; genus Liopterus; species Liopterus haemorrhoidalis. Next base: position 36,406,811 of record OZ020612.1, on the reverse strand, counting down.
AAAGAAATGAACGAAGCAAAAAATTCAGTGATGTATTTGCAAAATATCAATTTTGCACGACTGGAGTTTCAAGAAAAAACTTAAATTAAATCTTTGGGACGGTTAACTCCAGATTTAAATATTTGTCAGGTGTCCCAAAGTCGTTTAAATAATTATCACCGAAAATTTAATTACGGAATTTATATGAAGCTGAAATATGTTTAAATAAATGTGATATGTCAATAAAAATGCAGTTTTTTTCAACTCGTACTTATTTTTTATTATAATTTTTTTCAGCCCTCCCACAAAAATCTTCCACGAGCCGCCACTGATTGAAATTAAAATTATGAAGATTTAACGCAATTACAGTGTTACATTGATAACTGGCACTGCACACATATTTACTATCTACATTTATTTAAATATTATTTAAATCATGTATAGGTATTTATGTTGCAATATTTTCATAATTTGTACTTTAATTTATGTGGTCCACACATCGAGTTGAACAACTTTTACATCGCATTGTAGAGATAGCTTGGCTAGGGGTTTCAGATTCATCGTGGGACTAACCTATGTTTGAATCCTCCAAAGTAATTATTTGTGGGCCTGAATTTCACCTGTTACCAACTTTGTGCTACTCTTCCTTTGTGTAAGACTCCTAGAGCAGCCCCTAGGAGTAGAAGAGTCTGTATACCTTCCATTTCCTAAAGGTCGTGTCTTCATCAGCCAGCTCAACTCCATGGCTTCGTATCAAATTTATTTTTTATTATATTAAATTTACTTCGTATCAATATTTCTCCGCAATTACGACGCTTTGCGTCATCACATTTTCGATATTGTCGATGGTCCTTTTTTTTGGCGTCATGCGTCAATAAAAAAATATAATGACCGTAGTTAGTAGTCGAATATATTTCAAAAACTAAAATAAGCACTTTTGATAAACCAAAAAGGGAGGAGCCCTTTTTGGTTTATTCAGAAAAGGTATTATTAGAATCCATACAAAGTCAACATAATCGATAGAGAATCAAGTTATAAAAAAACCTATACCTGTATAATAAAATTTGATGGCCAAGTTCTCCTGGATTACGTGTCTTACCGGAACGTTCGCTGCCCTGTTACCCCGTATGTTTATCCCGTACTACAGTGTTATAAATGCATAAGGTTAGGTCATATTAGCAAACAGTGTAGATGAATGCATAGGTGCCGTAAATATGGCGGAAAGCACGACGTTAAAAACTGTGCTTACATTTTTGAAGCTTCTTATATTTTATGTAAAAATAAAAAACATAGTTCCGCTAGTAAAGAATTTATAGAATACAAAAATGCAAAAATAAAAAAAATAAAAGAAATTTTTGACTATCGAGGTAAGGCGTTTGAAGACTCTTAACATCAAATCAAACATAGCAACGGTAATTCATATGCTGAAGTACAACTAAGTGATAAATCGCAATTTCCTAATCTTTCACAAAAGGTATCATATCATAGGAACCATAACTTTATCCAAATTCAATATCCTTTCAAAAACACGTTATACAGTCATGTAATAATCACATGCCTCTACAAGAATTATATTGTCACATGGGTGGTTAGATGGAAATGCAACTCCTGGTTTTAACAATACAATTTATTAAGTATATATCCAATTTTCAATGTAACTGTATGAATTTGTCCATGGCGTTGGGGAAGTCTTCGGCCCACCTCGTGTTGGCCGCAATCGTCTTGGACCCATCTCCGAGGCTGAGGTTGCCCATCAAGGAGTCGAGAAGCCTGGAGAAGTCTTCTCCCTCTCACATGGTACTGCTGCTTGGCTCACCAGATGTATTGGTATATGGCGTCGGTATCTTGGTCGTCACCGTGTTGAATGGAATTTGTAGAGGAGTTGGCTAGGTTCCTCTACCCGGATTCTGTACGACATCCATGTACTTATTATTATTATTATTATTATTATTATTTATTTAAAAGAACTGAAGCCAATGGCTTGTAAAGTTCTTGTAGAAAAATTACAATAATTTCACATTTTTGTGATACAGAAAAGTTGAAAGAAACAAAACAATCTGATAAAAAAAAACTAAAATCAAACAATAACAAATATAAAAATGTACAAAAACAGAAATTTTCAGTTTATGGGGATAGTAGCAACTGATTGTAATGGTCCAGTCTATTTTTAAAATTGTTCACACTTGGGGCAGACACTACACTTCCAGGTAGATTGTTCCAGTCATTAAACACTCGGTTTGAAAGAAACTTGGCCTGAACGTTCTTACGGAACTTGACATAACTTTAACGAATGTCCACGTAAACGAGAGTCTACATAAAGTACAAACAAACCAGTAAGATCAGCATCAAAATTCCGATGGAGTACACGGTAGGTAGTTATAAGATCACCACGACTTCTGCGGTTTTCCAGTTTGGGCAAATTAAGTCTTCGAAGTCTCTCATCATAGGGAAGTCTGTTGAAACCAAATGGTAAGCGCGTAGCACGTCTCTGGACTCTTTCCATAATGTCAATATCTTTTCTAAGACTTGGTGACCAAACAGAAACGGCAAATTCTAGATGTGGGCGAATATATGTGGTAAACATTTTGCGTACTAATACAGGAGACGGCCTATACTTCTGATTGCCCTGGTTTCGATATTCATTCGTCATGACAAATATTACCATATTACGAAAATGCAGCGTGTACCCTACGTAAGGGGGTAATATATGCTAGACACTGACAAATAGTTTTTTTAATCAAACAGCTGAACGTCACAATGTCTAGTTGTCGCAATCCTGACCTAGAATTACCTTTGTGATAATATTTTAAAGCAGCTAACAAACATTCAACTCCTGTCTACGGCAATAAGAATTCTAGTAATACGGAGTCCATTTAAATGTCAATTCGTTAACAGATATAATCACTACTATGTGATACATGATGTACTGTTGCAAATCATCTCTAAAGGAAATATTGCACTATCCGCGTTAGACATAGGAAAAATAGTAAGCTAAAAATTAAACAACAGATCTAAGTTTTTGTTCTGCGGACATACTTAGCTTAATCTCATGGCAGGTAATAAAAGACGGATGTGCTTCAAACCACTACCCAATACTTATTCAAATTAATTTAAAACAGGACTCCCACTTAATAAGTTTACTCAAGTATAATTCTAACAAGAAAACGGAGATGGCAGCATAAAAGTAAAATGTAAATTAATAAATAAATAAAATGTGTAAATAAATAAACAAAATTATTAAATAAATTTATGAAATTAATAAAAAAAATATACGCAATCTAAATTTAATTTTCAATCTGTAAAAACTATAATATCCATATTACTCTTATAATCGGCTAAACCCTACAGTGATTGTTTCCTGAATTGTAGTAAGGCAGCACCCAGCTTTAGTCCTGTAGGTGATGCAAGTTGTATTGGTGTTATGGATTATATTACCATAAATTCTCAATAAATTATAAATTTAAAAATTACAGTCATAAACAGCGGTTTGTATGTAAGCCCAGCAGATATGATGGGCTGGTTCGAATAAAATACCCAGAATAAAGCCCTGCCAACCAACTTAGAGGAGAAATACCTTGTCAATAAATAAATATTGATGAAGTTGACCACCGACTCCGAAGGAGGAAGAGAGCTTTAAGCTTCAACGACAGACAAGACATATAATTCAATTTCATTTCAACTACTCCAATGCCTAACCCATAGTGGGTGGTTGCAAACAGCGTCTGCAGCCAGAATTGGCGACTAATTGATCCATGCGCCAACACGCAGGGCAATCGTGACGTTTCAATCTGCCAAATCTCCTTAATTTATATTTCGATGTTAATGTCAAGTTTAAATCAAGCAATACCCCAGTTTTATAAGATAAGTTATAAAACCGGGACATTGACAGTTGTCACGTATAATGCTAAAACTTTATTTTCAGAAGAAAAGCTTTTATAAGTAGAGGAAGAACTTAAACATATTATATAGGATTATAGTAGATGTCAGTGAAGTGAGAAGGCGCGGCGAAGAATTAACAACTTTCAAGTCAGTTAACATCTTTTATTATGTTGGAGAAAGATAAATTAGTCAGTGGAGTAAGTTTCTTCTTAAACAAAATGCATGCAAACAATGTAACTTCGGTCAAAAGTATATCTTCAAGAGTAATATATATGACTCTTTCTCTAAATATAAGATATAGCATGAAAATCGTGCAGGTCTATGCACCAACTACATATCATGACGATGAAGAAATTGACACTATGACGACATTTCTACAGCTATAAATGAGAAAAAATGCCACTTCACTACACATTGTGGGGTCATTAATCCGAAGATCGGTTTAAATAAAATTAAGTTTGGACCAGCAACTATGGAAGTGGAGATTTGAACGACAAAGGCACAGACCTCGTAAATTCTTATCGTGTATCTCTTTATATTTCATGAACACCTTCTTATATCAAAAAATAAATTGTAAATGGACCTGGATTAGCCCGGACAGCAAAACAAGAAGTTAAATCGATTATTTAAGCTCCGGAAAAAAACATAAAATAACCGAAGTCACAGTTTTGATCAGTTTCTCTATAGGTAAATGTCATCGCTTGTTGATAGCCACAGTAAAATAAATCTTGGCAAAAGAAAAATCTAAAATCACCAGTCAAAAACGCTGCTACGGATGGGAGCACCCAGTAGACGAGGAGAGTTTTAGAAATGAGATCAATGAAAACTTGAATATACTGGATGCCTTAAATATAGATGTGAGTGAGCAAATAGAATATATTACCTCCATAATTAAAAAAGCTGTAAACAAATGTAGTCCTAGACAAATAGACAAAAATGAAAAGATTGGCTTTAACACCAGGAAATTAATAGAAGAAAGAAAATCGTTGAGAAACACAGGAAACACTTATTTTTCACAGTAAAGCTGCTTAAATAATAGATAAACAAAGATATAAGGAAATAAATTAGAAAGTTAAATTCCGACTTGATCCATAATGCAATAGAGTAAAATTGCAACATGAAAGTCTTGAGAATACAACTGAGAACCATGCAAGGAGACCTAACAAATGATCCAGTAGACATTTTAAAAATTGTGAAAGATTTCTGTACAAGTCTATACAAAAGTCGAGTACAAATTTTGACATCCATAGTTTCTCAACAGGCTCAAAGACAGTAATATATCAAGATTCTGAAGACATCCCAAAGATAACGTTAGCAGACATATAAACACTCTGGAGCATGAAATGCAACAAAGCACCAGGAAAAGATGACTTGACAGTAGAAGTAATAAAACTAGGCGGCGATAAATTGCTGGAACTCATAAAAACCTTGTTCAATACATGTCTTCAAATAGGTACTGTATCGGCCCAATGGAATGAGGCGTTAACAATTCTGCTACATAATAAAGGAGACATATTCCAACTGAAAAATTACAGATCTATCCGCCTAGTGAGCCACTTTTATAAACTATTTACAAACAGGCTTACAACGAAATTAGATTCCTACCAACACGTGAAACAAGCTGGTTTTAGAGTAGGGTTCGGTGCAAACGACCATCTACAAACTGTCAAAATCCTGATTGAAAAATGTATTGAATATAATGTACACTGGTACTGATATTCGTCGACTTCGAAAAAGCTTATGATACTGGTGAACTATGATCAATCAGCATTAACGATTGCAGAATAGATTATCGCTACAACCAGATAATAATGTACATCAACACTAAAGCAACAGCTAGTTTTGTACTTCATGACAGATTCAAAAGTAATCGAAATTGAACTAGGAGTAAGACAGGGAGATACAAATTCCCTGAAACTGTTTATTTCAATTTTAGAGTACCTATTCAAAAGTCTATTCTGGGAAAAAAAGGAGATTCAAATAAATGATGTGAGGCTAAATCACCCGAGATTCATCGATGATATTTTTCTCGTGTCAGACTGCGTTCAAGATGCATTCCAAATGCTGCAGGAACTAAATAATGCAGCTAAAAACGTAGAGCTGAAGATAAATAAACCTTAATTATGACAGACCTTGTATTGAGCGAGGCGCTGAAAATCGACAATGCCAATATTGAACAGGTTGATGCTTACAAGTATCTTGGGCACTAAATACGAAATGACAAAGACAATCAACTTTTCGAAATCTTCAAGAGAATAACACAAGGATGGGAAGCATTTGGTAAACTACGAAGCATTTTTAAAAATGATATCCCAATGTCCATCTTACGGGGCGAAAACCCTAACACTGACTAAAGCTTCTGCTAAAAAGCTTCAAGTAACCCAAAGGGCCATGGAACGAGCTATGCTCGGTATAACGTTGAGGGACAAAATACCAAATGCTGAAATTCGGCAACAGATGAAACTAGCCGACATCCTTGTAAAAGTAGCTGGAATGAACTGGAATGGGCAGACCATCTAGCTAGAACAACAGACGACAGATGGACCAACCGCATTTTCGAGTGGAGACCAGAGTAGATAAACGTAGCCGAGGAAAACCGCCCACTCGCTGGATTCATGACCTAAAGCGTATATGTGCAAACTAACTACAAGACGCTCAAGTCAGAGAAAATTGGCCCTATATCCAGCAGCGGATTCGAACGGCTGAAGGATGATGAAAGGCTAGTAACTTTATATACTGACAACCACATACTTGACTATAATAATTTTATTAAAATCGTTAATGAATCAGCGGCTGTGGCCATTCCTATATTTCAAGAGAAACTTATTAACACCTATGAAACTAAGTCATGTTGGGATGACAAGTGTGAAAAAGCAGAATATCAACTGAAAAAAGCATACAAACAGTAAAAAACTTTTTCAACCTACGATAATTTTATTATGTGTCAAAAATTAACTGCCCAAGCAAAAAAATTATTCAAATAAAAAAAAAAAAAAGATCTGCGTTGAAAAAATATGTCTCTAGTTTGACTTAAGATACGCCTATCAACGACATTTGGAAACTAATTATGTCAATTGATTGTGGCATCAGATTTAAAAACAAAATAAGACAGCCGCCCAATCGTTCCGTCATGGAGGAGTTAAACGCTGTTATGAAAAATAACAATTTTACATCTCCTGGCTGAGATCTGATTAAATACCCAATGCTATTTAATTTACCAGTAAATATAAATATTATCCTATTAAACATTTTTAATTGAATATATACATAGCAGGCGAAACAATTCCAGACTGGAATAATTACTTTATTGTCCCGCTCCTTAAACTTAATAAGGCTCCAGACTCTTCGAATTCGTATCGTCCTATAGCACTGACTTCAAGTGTCGCAAAAACTTATGGAAGATTAATTAAAGTCAGATTAGAGTATTGAACTGAACATAATAAAATAAAATCTTCCCTAATGGTTTCTTTGGCTTCAGAAAAGGTGTAAGCTGCGTTGATAACGTATCTGTTCTAACCTGAGATATTTATAAATATATTTCCAATAACAACTATTTAAGTGTTGAAAAAATAATAAAATTAAACATTCCTCAAAACATATTATCATCAATAATCTCACCAACTTGACGCAGGAAAATACTTTTACCGTGGGAAAATGGGCCTTGAAGCGAAAGATCTCACAAGAATTAGCACAGGGCATCGTGCTTTTCCCTTCGCTCTTCAATTTACATAGTTTGCTTATATATTGCTGAACCAATGTTAAAACAAATCCTAGAATCTGGTGGTTCTAATGATAATAATGGAGAGCCAGATTTAGACGAGATACAAAATAGTAATGAAAACATTAATTTAATCGAAAATTAGGTAGAAAATGATGAAATTACAAATATCACAGTGGATATATAATCAAGGACTAACAATGTCAGAAAATAAAACAGTAGTCACTATTTTTTGCAGTCATAATATTAATATCAATTAAGATAAAATAACAATAAACAATTTTAAGTTTAACTGTAGTAGAATAGTAAAATATCGAGGTGTCACATTAGATTTAAAACTCAACTTCAAACATTATATAAACAATGTAGTGAAAAAATGTGAAAAAATATATAAATATTCTTCGTCTAATCAATAGTAAATCCTGGCGCGCTGATAAAACTATCTCACTCCTTCTTCTTCTTCTTAGAGTGCCGATGCTCGATGCTCTGAATTGACAAGTTCGTACTGAACATATTCGATGCTCTGAACTGACAAATTCGTACTGAACATATTCCGAGCGTAGGCGATTTCCCCGCATACAGTTGTGTTGTGTGTGTTGCCTGTATATAACACAATCGTATGGGACCTACAATTTATTATCGTGGAATCCGAACCACTAATTATTTTGGGGAAACTGTACTAGGGCTTTTACCTCGGTGGTTGCCCGCTGCCTTCCGAGGGAGAAACGGTCGGAAAAATGTAAGGTGTTTTTCCGGTACCGGGGAATGAACCCGGGCCCAGTCGCTCACTAGTCCACACACTAACTAACTGAGCCACGACCGTTCTCCTATAAAATAAAAATAAGATCAATCATAGATTACGCATGTATTATTTATAAAGTATCTTCCGACTCGATTCTCTAAAATTTAAATATTGTACAAAATAAGTCACTCAGGATCTGCCTGAATGCCCTTAAGTCAACGCCTGTGCACAGCTTAAAAGTGGAATGCTGCGAACCACCTCTACATATCAGTAGAAAAATATGACCGAAAAAAATCTTTATTTCCAAAATAATTATAAGCAGCCACCCACTAAATTAAAATTAGTTGACCTAATGATGGAATGCCTCCCAAACAGTTACTATAGTTACACCCGAAGTAACCCAAGATTAATTAAATCAACAATAGCCACATCTTTCTCCGTTATCTTTCGTCACTTCAATATTCATACTAAAAATTGATCTATCTGAGGATTGAGATAGATCAATTTTTTTCAATTAAATAGAATGATTTAAAAAAAAATCATTTATAAGAAAAATCCCAATGCACAGATGATATTCACAGACGAGTCCAACACCAACGAAGACATAGGTTTTGCAATCTATAACTACACAGTTAATTATTCTGAATCTTACAAAGTGACAATATATCCATCATTAATTTGGAAATGTTAGTCATAACAAAGGTCCTAGAATACGCAATAAGAAACGAATTCAAGAACAAAAACATCATAGTTGCATCGAACACTTAAAGTGCCCTAAAAAAATTAAAATTCCCTGGAATGTCAAACCATTCCCCATTATTATAAAGTATAATTGACAATTTTAATTGGACAATAAACAAATATAAGAACAATATAAAAATAATATAATAAATGAAACTGTTGACAACTTATCAAAAGTGGCCATACAAAATGGTCTTCTAATACAGCTCCCAAATACTCCTGAGGAGTAACTAAATTTTGGAAAAACAACTATATTAAATAAACGGTAGGAAAAATTTTGCAAAATAAATATTTTAAAGGGCAAGATACAGTTCAAAATAAATAATGTCATTAAAAAGAAATCATGGCTTGTTTATTTACAATCTTTCCCTCTAAAATATAGTCAAAATATGTAGGTTGAGATTCGACCACACCAGCTGTCCTGCTCATTTACAACGGATGAAGATAATTGAAAACGGTGACTGTGTGTCATACAATAAGCCTACAGATCCAAAATACACAATTTGGTCTTGTAGTTTATGCGCGTACGTAACCCTCAGAGGAACTACTAATAAAGAGGGTATCGCGCATTCATACTCATGTAAAACATCGTAACCAGAGAGATTGACAAAGAAAAATATAAAAATGCGTATATTCTATCTCAAACTAAAGTCGACATGCGCACAAAACGTGTTTTCAGTCGGTAATTTAGGTCATCTATGGTAATAAACGTCATTCTGTCTCGGAGGAACCGATGTCATTGGTTCAAATTCTTTGCGCATTTCGACTTTAGTTTGAGACAGATGATAAGGACTGACCAAAACAACGGTCAGTCCCTCAGGTTACGCAAAATTAACGTTATGCCTTCTCTATTAGTAGTTCCTTTGAGAAATATTCTCACAATATCCACATGGACTTTGTTGTGGTTTTATATTGTATATCATAGTTTCACCCTATTTTATAAGATTTGTACAAATATTGTATTTACTATTTACTCAGTGTACTTCACATATTATATTCTTCACGATATTATGTATTTCACATGCAGGCTCGATAATGAATATTAGATATTTGAAACTCATCGCCACATACCAAACTGTTTAAATTATTCTTATACCTACATCCCGACTACCAATACTGAACCTCTAGGTTCATATACTTCTTACTACTTAAACAATGTGAATTAGAATAAAATAATTTAATTACAAATTTGATATCTGAAGGTATATCGTTACCAACCAATATCCACATTGTATTGAGCCAAAACAATAAAAATATTTATGAAACTTATTTGACAAATATTAAAATTTAGAAATTATCATTATTTTTGATCCTACGATAAGCTACGAAAATTATCAACAAAAGCATGTATAATGATTTAATTAGGAAATCATATTCATTAATTAACTGAAAATCTCTATTGTAAAACCCCCCCATGGCCCCAATCCAAACAGTGTCACCAAAGTCCTGCCGTGACGGGCCTCACTGGCAAACTCTTCATTCCTCTCTACGTCCCTTCGTGATAAATCCTAAAACGACTTCATCAAATTTAGATTAGGAGATAACAAATTAATTGAAGTTGGAAAATGAGAAATCTAGAAGCCATAATTTTGTAAATAAAAAATAAATAAAAATAATAATCGTTGATGAAATATGCATCCATCACTACACACCAGAAATGAAAGAAGAGTCAAAACAGTGAATTACTCCTGCTGAACGTGCTCCGAAATTCAAAAAGGGTTTACTCGGTCGAAAAAGTCATGGCCACGATTTTCTGGGACTCGTAAGACTCTTCTTCATCGACTATCTGAAAAAGGGGAAAACGATCACAGGACAATATTATGCCGCATTATTGGATGAAAAAGCGGACCCATTTGGCGATGGAAAAGCATCAGCGGACAAGTCTGCAATTGTAAAGGCCAAATTGGTCGAATTGCGCTACGAACTGCTACCTCATCCACTTTATTCTCCAGATTTGGCCTCTGCAACTTATTTTCTTTCTAAACATGAAGAAATAGCTCGCTGGGAAAATATTCGCATCGAATGAGTTGCTCATCTCTGAAACACATCCCTATTTTGCAGAGATAGAAAAATTGTACTTTTTGAGCGGCCTAAAGAAGTTAGAATATCGTCGAGTAAAATGTATTGAGCTAAAAGGAGACTGTTGGAGAATAAGTCACATTTTGGTAAAAAAAAAACTTTCATTTCAAAGTCACTGACTTATCAAAAACAACAAAAGTAAAACTTGTATAGCGTTCTTATGTGACACGCCCTTAAGAATACTTCAGTATTGTGGTAATTCTTTCCAATCCTTTCTTTTTTTTTTTCTTAATAGAATAAATCGGTTCTGAATAGCATTAATAGTTGCCAATACACAATTTTTTAATGCCCTGATAAAAAAAATAAATAAATAAATAAAATAATAATAAATAATAATTTATTGATCCATAGGTATATTAATTACCGTATTTTTCGGACCACAAGACAATAATTCGGGCGATAAGACGCACCCCAAATTTATGAGACAATTTTTAGAAAGAATATTTATTATTACAATAACTTGTTCCAGCAACCCTCTGTACTATCACTCGTCTCGTTAATGTCATTGTTCGTATTATTTTCGTCTGAACTACTGTAGTCAATCTCTTCAAAAACCAAGTCATCTTCGATACTATTCAATGCGTTGCTTATACCGAATTTTTTAAAAGACTTTATAATCGTCTTTTCTTTTACAGCTTCCCATGATTTTTTTACCCAAGTACTTTTGAAATTGCCCATTTCATCCGTTACTGTAACATCGTGATTTGGCGTTATCATTCGTTTGTTAAACTCTTCCCGCATAAAATTATTAAATGGTTTATAAAGGCCTCCAGAAATTACTAATTCTGTATTCATTTCTATTATATTTTCTTGGTTGATTCTGTTTTATGCGCTCCGAATTGATTCCACACAAATATCTCACACTTTTGAAACAACGCACCTACACATATCTTCGGACCATAAGTCGCGCTCCAATTGTGAGTCGATTTTTCTGTGTGAAAAGGTGCGTCTTATGGTCCGAAAAATACGGTAACACTTTCTTTTTGAATAGAATAGAATAGAACAGAATAGTATTTATTGACAGTTAGAACATACATAATATGCATACTGCATGTCATAAGTTACAATGTACATTATGTTTATAAAGGAAATAAATTAAAGTTATAACTAAAATAGTACATACGTACATTAAATCTAAAACAAACTATAATATAATATATACTTATACTATACCAATACAAATATACAAAACTTAATGAGAATTAGTATATAATTATAATTACAATTATAATTACATACATTGAATCTGTTGGTATTCATTTTAAATTTGTTTGAAGATAATCTTCAATGCTGTAGAAACAGTACCGTTGTAGCATTTTTTCACAGAGTGTTTGAACTTTGTGAATGGAAGTTGTTTAATATGCTCTGGTAGATGATTATACAGAAGAGGGCCCCAATAGTCTGGACTTTGCTTATTTTTATTGAGACGAACAAGTTGTGTAACTAATTTGGCTTTGTTTCTAGTATTGTGACTGTGTGTATTTTCATGTTTGGTACATCTATTAGGATTTTTTTTGACGTATAATAAGCATTCATGAATATATATAGACTGAAAAGGTAATACTTTCAAGTTTGTAAAAGTTGATTTACAGTGTTCCCTGTAACTGAAATGTGTCATGATTTGCATTGCTTTTTTTTTAATCTTGAATATGGTTGAAATAAGCTATTTTGATGGCTTCAAAAGTTGCCAATCTTATTAAATTGCGCAAAATGAAAAGTACACAGGATAATTTACTTGCCAATTTAGCTATGTGCTCCTTCCAATTTAAGGTTGTATCTAAATGTAGACCAAGGAAATTAATTTTGCATTCGCTATTTTCCATTAAAATTTTACTTGTAAAAATTATATTTTCAGTTTTCTCAATATTTATTTTTAATTTGTTAGCTGTAAATCACTCCTTAGCCCGTGAAATGGTACTTTTAGCCTGATCTGTTGCTGATTGTAAGCTATTTGATAAAATGTAGTATCATCCGTAAATAGAACTATTTTGGAAGATGTTATGTTTGCAAGTAAGTCGTTTATATATAGTACAAATAGAATTGGTCCAATAATAGACCCCTGTGGAACCCCGTAATGTACAAGGACTACTTCAGAAAATTCTCCATTGACGTAAACTGACTGCATCCTATTACTTAAGTATGAGGCGATCAGCTGATTTGTTATGCCTCGGACTCCATAGTGTTGAAGTTTATGCAATAGAGAATATCATGCGATATGCAGTCAAAGGCCTTTGACAAGTCACAAAAGGTGGATACGATATAATGACCCCGTTCTATTTGTTTATATACAGTATTATTAATTACTCGAGTGTTGTTCTCAGCATCATCTATTATAACGTCTCGTGATACAATTAATTTTGTAGATTGCACATCCCTTAACTTATATACATTTAGTTCATAACCAACTAATATACTTTTATTTGATTTTATATCAAATTTGCAATTTTTAATTTTATTTTGTGCGTATACAGGTGAACCAAAAATAATTAAGATATTTTAAATTAAATTTGTGCCTGCCTATTCCACAATTCATATTATAGTGCGTTCAAAGGTGAGTTTGCAGTACAGGGCATATGGAGTACTTTTTCATACTCTCTAATGGGTTTACACAATGACGCTATCCTTTTCTTGCTTGTCGACGTTGCCAGCTCTAAAACGCGCTGATCTGTGAAGACGCAGTATTCTACAAATGGCCATTTGTTTTTGTTGAGTGTTATTTTGAGTTTTATAAGAGTTGATTTTTGTAAATCATACGAGTTTTTCATATTAGTATAATTGACACATTTGACACTTTTACAACATTTGGCAACACCGCTCCCATTTGCCATAAGAGCTATACTGCAAACTCACCTTTGAACGCATTATAGATTAGATTGGATAACACTTTATTTAGCATTATTTTGCTACATAAACAAATATTAATACTATGTAAATATAATTGCATATAAAATATTTAAAAGTAAATCTAAACAGTTAATATTTCACACTTAATCTAAAGTATATAGTTATAACATTCAAATAGAAAAATAAATAAATAAATAAATAATAATAATAATAATAATAAAACATTTACTTATTTTTCTAAAAAATTTCAGTTTCAATTTAAATTGTCTTATATTACATTTTTCTCTTATACTATCTGGTAACTATAAATTATAACTACATTAAAAAATAAATAAATCTGTGCTGCTTTACTGTTTTTACTCCAATGTAAAAGAATTTTTATTTCTAGTATTATAATTATGTACATCTTTGAATACTTTTAAAAAGTTATTGAAATATTTTGGTACTAATCCAATTTTAATCTTATGAATAAAAATTAATGAACTAATTTCTAATGGATTTTCAAATTCTAACCACCCTAATTTACTTAACATTGTTTTTATATGCGTGTATTTGTTACATTTTAATATGGTTCGCATGCCTCTATTTTGTAAGATTTACAGTTTTTTTAGTTCCGCTGGATTTTTGTATTTGCTAAATATAGTATAGTTTCTGCAAAATTTAAATGCGGTACAATGATTTTGTTATATACATTTTTGCGAGCTCAGTAAAATAAATGCTTACTACATCTGTTAAACTATCTTTTTAGATTTTTTTTTTTTTACAAATATAATCTACGTGTTCACTAAGTTTTAATTTGTTATCTATCAAAATTCCCAAATATTTATAAGTTTTCACTATTTCTATTTTAGAATTTTCTACATATATTTTAATACCTTCAATGTTCTCTCTTATGTGCACATTACCAAATATCATTGCTTTTGTTTTGTTTGTATTCAATTTCAATTTATTGTAATTTAACTATTTTTCTACCAGCGTAACATCTCACATCTAACAACGCAAAAAGATGAAATATAATCATTTCTTGTAAAGCTCTTATATAATAACAGTACAGAAAAACCCTAACTAACAAATACCTGGAAAAATTGGGGAATAAACCAAATCTGTTTGTTCATTGAGGACCGGTGCGCCCTGCCTCAGATGTTTAAAGATTTCCAGGGATTCAAGCAGATTTAGTCCGCCTCCTCCTGTCGGTTGTTGGCGTTTAATGGCAGAAGTTGTGTTTGTTGGATCCGTGGCAAACCACTCCATTGCTTTGCCCTGACTGCGTAGGTCCAGGAGTCTGTGCAGTGTGACTTTGTTGCGGGTATCTCTTATGATGGCCACAAGTTTACCGCGCTGTAATGCCGAGATGTTGTTGGCGCCAGACTGCAGATGAGGGACGTTCTTGTCGAACCACCAGGTGACATCCAGGTGTCTGGATTCCAGCCTAGCGGAGGACCATATCATGCGCAACTCGTCGGTTCTTCCGCCAAATGGAGCTCCATTGTCTCCCGACAGGTATCTCCCCATTGTCTCGTCCGAGGGATCTTCTCTAGTACGGTACGAGACTAAAGCTTGCAGGTGCCGGATCGCAAGGTCGCAGATACTCGGATCTCGCGAGCTCAGCAGTTTGAATGCTGAGTCTATAAGAGCGAGATCCGATAACTCGGCTAGTAGCGGCATGCCGCAAAGTCCTGCTTGCGTTGACCCGTACACGTACTCGTTCGCAGCCTCCTGCGGTACATTGAGCGTTCTTTTAATTTCGGGGCGAAAATTCTGATCAATTTCGCCCCACTGTGTCTTTGTGAAGACGCCCATCCGCATCTGGAATGTACCGCAGCTGACTACGAACGTCCGGAGAGCATCCAGTCGCTGCCAAGGTGCTAGCTTGGAGCGGAGAACAACTAGACCAAATTTGGCCAGTTCGATGAGGGGTTTGTTGTGCAGGATTACCGAGAATCCTACTGGCGCTCCGAGGAAGGTCTCGTAGTCGGAGATACTCTCGAATTTTGGTATTATCTGCCCTACAATGGAGAACTGGGTGTCATAAACGCCTAGAGCTGGTGTGGTTCTCACATGTAGCGTATGGCATTTGTTTGCGTTAAATTGCAGGGAGATCATTCCCGCACTCCTCTCCACCTCATCGAGGTGGTTTTGTAGTTCCTTCGGACTCTCAGCAAGCAGCACCAAATCGTCTGCATAGGCGAGAACACGGTGTTGCGGATAGTCAGCCTGGATGCTTCTGATTATAGGGTCCATGGCCAGGCAGAAAAGTAGACCGCTTAGTGGACACCCTTGCTTAACACCCGCTTTCACCGTGATTTCCGCTGTCGGCCCTCCCGATGTCAGTACTTGAGTCTTATTGTTGGCCAGAATGTCTGTTATTATAGCAACAAAAGACTCACCTAGTCCGCTGTGGCGTGTGGCATCGTCGACTGCGTCGTGCGGCACTGAGCCGAACGCGTTGGCTATGTCCACCCATGCGGCACACAGTCACCTTCTCCCTCTGAGTGCATTTTCTAACGTGTGTTTGAGGACGAAATTGTGCTCAAACACACCATCATGCGGTAGAAAGCCCTTTTGCGCTGGGTGCAACACTTGGTGTTGGAGGATCCAGGCTGTGAGTCTGGCCGCTATGCACCCAACGTAGAGCTTGTAAATGGTGTTAGATAGGGAGATAGGTCTCCAGTTGGTCAGGAGTTGACGGTCAACTTTTTTGTGGATCAAGATTGTTCTTGATTTTTTCCACTCCTGCGGTATACGTCTGAATCTCAGACATAAGTTGTACACCGCAGTCAGGATCTGATCTTTTGGATTTGCGCGCCGCCACATTGCGTAGATAATGCGGTCGGGACCTGGAGCGGTATTCTGTGCCCGTCGCAGTCTTGCAGCGACCTCTTGAGCTGACAGCTCGTCTAGTCCAAGCTGAGGGCGTTCAGGGTGGATATCCCTTTGGTACAGACTTGGTTGGTGTGGTCGGTCACTCCACGTCTCAGAGAAATGGTTAGGGACCGCCTCTGTACCAACCTCGCATCTGGGGCTTTGATCACCCTTTAGCAGCCTGACTGCCCGCCGGCGGTTATGTCTGTACATCTTCTGGATGTACTGGGCATCATTAGTGTCAGGTTGTTGAGTAGGGTGATTATTCCCAGTACGTAGAGGCCTCAGCTTGACTATCCTCGCTGTCTCCTCCATGATTTCCTGTATAACATTGCAAACATCGGGCCAGGCCCGCGCATCATCTGCCGGCCGGTTCAACAGCTCGCTCAAAGCCTCAGTGAACTTACCCAGTGGGTTCTGCTACTGGGCGCCATTGGTGTGTTGTGTGGGCGCCACCGCAGCATCATCTCTTGGGTTGTTGGTGGGGCTGCTCGCGTTCGGCGAGCTTATAATCTTGGTCACACCGTTGGATCCGGTGGATCGGTCGGCTGGCCTTGGTTTATCGCTTGGGTATTTGCTCTGTTTTCAGGAGTCCTGGAGGGGCTCTCGTTGGACGAGTTAGGGGAGGGTTGGTGGTTGTTCCCACCCGGGGATGTTGGTGGCTCGCTTATCCTCTGGTCGTCGCCCGCATCCTCCTCTCCATTTGTCGCGGGGAGTTTATGGAGTTGAATTGCCATGGAACTTCTCCGGCCGAGCTGGCTGGTGGATCTGCGATGGCTGTCCTCGCTGCTGGTCGACGAGCTCCCATCTTTGCCGTGTTTCTGGCTGGACTGCGTCGCTGCCGACTCACCCTCCTCGCTGAAGGAGCTGCCCCTGAGCCTGCGCACGGCTTGTCGTATGCGTGGTGCAGGCAGTGGTCTGAGCCTTTCAGCGCGCAATTCTTTCCGTCTGTGAGAGCGCTTGTGGTTTTCGAGACCTCTCACAGTCCTGAAAGTTAGGCCACATATATTACATTGGTGACAGGTGTCGTCAGCGTTGGCGCCGGGTTGTTGTTGTGTAACGTCTCGGTGGGCCAGGGTACATCGGTGGGCGCTGGGTCTGAGGCCTAGGATCTCGCCACAGAACCTACAAATATTTCTGTTAGTTATTGTGATATTATGTACCTTGGCCAGATGACGCTCCAGCGACTTCCTGGACGCAGTCCAATCCTGGAACTGGAACTCGCTCCGGCAACCCTCAATGACGCAGCGGAAGACGGCGGGCGGCGGGAATCTGGTGGTGAGCACTGCGCCGTTCAGGGATAAGCTCCTAACGTTTCTTCGGGCAGGGACACGCCTCTGGACTATATCATCACCATCACTCTTTGTGGCCGTTTCTCCAGGTTACAGGCCTCCTGCATGCGTGCGTGGGGATTCCACCCCTCCCGCAGACTTTCCCACCGGTCTATCCACTGCGGAAGCACTTTCAGTCGCAGTGGGCCCCGTCGTACGGGAAGATATCGTCCCCCCAGATTATGTAGCAATGCCACGTGGCGCTCCCGACACACCTGGTGCAGCATCTCGGCTGAGGGGTATTACACAGCTCGGTGCTTGAGAAGGAGTCGCTCGGTCACTCCCAGCGGCGTGTGATAAATCACTAGTGTCGCTGAGAAGTAGCGGTAGCATGTGGTGACTTCGGGCTTGCATGTCTTTTGTATGTGGATTGTGTTGAGGCACAGCAGCCACGGGGTTCACCGTGGTGTTAGAGTCCTGTGTGCACCGACTGGCCACATCCTCCGACGCCTGGATGGTAGCAGTAGACGTCGTCGGATCAACGCGGTCAGTCGGTGAACTTTTTCTCTTAACCTTCTTATTTCTCAACCGGCCTCGGGCGATCACCGACCCTGCAAGTAATGTAGTTGGCTTGTTTTTGCTTGCAGGATCAGGGACAACCCTCGACCGTAAGCACCTACCTGTATTTTCCCTGGCGTCGAGTGATGGCAGTGATGCGTCCTCTTGGTCATCATGTGGCAGTGCGGTTGGCGGTTGGGACGGTCTGCGGTGCGGCATCTCAAAAAGATGTTTTTTTCGGATATTCTTTCACTACACTATGTTCTTATCGATCACTGGGCCTCGGGCCTCGCGCGAAGTTGTTAGATCGCGGATCACTGATACTTTATTTTCTTTAAAATTGATACATAAATTTTACAAAGAGTGTATTTTACAGATTGAGTTAAAGAAAAGGAAAAGAAGAAATATACATATAAATAGATAAATAAAATAAGAACATAGCGTAGATGGTACTAACCGTTAACTGAACTCGTGCTATTTTCCTCTCTTGGTTGCATCACAGTTATGTGTCTGACATAGATGTCTCTGCTCTACCTGATTGCATCGCTTATACTTAACTTCTTCATTAATTTTAAGTATGACCGGGTACAGATCTTGGCGAGGAAGGAATCGTTTGTCTTATACCATGCACCGAGGGGACCGACTATTACAGCCTCCACGGTGACCTCTGTGTATCCCCAGTCCCTGTAGATGTCAATCAGGGGCGATACTTCTGCAGCTTCTCCTTTTGCGCGGCACGGAACGCCTCCAACCTGTTCTCGAAGGGCATTGTGACGTCCAAAATGTGTAGACGGCCGCCCTTCACTATGACCAGATTAGGCCTAAGACGCGTCCCGGGTACTATACGGTCCCTTAGTAGAACCGAATGAGTAGCTCTTGCTGCCTGGTGGATGCGGTCGAGGATGGCATCATGCCTCTTCTTGTATTCTGCAGAGTATTTCATGCAGTGGCATATAACATGTGGTAGCGACCCCAGAACGTAGCCACATCTGCGACACCGCTTGTCCGCCTCCTCCTGTCGGTTGTTGGCGTTTAATGGCAGAAGATTTAGTCGCGTTCGGTGAACGAATCGCCAGTCAGCAAGGCGAGTGAATGCGCCGTCACGGTTAAAATTGTGTGTTTGTACGATCCGTGGCAACACACTCCATTGCCTTGCCCTGACTGCGTAGGTCCAGGAGTCTGTGCAGTGTGACTTTGTTGCGGGTATCTCTTATGATGGCCATAAGTTTACCGCGCTGTAATGCCGAGATGTTGTTGGTGCCAGACTGCAGATAGGGACGTTCTGGTCGAACCACCAGGTGACATCAAGGTGTCTGGATGCCAGCCTAGCGGAGGACCATACCGTGCGCAACTCGTCGGTTCTTCCGCCAAATGGAGCTCCATTGTCTCCCGACAGGTATCTCCCCATTGTCTCGTCCGAGGGATTTTCTATAGTACGGTACGAGACTACAGCTTGCAGGTGCCGGATCGCAAGGTCGCAGATACTCGGATCTTGCGAGCTCAGCAGTTTGAATGCTGAGTCTATAAGAGCGAGATCCGATAACTCGGCTAGTAGCGGCATGCCGCAAAGTCCTGCTTGCGTTGACCCGTACACGTACTCGTTCGCAGCCTCCTGCGGTACATTGAGCGTTCTTTTAATTTCGGGGCGAAAATTCTGATCAATTTCGCCCCACTGTGTCTTTGTGAAGACGCCCATCCGCATCTGGAATGTACCGCAGCTGACTACGAACGTCCGGAGAGCATCCAGTCGCTGCCAAGGTGCTAGCTTGGAGCGGAGAACAACTAGACCAAATTTGGCCAGTTCGATGAGGGGTTTGTTGTGCAGGATTACCGAGAATCCTACTGGCGCTCCGAGGAAGGTCTCGTAGTCGGAGATACTCTCGAATTTTGGTATTATCTGCCCTACAATGGAGAACTGGGTGTCATAAACGCCTAGAGCTGGTGTGGTTCTCACATGTAGCGTATGGCATTTGTTTGCGTTAAATTGCAGGGAGATCATTCCCGCACTCCTCTCCACCTCATCGAGGTGGTTTTGTAGTTCCTCCGGACTCTCAGCAAGCAGCACCAAATCGTCTGCATAGGCGAGAACACGGTGTTGCGGGTGGTCAGCCTGGATGCTTCTGATTATAGGGTGCATGGCCAGGCAGAAAAGTACATCGCTTAGTGGACACCCTTGCTTAACACCCGCTTTCACCGTGATTTCCGCTGTCGGCCCTCCCGATGTCAGTACTTGAGTCTTATTGTTGGCCAGAATGTCTGTTATTATAGCAACAAAAGACTCACCTAGTCCGCTGTGGCGTGTGGTATCGTCGACTGCGTCGTGCGAGACTGAGCCGAACGCGTTGGCTATGTCCAACCATGCGGCACACAGTCACCTTCTCCCTCTGAGTGCATTTTCAAGATTTCATTTTTTTTTCTGGGTCAAGATTGTTTTTGATTTTTTCCACTCCTGCGGTATACGTCTGAATCTCAGACATAAGTTGTACACTGCAGTCGTATCTGACCTTCTGGATCTGCGTGCCGCCACATTGCGTAGGTAATGCGGTCGGGACCTGGAACGGTGTTCTCTGCCCGTCGCAGTCTTGTAGCGACCTCTTGAGCTGACAGCTCGTCTAGTCCAAGCTGAGGGCGTTTAGGGTGGATATCCCTTTGGTACAGACTTGGTTGGTGTGATCGGATCCTTCTGCGCGCATTTTCTAACGTGTGTTTGAGGACGAAATTGTGCTCAAACACACCATCATGCGGCAGAAAGCCCTTTTGCGCTGGGTGCAACACTTGGTGTTGCAGGATCCAGGCTGTGAGCCTGGCCGCTATGCACCCAGCGTAGAGCTTGTAAATGGTGTTAGATAGGTCTCCAGGTTAGGGGAGATAGGTCCCCAGTTGGTCAGTAATTGGCGGTCACCCTTTTTGTGGATCAAGATTGTTCTTGAGTTTTTACACTCCTGCGGTATACGTCTTAACCTCAGACATAGGTTGTACACCGCAGTCAGGATCTGACCTTCTGGATCTGCACGCCGCCACATTGCGTAGGTAATGCGGTCGGGACCTGGAGCGGTGTTCTCTGCCCGTCGCAGTCTTACGGCGACCTCTTGAAGTGACAGCTCGTCTAGTCCAAGCCGAGGGCGTTCAGGATGGACATCCCTTTGGTACAGACACGGTTGGTGTTGTCGGTCACTCCACGTCTCAGAGAAATGGTTAGTGACCGCCTCTGTACCAACCTCGCATCTGGAGCTTTGATCACCCTTTAGCAGCCTGACTGCCCGCTGGCGGTTATGTCTGTACATCTTCTGGATGTACTGGGCATCATTAGTGTCAGGTTGCTGAGTAGGGTGATTATTCCCAGTACGTAGAGGCCTCAGTTTGACTATCCTCGTTGTCTCCTCCATGATTTCCTGTATAACATTGCAAACATCGGGCCAGGCCCACGCGTCATCTGCCGGCCGGTTCAACAGCCCGCTCAAAGCCTCAGTAAACTTACCCAGTGGGTTCTGCTACTGGGCGCCATTGGTGTGTTGTGTTGCTCGCGTTGGGCGAGCTTATGGAAGGTTGGTCATTCCATTCCGGTGGATCGGTCGGCTGGTCTTGGTTCATCGCTTGGGTGTTTGCTCTGTTTTCAGGAATCCTGGAGGGGCTCTCGTTGGACGAGTTAGAGAAGGGTTGGTGGTTCTCCCCACCCGGGGATGTTGGTGGCTCGCTTATCCTCTGGTCGTCGCCCGCATCCTCCTCTCCATTTTTCGCCGGGAGTTCATGGTGTCGGACTGCCATGGAATTTCTCCGGCCTGGCTGGCTGGTGGATTTGCGATGGCTGTCCTCGCTGCTGGGCGACGAGCTCTCATCTCTGCCGTGTTCCTGGCTGGACTGCGTCGCTGCCGAGTCACCCTCCTCGCTGAAGGAGCTGCTCCTGAGCCTGCGCACGGCTTGCCGTGTGCGTGGTGCAGGCAGTGGTCTGAGCCTTTCAGCGCGCAATTCTTTCCGTCTGTGAGAGCGCTTGTGGTTTTCGAGACCTCTCACAGACCTGAAAGGTAGGCCACATGTATTGCATTGGTGACGTCAGCGTTGGCGCCGGGTTGTTGTTGTGTAACGTCTCGGTGGGCCAGGGTACATCGGTGGGCGCTGGGTCTGAGGCCTAGGACCTCGCCACAGAACCTACAAACATTTCTGTTAGTTATTATGATATTATGTACCTCGGCCAGATGACGCTCCAGCGATTTCCTGGACGCAGTCCAATCCTAGCACTGGAACTCGCTCCGGCAACCCTCAATGACGCAGCGGAATACTGCGGGCGGCGGGAATCTGGTGGTGAGCACTGCGCCGTTCAGGGATAAGCTCCTAACGTTTCTTCGGGCAGGGACACGCCTCTGGACTATATCATCACCATCGCTCTCTATGGCCGATTCTCCAGGTTGCAGGACTCCTGCATGCGTGCGTGGGTATTCCACCCCTCCCGCAGACGTTCCCACCGGTCTATCCACTGCCGATGCCGTTTTAGTCGCAGTGGGCCCCGTCGTACGGGAAGATGTCGTCCCCCCAGATAGTGTAGCAACGCCACGTGGCGCTCCCGACAAATCTGGTGCAAACCTGGTGCGTCTTTCACTACACTATGTTCTTATTGATCACTGGGCCTCGGGCCTCGCGCGAAGTTGTTAGATCGCGGATCACTGATAATTTTGATACACTTTGATCTTAGCCATAGACCGAGAAGCGATACCAATTGTAAGTTTTTGAGAGTGATTATTCCACCCAGAACACCGTTTGGTATCGAGAAATAAGAATAGTCAATCAGCACCATCCATTATGTGGCGATACAACTACATTTCTAACTGCTTTGGTCTTGTATTTTTTTGCGCATGTGTCACTATATAGTGTTTTTTTTTTTATAATCGTTTATTGCCGGTTCAACAAATACATTTGTTATTCACAGCAGGGTTATAGGTGTTAACAATAGTTCTTATTCCTTAGGTGGGGATTACATAACTTCCCTAATTTAAATATAGGTTATAAAATATAATAATTGATTTAGATTAAATATAATTTAGATTAAAATATAATATCAAAATTAGATTTGGAGCTAATCTTCTATGTCAGAAAAATCTGAACAGAGATCTTGGGGTAAGCGTCGCTTCAGTCTTTTATGTAGTCCTTTGCTACCGATGTTGTAGTCCACAGCACTTTCACAGTTGTTAAGGTTTTCTAGAAAACGTTGAGTTTGTTTTTTGACTTGGGTGGATATTGACGATATTAGGAGTTCATTGTGCAATTGTTCGTTTCTGATAAACCAAGGGGCATTGACACTAATTCTTAGGATTTTATTTTGGAGCACTTGCACTTTGTTTAAATTAGTTTTGGAGGTGTTTCCCCACACTTCACAGCCGTAAAGTACTAAAGGTTTTATTAAAGATTTATATAATAGGAGTGCACACTTTGTTTTAAGGGCGGATTTTCGATTTAATAGGGGGTATAGTTGACGAAGTCTGTTGTATGCTTGTTGCAGTTTGATGTTGATGTGGTGGCTCCAAGTTAGACGGGTATCTAAATTTAGTCCTAAATACCTCACAGTTTTATCTTTTGCATTCCATTCTAATGTTTTATTATTGATGATAATACTGTTTGGATTTCGTATTCTCTTCAAGGCAAATATTTTACCTTCGCACTTGTCCGTATTTAATGTTATATTCCAACTTTTGAGCCAACGACAAACAATATCAGCATTGGCTTGCAGCTCATGTATTTTCTTGTTGTAGATCGAATTTTTGCATGATAATTGCGGTATCATCCGCGTACATGGCAATTTCTGCTTGGGCTGTTGGAATGTCGCTGGCATAGATGTTGAATAAGATTGGGCCTAATATACTGCCTTGTGGGACTCCTGCTTTAATAAGCTTTAATTCTGGGATTTCGTTATTAATGCGAACTGCAAAGTTTCGATTTTCTAGGAATGAAAATAATATAGCAGTAATATATGATGGTAATTGGGTGCGCAAAAGTTTGTATTTCAAGCCGTTTATCCAGACTTTGTCGAAGGCCTGTGCTATATCTAGAAAAAGTACTGTGGTGAATTGTTTATGTTCGAAACCGTTTTCTATTATTTCTGTAAGTCTAAGTAGTTGTTGTGTTGTGCTGTGGTGTTTTCTAAAGCCAAACTGGAATGGTGGAAGAATGTTCAAGATTTGGAGTTGTGTTTGAAGTCTGTTAAGAATGATTTTCTCTAATAATTTTGATAATGTATTCAAAAGACTGATTGGACGATAACTGGTAAGAAGGTTCTTGTTTTTTCCAGGCTTATGAAATAACAATATATGTGCAGTCTTCCACTGATTTGGAAAGTACCCATGATTAAAGCAAGCATTAAAAAGCGATGCAGTATACGTCAGGAATTTCGAGGAAAGGTTTTTAAGACTTTATTAGGAATTTTATCAGGACCAGGAGATTTTTTTATAGGAAGTTGTTTAATAATTTGTTTCAATTCTGACGGGGTAGTTGGTTCAATGGTATCCGGAACGCGAACGTTTGTTTCAACATAATTGCAAATAAAATTTGTATGTGAGGTACTGGTTATATTTGTGGGGGTAAATGTTTTTTCTAAGTGTTCAGAAAAGATCTTGCATTTGTCCGAGTCCGTGAATATGGTGTCGTTGTTTGTTTTAATTGGAGCTATTATTTGAGGTTGTTTTAATATTTTCTTCGTAGTTTTCCACATTCCGGGATCGTTTGGTCCGAGTTCTGATATGAAATTAGTATAAGATTCTATTCTAATTTTGTCGAGTTCATGTTTTATATTGTGGGTTAAG
Source organism: Liopterus haemorrhoidalis (assembly GCA_963971575.1). Taxonomy (NCBI): domain Eukaryota; kingdom Metazoa; phylum Arthropoda; class Insecta; order Coleoptera; family Dytiscidae; genus Liopterus; species Liopterus haemorrhoidalis. The sequence continues at coordinate 36,381,350 of OZ020612.1, read as the reverse complement.
TTATTTATTTGATTTCTTAGTATTGAATTTCTGGTCCTTTGGCATTCTCTTCTGAGTCTGCATTTTTTGTTAATCATTTCCAAGATGTAATTTGGGGTACTGTAAGTGTATTTTTTTGAAGTGGATATTTTATTTGGTTTTGTTGCTGTTTCAATGCACTGGATTATATTATTCGTGTAGCAATTAATTTGAGCATCTATTTCTTCGAGATTAGATGCTTTTGGAGGTCTTATTTGATCATCTAGAACATTACGGAAGTATTCCCAGTCAACGATTCCATTAATTAGTCTTGGAGGTGGGAGTGTATATCTTGGAGTGCTACTAAAATTCGTTACAACTGGTAGGTGATCAGAGTCTAGTTCATGTATAACTGATATTGAGGTGTCTTTGGAAAAATTTTTGCAGACCATTATATCAAGGATATCTGGCTTATGGTCAGGTCGATACGGATAATATGTATATTCATTAGGTGCTAATACATTCAGAGTATTGTCAGAGCAAATTTGGTTTAAGATTTTACCAGCTGGATTATCACACGGGCATCCCCTCATTATATTTTTGCTATTTAGATCACCGATTATTAATGTTGGTTCTGGAGAAGAGAATATTAAATTCAGATCTTTCTCAGTCAGTTTTTTATTGGGTTGTCTGTATGCACTAATAATATTAATACAACTGGAGTCGTTCAGAAAAATTCTGATCCCTACTGTTTCCAAAGTAATATTTTCAAAATTTGGGAGGGTGGAGTGATAGTTTTACCTTTTTATTAAAATCGCTACTCCTCCAGAAGCGTGTGTTGTTTCACGGTCATTCCTATGTATGGTGTATCCCGGAATTTTGAAGCTCTCTGTGGTGAGAAAAAGGATCAACGCTCTCCGTCATATAATTCGTTAGAGCATATTTGGAAAGTGATGTATTTTCACTTGAACAATAACGGCCCCTATCAAGAGTAGGCAATCTTAAAAAACAAATTATTTATACGAAAAAAAAAAAAAATAAATAAAAAATGCCAATATTGTTTACAATGAAGTTATTTAAAAATTAACTACTGTTGTGGTTAACAAATTTTATCTTCAACTCTCCGAGCAGCGCTGTGTAATCTGCTGGTCCTGGGAGGGGACCAGGCCCGCCCCCCCCCCTTGTCTGCGCCACTGGTTATAAGAGTACAATATTGGAATTTTATGGAACGAACATTATAATAAATTCAATAATTTCATCATTGTTATCGTGTAATAGGGATAACTTCTAGTAACTAGTAACTTCTCATTACAGTTGGCAAAAATTTCAGTGTTACTGTTACTCCCCAACTTAACTTTTTTATTTGTCGGACCGGTGTCCTAAGCCCCCAACATAGACTGGTCTCCCCTATCACTCTTTAGCTAGTAGTTCTAAATTTATAACATATAAACTCTAAATTAATATTATATACATATATAAAAACCATATATATTGATGTAATTTACTTCCTAATTTATGTTCTTTATTAAATTGTTTATAAGCTGTTCACTTTTGTAAGAACAAACTAGATCTGGTTATTTTGGTTACTTTCAAGTGTGACTTTAAATGTCAATTAAAAATATTCCTTACGCTGTAAAACCTACTTTAGGTTGATAAGGTTATGATCATTATAATTAAGATATAATTTTTCATTATGACATATGTCAAATGGATCGACATTTTAAAAAAGTGACATTTTTTAATAGCAATATGATATACAGCTTCAAAGATGCAAACTATTGAAAACTAAATTTCCTATTAGTCTGTTCTTACGAAAGTGAACTGCTTATATACACTTCCAGGTTTAAAAATGAATTGAATCTATGTTTGTATTATGATAAAAGTGGGCCATTCCCAGCGGTACTGCAATAGCGGGCCGACCCGTGACAGAGGTGGAGCAAGCCCCTAGCTCTCCGTCATTTCCCAAAAATCAGTTTAATATACTGGTCCTGCTGTGCAGGACATATCAGATATTAAGCTGATAAGAACAGATCCTTTATTGTCTTGAAAAACAGTACATAAATTATACATATAAGTGTCTTTAACTAGCTTAATTTCAATATAGAAGTAATTTTATAGAAAGAGGAAAAAAAAGAGAACATCTGTATATATATATAAAAATACATAAATAAATAAAACAATAAAAAAAAAAAAAAAACGGAAAGAAGAACATAGTGTAGATGGTCCTACTCATCCTCAGAACTCATGCCACCCTCATCTCTGGGTCGCACCCCAGTTACATGCTTAACGTAGATGTCTCTACTCCACCTGATTGCGTCACTCGTACTTAATTTCTTCATTAATCTTAAAATCTGCACCCGGTCCTAGGTGCAGATTTTAGCGAGGAAGGGATCGTTCTGTTTATCCCATGCACCGAGGGGGCCAACTATTATGGCCTCCACAGTGACCTCTGTATATCCTTGGTTCTTGTAAACGTCAATCAGGGGTCGATACTTCTGCAGCTTCTCCTCTCGCGCGGCACGGAACGCCTCTAGCCTGTTCTCGAAGGGCATTGTGACGTCTAATATGTGTAGACGCCTGCCCTTCGCTATGACCAGATCAGGCCTAAGACGCGTTCCGGGTACTACTCGGTCCCTTAGTAGCACCGAATGTGTAGCTCTTGCTGCCTGGTGGATGCGGTCTAGGATAGCGTCATGTCTCTTCTTGTATTCTGCAGAGTATCGCATGCAGTGGCACATAACATGTGGGAGCGACTCCAGAACGTAGCCGCATCTGCGGCACCGCTTGTCCGCCTCCTCCTGTCTGTTATTCGCATTTAGTGGTAAAAGATTGAGTCGCGCCCGGTGAACAAATCGCCAGTCAGCAAAGCGAGTGAATGCGCCGTCACGGATAAAATGAGTGTTTGTGGGATGCTTGGCAACACACTCCATCGCCCTTCCCAGACTGCGTAGGTCCAGGAGTCTGTGCAGTCTGGCTTTGTTGCGGGTATCTCTTATGATGGCCATAAGTTTACCGCGCTGTGATGCCGAGTTGTTGTTGGCGCCAGACTGCAGATGAGGGACGTTCTGGTCGAACCACCAGGTGACATCCAGGTGTCTGGATGCCAGCCTAGCGGAGGACCATACCGTGCGCAACTCGTCGGTTCTACCGCTAAATGGAGCTCCGTTGTCTCCCGACAGGTATCTCCCCATTGTCTCGTCCGAGGGATCTTCTCTAGTACGGTATGAGACCACAGCTTGCAGGTGTTGGATCGCCAGGTCGCATATTCTCGGATCTCACGAGCTCAGCAGTTTGAATGCTGAGTCTATTAGAGCGAGATCCGATGACTCTGCTAATAGTGGCATGCCGCAAAGTCCTACCGGTGTTGACCCGTACACGTACTCGTTCGCAGCCTCCTGCGGTACATTGAGCGTCCTCTTAATTTCGGGGCGAAAAATCTGATCAATTTCGCCCCACTGGGTCTTTGTGAAGACGTCCATCCGCATCTGGAATGTACCGCAGCTGACTACAAACGTCCGGAGAGCGTCCAGTCGCTGCCATGGCGCTAGCTTGGAGCGGAGGACAACTAAACCAAATTTGGCTAGTTCGATGAGGGGTTTGTTGTGCGGGATTACCGAGAATCCTGCTGGCGCTCCGAGGAAGGTCTCATAGTCGGAGATGCTCTCGAATCTCGGTATTATCTGCCCTGCAATGGCGAACCGGGTGTCATAGACGCCCATAGCCGGTGTGGTTCTCACGTGTAGCGTGTGACATTTATTTGGGTTAAATTGCAGGGAGATCATTCCCGCACTCCTCTCCACCTCATCGAGGTGGTTTTGCAACCCCTCCGGACTCTCAGCAAGCAGCACCAAATCGTCTGCATAGGCGAGAACACGGTGTTGCGGGTGGTCAGCCTGAATGCCTCTGATGATCGGGTCCATGGTTAGGCAGAACAGCAGACCACTCAGTGGACACCCTTGCTTAACACCCGCTTTCACCGTGATTTCAGCTGTCGGCCCTCCCGATGTCAGAACTTGAGTCTTATTGTTGGCCAGAATGTCTGTTATTATGTCAACAAAAGACTCACCTACTCCGCTGTGGCGTGCGGCATCGACGACTGCGCCGTGCGGGACTGAGCCGAACGCGTTGGCTATGTCCAACCATGCGGCACACAGTCGCCTTCTCCTTCTGCGCGCATTTTCTAACGTATGTTTGAGGACGAAATTGTGCTCAAACACACCATCATGCGGCAGAAAGCCCTTTTGCGCTGGGTGCAACACTTGGTGTTGCAGGATCCAGGCTGTGAGCCTGGCCGCTATGCACCCAGCGTAGAGCTTGTAAATGGTGTTAGATAGGTCTCCAGGTTAGGGGAGATAGGTCCCCAGTTGGTCAGTAATTGGCGGTCACCCTTTTTGTGGATCAAGATTGTTCTTGAGTTTTTACACTCCTGCGGTATACGTCTTAACCTCAGACATAGGTTGTACACCGCAGTCAGGATCTGACCTTCTGGATCTGCACGCCGCCACATTGCGTAGGTAATGCGGTCGGGACCTGGAGCGGTGTTCTCTGCCCGTCGCAGTCTTACGGCGACCTCTTGAAGTGACAGCTCGTCTAGTCCAAGCCGAGGGCGTTCAGGATGGACATCCCTTTGGTACAGACACGGTTGGTGTTGTCGGTCACTCCACGTCTCAGAGAAATGGTTATTTACCGCATCTGTACCAACCTCGCATCTGGGGCTTTGATCACCCTTTAGCAGCCTGACTGCCCGTCGGCGGTTATGTCTGTACATCTTCTGTATGTACTGGGCATCATTAGTGTCAGGTTGCTGAGTAGGGTGATTATTCCCAGTACGCGGAGGCCTCAGCTTGACTATCCTCGCTGTCTCCTCCATGATTTCCTTTATAACATTACAAACATCGGGCCAGGCCCGCGCGTCATCTGCCGGCCGGTTCAACAGCTCGCTCAGAGCCTCCGTAAACTTACCCAGTAGGTTCTGCTGCTGTGCGCTATTGGTGTGTTGTGTGGGCGCCACCGCAGCATCATCCCTTGGGTCGTTAGTTGGGCTGCTCACGTCGGGCGAGCTTATGGAGGGTTGTTCACTCCATTTCGGTGGATCGGTCGGCTGGCCTTGGTTCGTCGCTCGTGTGTTTGCTCTGTTTCTAGGAATCATGGAGGGGCTCTCGTTGGACGAGTTAGGGGAGGGTTGGTGGTTGTCCCCGCCCGGGGATGTTGGTGGCTCGCCTACCCTCTGGTCGTCGCCCGCATCTTCCTCTCCATTGGTCGTCGGAAGTTCATGGAGTCGGACTGTCATGGCACCTCTCCGGCCGGGCTGGCTGGTGGATCTGCGATGGCTGTCCTCGCTGCTGGTCGACGAGATCCCATCTCTGCCGTGTTCCTGGCTGGACTGCGTCGCTGCCGAGTCACCCTCCTCGCTGAAGGAGCTGCCCCTGAGCCTGCGCACGGCTTGCCGTGTGCGTGGTGCAGGCAGCGGTCTGAGCCTTTCAGCGCGCAATTCTTTCCGTCTGTGAGAGCGCTTGTGGTTTTCCAGACCTCTCACAGACCTAAAAGTTAGGCCACATGTATGGCATTGGTGGCAGGTGACGTCAGCGTTGGCGCCGGGTTGTTGTTGTGTAGCGTCTCGGTGGGCCAGGGTACATCGGTGAGCGCTGGGTCTGAGGCCTAGGACCTCGCCACAGAATCTACAAACTTTTCTGTTAATAATTATTATATTGTGTACCTTGGCCAAGTGACGCTCCAACGACTTCCTGGACGCAGTCTAATCCTGGCACTGGAACTCGCTCCGGCAGCCCTCAATGACGCAACGGAAGACGGCGGGCGGCGGGAATCTGTTTGTCAGCACTGCGCCATTTAGGGATAAACTCCTAACGTTTCTTCTGGCCGGGGCACGTCTTTGGACTATGTTGTCATCACCATCACTCTCTGTGGCTGTTTCTCCTGGTTGCAGGCCTCCTGCAAGCGTGCGCGGGGATTCCACCTCTCTCGCAGACGTTCCCACCGGTCTATTCACTGCCGAAGCAGTTTCAGTCGCAGTGGGCCCCGTCGTGCGGGATTATATCGTCCCCCAGATAATGTAGCAACGCCACGTGGCGCTCCCGACACATCTGGTGCAGCATCTCGGCTGAGGGGTATTACACAGTTCGGCGCTTGAGAAGGAGTCGCTCGGCTACTCCCAGCGGCGTGTGATAAATCACTAGTGTCGCTGAGGAGTAGCGGTAGCACGTGGAGACTGTTTTATTGACTTGAAAATGATTTACATAAATTTTACAAAGGTATTATTTTAACAAGATTGTGTAAATGTGTGAAATGGTTACAGATAAATAATTTAAAAAAATAAATAAATAGTTAAATACATGAAAACATAAAAGAATATAAATAAATAATATAATGAGTAGTGACGGAAGTAAGTAGTGGTGGCTGGTGATTCGATCAGTCCAATTCGGATGAGGATACTACGTGGTGCTGGCGGAAGCCGGTGATGTGCTCCACGTATATATCTCTACTCCATCTGACTGTGTGGCTTACTACCAACTTCTTCATCAAACGCATGTACGACCTGGAACATAATTTTGATAAGAATGAGTCGTTGTTCTTGTCCCATGCGCCTAGTACCACCGCTTCCACAGTTACATCTCTGTAGCCCTGGTTGCGGTATAATTCAATTAGGGGGCGATACTTAGAATTTTTCTCCTCTCGCGCGGCGTTGAACGCTACCAGCCTGTTTTCAAATGGTACTGTCACATCTACAATATGCAGCTGTCGTCCCTTCGGGATTACCAGGTCTGGTCTTAGGCGCGTCCCGGGGATAATCCTGTCCCTGGAGATCACAACGAATTTTGTGCTAGCCGCACGTTGGATACGGTCGAGTATTGCGTCGTGTCGCTCTTTATATGCCGCTGAGTATCTCATGCAGTGGCACAGAACATGTGGCAGAGACTCCAGTCGGTATCCACATCTTCTGCACCGTTTATCTGCGGTGTCATCTCTGGTGTTGGAGTTAACGGGTAGGAGATTTAGTCGCGCTCTATGAATGAATCGCCAGTCCGTAAAGCGAGTGTACGCTCCGTCTCGGATGAAGTGGGAACTGACTGGGTCGGCAGCGACACACTCTATCGCCTTGCCTTGGCTGCGCAAGTCTAGAAGTCTATGCAATCGTTGAGTATTGCAGACTTCCCGAATGGTGGCTATCGTCTTGCGCCTATGCAACGGCGAAATGTTGTTTGTGCCCACTCGTATGTGTGGTGTTCCTTGATGAAACCACCAGGTAGCATCCAGATGTCTGGACGCTAGTCTGGCAGTCGACCACACCGTTTTCAGTTCATCAGTTCTCCTTTTGAAGGTGGCGTCGTTGTCCCCTGACATATATCGCCCTAGTAGTTCATCCGTCGGATCCTCGTTTATGCGGCGTCGCACTACCGCGCTTAGGTGGTCGCGCGCTAATTGCATTATCAGAGGGTCATTCGAGCTCAGTAGTTTGATAGATGAGTCTACGCTCGCTATGTCCGCTGACTCGGCCATTAGTGTTACACCACATAGTCCCGACCTGGATGGTCCGTAGATGCACTCATTAGCTGCGTCCTGTGGCACATTTAGAGTTCTCTTAATCTCTGGGCGTAGTATGTTGTCTATCTCCCCCCATTGTGTTTTTAGGAAAGTTCCCATTCGCATGTGAAATGTGCCACAGGGTATCACGAAGGTTTTGAGTGCATCTAGTCGCTGCCAGGGGGTCAGCTTAGACCGCAATATCGCTCCGCTATGTCAGCTAGGGGCTTGTTGTATGGAACCGCCGAGAATCCTACCGGCGCGCCTAGGAAGTTCTCATAGTCGGACACGCTTTCAAACCTCGGAATATTCTCACCCGCTATAGTGAAGTCCGTGCAGTGTACACCTAAGGACGGGTTAGTTTTAATATGTAAGGTCTTGCACTTACTTCCGTTCAATGTCAGTGACAGTTGGCTTAGTGTACAGCTCACGGTATCTAGGACCAGATCACCTGTGTATGCCAGTATCTTGTGGGAGGTGTGATTCCCCTGGATTTTTCGTATTATCGGGTCGACCGCTAAATAGAATAATAATCCACTTAGCGGGCAACCCTGTTTGACACCTGCTTGTAGATAAATCTCTGGTGTCGGTCCTTCGGCTGTTAATATTTCCGTTACACTACCTGAAACGAGATCTTCTACTATAGCGGTTAGAGACTCACCTGCTCCTGTGCTCTTTACAGCATCAGTTATTGCTCCATGCGGGACTGCGCCGAATGCATTGGATACGTCCAGCCATGCTACACAGAGGCGCTCTCTGCCTCGCCTAGCCTGCTCGATGGAGTGTCTGAGCACGTAATTGTGTTCAAACACACCGTCGTGTGGTAGGAACCCCTTCTGTGCTGGGTGTAACACTTGGTTATCTTGTATCCAAGCTGTTAGCCTAGTTGCTATGCATCCGGTGTACAGTTTGTAGATGGTATTTGTTAGCGCTATTGGTCTCCAGTTTGATATTAAGCTCGGATCAGCTTTCTTGTGTATTAGCACGGCCTTCGATTTCTTCCAGGTATCGGGTATCTTTTTGTGTTTTAAACAAATATTGTAGATTAGGGTCAGTATAAGCCCTTCAGGATCCACGCGTCGCCACATCGCGTATGTGATGCGGTCCGGGCCCGGAGCGGTGTTCTCAGCCCGTCGCAGCTTTTCTGCAACCTCACGTGTTTCCAAGCTGTTCAGCTCTAGTTGAGGGCGGTTGAGGTCTCTGGTGGCCGCCTCATAGAATACTGGGTCGTGCCTTCGCGTTCCCCATGCGGTAACAAAGTGCCTTGTTAGTGCATCACGGCTTATTTGGCACCTCGGGTTGTTATCCCCAGCTAGTAACCTAATGGCTCTTCTGCGGCTGAAGCGGTACAGCTTTTGTAATTGCTGCGCATCGTTGAGATCTGGCTGCTGTCTGAGGTGTCCCCTCGGTTCCTTGATGGGCTTCAGGCCAACGTGCGTGGCAGTGTCTGTCATAATCCTATCTACGATATTTATAAAAGATTCCCATACCTGCTCGTCCTCCAGCTGTCGTGTGAGAAGTTCCTCCAGGTCTGCTTTATACTCCTCTAGCGGACTACCGTTACTCCCCGCAGCTTCTCTTTGTGTCTGTGCTGCAACTTGGGGTTCTCTGTGGCTAGTAAAGTTCTGACTCCCGGGGAGGTGGTGATTGGTTCTCACCGAGATCTCTTCGTGATCGGCTGAAGTGTCATTTATGGTTAGGTCTTCTAGTTGCTCATGATTGCCATTTAGTTCCGGATCTTCCTCATGATGGTCTTCGCGATGCTGAGTTCTCGGAGGAATTCTCCGGCTGGCCGGGCTGATGGAGCTGCTGGAAGGGTGGTTGGGAGTGGTATGATTGTTTACCTGGCTGTTGTCTGGCGGGGCCATATCTTCGTCGTGCTCCTGATCGGACTGCGTCCCTGTTGATTCATCTTCTTCGCTGAAAGAACTTCCTCTGAGCCTGCGTACTGCTCGTCGCGTGCGCGGTGCAGGCAGTGGCCGGATTCTTTCAGCACGCACGGCCTGCCTATCGTGACTGCGCTTGTGGTTATTCAGGCTTCTAAGAGATCTGAAAGACCGGCCACAGGTGTTACAGCGGTGGTAGGTGACGTCATCATCGGCGCCGGGTTGGTGGTTATCGGTGACTCGGTGAGCCAGGGTACATCTGTGAGCGCTAGGTCTGAGCCCGAGAACTTCGCTACAGAACCTGCAGACATATCTGTTAGTTATAATTATGTTGTGTACCTTGGCTAGGTGACGCTCCAATGATTTCCTGGATGCGGTCCAATCTTGACACTGGAATTCGCTTCGGCAGCCCTCCATCATACACCGGAAGATTGGTGGCGGTGGGAATCGGGTGGTAAGAATAGTGCCATTTAGAGAGAGACTCCTGGTATTTCTTCGGGCAGGGGGGCGTCTCAGTGCTACTGCATCGCCATTTTCGCTATCTGTAGCTGTGTCTTCCGACTGTAGATCAGAGGAGAGCGTGCGTGGGGCTTCTATCCCGTCCGCAGACGTTCCCACCGGTCTATCACTTGCAGAAGAAGTTTCTATCGCAGTGGGCCCCGTCATACGGGGTGATATTGTTCCCTCAGGTGGTGTAGCGACGTCATGTGGTGCCCCTGACACACCTGGTGCAGCATCTCGGTTGGGGGATAGGGTGCAGCTAAGTGTCTGAGGTGAGATCGTTCGTCCGTCAACAGTAGTTGCTTTTCTGACGGTGGATGGATACACGTGGCGACTTTGGGCCGGCATGTCCGTTGCGTGAGAGCATTGTGCGGGCATGCCAGACGCAGGGTAGACTTCAAACTAGATTCATGAGTACGTTGGCTGGAAGCGCTCCCCGACGCGTCATTAATGGATAGGAATGGCGTCGGACCAACGCGGTCAGCCGGAAAGCCTGTCAGCCGGTCAGCCTGAGGAGTAGCGGTAGCACGTGGAGACTACTACACTTTGATCTTGGCCATAGGCCGAGAAGCGATACTAATTGTAAGTTTTTAAGAGTAGTTATTCCACCCAGAACACCGTCTGGTATCGAGAAATAAGAATAGACAGTCAGCGCCATCCATTATGTGGCGATACAACTACATTTCTAACTGCTTTGGTCTTGTATTGTTCTGCGCATGTGTCACTATATAGTGTGCAACTGCGCATAATTTCTGTTGCGAACAATGCACGCCACAAAGCTTGTGAGTGAAAGAAAAAAATGTTTTTTGTTTCTCCATTTGTTCGGGATAATGTGCGCACTTTCTCACAAAAACACTTATGAAGTTCATATTATAAGTTTTATTAAATGATTATTGTCATAAGTTTTACACATCGAACATAAATTAAAATTAAACATGTTATTAAAGATACAAAATAGAAATTTAAATAAAAATACACTATGAAAAAATGTCTGAGTGATAATTAACTTGAAAAACATGAATTTAAAAATGTGCGAAACTGTAGTTGTTTGCTGTATGAATGCTGTTACTGAAGTGATATTTAGTATTATAAAATGTAAGTAAAAAAGGTTCAGTCGGCTTCAAGGGTAGTTACCACTCAAGTACATATTTAGAGAATGACTCATGTTTATGGTATACCTAACGGTACAAAATGTCTCTGAAAAATAAACAAGATTCTAAAAGATTCTAAAACACAGATGTTCAAGAACACCATTTACATTCGAATTATGTTCATAATACTATCAACCTAAAATATAAACACATATAAAAGAAAGGTAATACATATTATGGCATAATGCGAAACGCAAACAAATTAACTACAAAATTACGAACCACTAATTACAAAAATTAAGAAATTCTGAGAACAGCAGTTATACTTTAAGACCAATAGTTAACAGGAAGAGCACTGGGCCCTTCTTAGGATAATATTTTATGTTGATATGAAGTGTGAATTTATCACATTTCAGGATATCGTAGGTATTTATTATAGGTCAACATTTTTTATTCAAAATCACATCAAAATCGATTTTTTTTTTCATCCATTAATTTAAGTATTAAGAATTGTACTCTACATTAAATTGTAACATACAAAATCAATAATACTTTTTGTGCTATTGAAAAAAATTAATCAAGTAATAGTTATCATTTGAAACCCCAAAATAAATGCATATATATAAAAAAAAGAATATTTTTTCTAATGTTTTATGTAATACAAAATATTCTAAAGATTTCGAAAAAAATATTCTGATCCAAAATTTCGAGCGTATAATTGTTGTAATAATTACAGGCTTCCGCCTTAACTCATTTGATTAAGCATTGAATTATAATGTATAGTTTTTGTACACACGTCTGTTGGTCAATACTGTCTCTATGCTACTGTTCAATTGTTGTCCCACACCAGGGTTGCCAGGTTAAGCTGTTCTATAATCGCCAAATTTGTTAGTAGATGTCGCCCAAAGCGCCGAAATAAAGACACGTCACCAGGGCCGGCGGAAGCGGGCATGTGGGCGCCGCTGCGAGGGAGGCGTTCACGTGAGACTCAAAAGGGCGCCAAATGCCAAAAGAATGTAAAAGTAATTTAGTGAAATGTAATTTTAGAAGTGAGGACCTTTTTTATTTTAGGTCTTTACTTGAAATTTAGAAATGAGGACCTTTTTTTTTCTTGGGTCTTCACTTCAAATTTAGAAGTGAGGACCTTTTTTTTTAGATCTTCATTTGAAATTTAGAAGAGAAGACCTTTTTTTTAAGTCTTCATTTGACATGCTCTAAAAAAGCTATTTACATAAACCCTGGCTAGGGCCGCTCAATTAAATCTTGCCAACGGGCGCCACAGACCCTCGCGCCGGCTCTGCACGTCACAATCAAAAAATAATATCTTCATAAAACGGAACGTTCCGCACTTGCGTACTTACAAAAAAAAAAAAAAAAGTTTAAAATGAACTCTATTGAAGCGCTATTTTGTAAGTACGCAAGCGCGGTACGTTCTGTTCCGATTCTGAATTGTGTTGACACAAACTTTACATAAATAAATATTTATTGAATAAAACATGATACATACGTACTTTTTAGGTAAGTCGTCCTAAGGAACGGCTGTTTCAAACGTTTGTACGCAAACTACACGTATAGTGTTCATTCAAAGACCGAGGTTGCTAGGGTTATTTCATAATTTGTTGGAAGAAGTTTTGGAGCCCAAGTATTACTAAAATTTATGTCGAAATTTAAATCGACGCTACTGTAATTGGGCATAAAAATTTAGAACAACTTATATCACCCAAATACATAACAAATAAATAAAGTTTCCCTCTTAGAAACGTGTAATAAAATTAAATATACTAAATCTATAAAACACAAAAAAAATATTTTCCCTTAGTTATAATTACAAAAAAAGTACAGTATATAGATTACACACAATATACAGTGTCCTTAAACTATTCAAAACACAACAAAATAATTCTAATTAGAATATATACCCAGCAAACATTCAACTAACGGCCGAATGCCGGCAAACTGCTTTTATGCTGGTAAAGTACTGGCACCAAAAGTAAGTGCAACGCCAGTATTAATAATGTACTTCACATTTGTATTTCGCATTCCGCCTATACGAAGTACTTTACCAGCATTTTATAAGCACTCTTCTTCACTCATACTTTTTACTTAAAACCATCAGAAATAAATCTTGCAACTAATGCGATTATTTTGCACTTTACCGTTGCTGGGCCAGCAACTGATACATCAATGGGCCAGTAACGGCCACGGGGACAACGGGGTACTGGCCCATTACTTTCAATGCCGGGGAGTATGTGCTTTACCAGTACTGGCCCGTATAAAAATGTTTGCTGGGTAAGTTATAAATTAATATTAAACCGATATACAATAAGAGCCTTTTATTGTGAAAATTTATGACGTGATAGGATTATAAGAATTATAAGAGTATGAAACACAAAACGCCCAAAAAAGCTTCCTTTTGAAAACGTAGACGCCCAATTCGGCGCTATCGCAATTTGTCGAAAACGAGGCGCAATTTGCCTTTTTCTGTCGCCCAATTTGCGATAAATCGCCCAACCTGGCAACGCTGTCCCACACTCCAGTTCTCAGTCAAACCCTTCACACCTCTCACCACTTACCATCACTAACATTAACAATACCTACCACCTTGAATGATTCAAATCGTTTAACTTCACTATCACTTGGGGCCGATAGGAAGAGAACAGAGCCTGGAAAAAGCTCTTTTGATACATCCGTTGGCGATGCGTACATATGTCTCTCTTGCAATTCCATCTGGTCCAGGAAAGACTTCCACGATGCGTCCGAAGCGCCACCTTAACGTAAGCTGCCCAGATTTTTTTTACAGAAAAAGAGTATACTAAAAAAAAAAAATTGATGTAAAGTGTGAATTTTCACACATTTCAGGGTTTTGCAGGTATTTAGTGAGTGAATGATGATTATTTGGGTTGCCAAAACAAATTTTGTCAAAATATTTTTTTATGAATTTTAATTTGAATGCCTATTACCATTGTTTAAGTTTCTAAAGATGTGCAGTATTTTTTTTATATATCAAGGTTCATAAAGATTTTGAAAATTGCGCCTATGGCTTCCATTGGTTGTTTTTAGTCATAGCTCCTCCCCTTTGATTTCGTGTACATTCAAATATAGAATTAAATTATAATTTCAACAATTTCCACTGGTTATTAAATTTACGCTTTTAAAAATTAAATGCAACAATTGCCAAAATATAACTAGAATTTTAAAAAAATAATCTAAACAATATAAAAATGCAAAAAAAATAAATAAAAAAAATATTTTCCCTCTCGTAGGATTCGAACTCATTTTCTTGGGCAGAATGCCAGTATCTTAGCCACTGCACCAAGATACACGTTTAGCGTGTTATATAACTATAACTTTTCAACATTATTAGCAAAAAAACACAAAAAAATGCTTTTTTTTCAAAAACATAATGTGATCAAAAATTCCTGTTGTACTATTCCGGTTCACACCAATGTACATTACTTAGAATTTTTTCAGTTTAAACCATCTGGGCTACAGTGTGTGGGACAAAAAGTTTTTTGCACAATTTTGGCAAAAATCGCTTCAAAATAATTTATTTTGCAAAAATAAAAATTTGATCGTTAATCCACGTACCAAGGGCTTTCATTTGATACCCTACTCAGAATTTTAAAAAAATATTTTTTTTTCGATGAGCACATATTTATTTATATTTTTAGGGGGATATGTTTTTTAGATGTTTTAGTATTTTTCCTATGTGCGGGTCAAAGAGTTGTATAAGCATGCCAAATTTCAACTCTCTAGGTTTAGCCGTTTGGCTACAATTTTTACCGAACAGACAGACAGACAGACGACAAAATGACGGTATAAGGGTTTTTTGGTCATATCTACAAAACCCTAAAAAGGTCACACTCCAAAAATACAAGTGATGAGCAAAGAATAGAGGTCCTAACTTAAAAATACTAGTAACGAGCAAAAAAAAGGTCTTCATTATCAAAAAGAAGTGATGAGCAAAAAAAAGGTCCTCACTTCTAAAATAGAAGTAATACAGCAATAAAAACAAGTAACCAGCAAAAAAGAGTATATTCAGGTTTTTTCTATAAAAAGTAAGAGTATAGCATAATAAAGCATAATAAACCATATGACAAAATGGAATAAATGTGACCAAAGTAATACGTTCTAATTACATCTTTACTACAACAAGTTGCAAGGTTTTTTACTTCTCAGCATTCCTGGGATATTCTTTTGCAAAGTTTATTTTTATGTACATTCCAGTTCAAGTAATCGGCTATATAAATTCCAAGTATTTAGGTAGACTCGACTTGTTCAATCGATTTATTTATCTTAGTTAATTGACTTGTGTCACGTTCTTTTTTACGTTTAGTAAATATAATAAAGTTACATTTACTTTCATTAATAAATAATTAGATCATTTGATATAAGCCAATCGTACAGAATTTTAAGAACATTGTTTATCTTTTGAACAAGATTTTGACTATCAGAATTAGAGCCCATTATCGCGGTGTCGTCATCAAAGGCTACAAATTCTGAGCTCAGAGTATCCCCTGCAATGTCATTTACATATAAAATATATAAAAGTGGCCCAAGTACACTTCCTTGCGGTATATTACCTATCTGAACATATTGCATCCTATTATCCAAATATGACGTGAACCAATCATAAGACTTGCCGCGAAGTTCCAAAGTTTCGAGTTTTCTTAAAAGAATCTTATGATTGACCCTGTCAAAAGTTCCTGTCCTTTGACAAGTCTAGAAACAATGCTAGCTTATGCTGATTTTTATTCAAATTTTTATAAATGAAATCTAGCATTTGTGAAAGCGCAGCTGTTGTTGATCGCCCCTTTCTTAAACCATGTTATTCCGGTATAAGGATTGAATTGATTTGTAAAAATGCCATTATTCTATTAGGCATTATTTTCTCAAATATTTTTGAAAATATTGGCAACAGAGATATTGGTCTATAATTTTCAACTAATTCTTTACTTCCTTTTTTAAATATCGGAACAACTTTTGCTATTTTAAGAGCTTCTTGAAAGATACTTTGAGAGAGTGCTAAAACCTGTGCTATGTTTACACTACATTTTTTTTCAATATTAGCTCATCGTACCCTTGTGCGAAAGACATTTTCATGGTTTTTACTATTTGAATTAGTACTGCCTCATCAGTAGGATTAAAAAATATGGTATGCTTATTAAATGAAAGTGCAACATTGGCTGCAATATACAAGGTGTCTCAAAAGAAATTTTATATTTATTTAGCTTACTGCGTGAACGCAACGTATCCGAGGGGCGCGGGGGTTTTGTCAATCGGTAGCCTGGCTCTTGGGAATTCAGTCGCTATGGAGCGTTTCTCGGGAGCAGACCGCGCGTTAAGCGTGCGAGAGTTTTACAAAAACGGTGATTCGGCGACTGTAGCGAGTAGAAAATTCTGCAGTATTCGAGGTTTTCGCCACTTAAATGATGCGCCAAGCATTCCTCTCATTCGACATTGGGTTAAAAAGTTTGAAGAGACTGGTACAACGCTGGATAAATCAAAATCCGGGCGACCTAGGTCATCAAGAACGGTAGAAAACGTGGAGAATGTTAATCAGTCTGTTCGTGACGACCCGAACCTTTCAATTCGGAAGCGCGCAAGTGCTTTAAATGTGCATAGATCATCATTACATCGCATTATGCACAAAGACCTAAAGCTGCACCCCTACAAAATTCAATTGGTGCAAGAATTAAAGCCCCAAGATGCCAGTCAGAGGCAATTTTCTCAGGCAAATTGATCTCCCGGAGAGGTGACATAAATTGGCCTCCACGCAGTCCAGATTTAACCCCTATGAACTTTTTCCTATGGGGTTATCTTAAATCTAAAGTTTACGCCAATAAACCGACTTCACTGGCGCATTTGAAAGAAAATATCCGTCACGAAATGGCAGCCATCCCTGAGTCCACCTGCCGAGACGTCATAAGTAATTTTACTGTTCGATTAAATGAGTGCCGAGAACGCGAGGGTCTACATTTAGACGATATTATTTTTAAGAAATAAATCCCCAAAAAGTGTATTTTAATAATTAATAAACATTTTTTCTATATACGGCTTACTTTTTTTTTAATCGATCCACTAAATATAAAATTTCTTTTGAGACAACTTGTATATAGAATTAAAAAAAAAAAAAAAAATTTAACCAAAAAAGGAGTATGAAACTTACTTTACAGGTATAAAGTGTGCGTCTTGTGAAGGTCTAGATGTCGCTGCGTCATACGAAAATTTGTACAATTAATGTCCTTAGCCTGAAAATTCGACCTAACAACTGAAACTGGACTGAGAACTTCGTCGCCAATCCTCTTTCTTTTCTTTGTTTTCACGTCATTTACCACTGATAATATTCTTTCGGACTCGGCATTGGAATGTGGTAGACACAATACCAATTTAGCCCTAAGTTTCCCTAGGTTTGGTTTCCTAGGTATTTCCATAAGAGAAATATCCTGCAATTAATTTTCATGAAAATATTGTGGAAGAATTCTCCATTCGACTGCTAACTCATTCACATCATGTTGATAACTGAAGTGATCTCCTAAACTGGTCAGATTTATTATTGTTTTTCTTGACTCTGGTCTTAGGAATATTTTATGGTCCTAAATTTTAATTTCTTTGAAGAATTGTGTGAGGGGCAATATCTCGGGACCAAGTTAAACTTCACTAAGGGGCACAAAGTGTGCTAGACATGACACATCTATTTTTTTCAATGTCTTTCAGAGCATCTGCTTTAAGAAAGTTTTGAGCTAGTTCTTTCAGTAGCTTAAGACTGTTTTTTGATAACACGTGAATTAATATTTTCCTACTTTGAAACATGGCATAGAAAGAATTTAAAAAAATTAAAATACTCTTCCGAAATAGGAAATATGATTTAGTGTATAAGTTTTCTAGCTCACCTAGAATAAATTTAGCGGTTTTCAATGTATCCTCAAAAACAGCAAGTTGGAAAAAGCTTCGCAACGCTAACCAATTTCCAGAATTCGACAGACACATTGGTGCATGGCTAACCACCGTGTAAGTACCGGTTTCAGTATATTATTTCTTTCCAAATGCATAAAATCATGTATTTCGCATAGTTATGCACACCGTTTTGCACTAGAAGATAAATACGATGAAATACTACGCACCAGTTCTTCGGGTGTACGGGGCAACATTTCTCATACCTTACTCGCGATTAACGCCGCATAGTGGCATATGCAGCGCATCATCGTTAAATTTGAAGCTTCTTGTTTCAGTCGCGTAACAAATGATTCTTTCACTCCCACCATAACGCTCGCTAAAGGAATCTCTTTGGATTCCAAAGAGTTTTTAAATGAATTATAAATTCCTTCGGTGATAGTTTTTGTGCATTTAAAAGCACAAGTTCAAAAAGCTGTGTTGTTTCTTTCCCTGATGTTCTCGGGGAAATAAATCTTACAAGGACGCAAAGAATTTTATGCACAATTATACCAATATCGGTGCTTTCGCCCACCAACACTGAAAATGACTCAGTTTTCATATGTTTCACAAGTTCCTCACATTCCACAAGCGCGACTACATTTTTAATCCTGATATTTCCACCGTCCTTTTAAACGGATAGCGGTTAGACGCTTTGAATTTACCTGCTATACCTAGTTTCGGTAGCTGACTAAACGAAGACACTATCTGTGCTTTGAGTTTAGTTTATATACATGACACCTAAGTGTTGCACAGTCGAAGTTTGTTTGGTTATGTGCAAAAAAAATTTTGGGAAATAGAAGCTATGGAAATTCATAACGACGATGTTGACCGATATAGTTTTTAACTGAAGTCGTGGAGCGATCAGCTGGTGGTAGGTGTAGGTGTTAAATTAAACTCATTATTTGTGTTTCGACTAGTTTCGTGGGTAAACCCACATCATCAGGAAAATATTTTAATTGCTAAAAAATGAATACAGTACCGTCAATTAAGTATATAGGAGAAATACAAATTTAAATTACAATATAAAAATCTAGAATACTAACCTAATACTGATCAACAGATCAGGATTTACATTGTGTAATGTCTTGAGAAAGCATGGTGTGTCCATAACCTAATAGGTTTCCATGATATAATATCGAAACTTAAGCGATCAGGTCGATATGAGAACAGTTCAACACGTTAAAAAATATAAAATGTACACTTAAAATGTACACGATATGGTTTTAGTTGTGACATGTATAATATTTGATGTACATTTAAAAGGACAGTGGGGTCATTCCATGTCAAGTGGTCTAGGGCTCCCCGCGCGACCATTTCAGATTTAGCTGAAATTTTGTGTGGAGGACTCCCTATGTCCCAAACAAACTTTGGTAAAATTTTAGGTTCGCCGGCGGAATATTTGTGGCGCTATAGCCCTTTGTTTGACCCCATACTGGAACCCGCGACAGTACGACAGCGAGATTTCAACAACTTTGAGTCCGAATATCTCATTCACAAGCTTTTCAAAATGCACGAAATTTTGCCAACTTGTACAACTTTATGGGCTTTATTCAATGATATTAATTAAACTTTTTATATGTTGCACCCAAAAAGTGTAAAGTGGTTCAAAGTTGGCCAAAAATTTTACTGTTCAGAAAAAATGTAAAGTTTAGTTTTCTACAGCTATGGCTGTAGTTAAGCTACAGTCGTGATACTTTGCACATAGTGTCTCTGCATAACTCTCTTTTCAAATGTTTGGTTTTAACTTTCTAGCTACTCTTGTTAGCTTACAAATTTAGTGTAAAGTCTGTGATTTGTGTAAAGTAGCCAAAAATAGGGTATTTTCAAACCGATTTTGCAGAAAAGAGTCACCCAGAAACTTTTTGAAACCTACTCCATTAGAAAGAGCATATTTTAGACCCCCTAAAAAAGTTTGATAGATGTTTCAACGCAGACATATAAGGCCCTAAAACCAGGTGTAAATCAGGGCGTCATTGCCACGGCGATGCTGTATGCTACAACATGCAATTCTCCTTTATCTTTCAAGAGGTCCCTACATAACGTTTTGACTATTTTTAGCATGATGTCTGTCGGTCTGTCTGTCCGTCCGTCCGTCTGTCTGTCTGTCCATCCGTCTGTCTGTCTGTGTACACGTGCAGAGCAAATTCGGCTAAAAGGATTTTTATGAAACTGCATATTTAAGCTTTTGACATCAATGGCACGAGTTGATCAACTTTTGGTAAAAATCGGTCGACTAGAAATGGGAGTTTCCTCGTGTCGATTTTAAGATTTTTGCGAATATTTAGGAACAGAAAAATATTTCGAAAAAATTTATTTTACAAAAGTTGCTATAAATGCAATAACTAACAACTTTTATTTGAGACGTTTTTTTGATAAAACGAAAAAAAATTAAAATTTTTGTAAAATTTTTCGAAATTTTTTCGTCACAAAGTTTAGGAGACTCTGAAAAATAACCTAGAAATAATATATGACAACCTATAACTGTTCAGGCTAACAAATATGGCATTAATAAAGCGGAAAATTTTAAGAAAAAAAAACTGAAAAAATGGCGGTTATGTCATAGGTGATTGCCATAGAAATGTGTTTTAGGTATAGGAGGTTGCCAATGCAATGAGATCGGTACGACAGTAAGACTTGGGTACTTATGCGGTACCTGTATGTAGTATAAAAACAACTAACAATCTGAAAGATAGAAACTGCATGTTGTAGAATTCAACATCGGCGTGGCAATGCCGCCCTGTTTTGCACCCTGATTTTAGGGCCTTATATGTCTGCGTTGAAACATCTATCAAACTTTTTTAGGGGGTCTAAAATATGCTCTTTCTAATGGAGTAGGTTTCAAAAAGTTTCTGGGTGACTCTTTTCCGCAAAATGGGTTTGAAAATACCCTATTTTTGGCTACTTTACACAAATTGCAAACTTTACACTAAATTTGTAAGCTAACAAGAGTAGCTAGAAAGTTAAAACCAAACATTTGAAAAGAGAGTTATACAGAGACACTATGTGCAAAGTATCACGACTGTAGCTTAACTACAGCCATAGCTGTAGAAAACTAAACTTTACATTTTTTTCTGAACCGTAAAATTTTTGGCCAACTTTGAACCACTTTACACTTTTTGGGTGCAACATATAAAAAGTTTAATTAATATCATTGAATAAAGCCCATAAAGTTGTACAAGTTGGCAAAATTTCGTGCATTTTGAAAAGCTTGTAAATGAGATATTGGGTCTCAAAGTTGTTGAAATCTCGCTGGCGTACTGTCGCGGGTTCCAGTATGGGGTCAAACAAAGGGCTATAGCTCCACAAATATTCCTCCGGCGAACTTAAAATTTTACCAAAGTTTGTTTGGGACATAGGGAGTCCTCCACACAAAATTTCAGCCAAATACGTGAGGGTCGCGCGGGGCACTTTTTTAAAATTAGACCACTTGACATGGAATGACCCAGTGGGATAATTTTACACATAATTTTTAGGGGTCTCACTTCGGACGAACTGTGAAGAAATTTAGAAGATGCTTGTGATTTACAAAAAAATAGTGTTAATATAAATATAATGCCTCCTGTCAATGCATTTGATCCATCTGGTGACACCGCTGAAGATTCAGGCGACGAAGATGGTTGTCTTTAAATAAATTACTGGGACAACAGCTTTGTGCTTTTAGATAAAAAGACAGATGATGAATGGGATGAAGAAGATATGATTCCACTGAGTTAGTTACTCTAAAAATATAAACGTGCTAATGAAAAGAAATCTTACAAGTGGATTGTTGTTGACTTAGATCCAATGATTTTTAATGATCATGGCCTCAGTTCACGACAGTCAATAATCAAACGACACCATTAGAACTTTTTGGATTATTTTTTGACGATGATGACATAAGAATGTTTGTTTCATATTGAAACATGTACGCTGCAAACAAAAACAAGAAAAATGACAACAGAAGATGAGATGAAAACATTTTTTGGTATATTGTTGCTAAGTGGATACAGCCAACTATCTCGACGTAGAATGTATTGGGAGAATTCAAAAAGTTAAAACTTGATAACTGCTCTTCTACAAAAATATGGAAGGAATAAGGGAAGTGCTCTTGCCAAAAGAAGTAGGCCTTCTCAGCTACAAAATGTTAAATAACGACAGACTGGGCCATCTTATTGCCGAACAAAATATACAAACTAGGTGCCGTGTTTGTCATATAAAAGTGTCAACGAAATATATAAAATGTGATGAAGCATTTCATGTTTGATGCTTTTTTAAGTACCACACACAAGATTAGTATTGTGTATGACATCTAACAAAGGACCTGTTAGTCTTTAACTTTAACTGTAACTTTATACATCTAAATAAATTTACTTATTATTCTGACATTAGTATTATGTCCTGTTATTAGATATGCCCACTGTCCTTTTAAAAGAAGATTGCCCTTTTGGCTTACTGGTGTATGAAAAAAATAAAATAAATAAATATTTTTGTAGCTTCTTTTCGGTTCTGAAGAACTACAAAATCCATAAAATTTGGATAGTTATAGTTAAAAATAATCCTGGGCATATCTGGGTTAACAAGATTAGTGCATTTTGTACTCTTCATTTGTAGATCCTGTGCCACAGCGGAATCTGAAAATATGTCTTTCATTAGCGGTACAAGATGATCCACTACTTGAAACGCGATATTGTGTTCGGCAAAGAAACCAGCGATGGTAATTTCTGCTGCTTTAACTTTTTCACTGTTCTTTTCTACTACACTATCTTTATTTATATACTTGTGTACTTGTTAAGGTTTTCACAAGCTTTAAATGTTTCTGTCCTTGAGAATGTTTTTGTAATTCACTTCTACCGCGTTACAAGCAATACATCTACCTATTGTGATGCCACTTGGCACTGATCGTAGCCATCACTTGAATTGAGGATCACTTCAATTCTTCCGGGAACTTTTTTGGCCTATGATTTAATTTTTCTTTACTCAACTCCTTTCGAGATATTCTCTTGTTTTTGGGGCCTGCATGACTATCCATGACCAGTAAATTTAATAAATTAAAATTCACAGCATTTACCTACAAGGAAGTTTAGTCTAAGGCAAACCGGGGAACTCCCCATTTACAATTAAAAGTATAGAAACAGGGGTTCCAGAATATTGCATAAACAGTGTTGCCATAAGAAAATATCTACGCAAGGTTCTATTACAAGTTGAAAAGTTACACAGCACTGAAATTTCTATTTTTTTTCTGTATTCGCTATTATCAGTATTTTTATGAATAAAGAGAAAATTCTGAAATATCCCACGATTTTTAGATTTTTTTACCTTTTACCCCTATTTCCTACAATACAAAAAATAGTGCCTATTTTTCCCTCGTTGTGAGAAATTTCCCACGAGTTGGCAACACTGGTTACATGAATAAAATACATAATATATTGGAATTACCTAAAATATGACACATGTATATTAATAAAAAAGGTATTCTATGAATAATAAGACATGATTTTATTGATCAACTAATACGTCTCACACATCATATGATATATTTTATACTATTCCATTTACATAAAACAATATGCCTTGGCAACGATATAGCACCCTACGATCGTTAATAAGTGTAAATGTTGCATAATTATATTTTCGCTAACACAGCCAGACTGACATGCGGAACGTTCTCGGGACGCAACTGTATTCTTCACACCATTAACAGCATTGTTGTTATCAGCAACAGCAACCAGTGGTCTGCTCCATACCAACAACAGCACTCTGCATCTTGCATACCAGTAACAACAAGCTGCATACCAGGATCTCCATTCTTGAGCTGGTCCACCATTTATCTTCTACTGCATCTTGAAAGTTTTCACCTAATTCATAATCTGTAAATAGAGCAATTTGGGCGCAGAATTGATCTTTCACAAAATCAACCATGCACCAATATCAATTAGTTAAAATAAATATTTGCTTACAACAAAACCTTCCAATAGCAGAGTATAAATCGTGATCTGAAAGTTTAGAGACTTTTGTTATCATTTCATTTCTCTATCACGAACTCAGTGACTAGATCAACAAGCTCAGATACTCAGTAACTATCTATTAGTTTCCTTCATTACAGATTGTCTACAGTACAACAAGCTCAGAGACCGTCTATGTGTTTCTGCACACACAGTGCTTTATCATAATCATCATCATCAGCCCGTCGCCATAGCTCACCATCTGCCACCATGGTTACAGAGCTATTACCGGACTGATGCCACTGGCAGAGGCTTGGCTTGCGGTACTCAACAACCTTTTCTCTCAACTCATTAGCAATTACATTTATCAGTTTATTCTGCCAATCCGATCCCAGTGATCTGTCATTTATCTTTTCCAATAAACGCTCAAATTCAAAACTAAAATCTCGAAACTCAGATCTTAATTATCAAATCTCAAACATTAAATCTCAAATATTAAGTTGCAAATATCAAAACCAAAATCTCATATTTTGGTGTTTCAAGTCTTAATACTCAATTATTAAAATCTCAAATATTAAATCTCAAATCTAGTTTTTACTCATTATGGCTAACACGTGCCATATGATTTAACCAAAACAACCTCTTACCTCTTACCATTGTCGTCAACAATCTAATTAGTTACCTTCATACAATGTGTTTGTTAATAACAAAGCAACGCTCGTTCATCCTGACAATTATTAGAGATCTGCTTTGGATAATTAATCCTGACATATTCTGCATTTTTGAAAAAATGTCACATTTCAAATTTATTCCAATGAGTGTCATTTCCTTAGAAACCACTTAATTTTTGACAAAATAACTTGAAATTTGCCAATTTATTATCTAGCTCATAATTCATACTACCTTTATATGATTCTCAATCGTCACCTTTAACTGAAAACTTTACATTAGCCTTTGCAATTTTATACGACAATTTCTTTGCACCAATATAATGGTTGCATTAAAAAAAATATTTTTAATATAGCACTTATTTTATATTTCTTGTGGGTGATAGGCCAATCGCACTTCTGATATTAATAAAAAAGGTATTCTATGAATAATAAGACATGATTTTATTGATCAACT
Organism: Liopterus haemorrhoidalis; assembly: GCA_963971575.1. NCBI lineage: Eukaryota > Metazoa > Arthropoda > Insecta > Coleoptera > Dytiscidae > Liopterus > Liopterus haemorrhoidalis. The sequence goes on along the minus strand of OZ020612.1, from coordinate 36,356,393 downwards.
AATACGTCTCACACATCATATGATATATTTTATACTATTCCATTTACATAAAACAATATGCCTTGGCAACGATATAGCACCCTACGATCGTTAATAAGTGTAAATGTTGCATAATTATATTTTCGCTAACATGTATATGCATACATAAGCATACGCCTTGCGAGAAATAATGTACTAAAATATATAAATTACCATTTTCCATTTCCTTATTTATTTTTAATTTAGTAACCCATTTCATTTAAATATAATTTATATACCTATATCATTTATTTCTATTTCTTAAGTTATACCTTTTTAGCGAATTGATATCTAATTTGTCTGAGCTGATTTCAACATTTGCAATATTTGCCTTCTCGCCATTTTCATCATTGTTTACATTACTGACTAGTTCAACTCTTTGCTTATTGGTTTGGTCATGTACATCAATCTTGACATTATCTGATTCTATGTCGCGAGTCAGAGAATAACGAGGAGTGAAACTGTAACTATTAATATTATTTTTATTATCTAAATTTTCCATTTTTATTATTTCATTTAAGTGCTTTTTCCACTCCTCCCCGTCTACTGTCTACTATATACCTGCGTACTTTTATTATTTTAGCTTTAATTCAATTAAATTGTCTGTAATCTTGAACTAAGACAATTTCTCCTACTTCAAAGTTTTGTACTTTTTTGCCAACATAATTATTTTGCTGGGTATTTTGATTTTTTTCAACAATATTTTTCACATTTGATCTTAATAAATCAAATTTACATTTCACATTTCTATTTATTAACAATTTTGCGGGACTTTCGCCTGTTATGCTATGAATTTTATTTTGGTGTTGTAATAAAAATCTACAAATAATAATAATAATTATTATTATTCATAAATAATAAAGCAGAAGCCTAATCTTGTAATGCTCGAAAAATTAGGTAAACAAAGGGTAATTAAATTTCAGTTATAACAAAGACAAATTAGTGACTTGAGAAAAATACATCTAGTCTGTTTTTAAATATATTGATGGAAGAGGAACAGACGACATCCGCTGGCAATGAGTTCGACGTGTGGAATACACGGTTCGGAAGGAAATGTTCCCAAGTTGTCATTCGAAATTTCTGATTGGACATCTTCAAAGGATGCCCGCGAAGACGCTGGTCGACGTTCTTTATAAAGAAGTGATCTAGGTTTATGGAATATGTGTCTGTAAGGAAACGAAATGTTTGTATCAGAGCACCTCTTTCCCGTCTCTTTTCAAGAGTGTTCAACTGTAGGCTATTCAGCCTTTCTTCTAATGGGTTCGACATTCGACATTCTGGTATAGCAGAGTTTTGTGGCCTGTCGTTGAATGTTTTCTAATAGAATGATGTCTTTCTTCAGATGTGGACTCCGTACCGAAACGGCAAATTCCAAATATGGTCGATAATTGTATTTAAATTTTCTTTATTTTTCTAACTACCGTTTTTTATACAATTTTTTAATAATTTCACTCCGTTTTCTGTAAGGCCGTTCGTCGCCGGATTAAATGGAGCACCCGTTTTATGGGCTATTCCGTTTAATAGACAGAATTTTTGGAATTCATCTGACATAAAAGTTTTCTTGTTATCAGAAACAATTGTGTCTGGCAGACCGAATCGGCCAAATATCTCTCTCAATTTTATTATTATATTATGAGTTGTGATATTTGACATGTCCAGACATTCAATCAATTTAGACATCGCGTCTACAATAACTAAATAATTTTTATCGTATATTGAGAAGAAATCTATATGTATGGTCGACCATGGTTTTTCGGGCCATTTCCAATTACTTAATTCGGCTTTTGGTGGATTTACTCTATAAACATAACAAGATTCAAAATTTTTTGTAATATTTTTAATGTCTTTGTTTAACAAAGGCCACGAGAAGTAACTCTGGCCATGGATTTCATTTTTATAACTTCAAAATGACCCGAATGTAGTTCCTGGAGAGACAGCTCGTCTAGATTAAGTTGAAGGCGATGAAGATAATTATTAGGTTGGTACAGTGTTAAATTTTGCAGTCGGTTGCGTGACCGTATCAGTACTAACCTCGTATCTGGGGTTTGGTCACCCTTCAAAAGTCTAATTGCCCGTCGGCGCTTATTTCTATACATCTTAAGGATGTATTGAGCATCGTTAATGTCAGACTGCTGGCCAGAGTGATCGTTATTACAAACAGATAAAAAAAAAATCAGACCAAGCCCACGCGTCTTCTATAGGCCGGTTCAAGAGTTCACCCAAGGGTTCCGTGCACCTACCCACCAGGGTTTGCTCTGGGCACCATTGGTGGGTTGTTTGGGCTTTCCACCATCATCAAGACGTATGTCATTCCCGGGACTGTTCACAATAGGTGAGCTTGAAGATGGGTGATCGCTCTGACTCTGCGAGCCTGTTGTTAGGTTTTGAATCCACACACGGGTATGTGACCTAATTACGCGGCCCATTCGGGAACTACAGTTGGTCGCGCCAGGGGAAGGCTTATGGTTGTCTCCACCTGGAGATGTTGGTGACGTGCTTGTGTCTTGCCCCCCCCCCCCATTCTCTTCGTTTATCACCGGAGGCTCGTGGAGTTGTTGGAGGAGTTAGGTTATTACGGGAGTTGCGATGGTTGTCCTCGCTGCTGGTCCACAAAGTCGCGAAATCTCTGTCGCGTTCGTGGTTGGACTGTGTCACTGCTGAGTCACCGTCCTCTCTATATCTTCCCCTTAGTCTATTCGCTACCAAGAGAGCTTTTGTCGCAGTGGGCCTCGCCGTACGGGGAGATATTGTCCTTCCGGGAAATTTAATAACACCATTTGGCGCCCCCGACATGCCTGGTGCAGCATCTCGGTAGTGGAATAATGTACAGTCAGGTTCCTGAGAAGGAACCCCGTGTTACCTTGTGTGTGAGCGCTAGTGGTCTCCAGTTTATTATTATGGCCGGTTCACTGTTATTGTGTATTAGCACAGTCTCTGATTTTTTCCAGCCATCGTGTTTTAGACATATATTGTGAACTAAGGTCAACACGAGCCCTTTTGGGTCCACGCGTCGCCATATCGCGTATGTTATGTGGTCCACTCCTGGTGTGGTGGTTCCAGTCCGCCGCAGCTTCATGTGGTTATTTGTTGGTTATTTAAAAAAAATTTCTTTATATTTTACATCCAGACGACGACACACAAAAGGTGACTTTGGGCGTGGACGTCGAAGTCCTACTGACAAAGTCAAAAATATGTCGGCGCGGTGCGCGGTTAGGTATTATCGATGCAATAGACTAAGAAAAAAGCACCAAGTTGAACTGAAGGTCCAATGCTCGGTATGATCCGGTGTGATGTCGGGGAGAAATTTTTATTATAAAATAAAGTCAGGATCTAGGCGCGATGCATTGCCATTAAATTGATAACACAGGAAAAAATATTTTGGAAATCGCTAATATGTTGGGGTAAATTTACAGTGTGAATTAACAGTTGATAAAGGGTACAGCGTTGCCAGGAATGGCCAAAAATATTATAAACAAAAAAAAAAAATAATAATTGGAAAAAAATTGTAAATTACAATAAAATTTAAACAATTATAATTGTTGCAAACGGCAACAGTTCATAGCGGTAAACGCAGTAGAAAATAATGTAAATTAATCCCAAATAAAATTCATAAGTTAATTTAAGATTTTAAACAGTAAATAATATTAAATCAATAAAGGGATGAATTTGAATAATTTCTCAACATCCAAATGTTAAGAAATGGCTTACGTTCGTCAAAAATAAAATTTATAACAAATATATTACCTACGTAAATTAACAACAGAAAAATTGTTACGCACAACTTTCGAACACCGCCAGGATAAATAAACAAAACCTCAGACTTAATGTTTTTATTGTTTTAAGTTCATATATAATGACTCCGATACTATCGCCTGCCTGGAACCACGCCGCTCGGTTTTCCCGACTGCCGCCGCTTCTCTTCTTCTTCCCTGTGTCGCCGCTCTGCCGCTGCGCGCCATCTCGCCAACTGCCGCCTTATTTTGAATCTCCTCTTAACACTCAGCCATCCTGCACCAATTAATGTCCTCATTAATTCCAACTTACCCTTCCAGAAGGTCGATCAAATCCAGTCGATCGCCCTCCTGGTCACCCGTGTCAAGTTCATCGCAGCGTGCTAATTCGCCTTCAGTCATAGTGCTGCGATATCGCCTAAGTGAGTCTACAGCCACAACAGCTGTAAAATTCTTATACCCCCGCATGCCCTTTATCGAGGTTATTTTGTACCTGTCATTCCCCAATACCGCCGTGACTTTATTAGGGCCGTTGAACTTATTCACCAGCTTCCTGTTGACACCCTTCTCACCTGAGCAAGTGCTTGCGTCTCGCCACAACACTAAATCACCTGCTTTATACTGGGTTGCTACCTTTCGCCTTTTATTGAACTGCGCCGTCATTCTGGCAGCTGTTGCCGACAAGTTGCCAGCGGCCGCCCGCCGTTTTTGCACAAGTGTTCGCCTATTGTCAGAGAGCTCACCTGCACCCGTAGCACTTGTTCCCTGCACACCATCCGATAAGTCCGCCATCACGCCACCCTTTCGCGTGAACATTAGTTGCGCCGGTAAATACTTCGTGCTTGCGTTCACGCAGTTGTTCATTCCCCAGATTATATCCGGGAGGGATTCGTCCCACCGAGACTCATCGCCTGCCGTCGCGCCGATCGCCTCGATGATCGTACGATTTTGTCTCTCAACCTGACCATTCGCCCTGGGGGTAGCGATTGCGTTGCACACATGCCGCACCCCTCGACTGACTAAGAACTCAGCAAACGCATTGCTAGTGAACGCCAAGCCTCTGTCAGAGATCACCCGCCTGGGATAGCCAAACTCGCTGAATATCGCACGCAGTATCTGTATCGCCTCCGCTGACTGTAATGTGCGAGTTGCCCTAGCTAGCGTATATTTTGTAAACGCGTCCCCCACCATCAGCACATACGACTAGCCCCTCACGCTCCTCGCAAAAGGTCCCAAATGGTCCACATGCACCGTATCGAAAGGTATCGCCGCCTTCTCAATAGGATGTAATAGGCCTTTAGCCCGGCCATAGCCGCCCTTGCTAAATGCACAACTCATACACGCTTGAGTGTACTTTTTAACGAAGCGCCCCATTTCAGGGAACCAGTACGTCTCCTTGATCAGCTTCAAGCATCGTTCAAAACCCGGGTGGCCAACATCATCGTGATGTTTGCGCACCAGGTTAAACCTTGCCATCGCGGGTACATACAGCCGGTCACCCAGCAAAGTCTTGCGGTATAACCGCCCGCCCTGAAACTTAAAATCATTAATGATACCTTTATCTGCCGTACCCGCCTTCAGCGCCTGCACGATCGAGCTTGACTTCTCATCCTGCAGCTGCATCGTCAGAAACCAATCGTCAGTGCTCATCTGCACCATACTCACAGAGACCGGATTACGACTGAGCGCATCCACGTGCTGCATTCGTGTCCCTGGTCTGTACTCCACCTCCATGTCGTACTCCTGCAGCAACATCCACCAACGGGCTATGCAAGACACTAGGTCTCGCTTCAACATAGTGGCCCGTACAGCCGAGCAATCAGTAACCGCCTTGAAGTGTACACCTACCAAGTACACCCTGAAACGTCTTACCGTCTCCACCAGCGCTAATGTCTCCAGCTCATAGCTGTGGTACACCTGCTCGGCCTGCGTGGTTGCCCTGCTGTAGTACATCACCGGCCGCAATGATTTGTCCGCTTGTCTCTGTAACAAAATACCACCCAGACCATACTTACATGCATCTGTGTGCACCTCTGTCTCCGCCTTGCCATTATATAGGGCCAGCACTGGTCGCTCCACCAGTCGTTGTTTTAATTCATTGAACGCCGTCTCCTGCGCTTCTTCCCATCTCCAGCTGGCCTCCTTCCGAGTTAGTTCAGTCAAAGGCCTCGCCAATACAGCAAAGTTCTCTATAAACTTTCTGAAATAACTTGTCAGCCCCAAGAACTGTGTGACGCTGTGCACATCTCGAGGTAAAGGAAAATCGCGCACCGCCGTGATTTTTCCTTTCCCCGGCCTCACGCCACCAGCACATATGTCGTGCCCCAAGTACACCACATTTCTCTTTAGAAATGAGCATTTCGCCAAGTTCAGTTTTAACCCCGCCTCCTCCAAAAGTCGCAGCACTTCCTCCAGCAGACGGAGGCCGCCCGCCACCGTCTCCGAGGGAATCAACAGGTCGTCCATGTACACCAGGACCTGATCATTCGAGACGCCCTTCAGCATTCGCTTAATCACCTTCTGGAACACAGCGGGCGCGTTCGCGAGCCCGAAGGGGACTCGTAGCCACTCGTAGTGGCCATCAGGAGTCACAAACGCCGTCTTATGCACCGACTCCTCGTGCATAGGAACTTGGTAGTAACCCTGTGCTAAATCTAACGTGGTAAAATAAGTTTTACCTGTCAGCTTATCCAACTCGTCCTCCACCAGCGGCATGGGATGCCTGTCCTTCACCGTTACCGTGTTTAACGCCCGGTAGTCGACACACATCCGCCACTCACCGTTCCTCTTAGGCACGAGCACAATAGGGCTCGCATACTCCGACTCGGACTCTCGTATGACCCCGTTGTCGAGAAGCATCTGCACCTTTTGCCTCACCACTGCCCTCTCCGCCTGAGACAACCGATACGGCCGATGGTAAACCGGAGTATCTGTTGTTAATTGGATTTTCATTTCGCCTAGACTTGTGAGCCCCAAATCACCGTCGTTTGTAGCGAAACAGTTACGCCGTCTCTCCAACACTCCCTCTAGTACCTTTCTCTCATCCCCAGCGATATCGCCAGCATCTATGTCACTGAAATGCGATTTAACATTAGAATCAGCTGCCACCATACTCACCAAAGGTTTAAGCCCTTCCAGCCTGAAGATGCGACCGCGAGCCAGCACGTCCTTCGCTGGCCATGTAACCTGCTTGCTGCTCTGGTTCCACACCGTGATCCTGGAGCCGCCGGCGCCAAGCATGTTCCCCTGTTGCCAAAGGTACACGCCGCCTCTGGTCACGCCCTTGTCTCGTACGAGCAGACACTCACCTTCGGGTAGCTCGTCCACCACCACTTCAGCTGCCACCTTCGTTCTCGGCTCAAGCACCAAGTCTTCCTTGAGCCGCACCGCCAGTTTACGGGTCGCCACATCCTCCGCTTCCAGCTGAATGCTTGCCAGGAAATTCTCTTCGCGCGTCAGGGACGCCTTCCCATCCCGCACAACTAAGACTACCTCACCTGAAGAGAGTGTCGGCTGGCCTAGCAATATATCTGCCCCCGCCAGGTCACAGTTGACCATCTGCGCAGTGACCTGCAGATCGGCGCCCTCTAGCACCAGCACCACCGTGACAACGCCCAGTGTGTAAACAACACCGCCACCAAATCCTCTCAGGGTTCGCCCTGTCATCGCTAAGGTGCACTCCAACCGCCTCGCACATTCCTCCGTAATGAGGTCGTACTCGCTCCCAGTGTCGATGTACGCCTTCAGCCGCTCACCCGACTTCGCATGCACTAGCCTTTTTACTGCATTATCCATCCTAACTAATCTTACCTGTGGTTGCTGCTGCTTCCCACGGCAGTCCTTCCGCTGGTGGCCCTCCCGCCCGCATCTGCGACACCGCTGCGCCCTTGGCTTTGGGCAGTCCCGGCTGAAGTGGGTTCCGTGCTCCTGGCAGTTGAAGCACCGTATCAGTCGGTCTCCCACCGGTGTGCTGGACCTGTCACCTGCTACTGCCCCGGCCGCCTCATTTGGACCCCCACTTGAACGCCCGGCCGCCGCCTGTGGCCAGCGCCGCTTGTACCGGCCCTACTGGCTGTTGTCCCGCCTGGTCTCCCTTGATCTCCCCTCGCGGCTGGTGTCGCGTTCACCAGGACGCCGTTCGCCACTTGTTCCCTCGTACCGGTCTAGCATCGCCAGGAACCCCGTATACAGGTCGCCTGGCTCCTTGCACCCGTACGCTCGGGCATGGGCCTGCACGGATGTCGGCAGGCCATGGATGATGCAGGGACGTAGCGTTCTCACCAGAAATACTCACCCGCTCACACATCGCCAACTTACTGTGATAGTACTTCGTGAGACTTTCTCCGTCCTTCTTCCGTCTCGCCAGCATCTCCTCCAATGCTCGGGCGTAGTCCAACCGTCTGGGAAAAGCCGCCCGCAGCATCACCTTCCACTCGTCCCACGAGTGGTCGATGCGCTCCAGCCGGTTAAACCACCCCTTGGCTTCGCCACGCTGCTTAGCCTGCATGTGGAGCGTCTTCTCCATCTCGGACCACCCGTACACTTGCCCTACCTGGTCGATCTTCGTGAGCCAGTTCTCAACGCTCACTTCCCTGCTCTCTGGATCGAACTGGTCCAAGATATCGCCACTAGCCCGGAATCCAGCCATTGATCCTCGCCAAGAGGACATGTTGGCCCCGCTACTCCCCGACACACTCACCTGCTCATGCACGGGTGCCGGATTGTCGATGGCTGCCACCCGCATGCCTCCGACAGCCGCCTGCACGTCCTCGCTTGCCACCTGCCGAGAGATCTCGCCCGCCTTGCTCAGCTGAGCCACCACTTCGGCCACCACCTTCTCAAGCTGAGTCTTGGACAGCCCTCCCGCTGCCTCATCGCGAGCCGGCTTCGCGTTGTCCCTTTCCACATCCGACTCGTCGCCGCTCAGAGGAGAACCCCGCCCCAGGTCTAAGCTGTTCTCTTCCAGCCAGCCGGACTCATCTCTGGATGCCATTGCCGCCCGCTACTTCACCACACACCACTTGTTATTATTTGTTTTTAATTAGCACAACACACAACAACAAAATGGCCACCTGTTGCACCACTACACTCTGAAACTTTTATCCAAACTTATTCAGGTCGCCGGGTAATCCCACTTCTGAATTGTTACGCACAACTTTCGAACACCGCCAGGATAAATAAACAAAACCTCAGACTTAATGTTTTTATTGTTTTAAGTTCATATATAATGACTCCGATACTATCGCCTGCCTGGAACCACGCCGCTCGGTTTTCCCGACTGCCGCCGCTTCTCTTCTTCTTCCCTGTGTCGCCGCTCTGCCGCTGCGCGCCATCTCGCCAACTGCCGCCTTATTTTGAATCTCCTCTTAACAAAATATTCCAATAAGTCCAACAAAACGGTTACGAAATGTTCCTAGATGCGTGTTCCGACGTTGCCCGACAAAAATAAATCAGAACACAAAGTTATAAAAATGACAATTTTTTATGATAAATTTTATATAATGTTAAAATAAAACTTACTATGTTAGGCATTAAACGATTGCACGGAATTAATTACCTGGTTTGTGAATACTAACCCGACTGGAGGTAAATCTCTAGAAGAAAATAGTGTTTTAACAAAAATATAAATTTGGTAATTAATATATACGCATGTATATTAATTAAATGTTAACATAATCAAGAGGATCCTGATTGAATTTTACACTCTGAATTTAACAATATAACAATTTTGTGTAACAATATATATATTTTAACACGGTAAAAATAACTAGAACTCTAGTTGTTAGCTCGGGAAACATATTAATAATGAATAAAATATGATTGAATTTTGTGGTCGCTTGCGTAATTTGAACAAAATTTTGAAGTCTTTTCCAGCGGCTCTAACCAAGTTTTATTTAAATAAACCAAAAAATATGTTTAAATTAATGCAGTATTATTGTATTTTAGTAAAATATAATATATAATATTATACAAAATATTATAGTAAAAGTATGGTATTATAGCAATACTATAGTAAAATATATATTTTAGGAATAAAATACAACGTAGTTCTAAACATGTTTTTTTCTATAAAAATAATATTTATTTATATTAAATTAAAATGATAACTGAATTAATAGAAAATATATTTATGGAAAATAAAAATAAAAAATAAAAGGTGGTAAGCGCTTAAGCGGAAGCTTCAGTGTGTAAAACATAAATTAGTTTTTTGTAATCTAATGTGACAATTTTTTATTCTTATAAAACCTTAAAGAAATCACTAATTTAGGTGAGCCGGTATCAACTTCCATATTAATTTTATCATAATTATTTTTTATGGACAATTTAATAGAATCTAAAACTTTTTTTTTCTCTTTAATATCATAAAAAAAACTCACTGCTAGAATTGTGAGAATCATTTTCATCCAACATATCTTTATCAATTATATAATTTTGATTGAAATGATTTTCTTACTATCATTAAATTTACTATTATTTTTACGGCAGACAAACATTAAATGGCCTACTTTACCACATAAGTTACAAACAGAGTTACAATAAAAAAAGTTTTCGCTTGCATGATTTGGTCTGCAGCAACAAGTGCAACTAGATTTAAGTTGGGTGTCCGTTCGGTGACGTTGCTGGCTGGATCGGCTGGTCGAAGCTACTGCTGTCGCTGCTCGACCCGCAAGACTTTATATACACAAAATTTATGCAATATAAGGTCAAGATCGGAAATCCCTTCGTAAAATGTATATTATCTATTATTATTTTCCTAATTCTACTGTCCTAGATTTTTACTAACTAAACCTAACCTAATTACCTAGTTTTTATGTATACAATACTCTATATTCCCCCATACTTAGTCCATTAAAAATAGTGTAATAAATTAATAAATATGATCAATTTAGGTAATTAAGCTAGGTTTAGTTAGTAAAAATCTAGTACTGCGTTAGGCGCAAATAGCCTTTGCTAACTAACTAACTAAAAATCTAGGACAGTAGAATTAGGAAAACAATAATAGATAATAAACATTTTACGAAGGATGTTCCAATCTTGACCTTGCATAAGTTTTGTTTATATGAACTCTTGCACTCGAACCTGTCCGCGCGGCCGATTTCCGCTGCCGCCGTAGCTCTGCTTCCTCCGCTGGGACTGATGATGACGTTCTCGTAGTCTGAGCGTTTCTTGCAGCGATAAATATGGAACCATTTATCGCTTGAGAGCATGCCTTTACATAGTCAAGACTTTTTATCCTGAATAATTTGTGTTTCATTGTTTCACTTTTGATTCCAAATGCTAACTGATCGCGTAAATTTGCATTTAACGTGTCGACGTCTTTATATTTACAACTTTTTGCAAGTCGTTTTAAAGCTGTAGCAAATTGTGCCACTGTTACAGAGTCTAGTTGCTGTCTTTGCCGAAATTTGTAACGTTCTACGATAAAATTTGGTTCTGGATTCACAAACTCTATTACTCTGTTGACTAATTCGTCGTAGTTTTTATCTTCCGGTTTTACTGGATCGCACAAATTATGAATGAGTTAGTAAGTCTCATCTCCCACAACAGATAACAGTGTTGGCACTTTTAATTCATTTTTAATATCGTTTGCACGAATCGGAGATTTTTCCGATCGGCATTTTATATATTATATTTTAATTATTATTTTATATTATAATTATTTACCGAGCACTTGCGATTGAACGTATTCTGTATTATTAGTTTTCAATATGATTTTACTAGATTTTTTTGCACTTATTCACTTTCTCTACACGTGGTTGATTGGTTACTTCGAGTACTTTACCTCGTCGCCAATTGTAATGAATCAAACAAAGGTTCAAGCAAGAATCAAGTTTATTGAACACGTATAAATACTGTACAGGACATTACATACGTATAAACTTCATAAATGTAAAAACCCTACATAGTGTATGCGATTTCTCGGCGTTAAATTGCAGGGAGATCAGTCCCGCACATCTCTCCACCTCGTCTAAGTTGTTTTGTAGTTCCTCCGCATTTTGCGCAAGTAGCACCAAATCATCAATAAAAGCGAGGACTCCGAGTTGTGGGTGATTTCCTTGGACTTCTCTTACAATTGGGTCTATGGCCAGGCAGGATAGAAGCCCGGTTAGTGGACAGCCTTGTTTCACATGCGCTTTGACTGTGATTTCTGTGGTCGACCATTACGAATTCAGTATTTGAATCCTGTTGGTGGCCAGTATGTCAGTTATTATACCAACAAAAGACCTACCCCTTCTGCAGTGCCGCGCGGCATCAACTACTGTGCCATTGATGTGGGATTGAGCCAAAGGCGTTTCCTATATCCAACCACGTGGCGCAGAGTCTCGTTTGAACACAAAATTGTGCTCAAACACCCTATCATATGACAGGAAGCTCTTTTATGCTGGGTGTAACTCTTGGGGCTGAACTATCCAGGATGTAAGCCTGGCTGCTATGCACCCTGTATATAGCTTATAGATAGTTTTGGTTAGGGAGGTGAGTCTCCAGCTGGTCAGACAATGTTGGACGTCCTTTTTGTGGATCAGTATGGGTTTTGATTTTTCCACTTCTGCGGTATACGTTTATCTTTTAGGCAGATTTTATGTACAGCAGTAAGGGTCTGACCTTCTGGATCCGTGCGCTGCTTCATGCAATAAGTTATACGGTCGGGGTCTGGTGCCGTGTTCTCTGCTCTTCACAGTCTTGTTGCGACCTCCTGAAAAGACAGCTCGTCTAAATCAAGTTGAGGATGATGAGGATAGTTATTAGGCTGGTATAGTGTTGATTGGTGCGATCGGTCGCTCCACGTCTCAGAGAAGTGTCGCGTGACAGTGTCAGTACTAACTTCGCATCTGGGGCTGATTACTCTTCAACAAATTGACTACCGGTCGGTGGTTTTTTCTATACATCTTTCGGATGTAATGGACATCGTTGATGTCAGGCTGCTGGACAGGGTGATTGTTTCCAGTTCAGGGACCTCAACTTGATAATTCTCGTTGTTTCCTCCATGATGTTCCGTAATGTATCACAATATCTTTTATCAGAATGAGGATTTATTTGATATTGCTGAGAGCAGTTCGAACTGCTATCTATTCGATATAAAATTTTATACTAACAGAAAATCCTACACACAACATGGATTACATTTGAATCTCTAAGGAAAAGAATTTGTGATGAACAAACTGTATAATAATTTTGACGTACTATGTATCACTGAACATTGGTTGACAGAAAATGAGATAAAAATGTTCTCCCTACTAGATTACAAAATTACAAGCTACTCTGCAAGAACATACATGCGAGGCGGAGGAACTATGATCCTCGTTAAGAAAGATTTGGAAGCCATTCCCATATTCGACTGTCAAACCTACAATAGTGAAGCACACTGCGAAATTTCGGCCGTTACGCTAAAACATATTAATGCCATTTTAATTAACTTATACCGACCACCTTCAGGAGATAATAATCTTTTTCTAAATAATGTCGACAAAATATTGTTAGCAATAAAACTGAATAAAAATGTAATCTTCTGTGGAGATTTTAATATTCATTTCAACTCTGCAAAAACGCAGGCTATTCAGCTTGAAGACCTGTTTCAATCCTTTGGCTTAGCCTCTTGTGTTGATTTCAATACAAGAGGAGACAACCGCTTGGACAATGTCTTCTATAAACTACCAAACATTGATGCATCAACTATTCATGCATGTAAAGTTGAAACTGCCCTTGTTGACCACAGCGGAATACACTTTTATTTTACAACTCAATTGATTGATGCTGACGAATGCTCCTATGCTAATAAAATGTACAGACCTATTACCAAATTAGGAATAAATCGGATGTATCAAAAGCTTGACGAAGAAAACTGGTTAACAATAGACAATGACAATGGTGGTATAGCTTTCACAGATTTTTTCTGAAATTTTATTAAAATTTATGAATCCAGTTTTCCCTTAAAAAAATATAGTAAATTAAAATCAAAACATTTACCTTGGTTCAATGAAGATATGAAGATATATTAAAAATATGAGACAAATCTTTATAGACATAAACCGTCAATATTTAAATAACCCCAATGAAGTATCCCTCCGTAACAGAAATATTTTTAGAACCAAATACAGAAGTGCTATTAAGGATGCCAAAATGACAGCTAATTCTGATTTTTTAAAAAACTCTAAAAATATTTCTCGTTGTACATGGCAAATAATTAATGGTAATAGACCTTCTAAACGCTCCCCAATTCTTACCACTTCTCTAACTCCCAGTGACTTCAATTCTTATTTTCTTAGAATATCTGAAAACTTAATTGAAAAATTACCAAAACCAAATAATTTTCCTATATATCTTATGAACACTTCTCACATAAATTCATCATTTTCTTTCTCTACAGTCTCTTGTATAGTAATGAGAGACACAATCAATAGCCTAAAAAACAGCAATACTAGGGATTGCTACGGCATCAACATTGCAATATTAAAGTCGTTAAAAGACAAAATTATAAGTCCCTTAACAAAGATTTTCAATAACAGTATAATATCTAATATTTCCCAGATGAATTAAAAATTGCAACAGTGCTCCCGATATATAAGAAAGGTGATAATAATGATCCAGGAAATTACCGCCCAATTTCACTGTTGCCAATACTTTCCAAAATATTTGAAAAGATATTATCTACTCAAATTTATCTGAAACTCAAAATTATCTACTTCAATACTTTGATAGTAATAACTTGTTTAGTGAGGCACAGTTTGGATTTAGAAGCGGCAAATCAACTACGGATGCCATATTATCTTTACTTTCTGAGATATCGGGTTCCATGGAATCCAGAGAATATTGTTTGGCCACCTTATTAGATTTATCAAAAGCTTTTGATTGTGTCACGCATGAAATATTATTAGAAAAGCTAGCCTTATATGGATTTGACGAGAATAGTATTAACTTGATGACATCCTACTTAGAAAACAGAGCACAGATTGTTTCATTTAAAAATGTTTCGTCAAATACCTCAACTGTTACCTCGGGTGTACCACAAGGATCTATCCTCGGCCCTCTCCTCTTTTTGATTTATGTCAATGACTTCCCTTCGTATATTGGTGGAACCAGTATCTTATACGCCGATGACACAACATTAATTGCAAGATCTTCATCACTTGTTGATGTTATCAGCATTAATAACACCGCAATCCAGAAAGCTAAGTACTGGTTCGACACCAATCGACTCTCCCTAAACCTCAATAAGACCCAACAAATTCTACTAACGCTAAAAGCAAATAATTTCGATAATCCGCTATCTGTGAACCTACTGGGGGTACTTATTGATCCGAAACTCATTTAGGATCAGCATGTAGGTGCACTGGCAAACAAATTGTGTTCTGCAATCTATTTGCTAAGAAACCTGGCACCAATTGTAAGTACTGACGTCCTGAAAATTGCATACTATGCATTGTTCCACTCCCAGATGACTTATGGCATTACAGCATGGGGTCATTCGGCAGCAGCTAACAGAATTTTTAGCCTACAACGACGCGCAATTAGAGTACTGACACGCTCATCCTTCAGAGCTGATTGTCGGAATAATTTTATTTTTTTAAATATAATGACCTTTCCATCTGCGGTCATGTACCATTCTCTAATTTTGACACATAAAAAAATAAGCAGTTTTCAAACTCATGCGGATATTCACCAATACGACACAAGAGGCAAGTCGAATTTATACCCAGATTTTCTGTGACTTACCAAATCCCGTACCTGTGAGAACTTCTACGCAGCCAAATTACTGAATAAATTACCAATAGAACTCAGAAGTTTGGGTCCTAATGAATTCAAGAAAAGGATGAAACAGTTCTTTACTGAACATCCTTTTTACTCCACAGAAGAATTATTCAAATATAAATTTTAAAAATGTAAAGACTTAATGTTAAACTTGAAATAATAATTGTGTATTTAAATGTATGTCTTGACTGACTTAAACTTAATCCATGTAGCTAAGTGAATAAATGTATTATTATTATTATTATTATTATTATTATTATTATTAATAATAAGGCAAGGCCCGCGCGTCATCTATAGGCCTATTCAAGAGTTCACCCAAGGGTTCCGTGAACTTACTCAATGGGTTTTTTTGCTGGTTGCCATTGGTGGGTTGAACGGCGCTACAGTAGCAACAGGACGTATGTCATTCCTAGGACTTCTCACAACAGGCGAGCTTCTAACACTGAGAGCCTGTTGTCTGGTTTCGAGTCGATGCACGGGTACGTAACCTAATTACGCGGACTACGGGGAAACTCGAGTTGGGCGCGCCAGGGAAGGCTGATGATTGTGCTCATCTGGTGCTACTAGTGACCCGCTTGTATCTTCGCCTCTCTCATTATCTCTGTTTATCAGCGGAGGCTCGTGGAGTCGAAGTTCAATGAAATTTCTCCGGCTGGGCAAGCGTGCGCAGTTGTTGGAGCGGTGGCTTGGGGGGTTGCGATGATTGTCCTCGCTGCTGGTCGACGAAGTCTCATCTCTGTCGCGTTCATGGCTGGACTACGATACTGCTAAGGCAGCCTCATCGCTGAAGGAGTTGCCTCTGTATATTTGGTGGGATTAAATGGCGTCGGATCCATTCGATCAGCCAGTGAACTCTTCCTCTTTAACTCCCTGTTTCTCTTGCGGTCTAGGGTAGGCAATGACCCTGCGAGCAATGTTGTTCGCTTGCTTTTGCTCGGAGAAAGAGGGACAGTCGTCAGCCGTAGACCCACCTGCAGTATCCTCGGTGTGTCGTGACTATGGCAGTGACTCCCTTCTGGCTTTACTGAGGTAGTGCAGTTGGTGGTTTAGTTGGTCTGTTGTGCGGCATTATTGCGGCTTTGACTTTGCGTGAGATGGTGTTGTTTTCGCTAATTCACTACACTTTATTTATTTGGATCCCTTAACTTCACGATGTGGAACATAATTTTAATATAAATTAGTCGTTGTTTTTGTCCCAACTGTCGAAAATTCTACCGGCGCGCCCAGGAACTTCTCATAATCGGATACGCCTTCAAATTTTGGTATATTCTCACCTGCAACAGTGTACTAGGGACACCTAAGGATGGGTAAGTTCTACGTGTACCTAGTGGTCTCACTATTAACGCTTCCACAGTTACTTATTTGTAGCCCTGGTTGCGATATAATTATATCAATGGGCGATACTTAGATGTTTTCTCTTCTTGCGCGGCATTGAATACTACCAGTCTATTTTCAAATGGTACTATGAAATCTACAAAGTGGAGTTGTCGTGCCTTCGAGATGATTAGGTCCGGTCTCAGGCGCGTCCGGGGAATGATCCGGTCCCTAAATATTATTGATGCTTGCCGAGGGTTGGATGCGGCCGAGTTCTGCGTCGTGTCTCTCCGTGTATGCCACAGATACACCTGTCGGTATCCGTAACTTCTGCATCGTTTATCAGCGGTATAGTTTCTGGTGTACGGGTAAAATTTTAGTCGCGCTCTGTGAACAAATCGCCACTTCATAAAGCGAATATACGGTTGACTGCACAAGACTAGGAGTCTGTACAATCTTTGTTAACTGCAAACTTCTCGGATGATGGCCATTGACTTGCCCTGTGCAATGGCAATATGTGGTTTGTCCCCACATGTATGTGTGGTGTTCCCTGATCAAACCACCAGGTAGCTGCCAGATGTCTGGACGCTGGCCTGACAGTCGACCACACCGTTTTCAGATCGTCAGATTTTTTCTTGAACGTAGTTTCATTGTCGCCTGACATGTATCGCTCTAATAATTCATCAGTCGGATCTTCGTTGTGGTCCTGCACTAACTGCACTATTAGCGGATCATTTGAGCTCAATAGTTTGAAGCTACAATCTACGCTCATGATCATAGTCTAAGCTACGCTCGGTATATTCTCACCTGTTATAGTGAAGTCTGTACTATGGATACCTAAGATCGAGTTGGTTTTTATGTGTAGGATTTTCACTTACTTCCGTTCAATGTCAGTGACATTTGGTTCAATGAAAGGTCCACAGTATCCAGGCTTCTCTGTAGCTCTAATGGAGTCTCAGCACGCAGTCTCAATAATGGAGTCTCAAGATCATCCGTGTATGCCAAGGTCTTGTGGAATGTGTGATTTCTTTGGACTTTTTGTATCACTGGGTCAACTGTTACACAGAATAATAATCCACTTAGCGGGCACCCCTGTTTTACAACTGCTCGCAGATAGATCTCTGATGTCGGTCCTCCGGCTGTTAATATATCCGTTCTATTCTCTAAAATTGATCCTACTATAGCGGCTAGCGACTCACCTGCATCCGTGCTCTTTACAGCATCAGCTACTTCTCGTTGCGGGCTGCTCAATGGAGTACCTGAATAGGTAATTGTGTTCAAACACACCATCATGGGGCAGGAAAGTATTCTCAAAGTTATAGGTTATTCTAAACCCCTTCAGGAACCCCTTCTGTGCCGGGTTTAACAGCTGGATCTCTTTTAACCAGGCTGTCAGTCTAGTCTTTATGCAACCGGTGTACAATTTGTATATCGTGTTTGTGACCGCTGGTCTCCAGTTTGTTATTATGCCTGGTTCACCTTTCTTGTGTATGAGAACAGTCGTTGATTTTTTCCAAGCATCGGAAATCTTTTTGTGCTTTTAACATATCTTGCATATTAGGGTCAGTACAAGCTCTTCTGGGTCCACTCGTCACCATATCGCGCATGTGATACGGTCCGGGCCCGATGCGGTGGTCTCGGCCCGCCGCAACTTTTCTGCGACCTAACGTGGTTCCAAGCTGATTAGTTCTAGTTGAGGGCGGTTTAGGTGTCTGATGGCCGTTTCATATAATTCCTGGTTTTGACTCCGCGTCCCCATGCGGTAACAAAGTATCTTGTTTCTGCATCATGGCTTATTTGGAACCTCGGATTGTTATCCCTAGCTAGTAGTCTAATGGCTCTCCTGCGGTTGAAGGTGTGCAGCTTTTGCAACTGCTTTTGCAATTTATGTCTGTCTGGAATAAAAATGATTATCAAAAAACTTTCTATCAAAAAATTATTCTTAGGCTTCTGTTGGCTTCTTATACTTACTAAATATCTACAAAATACTAACATGTGTGAAAATTCACACTTTACATAAATTTTTTCTCTTGCCAACTCCCGTGTTGTTTAATCGCCGCATCGTAGTTTCATAGCCCTTAGTTAAAATGCTGCCTTCTACCCAGCAGAACATATGAATAAGCGAAAACATTTAGCTTCACGTTATGAGGTTGTTCCCATTTGCATCACACCGTTAAAACATTTGAAACTATTTTTTTCTGTTCTGTCATGGTGAATTTCTTTAAATCCTGTATTATTTTTTACTTCTGCCTCTTGTTGGGAATTATTTAGCACCTCTATTCTTTCAGAAGGAACAATATCGCCACATTTTAATTTTTATTCCGGTGATAGGTGAATAAAATTGAAAAATTGCACAATAAATAATCACTAAATATATATATCACTCGTACGAACGGGTTAAAATATTTTAAACAAATGTCTATTTTGAATACTGTATTTACCTCAACCAGCGAGAAGTGTCGTATGAAATTTGGATGCGTGTGGGGCTGTCAGAAAAGTATTATAGTCTGTGTCAAATAAGAAGCGATTTGATAGTACTGCGAATCGAACACGATTTACACAGGACAATTACATATTAGCGTTTTTTTCCTCTCACGCGGCATTGAACGCTACCAGCCTGTTTTCGAACGGTACTGTCACATCTACAATGTGCAGTTATCGTCCCTTCGAGATGACTAGGTCGGGTCTCAGACGCGTCCCAGGAATAATCCTGTCTCTAGAACTCAATTCAAATTTTGTACTTGCCGCGCGTTGGATACGGTCGAATACTGCATCGTGTTGCTCCTTATATGCCGCTGAATACCTCATGCAGAAACTCCAGTCGGTATCCACATCTTCTGCACCTTTTATTTGCGGTGTTATCTCTGGTATTGAAGATGACGGGTAGGAGTTTTTTTCACGCTCTATGAATAAATCGCCAGTTCGTAAAGCGAGTGTACGCTCCGTCTCGGATGAAGTGGGAACTAACTGGGTCGAAAGCGACACACTCTATTGCCTTTCCTTGGCTGCGCAAGTCTAGAGTCTGTGCAATCTTTTTGTATTGGAGACTTCCCGAATGATGGCCATTGTCTTGCGACTATGCAACGGCGATATGTTATTTGTCCCCACTCATATGTGTGGTGTTCCTCGACGAAACCACCAGGTAGCTTCCAGATGTTTGGACGCTAGCTTGGCAGTCGACCACATCATTTTCAATTCGTCAGTTCTCTTCTTGAAAGTAGCATCATTGTCTCCTGACATATATCGCCCTAGCAGTTCATCCGTCGGATCTTCGTTTATGCGGCGCCGCACTACCGGGCTTAGGTGGTCGCGCGCTTACTGCACTATTAGCGGATCATTCGAGCTCAGTAGTTTGAAAGTAGAGTCTACGCTCGCTATGTCCGCTGACTCAGCCGTTAGTGCTAGACCACATAATCCCGACCTGGATGGTCCGTAGATGTATTCATTGGCTGCTTCCTGTGGCACATTTAGAGTTCTCTTTATCTCTGGGCGTAATATGTTGTATATTTCTCCCCACTGTGTTTTCAGGAAAGTTCCCAGTCGCATGTGAAATGTGCCACAGGGTATAACGAAGGGTTTGAGTGCATCTAACCGCTGCTAGGGGAACCGCCGAGAATCCTACTGGCGCGCCTAGGAAGTACACGCTTTGAAACCTCGGAATATTCTCACCCGCTATAGTGAAATGTGTACAGTGGACGCCTAAGGACGGGTTAGTTTTAATGTGTAAGGTCTTGCACTTACTTCCGTTCAGTTTCAGTAACAGTTGGTTTAGTGTACAGCTCACGGTATCTAGGCTACTCTGTAGCTCTGCTGGAGTCTCACCGAGCAGGACCAGATCATCTGCGTATGCCAATATCTTGTGGGAGGTGTGATTCCCCTGGATTTCTCGTATTATCGGGTCGACCGCCAAACAGAATAATAATCCACTCAGCGGGCAACCCTGTTTGACACCTGCTCGTAGATAAATCTCTGGTTTCGGTCCTCCGCTGTTAATATTTCTGTTACACTACCTGAAACGAGATCTTCTACTAAAGCGGTTAAAGACTCACCTGCTCCTGTGCTCCTTACAGCATCATTTACTGCTACATGCGGGACTGCGCCGAATGCATTAGATACTTCCAGCCATGCTACGCAGAGGTGCTGTCTACCTCGTCTAGCTTGCTCAATGGAGTGTGTGAGCACGTTGTGTTCAATCACACCGTCATGTGGTAGGAACTCCTTCTGTGCTGGGTTTAACACTTGGTACTCTTATATCCAGGCTGTCAGCCTAGTTACTATGCATCCGGTGTACAACTTGTATATGGTGTTTGTCAGTGTTGCCAGATGGTGAAAAAGAAAAAATCGTACCAACACTTCAAAATGATCGTATTTTCAAGAAAAAAATCGTACAAACAATCGTATTTTTAAAAAAATAATCGTACAAAAAATTTGCTGTGTAATTAATTTAAAAATTATTAGGTATATATTTTTCTATTGCACTATATATATATATATATATATATATATATATGAAAGTCTCTTGAAAAAGACTTGAAAAGTCAAGTCGAAATATCGGGTACATGTAAATATTGAGTTTACTTTTTCCTCCACCGCTATTCCCAATAACTTTACCAAATATATATATATATATATATATATATATATATAGTGCAATAGAAAAATATATACCTAATAATTTTTAAATTAATTACACAGCAAATTTTTTGTACGATTATTTTTTTAAAAATACGATTGTTTGTACGATTTTTTTCTTGAAAATACGATCATTTTGAAGTGTTGGTACGATTTTTTCTTTTTCACCATCTGGCAACACTGACAAACACCATATACAAGTTGTACACCGGATGCATAGTAACTAGGCTGACAGCCTGGATATAAGAGTACCAAGTGTTAAACCCAGCACAGAAGGAGTTCCTACCACATGACGGTGTGATTGAACACAACGTGCTCACACACTCCATTGAGCAAGCTAGACGAGGTAGACAGCACCTCTGCGTAGCATGGCTGGAAGTATCTAATGCATTCGGCGCAGTCCCGCATGTAGCAGTAAATGATGCTGTAAGGAGCACAGGAGCAGGTGAGTCTTTAACCGCTTTAGTAGAAGATCTCGTTTCAGGTAGTGTAACAGAAATATTATACATATATATAAGTCTCTTGTTTCATTTTGTAAAAATCACATTAATACCTGTCACATGCATAAATATTAAAGTAGTTGAAAACTAAAAATCATAAGGTATTTTAGCAAAATTTGAGTACTCTCAGGGAAATACATATCTCTATATTAATACATTAATACAATAATATATTAATACAGACAAGGCCAGGGGCGCACACAGATTTTTGGCTTGGGGGGGGTCCAATTATACATAATTTTTATAAACACAGGGCAAAATATTAATTTCAAGTGAAGAGCAAAATAAAAAGGTCCTCCCTTTTAAATTTTAAGTGAAGAGCAAAAAAAAAAGTTCCTCCCTTCTAAATTTTAAGTGAAGGGCAAAAAAAAAATGCCTCACTTCTCACAGTTTGGGGGGGGGGTCCGGACCCCTTGGACCCCCCTTGTGTGCGCCCCTGGACAAGGCCGATTTCAGTTTGTAGTACAGTCAGTGGCCCACCCAGGAATTTTTCTTGGGGGGGCAATTACAAGTGATGAGCAAAACAAAGGTCCTCACTTGTAAAATAAAAGTGATGAACAAAAAAAAAGGTCCTCACTAGTAAAATACAAGTGATGAGAAAAAAAAGGTCCTCATCTCTACTTTTAAATCCATATCTACATATTTACCTAGGATCCATAATGCTAATTAAAACATCCTTCTTGGAGGGGGCCCCCCTGGGTGCGCCACTGAGTACAGTACTCTTATACCCTTTTCACACTAGAACTTTAAGATCGGATGTTAAAGTGAATGTGTTTTTAAACGCTAATGTGAAAAAGTATGACCTCGTCTAAATACAAGCGATGTTGAAGACAGAGATCTGCGTCTTAAACATCGTCCGCATTGCCAACATAATTTCTTTTATAAAAAAATACTCTTTGAATTTGGGCTCTCAACATTTTGTATTATCATAAACAAGAATACTGTATTATATCGACGTTATAAGAAGTTTATACTTATTGTTATAATAAAATTATTTATTTTAATAATGTGTTTAATAAAATACAGAGCTACAATAATTGAGATAAAATGTAGCGACTTACATGTCAATACAGGTGTAATATATTCTTTATTGTAGAATGAAATGAAATATCCATATTTGTTTATAATAATTCAAAATGTGCGTCTGCGCAGAGTTCCAAACTGGTAATTTCCTGATGGTAACTTAAAGACAAAATTACTGTAGCTGATGACATCACCGGAGATTTAAACATCAAGTGTGAAAGCAAACCGATGTTAAACATCGGTGAACTTTAAGTTCACTCGTCTTAAAGTTCTAGTGTGAAAAGGGTATAACTAGTGAGGAGTGAGCTTTATATTTTTGAATATTCGAATATGCCCGAGCATACCCGATCTTAGCGAGATAAACCATTCTATTAAGGGGGGGGGCTAGGGTCTGATAACCACATTTTAGGCATATTTTTGTGATTTTGTTTCAAATCTATGGTTAAATTTATTCATTTTGAAACTAAGTACATATATAAAGTATGTTTTGAAGAAGATACAAAAAAATTTTGAAGGCAAAATATGGCGAAATGAGCCAGCTGTGGCAAATCTTCTCAGACTCCGGGAAAAAATTAAATTTTGCGGTGACCAGCATAACTCGTCACTGGATCATCTGAAATCAAAAATCCAAAAAGATTTTGTTAGTTTATGAGTTTGCCGAGGTAATGACGTTGAGTTTTTTAAAATGATTTTTCAGTTTTTAGCGTTACTTAGAAGACAAAAAAAAAAAAAAAAATCCTCCTAAGAAAAACCTAAAAATGAGTATATTTGTGATTGTTAAATAAAAAAAAAACATGAAAAAAAATATCTCAACGGCATTACTTCGGCAACCTCATAAACTAACAAAATCTTTTTGGATTTTTGATTTCAGATGATCCAGTGACGAGTTATGCTGGTCACCGCAAAATCTAATTTTTTTCCCGGAGTCTGAGAAGATTTGCCACAGCCGGCTCATTTCGCCTTCAAATTTTTTTTGTATCTTCTTCAAAACATACTTATATATGTACTTAGTTTGAAAATGAATAAATTTAATATTATATTAATATTGAACATTATATAATATTAATATTTAACTTAATAAATAAATTTTTTAAATAAATATGTTTCATCAATAAAAACATCAAAAAAAATCGTACATCTGATACCAAGAAGTCGTACATCGTACACATGCAAAAATAATCGTACAAATACGATTTAAATCGTACATCTGGCAACACTGGTGTTTGTTAGCGCTACTGGTCTCCAGTTTGATATTAAACTCGGTTCAGCTTTCTTATGTATAAGCACGCTCTTTGATTTCTTCCAGGTATCGGGAATTTTTTTGTGTTTTTGTCTTTTAATCCACGCGTCGCCACAGCGCGTAAGTGATGCGGTCCGGGGCTGGGGCGGTGTTCTCAGCCCGTCGCAATTTTTCTGCAACCTCACGTGGATCCAAGTTGTTCAGCTCTAATTGAGGGCGGTTGAGGTCTCTGATGGCCGCCTCATATACTTCCGGGTCGTGGCTCCGTGTTCGCCATGCGGTAACAAAGTGCCTTGTTACTACATCACGGCTTATTTGGCACCTCGGGTTGTTATCTACAGCTAATAGCCTAATGGCTCTTCTACGGCTGAAGCGGTACAGATTTTGTAACTGCTACGCATCGTTTATATCTAACTGCTCTCTGAGGTGTCCCCTCGGTTACCTTGTCGCGCTTCAGGCCAATGTGGGTGGCAGCGTCTGCCATGATCCTGTCTACAATATTTATAAAATATTCCTATACCTGCTCGTCCTCCAGCTGTCGTGTAAGTAGTTCCTCCAGGTCTGCTTTACACTTCTCTAGCGGTTCTCGACTGTCGTTACTCGCCGCAGCTATTCTTTGTGTCCGAGCTGCGACTTAGGGTTCTCTGTATTTGGTATTGTTCTGACTCCCGGGGAGGTGGTGATAGGTGCTCACCGAGTTCTCTTCGTGATCGGCTGGAGTATTATTTATAGTTTGGTCTTCTCGTTGATCATGATCGCCATTTGATTCCGAATCTTCCTCGTGGTAGTCTCTAGGGATTTTCCGGCTGCGTGGGCTGATGGAACTGCTGGAAGGGTGATTGGGGCGGGTATAAAGGTTTACCTGGCTGTTGTCTAGTGGGGTCACATCTTCGTTGTGCTCCTGACCGGACTGGGTCGCTGTTGACTCAACAGTAGATGATAGAAGTAAAGAATATATATTATTAAACAAAAAAAAAAAATAATAATAAATAAATAAATAAAACAGAACAGAGCGTAGATGGTCCTAATCACTTTCAGAACTCGGGCCATTGTCATCCATGGGTCGCAACCCAGTTATGTGTCTGACATAGATGTCTGCTCCACCTAATTGCATCACTTACACTTAGCTTCTTTATCAGTTGTAAGTAGGACCGGGTACAGCTCTTGGTGAGAAAGAGATCGTTTGCCTTATCCCAGACACCAAGGGGACCGCCTATTACGGCCTCCATGGAGACCTCTGTGTATCCCCGGTCTCTGTAGACGTCAATCAGGCGGCGATACTTCTGCAGCTTCTCCTCTCGTGCGACATGGAACGCCTCTAACCTGTTCTCGAAGGGCATTGTTACGTCCAATATGCGTAGAAGTAATTTTATAGAAAGAGGAAAAAAAGAAAAAATATCTGTATATATATATAAATACATAAATAAATAAAACAATAAAAAAAAAACGGAAAGAAGAACATAGTGTAGATGGTCCTACTCATCCTCAGAACTCATGCCACCCTCATCTCGCACCCCAGTTACATGCTTAACGTAGATGTCTCTACTCCACCTGATTGCGTCACTCGTACTTAATTTCTTCATTAATCTTAAGTAGGACCGGGTGCAGATTTTGGCGAGGAAGGGATCGTTCTCTTTATCCCATGCACCGAGGGGGCCAACTATTATGGCCTCCACAGTGACCTCTGTATATCCTTGGTTCTTGTAAACGTCAATCAGGGGGCGATATTTCTGCAGCTTCTCCTCTCGCGCGGCACGGAACGCCTCTAGCCTGTTCTCGAAGGGCATTGTGACGTCTAATATGTGTAGACGCCTGCCCTTCGCTATGACCAGATCAGGCCTAAGACGCGTTCCGGGTACTACTCGGTCCCTTAGTAGCACCGAATGTGTAGCTCTTGCTGCCTGGTGGATGCGGTCTAGGATAGCGTCATGTCTCTTCTTGTATTCTGCAGAGTATCGCATGCAGTGGCACATAACATGTGGGAGCGACTCCAGAACGTAGCCGCATCTGCGGCACCGCTTGTCTCCATCTTCCCGTCGACTGTTGGCGTTCAATGGCAGAAGATTGAGTCGCGCTCGGTGAACGAATCGCCAGTCAGCAAAGCGAGTGAATGGCGCCGTCACGGATAAAATGTGTGTTTGTTGGATCCGTGGCAACACACTCCATCGCCTTGCTATGACTGCCTAGGTCCAGAAGTCTATGCAGTCTGACTTTGTTGCGGGTGTCTCTTATTATGGACATAAGTCTACCGCGCTGTAATGCCGAGATGTTGTTAGCGCCAGACTTCATATGAGGGACGTTCTGGTCGAACCACCAGGTGACATCCAGGTGTCTGGGCCAGCCTAGCGGAAGACCATACCGTGCGCAACTCGTCGGTTCTTCTGCCGAATGGGGCTCCATTGTCTCCCGAAAGGTATCTCCCCATGGTCTCGTCCGAGGGATCTTCTCTAGTACGGTACGAGACTACAGTTTGCAGGTGCCGGATCGCAAGGTCGCAGATTCTCGGACCTCGCGAGCTCATCAGTTTGAATGTTGAGTCTATAAGAGCAAGATCCGATGACTCGGCTAGTAGCGGCATGCCGCAAAGTCCTGCTTGCGTTGACCCGTACACGTACTCGTTCGAAGCCTCCTGTGGTACATTGAGCGTTACAATGTAATTTCGGGGCGAAATATATGGTCAATTTCGCCCCACTGGGTCTTTGTGAAGATGCCCATCCGCATCTGGAATGTACCGCAGCTAGACCAAATTTGGCCAGTTCGATGAGGGGTTTGTTGTGCGGGATTACCGAGAATCCTACTGGCTCTCCGAGGAAGGTCTCGCAGTCGGAGATGTTATCGAATCTCGGTATTATCTGCCCCGCAATGGAAAACTGGGTGTCATAGACACCTAGAGCTGGTGTGGTTCTCATATGTAGCGTGTGGCATTTATTTGCATTAAATTGCAGGGAGATCATTCCCGCACTCCTCTCCACCTCATCGAGGTGGTTTTGTAGTTCCTCCGGACTCTCAGCAAGCAGCAAAAAATCGTCTGCATAGGCGAGAACACGGTGTTGCAGGTAGTCAGCCTGGATGCCTCTGATTATAGGGTCCATGGCCAGGCAGAATAGTAGGCCGGTTAGAAGACACCCTTGCTTAACACCCGCTTTCACCGTGATTTCCGCTGTTGGCCCTCCCGATGTTAGTACTTGAGTCTTATTGTTGGCCAGAATGTCTGTTATTATATTAACAAAAGACTCACCTACTCCGCTGTGGCGTGACGCTTTGCAGTCGCGCGTAGCGTGTCCGTTATCCAGACATTTATAGCACCGCAGTACGTTCACCAGCTCCTTAATGGAGCAGTTGACCCAACCGGTCCTTATGTTCTTCTTGACGATGTGACATGTTGCCTGCGCCCTTGGCAGTTCCACCGTAGCCGTCTGTAATCCGTACCTGCCCGCTCTCAAGCACTTCACGACGATCTGGCGATCCAGCTCAGGCGACTGCAACTCCCGGACTATCGCCTCCTTCTCGTCCTTGTCCCGTATGGACTCGTCCATTCCCATTATGAACAAAGTTCTCCTTCTCGCGCTGAAGCTCGCGATTTCCTAATCGGAGAACTTGCTCTTGATCTCCGATTCCAAGGCCACAGCTTGTTGCTCGCTACCGGCGATTTTCAGCTGGAGGTCCTCTTTGTCCGTTTTCTGGATCCTCTTAATGTCATACTTGTCGATGGTGCTAATGTCGACCTTGCCCTGCAAAGATGTCAATATTTCCGAGTAGGATTTTGCTCCAGCTTTGATCATGACCGTGGATTCCATCTTACGGGGTTGTCTAGGTTGCTGCGGCTGTGGAATCGTCTTAGCAGTTCCTTTGGAGGTAATCATAGTTAGTGTGCTCTCCGACTGGGAGATTACGCACTCCGCCAGGTTCCTCCACTTGGCCAGGTTGACCTGATCTGGGACGATGACCTGTAGCTCTCTGTGCTTTAGAGTTTTGGCCGTCTTGCTCAGCTCGTTCAGCCTGTCGTACAGCGCGGGCCAGTTTTCACTGGTACCCTCCTGTGGTAAGGGAAGTACCAACCCAGACCACCAGGTCTGCTCCGTTGTCTCCTGATTTTTATTAGTTACCTTCGTGGTGGCACTGAAGTAGTCAGATTGGTCATCCCAGTTCTCGATAATGTCCGTGAGGTTGTAGTGCTTGGCCGCTAGTCGCTGCACCAGCTCGTTGCCCCTAGCCTCACCCTGCGACATTGGAATCGCGATACAGCCGGTGATCGCGGCTCGTCCCGGTTCAGTCCTGGTTACTGTAGTCGCTGAGAAGATCTCGGGCGGCCAGCGTTCTTCCAGGAGCGGCTCGCATGACTTGCAATCCTTTGCGTTTCTTATGGCCGCAAGGATTTTATCCCGTTGTTCGTTTCTCTTGGTATCAGCGGTCTGGGTTGCCACCATCTTGCTATCGTTTGCCAACCCCTTCTTCTTCTTTTGCGAGGAGGATCTGACGCTCTCGTCTTACGCTACCCTCAAATCCTCCATGAGCGTCCTGAGGACCTTTGCCGAAGTTTTAATTTCGACCTTGGTGTTGCTATTCCTGTCAGTGAGGGTATGCAGGTCATACACCTCCTTCGAAACCTTTTCTATAATGCCCCAGAGGCCGTCTCTATCTCTGGAGTGGGTTCCCTGGTCTTTTTGCGGCAGAAAGCCTTTTTGCGCTGGGTGCAACACTTGGTGTTGGAGGATTCAGGCTGTGAGCCTGGCCGCTATGTACCCAGCATGGAGCTTGTAAATGGTGTTTGTTAGGGATATAGGTCTCCAGTTGGTCAGGATGTTAGAAAATTGTTCTTGAATTTTTCCACTCCTGCGGTATACGTCTGAATCTCAGACATTGATTGTAAACCGCAATCAGGATCTAACTTTCTGGTTCTGCGCGCCGCCACATTGAATAGGTAATACGGTCGAGACCTGGAGAGGTGTTCTCTGCCCGCCGCAGTCTTGTGGCGACCTCTTGAATAGACAACTCATCTAGTCCAAGCTGAGGGCGTGCAGGGTGGACATCGCTTTGGTACAGAGTCGAATGGTGTGGTCGGTCGCTCCACGTCTCGGAGTAATGGTTCGTGACCGCATCTGTACCAACCTCGCAACTGGGGCTTTGACCACCCTTTAACAGCCTGATGCCCGTCGTCGGTTGTGTCTATAGATCTTCTGGATGTATTGGGCATGATTAGTGTCAGGTTGCTGGATAGGGTGGTTATTCCCAGTACGCAGAGACCTCAGCTTGATTATCCACGCTGTCTCCTCCATAATTTCTTGTACAATATTGCAAAAATCGGCCAAGGCCTGTGCGTCTTCTGTCGGCCGGTTCAACAGCTTGCCCAAAGCATCCGTGAACTTACTCAGTGGGTTCTGCTGCTGGGCGCCATTGGTGTGTTTTGTGGGCGCCACTGCAGCATCATTCCTTTTGTCGTTGGCGTGGCTGTTCACGTTGGGCGAGCTTATGGAGGGTTGGTCACGATCCGGTGAATCGGTCGGCTGGCCTTGGTTCGTCTATCCACTGCCGAAGCAGTTTCAGTCGCAGTGGGCCCCGTTGTACGGAGAGATATCGTCCCCCCAGGTAGTGTAGCAACGCCACGTGGCGCTCCCGACACACCCGGCGCAGCATCTCAGCTGAGGGGTATTGTACAGCTCGGTGCTTGAGATGGAGTCGCTTGGCCACTCCTAGCGGCGTGTGGTTAATCATTAGTGTCGCTGAGAGTTAGCGGTAGCACGTGGCGATCTCGGGCTGGCATGTCCGTTGCATGGGGATTGTGTTGAGGCACGCCAGTCACAGGGTTCACCCTGGTATTAGAGTCGTGGGTGCACCGACTGGTCACATTCTCCGACGCTTGGATGGTAGCAGTAAATGGCGTCGGACCAATGCGGTCAGCCCGTAAACTTTTTCTCTTAACCTTCTTATTTCTCAAGCGGCCTCGCGCGGTCTCTGACCTTGCAAGGAATGTGGTTGGCTTGTTCTTGCTTACAGAATCAGGGACAATTCTCGACCGTTAGTAACTGTGGCGGTGGTCGTCATGGAAGTTATGTTTTGAGATTTTCAATTATTATTGTGTTGTCAAAATAAAAGTCAATTAATAAAAAGCTTCTAAACTAATATACAATTATTTCTTCCTAAATATAATTCAAACACCCACATTGGTGACCCCGCACGTTTGCAACAATTTAAGAAGCAGAATTGATATCTTCTGAAATGGAAAATAATGAACAAGAGGTGTGAAGAGTAGCGACTAAATTACCTCCATTCTGGAAACAAGACCCAGAGTTATGGTTTCTTCAAATCGAAGCCCAATTCGCTACGAACAAAATTATTGCATATAATACCAAGTACAATTATGTTGTAGGTACAATAGAATGCAGTATTTTAGCTCAGGTCAGTGACTTAATCAAAGATCCTCCAGCAGAGGATAAATATCTCGCTAAAAGAAAATAAAAAGCTTTTAATTGGGCTTGAACTTGGCGATCAAAAACCATCTAAATTATTAAGACAAATGTGTAATTTAGCTTGTGATAAGGTAAGCGGTGATATTTTACGTTTAATCTGGTTCCAAGACTTACCAACTAGTACTCAGTAAATATTGTCTCTAAACAAAGTTTCTCTAGACGAAACGTCAATTTTGGCGGACGACATTTTTGAAATAACATCAAGTGATATTAACGAAATAAATAAATTGAATAAATCTATACCAAGCAGCACAGCTTCTATAGAGAGTTCTATAGAGCAACTAAAATTACAAATTTCTGAACTTGGTATTTAAGTCGATAAAATAGATAGAAAGTATGCAACCCAGTTTCAGCGCAACTTTGATCAAACGTCTTTATTTCCTATTGACAGCTGTCAAAATATTTGCTGGTACCATACCAAGTTTGGAAATAAAGCCACAAAATGTGTCAAGCCTTGTAATTTTAAAAGTCAAAAAAACTAGGACAGCGCCTGCAAGTGGCGACTAATTCAACAGCTGTACAAAATAGTCGCTTATTCATTTTTGACAATTTGACACAACTGCGATTTTTAATTGACAGTGGAGCTGATATTCAGTCGTGCCTCCTAATAAAAGAAACATGCCAATTCAAAATTATCAGCATTTTGCAGCCAATGGAGCTGTCATTCAAACATATGGTAAAAAAATATTGAAAATACATTTGGGTTTTAAAAAAACGTTTCTATGGAAATTTATTATTGCTGAAGTTTCTAAGCCCATAATAGGTGCAGATTTTCTTAAAAATTTTAATTGATCTTAGAAATCGATGTTTGGTAGACAATACTAGTTTACAACGATCCATAGGAGAAATTCAATTCAATCGGTCAATAACTATTAAGACAATGTCTAAATTAGATGAATACTCTGAACTTCTTTTGCCTTTCGTGAACATAACAAAACCTTTTTCTTTCAATAATAATACCACTCATCATATAATAACAAAAGGTCCTCCAATATTTCAAAAACCTCGTAGACTTTCTCCCGAAATTCTTTAAATTGCTAAAAAGAATTCCAGTTTATGGTAGATAGTGGAATATGCAGATCATCTAAAAGTTGTTGGGCTAGTCCATTACATATGGTTCCCAAAAAAGATGGTTCGTGGCATGCTTGCGGTGATTTTCGTCGATTGAACTCAGTTACAGTTCCCGATAGATACCCTATTCCAAATTTACTCGATTTTGCTAATAACTTAGATGATAAGAAATTTTTCTCAACAATTGACCTCATTCAGGCATTTAATCAGATACCAATTGAAGAAACAGATATCTCGAAAACTGCAGTAACAACGCCATTTGGGCTGTTTGCATTTGTTATTATGCCATTCGGTTTATGCAATGCAGCACAAACGATGCAACGATTTATGAACGAAATTTTGCAACATCTACCATTTTGTTTCGTCTATATTGACGATATATTAGTAGCTTCACGTAATAAAAACGAGCAAAACAACATTTAATTATAACTTTTAAAAAATAAATGCTTATGGAATTTCCATTAATGTTTCTAAATGTAATTTTGGCAAAGAAGAAGTTGTATTTTTAGGACATTTAATTTCAGCAAAGGGTATCAAACCTCTTTCATCGCGTATTACTGCAATAAAAGAATTCAAAAAACCTGCAACTGTAAATTTAAGAAAATTTTTAGGAATTATTAATTTTTATCGCCGTTTTATACCAAATGCAGCGAAAACGCAATCAGTCTTACATAATTATTTAACAAATGCTAAAAAGAACGACCATAGTCTAATAAAGTGGACTGTAGAATCTTCTGAAGCATTCATTAAATGCAAACAAGATTTAGAAAAAGTATCGCTTCTTGCTCACCCTTCATCGAATAAAAAAATTAGTCTTGCAGTTGATGCATCAGATTTAGCTGTAGGGTCCGTTTTAAAACAACTTCGCTTTCTCCAGCCCAACAAAAATACAGCGCTTACGATAGAGAATTACTAGCAATCTACTTATCAGTAAAATATTTTTCGTTTATGTTGGAAGGTAGGTCTTTTACTATTTTTACAGATCATAAGCCAGTAATTTATGGATTCCAACAAAATTCTAGTACATTTACCCCACGTCAGTTGCGACATTGGGATCTAATAGCACAATTTACAACAGATATTCAACATGTATCAGAAAAAGATAATATTGTTGCGGATACCTTATCTCGAATGAATACAATAACTTTTCCTCAAACTATAAGTAACGATGTACTTGTAAAGGAGCAACGTCTTTGAAACTAGCTTTTATGCAAACTGAGTTTGGCAAATTATATTTTGACGTGTCTACGGGTAAATTGCGACCTTATTTGCCCAAAAATCTCAGAAAACAAGTATTTGATGAATTCCACAATTTATCACATCCAAGTATTGGGAATAGCAGACTTTTAGTTAAGCAGAAATACGTCTGGCCATCAATAAATATTGATGGACTACTAATCGTTTCGAACATGTAAATATAGATATAATTGGACCACTTCCTTTAGCTGATTGTTTTCGTTACTGTCTTACTTGCATTGATCGCTTTAATCGCTGGCCTGAATTATACCCCATGAGTGATATGACAGCTGAAATTGTAGCAAAAACATTTTGTGATAACTGGATATCAAGATTTGGTATTCCCAAAAGAATAACTTCAGATCAGGGTCGTCAGTTTGAATCAAACTTGTTTACATCATTAACTAACATTTTGGGAGTAACAAAATTCCGCACAACACGATATCATACAGAGGCTAATGGTTTAATAGAAAGGTGGCATAGATCATGGCATAAAAATGGCATTGATGTGCCATATGAAATGGACCGAGGTTCTTCCTACAGTTTTGCTCGGACTTCGCACAGTACTGAAAGAAGATCTCGGCTGTTCTTCTGCTGAAATGGTTTATGGTACTACACTTTGTTTACCTGGATTTTTTTTTATTTCACCTGCAGAAGAAATTGATCCGCATACATTTGTTCAAAAATTAAGAAGTATAATGTCAAAATTAACCAATAAATATGGCCCGTCATACAACAGAAAAGATGTTTATTCATAAGGATTTATTAAAGATATCGTTACAACCTCCTTTTGATGGTCCCTATGAAGTAATTAAGAGATATAGTAATACAGAATGTATCCATGTTAACAGACTAAAACCTGCATAAATTTTAGCAGAATAATTAACGCTGCCACTGGAGGGGGAGTGTTGTGGTGGTGGTCGTCATAGATGTAATGTTTTGAGATTTTCAATTATTATTGTGTTGTCAAAATAAAAGTCAATTAATAAAAAGCTTCTAAACTAATATACAATTATTTCTTTCTAAACATAATTCAAACACCCAAACACCTATATGTAGTTTCCCTGGTGTCAAGTGATGGTGGTAATGCATCCTCTTGGTCCTCGTGTGCCAGAGCAGTTGGCGGTTTGGACGGTCTACGGTGCGGCATTTCAAAAAGATGGTTTCAATTAATATTTCACTGGTGTTTTCAATTACTATTTCACTGCGCTACGTTCTTTTCTGTTTGATTACTTGGCCTCGCGCGTAGGTGTTAAATCTTTTATTGTCTTGAAAATGAATTACATGAATTTCACAATTGTAATGTATTTTACAAAATGGTGTAAATATATGAAATTTAATAGATAAATTATTTTAAAAAAGAGAGAGAAGAAAAAAAAACAAGAACAGAGCGTAGATGGTCCTAATCATCCTCAGAGCTCGTGCCATTGTAATCCCTTGGTCGCATCCCAGTTATGTGCCTGACATAGATGTCTCTGCTCTACCTGATTGCATCACTTACACTTAGCTTCTTCATCAGTTGTAAGTAGGACCGGGTACATATCTTGGTGAGGAAGAGATCGTTCGCCTTATCATAGGCACCAAGGGGATCAACTATTACGGCCTCCACGGTGACCTCTGTGCATCCCCGGTCTCTGTATAGGTCAATCAGGGGGCGATACTTCTGCAGCATCTCCTCTCGCGCGGCACGATACGCCTCTAACCTGTTCTCGAAGGGCATTGTGACGTCCGATAAGTGTAGACGCCTGCCCTTCGCTATGACCAGATCAGGCCTAAGACACGTTCCGGGAACTATTCGGTCCCTTAGTAGCACCGAATGTGTATCTCTTGCTGCCTGGTGGATGCGGTCCAGGATGGCGTCATGCCTCTTCTTGTATTCTGCAGAGTACCGCATGCCGTGCCACATAACATTTGGTAGCGACTCCAGACCGTAGCCGCATCTGCGGCACCGCTTATCTTCATCTTCCTGTCGGCTGTTGGCGTTCAATAGCAGAAGATTGAGTCGTACTCAGTAAACGAATCGCCAGTCAGCAAAGCGAGTGATTGCGCCGTCACGGATAAAATGTGTGTTTGTTGGATCCGTGGCAACACACTCCATTGTCTTGCCCTGACTGCGTACGTCCAGGAGTGTGTGCAGTCTGACTTTGTTGCGGGTGTCTCTTATTATAGCCCTAAGTTTACCGCGCTGCAATTTCGAGATGTTGTTAGCGCCAGACTGCAGATGAGGGACTCTCTGGTTGACCCACCAGGTGACATGCAGGTGTGAGCTCCATCCGTTCTTCCGCCGAATGGAGCTCCATTGTATCCCGACAGGTACCTCCCCATGGTCTCATCCGAGGGATCTTCTCTAGTACGGTACGAGACTACAGCTTGCAGGTGTCGGATCGCAAGGTCGCAGATTCTCGGATCTCGCGAACTCAGCAGTTTGAATGCTGAGTCTATAAGAGCAAGATCCGATGCTTCGGCTAGTAGCGGGGACTGAACCAAACGCGTTGGCTATGTCTAGCCATGCGGCATACAGTCGCATTCTCCCTCGGCATTTCTAACGTGTGTTTGAGGACAAAATTGTGCTCAAACACGCCATTATGCGGCAGAAAGCCCTTATGCGCTGGGTGCAACACTTGGTGTTGGGGATTCAGGCTGTGAGCCTGGCCGCTATGCACCCAGCATAGAGCTTGTATATGGTGTTTGATAGGGAGGTAGGTCTCCAGCTGGTCAGGATGTGACAATCACCCTTCTTGTGGATCAAAATTGTCCTTGATTTTTTCCACTCCTGCGGTAGACGTCTGAATCTCAGACATAGATTGTAAACCGCAATCAGGATCTAACCTTCTGGTTCTGCGCGCTTCCACATTGCATAGGTAATACGGTCGGGACCTGGAGTGGTGTTCTCTGTCCGCCGCAGTCTTGCGGCGACTTCTTGAACAGATAGCTCGTCTAGTCCAAGTTGAGGGCGTTGAGGGTGGACATCGCTTTGGTACAGAATCGGTTAGTGTGGTCGGTCGCACCACATCTCAGAGTAATGGTTCGTGACCGCATTTGTACCAACCTCGCATCTGAGGCTTTGACCACCTTTTGAACAGCCTGACTGCCCGTCGTCGGTTGTGTCTATACATCTTCTGGATGTATTGGGTACCATTAGTGTCAGGTTGCTGGGTAGGATTGTTATTCCCAGTACGCAGAGGTCTCAGCTTGACTATCCTCGCTGTACAATATTGCAAAATTCGGGCCAGGCCTGCGCTTCATCTGTCGGCCGCTTCAACCTATCGCCCAAAGCCTCCGTGAACTTACTCAGTGGGTTCTGCTGCTGGGCGCCATTGGTGTGTTGTGTGGACGCCACTGCAGCATCATTCCTTGGGTCATTGGCGGGACGTTTCATGTTGGGCGAGCTTATGGAGGGTTGGTCACTCCGATCCGGTGAATCGGTCGGCTGGCCTTCGTTACTCGGACGTTTGTTCTGTTTTCAGGAATCATGGGGGGGGGGCTCTCGTTGCTCGAGCTAGGGGAGGGTTGGTGGTTGTCCCCACTCGGGGATGTTGGTGGCTCGCTTACCCTCTGGTCGTCGCCTGCATCATCTTCTCCATTTGTCACCGGATTTTCTCCGGCTGGGCGAGCTGGTAGAGCTGCGATGGCTGTCCTCGCTGCTGGTCGACGAGCTCCCATCTCTGTCAAGTTCCTGGCTGGACTGGGTCGCTGCCGAGTCACCCTCCTCGCTGAAAAAGCTGCCCCTGAGCCTGCGCACGGCTTGCCGTGTGCGAGATGCAGGCAGCGGTCGGAGCCATTCAACGCGCAATGCTTTCTGTCTCTCACCGATCTGAAAGTTAGGCCACACGTGTTGCATCGGTGACGGTATTGTGCAGCGTCTCAATGGGCCAAGGTACATCGGTGGGTGCTGGGTCTCAGGCCCAGAACCTATAAACATTTCTGTTGGTTATTATAATGTTATGTACCTTAGCTAGATGACGCTCCAGCGACTTCCTGGACGCAGTTTAATCTTGGCACTGGAACTCGCTCCAGCAGCCCTCAATGACAGATTTATTTATTATGTGTGTCACTCATTGGTATTACACTTTTAAATTTACATATATTTAACTTAAGATTACTTAACTAGAAATTACATTTATATTTATCAACTACTACATCTATACATCTTATATATACTACATTTTATATAGTTCTGTTTGTGGTGTGTTCGGCGGCAAGTGAGCGTCGTCGTACAACGTATCGGTCATTGATCAGAAATTTAATCAGTGATTGTTGGATTAGTATTGCGCAACTCTGTAGGACTCCCTCGTCGCCGGACACTTGGATGTACTAAAGACAAATCCTGCCACATCGGGGTCGGCCCCGTTGCGTCGCAGATAGGGAACTGTTCGATTGTTATGTCAACATATAAACCAATCTACCAGCTTAAAGAACTAATCGTATGAAAAGTTGTGAGTGTGACAGTCCTCGATCTAGAAGGCCCGCAGCCGCCGCGGCGCCTGCATGCAACACTTCCTAATTCGCGCACTCGGTGGGGGATGTATAGGCTCGTTTAGTGTCTTTGCATGTTCTTTAGCCCTTGGGGGGAGATTTGGGTTCACTCGCGCACTTGCACTTACACTATTGGGAGGGGGGTCACTTTCGTTCCTGATTGTTCACTTTTAGTTTTTGGGTGGCTTTAACAAAGGAGCTCAGGGCTTTCCACCAATCCTCGTTTTCGGCCATAACTGTCACGTCCGGTAGCGATGTCGGCCACTGTAGGTTCTTTCGGCGGAGTTTCCTCGTGTGTGGTACAGCGTAGGAGCATGCGGTGGCTGTCGTCTTCTCAGTCTCCGCACTCGCAGTTGGCGTCAGCTACTTTGCCTATTTTAAACAGGTATTTTTAAAAGCGCCATGGCCGGTAGCTACCTGCGTGGTCTCGTAATCGATGAGACGGCTTCGTTTTTTGAGCTTAACTCTTGGTATGAAGGCAGTAGTGAGTCGTCCAGTTTTTGCTGTTTCCCATCTGCATTGCCAAGCGGTTCGTGTCTTCTCCCTGAGCTTCTCTCTGGCGAATGATATTGGCAAGCGGTTATACACCGTCGGGATGTCCGCGTCGGTCGCAGCTTCTCTGGCTAGGGCGTCGGCCCTCTCTTTCCCTTCGTTGCCGTCGTGAGATCGCACCCAATGCCACGTAATCTTCACCGACGCGCTGATGTTCGCTATTAGCCCGCATATTTCTCTGACCAGCTCCGTTGGTCTTTTGGGGTTGCTTATGGCACTCAGTGCAGCTCTACTATCTGAAATGATTGAACATTCGTTATATGCGTTAGCATGCTTACTTATGAATTCGAGGGCTTCTCGTAGGGCGACTAGTTCGCCCTGAAAGACGCTGCAGTCGGCGTGGAGTTTCATTTTTCCATGGCGATCTCTCGTCCTTGTGCATGCACGGTGTAATCGGCGCCAACGCCTTCTGCTCCCTTGGATGCGTCCGTGTAAAAACGGTTGGAACTCGCGTCGCCGTCTCCGATTAGGAATGTTGTCGAGACTGCCTCCGCCGGGTGCACGACGTTGGGCACCGCCCGCCTCTCGAGTCTCATCTCCTGGACACCAATGGTGTTCTCAATCGTTGTGGGGTCGTCCGCAGAGTTAATGAGTTGCCATCTATCCGCTAGTTCTCTGGCGACGAGGTCGATCGGTGGAAGTCTGGACAGCACCAGCACTGCTTTGGTTGACGCGAACGCCTCCGTCGTCCTGTATTTCAGAGTCTTGTATTGCGCCGCTTCAACGAGCAGCAGGTGTCATCCGCGTATAATACCAGCTGGCACCCTTCTGGTAGCTCCGCGTCGAATATGGTGTCGTCGAGTAGCTTCCAGAAGCCGGGTCCGCGTCTTGAGCCTTGCGGACAACCCATGGTGACTGTCCTGTCCGTCGTCTCGCCGTTCCGTGCGATCCTTGCGGTCCTCTCCGACAGGTAGCTTCTTGCGAGCTGCAAAATGTTATCCAGACATCTCCTTTGAATTAACTGGTCCAATATTGTGGACCACCATGCGTTGTCAAACGCACCAGAGATATCGAGAACCACGGCCGCGCAGTAGCTTCCGCGGTCCTTTGCTTCTCTTATCCTTGACCGAACCTTCTCGATTGCGTGGATTGTCGACTTTCCTCTCTCGAATCCGAACTGCCTTTCTTTCAGCCCGGTATGCTGCGTTCTAACATGGTGTTCCACTCTTCCGATCAACAGTCCATCCAGAGTCTTCCCTACCATTGGCAGGAGGCATATTGACTTTGGCGGTCTTCCAGATTCTCGGAAAGGTGCCCCACGTCAAACAGAGGTTGAACATGTTGAAAAGATCTCTGGGTCCGCGTTGAAGGCGTTTGATATGGCGTCTGCCGTGATGTTGTCCTCACCTGGTGCTTTTCGCAGATTGCCTCGCGCTTGTTGCTTCCTAATTTCTTTCTCCGTAAAACACCTGTCATTTGGGCCGCCTCTCTTCTCTTGTGCCCTTCGTCTCATTCCTCGATGCTCTGGTGTGTCCACGTCCATCGCGTCCTCCGCGAAGAACGTCTGTAGGAGGTATGCATGCGTCTCTTCAATGGTAGTAGTGTATTCGCATCCAGTTTCTTAGTTGACGTATCTATTATGGTAGGTCCTCTGTTGCGGTGTGTCTTGTAGACCACGCCCCACGGTTCGGATGTCGTGTTTTCTTCGCAAAAATCCTTCCATTTTTGAATTAGTGTGCGTATTAATTTGATCTTGTATTCGTTGATTGTTGCGACGTATTCTCTCTTCTTAGCATTCTCTCGCTTTTCCTCGTTTCGGTGAGATCCGATGTCCACCACGGGACGGAGTGTTTGCGCAGTTCTCAATGGTATTGAATCACGGCAGGCGCTCTGAATAGCGTCGGTGAGA
Source organism: Liopterus haemorrhoidalis (assembly GCA_963971575.1). Taxonomy (NCBI): domain Eukaryota; kingdom Metazoa; phylum Arthropoda; class Insecta; order Coleoptera; family Dytiscidae; genus Liopterus; species Liopterus haemorrhoidalis. Next base: position 36,316,536 of record OZ020612.1, on the reverse strand, counting down.
CTTAATGCGCAGCCTTCAACATCGTCTTGTGAAGCTGCCGTCGCTATCAGTTCGCCGTGGCCCGCGTTCGCTGTGTGAATCCTGGAATCTGTCCCAAACCGCTGTTTTGTTGCAAAAGCCGCCTTCATCTGTGACAGTTACGTCCATAGCCTCGATTTGATATTCTATCATGCGGTGGTCTGACATGCTGGGCTCGTCCGGGATACACCAGGTTATAACTTTCCTATAGACACCAATGGATGTCGCCGTGACGTCCATGAAGGATGTTCCTCAGGGGCCATCGAAGTGTCGCCTTCGTTTAGCACCGTCAGATCTAGGTCATCCAGCATTTTTTCAAAGCGTCTTCCTCTTGGGTCGTCATGGGGCTGCCCCAGGTCCGCGACTTACTGTTGGCGTCGATGCCCAAGACCACGTCTCCTAGCTGCTTAATCTCTCTGATTATATTTTCCAGATTCACGACGGCTTATTCAAAGTCTATATTTGGATTTTCGGCTGGTGGAGACCGCGTCGAACTAGAAAATTCCAGATCGCACGTGCACAACACAAACAAAGTCCTTTGACAAGTTTTCTAGGAACAGGCCTTCTACCCGAGGGTTAATTATGAATATTGTAGACCAAGCGTTTCCGTCCTTTTTGTGAATGATGCGCTGGTTTCTCTTTAATCCTACTACTATGTCTATTACTATGTCGGTTACTCGCTCTTTTATGTTTATTAGCAGCTGGTTTTTGGCATGTCTTGCTCTCTGTAGATTAACTTGTACGCAATTAATACGGCCAATCTTCGTTTTATGTGAATTAATTCTAGTCCTCATGGTAGTCGATGGATTTAACAATCGAGAACTTGATCGCCTTCACTGTTGGGCACTCCGCTGCCCTGCAGTCGTGATTTGTTTTGACGCTCGCTTTTTAAAACTGCGTTTTGCACAGTACACAACATTTCGTCTTGCTTTTACAATTTCTGTGTTCGTGCCCTTTCTCGGAGCACAGGCCACATATGCGTTCTCTCTTGCATTCGTCTGTTGTCGTCTGCCAGCCAATTTTAACCCGTTGTTGGATCAACAATGTTCTGAGTTTGGGGCTGACTTCTAGGACTACATTTTTATTCTCCGTGTCTCTACGGGCACGGAAAGTTGCCTTGATTTTGCGATCTTCGATAAGCTGGTCTACGTTATCGTAATTATCACTTACGTTGATGTTCTGTTGGTAGAGAACATTGATAATTTCATCGTCTGCGATGTCCCCGTCCATGTTCGGAAGCAACACACGCGGTCTTGCCTTTCTGACTTCCTTTCCTTTCAGATCCGTCTTCGTAGAGGGAGATAGCTTTATCTTCCCGATGTCTGCCTTCTTATTGCACTTCACAATCACTCCCCCGTTTCGCACGTTCCACACACTTTCTATTTCAATATTGTCACTCACTGGGTTTATTGCCTTTTTTACGATCTCTTTAGTTTTTACTCGTCATGCTCGTATTGTCCGTATGTGGCTCAATTAGGATTGAAAATGTCGGCTTTTGGGCCGCTGCCGCGTAACTCAATTTACCCACACTGTTGTCTTTCATTGCGATCATGAGATTAGCGCCCGCACTCGCACTCTTTTTCAATCCTTCGAGTTCGCTTTTCATTTTGAACAATTGTTCTTTTAGGTTGTCGACTTCTGTATTTTTGCTCGCGAGTTCATGCCGTAGTGTTGGCGTGACACCGGCCAATTCGCTGAGACACCCGTATAATCTGTCGGCTGCTTTACGGGCCTTGTTTATCATGTCTATTTTTATGCGCAGGGATTCCACCCCTCCCGCAGACGTTCCCACCAGTCTATCCACTGCCGAAGCAGTTTCAGTCGCAGTGGGCCCCGTCGTACGGAGAGATATCGTCTCCCCAGGTAGTGTAGCAACGCCACGTGGTGCTCCCGACACACCTGGTGCAGCATCTCAGCAGAGGGGTATTATACAGCTCGGTGCTTGAGAAGATGTCGCTCGGCCACTCCCAGCGGCATGTGGTATATCACTAGTGTCGCTGAAAGTTAGCGGTAGCACGGGGCGATCTCGGGCTGGCATGTCCGTTGCAAGGGGATTGTGTTGGGGCACGCCAGTCACGGGGTTCACCCTGGTATAAGAGTCGTGGGTGCACCGACCGGCCGATAAACTTTTTCTCAAGCAGCCTCGGGCGGTCACTGACCCTGCAAGCAATGTGATTGACTTGTTTTTTCTTGCAGAATCAGGGACATTCCTCGACCGTAAGCACCTACCTGTAGTTTCCCTGGTGTCAAGTGATGGTGGTAATGCATCCTCTTGGTTCTCGTGTGGCAGGGCGATTGGTGGTTTGGACGGTCTACGGTGCGACATTTCAGAAAGATGTTTTCAATTAATATTTCACTGGTATTTTCAACTAGTATTTCACTGCACTACATTCTTTTCTGTTTGATCACTTGGAATCGCGTGTAGGTGTTAAAATCCTTTATTATCTTGCAAAATACTTACATAAATTTTACATTGGACTGTATTTTACAAAATGAAATTTAACACATATAGTTAAAAAAAAAATTAAATAAATAAAAAGGAAACAAGAACAGAGCTTAAATGGGCCTGATCATCCTCAGAGCTCGTGCTATTTTCATCCCTGGGTCGCATCCCAGTTATGTGCCTGACATAGATACACTTAGCTTCTTTATCATTTGTAAGTAGGACTGGGTATATATCTTGGTGGGGAAGGGATCGTTCGCCTTATCCCAGGCAGCTTTTATTTATTTATTAAGTGTTTCACTCTAAGGTATTACACTTTGTAAATTTTACATTAATTAGCTTATTACTACTTAAATATGATACATTTGTATTTAGACTACTAGTTTCAATCCTATTTCAGTAACTTTTGAAAAATTTTAACATTAATTAACTTATTGCTACTTAAATATGTTCATTTATTTTAATCTATTGGTTTCATTCTTATTTCTATAACTTTTAAAAAAATTTCCATTACTTAACTTATTACTACATAATATGTTCATTTATTTTGATCTACTGGTTTCATTCTTGTTTCAAAAACATTGTTTATTATCTAACTGTCGTATTGTCAAACAACAATTACATTTTTATACGTTAAAAATCTGTAATTTCATTCTTGTTTGTTTTCATTATTACAATATTATATTGTTATTCGGTCACATTGTTCGCCAAGGGTTTTATAGATTGCAATTGTATTGTAATGTAATATTTAAGAGGTATGTCCGGCGACGAGATAGCGCAGCGTAATAACCATCGAATAGTTAACACTTAACGCAAAATAACTAATGAAGCGCTGTAGGACTTTCTAGTCGCCGGGCATTTGTTTACAATCCTGGTACATTAGTGTCTATCCAAACATACATATAATTTATAAAACTGGAGTTCGTGCAGTGCATTTGTTCGTTTTCAATTCGCGCACTCGGTCTGACATTAGGTGTGGTTGATGGTATGACTGTCACTATAGTTCAGCTTCGGGGGAGTTGTAGGGCTTAGATTGCAACTTACTCGCGTACCACACTCACGCACTTTCGCACTTTAACTCGCGCACTTTAATTGGCGCCCGGGGGGGGGGGTCAATCTCGTTCCAGATTGCGCACCTTCAGTTTCTTGGAGGCCTTTATGAATGAGCACAGGGCCTTCCACCAATCTTCTTTGTCGGCCGTAGCCGTTATTTCCGGCAGTGATGCCGGCCACTGCAGGTTTTTCCGGCGGAGTGCCGAGTCTTCTCTCCTCCTCATGCGTGATGCAGCGGATGCAATATGTTCGCTGTCGTCCTCTCCGTCTCCGCATTCGCAGTTGGCGTCCGCTTCGGTTCTTGAAATTGACGCGTGGTATGAAGGCCGCTATAAGCCGGTCGGTTTTGGCAGTTTCCCATCTGCGTTGCCAAGCAGCTCGGGTCTTCTCCCTGAGCTTCTGCCTCGCGTATGACATTGGCAGACGGCTATATACCACCGGGACGTGCGCGTCGGTCGCTGCTTCTTTTACTAAGGCATCAGCTCTTTCGTTGCCCTCGTTGCCTTCGTGTGCCCTCACCCAGTGCCAGGAGACCTTCACCGCAGAAATGATGGCTGCCAGGAGGTCGCGTATCTCTTTAACCAGCTCGGTGGGCCTTCTGGAGTTGTAGATGGCACCTAGCGCGGCTCTACTGTCTGAAATAATATGACATTCTTCATATGCGTTTTTATACCTGCTTATGAACTCGAGGGCCCCTCGGATAGCGACCAGCTCGGCTTGGAGGACACTGCATTTGTTGTGAAGTCGCATTTTCTCCACAGCGATCTCCAGGCCCTGGGCATTCACCACGTATGCCGCGCCGACTCCTTCATCCCCCTTGGATGCGTCCGTGTAAAAACGGTTTGAGCCCGCGCTACAATCTCCAATCTAGTGTATTGATAGGCTGATCTCCGCTGGACGTGTTGCATTAAAAACCGTCCGTCTTTCGAGTTCCACCTCCTCCCCGATGATGGATTGGATTATGGCTGGCTCGGTCGCGGCGTGGGCAAGCCGCCACCGATCTGCGAGTTCTTGGGCAACTAGGTCAATCGGGGGAAGTCCGGACAGCACCTGCCTCTGTAGACGTGGTTTTATATGCGGCAGCTGCTCCGATTGCCGCTATTCTCTGGACCGACAACATCTTCGCTGCCTGACGGCCCGTGCAATTTACCGCCCATATAGGCGCTGCATAGGTGATTGCAGGTTGGATCGTGCCCTCGTAAATGCTGGCCATGGCGCGTCGGCTTAAACCCCAGGTGAGTCTGCAGTTCGCTCTAAGGAGATGTGAAAACTTGCGTGCCTTACCGCAGACTGCCTCAATATGTGTTGTCCATTGCAGGTTCGCGCTGATGGTGACCCCTAGGTAAGTAAGATCATCACTGCATCTCACCTGGTGATCGCCCATCTTGAAAGTTGGCCTCTGTTGTCTGGGCTTGATTCTAAAAAATAGGTCATGCGTCTTCGGGGGATTGAACTCGAGCTTTATCCGCTGGCCCCACCGCAGCAGCGCCGACAGTGCTTCCTTCGACTCGCCTTCAGCGTCTTATACTGTAATGCTTCAACAATCAACATGGTGTCGTCCGCGTAGAGCACTAACTGACATCCCTCCGGAAGCTCAACCTCGAAAATGGTGTCGTGCAGGATCTTCCAGAATCCTGGACCCAACCTTGAGCCCTGCGGGCAGCCCATGGTAGCAGCTCTGTCGGTTCTACCACTGCCTCGCGTGATGCTCGCGACCCTCTCAGATGGATAGCTTCTCGCGAGTCGCAGCACATTGTCAGGACATTCCCTCCGGATCAGCTGGTCCGTAATAGCCGGCCACCAGGCGTTTTCGAAAGCACCAGAGACGTCCAAGGAAACCGCCGCGCAGTAGGCCCCGCGTTCTTTGGCTTGTTTAATGGCATCTAAGACATTTCTTATGGCGTGAACTGCTGACTTGCCTTTAACGAAGCCGTATTGCCTCTCGTTCAGTCCGTTGCTCTGCGTCCCGACGTGATGCTTAATCCTTCTTATTAGTAACCCGTCCAGCGTTTTCTCCACCGAAGGCAAGAGACATATTGGGCGATAGCTCTTGGCGCTCGTCCTATCGTCCTTACCTACCTTGGGGATGAGTCTGACTTTCGCGGTTTTCCATACTCTTGGGAAGGTGCCCCATGTGAGGCAGAGGTTAAACACCTTGACAAATATATCCGGGTCCGCGTTGAAGGCGTGGAGCACCGCGTCCGCCGTGATGTCATCCTCTCCAGGTGCCTGCTTTAGGTTGCCTTGTTCTATTTGGCTTCTTACCTCGTCTTCCGTGAACCGCTTATCGTCCGGGCCACCTCTCCCTTCCTGCGCCCTTTGCCTTATTTTGCGTTGTTGAAGTGTATCTGCGCGCGAGATGTCCTCAGGGAAGAACATCTCCAGGAGATAGGCGTGCGTTTCCTCAATGGTGGTGGTATATTCTCCGTTGTTCTTCTTAATGGACGTTTCCACCATCATCGGCCCCTTGTTGTGGAGGGTTTTATAGACCGCGCCCCATGGATCCGTTGCCGTGCTCTCCTCACAGAACTCCTTCCATTAGTCGATCCTTGTAAGCAGCAGTGTGGTTTTGTACTCATTAAATTTTTGCACATACTCTCTTTTCCTTTCAGCCCTGTCCCCGTCTGTACGTGCTCTCTGCATGCGGTGGCGTAGTTTCCTGACGTCCTTTCTCGCCTCCGTCAGCTCAGGCGTCCACCACGGTACAGAGTGTTTCCGCGGTTTCCGGGGTGGCATGGAGTCGCTGCAGGCGCCTTGGATGGCGTTATTCAGGCTAAGAGCACAGGCTTCGACATCAGCTGGCGAGGATGCTGTGTTTACAAGTCTTCTTGTGGCGTCAACTCGTGTGTCGAACGACTCTTTGAACTTGGTCCAGTCAGCCTTTTTGTTGCAGTAGCTGCGGGGATTACGTCTGGCAACTGGATTTCAAATTTTATCATCCGGTGATCAGACATGCTTACTAAGTCCGGGATGCACCAAGTAGCGACGTTTCTGTAGACTCCGAGGGATGCCGCGGTGACATCTACGAACGATGTTCCTCTAGGGCCATCAAAGGTCGGAGTGTCGCCTTCATTCATCACCGTTAGGTCTAAAGCGTCCAGCATTCTCTCAAACCGCCTTCCCCTGGGGTCATCGACAGGGCTACCCCACGTCCTTGACTTGCTGTTGGCGTCTATTCCCAGTATGACGTCCCCGAGCGGCTTAACTTCCTCAATCACTCGAGTCAGGTCTAGCACCGCTTGTTCGAAGTCCGCGTTTGGGTTTTCCGCGGGTGGTATGTAGGCTGATATAGCGAAAAATTGAAATTCCCCGAAACGCACGTGCACAACACAGACAAGGTCCGTTGAGAGATTATCGAGGAATAATCCCTCTACCTGAGGACTCATTGGCACTATTGCGGTCCAGGGGGTTCCGCCCTTTTTGCTAATTATCCGCTGGTTTTTCCCCAATCCTATTATTTGACCTCCTCGGGTGTGCGGCTCTTGGATAAAAGCGATGTCTGTCTCCAGTTCCTTCGTATTGAAAAGAAATTGATTTGTCGCGTGTTTGGCCCTTTGAAGATTTACCTGAACACAGCCTATTCTTCCGATCCCTGTTCTTGCGTTATTAATTGCAGTCCCCATGATAGTCTATGGATCTTACTATCGCGGTCTTGATAGCTTTCATGGTCGGGCACTCCGCTGCCCTGGAATCGTGGTTAGTTCTTACCGGCGGTTTCCCTTTTTCGGTTTCATTATGTATTTTACATAATGCGCAAGTTTTAGTTTTACTTCTACAATCCTTTACCTTGTGATACATAGTCGTGCGCGGTTGTGGTCTGCCAGCCAATCTTAATTCTCCGTTGAATCAATAAATCTCTCAATTTAGGGGTCACTTCCAAAATAATGTTCTTATTCTCCTGGTTTTTATGGTTTCGAAACACCGCTTTTATTTTGCGATTCATCCAAGAGAAGTTCTATACTTTCATAGTTCACGCTTACACATTCATTTTGCTCGTACAGAACATTTATTATTTCCCCGCCCTCGACGTCACCGTCCACGTTCGGCAACAGAATTCGCGGTCTTCCTTTCTTAATTTCCTTTCCTTTCAATTTGGTTTTAGTCAATAGAGATAGCTCTATCTTCTTAATATCCTCTTTCCTATTGCATTTAACAATAACGCCGCCATTCCGCGCTTTACGGACACTTTCAATTCCCAGTTTCTCGTTTACTGGGTTAATTGATCTTTTGACAATGTCTCTTGTCTGCTCACTTGTCATATCAGTTTGCGGTTCGATGAGGATCGAGTATGTTGGCTTTTGGGCCGCCGCCGCGTAACTCAGCTTTCCCGCACTGCTGTCTTTTGCAACACTCACTTGCTTGACTTCAACTCCCGCAGCCTTTTTCGCTTCACTTAATTCGCGCCTAGCCTCGTATAATTGTTTTTTTAGGTCATCCATTTGTTGGAGATTACAATCTAATTGGTCACGGAGCGTGGCTGTTACACCAGCCAGCTCGTTAAGACTCCCGTACAACCTATCCACGGCTTTATGAGCCTTTTTCCTCTTTTCCACTCGCACACTTTCAGAACCCCCGAGAGGAATCAATGGCTTGATTTCCTCATAGAAGTCGCATCTATCACCGCACGTCTCCCCGGACACTCCGCACATGACACTTCAGTGGCCGCCATCTTGGGTATCGTACCCCCACCACTTCACAACACTAGAGCTCACTGCTTACTGTTTACCACTGGTAGACACGTCCGCTCTGCTCGGCTGCTCGAGAGCGACTCCCTTATCCCAGGCAGATTTATTTATTATTATATGTTTCACTCATTGGTATTACACTTTTTAAAATTAACATACATTTAACTTAAAATTACTTAGCTAGAGAATACATTAATATTTATAAACTACTGGTTCATTCTTATTGTTGATCTTCACAGTGTTAGTTCATACATATTGCACATACATTTGTATTTTTACGGTTGTTACATTTATCTTAATAATACATATTGCACTTTACATTCATATTGCACATACATTTAATTTAATTTGTGTTTGTGGCGTGTTCGGCGGCAAGTGAGCGTCGTCTTACAACGTATCAGTCATTAAAAACATACATCGGAGATTTAATCAAAGAATGCTGGATTATTATCGCGCAACGCTGTAAGACTCCCTCGTCGCCGGACACTTGGATGTACTTAAGCTAAGTCATGCCACATCGGGGTCGGCCCCGCAGCCGCCGCCGCGCCTACATGCAACGTTTATAATTCGCGTACTCGGTTGGGGGGGGGGGGAGGCACTAGCTCGTTAGTGTCATTTCATGTTTTATCCCTTGAGGGTGAAGGGATTTGGGTTCACTAGCGCACTTGCACTTACACAACTGGGGGGGGGGGGGGTGTTACTCTCGTTCCTGATTGTTTACTTTCAGTTTGTGGGTGGCTTTAACAAAGGAGCTCAAGACTTTCCACCAGTCCTCGTTGTCGGTCATAGCTGCAACTTCCGGTAGCGCTGTCGGCCAGCGTAGGTTCTTTCGGCGGAGTTTCAAATCGGCGCGTCTTCTCTCTTCCGCGTGTGTAGTACAGCGTAGGAGCATGTGTTGGCTGTCGTCTTCTCCGTCTCCGCACTCGCAGTTGGCGTCAGCAGCTTTGCCTATTTTGAGCAGGTACTTTCTAAAAGCGCCGTGGCCGGTAACCACCTGCGTGGTCTCATAGTCGATAAGACGGCTTTGTTTTTTGAGCTTGACTCTTGGAATGAAGGCCGCAGTGAGTCGTCCAGTTTTTGCTGCTTCCCATCTGCGTTGCCAAGCGGTTCGGGTCTTCTCCCTGAGCTTCCCTCTCGCGAAGGATATTGGCAAGCGGTCATACACCGTCGGGACGTCCGCGTCAGTCGCAGCTTCTCTGGCTAGGGCGTCGGCTCTCTCGTTCCCTTCGTTGCCGTCGTGAGATCGTACCCAGTGCTAGGTAATCTTCACCGACGTGCTGATGGTCGCTATTAGCCCGCATATTTCTTTGACCAACTCCGTTGGCCTTTTGGGGTTGCTTATGGCACTCAGCGCCGCTCTACTATCTGAAATTATTGCACATTCATCATATGCGTTGCCATGCTTACGTATAAATTCGAGGGCTCCTCGTATGGCGACTAGTTCGCCCTGGAAGACGCTGCAGTCGGCGTGGAGTTTCATCTTTTGCGTGGCGATCTCTCGTCCCTGTGCGTACACGGTGTAAGCGACGCCAACGCCTTCTGCCCCCTTGGATGCGTCCGTGTAGAAACGGTTGGGGCTCGCGTCGCCATCTCCGATCAGGAATGTTGTCGATGCTGCCTCCGCCGGGTGAACGGAGTCGGGCACCGTCCGCGTCTCGAATCTCCTTTCCTGGACGCCAATGATGTTCGCAATCGTTGCGGGGTCGTCCGCAGCATTGATGAGTTGCCATCTATCCGCTAATTCTCTGGCGACGAGGTCGATCGGTGGAAGTCTTGTATGCTGCTGCCGCTCCAATAGCGGCTATTCGCTGCACCGACAGCATCTTTTTCAGCTGTTTGCCTATACAGTCAGACGCCCATATAGGAGCCGCGTAAGTGATGGCAGGTTGGATTGCGCCCTCGTAGATGTTGGCCATGCCGCGTCGTGTCAGTCCCCAGATAATTTTGCAGTTGGCTCTCAGAAGATGGCTAAATTAGCGCGCCTTACTACAAACTGCATCGATGTGTGTCGCCCATCGCAGGTTCGCGCTGATCGTGACACCCAGGTACGTGAGGCTGTCGCTGCATCTAACCCGGTGCTCGCCCATCATGAATGTCGGTCTCTGCTGCCTTCGTGCCGAAGAATAGCGCGTGCGTCTTCTGAGGGTTGAGCCTCATCCGTTGGCCCCATCGGGAGAGTTCCGAGAGTGCCTCCGTCGTCCTGGATTTCAGGGCCTTATATTGCGCCGCCTCGACAAGCAGCATGGTGTCATCTGCGTATAATACTAGCTGGCATCCCTCTGGTAGCTCCACGTTGAAGATGGTGTCGTGGAGCAGCTTCCAGAAGCCGGGTCCGGGTCTCGGGCCTTGCGGACAGCCCATGGTGACTATCCCGTCTGTCGTATGGCCGTTCCGTACAATCCTAGCGGTCCTCTCCGACAGATAGCTTCTTGCGAGCTGCAAGAGGTTATCCGGACATCTCCTTCGGATTAATTGGTCCAGTATTGCGGGCCACCATGCGTTGTCAAACGCACCCGAGATATCAAGAGACACGGCCGCGCAGTAGCTTCCGCGGTCCTTGGCTTCTCTTCTGTTGACAGGACCTTCCCGATTGCGCGGATTGTCGACTTTCCTTTCTCGAATCCGAACTGTCTTTCGTTCAGCCCGGTGTGCTGCGTTTTAATATGGTGTTCCACTCTTCCGATCAACAGTCCATCCAGAGTCTTCCCCACCATTGGCAGGAGGCATATTGGGCGATAGCTTTTTAAGTTTGCCCTGTCGTCCTTGCCCGCTTTCGGAATCAGTTTGACTTTGGCGGTCTTCCAGATCCTCTCTTCACCTTTCTGGGGAAAGGTGCCCCACGTCAGGTAGAGGTTGAAAATGTCGACGCAAATCTCCGGGTCCGCGTTGAAGGCGTTTAATACGGCGTCTGCCGTGATGTTGTCCTCACCTGGTGCTTTCCGTGGGTTGCTTCGCGCTAGTTGCCTGCTGATTTCGCTCTCCGTGAAACATTTGTCATTTGGACCGCCCCTCTCCTCTTGTGCCCTTCGTCTTATTCCTCGGTGCTCTGGTGTATCCGTGTCCATTTCGTCCTCCGGGAAGAACGTCTGTAGGAGGTATGAATGCGTCTCTTCAATGGTAGTGGTGTATTCGCCATCCTGTTTCTTAATCGATGTATCTATCATGGTAGGTCTTCTGTTGCGGAGTGTCTTGTAGACCACGCCCCACGGGTCGGATGTCGTGTTTTCTTCACAAAAATCCTTCCATTTTTGAATACGCGTTCGCAATAATTTGGTTTTGTAGTCGTTAAATGTTGCGATGTATTCTCTCTTTCTGGTAGTCCGGTCTTCCTCTGCACGTGCCTTTTGCATTAGGCGGCGCAATCTCCTGACACTTTTCCTTGATTCGGTTAGATCCGATGATCACCACGGGACGGAGTGTGTGCGCAGTCTTCTCAGAGGCATTGAATCCCGGCAGGCGCTTTGAATAGCGTCGTTGAGACTTGATGCGCAGCCTTCGACATCGTCTGGTGAAGCTGCCGTTGCTATGAGTTCGCGCGTGGTTCTCGTTCGCTGTATGAACGATTCCTGGATTCTGTTCCAGTCCGCTTTTTTGTTGCAGGAGCCGCCTTCCTCTGGGGCCGTCGAAGGTCGGAGTGTCGCCGTCGTTTAACACAATCAGGTCTAGGTCATCTAGCATTTTCTCAAAGCGTCTTCCCCTTGGGTCATCAAATGGGCAGCCCCAGGTCCGCGACTTACTGTTGGCGTCGATGCCCAAGACAACGTCTCCTAGCTGTTTAATCTCCTTGATTGTATTTTCCAGGTTCACGACGACTTGTTCAAAGTCTATGTTTGGATTTTCCACTGGTTGAATATACGCCAAGATGGCGTAGAATTGAAAAATTCCAGAACGCACGTGCACAACGCAAACAAAGTCGTCAGAGAAGTTTTCTAAGAAAAGGCTTTCTACCTGAGGGTTATTTATGAGTATTGCAGCCCAGGGATTTCCGTTCTTTTTGAGTATAACGCGCTGGTTTCTCCCTAATCCTACTACCTGACCGGCCCGGGTGTGCGGTTCTTGGATGAAGGCTATGTCGGTATTTCGCTCTTTTATGTTTCTTAGCAGCTGGTTTGTCGCATGTCTTGCCCTCTGTAGGTTGATATGTACACAATTAATACGGCCAATCTTCGTTCTCTGCGAATTAATTCTAGTCCCCATGGTAGTCGATAGATTTAACAATCGTGGACTTAATTGCCTTCATCGTTGGGCACTCCGCTGCCCTGGAGTCGTGATTTGTTCTGACCGGCGGCTTGCCGCTCGCTTTCTCATTCTGCGTCTTGCATAGTGCACAGCATTTCGTCTTGTTTCTGCAGTCCCTAAGTTCGTGCCCTTTCTCGGAGCACAGGCCGCATATACGTTCTCTCTTGCATTCTGTGGCTTTGTGTCCAACTTCGTAGCAATTGAAGCACTGTAGGACAGAGACATGATCGCGCGCTGTTGTTGTCTGCCAGCCAATTTTAACCCGTTGTTGGATCAACAATGTTCTTAGTTTGGGGCTGACTTCTAAGACTACATTCTTATTCCCCGTATCCCTACGGCCTCGGAAGGATGCCTTGATTTTGCAATCTTCGTTGAGTTGGTCAACGTTATCGTAGTTATAACTTACGTTGGTGTTCTGTTTGTAAAGAAGATTGATTATTTCATCGTCTGCGATGTCCCCGTCCACATTCGGAAGGAACACACGCGGTCTTGCCTTTCTGACTTCGTTTCCTTTCAGATCCGTCTTCGTAGAGAGAGATAGTTTTATCTTCCCGATGTCTGCCTTCTTGTTGCACTTCACAATCACTCCCCCGTTTCGCACGTTCCACACACTTTCTATTTCAAGGTTGTCACTCACTGGGTCTATTGCCTTTTTTACAATCTCTTTAGTTTGTTCACTCGTCATGTCCGTATTGCCCGTTTGTGGCTCTATTAGGATAGAGTATATCGGCTTTTGGGCCGCTGCCGCGTAACTCAATTTGCCCGCACTATTGTCCTTCATTGCGATCGTGGATTTAGCGTCCGCACTTGCACTATTTTTCACTCCGTCGAGTTCACTTTTCATTTTGAACAATTGTTCTTTTAGGTTGTAGATCTCGTTATTCTTGCTCGCAAGTTCATGCCGTAGCGTTGCCGTGACACCGGCCAGTTCGTTGAGGCATCCATATAACCTGTCGATTGCCTTAAGGGCCTTCTTTCTCATGTCTATTTTAATACTTTCGGAACCACCGAGAGGAAGAGACGTCTTAATTTCCGCAAAAAAGCCCGACGCTTCTAACACAACGCGTTTTTCCGGTAACTCCGCACCGATCTCACCAGTCGGCGCCATCTTGGGTTTGGCACCCCCACCACTTCACTACACTGCACTGTACTGTATAGCTGTATTAGGCACGTCTGCTCAGGTCAACTGCTCGAGAGCGAATCCCTTATCCCGGGCACCAAGGGAACCTCCACGGTGACCTCTGTGTATCCCCGGTCTCTGTAGACGTCAATCAAGGGGCGATACTTCTGCAGCTTCTCCTCTCGCGCGGCACGGAACGCCTCTAACCTGTTCTCGAAGGGCATTGTGACGTCCAATATGTGTAGAAGCCTGCCATTCGCTATGACCAGATCAGGCTCAAGACGCGTTCCGGGTACTATTCGGTCCCTTAGTAGCATCGAATGTGTAGCTCTTGCTGCCTGGTGGATGCGGTCGAGGATGGCGTCATGCCTCTTCTTGTATTCTGCAGAGTATCGCATGCAGTGGCACATAACATGTGGGAGCGACTCTAGAACGTAGCCGCTTCTGCGGCACCGCTTGTCTGCCTCCCCTTGTCGGCTGTTGGCGTTCAATGGCAGAAGATTGAGCCGCGTTTGTGAACGAATCGCCAGTCAGCAAAGCGAGTGAATGCGAGTCACGGATAAAATGTGTGTTTGTTGGATCCGTGGCAACACACTCCATCGCCTTGCCCTGACTGCGTAGGTCCAGGAGTCTGTGCACTCTGACTTTGTTGCGGGTGTCTCTTATTATGGCCATAAGTTTACCGCGCTGTAATGTCGAGATGTTGTTAGCACCAGACTGCAGATGAGGGACGTTCTGGTCGAACCACCAGGTGACATCCAGGTGTCTGGATGCCAGCCTAGCGGAAGACCATACCGTGCGCAACTCGTCGGTTCTTCCGCTGAATGGAGCTCCATTGTCACCCGACAGGTATCTCCCCATTGTATCGTCCGATGGATCTTCTCTAGTACGATACGAGACTACAGCTTGCAGGTGCCGGATCGCAAGGTCGCAGATTCTCGGATCTCGCGAGGTCAGCAGTTTGAATGCTGAGTCTATAACAGCGAGATTCGATGACTCGGCTAGTAGCGGCATGCCGCAAAGTCCTGCTTGCGTTGACCCGTACACGTACTCGTTCGCAGCCTCCTGCGGTACATTGAGCGTTCTTTTAATTTCGGAGCGAAAGATCTGATCAATTTCGCCCCACTGTGTCTTTGTGAAGACGCCCATCCGCATCTGGAATGTACCGCAGCTGACTACGAACGTCCGGAGAGCATCCAGTCGCTGCCATGGCTAGCTTGGAGCGGAGGACAACTTTGGCCAGTTCGATGAGGGGTTTGTTGTGCGGGATTACCGAGAATCCTACTGGCACTCCGAGGAAGGTCTCGTAGTCGGAGATACTCTCGAATTTCGGTATTATCTGCCCTGCAATGGAGAACTGGGAGTCATACACGCCTAGAGCTGGTGTGGTTCTCACATGTAACGTATGGCATTTGTTTGCGTTAAATTGCAGGGAGATCATTCCCGCACTCCTCTCCACCTCATCGAGGTGGTTTTGTAGTTCCTCCGGACTCTCAGCAAGCAGCACCAAATCGTCTGCATAGGCGAGAACACGGTGTTGTGGGTGGTCAGCCTGGATGCTTCTTATTATGGGGTCCATGGCCAGGCAGAAAAGTAGACCGCTTAGTGGACACCCTTGCTTAACACCCGCTTTCACCGTGATTTCCGCTGTCGGCCCTCCCGATGTCAGAACTTGAGTCTTATTGTTGGTCAGAATGTCTGTTATTATAGCAACAAAAGACTCACCTACTCCGCTGTGGCGTGTGGCATCGACGACTGCGCCGTGCGGGACTGAGCTGAACGCGTTGGCAATGTCCAACCATGCGGCACACAGTCGCCTTCTGCGCGCATTATCTAACGTGTGTTTGAGGACGAAATTGTGCTCAAACACACCATCATGCGGTAGAAAGCCCTTTTGCGCTGGGTGCAACACTTGGTGTTGCAGGATCCAGGCTGTGAGCCTGGCCGCTATGCACCCAGCGTAGAGCTTGTAGATGGTGTTAGATAGGGCAATAGGTCTCCAGTTGGTCAGGAGTTGACGGTCACCTTTTTTGTGGATCAAGATTGTTCTTGATTTTTTCCACTCCTGTGGTATACGTCTGAATCTCAGGCATAAGTTGTACACCGCAGTCAGGATCTGACCTTCTGGATCTGCGCGTCGCCACATTGCGTAGGTAATGCGGTCGGGACCTGGAGCGGTGTTCTCTGCCCGTCGCAGTCTTGCAGCGACCTCTTGAGCTAATGTTCGTCTAGTTCGTCTAGTCCAAGCTGAGGGCGTTCAGGGTGGATATCCCTTTGGTACAGACTTGGTTGGTGTGGACGGTCACTCCACGTCTCAGAGAAATGGTTCTGGATGTATTGGGCATCATTAGTGTAAGGTTGCTGAGTAGGGTGATTATTCCCAGTACGTAAAGGCCTCAGCTTGACTATCCTCGCTGTCTCCTCCATGATTTCCTGTATAACATTGCAAACATCGGGCCAGGCCCGCGCGTCATCTGCCGGCCGGTTCAACAGCTCGCTCAAAGCCTCAGTGAACTTACCCAGTGGGTTCTGCTGCTGGGCGCCATTGGTGTGTTGTGTGGGCGCCACCGCAGCATCATCCCTTGGGTTGTTGGTTGGGCTGCTCGCGTTGGGCGAGCTTATGGAGGGTTGGTCACTCCATTCCGGTGGATCGGTCGGCTGGCCTTGGTTCATCGCTTAGGTGTTTACTCTGTTTTCAGGAATCCTGGAGGGGCCCTCGTCGGACGAGATAGGGGAGGGTTGGTAGTTGTTCCCACCCGGGGATGTTGGTGGCTCGCTTATCCTCTGGTCGTCGCTCGCATCCTCCTCTCCATTTGTCGACGGGAGTTCCTGGTGTCGGACAGCCATGGAACTTCTCCGGCCGGGCTGGCTGGTGGATCTGCGATGGCTGGACTGCGTCACTGCCGAGTCACCCTCCTCGCTGATGGAGCTGCCCCTGAGCCTGCGCACGGCTTGCTGTGTGAGTGGTGCAGGCAGTGGTCTGAGCCTTTCAGCGCGCAATTCTTTCCGTCTGTGAGAGCGCTTGTGGTTTTCTAGACATCTCACAGACCTGAAAGTTAGGCCACATGTATTGCACTGGTGACAGGTGACGTCAGCTTTGGCGCTGGTTGTTGTTGTGTAGCGTGTCGGTGGGCGCTGGGTCTGAGGCCTAGGACCTCGCCACAGAACCTACAAACATTTCTGTTAGTTATTGTTATATTGTGTACCTTGGCCAGATGACGCTCCAACGACTTCCTGGACGCAGTCCAATCCTGGCACTGAAACTCGCTCCGGCAACCCTCAATGACGCAGGGGAAGACTGCGGGCGGCGGGACTCTGGTGGTGAGCACTGCGCCGTTCAGGGATAGGCTCCTAACGTTTCTTCGGGCAGGGACACGCATCTGGACTAACTCATCACCATCACTCTCTGTGGCCGATTCTCCAGGTCGCAGGCATCCTGCATGCGTGCGTGGGGATTCCACCCCTCCCGTAGACGTTCCCACCGGTCTATCCACTGCCGAAGTAGTTTCAGTCGCAGTGAGCCCCGTCATACGGGAAGATAATCTGCGTAATCATATATTTTTAATTTTTATTTACAATAATTATTTAAATAAGAAACTTTAGCTCTGAAGATATATTGTTTGTTTTATTGCTTTATTTAAACTATTTTAGCCAAATCTCTCATTTATACATATATAGTACATAATTTTTAAAATTAATATTTTTTTAACTTTTTCAAATTTCCCATTAAACTGAATTTATGTCGTATAAATAACGTAAGTGTATTATCTGCCTTGTTTATTTCAATATCTTACTAACCTTTTTTATATTAAAAAAAAATCATTTGCTAACCCAGTCGTAGCGACTGGGTTAGCAATGGTTAGCCCATGCCCTAGTTGTAACTTACCGCTATACTGTATTTGATCAGTGTAAATCGTACTCGGTTCGCAGTGCTATCTACTGTTTTCTACTTTGAAATAGACCATAGTGTGTTCTTACAAAAGTGAACAGCTTATAAGAAATAAGTTTGGGTCAAACTAATAAAAATTGAAAGTATTTTCACATAAGTTGTATAAAAATTTGTATTAAAATTATAAATATTTTTGTTTAAATATGGCATTTGTAAATTGAAAGGTTGTTGTAGTCCGATGGATGTTGGGAACGAATGAAATACACTTGCTTCTACTAACTCATAGTTTTATTTAAAATTAAGGTATGTGATGTGATACTCCAGGTTACTATACGAGAACTGAACTTAAGAACTAATTTAACAGCGCTATTTAAATAAACAAATTTTACCTACGAGAGAATTGAGTCATTGGGAGGGTCTTTAGGGTTTATTGTTGGTTAACTGTAAGGTAATAAAAATGCAATTATAACTAAATTTGGAAATCTACGTCAATGAAAGCAATTTAGGGTAGTAAAGTAATATGACAAATAATGTTTAGAACTAAATTGAAAAAGGTACCTTTCTTTACCTCCAGGTGACTCAGCCTCATAAACTAAATGCATTTATAATATACAATTACTAAAGTGCAGAAAAGGTTGGCATACAACAAGGTACTGCACTTATTATAATATTTGTAAATCGTATATTCTTTTTTAAATCCCTATATAACTTGGCCACTAAACTAATACTATTATTATTTATAAAGTCGTTTGCGCCGGCCATTATTACAACATAATCCTCAAAAGTAAAGTTGTGTGTTAGTGCTTTTATATTACATATTACATCTTTAGTTTTCGCATTTGGTTTGAAAGTACTAATTATAATAAAATTGTTTTCTACATTAAATTTGCTGCAATGTTTATGAAATAAGGGCCCAATTCCCCTCGCTTGACTATCTCCTAATATAGGGTGACCATTCGTCTCGCATTTCGCGGGACGTCCCGCATTTTGATTTGGTGTCCCCAGGGCCGAATTTTGCTCTGTACTTATATTTGGGAGGTGAGGACCTTTTTTTTGTTTGCTCTTCACTTATATTTCGGAAGTGACGACCTTTTTTTTGCTCCGTCCCGCATTGCCTTCTCCAAGAAAATAGTCACCCTATCCTAATACTAACAAGTTGCTAGTTCCTGTTGATTGTTTGACATGGGAATCAGCTGTTGTCCTGTTCGGTGTTGGAGTTGTAGGAAGGGATAACTGGCTGTTGTCATTGCGCGTCTGATTGACGCATGGTGCTTCTTGCTCAGCTGACTGCTTAGTTGGTGGAGCCGTATGTTGGGGGGCTCGTTTTTCGTCAATGCGCCTATGAGCTGCACATGGTGTCCTGAGCGTAGGTGTGACCAGGGGTTGTGACGTATTCCTGATCGGAGAGAGTTCAATGACCTGAGTAACATGTCCATTTTGGTTTTTATTCAATTGTTTTCTTAATTCCAAATTTTCGTCATTTAGATTTTGAATTATGGTGTTTAGTCTTTTATTCTCAATATCAAATTTTTTATTATTATTTTTTAGATTTATTATTTCATCTTGGCTATAATTTATTGACTAAGAACTTTCATCATTAGTTGATGAGGAACTCGCCTAACGCAATCTCTCAACTAGGGCTGCTTTATTACCACGTGTATCAAGACCGAGAGAATTAAGTTTCTCTTCGAGGGTTGTTTTTTTTTTTTTAATCTTTAATATCTTTGTAGTCCGGCATTTTGATTTACTTAATAAGTTTCACTTTTATTTTTAAACTATTTAGTAAAACTTACTGATTGGATATTTATAGAATAAGTCATATTAATTTAACCACATCTATTTACATTATATTTATTACTTAACTTATGTTATCACTCACTATACTAGGTAACAAATATTTAAAATAAAATTTTTAATTGTGTGACTTTTTTTGACAGTCTAATTAACTTTGCATGTTAAGACGTCCACTCTCAGCCACGATTGATGCAACTCGAGAAGATCATTTATATTTTTTTAAACATATAAGATACTTCTAATAAAATTTAATTCATCTAACTAAGCTGTTTTACGCAATGTATCCAATCTTCTGCAATCCTCTCCATTGATCCCAGTGACAACATTATCTTACAGTGAACATTCTTGAAGGAATTCTATATATTTCCGGAATTATTATTAATATTTTGAAAGACTTTTGGCATTTCTATCCAAAATTACCCCCTGTTAGAAGTCTATTCTGACTATCGCAATATGTCAAAATTTCAAAATGGCGCTACTTATTTTCGATAACGCCGAATACATAATAATAATAATAATAATCTTTATTAGAGTAAGACATTTTTACATGCATATCATCGTCATAAACTGACAAAGCAGTAAATACATATGTAATTTACAATATTTTGTTAACAAAACTAGCAAAAAAATTACTACAAAGAAATTCTTGCATAGTATAATAGCAGTGTTCATGTAGGAAATTACTAATATTAGTTTTAAACTTAACAACTGGAAGATCTTTGATGTCCTGCGGTAGTTTGTTATAAAATATTGGTCCCCAGTAGTCGGGGCTGTGCGTGGAGCCTGCTAGTCTTACTTGTTTGGTAACTAGGTGATATTTTTGTCGTGTATTATGAGAGTGTATGCTAGCATGGGTGGAAAATTTATTAATTTGTTTCTTTGTGTGGATTAGGCAGTAATATATGTATAGACATGGTAATGGTAATACTTTTAATTTTTTTAATAAAGGCTTGCAGTGTTCCGTCAGCCCGCTTTTAGTTAAGATTCGTATAGCTCTTTTTTGAATTATAAAAAGTCGTTTGCTATGTGGACTTGAGCCCCACAATAATATGCCGTACCGTAAACGACTATGAAAAAGTGCGAAATACGCTTGTTTTGCTGTGTCCTCGGTTGTCAACAGCATTAGTCTTTTTAGAGCGTAGAGCACTGAAGATAGTTTAGTGCTAGTTTTAAAAATATGGTGTTTCCAGTCTAGGTCAGTATCGAGATATATGCCCAAAAACTTAACATTAGCTTTCTTTATGGGTAAAATTTTTTTATTTGTTATAAAAAGGTTCTGGGTTTTATTTTTATTTAATTTTAGTTTATTTGCAGTAAACCAGTTTTCTGCAATTTCAACCGTGCGTTGAATCAGAGTGGTTATCGACTCTAGGGTGTTTTCTGCGCATAAAAACGTTGTGTCATCTGCAAATAAAATTGTTTTCACCGGTATATTGCTAGGCAGGTCGTTAATATAGAGCAGGAATAGGATTGGGCCTATTACAGAACCCTGGGCTATTCCATACATTATTTTTTGGGATTTCGAGTATGTACCGTTTAATTGCACCATTTGATTCCTATTTGTCAAATACGATTCAAATAAATCGAGTGCTGTACCTCTAATGCCGTAGCATTCGAGTTTCGCCAGTAGAATTTCATGAGACACGCAATCAAAGGCCTTGCTAAGGTCACAGAAACTGGCTGTTAATATTTTGCCGTTCTCAAGGGAATTTTGGATAGCATTTATCGCTTCTATAAGTGCGTCCTCAGTTGATAGACTGGTTTGAAAGCCGTATTGCGTGCTAGTTAGGATGTTATTTTTATTAAGATATTTGACCAGCCTATCTTTGATTACTTTTTCAAATTTTTTTGAAAGAATAGGTTATATAAAGATTGGCCTATAATTACTGGCATCGTTTGGATCTCCACTTTTAAGTACCGGTATAACTCTAGCAGTTTTTAACTCAGAAGGAAAATATCCCGAGCTAAGGCAGAGGTTTATTATATGACACAAGGGCTCTTCGATCAGATGAACTACTGATTTTATTATTTCTACATTGAAACCATAGATATCTTTACTTTTAGATTTGTGTAAGTTGTTAGTTATGGTTCTTATTTCGTGCACGTCTGTAGGATGCAGATAAAAAGAATTAACGCTTTTGACAACCAAGGACTGTACCGCTTGTTCATAACTTGTGTTGGTGCAGGGTAGATTGTTTACTATATTTATCGCTACATTGCAAAAAAAAAAATGTTGTATTCGTCTGGAGTAAGTTTGGACATATTTGTGCTATTTCCAGTTCCCTTGGTTTCCTTTTTGATAAGATCCCATACTGCTTTATTTTTGTTGGACGAGTTTAAAACAAAAATTTTATTTTTTTCTTTCTTGAGTTCCGTTATTTTAAGTTTATATTTATTTTTATATGATTTATAGATCTTTTTAATTTTTTCACTTGGGCGACTAATTGTTAGTTCATATATCAGAAGTAAAGTTTGTTTCATAGATTCTAAATCTTTATTATATATTTTACGTTTTTTATTTGCAGTATGTTGTTTTTTTAGTTTGGGTGTGAAAGAATTTTTTAGACTACTGTTCAAAATATTATTAAATTTATGGTAGCAGGTTTGCGCATTTTTACAATCAAAAATATTACTCCATGTTATACTTTGTAAATGTTCTTGAAATTTTTTAATAGTTTTAGTGTTTATCGGATAAATCAGTTCCTCTTCTTTTGACATATTTTTATTTGAATTAGGGTTGGTAATTTTCAAAGAAAAAATAATACCTAGATGGTCTGATAAGCAGGGATTAATGACTTGTGTGTTAGTTTTGGTCATGTCGTAGTTGGTAACGACATTGTCAATACATGTTTTTGAGTGCGAAGTAACGCGCGTATATTCAGTAGTTGTTATGTGTGCGTTGTGTGACGCTATAAGGTTAAGAAAATCCATTTTTTTCTTGTGAATTACTACGAAAATCTGTATTAAAATCACCTGCCAGTATAATATTTTTAGTGTTGCTGAGTTCTAATATTGAGTTTAGTGTCGTTAAAAAAATATCATAATTTCCTACTGTTGACCTGTATGTAGTGATAAGAATAGTGTTTATTTCTGTGAGTTCAATTGCACAAAATTCCGCGTGAATATCTTGGCTCAAATTATTTATGTAAGTAATTTCTTTGTAATTTACATTTTCTTTAACTAATATTAAGACTCCTCCGTGTTCATGGTGGGTTCGATTATATTGTGTGGCTGTTGAATATCCTTCTATATTAATATACTGTTCAGATTCGAGCCAGTGCTCACTTAAACAAATAATCTGGAATTCTGTTTCATTGCTGTGAATAAAATGTTCTAAAATTTCAATTTTATTTCTAATGGACTGTATATTTATATAGAAAATATTCAGCGTCCCGCCCATTACGGGGTTCGATCCCGAATTGTATGTTTGTCTAAAAAATTGTTTTTACCACTTTTGTTATAATCCTCTATATTAAAATTGTATCTAGTAAAAGTAACGCCCATTGGCCAGAAATTATTATTATAGAGGGTGTCTTTTAATGAGAAATCTGCGCTTATTTTAAAACACTTGTAACTTTTGGACTCACTTGGATTTAATTCTTGGACTGTGAAATCTTGTGAATTCGTTTTATTAATTAAATAATTAATTAACATTTTTTCACTGCAATTGTTCTGGACTCTGGATATGAATAGCCAGACTTTCCTTTGGAGTCCCCGCAGAGTACTGTCATTGTTGGTTCCCGTTGATTCCGCAGTACCAAATTTCTTTTGTGGTTTTCGTTTTCTCTTTTGTATCTGGAATCCATCATCATCGATTTTTTTGTTCGTGTTTCCGTGTTGTGAGGGGGTTGCTGTTGGGACATCTTCTTTTGCTGTTTGTGGCATAATTGGTGGTAGTTTGGTAGTTTTTTGGTTAGTTTTTTTGGTATCGCTAGTTGCTTTTGATCGTAATTTTGACACATACGATTCTCGGGATTCTGCGAAGTCGTGCATGGTGGCAACAGAAATTACCTTCGCTGTTGGTGATTTATGTGGTGCTGCCATTTTGACAGGATTTTTTGGAAGATTTTCCGTTATTTTTGTACTTCAATAATCTTTTTAAGATTATTGATTTCCATATTTTGGTGGCTGATTAGTTCCAGGCACTTTTCTATTTTATTATTTAATGAAATCAGGTAAGTTTCATTGATTTGATGCACCTTTGCTGGTGTTTGGTGGTTTTGTCCGTTAATGCACTGCTGACAATGCCATTTAACGGATTCGTTTTTTTCGAGGAACTGGAGCTCCTTCGGCTTAAAAGTTGTACATTGTAGATGAACCACCTCGTTACAGGGCCCACCACACTTAAGCACTTTTACACTTTCAAAACTCACTTTTAGTTTGCAATTAATGCACTTGGTTGAATTTTCACTGTCGTTACCATCCGCCATTTTTGTTTTTTTCCTAGTAAAATCTTCCTTTACAAAACAACATCACAAAGGACAGTCTACGAAGATAGTGCAGTGTGCATAGGTGACATGACACTGTGCATGTGACTGTCGAGAAGTTACAGAATAGACCCCTAGGGGGTCTATTCTGTTTGGATCATTGGGATTGCTATGTGTCCATTATAATATCTGTTTTAATTATGAACTTTGTTTTATGTCATAAATGTGTTTTAATATTGTTTGATTATTTGTGAAAGAACAATAAGAATAATATAAACTTTAATAATTAGTTTATTGTGAGTGATAATTGTTATTTACCACATTTGAGACTACAAATATAATAAAATTAGATATCATATTCCCCTTTACAATACAATACTAGATGTTTTTTAGTTTCATTGTTTGGCAAGCTGCGTGAAATGCATTATGCGCAACTAGATGCTGCGAAACAGTAATTATGCGCAGTTGAACTCTATTGTGAAACATGCGCAGCTACACTCTATTGTGAAATATGCACCGCTTAACACAAGATGAAGTAGTTGTCAACGAAATGCAGTTGTATCGTCATATAACGGATGGCGCTGACTTGTTTCTCGATATCAGAAGCTGTTCTGGGTGGAATAACTACCCTCAAAAACTTGCAATTAGTATCGCTTCTCGGCCTATGGCCAAGATCAAAGTGTAATCACCCCGTATGACGGGGCCCACTGCGACAGAAACTTCCTCTGCAAGTTATAGACCGGTGGGAAAGTCTGCGGACGGGATAGAAGCCCCACGTATGCACACATCTGATCTACAGTCGGAAGACACAGCTACAGATAGTGAAAATGGTGATGCAATAGTACTGAGGCGCTCCCCTGCCCGAAAAAATACCAGGAGTCTCTCTCTAAATGGCACTATTCTTACCAACCCGATTCCCTACGCCAGCAATCTTTCGGTGTACGATGGAGGGTTGCCGGAGCGAATTCCAGTGTCAAGATTGGACCACATCCAGGAAATCATTGGAGCGTTTCTAGCCAAGGTACATAACATAATTATAACTTACAGAAATGTTTGCAGGTTCTGTAGTGAAGTACTCGGGCTTAGACCCAGCGCTCACAGATGTACCCTGCCTCACCGAGTTACCGATATCCAGCAACCCGGCGCCGATGCTGACATCACCTATCACCGCTGTAACACCTGTGGCCGGTCTTTCAGATCTCTTAGAGGCCTGAATAACCACAAGAGCAGTCACGATAGGCAGTACGTGCTGAAAGAATCCGACCACTGCCTGCACCGCGCACGCGACGAGCAGTACGCAGGCTCAGAGGAAGTTCTTTCAGCGAAGAAGATGACTCAACAGGGACGCAGTCCGATCAGGAGCACGACGAAAATGTGGCCCCGACAGACAAGAGCCAGGTAAACCATCATACCACCCCCAACCACCCTTCCAGCAGCTTCATATGCCCGCCCAGCTGAAGAATTCCTCTGAGAACTCAGCATCGCGAAGACCATCACGAGGAAGATCCGGAACCAAATGGCGATCATGAGCAACGAGAAGACCAAACCATTAAATGATACTTCAGCCGATCACGAAGAGAACTCGGTGAGCACCAATCACCACCTCCCCGGGAGTCAGAACTTTACTAGACATAGAGAACCCCAAGTTGCAGCACGGGCACAAAGAGAAGCTGCGGGGAGTAACGACAGTCGAGAACCGCTAGAGAAGTATTAAGCAGACCTGGAGGAACTTCTTACATGACAGGACGAGCAGGTATGGGAATCTTTTATAAATATTGTAGACAGGATTATAACAGACACTGCCAGTCTATGAAGGACAGTCTACGTGGCAACGCACGTTGGCCTGAAGCCCATCAAGGAACCGAGGGGCCACCTCAGACAGCAGCCAGATATCAACGATGCGCAGCAGTTACAAAAGCTGTACCGCTTCAGCCGCAGAAGAGCCATTAGGTTATTAGCTGGGGATAAAAACCCGAGGTGCCAAATAAGCCGTGATGTAGTAACAAGGCACTTTGTTACCGCATGGGGAACGCGGAGGCACGACCCGGAAGTATATGAGGTGGCCACCAGAGACCTCAACCGCCCTCAACTAGAGCTTGGATCCACGTGAGGTTGCAGAAAATTTGCGACGGGCTGAGAACACCGCACCGGACCCGCACCGCATTACATACGCGATGTCGCGACGCGTGGATCCTGAAGGGCTTATACTGACCCTAATCTACAATGTTGGTTTAAAACACAAAAAGACACCAGATACTTGGAAAAAATCAAAGACCGTACTAATACATAAGAAAGCTGAACCGAGTGAAAGCTAACAATCACCATTTACAAGTTGTACACCGGATGCATCGCAACTAGGCTAACAGCCTGGATACAAGATAACCAAGTGTTACACCCAGCACAGAAGGGGTTCCTACCACATGACGGTGTGTTTGAACACAATTACGTGCTCAGACACTCCATTGAGCAGGCTAGGCGAGGTAGACAGCGCCTCTGCGTAGCATGGCTGGACATATCTAATGCATTCGGCGCAGTCCCGCATGGAGCAGTAACTGATGCTGTAAGGAGCACAGGAGCAGGTGACTCTCTAACCGTTATAGCAGAAGATCTCGTTTCAGGTAGTGTAACGAAAATATTAACAGCCGGAGGACCGACACCAGAGATTTATCTGCAAGACAAGATTGCCCGCTGAGTGGATTATTATTCTGTTTGGCGGTCGACCCGATAATACGAAAAATCCAGGGGAATCACACCTCCCACAAGATACTGGCATACGCAGATGATCTGGTCCTGCTCGGTGGACTCCAGCAGAGCTACAGAGAAGCCTATATACCGTGAGCTGTACACTAAACCAACTGTCACTGACATTGAACGGAAGTAAATGCAAGACCTTACACATTAAAACTAACCCGTCCTTAGGTGTCCACTGTACAGACTTCACTATAGCGGGTGAGAATATTCCGCGGTTTGAAAGCGTGTCCGATTACGAGAACTTCCTAGGCGCGCCGGTAGGATTCTCGGCGGTTCCATACAATAAGCCCCTAGCTGACATAGCGGAGCTCGGATTAGCGATTCTGCGGTCTAAGCTGACCCCCTGGCAGCGATTAGATGCATTCAAAACCTTCGTTATACCCTGGAACTTTCCTGAAAACACAGTTGGGGGGAAATAGACAACATATTATGCCCAGAGATAAAGAGAACTCTAAATGTGCCACAGGAAGCAGTCAATGAGTACATCTACGGACCATCCAGGTCGGGACTATGTAGTAAGCACTAATGGCCGAGTCAGTGGACATAGCGAGCGTAGACTCATCTTTCAAACTACTGAGCTCAAACGATCCACTGATAATGCAATTAGCGCGCGACCACCTAAGCGCGGTAGTGCGCCGCCGCATAAACGAAGATCCGACAGATGAATTGCTAGGGTGATATATGTCAGGGGACAATGACGCCACTTTCAAGAAGAGAACTGACGAATTGAAAACGGTGTGGTCGACTGCCGGACTAGCGTCCAGACATCTGGATGCTACCTGGTGGTTTCATCAAGGTGGTTTCAACACCAACATACGAGTGGGCACAAATAACATACCGCCGTTGCATAGGCGCAAGACGATGGCCATCATTCGGGAAGTCTGCAATACACAAAAATTGCATAGACTTCTAGACTTGCGCAGCCTTGGCAAGGCAATAGAGTGTGTCGCTGCCGACCCAGTCAGTTCCCACTTCATCCGCGACGGAGCGTACACTCGCTTTACGGACTGGCGATTTATTCATAGAGCGCGACTAAATCTCCTACCCGTCAACTCCAATACCAGAGATGACACCGCAGATAAACGGTGCAGAAGATGTGGATACCAACTGGAGTCTCTGCCACATGTTCTGTGCCACTGCATGAGGTATTCAGCGGCAAATAAAGAGCGACACGACGCGATACTCGACCGTATCCAACGCGCGGCAAGAACAAAATTTGATTTGATTTCCAGGGACAGGATTATTCCCGGGACGCGCCTGTGACCAGACCTAGTCATCTCGAAGGGACGACAACTGCATATTGTAGATGTGACAGTACCGTTCGAAAACAGGTTGGTAGCGTTCAATGCTGCGCGAGAGGAGAAAATTTCTAAGTATCGCCCCCTAATAGAATTATACCGCAACCAGGGCTACAGAGATATAACTCTAGAAGCGGTAATAGTAAGCGCATGGGACAAGAACAACGACTCTTTCTTATCAAAATTATGTTCCAGGTCGTACATGCGTTTGATGAAGAAGTTGGTAGTAAGCGACCACAGAACATATAAGAAGAACGGACAGTCCCAGCAAGAAAATTTAGTACGTCTAACAGCGCTCCTATGAACCAGCCAAAAACTAAAAAACTGAACCGCCAAATTTGAATTGTACTATCAGTTTTAGGTTTATAATTATTGTATGAAATATATATTTTTTTGTGTATTGCAACATTTTGTTATTTATATTAACAAAAGTTTTACAATAAACAAAAAAATACATATATTTAAAAACCTGTAATAATATATATAAGGAATCTAAATAAATAAATTTAAATAAAAGATCTAAGCTATTTATTTTTGGAACACAAAATTACATTATAATTACTGAGAAATAAAATAAGTTACTTTTGGACTGTCAATATTTATTTTAGAAACAAAACTTTTCACTGTTAGAAATACAGCTGTTTATCTAACAGCGAAACGTTGTGATTCGAAAATAAATACTGACTGTCCAAAAGTAGAGTTATTTTATTTTTCATATACTATTATCTGGACATTAACATAATTTACAAAAGAAAACACAAAACACAATATCAAAATAAACAAAACTAATTAACTCCAAACTAAAAATAATGGCAGTTACTCAGCGACTTAAAAACAACACAACACGAAGCTACTGGTCGTTCGAAGTCGGCTACGTTCGTAATATATCTATTTATTTTGCATTCTCTCGCCATCTCTGAACCGGTCAAAAACTAAAACAGTGTCCAAGGTCGGTCCATAAGAGTGTCACCCGGGTGGTAAGCGACACAGTCAGATGGAGTAGAGATATATACGTGGAACACATCACCGGCTTTCGTCAGCACCACGTAGTATCCTCATCCGAATCGGACTGATCGCATCACCAGACACCACTACTCACTTCCGTCACTACTCATTATGTTATTTATTTATTTATATTTTTTATGTTTTTTTTTATGTATTTATTTATTTATTCTTTTTGAAATTATTTATCTGTAACAATTTCACAAATTTGCACCATTTTGTTAAAATAATACCTTTGTAAAATTTATGTAAATCATTTTCAAGTCAATAAAACAATCTGTTCTTATCAGCTTAATATCTGATATGTCCTGCACAGCAGGACCAGTATATTAAACTGATTTTTGGGAAATGACGGAGAGCTAGGGGCTTGCTCCACCTCTGTCATGGGCCGGCCCGGTATTGCAGTACCGCCGGGAATGGCCCACTTTTATAGTAATAAAACACAGTATAACTCCATATATATGAGATGACGTCAAACTTGGTTAAATTAAGTACCATTCACGTAAAGAGATTTAACCAACCTCAAACCATTACTCAGTTGTTACATTTATTTACTAACGGCCGTTTGCACCGGTCATAATTAACTCTTAACTAAAAATTAAAAATTAAATTTCATTGCACCCCATACAGTCTGTTCCACACGGTTAAGCGGAACTAAATTTTGCAATCTAGTTACTTTCATCGTTTAAATCGTGCTTTTCGACCGTTTTGTTTAAGCTTTGTAAATCATACTTACAATAAACATTTTTGGTTAAGGTTAATATCATTTTAAAATGTCATTTTCTTTATATTTTGATTTTTTGTGTCATTCTTAATAGAAATTTCCCATTTATTTATTTTTTTGTCATTAAAATATACAAAAAAAATAAATTAATTTTGACATAGGTCATTCGTTTCCATGGTTTCATTGTTGTAATTTTAAATTTTGACATCCCAACATGAAAAATTAAATAACCCAAGCAAGGTCTCTTGTCGTGACAACCTAAAAGAACGAAATTCCCATTTAGTTCCGCCTAAGCGTTTGAAACAGACTGTACTTAATTCAGGCTTAAGCTGTTGACTATTAATACAATTTAATCACTACCATGGGTACGGATTAAATAGTAATTAAGAATTTGACATTTATTGTTTGACATTTGACTATAAAAGAAAGATTGATTAGTACAATTTTATTATAAATATGGACAAAGAATAGACGTAGATATACTTTTATTTAGATTAAAAAAAAAAGAAGAGTAAATTATTATGATACCTACTATCGACAAAATTGCATTTATAAAAAATAGGTAATGATTTCGTTTATCTAAAAATATAGTTTTGTGCTAAAACGACGGTTCCAATATTGGCTTATTTAAAATAGATGCCAATAATAGTTACTGCTTGTGTACTTCACAATGGGTGCGTTTTGTTGGTGGCTGGTTAGAAGTACTAGAATTGATGCGCAAGAAAACGACAATTCTGACCGTGAAGTAAACATGGAATGACATTTGCATGGAGGTTAAGTCATATGGTTGCAGAACAAATAACGAACATATTTCATCTAAATGGATAATATAAATAATAAATACAGATTACGAAAACTTTATATTTGAAGCAAATATTCTAGAACGTAATGTTTTAGAACGAATAATTGAATTGTACCTATACACATTTTAAATTTATTATTTAAGAATACTATATTAAAATTATATAGGTATTTATTTAAGACATATTATACCTAAAAGCGGAAATTATTTTGAAGCAGTAATACCAAGATTTAATTCTAATACATTTAAAATCCAAATGAAAACAACTGCATTCAAATATTACTTACTTTTCATCCCCACCACACTTATTCATTCCAGTCGTTCGACCTCAAATCATCGAATGAGTAGAATGAATAGAATGAGAATATTTTCCCAACAAAATGCGTATTCTGATTAAACCGAAACCAGAATTGACACAACAAAACGCACCCAATATACGAGTATAGTCTGTTTCAAACGGTTAGGCGGAACTAAACGGGAATTTCGTTCTTTTAGGTTGTCACGAGAAGGGACCTTGCTTGGGTTATTTCATTTTTCACGTTGGAATGTCAAAATTTTAAATTCCAACAATGAAACCATGGAAACGATTGACATATGTCAAAATTAAATTATTTTTTTTACATATTTTAATGAAAAAAAATAATAATAATAAATAAATGGGAAATTTATATTTAGAAAGACACAAAAAATCAAAATATAAAGAAAATGACATTTTAAAATGATATTAACCTTAACTAAAAAATGTTTATTGTAAGTATGATTTACAAAGCTTAAACAAAACGGCCGAAAAGCACGATTTAAACGATGAAAGTAACTAGACTGCTAAATCTAGTTCCGCCTAACCATTTGGAACAGACTTTATGTAAGAACTAAATATGAAAGAATATTGTGCTGCCAGTCTGAGTCCAACCAAGGTATTGCTGCACCCGAGGCAAGGTACCAATTTGGCGCTTCCTCTCATCGGTAAAGAAAAAGTGATGAACAAAAGCAAGGAAAATAATTTTTGCGTCCCTGTCAACTCAGTGCCGCCGGTACCTGAAGAACTAGATTAATACGTGTTACATCAATTGATAATAGATGGACAAAAATTTGAATGACTTTTGTAATTAAAATATTATAGAATAGTGTAAAATAATAATTTTAATAAAGTAAACATTCAAATATATATTTTTATGTTTATATTTATTGTATGTATTTTTATTACATTTTTGCACATAATTTTTTTATAAAATTAGCAGCATAATTCCTTTTAGTTTTTTCCACCAATATTTATTGTTAATTTACATTTTTAGCAGATATAATTTTAGGAGAGTTAGACAAAACGTCAACTTGTCGAAACTTTAAACGTCATTAAAATCTGTTCCAAATGGTTAGGCGGAACTAGATTTTGGAATCTAGTTACTTTCATCGTTTAAATAGTGCTTTTCGGCCGTTTTGTTTAAGCTTTGTAAATCCTACTTACAATAAACATTTTTTGGTTAAGGTTAATATCATTTTAAAATGTCATTTTCTTTATATTTTGATTTTTTGTGTTACTCTTAATACAAATTTCCCATTTATTTATTTTTTTGTCATTAAAATATGTAAAAAAAATAATTTAATTTTGACATATGTCATTCGTTTCCATGGTATCTTTGTTGGAATTTTAAATTTTGACATTCCAACGTGAAAAATGAAATAACCCAAGCAAGGTCCCTTCTCGTGACAACCTAAAAGGACGAAATTCCCATTTAGTTCCGCCTAACCGTTTGGAACAGACTGTAACATACTTTATTTTTGACAGTACGTCACTCAAATTAAACAAGCAAAAGAAAAATTATGTCAACTGCCGATTTTTTCATGACAATGTCGCCAAGTTAAGAAAAATAATTATAGACCGTCTGTTCCAAACGGTTAAGCGGAACTAGATTTTGCTATCTAGTTACTTTCATCGTTTAAATCGTGCCTTTCGGCCGTTTTTTTTAAGCTTTGTAAATCATACTTACAATAAACATTTTTTGGTTAAGGTTAATATCATTTTAAAATGTCATTTTCTTTATATTTTGATTTTTTGTGTCATTCTTAATACAAATTTCCCATTTATTTATTTTTTTGTCATTAAAATATCTAAAAAAAATATTTAATTTTGACATACAGTCTGTTCCACACGGTTAAGCGGAACTAGATTTTGCAATTTAGTTACTTTCATCGTTTAAATCGTGCTTTTCGGTCGTTTTGTTTAAGCATTGGGCCAATGTTTACAATATCCCCCTTCAAACTTTATACAGATGGCAGCACATAACGACTACACTAAATAATTCAAGAATTGTCAGTGGCTCTAAAATAATGGTTTCTAGAAGCGAGCTAACCATCTTCTAGTTTAATGACAAAACACTATCTTAGGTTAGGTTAGTAAGTGTTTGGTTAGAAGAAGCCGAGCGAAGCGAGCTACCATCTTCTAGTTTAATGACATAAATAAAAGTTCTGCACAGTCCCACTTGTATAGAATCTCTGTATATTAAACAAATGACATGTGTTTGACGTATGCGCAAGTGTGAAGTGGGATGTTGTAAACACTTACCCTTTTCGTGTCAGTTTCAATACAAATTTTTGGAATATATTAGTTTTAACAAATATTCATTGTATTTTTTCTGAAAATTGTTTGTTTTTTTTTTATTAGGTAGTCATCTTTTTATTTCCGTATATATAATTATGAAGTGTATTACAATTGAAATTATCCCAAAATAACTGGACCGATGTGTTGTATGATACTTTGAATGTTGGGTTCTAGGATGTCGATAAAATAAAATTAGTCAGAAAAATAAATAAATAAAATAAAAGAACTAGACTATTAATTATTAGAAAAAAATGTTGTGTTGAAAGTAACCGAAAGAAAGGACTCGGCCGGTAGACAGCGGTGAAAGAGAGAATTGTAGTAGAGACATATGGATATTACTTATATACCTCTGCTTATACTAAGAATCTAGTATATATAGAGGTAATATAGTAACCTTATAATTATTACTGTCTTTCACTAAGACTGTAGCTATAAGCTAGTCTATTGATTTTAGAGCTCTGAATGCGGCTTAAGGTTCAGCCCTGTGGTAGTTCGACTCTGCCAAGACCTTTGATTAAATTCGTATAGTTATAAGTGGACGAATCAGGGTCCAACACAGTATTAAAATTGTTCGATTTTGCAGGAATTAACACTATCTTTCTGTATCCATGTCTCATTAAACTATTTCATGCCTACTATTCTCGTCCCAGCTCGTACTTTATACAGACTCATATATTGTACTGAGACATGTCCAATAGACAAAAGTATGTGAAAAAACTACAGATCATACGAGCAATGGAGAGCTCTGGTCCCCAAGAAGCCGTTAGTCAAAAATATTTGCACATATTTTTATCAATAATAATTTTAATTATAAATATATTAAAATATAAAAATAATAATACAAAAGTGTAAAGGGAATATTTATTATTTGTAGGCAATATATATTTTTTGCCAAATCTTTTTTAAAAATGTAATTCCAAAATTCTAAATTTTTGTGCTTCACAGCACTGCATGCTTGTTCTTTTAAACTTTCTATCCCTCCATTCACAATCTTTCGTACCACTTGTTCTGAAACCTATAAAATTAAATAAAGATTAACATATAAAATATATCAAAAATTGGCAGATATCTAAAGTTGACATAAATCTTAAACTTATAATAGGTTTTTACTTCAAACGACGCAGACACTAATTTTACCACCTCCCATTTCTTAAATTTGTTAGTTTTCCAAAATGTTTTATACGTTTTAAATATTTTCTTTTTTAACAAGAACGACACGTGTTTGCCTTTTGACATTTCTCCATTGAATGCCAATTGACATTAAAGTTACCAACATGAAACGTGAAATATCCCAAGCAAGCTCGATTCTCGTGACAACTTAAGGACAAGAAATACCCATTTAGTTCCGCTTAACCGTATGGAACAGACTGTATGTCATTCGTTTCCATGGTTTCATTGTTGGAATTTTAAATTTTGACATCCCAACGTGAAAAATGAAATAACCCAAGCAAGGTCCCTTCGCGTGACAACCTAAAATAATTCCCATTTAGTTCCGCTTAACCGTTTGGAACAGACTGTACCACATCAACAACCTACGGTGCAAAGCTATGCATATAATCATTAATTAAACTTAACTCATAAATAGTTAAATAATTTTGTAACTATGACTGGTGCAAACGGCCGAAAGAAATGTTTGCTTGTGATATGACTTCTTCCATTTATAAGTTCAATTGTAAGATACTGTACGCTTCTGCAGTAAACACGCTAAACATATTAGGGAGGTGCAATTCAAAAATGTCTTCGTTAGCATGCATTTTTTGTGTTTTTTTGTTGACGATGTACAAAAGTTATAGTTATGTAACACACTAAACTGGAAAGCATATCCTGGTCTAATGGTTAGCTTAGTTTGTTACGCAACAAACTAAGGTTCGCTCCCGGGCAGAGGAATCAGTTTTATTTTTTGTTTTCTTTCCATTTTTATTTTGTTTAAATTATTTTAAGAAATTCTAGTTATATTTTGGCAAATGTTGCATTTAATTTTTAAGAGCGTAAATTTAATAACCAGTTGGAATGTTGGAAATATATTTTCATTCTATATGTCGTGTATATGAAACCAAAGGACCAGAGCATATGACAACCAATGGAAGCCATAGGCGCAATTTTCAAAATCTTAATGAACCTTGTTATATAAAAAAATACTGCACATATTTAGAAACCTAAATAATGGTATTAGGTATACGAATTAAAATTAACAAAAACATATATTAACATAACATTTGTTTTTAAAGCTCTTAGATTAACAGACGATAAATTATCTTAAAAATGTCGTTCATTTTGCCGTGATTACTACAAAGCAAAATTTATCCTCAGCATGCTGCCTTCGCTTATTATATACCTGCGAAACCCTGAAATGTGTGAAAATTCACACTTCACAACAATTTTTTATATGTTAAACACAATTAATTAATCACAATAGAAATAAGCCGTTTGGTCATAATCGCCCGCAGAATTTTTCTCAAGGGGCGGGACAAAATATAAAGGCATATTTTTAAAAATAATTAGTAATTTATTAAATAAACCTTCACAAACACAGAATTCTATTTAAATAGGAATTGAAGGAATTTGCGATCACTGGCAAATTTGAATTAAAGACTTTTTCTATAAAATCTACTCTATTATTAGTAATTTTTTACTTGCGCACACTTAATATACTCAAACTGGATAAATGATCATCCGTCATAGTTGACGTAATAATATTGGGGGGGGGGGGGTTACTACTTTTTTATCGTTATAAATATTAATGAAAATATATTTTGAATATTATTTATAGCTATAAATAATATGTTCTGAATTTTGCAAAGACGAAAGCGGGTCGTAAGCTCCTTGACCCGCTGCCATCGTTCACAATTCGAAATATCTCCAAAATGAACCGAGAATTATGGTTTATTTAAAATTTTTAATTTTCTCCAGGCATATTTGGGATTCTGAATAATTTTTAGCCCCCCCCCCTCGCTGGCGCCGCCACTGGTAGTTAGATGTCATAAGTTATCAGTATTTGGGCCCCTTTGTGGCGTTTCTATCGGTATCTTCCGCGTGGAAGATGAGCATGTGACGTAAACATATCTTATATATTATATTAGAGAAAAAATGAAGTACAATTTATATCTATGTGCAGTTTTTTATTTCTCATCGGGACCGCAATGATGGTTTTTCGGGGTGGGGGGGGGGGTATTGTTGCCTTCCTGAGCCCAGAGTCATTGTTTTACCGGGCACTCCTTTATCGCCCTTTCCTACCCTTTCCGAGGCCCGAGATGCTCCACAGTTGCGAGGACCCTTAATGCAAATTTGAAGCGAGTAAATGCACATGAACGAAAATGTATTTAACATCTGATAGCAAATATAAAATAGACATAATAAAAATAGCTATAATATAAAATAGATAAATTTGAGAACAAAAAATCATAAGGGTTACAAAAAAAAACACTTAAAAGCAGAGACTCCGAGGGGGCTAATGCCCCCTCTTGCCCCTTATTGTGGGCACCCATGCGCTTGGATGAATCTTGTTCTTATAGTCTTCAATTTCAGTTACATAAATCTTTGTACGATCGCCATTCGATACTGTTAAGAATTCTTTTTAGGGTTTTGCAGGTAGAACCAAAAAACCCTTACACCGTCATTTTGTCGTCTGTCTGACTGTTCGGTAAAAATTGTAGCCAAACGGCTAAACCTAGAGAGTTGAAATTTGGCATGCTTATACAACTCTTTGACCCGCACATAGGAAAAATACTAAAACATCTAAAAAACATATCCCCCTAAAAATATAAACAAATATCTGCTCATAGAAAAAAAATCATATTTTTTAAATCAGATGAAAGTGGATTAACGATCAAAATTTTATTTTTGCAAAATAAATTATTTAGACGTGAATTTTGCCAAAATTGTGTCCCACACCCTGTAGCCCAGATGGTTTAAACTAAAAATCTGAAAAAATGCTAAGTAATGTACATTTGTGTGAACCGGAATAGTACAACAGGAATTTTTGATCAAATTATGCTTTCGGAAAATAACGCATTTTTTGTGTTATTTGCTTGACTACTTAAAATATTTAATAACTTAGCAAAGATAGTGGAGTCGCATGCTTTGATAGTGTATTGGATAGCATGCTGGCGTTCTAATTTGCAAACTTACGTTCGCTCCGCTCTCAAGGCAACTTTATTCTTTCTGTTTTTTTTTTTTTTCATTTTTATTTTGTTTAAATTATCTTTTCAAAATTCTAGTTATATTTGTGCAAATGTTAAATTTAATTGTTAAAAGCTCAAATTTAATAACCAGTTGAAATTGAATACACGAAACCAGAGGGGTGGGGTTATGACTTAAACAACCAATGGAAGCCATAGGTTTCAATATATTAATGAACCTTACTATATTAAAAAAAAAAAAAAAATACTGCACATATTTAGAAACCTAAATAATGGTATTAGGCATTCGAATTAAAATTAACAAAAAAAACATGTTAACATAAAATTTGTTTTGGTATCTCAATAATCATCATTCACTTACTAAATACCTGCGAAACCCTAAAATGTGTGAAAATTCACACTTCACATCAATTTTTTATTAATGTTCTTAGGTCTTCTACAATTTTGTTTATAATTAAGTGCTCACAGAAAGATAGGCGGAATTTATATCTTAGGTTTTTCTGACTGCAATGGGTTTTGGTAGAAAGTTCAGGGTGTTGAATCACTTACCTAATATTTGATTTGTAGAGAAAAATATTTGTATTGTTGTGTATATTGTAGTGTTGAATTCCTCTGTGCTCCAAAAGTTTTGCGTTTCATTGAAGGCTGGTGATGATCTGCATTGCGTTTGTTTATGTCGTGCATTGTAATAGTGAGTAAATTTATAAAACTTACACAATAAAACAATTTATTTAATTTATTAGGGCGGGTTTGATGGCACGTGTCAGTTAGATGTTAGACAAGTTGAAACTTCAATTTCGTGCACTGATAACTGAGCGCGCTAGTATGTAGATACGTTCTTATTGTTTCACTGCTAGAACTCGACTATTTTCAGCTTTATTCGCGGATGAAGTGTGAATGCCATGTACTCAACTCGACGGATCCAGTTTTCAGCTCTATGCTCAGACAGAAGGTTTTTTTGAAGCGTAACTAACTTCATTTAAATTTTATGACATTAATTACTATCTTCGTTATTAAGATTTAAAATATTTCAAACACCCTGAAATCAAATTATTAATTATGAATATATCTTGTATTTACATAATCGAAATAGAGCTAATGCAGCATATTGTTTATACCATGAGTTCAAAAAGAAATTACATAAGGGTTGGCTATGGAAAAATAAAATAATGTCTACTGCAAGCTATATAATTAATTAACTTTCATCACTGTTGTTGATGTCATAAGTTATTTATTGTTATGTAAAGCTTGCAGTAGACATTATTTTATTTTTTCATAGCCAACCCTTAATTTCTCAAATATATATGACGTTTGGCTTCGACAAGGATTGCGATATACTAGAAAGAGAAAAACGGACGAAGTTGAACACGATCCGACTTTTCAAGGGTGCCGGACGAATTGAAATATTTGCAGGCTTATGATTAGTTAATCGGCCGAACAGATCTGTCGAGAGAAGAGCTGAGTTCGTTCCATTACAGATTAGAGCACCAAACGCGTGCGCAATATTTCTTCTAGTGTTCACGAATGAAATAGTTACAGCTTCTGACAAGATGTATGTTATTAGCGGTAACCTTCAGACAATTACGTAACTTGTTCATAAATATAGGTCGTTCATTTTCGAAACAACACAATGGGTCATCAAATCGACGCGAACTTCAGCTATTTTACCAGTGACGGTTCGAAACACAAACAAGGTACCAAACAAACAGCTGACTAATAAAATAATATTTCATACACCACAAATTTTCTAGTGTGTTTATATTTTCTTCTTTCTTGGGGGGGGGGGGGGGCTAGTACCCGCCCTCTGGGTGCGCTACTGATTGAAGGAAAGTTTCAGTGTAATCTTCAGTAAAATCCTACAGATGTCACTGTTAACTAAAGTCATCTCTTCCTTCCAGGGCCGGATTTATATAACGCGAGGCCCTAGGCTACTCAAATTTTTAGGCCCCTTCAATAGACCACCTCCTTTTTTTAATATTTCTAAGTTTATCACTTTGAATGCTCAGTGCGGATAACCTGTATTGAGACATTGTGCTCCTTAATTCATTTTTAATTCTGTTGAGTTTTAAAAAAGACCTCACTTCAAAGCAGTTAGTGACCATTAAACTAAGAAGCAGTCGTAGGATTGCTTCTGTGTTAGGTTAAGCCATCTGTATTTTTTTCTTTATGCATTATTCGGTAGAGGTCTGCATGAGACTGAGGAAGTTCTTCTAAAGGGGTGAAATGCTTTTTTTACGGATTCCTCAATATCTCTTAGGCCCAATGAGATGTCGACTTTTTGCTACACATTAACATGTTCAAAAACGTATTTTGCCTTAGTTAACCTATAAAGAGCAAAACTAGATTCAGGGTGAATTATAAAACCCATCGTATGGTCTGTGTTTCTTGTGTTCTAGCATATTTTATTTTTAGTACCTACGCATCTTTTTGAATATTGAGGCCCTCTGGACTTAGGAGGCCCTAGGCTTAAGCCTGCTTAGCTTATAGGAAAATCCAGCCCTGCTTCCTTCCATTATACGTACTGACTTGTGACTTGTAACAAATTCGTCTTCGGACCCATCCATTCAGGTGTAACCATTCTCTTGGGTTTCCCTAATCTAACGTACGGCGTACGGTTAACAACCATACAGTTTTTTTGGCAGCCTTCTGCCTTTTCTCTGTTTCAAAAAAAACCTCCTCGTAGACTGACACCTTGACGTGGTGAGGAGGCTTAAGGAATCTTTGCAATGGATTTTGAACCAAGTTCAGTCTTATATATTTAAAAATCTTTTAGAGTGCTTTTTTCCCGTCAACTGGCTAGTAACGTCATAATATAGTTAGGGCTGTATTTACTTACATCGAGGCCCAAGTCGCAAACGGTTTAGGCAGAGCCGCAGTAAGGGGTGGGGGGGGGCGGAGGGGGCAACGGCCCCGGGCGCATTAAGGAAAAGGGCGCTGACGGGTTTGACTAAGGGGCGCCATTGCGAAGGCGAGGACCTTTTTTTTGTTTTCCTCGTCACTTGGATTTTTGGAGGTGAGGACCTTTTTTTTTTTAGCTCATCACCTAAATTTTGAGAGGTGAGAACCTTGTTTTTATTTGCCAAGGGCGCCAAAACACAGCTCTGCCCCTAGCGCAAGTTTTCCTTACTGCGGCTCTGCAGGGGTGTAGTCCTAAAAAAAAAAGTGGCAGGGCGCTTACGTCCGTTAACTTAACCTAACCTAACTTGACGTAAGTCTTTACTGCGTATTACGTGCGAAGGTGTTTCGCGAGGCTTTAAAAATGAAAACCAAGACAACTGTCACATTCATTGTTGGCATAAATGTACATTGTTGGCCAACCGAGTTGTACGCAAACGAAAAAGATACTATTTATGTCTTAAGTAAAATAAATGTATTGGTTATTGAATTAAGAAAAGTGCCAAGGCGGCGCCCTACCACTCAAAAAAAGTACCGGGGCGGCGCCCTGGCACTACTACACCCCTGTGTATAAAGCATTTATATATCTTCACTATATGCAAACAATCAATGATAAAACTAATTAAGTTAGGTTTAGTTAGCAAAAATTTTGGACAGAAAAAACCGAAACTTGATAGACGTATATAAACAGGTACTCACTCATACGGAGTTATTACTGTTTTCAATTAAATAAAAAAATAAATAAATAAATAAATAAATAAATAAATAAATAAATAAATAAATAAATAAATAAATAAATAAATGATAATTTATTGACAAAATTACACGTAATGTGTTTTAAGTCAGTCAGAAATACATATTTAGGTCATACAATAATAAAATTTATAAAAACACTTTGCAAAAACACATTTACATTTATAAGTTAAAAATTACCATTTTACTGTCTTAAAATTAAAATTAGTAAAATCTTCCACTTTATAAAAAGGATGCTGTATAAGAAAATGATTCATTTTATTTTTAAATATTTCTATGGAGTTTGATTTGACTTCTGTTGGTAACACATTTAAGAATTTAATTGAATATTAATTTCTTGTTTTTGATAAACTAGTATAAACAGGGTAGATTTTTGATTTATTTCTTGTTTTGTAAGAATGTAACTGCTCAACAGTAGTGTACGATCCAACATTTTTAAATCCGTAGACGAGACACTGATAAATATAAAGGGATGGCAGAGTCATTATATTTAGATTGATAAAATGTTCCATGCAATCTGCTTTATAGGATACTCCCGCGATTATCCTTATTACGCGTCTTTGCAATTTAAAAATACGTTCCGCTGATGGACTGTGTCCCCATACAGATAGAGCGTAAGATATCTGAGACTGGAATAGCGCGTAATAAGAAATACGTAAAATATTCACCGACACGCAGTTCACTAAATTCCTGAAAAGATATATAGTACTGCATAATTTTCTTGATAACACAGATACGTGTTTATCCCATTTAAGAGTTGGGTCTATTTGAACACCTAGGAAAGTGACAGAAGCAGGGTTATTGAAATTATTATTTCTTAAAGTTATAAGTAAATTATTAGTTTTACTAATATTTAGACTTAATTTGTTGGTAAGAAACCAAAAATGTGCTTTATTAATAATTTCCTCATTGTTCGGTAATAGGTCATCATATGACTGAGATCGAGTGAGAATGGTTGTATCATCAGCATATAAAAAATGAGAACAATTGTGTATAGAACAAGGGAAATCATTTATATAGATTAAGAATAGCAACGGCCCTAAAATTGAGCCTTGCGGCACACCACAGATAATATAAGGCGGATCTGATATTATGTCATTAACTTTTACGTATTGTACACGATTAATTAAATATGACGTTATAAAAGCACAACTGTCATCTTCAAAACCATACTTTTTTAGTTTATCCAACAATATTGCGTGGGAGACACAGTCAAACGCTTTACTCAGGTCTAAGAAAGTCGAAAGGCAGTAATCCCCGGCTTCAAGTCCGTTCGATACCTCATTAGTGAAGGCCAGTATTGCATCGGTTGTTGACTTTTTTGGTCTAAAACCAAATTGGGCATCATTAAATATATTATTGTGTTCAAAATACATTGATATTTGTTTATATATTATTTTTTCAAATATTTTAGAAAAAATAGGGAGGAGAGAAACTGGTCTAAAATTATTTGAGTCGTTAGGGTTATCCTTTTTATGCAAGGGTAAGATAGAGGCTGTTTTGAGCGAATTGGGGAAGGTACTCGAAGCTATGCAAATATTAATAATTTTAGTGATGGGATAAATAATTAAATTTTTTATAGTTTTTATTATATCAACATTTAAGGCATAAATGTCCATAACCTTACTATTATTTAACGAATAATAATAATAATAATAATGTATCTTTATTTAACATATTACAGAGGTATAAATTGGTACATTTATAAAGTATATGCAATAAGAGATTAAACCCCAAATAGAAAAAGCACAAAATATAAACAGAAATATTATTTTAATAAATAATAGCTGTAAAGCTAAAACAATTTAGTAGATATACCACTTATTACTATGCAGGGGAAACACCACATATACCACAAAGGTATGTGCGTGGTATCAATGAATATGGATTTTAAGTAGTGAGCGATCCTATGTATATATTATATATTAGTTATTTTAACTTTTATATACTTGCTAAAGTAAAAATAAAAGATGTGCAATGTATTTACAAGATATTAACAGTTGTTAAAGATTGAATCTAGTTCAATTTTTGTCAGCTGGTTAATCCATTTTTTGGCAATTTTGATTACGTTATTTTGATGAATATTAATCTGATGTCGTGAAGCGAAATTATGCAATTTATTGTAGATTTTTGGTACAAAATAATTAAAACTCCTCTGTCCTATCGTTTTAATTGCTTTGTAAGGCTTGCCCAGAATATCTAGTAACATAGGGATGTTGTATATGTAAGATATGAGCCTTGCTTTTATTAATATTGAGTATATAGTTTTTCTTAGACGGTTATACAATGTGTAAATATGTTTATCCCACTTAAGATTACAGTCAATCAATATTCCTAGATAATTTACAGAGTCAGATTTTTCAATAGTTACAACACAGTTGCAATTAACGTTAGAACAGTTACTATGAATTTTGATCAAATCAAAGTTGGGCTGAGTTTTTTTATTGTTGCTAAAGACTACAAAATAAGATTTTTTATAATTAAGCGAAAGGATATTTGCATCTAGCCAATTTTTTATCAATTCCAGATCCCTTTCAGCCATATCCTTAACTTCATTCCAAGTGCTAGATTCGAAAAACAAAGCAGTATCATCTGCATAAGAAAGAATAGTACTTTTTAATTCTTTTAATTTCAATAAATCATTAATGTAAATTAAGAAGAGAACTGGTCCCAACACCGTACCCTGAGGCACACCACAGGATATTGGGAGCCTAGAACTAATACTGTCTTCTATTTTTACCGCTTGTACTCTATCTTTCAGATAACTCCGAAAAAGTTTGTTGCCTGTTCCCCTTATACCATAAATTTCTAGTTTTCTTAAAAGTATAGCATGGTTCACAGTGTCAAAAGCCTTTGCGAGATCAAGGAAAACAGCTAAACAAGGCCTGGAATTGTCTAATGATTGGTAAATTTTTTCAGTAAGTGTTGCTATAGTATCTTCGACACACTTGTTTTTAGTAAAACCAAATTGATTATTTGCAATAATATTGTGTTTTTCGAGAAATGATAATAGTCTATTCTTTAAAAGGATTTCAAAAAATTTTCGACAAAGTTGATGTTATAGATATTTGGTCTATAATTGTGTAATAGATTTGTTGGGCCGTTCTTATAAATTGGATGTACGTGCGATATTTTTAGAATTTTAGGGAAGTAGCAATTTAATAAACATTAGTTAAAAATAAAACTTAAAGGAATTGATATTTCCGGGCTTATATTCTTTAATAATTGTGAATTTTAATTATCATTAACTGTAGTTTTTGTGTTTTTTAATGACTTAATAGTATTCTCAATTTCATCAGAAGAAATTGGTGTTAAATAAAAGGATTTTTGATTTGTATCA
This sequence comes from Liopterus haemorrhoidalis, assembly GCA_963971575.1. Lineage (NCBI taxonomy): Eukaryota > Metazoa > Arthropoda > Insecta > Coleoptera > Dytiscidae > Liopterus > Liopterus haemorrhoidalis. The sequence continues at coordinate 36,272,568 of OZ020612.1, read as the reverse complement.
ATTGCTTTAAAAAATGATTCTTGTTTATCACGTCAGGTTTGATTTGTTCAGCCAATGCATTACCTACATTTACAAAATATTTATTGAAGTTATCTGCAATATCATGTTTTTCTATAATAATTTCATTTTGAACTTTAATTTGTTTAACTATGTTATCTGTTCTGGCTTTTTTTAAAGATTCCTTTGCTATTTGCCACATTTTCTTTGAATTATTTTGCGCCAGGTTAATGGATTTTTTAAAATATTCAATTTTTAATTTTTACTTGCCCGACCTTAATATATAAGGGGCAAGTATTGTAATCGCGAAAATTTTCGATGTCGAGATTTTGACCGATGACCACGTTTCATGGTCCAGGGAATCCAAAAAACCTATTTTCGAAGTGCCGTCCGTATGTGTGTGTGTCTGTGTGTATACACGATAACTCAAGAACGGTTCAACTTAGAGAATTCGTTCTGGTACTAAAAAATTCTCCTATTAAATGGGAAGAACCCTATTGTTTTTTATGAAGACCGGTTGACTAGAAATGGGAGTTTAGTCGTGTCGATTTTAAGATTTTTGCGAATATTTAGCAACAGAAAAATATTTTGAAAATTTTTATTGAACAAAAGTTACTATAAATGCAATAACTAATAACTTTTATTTGAGACGTTTTTTGATAAAACGAAAAATTTCGAAAAATTTTTGTAAAATTATTTAAAATTTTTCCAAGTCTCAATTTTTTCATACTTATATGTAACGTTTCCATGGTTATGATAATTAATTCGTAACTAGTAAACCAAGCCTTGGACAATAATTTGTGTAGAACATAATTTGATATATTTTATATTTTATCATCTCTATAGTACATAAGTGTATATTGTAATGACGAAGTGAAACCTTTGGTATACTAAATAAAGTATTATTATTATTATTATTATTATTATGTATTTTTGAAGATTTATATAAAGATTTAAAAAAAAAAATTAAATTATTATTTTTTTTATGGGAGGGCAAGTATAGCGTAGGTTTCCCTTCGCCACTGGTTTAATTATGCAAGGAATTCATTTTTTGTACAATAACTAAGTTTCATGTATTTTATTGTTCTAAGGATGTAATTTCATATGCTTATATAGCTGATCCCTGATGTTAATTGCGTTTCTCACTTGAACTTGTGAGACAGGTGTAAAACAGAAGGTTTTGTTGACTCTTATTGATTCCATATAAGATAGAGGGGAAATATTGTTAGTTGGCAATGAATTTAAGATGGTATTTGAAATATTCGTAAAGTAGTAATTGAAGGCATTGGCGGAGATATCTGTTTCAGGCATAAATTTTGATTTTTTTGTTTGTCTGTTGTTATTGATGACGTCCCAGGTAGATTTAGAAATATTATTTGAAGTTTTAACATAAACAGAATTGGCTTCTATTTTAGCCTTTTTTTAAGTTATTTCAGACCGATATTTAGATCTAAATGCATTCCTGTTGATCCGATTTTCTTGACTAGGATTATTAGAGTAAGCAAGGTCCAGTTCACATAGAGTGTTACGCATATTTCGGAAATTATTATTAAACCAGGGTGCAATGTCTTTTATATTGACGGTATGTTTTTTAATAGTCTTTTGGGGAAAACAATTGTCAAAAATAGATAAAAAAAATTAAAAAAACATATTATCACTCACTCTTCACTACACCTCACTCTTACAACCAAGCCTTCTCGTTTCTAACGTTATAATATACTTCATTCTAAGAATACAGTCTAGTTTTGGTGGACTCATACGTAACATTAATCAAGACTGATATTCTATGGCAATTGGCGCCTTTACGGCCTCTTACCATCACCCTGCGTCTGTTCAATTTTTCGAACAGATTTTTTATCTTATTTATTTGTATTTGTCCGTGCAAGATATCTTTTATTGAGTACGCGTATAAGGTTATAATTATTTATTGTTTTTAATATGTAGTGTAGTCATTTAGATTGGCTGCGTTGGGTGCAAATAACCATTCTAGAGTGCACAAAAAAAAAAAAAAAAAAAAAAAACTAACTAACCTCTTTATCAACATTCTTCTTTGACACGCATATTCTCAAATGGGGAGCATATACACACCCAAACATCCATTTGGCTACGCCACTAATGTAAATGTATAAAAAAATAACCCAATATTAGTTGTAATAACTTTTATTTAAAGAATATACAATATTGACACATAGGCACTCTTTCACATTCTCGCAAAATGTAACAAGAAATCGAACAAGATTGTTACCATTACTTGTCTTCAACTTAAATATAAATTATTTTTCAAAGGTATTGCTTTTTTCTGATAGTCTTTTCATTTCTTTTAAAACATTCTTTAAAAGATAACATTCAATTTTACCTACGAAACACAAACTATGGTCCACAAATAAACAATAAATACTTTTACGTGTGAAGACAAATATAGTAACAATATGAGTTATTAATTTGGCAAGATTTGCAAATTGTAAAATCTACATTTTAAAATTTATTACAGAATGTGATGTTTCAATATTAATACTATATGGTATTTTCTATAATATAGTGTAAAAAAGAATATTTTTACAATCTAACCAACAAAATTTAATCCAATAATTCCCGATTATCTGACATTAATAAATTACAAAGTTGAGTATTACAAATAAATCTTAAGTACTAAAATATACTTAGCTATCGCCCATTAAGTAAAGAAAATTACAAATTCTTATATAATTAAAATTAAGTTATTGTACTTTTTTGTATTCTCTTTTTAAAATTGTTATTTAATCGAGATTTAAATTATAAATTATGGCCTTACTTATAAACAGTGATATGCACTAAATTTTTTTTTAGGTACGGAAATTATAAAATACTACAGAATTAAAGATTCTGAAACAGCAAAGAATTGAATCCATGGTAAGCAGATGTCAAATATAATAATATTGTGATAAATTGTGATTTTTTATTAAAGATGTCACATTTTACGACAGAAAACTGGTTATAGCTGCAGGGCTACCGCAAAAAGGTGATTAATGAGCGCATGCCCATTCTCCATTGTATGATACCGATTCGGAGAGGTTCACGTCTAAACTCGCACCACGGATCTTATTTTTTCTAAAATTTTACTATACAAGATAGGAGCTATTTCGATCTTGTTTTTAATTGGGCAAGAATTTGGAAAAGTTTACACTGTACAAAAATAGATTTCTGTCTCAACTTATTCTATTTGTCTCTGTCATTTTAACCCAAATTTGTAAACATGGCGTACAAACTAAGTTTACGGTGAATATATTACTACAATATCTATTATTTCTAATAAATAAAACGGCGGTATACGTTAAAATAATGTTAGAATATAAAACCCAGTGAATAAATAGATTTCAGATTAATTTATAATATATATATTAAGAGAAATATTTTAAAATGAAGTCGTCTGAAAATGAATTAATGTACGTACGCCTCTGGTACCAAACACAATAGTTGTTTTGCTGTCAACTGTCACATTCTTCACTGCCAACGAGCGCCATATTAATAATTTTTGTTGCCGTTATATGTATTTATGTCCGTATTACGTTTGTGTTATAGTGTCGATTAAAAATAAACTTGAAATGAAGAAGAATCCACTGATGATTCAGACTGATTTCCAATATTATTTTATAAATATATATTTTTCTTAATTATTTTTATAAGTTTTGTATAAATATTAAATTTTAAATAAATATCAATTGTAATATTATTTTTTATATGTGACAGGTTTGTATAAATATTATAATATATTTTAGTTAAATTTTAAACTATTTGAAAATAAAATATTTTACAATTTATTTAGAAATTAAGAATAATAGCAATTTTATGCATTTAAATTATAAATTTTTAAAAAACATTAATTTTGAAACGTGAAATTTGAATTTACCGCAAAATTTATTTAATTTTAAATTAAAAACTTTAATTTGATAGTGTGAAATAGGCCGCGATCCCAGCGCCATCTACTACGTTCTTTAAAAAAATAGAGTATAGTAACTTCGATAGAACCAAAACGGTTAATTCCTTTGGCAATTGTCAAATTAAAAAGGAATATTTGTTTATAAGTGTACTCATGTAAATACTAAATAAAACCCATTTGATATAATTGTAATTAAAAATTTACTTGTAAACTTTTATAACTACACAGGTCTGCGATGAATGTGTTGCGGGAAATTTTTTATGTTTTCTGTATTTCTTGTTGCATACTGATTGTAAAAATAAGTAGTGTGTGTTTATCAGGTATAGTTAAAATTAAAAAGAAGCTTATATAGGTTTTATAGAAATTATCAAAAAGTAGATATTTGAGAAATTACAAAGATTCAAATTACGTAGATACCGTAAACAACATGAATAAAAAATTTAAGCAGTTAGGTTGCAACGTGGCCTTAAAACTTCATTTCCAATTCACATCTGAACTACTTTACTGTCTTTACTGCTTTAAATTTTGAGCAGTTAGTGAAAAACACGATGATTTTACTACGGCATTAAAGAGATTGAAAGAAGTTATCAATGTAGATGGAATTAAAAATTATTGCAAACAACTATTGGATATTGAAAAGTTATATTACTAACGAATGTATAACTTATATTACTAACGTTACGCGTAAGAGAAAAACAACTAAACGAAGTTTTCCAAAGGTAAAGATTTCATAGGGAGAAAAAAAAAATAGTTTTCGTTTTATGAAATTAATCCACTTTTCTTGTTTTTTATTGGTTTTTGTATTTTTATTGACATTTTGCTAAGAATATAAATAAATCAAAAATTCTGATATAATTTACTTTCGTTATTTTCTATTTTTAAAACCTAACAAGATGGAGGGTAACTAAAATTGTATTCGAAATCAGCATCTCTGTATAAACATTACTCAGTTTAAGTGTGGTAGTGAGCTGACAGCACAGTATTAGAAGGTGAAAAATCCGAAGTGGTGTAATATCCGCAGGAAACTTAATTTATAAACAAAAAAATAAACCAAAAGAAGAATAAATTGTGTATAAACTAATGTTGTCCAAGAGTTATACTCACTAATTTTGAGTAATTTTGTGCACCACAGTAAAATTCTGATTTAAATTTCTCAAAACTATTTTATATGATTAAATAATATAGAGATATTCCATGAACCCCAGACTTTAACCAATAATGTAAAATTCACCGACTATTTGCAGTTTTCTAGCTTAAGTAAATCAACAGTATGCTTGTAAGTAAATCAACTTAGCAATGCTGCTGAATAAAATTTTAAAATAAACTAGACATAAAAGTTTTTTATAAGTGAGACCAATAAAGGCGATTGCCAAGTAGTATTGTTCTAAAAACAGCCCTTAAACAAAAAAATACCATTTTGGGCTGAAAATGTTTATTATGTATACAATGTATGTATAAATTTATAAATGTTAAAACTGCCTTGTTCAACAATTAAAATAAACAAAATATAATTAATAAAATACAAAATAAAACAAGGTTGCACCTTTAATTGACTACATTTATCTAAGTTATGAAAAGTGATAATTAAAAATAATGCTACTTAACAATTAAATACAAAATATTTAAAACATAAGTCAGTGTAGATTCTGTAAAAGTTGTTTTTACAAATTTGAAAATATTTTTCATTATTTTGCGATTGTACTTTTAACATTTAAAGAAGTACAAAAGTACCAAAAGAAAATTATCTTCCAAATTAAATATATTGCAATAGAAAAAAGAAAGCATTGAAAAATAAACCTAGTTGTAATGTAACATTTGGTTCCCCTTCGCTTTTTTTTTTCGATGAATTTTTAAATAATTAATATTTAGATTTATCAAATAATTAAGTTCAATTAATTAATTTAATATTAAATAATAAGTTTTCATACTAATGGATGAAAATAAAACCACTTGTACAACAAACGAAAACTTTTGACACCTAACGGTACAAGTAAGTAATAATTTTGCAAATAAAAAGAGGGAATAATTTTGGTTAAATAACTAAAGCAGGCGCCCGGTGTGGGCAGATTTTTTTCGTAGTATTGAGCCAAAAGTATAAAAGCTATGTTAGCTAGTTTTCTCGAGGTTGTTAAAATCGTCCTGTTATCTCTAAGCTCATTCTACAATCATAATTCCTAAACTGAGGACCCTAAATAACCCTATATAGTACATTAAATCAAAGATTTTTAAAACAATTGCTTTATTTATTCGCTTATTTTAAGGTAAATTTTATCGTATTCGTGAATGTTCCCTTTGCCAAGTAATGTATTTAGAAATTAATAAACGATATTAGTAACACACCTACTTCACAATATGAAAAAATAACCAAGTTTCTTCTAAAATCGATTAAGTAAAATTAAGTACTAATTTTAAGTAAATATGATTAAGTAACAAATAGAATAAATTTAAATTAGGATTTAGAAATATTTAAGTAATATGGCAATATAATTTTTTGTTTTTATATCAAAAATATTTTCACATTTGTAAAAACCAGTAAAGCCTTAAGTTACAAAACATAAAAAAAATTAAGCTAACCCTGCATCCTTAGCCATACTATAGAATGCGGAGTTCTTATTTTGTAAAAGATTTGTAGGCGAATCATATTCTGTAATTTTACCTTTATCTAAAACTATAACCCTGTCAGAATCTAGAATTGTGTTTAATCTATGTGCGATTGTTAGGACTGTGCAATCTATGAATTCGGTACGGATTGTTCTTTGAATTAGATCATCTGTTTCCAGATCCACAGCGGCTGTAGCTTCGTCTAAGATTAATACTTTTGTTTTACGTAATAAGGCTCGACCAAGGCAAATAAGCTGACGCTGGCCAACAGATAAATTCTCTCCGCCTTCGGATACTTCATGGTTCAATCCAGCGGGAAGGCCTAAAGGAAAAATATTCAGAATTAAAAACAATAACTATAACAAATTTTTAGGGATTTGTAGGTATGACCACAAAAAAAACCTTATAACGTCACTCATGTGTCTGTCTGTACGGTAGAAATTGTAGCCAAACGGCTTAACATAGAAAGTTGAAATCTGGCATGCTTATACAACTCTTTGACCCAAATATAGGAAAAATACTGAGAATTCAAAAAAACACATCCCGAATTAATATAAATAATTATGTATTTAATAAAAAAATTAATATTATTTAAAATTTTGAGTGGCATACCAAATGAAAGCTCTAAATGCGTGGATCAACAAGTAAATTTTTATTTTTGAGAAATCTTTTTTTTTTTATAGGATTTTTGCCAAATATATATAATAAACTTTTGATCTAAAAATCTGAAAAAAATCTCCATAATGAACATTGATGGGAACCGGAATAGTTCAACAGCTATTTTTGATCAAGTAAGTTTATCGAAAAATGTCGGTTTTTTGTGTCGTCGATAAAAAAAATCAGCTGTGGCCACCACAGGACCGACCGCCATCACAAAGTACTTGCATAAAATACATTCTAGCAGCAGAGTAGAAATAACTTAGCCTAATATTTTCTAACAGAGATATTATTTATCATGACCATGGAAACGTTACATATAAGTATGAAAAATAAATAATTTCGAAAAATGTTTCAAAATTTTTCGTTTTATCAAAAAATGTCTCAAATAAATGTTGTTAGTTATTGGTTTTACAGCAACTTTTGTTAAATAAATTTTTTTGAAATATTTTTCTACTGTTAAATATTCGCAAAAATCTTAAAATCGACACGAGTAAACTCCCACTACTAGTCAACCGATTTTTACCAAAAGTTGATCAACTCATGCCATTGCCATTGCCATTGATGTCAAAAGCTTAAATATGAAGTTTCATAAAAATCCTTTTAGTCGAATTTGCTTAGCACATACAGACATACAGACAGACGGACAGACATACTGACAGACAAAAATAATCAAAACGTTATGTAGGGACCTCAATTCGTGGAGCTCCATCGAAATCTCGAAATGTCAAAATCGGTGTGATCACAATACTTCCCTTATATTTGTTGGCGGTCGGTAAAAATAAATATTAGTGGTATCGAAAGAAAGCTCTTAGAACGTAGATTAAGGAACGAAAAGAAGTTTTTTAAAAATCGTTTTTTAACACGGTTTTAGCAAAAAATGTGCTAAAAAAGTTCATGTTCCGCCCCCTTTTACCCAAAAAGGATAAACTAAAAATCTGAAAAAATTATAGGTAATATATGTATATTGATCTGAGCCGGAAACGTACAAGAGGAATTTTTGATTCGTTGCTTTTTTGAAAAATATTGCAGTTTTTCTGTTTTTTGTTAAAATCATGGCTAAGTTATGGCTAATAATGTTATAAATTTATTGTATTCATGGTTAAGATAGTGTCTTTTTTTGAAATTAAAAATATAATAAAAATTATTTAACAGCTGAGGACCGAGTTTTGAACACCACACTACACTAGTAATGAAATACTTATAAGCCAATAATACATTGTTAGTAGTGAGAAATACGTTTCTGAAATTAATAAAAAATGAAGCCATTTATCAATATATTTCTTATTAATCTAATGAAGACTTGAATACGAGGTAAATGCAGGAAAAATCTCTGGGATTTCTCGCAAATTATTTAAATTTTGTTTTAAAAAAATTAAATGGAAGCTTTTAGTACTCAAATAAAAAATAAAAATTATTATCAAAACACTGTTGATTTTGATGTGATTATAGAACAAATATTCCTAGACATCCAGTATTATGTTGATTTCTCACACTTATTAAATACCTACAAGACCCTGTAATACGTGAAAATTTACACTTCACATCATTTTTTTCAGATTGACGCAGATCCCCAAAAATATATTTCCTGACAAAAATTCACGTGTTAAGTTAGGGTGACCATTTTCTTAAGAAGGCAATGCGGGACGGAGCAAAAAAAAGGTCTCCCAAATCCAGGTGAAGAGCAAAAAAAAGGTCCTCACCTCCTAAATCAAAGTGATGAGAAAAAAAGGTCGGTCCTCACCTCCCAAATCCAAGTGAAGAGCAAAAAAAAGTCCTCATTTCCTCAAATACAAGTTACAATGCGGGCAATGCGGGACAAAATGTTAAAATGCGGGACTTTTGCGGGACGCATCTTAATGCGGGACAGTCACGCAAAATGCGGGCCGAATTGGTCACCCTAGTTAAGTACTCGCGCATATCAAATCCGTGTTAATCAAAGGTCAACTATATACCGAAACCATTGTGTGTGCTGTCTCCATATTGGGACAGCAGCAATCACGTACAAGGATGAACAACTCACGAGATACGTTCAAATGGAACGCCGTCTATCACATTGAGGTATAGTGTATATCAAAACACAAGAAAATTTAGTCAATTGCACCCTTACAACAGGTACAACACGATGTTAAACATACGTGTTGGACATGTAGTGTGTAACATTAGAATATGTTTTGTTGAGTTAACACGAATAAAAGAAATTTATGGCTACAGAAATATGGCTATCAAAATTTTCAGACCAGGATTGAGAAATGTTTAAATAAAAATATCAAATAATGTAAGATTATCTTTAATTTGGTCAATTACTCCCTCTCGAGGATCCCATGCTGTGTAGGGGTTTACCTTGTCATTAGAAAGTCAAGTCGGTTTTCTTGTAACTTGAGACACGGTATACTAGAGCCAACTAAACAAAAGGAGCAGGTAAAAGGAAATGAAAAGGGTAAATAAGTTAGCTGCGGTTTCATGAACCGCACGTCACCAGTAAGGTTTTGTTAAGCAGTATAAAATAATATTTACCTTTAACGAATGATTTCAAGTGAGCATGTTCGAGGGCTCTCCATACTTCTTCATCTGTGTGTCTATCGAATGGATCCAAATTAATTCTAAGCGTACCGGAGAACAAAACTGCGTCCTGTGGAATGATTGTCAAACGAGAGCGCAATGAATGTAGTCCCAGTTGAGCGATGTTTACACCATCAATGTAGATTGCACCATCAGCAGCCTCAATAATCCTAAATAAAAAAATAAAAAAAATAATAATAAATAAAAAAATATATACATAATGAAAAGAATCGTTACAATACCAGGATTCATACAGTGTGAGCGAAAAAAATCGAAATCACGTGTCCAGCTAGTTTTATTTTTTTCGAAAAATATTGTTTTCTACTGTTGGTAGCTCTGAGCTGCTCTCAAATTACACTCTGTTCCAAACGGTTAGGCGGAACTAAGTGGGAATTTTGTTCTTTTAGGTTGTCACGAGAAGGGACCTGGCTTGGGTTATTTCATTTTTCACGTTGGAATGTCAAAATTTAAAATTCCAACAATGAAACCATGGAAACGAATGACATATGTCAAAATTAAATTATTTTTTTTACATATTTTAATGACAAAAAAATAAATAAATAGAAAATTTGTATTAAGAATGACACAAAAAATCAAAATATAAAGAAAATGACATTTTAAAATGATATTAACCTTAATCAAAAAATGTTTATTGTAAGTATGATTTACAAAGCTTAAACAAAACGGCCGAAAAGCACGATTTAAACGATGAAAGTAACTAGATTGCAAAATCTAGTTCCGCTTAACCGTTTGGAACAGACTTTATATGTAAAATTTTATCAGCGCCGTTCATACTCTTTGTTATTGTTACATATTACTGGTTTAAATTAATTTAATTTTTTTTTAGCCTTTACGTCTGTAGTTTGTAACTAAGATAATGTAACATTTAGGCAATGTTATAGGAAAAATGATATAATAAAAACACTCGGTTATTGTTTCAAAATTTTAAAGTATTGTATTTATAGGTATTTCGGCATATTAGGCCATCTTAAGAATACAAGGATTAACAGATATGGAGGAAATTCAGCCCTACTAGTAGAAAGAACAAACAGGATTTAAATGAGACGAAACCCCTAAAGGATTAAAAGGTATAGTGGAGAATTAATTAACTCCAGTTGTTCGTTCATTAAATATTTCTTCTTAGAAATTACCTTGTTAATCTTTAATGCTTTTAATATGTTACTTCCCTTTAGTTTAAATCCTTTGGGTGTACATGTAATATTTTTACATTATCGATGTTAAACATACGTGTCGGACATGTAGTGTGCAACATTAGAATATGTTTTGTTGAGTTTACATGCCCGTGATCAACAATAAATATATATTCAACTAGTCAATTAGTTCTCCGCTTCCAACACCTTTTTAATCCCTTAGAGTTTTCCTCTCATTTAACTTCTATTTTGTTGTACTTAATAGTAGGTATATATTTCAGTCATGGCTGTTTATCTTTGTATTCTGAAGATGGCTTAAGTTGAAATACGATATATTAGTTATACTCCATCTCAGAAAGACTGATAGTAATAAATCATTTTGTCAGACAGTTACCAGTGGCGTGCACATTTTAAACACGTTTAAATTGGTTGCGTGTATTTCTATATTACTATTTATCATTTTATCAAACGCACGCCTGTGGCCATATTTATCATACCATTAAACACACCCCTGTGACCAAATTTTTGCTCAAAATTTTAGGGTCAAATTTTTATGGTCTATTGTGTTTAACTCTAGTTCGTATTCCCATATAATATGTGCGGCACACATATTTTTGTTTTTAACAATATTTCGTTTCGAACTATTCATATTTTGTCGCATTTGTTTTGCCGCTTCTGTGTGAAAAACAATAACTTTTTACAAATAATAAATTTTATTACTATCAGTCTTTCTGAGATAGAGTATAGTTAGTTGATGACTATTTGGGCCTAACGCAGCCCATATACAATACATTACATTTTTGAAACCATAACTGAGTGTTTTTATTATTCCCTTTTACAAAGTGTTTCGACGAGTGCGTACAACTAATTCAATTAATAATTGATTAACAATTAATGTTATAGAAATTTTATTTTTTAGATTAAGTCATGAAAAACTTTATTTTAACGATTTATTTTTAACTCTAATCACAGTGGATCTTTTCAGAAGAGTATGCAGTAAATAAAAATAAAATGTACGTACAAAAGTATAAAGTGAAATAAGCAAAATAAATGTTTATGTTAAAAGAATTTATTATAATTTTCTTGTTACTAAAAATAATTATTCAATTCAGTACCTGGCTTTTCTTTGTAATACTTGAGAATATTAAAATATAAAAAATTTGTATTTAGTTTATTAAAAATGGAATAAAAGGTACTGACTAATATTCGTTTCGTAATTAACTTAACATAATTGTTACTCCTATTTTTTTTTCTTTTTCTATTTATTAATTTATCACTTTTGTTTCTTGCCTTGACAACTATTCTGGTTAGACTTCGTTCAACATAAGAAAAACACAGGGTATCATAAATAACGTCATCAGTTCTGCGCGACAAAAAAAAAAGCGGATCACATTGACGTACATAAGAGTTTTAAACAATTGTTGTTGATACCAAACACACAAAACCAAGTATTTCAAATACATTTTTAGTCATTTTAGTACACGGTATACCTTGAAACGTATGATAAATAAATAATAATAGCGGAAATAAACAAACAACATCGCAGAATACGCGTAGTCAAAAACAAATCAAAGTAAGTGACGCCACTGAAATGTATTAAACTAACTGTTAATGACGTAATGGTCGAAATTAGGTTTCTGCACATGGCAGCCGATAACATCCGCCTGTGTTTTTCTTAGGTTGAACGAAGTCTAAATCGAAGTAAATTTAGTGAAGTGCCACACTGTGTGAATCCTCAAGTATCAAGTAGATAGTGAACCAATATCCTACGTTTTAAAAAAGTATATATAAATCGAAATCTTGTACACATAGTCGTGTAAATATATGTTTATATATATTTTTTAATATACGAAAATGAAAAACATATAATTTACTGTTACCACATTGACCCTACAACGACGTCAAACTAAAATTTGATTAAAACAACGAATGCGTTATAGAGGTCTCCTGAAAGAAAACAATATGAATTACTGAAATTGTTTCCTAACCTGAATAATGAGAGTGTAAGACTTGATTTTCCAGCACCAGTCCTTCCAACGATTCCAACTTTTTCTCCGCCTTTCACCTTGAATGTGACTCCTTTTAGAACTAACTCAAGACCAGCTCTATATCTGACAGCATAATCTTTGAATTCCACTTCACCATTTTCAGGCCATGTGACTGGCAGAGTACTATTCTTCAGTTCCCATGGTGCTTCCTGTTCAGTTTCACCGTACTCCTTTATTCTCTCCACAGCTACTATGTTTGTTTCTACGTCTGAGGTCATTCTGACCAACCAATTAAGGGTTTGCGTAATCTAAAGAAACCAAAATTTACTAATGGATTATCAGAAATTGAATTTAAAACTATTCATATAATAAATATTAAAATATATGTTTTTGTAATTTTGGGATATCAAGTATGCCCATCAGTATCTTTTGCTGCGCATATTTAGTGCCGCAACTAAAGAGGTGCACAAGCACAAGATCAAGAACGAAAAAGGATCGGAAAATCGTCCATGCGCAGATTAGCGGACAAAAAGTATGGTTAATGTTCCGTATGATCCCACCAGCTCAAACTAGAACTAAGCTGTATGTTTGGAATAGGGTTTATTGTAAAGTTATAAACGAGAAGTGTTGCCCGAAGAGTGGGGAACCAATAGCAATCATTCATGAATCTGTAGTTGACAGATAAATACGCGTTTCTATCATAACGATACGTTGAAAAATATCTGATAATTTTGGGACTCGTTATGAAGTTAATGTTTTTTAACATATGTATACTATAAGCCTCATTGAAAACAGATAAAAATTCCTTATGTGTACCTGTTTATATACGTCTTTCAAGTTCCCGCTTTTTCTGTCCTAAATTGTTGCTAACTAAACCTAATCTAATTATCTAGTTTATATGTAGGTGCACATTACTTTATTTTCGCCCCACATTTACATAACGTACATACATTCACTATGAGCTCTAGTGGTTATATGTATGGAATTTGAGCATTGAAATCATTTAAATGTGAATTTAACCGTATGAATACTGAAATTTCATCATTTATTTATTTATTTATTTATTTAAAATACGTTAATACGAGCTTAATGTTAGCAAACACATCAAATAAATGTTTATTTCAGTACTGAATACAAATTTTGGAAAAGATAAGACTGAATCGTAAATGTTATGTTTTGAAAGAAACAGGTGGCGCTTCACCAAGGCCAAATCTCATTCTAACTAGTATGCGCTTTCCCTTTAAACAGTTGGTGCTGGTGGGACTATACGGAACATTAACCAAAAGTAATTTTAAAAATGCTCTTATCTTGACGTGTTTTTGCCAAAAATATATCTAAAAATCAGAAAATAACCCGAATTATGCACACTGCAGTGAACCGGAATAGTACAACAGGAATTTATGATTCGAATATCTTTCAGAAAAATATTTTGTATCATTGAAAAATTTATTGTGGGGTATCAAATTAAAACTGTTGAAACTTTTTTTTACGGAATATTTGCCAAATATATTTCCAATAATTTTGTTCCCTAAACTAGAGGGTGATATAAAAATATGAATAAAATTCGGAGTAATGCATACTGAAGTAAAACGAAATTATACAAACGTAATTTTTGAACAGATTATAAATAAAGTTTCTGAATTTTTGAAAAAGTATATTGTTAGAAACCGGATTATTATTGTTTAAGAAGTATTATTTAGTGTATTATTTATAAGTGGTATAAATATGAATTATTGTCAAAATGTAGCATTACTATGGCTAAATATCGTTACGTAAGGAGCGAAGTGTAATCACCTATTAATTGATTTTGTTAACTAGAGCTGATAAGATAATAAAAACTAGCCGCTAACTGTCCTGCGATAAGAATCGTTGATTCTTTTACCGTACGCTGTGAACAACTGCTACTAGTATTTGTGCTGTAAATGAATAATTGAGAATAAAGTTATACTTATTGAATATTGTTTTTGTGCTTAATTGTTTAAATATTTAGCAATATACATATATTTTAATTTCATATGATATTAAATGAAAATCTCTTAACTTATTCTTTAGCTGATTACAACAAAACATGCGCTCACAAAATATTGTCTCAGACATTCAGAGTTCGGGACAATATTGGCCGCTTTCCCTTACTAGCTACCTACGAATTGTTTATTAATTCACATTCCTCATCAATTATTAAAATAATAATTAAATCGTATTTTTCTGAACCAGGCATTTTTCTGTAGCTCTAATCTCATTGTATCTTAAAAGAGAGATAAAACAAAAATAATACATACCTGTAAAGCGTAACTGATGGACAATCCAACCAAACCAGGGTTCATGGTGTCTCTTCCCAAAACAGCAAACAACGCAGCAAAGAATATAATCAAATTTCCCACCATTTCCAATCTAACAGCCAACCAACGATTGGCAATGATACTTGGATAATAACAAACTTGATTAAAATCAACCTTCGCTTCAGATTCACTAATAAATCTATGTTGTACTCCGAATGCTCTGATAGTTTGCGTCCCTGTAACACTCTCACCGAAATGAGAGTAAATTGGAGACCTACTAACTGATTCTAAACGTTTCAACTGTCTTGATGTTGCTACGTAGAAGCGCTGAATGAAATAGTAAAGTATTCCAATTGGAATAATTACTGCTATGAAGATTGGCGTGGAGAAACTTATAACAAATAATGTAGCGACAACCTGAAAAATATTGTCAACTGTTTTTGGAAATTTCTTAGAGACTATGAGTAATTTGATCACAAAGAAAAAACAAAGAAATTTATATAGAATCTTCTATAAATAGTAATGTGAGATTATACTATTGGACATATAATATTTTAAAAAATGAAAGAACGTTCACTACCGACGACTCGTTTACTAGTCCAAATGACTTCGTCTTATACCCCAAGATTAGTATACTAGTCATAATTTGTATTCGATTATACAGTTTCATGTTTTTTCTGTGGTCCGAGTTAATGCGATGTTTTCAGAGGATTCTATAAACAAATTTTAACGTATAAACAAGTCCGTCTCACTGGTCGGTGTTGTTTGTAATGGAGACACTTATAATAATACTGTATGGGGTGTATATAAAACCCTAAATTCACCAGCAGTCGTTGAATGTGTTAACATATAATAATCCGTTATCCTACAGCTTGCAAAGTGAAAGACTAATACCCGCAGCTTACTAATTGGTTGCATCGACCACTGAAGTTTACATGTTATATGAAAAATGCGCACTTGGTCACAGCGCTTCGTTGACCGCCGCGTCCTATAAGACCTTCTGGTGTGCAGCCGGTGGTTAGTGATCCACATCACGTTATTTGTTTACGAACAAATTCTACGCCAATTCTGAATCAATGGGAAATGAAAATGAAAGCATTTGAACATTGTTCTCGTAATTAAGTATTTAAAAAGAGACGCAAAGGATTCGTAGGCTCGAGGGGAAAGACGACCTAATAAGGAAGATCTCCTTGGGTCCCTGGGAAGATAAAAAATCTGGCAATTAATAGAAAGATGGATGATATGTGTGAGTGAGGTTAAAGGTCGATCGATTAATAAGGCGTATGAAAAAATACGCTTATGAAAAAATAGATCAAGCGCACAAACAAGAAAATAACCACAAATCATATAAACACTCAGACACGAGCAAGTCAATAAATAGTTGACAATGAATATTGAAGAGAATGCAATAATTTGTGCTCTTTTACTTTGCATTGGTAAAACCGAAAGTACAAGTTGTGGGTGCAACCTTTAGCAATAAGTTAATAATAATCCCAAATTAATAAATTAATAAAAATCCCAAGAAGTTTTTCGGTTATTTTCTTATAAAACTAGGTTTCACGAATTGCCCATTACAACCTAACGTAATGAAACTTTAATGCTTTCATCTTTATTCAGTTCGCCCCAGATTTCTATAACCACTGTTTTATATTTGTACTCAGTAATCTTTTTTTTTTTTTTTTTTTGATACTTTAACTTCTTGGTATCAAAATATTCTTCTATTTATAATAAACTGAATAAGAGGAAGTGCATAAAAAAACGGAAAAACTGCTAGTTGACCACTCGTGTGCGGCCCTGCACTTGTTTATATTTGTTTAATTCTAAAAGACGACAATCGTATTATTAAGAAAATAGAGCAAGTTTTTTTTTATAACCGCAGCTGTTAAACAACCACTCGTATGCTATACTCACTGCAGACGTGTTCTGTTTATGGTGGTTAAAAAACGAAACTGTATAGAAGGTAAAACTCCTCGTTCGAGATAGTTCTTAAAATAACAAGAAGTTAAATTTAGGTATGTGCCGATATTAAACTGAATCGTTGATAGTCATCTGCCGAAAACCTTTAAAAAATACTCACATTACTATTTTGAACAAAAATACTAATATTTTTTCGTGCAATGATCAAATATACTACATAAAATAAATACAACTAAACACACGTATGGACAAAAGCAGCCATATTTCAAATGAAATGGGACAAATACAAGCAACAAACAAATCATAAGATGTATGCATATAATATAAAACATACAGCATATGGAACACAATTCTTCAGACATGATTTGATGAGAATATTACATTTTTTTCAATTAACTAGAAATTATTCTTTAGGTAATGCATACAAAGAATAAAGTCAGGTAATGAATATCAAAATACTGCTAAGTAAAAATAGTAATTGCATAAAATATAGATTAATATTAGATTAAAAGAAAATTAATATTTAGATTAAAGTTGTAAGGATAGATGTAGAGAAATTCTTCATTGGATTACTGAAAAATTATGAAATTATTTTTATGATTGGTTAGTAATGAATTACAAAGTCAGAAATATCGAATGTTATAAAATTCGATAAATATTATTAAGTAGTTTCTAAAGACAGTTTATAAGTTATAAATCCTGTTCTCAACAAAAATGTTGAACAAAATTTATTATTAATCAAGGAAAAAAAAAAAAAACTTTTATCTGTTGTCATTTTTTAATGTTCTTATATCTTCCAGGTATGATAGTAGATTGTGATTTTAGGTATCATGGAACCATAATATAGAGGAATAAGCATAGTATGTGAGTCTTTGTAAATCAGTGAAACCTCGATCATTCCCGTTACTTTCTCTATCCTTCAAATCTCGCGTTTTTTTGTTTCGAAATTATCCCCAATCCTTATGAGAAACAATATTTTCCCTCATCCATCATTCCACGATTTTTTTTGCCTGTTAACGGCGATACGTTCACGCATGTTGTGCAACTAGTGTAGGATGTATTGTCACACAGATCTCACTGTCTATGGGCCTGTTTGATAGTATAATAGTGTTAGTAGTAGAATATTTTTAGTGAATTTTATTGCAGTGAAAATAGAATAATGAGCAAAATATGGCGGGACTTGTGAAACATGAATTATAAAGAGAATTTTTAGAATTATTACGTAACACCACTCAGTTAAATTAAAAAGTGATGTTTAAACGTGATGAAAAAATTGTGCATTTATTGTTGATTCACAGGTCTTAATTTAACCCAAAGTCTAGGTTACCAAATAGCGGTAAAAAAGAATTTCAAAGTTTAAACTTGATGAGAAAAATTGAAGTGTAACAGGGTGTAAGCTTTTTGACTATCGTTTTTACAGAATCCTGTTTAAAATTCCTTGAAAGTTTATCGATAGTGTAATTTTAACAGTGTTGTGTCACTCTTGAGAGGAGACCTAGGAATGTGTCTTCTTTGAAAACTGATAATGTTTTTTTGACATTTGTACTCAGCGCCGGCGTTACAGGTTCCCGCCTGAAGAGGCAAATTTAAGGGAGCGGCCGAAGGCGTTACTATTTTATCAAAATTCGTTTTTTTTTAAATTTTTTTTAATCACTCGTGCGGCTTAAACAATCTTGCCTGTAGTGGCAAGAAGTCTAGCACCGGCGCTGTTTTTACTTGTTGTTTACAAACATGTGCATATATTTGCATGTTAATGTAATTTAAAATATGTTTTAAGTAAAATGTTTCAGTTGTGGCGCAGGGATATATACAGAGTGATTATTTAATGGCGAGACGACGTCACCGAATTTTACGTGCCTCCTAGCAGAATACTATGACTATAATAACCTTGAAGAAAATTTGATTATGAACAAAAAAAGATTATGCGCATGCGCGCATAATCGCCTGCTACGATGTGTATGAAACGGCAAATTATTAAAACTTCCAGTGACGTCGTCTCGCCATTAAATAATCACTCCGAATATATTTTATAAACTGTTAGATGGACTGGAAGTGGGGAAGACAAGACGGCTCGGTAATTTAATGAGAATATCGTTTTATAATAATTTTTCTTATTTAATTTATTTATATTAAACATATAAGATGCTTCTAATAAAACTTAACTAATCTAAATAAACAGTTGTGCGGTATTGCACCGTTGCTCCAATGGCATTTGGAATCCTCTCCATCCAGCCCAGTGACGATGTCATCCTACAGTCAATATTCTCGAAGAAATTCGATTTATTTTCGATATTACTATTCATATTTTGTAAGACTTCTTGCATTTATATACAAAATAGTTATTCATTATTACAAGTCTATTCTGACTATCACAATATGTTAAAGTTTGAAAATTGCGCTGTTTATTTTCGATAGTGTCGAATTCAAATCAACACCACTTAAGTCTATGCGGATAGTACAATATGCAAATGACTGTCGACAAGTTACCCCAAACAAAGCCCCAGATAAGGGCTAATTCGGAGTGACAACATTCCTTATACAAGCATTTTGTTTTTGATTTATGAAGTGTCATAATAGATCTATCAGCTCCTTTAATGTACTCCTATCTATTCTACGACAATTTCCTAAATCCGTAGGTAATATTTCCTCTAATTTCTTTAATACATTTATATGGCCTATTTTCCTCTTTCCCGTAAACATTCCTTTGTCCAAATTCATTTTAGTTTTTTGCTCCTTAATCCACTTTTACCATCAAAATTGTATATAGTACCAAAATACTCTGCAGCATATGTTCCATATTTTTCTTTAAATTCTGATAACTAACTGATGTGGGACATGCATGATGAATGTGTGCAAAAATAGTATGTTGTGCAACTAGCGCGGAATATGCATTCTACGCGTGTTGCACTTTATGCTTTTCCTACGATTATAATGTTTCAAAAAATAAAATATTTTAAGAAAATACATTGTAGTTATTGTTGACGGCCATTAATGCGCGCGTAAACGGTACGGGAATGTAAATTCCTGCACTCCTGCTCATGCACATTGGCGCGATTTATTCATGCCCGCACCGTTGCGCGCAAAACGGCAATAAAAATAGTATGGCAATAAAAAAGTTAATTATCTGTCAGCTGACAATATCGAAATTAGACAGTTTTATACTAAACGTAGGAAAAATATGTATTGTGCGTCATACCGCCTAAGGGTGGACATAACGTATGCCATACTTTCTTAGCGTCTGCCGCAAGATATGTATCTATACATATAGACTTAGCAAAAGTGATAATATTCATGATTATGTTTTCTAAATTTGAGACAGTTTTTTCAAATTAGACGCAAAGTTTCTACTAATCAATTACAATTATCTATAAAATATAGTACTTTTAATGAAATGTTGCTAAACGGATTTATAATAAATAAAAATTATGAAATTTTTATAATCTATAGTTTTTAATCGTTTCCCCACAACTATTTTTCGTATTCAACGGTTTTTATTTCTTTCCATTTAAAAAGGATGCATCGAGGTTTCACTGTATACAGATTATTGAATGGTGACCAAATAGCCAGTAACATGTTCGTAGTAATCCGATAATCGTATAATTAACATGTAGAATCATATCAAACAATAGTCACGCTCATACGACGGGACGTAGACGGAAAATCGTAAATCGACAAGAAGTGCACAGCGTGTTTATAATTTAACTTATCAAGCACGCAATAGACCAAAACCCAATGGCGGCTCGTGGAAACTTCTGATGCAGGTGTTGCAACCAGAAATATAACTGAGATTTTCTTTCGGGAAAGTAAATCATTCTTAAGATGGATATAAGAAGTTTAACTACTTATACGTTTACAAATAAAATCATATAGCATACAGAAATACTACATTCTATAATTTAATACGTATTAGTAAAGAAAATTAACGTTTTAACTGCTGTACAAAATATGCGATATCCTGCAATCTTATTCATTCTTTAAATCATTAATTATTTAAAAATACAGAAATACCTGTAATCAAACGTGCACTTCGCAAGTTTTTAACTGCAAACGACTGCAACACCTGATTTACTCAAAACTAAAAAATTCAAAAACTCAAAAATTAAGTAAGTTTAGGAGAAAGTGACTGTTAAGTAAACATCTGTAATGTTTAAATGAATTAATTTTGGGGGTGCTGCAACTCCGCAGCTCTCTTTCCGGCCGCCATTGCAAAGGCCTCAAAACGTCACGAAAGTGAAATGAATATACAGTTGGATTATTGTTTATACTGAGCCCTTACAGTATAGTGAAAGGTGAATGAAAACAGAATTTAATCACAGTGAATAAAACATCCTATTCTGATAAGCGCTTTAGGTCGAAAAAGGCCGGGACATAAGCATCGCATGTAATGATTATAATTCAGCAGTATATGAGCAATGTCGAAAAGGGAACCCTATTGTATTGATTAAGTCAGTGCTGCTCAAACTCCTAATATGACATATCGGTAGGTTTTATTTCCAATGTGCCACGTATCGGTACCAAATTTTTACCATATATTACACTATTGTTCCTTTCTTTTCTGGAAATTCGCCGCGTACCGTCAGCCGAAGACTAGCGTACCACACTTTCAGTAACACTGGATAAGGTCACATTTTTCTTCGATAATATGAAATATTCGAGATGGTTCTAGTTTTGAGGAAACATTATCTCTCATGTTTCGTTCTTCGCCACATATGGTTCAATAAAAACACTAACTTAACCACTTGCGCTTGGTTGACCTGCCACCCGTGTCGGATTTATGTTTCAAAATGCTCTAGACTGAAATAACAATGGACAGAATAATCTTATTTCCAAAATATAGTTTATAATATGAACATAATTGCAAAAGCACCGATTGCAAGAACCAGTTCTTTATGGCCTTCATGGTAGAAGCAACAGGGCAAAACTAGTACAAGGGACGTAACTGAACTGAAATAGGTCAGGAGAAGGGCGAGAACAAGGTCTTTGGACAAAAAATCGTAACTGTAATTTGTAAGTTTATCTTCTTTTTTATTTTTCAAGTCCGGACTTCCATGAATGTTCAGAAATGAATTAGAATAAATGTATTTTAAAGCGTTTAGTATATTTCATTATAAAAAAAATAGGGGAGATAGTGACTTATAAATAATTCTTTCAAGTTTCAGCTTAACGACCATACTTCCACAGACACCAATAAATTTTAGTTTCCTGGTCATTGAAGGAACGTCGGTGGATTACTAACTGGCATCGTTGATGGTCAGAACTAGGCGGTATCTGATCGCGTTAGGACCTCTGACTTTCGTATTTGATTAATGAAAACATTTTTGACAAGTGCTTTCGCTTCTGTCAGTCTTGCCACGATCCAAGAATTTCACTTCTAACGGTGCAAGAGGAATGCCCAATTGTGTCCTATTAATCATTACTTCGGGGTTGCGAAAACCAACAACATCACTTTCTGAATTAAATATTCCAACATATCAAAATGGACTTATGATGCCGAAAGTCAACTTGACTGACAGTGTGCAAAAATGAAGAAAAAAATAAATGAAATTATTCGACCAATTAAAAAAATCGATATATAATCTTACAGACATAAGAAAAAGTATATTTTCTTCTATCTCAGACAGAGCTATTATTAATATCTTACAGAACTATTCTGTTGCTCAAATTGGTTCACTTCGCGATACACTGATATATTCCATACAGTTCGATGGGTGAAAACGGCTACTTCCGCAGGAGGAATCTAGGAGGTCTTTAAATTTCTTATGTGGTGCTCCATATTTCTACTGGCATACAAAAGTTTGCTTAATTAAAAAGCGTTATTATATTGGGTTACATTTCGTGAGTAAGTACTCTGCGAATTAATTTCGACGGGTTGATAAAAACGTGCATGCCCTCTGATTAATTGTCAGCGCAAGTGGTTAAATGTGCTGACTCCTCTGTATGATAATTCCATGAGAGATAATTATGATTGTTTCTGACTTTGTGTTAAAAATGAAAGTAAAAATGTTAAGAAATGTTAGTTTTTAGTACAATGATTATAATGAATGAAACTACACTATACTACTCAACAAACGAACTTTTCAAAAAAGTAAATTTTTACAGTAATCCTCCGATAAAGGAATTACGAATAATACCTCAAAGCAACAGTATATTGTATCTGATATTTGCTGCGGTAAGCCAGTGTCCAAAACATCAACATCTTTGGAGAACCGAGCAAGAATACGGCCCTGTGGTGTTACGTCGTAAAATACTAAGGGTGCTCGCAAGATTCCCGCTAGCATTGTTAGGTGCATGGCCCGGGCCGCTAACCAACAACCCAACTGCGGGACTAGGTCACAGAAGAACGAGGCTATGCCTAAAAACCACATGGATGTCAACAAGGGTTAGGTTAGGTTATGAGCAGGCTAGGTTCACTATCAACTCTTGGACTATTGAAATTCTTGCATTGTTTATTAAACTATGTAACTGTGTGAATATTGGTATATACAAAATGTAATTTTATGAGTGCAGAGTTTATAATCTGCGCGTGAATAAAATAATATAAGCGGTCTGAATTAATGTTTTTTACTAATATGAAACAGACACATATTTTCGTTTGAGTGTCAGTGTTTAATTGTGGTTAAACTGGTACTATCTTAAACAAATAGAACTTTTACAAAATATATATATATACATATATTTTCTCATTTACTTTTTAGTATTCTTATTTCGGTTACTTATACAATATATAATGATATATACAATGTATATTTATGATGGAGTGGTTCTTTTTTCTTTTCAAACATCCGTCTTCCGTTACTTGGCGACAGAACGTCAAAACTAACTAAGCACATTTCAACCTTAGTGGCTATGTGAATAAGCAAAATAACCGGTTCTGAACTACTGGAAACCGGTTGATGTAGCAGTAACCTTTATATTTAACGGTGATTGTTACAAAATTAAACTAATTAACCCAAATGAAATGCAGTTCTTCTCGAATCCTGGTCAGGGCATGGATGTTTGTGAGCCACAGTGTAATTGGGACAGTTAGTCCTGTTATGTAGATAAAAAAAAGAACATGGAGTCTACTATAAAGTAGTGTTTACGTAACAATTAGCTATGGTAAAAGTGTAGTGACCAGTAATATTGAAAATTAAGGGTCGTTTCTGTAAAACAGTTACTGTATAATCTAATATTTAGTTATTTTTAACCAATAGACAAAATGCAACACAAATATTAGAAATCGCGAGAAAATGAAATATATTAAATTGGACTAGTGTGGATTGTTAATTAGCAGTGCAGAATGGTTAATCACAAAATAAAACAGTTTGTATTTGTTATCCAGCGGAGTTTTAAGAAAAGTTCCAAAAGTTATCAATAAATTGTAGATCCTCAAATATGATCTATACTGGCTCCAACAACCTGAATGCACCAGATCGATTTACACAGAGTAAATGTGAAACATTATAAGAAACAACAAAAAATGATTTTAAACGGGTAAAAAATAAATATGTATTTAACATCAAAAAATAAATAAAATAAAACTCAATTTATATAACATATTTATTGATATTTTCTTCATAAATAGAATAAACTATCAAAATATACACTTTGTATACTTTTTGGCAAAGGTGCTGCTAGTCACTAATTTTTACAACTTTCATCTACTCTGTAGTGGTTCAAGTCACTTAATAGAATATAGGCGAAACATAAAAAGAAAAGCTAAATTTTATTTGATTCTATTCCCGATAACGTCGTAGTTGTTTTAGGTTTGAAGGCTGGCATTTGAAATATGCATATTATATATATGCCCCCACCCCTTCAGCCTTCCACTATCATCTTTACATCTGTTGCCTCTATGAAAAAGATTTTTATGTTATTTATTTGTGTTCGTCTGTACAAGATTTTTTTATCGTAGTATGCACGAAGCTCGCACGGCATGCAGGTAGTACATGTATAACAATAATTGCTAAATTACCAATACAGATTTTGTAATGAAATTTATTATTTTACATGTACATAACTTAAGTTATTATTCCGTAAAATCGCCCTGGACATTTAAGCACCTATCGTAACGTATAAAGTTTTTGTATTCCCTCGTCATACACATCTAACCCCATTCCATTCCTTTCATTAAAATACGACTATGGTATAAGAAACTTGGCATGGATTTTGTCAAAGGTGACCCGTCGATTCTGTTAGATAAGTTCATTGACACCACGCAGCAAATCATCTGTATCGACAGATAAGTGCCCAGTTCGTTCATTATGGACGTTTCCCCTCCCCTCATTCAATTTTCTACACCTTCATCGTGGATTCATCCAAAACATCTTACCGTACACCTCCATGATTTGACGATAAATCTCACATGGCCGCGTATTATTTGCGTTATTAAATTGAATTACTGATTTCGCTTCACACGTAGCGGAATTAACTATTTTATTATTTATTTTAACCTCGCGCAAAGATCACAAAAAATGCTAATAACACGCTGAAATTCACGTGAAGTATAATAAACATGTGACTGCGGCAAATGCACCTTGGCCTGTCCGGAATCGGTAAACGCGAGTGCGATGCGCAAACGAGTACTATTTTCCATACGAGCCTCGCATTTTAACTCAGACACGTAAAAGGGTTAAGGTAGGCGCAAGTACTGTGATAGATACTGTGCATCAAAAAATTTAACAAACTAACTAACTTGTTGGGGCATACGTACACGCATAGAGTTGGGGAACTCTATACTAGAGTGAATAATAAAAAAATGTGGCAAAAATACTACGTAACTGTGAACTAAATAAGTATGATTTTTTCGCTGGTATTCATATATAGATAACTTTTTGAACTAAACTTGTTATTTACGTAGATAAGGCTTAAATGAAAAACTGAATCTCTCCTTTAATATCTTTTCAATTGTCTTACTTACTTACAGTTCTGTACTTATAAAGGCTTGCTATGCAGCCTTCGAGATGCACGGCGTCGAGATGTACTAGTTTTTTAAAAAACTATATTAAAAGAAAGATTCAATGTTTCGTTTAAGATTTTAACCTTTAAACAGGATTTAGGATGTGTGTAGGTAAGGTTTGCCAGTAAATTCTTCATGGAAATATTCGCATATATAAAATTTGCAAGTATTTAAAATATTTAACTATTTCAATGTATTAATTAAAGTGGTAGAAGTGACATTATCAGAATGTCATTAGTAAGTGTACATGAGGATAATTTTTAATGCAAGAATCCCAATAATATCTTTATAAGTTCAGTTCGTTCTGTGATCTGTTTAAGATTTTTTTTTTTCATGCAAAAAAATATTAAAAAATGTCGCGCCAATATATAAACATACTATAATTATAATTAAAGAGATGAATTTAGGCCAGAAAATTGGATATTTACAGGAGTTTTGTGGATTTAAATTCATCTCAAAAGTTATTATTTTAAAAGCTAGTTGAAATTTTCAATTTAGTTCTATACAGTAACCAAATTCTGATATATATATATACAAAATGTTTACCAACTAAACCGAAAAATGTATGTTTTTGAAATAAAGAGTACCATTTTCCCCCACCACCGATGCGCAGTGCTTCTACGCAAATCAACGGCATCTCTTAACCAAATAAGTTTTTCAGCTATATAAGAATTTTTAAATTTGAAAGCTTTCTTACTATCTACAAAGCATGCATTTGCAAATGAAAATGCAGTGACTAAAATGTGTAATCGCCTCATGTTGTGAATTATTTGAAAAATTATTCGAGTTAATTAAACAAAAATTGTGTTCCATATAATAAATAAAAATGCTAAAGAGACCCAATAATAAGAAAGAAAAATCAATAAGAAAACTTAGGAATTGTTTAGTTCTTTTCCCGTTGGGCTCTTGGTTATTATGAAAGTATTAATTCAGAATTAAAAAACTGTCAATTATTTTCTCCCAGAATTTATAAATTACAGATCAACATGCAGCAATATACAGAGCAACTTAAACCTGGTCAAGTTTTAACTTATATTCTATCGAAACAAATTATACATCATGATAATTAAAACCAGGGCTAATATAAAATTCATTCTGTGAATAAAGCTGCATGTCTCTAGATTTTCAAGGAGATATATGATTTTTAAGAAAACGTTAACAGTTTTGGAAATTCTAGTATACAGGACAGACCCAGTTTTCCCCAATG
Organism: Liopterus haemorrhoidalis; assembly: GCA_963971575.1. Classification (NCBI taxonomy): domain Eukaryota; kingdom Metazoa; phylum Arthropoda; class Insecta; order Coleoptera; family Dytiscidae; genus Liopterus; species Liopterus haemorrhoidalis. Next base: position 36,245,355 of record OZ020612.1, on the reverse strand, counting down.
TTAGTAGTGAAATAAAGTATAATTTAATCAGTGTTAATGTATTTTCAACTATGAAATACAAAATTAGTTTTATTTTAAATGATAATATTTATACGTAACTGGAATGCCATTTTCAGAATGTAAAGTCCATTCTACATTATACTTTTTTCAATACTATCCAACTCTGACGTCATTTCAACTTTTGATACTACAGAATATAGTGGGGGAAAAAAATAAGAGACAGTGAAAAATTTTATATCTTCCATCTCTTATTACTTTTGTTGCCAACTTAAAAATTTTTAGGTTCAGATGGCAGACAACAATTTGGTTATAGTGAACCAATTTATAAATATTGTTTAATTGTGCTAAGTTTATATTTAATTATATGACCCAAATAAACTTCTTATCAACTTAATAAACTACTAAAAGTTAAGTTGTAAACAAAAACTAAAAAGTTGGTGTTGGTACGACTGAAAAGTACAGAACTGTCAATCGAAAATTTGACCGGGGGTAGTTTTGGATGACAGTTCTGTACTTTTCAGTCGTACCAACACCAACTTTTTAGTTTTTGTTTACAACTTAACTTTTAGTAGTTTATTAAGTTGATAAGAAGTTTATTTAGATCATATAATTAAATATAAACTTAGCACAATTAAACAATATTTATAAATTGGTTCACTATAACCAAATTGTTGTCTGCCATCTGAACCTAAAAATTTTTAAGTTGGCAACAAAAGTAATAAGAGATGGAAGATATAAAATTTTTCACTGTCTCTTATTTTTTCCCCCCACTATATTCTGTAGTATCAAAAGTTGAAATGACGTCAGAGTTGGATAGTATTGAAAAAAGTATTGAAAAAAGTATAATGTAGAATGGACTTAACGTATTAGATTCTTAAGAAATTACTCGGTAGCGATTGAAGTATAGGGTATCCCAGAAAGATTGTATGGTATATGCTAAACTCGCCCATTGCCTCTACTTTCAAACAGTGAAAAGCCACATTATAGCTTTGGTAATGAATTACGTCGAAACTGCTGTCAGCATAACGAATAAAGATTTTTGAGAAACTTTAACAAGTGTTTTATTTAAGAACATTTTTTTTATCTTAATCACAACAATTATGAGTACATTTAGGCATATCTCCTATGTAAGCAGGTTAACGTTAGAAATTTTCAAATGTCACTTTTTATCATTAAAGTAGAAAAAGTAAAAATGTTTTAGAACTATATCTTCAGTAAGATTTATAATTAATAATCATCAAAAACATCTTTACTTCAGTAGTTTTTTGTAACACTGTTTATAATGTACTGGAAAACTCACATGAAGGAGTTATTTACAGATATTAAGATTGTTACAGACTGAATTTTAGTACGGACTTAATAAGGTAATTGGGAAATTAGTAGTTTCAAGCTTTTCCGAGTCTAACTTTTATCTATTTTAATTTTGTATCAATATGGGTGGTTGAATATTTATAGCAGGAGAAGTATCGAATTCAATATTGAAAATGTTGTCATCCCAGATAAGTAAAATATATTATGAAAAATATTGTTTCATTTTACATATACGGTTTAAAAGAAATTAACTAATACCCAATCTGGCAGTTAATATATACAGGAATATCTCGGTTATTGCGTGATACAATTTGATACTAAAATTATTGCTAAAAATAATTATGGAAGAAGTCACCTACAAAGTTAAAATTGGGATTGATTTGCCAATACCTATAAAAGGTAATTGTGGACGCCTTTCAAAATAAATGGAACAAACACGAAAACGAATAGTCAACTGAGTTACAATACCAATTAAATATTGAACAAATCCGAGAATTTAAATACCTGGGAACAATTATGCACGAAGAATATGAAACGGGAATGTTCGTATAACAAGTGTAAATAAATCATACTCTTCCATGGTCTATGGTGACCAGATTTCAGTGAAGGGAAACCGTGACAGAGTAAAAAACGGAATGATATAAAATTAAAATAATAGGGTTAGGGTTGGTTTCCAAGGTTACTATTAAAAAAAAAAAAAAACGATAAAAATTTTGCTCCATCCTATTATAAATTCAGTGTCATTTATTAAATGAAATGTTAATCACATCATGATCACTTACAAAACAAGGATATAAAAAAAATCAGTCTTTTTCTAGTGAATATAAGTCGATATTAATATCTTAAATAATCTTAAATATAAATATAATCAATGAATAGAATTATCATCAGAGGCACATTAATTTAAATGTCAATTATTATTGATATATTTTAGTTGAGCTGACTTATTTTAATATTTCTTTTTTTGTTAAAATGTGTTAAAATTGTGGGCAAGTGAAATCGTAATCCTACTACTTGTGTAGTTTGAAATGCTACTTTTGATTGTGAGCAAACACAAGCGAGCCTTTCTTACAAATGCAGAATTATGTAAAAACCGGGACAATCGACCGTCCCGAAAACATTTTTCGGGACACCGGGATAATTTACATAAAACTGGGACAATCCCGGAAAACCGGGACGAATGGCCACCCTACCATGGTCTTATCAAACCAAAACTGTTATCGAAGAAAGTTTTCTCAATGTCTTAAAATATGAATATATAAGACCATACTACAATTCGTACTAGCTGTGAACCATAGGTATTAACGGCGAATTTGTAAAATGAACTTGTTACATTCTAACATAATAATCTACATATGATCTTTGGGCTAGTAAAAGAAGATGGAACATGGCGAACCCGAATGAGCTGTATAATAATATATAGAAATACTAAATAATATAACCCTTCAAACCCTCCAGAATCAGTGGATGCCACAAAGTAATCCCATGAAGAAAATAATGTATAACAGCCAGGCACTAACGGATTCAGAAGAAGATCAAGAAAACAATGGATTGACAATGTGTCTAAGACCATAGAGAAGTTAGATGTTAAAAACTGGCGGAACAAAACCCTAAATCGGCAAAAGTGGAAGCAGAAAATCTATTTTTCCAAATAATAAATTTCATTCCTTTTAATTTATTAATGTATCATTAAATACCGAGAATAAAGAGACAATAAACATCCGAAAGTAAATAAACCATTTAATTTACGACCTTTCATTTTGTTTAAAATACAAATAGGAATGTTTTCGTTACCGTTTTGGAAAAATCTCACTACCAATTTCGATTATCTTGAAATTATTGTATTTCAGTTCAAGAATAAAAGATGTTACATAGTGCAACAAACCACTCAGTATGTTAAGAGAGTATTTATTGTTTTTAAGAGATACACTCCTGCTCAGTAAAGTATAAATTAAGTTGTAAAGTGTGAAGTTAACAATTTACAACACGTGTTATTTTATACGCCTGTGTGACATGGTGTCGGACTCTTAAGAACCAAGAAAAGCTACTTAGTTTTGAGAATAGAGTGATAAATGTGGCCCAGTAGAAAACCCTCAGACATCTATGGAAAAGAAGATCAACCAAAGAAACTAGGATGCTTACTAAGCAATTCTACATTCTTGGAAATACAAGATCGAGAAGATTAGCCTGGGTAGGCCACGGAATAAGACCTGGAGAAATAAGGATCTTAAAGAAACTGTACTCCAGCAGATTAACAGGAAAGCGACTAGCTGGTAGATCCAGACAAAAATTGATTGACAACATCAAGAGGGAATTCCGAGAGATGCAAATAACGAATGATCGGGAGGATAAAGCTAAAGACAGGGTCTAGTGGAGAAAAATAACGATGGAGGTTGTTGAAAATACGGTTGCGGTACAAGGGTTGTACAGCAATGTTAAGTAAAAAAGTAAGTGATACAGTTGATACTGATAGACAATATCGTTATGTACGTGTAAAAGAAAATAAGCTAAACTATAAATTCTCTAGATACAGTTCTATTTTACGTCAATACCATTTTAACACGTTTCCAGTATGTACATATATATCTGCACCATGGACTAACACCACCAAATCTAGAATTCATACATCTAGTGGTTTGCTACAATTGATTTATGGTGCGATTATGGTCATTTCAGTTAAATATTTAAGCTCTTTAAATGTGAAGGTCACAGGCTTTAGCGTGAAATGCAATTACGGTCACCATTTAACGTTAAATAAATCCTTAAATTTTTCTTTAAGCTACAGCCAGATATATCTCTCCATAGCGCTAAATTTGAGGTTGTGTTTGACACTGGATCAGACTGTAACGTTTCCCGAAATTGTATTTAAAGTTAAACATTTTTATTTACAAGAAAATGGAATTGATCCATGTTTTAGTTCATATAATTGCCGAAGAAGATGACAACAGGTAATAAAAGATAAATTTATAAACATTTAAATTTATAAAATTATCAAAAATATGTACTATGTATTTTTAGGAACAATCTTCGCATAGAACGAAGATTTATAAGAGCACAGAAAATCCATTTGAAATGGCTAATGCGAGTTTTAGAATTTTTTTTCGGCTGTCAAAAAAAAATGATTTTCTACGAAATTTTGCAACCACTACATAATAGACAACCTACAAGGCAAGACGAATTTCCACTACATCTCAAAGTGTTAGGAACTATCAACTTTTTGTCAACTGGTTCCGACCAAAAAGCTGTGGGTAACTCCATTTTTAATTGCATGAGCCAGAGTTTAAGCAACGCTATAAACCAAGTATGCAGGCTCATTACGAATCTCTTAAGACATGTGTGTTATTTTGTATGAAAATTACCTATGAACATACATTTTTATCTTAAAATTATACTTTTACTATTTATTATTTTTTGGTAAATATTGTAAACATGGTATAATAAATCATGTACTTTGAATTCATTTTGCTATGTATTTTTTTTTTTTGTTTTTTCTTCAATAAATAAAGATTTTAAGTTTTTGGTTATATCACGTTATATATTCTGTCAGCCAACACTAAATTAACATGTCTTTACTATTGCTTTCTCTCTTTATTCAACGTTACTTAATTAGCCTCTAACAAGGTCACAATTCTGTAGCTGAAGTATTTAAATTTAGTTGACCATAATAGCAAATTTTTAATAATTTAACAGTCGAAGTTAAAGATTCATTTAGCCTTAAATTCTGTATTCCAAGATTTACATGTAGGACCATAATCGCACTTAGTAGAGTTATTGGGTTACATAAATATGTAGTGCGGGTGAAATGAAAATTAATTCGTGTATATATGTACTTAGAAAATATATATATATGTGTAATTTTGCGTAGCATGTTAGTTAAATCTAGCAAGACGCTGATTCGGGTGTATTTTCGTTTTTATCAAACGCTTCATACTTGCTGGCCAGAACAGCTGACATATGTATTAAAATATTATAATAACCCTTATTGTATTTTCTCTTGTTTGAGGTCATATTTGTCAAGCTCGAACTCCAAACTTGTCTTGTTTCTTTGTTATATGTATTAAATATATATTCACTTGACCTCTGAACTGTTCAATAAATTGGTATTATTATATTCCTGCCGACATTAAATGCAATAACCGGGGTATTCCTGCATATGATGGAGTAATGCTTTTAAACTGATGTATTGATATACAATATTAGTGTAAAACTGGGCCTATGACTTTTTTAAGTCGATTAAGCAATGTAATTGAAACAGAAAAGAGAAAAATCGTCGGCGAACACTATGGTTCCGTAACGTTTTCCCAACTTTAATTAATACAGTATGAAGCAAAACATACAGCACAAAATATTAACAATAATTCACCATCTACGTTTTGTACGATTCTGTGAGATGTGTAGGTATTTACTCGATGTTGATGAATAATAGGAGATTATGGTAAATCCAATGAATGAAAAAATGTCAAGAAAAATATATTTGGTGCGATACCTATGTCATCGTAATAGCTTTTTTTAGATAAAAATTTTACGCAGTGCTGTATTTTGTGCTACATTCCGTTTTTTAACAGTTTTTTAAATATATCCCACTCAGCTAAACTAAGTCATCTACATAAAACTGGAAGAGGAAACATACCCTAAAAAAGCTAAACATAGCTTGTCTTAAATTTGCCGGTAAAGTGTTATCGATGACATTAATATCGCTTGAGAAACGACTTAGTAGTCTGCCAGTTGGGGTTGTATCAAAAAATGACATTGGACTGCGTAATATGGCATTCAGGGAAATGAGGTGTAATAATTCAGCTGCGTCCAGCGCACCGAGTTGGAACAGTGCCGTTACAAAGAATACGGTCACCACTGCAAATAAATACTTATTGGTTTACAAAGAAGTATATTCCATTCATACGATCATCTACGATGTTATAATTATTACTTCAACACAATAATAGTCATTGTACCTTGTAGCTTTTAGAAGCTCAGTATTTCGAACTAGTAAATTAAATCACAAATAAATAAATATAAATACTTTAAGGCTAGGTTCATGGACTCTATGATGTATACCTCTTTTATTATTTTGAATCAAAAATAAGAGATAGAAAAATCTCAGAATAAAAATAATTTGTTAATGGCCGATTGCTAAAGAACGAGTTGAATGTTTTAACTCGATTTATGATTAACTCAATTTAAAATATGTTTTTGGATGTTGTTTTGTCTCGATTTTGACATAATTTTAATTAAAGCACTGAATTCATTCTTTAGCAACCAGCCATAAGTGTTTTAAAAATAGAAACTTTAACATTTCGTTACGACCTTTGGATATATTAGTAAAATTTTGTGTCATTCTCAATTGTTTAAAACCGAAATATTGTATTGAATATCATAATAATTGAATTTGTTTCGTTCAAACTGGCCTATTTTGTGATTTAAGAGCAAAAATATGCAGATTGAACAAATGCAACGCATAAAACCATAGTACGTGTGCGAATTGAGATAGATAGAGAAACAATTAAAATAGAGGAGGTATCGCGTCAATTTATTTATCAAATGTCTTCACAAAATATCATCCTTTTGATCTGAGACTTTTACTTAATTCTTGTAAAAATGTTCTTATTATTATATGTCTTCGGAAGTTAGTCTCCATATTTAATTTTGCTTTGTTTAAAGCTTGCTCTTCTGTACGAGTATTATTAGCATAACATCTGCAATTATTATACAGCCTGATTTTTAAATTCCGATGAATAATTTTTAAAACTTTTTGACAAGTTGGAACGGGTGATCTGAATATGCAAAAATAAAACGTCTTCATTCGCATTATCAGAACAAAAATTCCATTAGATGATATTTACATGTTTCTTTTACCGTGAAATTTGCATATTTCTTCTTCTTCTTCTTTTCAGAACGTAACGTCATACAGACATCCTCGTTTCACACAAAATAATATTAACTACCCCTCCACTCGGCAACGTGGGCTATTTTCCATAACGTGTTGCACTTGTTCAAGTTGTTAATAGAAGGTGTTCAAAATGAAGATTTACTACTTCATTTGGCTACTACTTTATTTTTTGCTAAAATAAAAGAAAAAACAAGGTTCTTCTTTTTATTTATTTATTGAATTATGGTAAATTATAATAAATTAGGTGTGGGAGAAAATATTGTTCAAATGGCCGCCTAGAACTGCGTCAAATTCGAACTCTTTTTATACCATTTTTCATGTTACTCTCATCTAAAGCGGTTGAAATTTCAGCTACTTCTGCTCGAATACTATTCATCAGCTCGTCTATTGTTTCTGGATGATTCGCATGTACTTTTCCTTTGCGATATCGCCACAAAAATAATATGTAGCTATTAAATCAGTTTTCAATAATACGATTCTTTCGCAAGCGCTGTGAGCCATGATGAATTTTCCTTTGAATCTTACCTTTGTAAATTACTAACCAATAAACTAAGCGAGTGGTTGGTGTTTAACATAATCATAACAAAGGAATGGACTGTATTGAGTAAAAATTGAAATGAAAATTGAAGATAATACCAGGGCTTCGAACCGGAACTGAACCGTTTTTGCCGGAACGAAAATCGGAGCTGAACCGAAAAAAAAAATATATCGGTTTATTTCGGTTCAGATTAAGTTTATGGGAGTGAACCAAAATATTAAATACATTTTATTTAAGATTACTTTTTAAATTGATGAGCAAAAAAAAATCGTAATTTTTTTAACTAATAAGTAAAAAAAATCCACATTTATAATTGGGGGAGTAACGCCCAGAATCCCCCCCCCCCTTGTAGTGGCCTTGGTATGATTATTAAAAAATAAGGAATAAAATGTTCTTCTAAATTATAGTAGAAAATAAATTTATAATATGTACAAATAAAAGCATTTAAAAATTTATCACTCGGAACTGAACCGAAAACCGAAGAAAACCGTTATTTTTGCCTGAACGAAAACCGGAACCGAACTGATATATATATATATATATATATATATATATATATATATATATATATATATATTCAATTAAACTGGAACAAAAACCGAAACGAAAAAAATAACGGTTCGAAGCCCTGGATAATACAAACAAAATATTTCGAAATTTAGTTATCCAGCCTAGTTTAAAATTTATTTTTACCTAAATCAGACCTTGATTTATATTGAGGATCGTAGTAATAAACCCCCAACTGCGATACTGACCTCAAATAACTGTAATTATTTCGTCAATTCCGAGTAAGGGTGGTCTGCCACTTTACATGTCAAATGGAAACTGACAGAAGCAAGTATAACCTTACTTAACAAAACCTCAAAGTAGTAATCCTTCATTTTAAACACCCTGTACTAAAATATAGTACAGCACCATGTTCAATATATTCTAATATATTTACATTACCCAGTTTCTACTATTCGTTATTCGTCGTGCCATCCAGCAAACCCATGTACTATAGCGAACGTCCATTAGGTTACGGCTGCGTAAACCACAGATGATATGTGCATGGTATGCTGTCCATTAATAGCGTTAGCACTTTTTGGCCCGTTGCGTCATAGTAGATCAGTAGATACAGTTAGATTACATTTTAGATAATACATACTTAGTAAATATTTGAACGCCACAGAATTTTTCTATTGCACCTTTTGATTTAAAAAACTTGTCCATATAAACAGGTTATGTAACCCAGCCTTAAAGAATTATTCCAGAACTATCTTTTTTTAGACAAATACTGAACCTAAATGGTGAGAATTTTTTGGAAAATAATAACTATAGCAAATATCTGATTATATATTAATAAAATCTGAGTTTTTAAAATATATACGATAACAATAACCCAGAAAACTATGCAGTTAATTTTATGTCTAGGATGGCATAACACCCACAGTATTCATGTAATTTTGCTAAAGAAATTATTTCCAAAAACATTGCATTTATATATATATATATTATTCATTGCTTTATATTATCTGTTGCATGTTGAGTTTAATTCAAGAATAACGTCCTTCAAGTCCGGACAAAAATTTATGGCAGAAATTATCTATAAGCAATTACATACAATCTTATATTTTGATTGGATTGTATTTAAACAAAGGATTTATGTAAGCTAGGCATGGAGCATAGCAAAGCATCAGCATTGCATATACAGTAATTATAAAGTTGATCTAATAGTTTTCATTAGGCCAGTTATGACGCTATGTTAATAGCTGTGTTCGAGGATGCAATCCCTGACAGGTTGGCGTAAGATACGCGTGCGTATTATGTCTTTTGAACAACAAACATCCAGTCAGAATATCAATCGCAAAAGCAATAATGCGCATGCACGCCGGACTCCAATCTAAGAATACAACCGCGAACGATGCTATTATAAAATAACACAGACGTGTTTCCTACTCATCCAAGGTGATATGGAAACTTTGCATTGCGAGAAATAAACTGCAGCTATTTTCACGGATTTAGAACCACTTTTTGGTAATATTTCGTACCAAACTCATCGAAAGATAAGGCGGAACTGATCGAAACTACCTACGCACCGGCTATGCATCAGTCATGCCGTTTGTACCACTACGTAGATTCAACGAGCATCCACTATAACAGCCATGCGTACACATGGATAAGTCTGCCGACTAGTACCTATTATAGTGGCTGTTCATAGCTAAGGGGAATTCTGACGAAAAATTGTGGTAGACCTAACCACCATATCAATCTTGAAAAGGATTGAATTATCACAATATCAAAACATTTCACGTGAATAAAATAGACAGACCTCGTAGAGGGTAGAAATAACTCAAAAATAATTAAAAATTACAGAGCATAAAGCTATTTACAGTTTTTTTTTTTTTATCAGTTTTAATATTTTAATTCATTTCCTAGCTGCAAAATATTTTCTCGATATGCAAGTAACTTATAATACAGTGTCCGATTAATGATGAGTGTTACACAACACGCATAAGCGTCACTGGTGCTGCAAGTTTTATACTGTCGTACCGTCATAGGCGATCGTGTACTGTCGTACCTAAATACGACAACACAGGAAGCAATAGACGTTACCGCACGTACTGAAATATAATTTTAGGAGTAAAAGGGTATTATGCAACACACTGTATATCGGACACTCTCTATTCATCGACCTTGATGAAAAAAGGAATTCCTATATTGAATTTTCAAATAATCTCTGGATGCCTTTAAATCACTTCTTCTGCTTTAAATGTCCTGGTCATGTCCGAAAAACTGTACTTATTTCAAAATATACTATTAAGTTGCGCTAATCGTTGGGGCGATCATGCTTATAACACTCACAAAGGTATTTCTTGCGGATAATGATACTATCATTGCAAAAATAAAATATACCAGACATACTCAGTCTGATATAGTTACACTAGGATAGTAACCATAAACGCACTTTTAAGGACAAATACTATACTTATTTATTATACCACATTTAATTAGAATAATAACAAAGAAATAAAATCAAATACAGTTAATCCATCAAAAGAACGGGGTTTATAGACGTCGACCGCCCGCGTTTTTATAAATCCTAGTATAAAATTTGACTCTCCAAAAACATAAAAGCTGACAATAGTAAGATTTGTTAGATATTATTCGATACCTGCATTTCAACAGTTGTCATTATCAAAAGATTGTTGCAAACTAACTCAAAAAATAATACAAAATTGTACATGCATAAAGTTTACATCTGAAAATAATAAGGTACATGTGCGGTTCGAAGAAAATCAGATTAACAAATTGAGGTAAACGCTCAGTCTGCCTGGTGAATTGAACTTTCCGTCTACTCATTCACCCACAAATCCTAGCAAGTTTAATATGTAAAACTAACTTCCGTTGTATCTAATGAATGGCGGTTATCAATTTTATACTCATCATTATATTGCAAATGTTCCTTTTATCGTTCTTGATAGATTTAATGATTCAAAACATCTAGTTTGAATTTAGGTTAGACTGATTATAAATTCAAAAATAGTTTATAGACATTAAGGGGAAAAAACATAAAAAAAGGCTAGTTAGTACTCTTGAAAATATAAGAACATACTAATGTGGGAATTACCTTTTTATTATCTCCTTTTTTGAATAAAGGTATGACAGATGCTAATATAAGGGCATCAGGAAAAGTATTATTCAGCAGACAGTGATTTATTATTTTTGTTAAAGGACCTGCAATAGTCTCAGATACTTCCTTGATTACGTCATAACCCATAGGAATCCCTGGTATTGCTGTTATTTAATGAACGAATGACGTAATTTTGTTCGTAATTTTTTGGACTTCAACTAAAGAGAACGTGAAACAGCTGGGAGGAGTTTATAGAGAAGACATGTAAGATTCGGGATTGACATTACATTAAGGAAGTTTATAGTTATAATTATTTGAGCAATCTCATCAAAGTGGCTATTAAATTGCTCAGGGGAAATATGTTGCTCACATGCTTTAGAGCAAGAGCTTTTTCTAATGCTGTTTATGACCTCCCATGCAGATTTAGAATAATTGGAGAAGTTATTGATATATTTAGAGTTAGCTTCAATTTTAGCAGTTTTAAGTGCACATATGTATTTCTGCATGAATTTCTTTGGAGGCGCAGTTCATTATTAGGATAGGAAATATAAGATTTTTCCAGTCTTCTCAAAGTTTCTCGCATTGATTTAATATAATTGTTGAACGATTTAATTCTTTTGTTGATAAATGAGAAGATTAAGATTTACAACTAACCACTAATCGGCAGGTAAAGTATGTTAAACTGATTGTACTGTATCTGTACTTTATTATTTCCATCTGTAGTGTTTTTCACATCATTTAATCGATTTCTGTTAATAAATAATTAATTATAGGTCCAAAGCGTGCAAAAGAGTTTGCAGAAGAAATTAGTAAAAAAATGTGTAAAACCCTAACAACCGATGAAAAACTGAAGATAATATGTTGCATGAATACTGGGGGTCTAATCTAAATGCTAAGTGATCAAAGTTGACGACTTTTCTCCCAAGATTAGCGACTGAAACTTTGGGGGCATCATTGACTACTTTACAACTTGGCGACTGACGTAAATGGCCGTTGGTTGCAACGTTTACAATTAACACTCTGGAGATAGTCGGGCGCATGTTATTGTATGTAGTCCTTAGGCCTTATAGCGTCGACAATTACAACAATAATAAACCAGATCTATTTATGGCCTTTGCTGCTTTGGCAATTAGCCAGGACAATTATTATTTTTGAAAAATTCCATGCCTGAACGGGATTCGAATCCGAGACCTTAGCAACGCAGAGCACATGTGTAACCACTACGCTATGCCGGTCAGCGAATAAACCACATTAAAAATTAAACATTCTTATCAAATTACACTGTCTGTTTTGGCATGTACAAGGAGAACATGTGTATAAACGATGGAGCAACATTCGTCTCAATAGATTGATGATTTGATTCAAACGCGAGTTCCTGTCACCTAAATAGTCATTATGGAGAAAGCTAAGGTTCTGTTTGATCAAATTGATGAGGGATCTTTTTGGTCTTTATTATAATTTTACCTCTACTCATGTAGCTCGAACCTATCCCGGCGTAAAAGGAGGACTGCCTTCATTATATAATTCTCTTTTAGATATTATGTTTAGATTGTAATAACCTCTTGACAATAACGTAACTCTAGAAATACTAGTATTAAGTGATATTATCTAATAAATCTTAGTAAAAATAACCAAATATTTGTTTTTATTACTTTATTTCTGATTAATCGTTACAGTAATTGAGGCAAACTTACATGTTGCCTTCTCTTTAAATTTATCAGTCACTATGATTAGTCGGGCGTTTTTTGAAGCCTTACTACTTCACTTATCCACCCGATACTAATATAAAATTTTCTTGACTTAATTAAAGATCTTCGTTTTTTCCCAGACAAATTCTAGTCTTTGTTGCCAGTAGTATTTTAAGGTTACCAGAGATTATATATTTTTAATTTATTTAATTGATTAATTAATACACGTTATTTTATTACTGTGTTGAAGTACAAATAGAAGCGCTGTCAAGAGACACCAACACCAAACGAATACACACAATACACCACAATGCTAATGATCTAAGCTTGTATTACGGAATTTTGAATGCCTCAAATTAAATACTATGGCTGCTTCTGCTTTACAGTCATGTTACATATAATTTAATGGAGAATTTTTCGTTTATAAATCAAGTCTTATACACCGACTGATAAATGCACAAAACACAAGACACAAAATAATGAAATAAAAAAACACTGAGCAAATTATATTAAAACTGTATACAAAAAATAAGCGTGTCTGCACAAAAAAAAAAGAATAAACAAAACGTGTATAACACTCATAAACGAAAATTTCCAAGTTTTTATACCAGAAATCAGAAATTAATTTAATCTTTTATAAAATAATCAGCGTTATAAAAATAAACTCTCAAACTGTACAATACAATACACTATTGTACAGTAAGAACCCGAATAGTTCGAGTAGTTCATTCCAAAAATATCATGCATTGTTAAAAACCGCACTATTTTTTAGACAATAAATAGGTTGTTGCGACGGCGTAAATAACATCCAACGCCGTCGCAACAACCTATTGAAAATTTTACTTTGTCAAATTTATAGTAATTACATGAAAATGTTCTTTTTAATGGAAAATTATTATTTGGATTACCTATATTCGTATTGTCTGAAGTCATAATGTAGGAATTATTACTGTATTTTTTTAAGAAAAATGTCCCCTCATACATATATATTTTTGGTTTCACCGAAATTTATAAAGGCGAATTTTGTATTAAGTTAAAAAATTAATGCGAAGTGTGAATTTTCACACATTTAGGCCCGGTCTTTCCACCTTCAGTTAAAGTTCCAGGTAACTATCTGACAGATAAGGTTATTTGTAACTTCATGTGCTGAATAAATGTCAATACCAGTCAGTGAATTCAATACGTCAGTCTCATTATCCGTTAGATAACTATCCGATAGATACATTTGTATAGAAAGAAGGGATGACATTTACTCAGCAGATGAAGTTATAAATAACCTTATCTGTCAGATAGTTACCTGGAACTTTATCTGAAGGTGGAAAAACCGGGCCTTAAGGTTTTGTATGTATCTAGGAAGTGATTAGAAATTGTGGGTACTTAAAAATCATAAAATTCGATAGTGTTTCCATCTATCAACATACCAGTTGTCCAGTTAAATAATGTCAACACGGTATAGTAAAAAAAAAACGATAACTTTCAAAAAAATAACCAGAGCAAAAATATCTGAAGTATCCAGGTTCACGTTAATATGCATTAATATACTAACATTTTTTCAGAATTCTAGATTCGTCCTTCCTGGATTAGAGATAAAAATCGTAATAAAAAAAAAAAAAACTAAGTTTTAGATGTTTATTTTTCAAGTATAAAAAATTCCTCCTGAACTACTTCGGTTCCCATCAATGTACATAGTTTTTTTTTTTTTTTTTTTTTTTCTCAGATCTTTCCCAACCCCTCTGGGATATTAAGTGTGGGACAAAAGTTTTTGACTTATTTTTGGTGAAAATTGTGTAAAAAATACTAGAATTTTTCAAAAATAAAATTTTGTTTGTTTATAAGTGGTTTTACCGTATGTCCTTTTTCGACTTGCAACATAGAGCTTTCCCATGTTAAATTTTCCATTGCATATTCTATCTCTACTATGAGTTTTAGACAAAAACTTTATTAATAAAAATTGTTCAGTATTTGCGCCAACACATTACGCCTAATTGTGAATAAAAAAAAAACTCGATTTGTTTGAAAAAAGGCACACAACTTGTTTGTGTTTATATCTGAAAATAACAGTTGCCGAGCACAAATGAAAATCAAACGTCAAACAAAGTTTATTTTCAAGTTGAACATAAATTTACAAAATAAAATATTACAGTCTGTTCCAAACGGTTAGGCGGAACTAAATGGGAATTTCGTTCTTTTAGGTTGTCACGAGAAGGGACCTTGCTTGGGTTATTTAATTTTTCAAGTTGGAATGTCAAAATTTAATATTCCAACAGTCAAACCATGGAAACGAATGACATATGTCAAAATTAAATTATTATTTTTTATATATTTTAATGACAAAAAAATTAATAAATGGGAAATGTGTATTAAGTATGACACAAAAAATCAAAATATAAAGAAAATGACAATTTAAATTGATATTAACCTTAACCAAAAAATGTTTATTGTAAGTATGATTTACAAAGCTTAAACAAAACGGTCGAAGAGCACGATTTAAACGATGAAAGTAACTAGATTGCAAAATCTAGTTCCGCCTAACCGTTTGGAACAGACTGTAATACATCTAAATTAAATTTTCAAATATATTTCCATTATTAGCTAAACAAAAACTTAATCTATTAAAAAAAAATAAAAAAAAAAAAAATAATTATTATTAAAAATTTCTGTATACATATACATTTTAAATTTGATTTTCATTTGTGCATGGCAACTGTTATTTTCAAATATAATTAAAAAAATATTGTGTGCTTTTTTTCAAACAAATTGGGATTTTTTTGATTCAAAATTAGACACAATGTGTTGGGACTAAAATACTGAACAATTTTTATTAATAAAGTTTTTGTCTAAAACTCATCGTAGAGTTAGAATATGCAATGGAAAATTTAACATGGAAAAGCTCCATGTTGCAAGTCGAAATAGGACATACGGTATATATATATATTTTTCGTTTAATACAAATTTGTCTATATTCGGGCGATGTTTTTTTTTTAGTCTCAGAAGTTGCGAATAAAGGGAAATTACGGTATCATGTCTAAAATTATTCATATTTTATTACCCCGAGCCGTCACTTAAAAAATGTTGAAAACCACTACAATATAAAATATATAATAGGTTCTCAATGTTTAGATTGCGTATAGAGTAGAAAATCACTACATGAAGCTACAATACCAGCTTAAGATCGCTAAGCGTGTGCTTCAAAAATAAAAACCATCGTACCAACATGATACTACCAAACCCTCCTGAAGGGTAATGGATCTAAGAGAGAACGCAGAGAAAGTATATTCAAAGATCTTGATACGTAGATTAACGAACGAAAAGTAATTTTCAAAAATCTTCTAATTCTATTGCGATTTTCGTAAAGGGTTGGTTTGAGAATCTGAATGAAATACGAGTATTGCACATTGAACAAGTTATTTTATCCAAAAATATGGAATTTATTGTATCGCTGAAAAAAAAAAATCATTACACTTATGTTTTAAATTTATTGTGCAATATCTTTCGAAGCGAAAATTAGGACACAAAAGAAATTGTTTTAAAAACACTTTATTTTGATGAGTTTTGTGCCTAGAGGGGTCGGTCTAAAAATTTGAAAAAAGTCAAAGTAATAGACCATATTAGTGTGTCGTCACATACATGTGCTGCCATCTGAGAGCTGAGTCCTTTTGAAGTTTAAAATACATGGGATATTACTTTTGTTACCTTAATTTTATAAATATTTTCAATTTTGGAGCATAAAATATGTATTTTTGATAAATATATACTAATATACACAGTTCAGACACTTTATATTATAGAATAATGATTTTATAAATATATAAATAAGGATTCGGAGATATATTTATAGGTTACGTTATTAAATAATATGAAAATCGGAATATCTTTAGTATTTATTTAATTAACACTAAGTAATCATTAATATTTTATTTTAGAATGCATATTGGTGTATTGTTTTGCTCCAAATTGTAACAATTACATCTACATTATTAATTGGCAAATTTTTTCGTTTTTTGACAGATGAAAATAAAAAACATTAATGGAAAATTAAAAACAACATATTATTCCTTTAAACCAGGGCTTCTTAAACTTTTTCATATAGCGACCCCCTTCAAGCCTAGGAAATTTTAAACGACCTACCATGTAATGAAATTAATATTGACCGTAGATGTAGGTGTAATATCGCGACGTTGTAGAATCTACCTTGTAGATTCTAAAAATTTATTTATTATTACCCAAAAGTAGCAGATCTTTGCGACCCCCATTCAGTAGCCTCGCGACCCCCCGGGGGGTCGGGACCCACAGTTTAAGAAGCCATGCTTTAAACCATTTAGATATGGCATACACACTAATTGCTATGTTACTTGCCATAATAACGATTATTAACGTAAATTTTTCAAAATTAACCTGCAAAATAATATTGTTCTGCAAAAATTATGACATATTAAATTATAATGTATAAAATAAGAATTTTAATAAATAAATATTGACTTGTAGTTTTGATGTGAAACACTCTCTTACTTTGAAAACTTAATTTATATTTCCAAAATACAATTTAACAAAAAAACAACATGCTAAATTCAAATAAAAGGAATCCAACCGCGAGACGGCAGCACTGAATCCCATTTTGTGACGTAGTTACTAATATGGTCTATTGACGTAGTAATTAATCATGTTCCACACATTCAGTATGTTAGATTCACTTATTAGATACCTACGAAACCTCGAAATATGTTAAAACTCACAGTTTAGATCAATATTGTCTAAAGTTGAAACTCTGATAAGCAGTAGTTTTCCAGTGTTTTCAATTTAAACATCTTAATAGATTTAAATAGTTAATAAAACAATTTTCTTAAAAAAATCAGAGAACTTTTATCCGTTCTAATAGAAATACGCCTATCTTATAAAATGTAAGAAAAGAAAATAACGAAATTTCTAAGAAACGTTTAAAATGATAATTTTTAATTGTTTAAAGATTAAATTAATTTCGAAGTCCAGGATTAAATTGTAATAGTGTAAAAAGTACCGCAAAGAAACATGTAGTCCATCCACGTAAAGTCATTGGCAAGACATTATCAACCGTATCGACATCCTTTGAGAATCGGTTCAATATACGGCCAACTGGCGTTACATCAAAGAACGTTGTACTTGGTGCCCGCAGTACATTTACCAGCAGCTCCTCATGAAGCTGATGTGCACCGTTCAGAGAACCAATGTACAATGTCAACGATGAAAAGAACACCGATATTGCTGGAATTCACGCCCAAAATCACCAACAGTTTCGTAAGCAGACAACTTTTATTATTTGTAGAAACAAATTCGTAAAAACAAAACATTTAATTACAATTTTAGTTAAATCAATTCAATTAAAATGACACTGATATGACAAAACTTTCAATTCAGCATTGCTAAATTGCTTTTATAAACGATAAGCACTATTTCGTAATACCAGTAATGCCACTAGTGTAAAATTAAAAATATTACAAGAATATATTAAAAAATCGATAAAAACAAGTTTTGATCCAAAAATTTCAATCTATAAATTGGCAAAAGATATTCTCCAAAGTACATATTTAACTTATCATTTTGAATCTTGCTTTCACCTAGAACTTTTTCTTAGGTAGACTCGGGGGCGTATGGCAGGGCGGACTGGCGACCAAAATAAGCAATAGACATTTTTTCGTAACAGCTACTAATTCTAATAATAGTTGAAATTTAATAATACAAAAAAAAAAAACAACTAGGTGGGAACCCTAGACGTAGCCGGGTACCGTACTACACAAATAAGGTTTCATGTAATCTTATAGTTGTCCCCTCGGTCAGCACTGCAGCGACAGGCTTACGGGCGCCGTCCTAAATAACGTAATTATATGAATTTGGCGGACGTAGTGTGTATAATTAACAAAGATCGAAATGTACGTGGATAATTCAATTGGCGGGTTGATCACACGCGGCGGCGCAAGTAGTTAAACCACCAACATATAAGAAAATGTTTTGTTACATTTTGTAAGATTTGTGTACTTCAAATTATAAACAAGGCGCAAAATCTGTTTAATAAAATAAACAAGATACAAAATAGTTGCCTACATGTACGAAACTGATAAATTATAATATTTGTGCCATCAAAACTTGTGTTTGCAATTTTCAATTTATTTTTCTGAATTACACTGTTATATGTGTTTTAATTGTATGAATTAAAACTGCCGTTTAAACAGATTATTATTGACAACACAAACCCTAATTATGAGTCCTTAAGCCTGGTTTATAATAAACGCATAGCATACGCGCATGGCATATCGGCATAGTACAGTTGCATAAGGCATAACTACAGTGTTTATAATGAAATTTAATTACAACATGTGCGATGTCAACCACATGTCGTTGGTTTCCAAATGCAGACTTTTTGAATTTTTTTCTTTTCCAGAAAAACAAGAATAATATTTATATTATCTTTAATAATATTAAACAAAAGAATAAATCAGGGCTTCGAACCGGAACTGAACCGAAAACCGAAAAAAACCGTTATTTTCATCGGAACGAAAACCAGAACTGAACCGAAAAAAAAAATATCGGTTTATTTCGGTTCAGATAATGTTTATGTGAGTGAATACATTTTATTTAAGATTATTTTTTAAACTGATGAGCAGAAAAAAAATCGTGATTTTTTTAACTGATAAGTAAAAAAATGCGCTTCTATTATTTCGGAAGGGAGGGGGGTGAACGCCAAGAATCCCCCCTGGCAGCGGCCTTGGTATGATTATTACAAAATAAGGAATAAAATGTTCAACTAAATTATAGTAGAAAATAAATTTCTATTACAAATACAAGCATTTACAAATTTATCACTCGGAACTGAACCGAAAACCGAAAACAGAAAAAAACCGTTATTTTTGCCGGAACGAAAACCGGAACCGAACCGATATATATTTTTTTTAATTGAACCGGAACGAAAACCGAAACGAAAAAAATAACGGTTCGAAGCCCTGGAATAAATATAACCTAAAAAGTCATTATTCAACTGACAGCTCAGAAGGACGGCGCATGCTCGAATAAACAGAAAAAAACAGAAATATCAACTTGATGAACTTCTGTGCTATGCAGTTAAGTTTCTAGTCTACAAGTTCGTATTACAAACTAAATAACGGTAGTGATTCATATTAATTTTGTTATGCAGTCATGTAATGCGCATATGCTACGCGTCTATTAAAAACTAGGCTTAAGGTTTAAAAAGATATTAATATATCAATGAATAACATTAGAAAAATATGTTCCATCTAGTCAATTTTTGTTACATTTTGTTGTAATACTTTTAAAAATGTTGTCTGCTTACGAATTTAAAATTCCACAAATACAAATTTTAGACAAAAAATCAAACTACAAATCAATAAAAACAGATCAATAGAAGGATTTAACAAAAATAAATCTCAAAAATATTGTAAAATAAACATCCAACGATTGATCTTAAAAGAAAAAACAAATATAAAAAAAAAACGTGTTTAGTGTTATTATGTACAGTTAATACTACTACAAGCAACAAAGTCAAGCAAAAGCAGCAGAAAAGCCATAAATATACAAACTTAAATAAATAATATTAGTGATATGTAGAATATGATGTAACACCGCGAAATGAACTGTTGATTTCAGCACAAAAGCAATGAAAATTAAAATTTACTATTCATATTTGTTTGATATATGTTTTTTAATTTATATAAATAAATGCTGTAAATTATTCAAAATATAAATATTTTAAAAGTTGCAGATAGTTAAACGTGTGTGAAACTTGATCACTATGTTAAGTGGATATAATCTAAATATTGCTTTTACCCGTCCTAGAGCCGTTCAATCACCCTGCTGTATTGTACGTTGTTTAAAACATTTTGGTCCACTGTCTTACTTTGTTTTATTTTAACCATTCCATCGCTGGAATGCCAAGCACTTTTGTTATATTTCTCGCTTGTAACCAAACACTCGGTAATCGGTGGATCTTTCGCTAACTTTATTCATGCTTATTAAAATAGTGTGATTATGTGCATTTAGTGGATATAGTTCATATATTATCTTAATAGAAATCATTTTGATTGTAAAAATACTGCGAATTCACTATCCGACGGATTATTTATGTGCGCCTGCTTTGTGAATGCAAGCGTAAATTGTAAAAGACAAGTTCGGGACTGGTCGCGCTTTGTACCCGGATCCAGTGGCTATCCAAGCAGTATAGTGTGGCTGCGTTAATGTAACTTCAGAACTTAATATAAACACACAAGCGCAAAAACATTTTAAATGAAGATATTTTAGATTAATGACAAGATTAGTCAAAAACATCAAATAAACCATTTGTAGACGCCCCTAGTGAATGATATCCTGACTAATTGTGTTTCTACTATTTACAACTACTTACTATTTCATAACAAGGTTTAGTACTGAACAGAATTTTCATGACCAAATATATACTAGAAAAGCGACTTTAAGAAAAATAATAGGCATACATCACAGAGGCGCATTTGTTTCCCTAATTTGGTTGTATTAACTATCTGCCGTTTACATATTTTATTAATCTTAGAAAACGTTTGTAAAATATTAAACAAAAGTATAAATTATAAACATGAACAGTAAATTAGTTTAACAACACTGATGTTAATAAAACTTTAAAATCTTTACTTGAAAGAAACAATTAAGTGCCGAAGTGAGATTCCTAGGTAAAACGTTGTCGATGGTATTGATATCTGATGAGAAACGGTTAAGTATTCTCCCTATAGGTGTTACATCAAATACTAAGACTGGATAGTGAAAAACTCGTGTTAGTAAGTTGTTGTGCAAATGGACAGCTGCTACTATAAAACCAAGTGCCGCAAAGGTGTACTCGGCGACAGATACTACAGCTGCAAAAAAAGTTAGTAGTAAGCCAAGAGTAAGTAGAGTCCTACAAGTTAAAATAAATAGACCACTAAAAGATTATTGTGCCAGGGATGATTGATAGATTTTTTCATCGGTATGTTTTTAAATAAAACACAGTCATCAAAATGGTCTAGGGATATTTGATGATGTTGGGAAAGGAATGTTTGCTTTATTTTATATAGATTTTATTAAGGTTGTGTAGGCAAAGCCGCCGCGAGTGTGTCGACCGCCTGTCTGCGCGCATTCGTGGGACCTCCTTTTTCTCCAATTCAATTTTGTCTAAGTCAATCCGAAATCCCGTAAGTGTTGATGAAATTTTGCACACCTGCACGATTTGTGTTCGATTCTAGTGGGAAGCGGTCTTGTGAATGTTTGCACACGGGCGGTAGACGACGCGAGGGTGCCCTGTACATGCTAGTGGTGTGGGGTTTTTATAAGGTAACAAATGAACATTATTTTCTTGATTTCCTTGGGTACTTCACTGAATATTCCTAGACCATTTTGATGAGCGTATATTATTATACCACCAGTAATAAATAATAGGTTCTCAACCAAAATGATATATAGGGCAGAAAAAAAAAAACATCTATTTATTGACTTCAGACACTATATAAAAGCCACATAGTCGGTCTGACGTTTCGTTTTATCCCTGTCTGAATAGATACTAAGTATTAATTATTCGATTCCGACAACACTCTTGAGATACTTTTGAACAATATTCAAATTTAGTGGAGTCAGTGGGGGTTGAACCGCGATCCTCTGCACTACAGGTAACCGCTTTACCACGGAATAACGTCATTTGCCCTAATCACTGTTCAAAGATTGGCTTTTAGCTCTTAAATGGAAAGAGTGGCAAAAATATTAAAGAACGATTGACAAACTGAAAGATTCATTTGAAGAGTACAGTGGAATATAGCGGTATGTCAGTAAATTATCTAAATTTGCTTTCGGTGCCATATGTTCAAGGATAATTGAGGACGGTTTTTTCTAAGCTCAATAAAAGCAAATTTCGCGAAATTGAGTTAACTTTGATCTTCTCTATCGATTGGTGTATTCCATTTTTACAAGTGAAAAAAATAATCAAGTTATCATGATTTTAAATCTGATAGGTTTTTCAAAACTCAACAAAAGCCAGTAAATTCTTGCAAAACTCAGCCAACTAATTAAATTCTATGCAGTTTACCTATTACATTCCAATTAGAGGTCATAACTACATGTTTGCTGATCGTATTTTTGGGCGAATTGAAAAGTACAGTACAGCAGTGCAATTAGAAGGAATTGTAACTATACAAGAATATGTAAATATTTTCAAAAATATTGAAAAATTTTAAGGTTGGGAGAAGATTGGGATGTATTTGGCTTCAAAAAAAAAAACCAAATTCATTTTAAAAACAAAATGCCTTTTAAAATAACAGAAGCACCTATTATTAAATATTCGAGAAATAATTATGTTAATTTAAGGTTGAAGCTGTAGAGCGATCAGCTGGTGGTAGTTTGGATGTTAAATGATAAATAATGTTTTGTTTCGACTAGTTTCGTGGGTTTTAGACCGCACATCATCAGGAATTTATTTTCTAAAATAATCAAGAAATACATGTACAAAATGTTACAGAGAGAATGAATATAGTTATAATACCTATTAAATACTGACGGTAATTAATATACGTACGGTAATTACCGTTTTATATTTTCCGGTAATACCGTTTACCGTACGTATATTAATAAGGTCATTTAGATCTGTTATTTATTTGAAAACTAATTGATCGAGAACAACACGTTTTTTCACGACGTCATACTGTGCTATTGTCGTTTATTATCATGCATAGGTCAGTATTTAATAGGTATTATAACTATATTCATCCTCTCTGTAACATTTTGTACATGTATTTCTTGATTATTTTAGAAAATAAATTCCTGATGATGTGCGGTCTAAAACCCACGAAACTAGTCGAAACAAAACATTATTTATCATTTAACATCCAAACTACCACCAGCTGATCGCTCTACAGCTTCAACCTTAATTTAAATTCTGGTGGTGAAAATGAACCTGTCAAACCAATTATGTTAATATATGTATCTGTATCTCCAAATTTCTGTAGGGATTTGATAACATGCGATGTTTTAATAAATCTATTGAGGAAATACGTACTGTGGAAAAAGTATGTAAAACTAATACGGTTTCTAAAAAAAACTGCAGTTTTACATAATTCGTAGTGAAGCAGAACCATTTTATGAAGATGTTTTAAATTCAGATAAGAAAAGTAATTTTAATTCACCGGATAAAAATGAAATCTATTATGATGAATAATTAATTTTTAATAATTAAATTTACCAATATGTGTGGAGTATATTAGCATATACAATATTTTAGAGTAAGGTTTGCTTTTGTTTAGTTTTGGTTGAAAATAGCGTGCTTTTGTTGATGTTTGAAAAAACTGCAGTATTTTACGATTAAGAGCCCTGAACGCAGAGCTCTTAAATTACTAGACTATAGACTATGGCTAGTGCACTGTTGACTGTCACTAACAAGTTTGTCATATGGTAAGGCAAACAACCGTTCAGACCTCTAAATTTAATGCGATATACGTTGTCGATTGTGGATAGTTTTCCAAACATTGTAGTTAGTGAGTTATTTAATGAGACAGACATATAAACACATTGGCTATCTTAGTCTACATCGTAGAGAACGTTTACATAGTATGCCTTTACATAACATAACAAAATGCCATCGCGCCGGTTACAACAAATCTCGACCAATTTAGATAATAAGGTTAGGTTTAGTTAGTAAAAATCTAGGACAGCAGAATTAGGAAATATAATAGATAATAAACATTTTACGAATCCACCGTAGTTGGTTTAAAGACACATAGATGTCAATTCGTAACGCACTAATTTCCTTAGCTGTAAACGCTGCCTTGAACGTTAAAACTATCTACTAAACTTATCCACAATGCACAGAGAACAGTCTACTAATTTAAAGAGCTCTGAACGCAGCTTTATTTTCGCATAACATTCCCAATAACTTCAATGAAACCTCAAATTATCTTAAGGCGTATCAAGCTGAGCACTTCAACCGTGACATACCGCATTCTTCCCCTATATCCTTGAAAAATTATAAATTTCATTTTGAACAGTTTCTGACAATTCTGACAATGAAAATGGAAAGCCATCTTCAACTACAGCTTTCTATAAAACAATTAAGCAATTTTCATTCTCTATGAACATTTAGTGTCTGATACTATTACTTCTTAAATTGTTGATAAAAATGTATATATTTGATATCAAAGGAAATAATATTAATTCGCATATAATTAGGAAAAAAATAGAAAATTAGTCCGATATACATATTATCTAAAGAGAGAGAGAGAGAGACACTAACTTAGAGGAACAAAATAATAATTAAATATAAAATCTAGTGCAATATATCTAAACAACATTAAATTCGAAATCTAATCTAAAAGAACGCCAGCAAGTAATGATGAGAATCTACGTAAATATCTCGTCTTCCTAACTCCTAATGATATTTTGTGATAAAACACACAAAATAGCTACAATATTTTGACAGTAACATGAAATATATTTACTCTTGCTATTTACCAAATAAATGTATTAGGAGAATGAAAGATCGAGTTTAGGTGTGGTCAATTTATTTTAACTGCCAAAGCTACCTAGAATTAGTTACAAGTGGAGGGGAATTTTATTTACAATAAGCAAGGGATTAGTATATTAATATTATTAATTTGCTGCAATTTCAACTAACAATATATTTAAAAAATGTGTGTATATTGATTATAATGAAATAAAATGTTTTGTGATTACGTTTTTATTACTTAAAACATTTTATTTCACAAAATTACTTATCAAATGCACTTAATAAATAACTGAGTTTTTAACTGAAAGAATAAATGATATTAAGAATAAACTAAAGGTAAAAGTTGAGCGAAATAATAAATAAAATGCGCAGAACTGCAGTCAGACCATGCAGCATTCTAAGAACTAGAAAAATGACTTACCTTGTCCAATACCAAGAGCACCATATACACCAAGATACATATCACGTTTTCCTGCGTCCTGCGTGCCGTTTACATAAATTGTGGCATCGTTAGACCACTCGGACAACCAAATATTCGAACCAATACTGAAGCCTTGGAAAACCATATTTAATACTATTGTAGCTATTGATAGCATGTAACCAATGGATTTTAAGTAGTGAGAATATACCTCCCATTTAACCTAAAACAATAATAATGTTAACATTTCAAGTCAACCGAAATAATGGTTGATACTATTAAATCCTAACCAGAGTCGTGTCGTGTCCATAAGGATTAGGCTGCGGTTACCGTGGAAGCGTGTTCGCCCGAAGTACACTTCGGGCATATTCGCGCGTATTCGAGCGAGTAGATAGGTAGTGTATAGTTCTAGCAGTTACGCGCGATTGTACACAAACGAAGTGGGTGTGATATATTATTTACAAACATGGATAGCGACGAAGAATTTTATTTAATCGTAAATTCATTACCAAAATCGTTTATAATCGAACCAAAAAAAGAAAGCGGCAATATTGGGTTAACAGCACATTCGTTGAAAGTCATTTTAGTGAATATTTTCAACTTTTTGAAGCGCTTAAGAAACAACCATTAAATTTTTTTGAATATTATCGAATGAGTCACGACACATACTCATATTTATATTAAATTCTATAGAGCAGGGGTGGGCAAATCTTTTGGTTGTCTGGCCACATTGCAAATGAAAATTTGAGCGCGGGCCACATTGCGGAAGAAACTTTGAAGCAGGCCAAAAAAAAAAATTTTTTCTAATTTTAAATATATATATATATATATATATATATATATATATATATATATATATATATATATATATATATATATATATATATATATATTGTTACGAAGGATATTTTATAAATTTTAAAGGCAATATTTTTAAACCAAAACGTGTATTTATTATGCAATTTAAAGAAAAACCTTGAAAAGAAAATTGGATAGAATGATAATTTGAAAGAATATTGGACAGACAGTAATATTTTTGCACGACACGATAATTTATAAAATGCTTCGCGGGCCGGATAGAATTTAAGGGCGGGCCGCCCTTTACCCGGGCCTGCTATAGAGGATCAAATAAAAAGACATAACTTTAAGGTAAGTAAGAATTAAGGTTACAGTAAATTTTACATTTTTGATCCCATAACGATATTCGATCAAAAACTAAAAATATTAATTTCGCAATATTCATTTTGTATACACAGACTGTAACACAGAGCAAGTATAACAAGTGGACTGTACGGAGATTAGAACTGTACGTAGAAAGCATACTCGCGCGAAGAAAACAAACAAATTTGAACTTGAAGCGGCGATCAGCTATTCGCGCGATTTATAATACACACATGTGTACTTCTACACGCTTGAATCAGTTGGCCGAATGCGGTCGAGTACGAGCGTAGTTTCGCGCGATTGATAAGCTTCTACAGTAACCACACATGTATACTTCTACACGCTTGAATCAGTCGGCCGAATGCGGTCGAGTACGCGCGACTTACAGTTCGGGCGAACATGCTTCCACTGTAACCGCAGCAATGGGCGTGCTGCGCTAAAGGTTTAAATGCGCTATGAAGTTTCAAAACCTCACGCATTTTTATATAAACTATTGAATGTTCTTAATATAAAAATAGATTAAAAGGTTCGTAGATATTAAATTATGGTATGACCGTAGGCCACAAACTATAAAAACTGCATTAATTCTTGCATGAACGTGTTATATCCAGAGTTAGGATATATAGTGCGTTCGAAGGTGAGTTTGCAGTATTGCTCTTATGGCAAATGGGAGCGGTGTTGCCAAATGTTGTAAAAGTGTCAAATGTGTCAATTATAATAATATGAAAAACTCGTATGATGTACAAAAATCAACTCTTATAAAACTCAAAATAACACTCAACAAAAACAAATGGCCATTTGTAGAATACTGCGTCTTCACAGATCAGCGCGTTTTAGAGCTGGCAACGTCGACAAGCAAGAAAAGGATAGTTTCATTGTGTAAACCCATTAGAGAATATGAAAAAGAACTACTACATATGCCCTGTACTGCAAACTCACCTTCGAACGCACTATAGTAAGGCGTACGGGAACACCATTTGAACAAAGCGGTTAATAAATACCAATGATACTATTCTTTCCTTTCAATGTTAAAATCAATTGTCCGTATGTTTACATGAATGAGAGCCTTGCTAATCCATTAAATTTCATATTAAAATTATCAGAACCGAATTTTTATCAGTTTTATCAGCATAAATTTTATTTAAATTTCACGCATGGGGACTTGGTGAGTACATGTTCACTTATAAATTTAATTACAAAAATTTGTGTTCCAAAACACAGGGCCGGTGGAAGCGGGTATGCAAAAGGGGCGCCGCTGAGAAAGGGGGGCGCTGACGTGAGACTCAAAAGCGCGCCAAATGCATGTAAAAGTAATTTAGTGAAATGTAATTATAGAAGTGAGGACATTTTTTTTTAGGTCTTCACTTGAAACTTTGAAGTTCTTACCCAGGGCTCGAAAAAAGCTAGTTACGCCCTGCCTAGGGGCGCTCAATTAAATCTTACTTACGGGCGCCAAAGACCCTCGCGCTGGCCCTGCCAAAAGATATGAAGTATCTTGTGGTAATGCTAGTCGATAATACCCAAGCCAGGTATGAATAAAAAGGGAAAAATAAAATAATAATTAAATGTGAATTATTTTCATACATTTTATTCGAGTTGCAGGTTACAATGCACACTTTTTCCAAATATTCAGTAATAAAGCTGCTTCGTCTAAGAGTAAAGTGGGTTTTACACGATCCAATTTATTGATCAATTAATTGAAAAAGTTGACCTTGAATTTATTGAAGTGTGTAAAGTGTTCAAATTTCAACAATAAATTGATGAAAAAATTGATCAATTTATTTTGAAAGTAGAACAAGTTCTATTTTTCATCAATTTTTTAGGAAATTATAAGTATATTTTTATCTGTTTAGTTATTGTCAACTGTTTAGTTGTAGCATAACCTAGAAATATATAGTTTGTGCTTCGTTTTCAAATGTGACAGAACCTCAAACGTTCTAATTTACCATCATCTACCATCATCGTTTCCCAAAGTGTGGGTCGCGACCCGACACCGGGTCGCAGAAAAATTTTGCCGGGTCGCGAAAAAAATTGTAAAAACACAACAAATTTTTTGTACATATTATTTTTTTTTTACGTCAATTAATCACTAGAATAGTGTGTATTTGTGCTCTTTATTACTATACTATACTATATTGTTTATTACTATACTATACTCTTTATTAGTATTTATTACTCTTTATTACTATAAAGCTACTGCTTTAAAATAAAATTTGTTTTGTAAATAAATGTTTTTTTTATAAGGTGGGTCGCGAAAAATTTTAAAACCTCGTACCGGGTCGCGATCAAAAAAGTTTGGGAACCGCTGATCTAGGTTATTTCTTTTCTTTTTGTTCACAGCTCGTAATTTTACGAAGATTTTTGATAAATATTTTTATTTTGATAAATATGTCAAAATGTTTTACAGTTGGTAATGTAAAAGTTTTCAAAAAAAATGATAAATAAATTGATGTGTGTAAAGTGATCCCTTTTATTTTCAAGGTTACCATTTAAATTTTTCAATTAATTGACAAAAAACTTGATCAATTTATTGATCAATAAATATTACAAAAATAATTTCGAATAATTAATAGAATCTGGCCTGTTTTCACAATAAATTTGGAACAAAATATGAAAATTTGTATTTCAATTTCAAATTTGTATGTGTTTATTTGAAAGCCGAAATCCCCACAAAATTGTTTTATATGTGATTTTTAAAACTATACAAACTATCAACTAGAGATAAATTGTTTTTTTCAAGTAAGGTTATTGTTAGGTGTATAAAAAAATAATTAATTATAAAATTTCCTATATAAAAATTACTTTTACACGTTTTATTAGTTTTTAAAAGCAAATTTTATATCGATAATTTGGTACGCTCCGGCTGCCCTGACAGCCCATGGGTCTTTTAAGTCCTTCACCCTGAGGATTGGGGAGGACCAGGACGACGACTGTACCTACTGCGGCGCAGTCGGCACAGCCGGACATACATTATTCATATGCAGGTGATGGACTGCAGAAAGATTACGAGCATACACGATAACATGGTCCAGGTTATGCGGCACTCCAGGGAAAACTGGGAAACGGTGCGAAAGATGCTGTCAGCCATCATGCAGAGGAAGGAGACAGACGAGCGAGTAAGAAAGAATAAGGGAATGTGAGGATAGGTTGAGCTAGCCTGTTCCCTCCAAGATGAAAATCACCAGATAGTTCCTTGGTGGGAAAAAAGAGGCAAGTAGGGTTTTTAGTCGGTAGGACAAATGAAGGAGATTCCGGCAATACCAGCAGATTGGTGTCTATAAAAGATTTTCCCTGAATAAAAAAAAAAGTACGCTCCAGCTAATCAATTAAATAGAATTATATTCTTAGTTTGTCAAGACTCTGGTTATAACGGAATGGGATTCTGAGTAGCCTCAGGTATATTCCTGTAATTTAATAAACCTATATTTCTATTTATATAGGACTGTACTCGAAAAAATAATTCAGTTTTTTTTTTTTTTTTTGTCCAATCTTATTTAATATATACGTAGACAATATCCCACGTGAATGGATAGCATAACTTAAATAAGAAATTTCTTATAAAAACGAATAAAAAAAATAAACAAGTTATTGCTATATTTCCAAAACTATGACATTCTTGTAAGAAAAAGGATATTTTATAATGACAGCTCGCCCGAACCTAAATTATTTAATGTAAGTATGATTTACAATAGCAACAAAATTGCCAGAATCACCATTCATCTTTAAAAGTTATTAGGTTTAAAATCTAGTTCTGCTTAAATAAAATGGATAAACTATACTTTGAATTGTATTTTAAGTACTTTTTAAACATGAAAATAATACTTACACTGCCTGTTTCTGCTTTTTCAGCTTCAATTAATTTCTCTCCTTTAACTGGAACACGTTCTTCTTTCTCAGGTGTACGTCTGCGTAAACTACCAGATCTGTCAGCGCTTTCAGAGCTGAGCTGCCTGTGCAGTGCACCATTTGCCTGTTTTTCACCGACTGAACCAGAATCTGACAAACTTTCTGATACACGTGATCTGTGTCTTTCCAGTTTCCTATTTAGTTCTTCAGAACCAAGTGCTGATTTCAATTCATCCAGTTCTGTAATAATAATTATTATTATTTGTAACTGAATAATAACATTTATACTCTGTCCCAAAAAGGGGGAGAGTAATAAAAAAACGCTTCATTCACACTGCTCAACAAATGCAATAGGACTTGGGGGTGAGACGCGAAAGGTAAGGCATAAACTAGAGACGACACTACCACTTCGGCAGTGTAAAACTGATCTGGACACAACCAATCAAATACCTGCCTTTTTTGTTTCAAATCTACTCTCTGCCTATTTGGGACAGACTATACAATATGTTCAATGCTTTAAATCCCATGCCTTATAAATTTTCATATCTATAATACACCCATACTTTTCTCAAAAGACAAAATAAATTCAATAATTAAAAATTTATATAACTTTCTGAATTTAGTTAATTCTTATTTTGTTAAGGATTACCAGCAAGCAAAAAATATTTATGAGCACACCATCAATTGCAGAATGCTCGTTTTAACTTAAGTGCGACTTGCGCAGTAGACGAATCTACATAAGCTAGCTAGGAAACTCGGCCCACACTATGGTATAACTAAATTCATAGGTCAACGTTGTGCAGTGAGATCGCCCACTCTGAAAAACATTAGACAAACTTAAAACGCGCAAGCTGAACGAAATTAAAAATTCTCACACTCCACTTACACGATTATCAATAGGTAAAACACAGATTGAGAGAGTCCTACAAATTTTGGAGCAACGTTTAATGAACTATGGGACAGAAAATTAAAATTCGGATAGAAATTGCAAGATCCATGTTTACAAAAATAATTTAACTGTTTAAAAGTCACGATATTAGCATTAGCATTTAAACAAAAATAAAGTTAGCAAGAGGCTACGTGTTCTTCCCTGTTTTATATGGTTTAAAAAAATCTTAAGATTAACAAAAATAATTGCGATAATTATTGAAATGAGTATATGCTGACCACATGTGTATTCCCAAGAGATACGAAAAATTGACAACATGGTTTAGCAAAACTTCAACTGAACTGTTCCGAAGTGCGATTAATAAAGTTCAAATAGCCACGATGATCGCTAACATCCCTTAAGTATTAACAGTAAAGTACTAAAAGAAGATAATCTTCGTCATTTTTAACCACAGAAGTTTGCATACGTTTTTCCTTTTATAGGTGATCCACAATATCAGAGGATTTACGTCATCAATAAAAGTTACACAAACAATTATGTCACTTTTAATTACAATTTATATGCAAAAGTTTAATATTTGTAAATACAACACACCGCCACTTACTTGATATTATGACAATATCAAGTATGAATTTAAGTTTCACATACTGTGTTAAAAGTTTGATTATAAACACATAATCCAAAGTTTTAAGAATAAGGAATATCACAAGTCAATCTGACACATACTTATAATAGAATATAGCTGAATGCTGAATCTGCATGAACACATTTTAATGAGATGATAAATCTGACGCTCGATTGACACATGTGCGCATGCTTCAAAATGACTGAGCGGAATACACGTGTGTGCGTGTAACTGCTTACACAGTTAAGACAAAAAAAAAGTTACTTCTGTATTTTTTCAATAATATTTTGTTACTCTTGCGTCGTTTATTTTATTTTTTTAAATATGCAACTTCTTCACTTTTTTTCTTGGTACTAAATAGAGAAATTTGTTTATTATTTTTTTTATTAATTGGTTCAAATTTTCTCGTATCTAGTTGGCGTTTCAGTTTTTTTCTTTTCTTTATTAATTTTCATGAAGTTTTTAATTTTTTTTAAGTAGACAATCACTTCTTTTAAAGTTTCCGTATCATTATATTCCATCAATTTTACACAGTCATCTTGTATTTCTTTCAACATTGCATTTACTTTTACATATTTATCATTTGGTGTGTTGTTATTTTTCTTTAATGTTTGTGTCGTATTTTAATTATTGCGTATTTCTTCAACTGGTTCATGAAACTTCAAAGAATTTCCGTATTTTAAATGAACAAAATGAATATGTTTACATATTGTATGTTTAATGTAATAATCAGGACATTCACAACTGTATGAATGGACGCAGATGTTAAAAAAAAATACATATTAATTTACAGCATAAAGATTTAAGTTTAGTGACTTCATAGTTCTTTTCTCCAATTACTAGAAATTTATTTGATGCTGTTATTCTTATATCATATTCCAAATTTAATGCAAATCGGTGCCTTTTAATTATGTTTCCAATCTGAGATTAATTTTTTCCCTTAATATTTTTTATTATTCTGTCTGTAATTTTATCTCGAATTAAATTCACAATTGCAAAAATACCTTTATCTAAACGTTGCACATTTCTTGCTTCTAAATAAAAATACTTTATAGTTTTATGCATGTATTCAAGGTGAATATTAGTGTTAATTTTTAAACGTTTTCTATAAGTATAAGCCCAAAGATTGGGCTTCTCATAATAATTTGTGAAAATATATTCACCAAATTTTTTCATATCATTGTCCGAAAGTAAAAAATCTATTGCTCTTGGTAACATTTATATAAATTTTAATTCTTCAAGGGTTATTTGTAAAGTTTTTACAAATTCGTCGATTACCATTAAAGTTTATCTTATGAATACTTTTTAAATGGACATTTAAATTATATTGTTTTGAAAATATTTTATTGCAAATTAAGCACATAACAGTAATTTTCAATGTATTTAAAAATGCGTGCGCTGCATATAAATACATGTAAACACAACAGTGGTAAACAACCTTATTTTAAAATCCTTGTTTCCCGCTACACTGGGACGCATGCGTATACGTGTCAATCGAGCGTCAGATTTATCCTCTCATCACATTTTATGCCAATAATGGCAATAGCAGCAAAACAAATATCTTAATTTTTACATAATAAAATTATAATTATATAGAAAATTCAAAAATTCAAGCCTTCACTGGGAATCGAACCCACATCCAGAATTTAAACGCAAAAGTATATGCAAACAATGATAAAATTAAAATTGTTGTTTTTCATTACTATATATATATATATATGTTTATCATATATAATATTAACAAAAACATACAAAGTCGTGCATTAATTCAATGAAAATGTGTCATATTTAGAAATATTTCATTTTTAAGACTTCTTGCTATCTTTGTGACGTAATTCCTCTGATATCGTGGATCACCTATACCAGAGTTTCCCAAACTTTTTGAACCCCGGAGCACCTTACACGAGAAGAATTCTTTGCGGAGCACTATCGTTCAAAAGTTATCTGATACATACTATAACTGAGCAAAATATTAAAATGCTTTGTTAGTTAAAAGCTAAAAATATGAATAAAAAATCAGCTGTAGCCACTACAGGACCGACCGCTATTACAAAGTAATTAAACAAAGAAAAATTACAATAATCATGGAAACATTACATAGAGTCATGTGCGTAAAAAAAGCAGTGGTTTAACGCAAATGGTAAAATTGTATTTATTTAATTTAAAGTTATTTATGTAGTTGCATTACATTTATAGTATATATAATTAGTCTATAATATATTTAAGCTGGCAGAATTGATTTTAGTAAATAAATATGTAAGTTGCTCCTTAAACAAACCAAAAACAACGTTTTTCTAGTGTTCGTAAAAGTAGCAGTTTCCACAAGTTTTCTCATGTTTTACTAAACTAGCTAACCAAACAGTTTTATTCTTTAATAAAATT
Source organism: Liopterus haemorrhoidalis (assembly GCA_963971575.1). Lineage (NCBI taxonomy): Eukaryota > Metazoa > Arthropoda > Insecta > Coleoptera > Dytiscidae > Liopterus > Liopterus haemorrhoidalis. Next base: position 36,210,522 of record OZ020612.1, on the reverse strand, counting down.
TTGAATATATTGAAAAGTAAGTTGATTTTATATTTAAAACCACGCAAAATATTAAATATCTTTCTTATTTTTTAGTAAAAATGGGTAAGGCTAAACATTGCACACAGGAGAAACGTCAGTTGATTTTACAAATGTCACAGAACAAAATATTACAGAAATAATAAAGAATATTTAATATTAAAATATTCATTTTATCAAAACAATAAAGTTGTTCTTAAAATATAATATATCAGTAAAATTTTGGCTTTGTTATTACTTAAACCAAGTTTTTTTTTTTTGTATTTATACTAATCTTTTTCTGATACTGCTATTTTTACGCACATGAGTGTATATATATGATAAAATATATACTTAGAAAAAATATATTAAGTTCAAAAAATGTTTCAAATAAAAGTTGTTAGTTATTGCTTGTATAGCAACTTTTGTTAATGATTTTTTTTTTCGAAATATTTTTCTGTTGCGAAATATCCGCAATAATCTTAAAACCAATACGAAAAATACGAAAAATACCTTTCTAGATGACCGATTTTTACCAAAAGTTGATTAACCGATGCCAGTGATGTGAAACACTTAAAAATGAAGTTTCATAAAAATCCGTTTAGCCAAATTCGCTTTACACGTGTCCAAGAACAGACAACATGCTAAAAATAGTAAAAACATTATGTAGAAACCTCAATTCGTGGACATCCATCGAAATGTAAAAATGTCAAACATACTTGGAATCTATTGGACGTTCTGTGACGGAGACTGTTGCAGCTTTATTTAACGATCCGTACTTTCGCCAGCGATCCATCAAAAAATAATCGCAGCAAGAACAAATAAATAGCACTGCACTACTATGACTTACTGTCTGAATTATAAGAGATCTAAAGAACATAATTCATATTCCTATTGTATAAAACGTAACAACATTATCTATTATTTGGCAAATTTTAAAGAATTTGTACTGCATTTATATATGTCGCTGCAATAATATATAAGCCCTGTAATAGAACAGTCACTCAGCTGTATATTTGTATTAATGTATGTATGTTAAAACTTTTTCACTGACCAGTTAAATCATTGCGATTCGAGCGCCTTTATTTACATTTATTGGGGGCAATACAATATTATTGTAATGGCTTTTGTTATCTTCAGTAACGTATCATTTTTGAGTGAAACTTTTGTTTTGAAAAAACACAAACACTATTTTCACATCTATTTATTTTATTTACTTTTCTGTTTCATTTGCTCGCGAAGCACAGTTTAGGAAACTCTGACCTGTACTATATTTTTGACATTACTAAAGCTCTAATTTATTTACAGAAAATGATATATAAAAAATAAATAAAAAACAAGCAACAGGAAATCGCTAAATTATGTACAGCTGGTGGAAAACGTTATGCTCATATCAAGCAGAAGCTATAATCAGGATTTGCAGTTTTAGCACTAATGTCACTCGGTATTATAAGGCAAGGTGTGTAAAATTTTCCTGTATCCAAAGTTACGAGCTGTTACTAATACGTCAAAAATGAAGTAAAATTCATATTTTTCTGGTATTTTGTATTAATACCATTTGTAGAAAAAATATTGTATGCAACGCGTTAGTAAAGTCGGGCATTACTCCCTCACGGTGATTTTCGCCTTCTACTGTGGCTCGTGCACTAAAATTATAGCACGGGATTAAAATACTAACGGGCTATAAAACAAATTTATGATCAAAGGAATCAATCTGACATAATGAAAACACAGTACAAATAGTTCAAAAAAGACATTAGTTTGAAAATTCATGGCTTCCCTTAATCATAAATTTATTTGATCACAGGGTAATTTATTTCTTTATTACATAAATTATTAGACTGCATTCATACAGGACTGGGATTCGAACCTAGAATTTTTGGAACAGAACGACAGTAAACTACCACCCGTCGCATGCTATCCACCAATTTGAACAGTGTTTTTTTTTTTTTTTTTTTCTAAATATATTTAGAGTAGTCTTGTAATGAAATAAAATTAATTTTAAAATAAATATAGGTAATAGGGTATAGGCAATTTTATTATTAATTTTAATAATTGCACAGAATTGGTGTTTTACTTTTCTTTTTCGTTAAATTCCAGTTTCTATTTTCTATACTATGCTAAACAAAAACTATTGGTTGATTAATCATTTAACCAGTACATATTATTAAAAGACTACTTAACTGACACTCACAAATACAATCCATGCCTTGACTAGGATTCGAACCTACCGTCAACGCCATGTTGCTCATCATTCCAATTATCAATTTCTAAAACTGAAGAATAACCGATAACATTAAATAATGAAGATACTAGTGAATTACAATGATGTGATCGTGATTTACAGATAAGGTATAGACCAGTTATGTCATCACCACTAGGACCAAAGTCACATGATGTGATGTTTCGGCCGCCCCATTAACCCTGTTTAACCAAGTACTCATTTTTAAGTATCAGCAAACAAGAGAAGAACGATCCATGAGTTTAGATGTACAGTTGCGAAATATAACAATTCCGAAGTGGAGTTAGCGGATGCATTAATGATTTATTAACCATTTATTTCTACTTACGATCTTCAGTCTCATCTTCGGCAGCTTCTTGTAAATGCTGAACCAGGAAATCAGCAAAATCACCCTTCTTCTCCAGCAATTCTTTGTAAGTACCACTTTCGGAAATTTCACCATATTTCAATACGACAATAGAATCTACTTCAGGAAGATATGTGATGCCATGTGTAACCAAAACTCTAGTTTTCTTCTTGAGAATACCACTTGGACCAATAACATTTTCAAATATATGTTTACCAACGTGAGAATCGACAGCACTCAACGGATCATCCAACAAGTACATATCGGCATCGTTGTACACCGCTCTAGCAAGAGAAACACGTTGTTTTTGACCACCTGATAAATTGATTCCTGCAAAGAAAACAGACATTAAGTTCGATGACAAGCCTCATCCAAATTAATAAAAAATAAGAAACCAGAAAAATTTAAACATCCAAGTACTGAACTCCGCGATGGGTATATATTCTTACTATTCTTATAATTAGATAGATTATAATACATAGAACAAGTGATGATGATGTAAGAGAGCAGAATGGTAAAGAAATTCTGAGAGGAAAGAGTGCCTCTCGGCCTTAGAGAAAGTAAAATATGGAGATATCAGGTAACAGAAAATCTAGTTAGAATTTGGAAGAAGATACTTGTAATGACCTGGTATTTGATACAATAAGAAGAAGAAAGGTTTAAGTAAATTGATTAAGTCCAAAATTTACTTATTTGACAATGCAAGTATAAGAAACAATTATTTCTAACAACCGTACCATCTAACTTTGCCAGATGTGACATAACAGTAAAATAATCGGTCCCAACAACATACACACTTACTCATAAAGCTATTAAACTTTGAAATATGTTGGTTGGTCAAAGGTTGCCTCAACAAACACTTCTGGTTTTCCAATTAAATTCTACTATTCTGAACACTACTTATTAACTTTATTCTGCACATATAAAAATGCCATTCTGTACCTTGTAGGCGCTGTTACCCTAACACCCAAACATCAATATTTAAATGCTGAATTTTGGACCCACCAAAATTCTTTGACAACGCAGGGTTTAGGAAATACTGTTGTAAAGAGTATAAATATTTGAAACTGAAAATCCGTCAAGATGGAACTCCACACAAGGTGATTAAAAAACTATGAACGCATAGTAGATATAGCAATGTTAAATAGTATGTTGTGTGACCAAAATGTATTTAAGGAAAACAAACACAAAATCTTCAGCACTATTGTTAAAAGAATTACAATATACAACAGTTAAATATGGACATCGAATAAGAAATCCGAAAGAAAAAAATGCTTAAGGTGACAAAAATGGAGCTCCAGAGAAAAAACAAAAAAAAAAAAACGAAGGATTTCGATTATAGTTGAAGACATAAGAAGAAATCAACTTAGATGGTATGGTCATATACAACGAATGGAAGGAAAAGGGTTGCAAAACCAAGTTTTATCATGGGCACCAAAAGTATCCATGATATTTCTCCATCATCAGGTGGAGAAAAAGGGGAAGACCTACAAAAAATCTGGATAGAGAGGTATAAGCTTATATGACATAACAAAAACTTGTGCAATTTTAAAACTTCAACGTTAATATTATCAAAATAAAGCTTATTAAAATTACCTTTTTCTCCAATTTCAGTTTGATCTCCACCAGGCAACATATCCAAATCCTGTTTCAATGCACACGCATCTATAATTTTGTCATACAACTTCCTATCCATAGCTTTGCCAAACAGTATATTATCCTGCAGAGTTGCGTTCTGAATCCAGGCTTGCTGAGACACATAAGCTATTGATCCAACTGTATTAACTCTTCCATTAAGTTTTTCCATTTCTCCAAGTAACGCACTGAGTAAACTACTCTTTCCAGCACCAACGGATCCAACAACAGCAGCCAAATTACCTTTTGGAATACGTAAGTCAATGTTTTTCAAAATTGCATCTTCACCCCATGAAAAGATGCCATTTTCTATTATCAATGGTTCTTTTTCTAAAGGATCATGTTGAACATTATCAGGATTAATCTCTTCAGAATTCATGAATTTGTTTATTCTTTGAATTGAAACGCTCGCCTACACAACATAAAATATAGTAAAAATGTTATCCATTAATTTAATAGTGAGTTAGTTATTAAATTAATATATTTTCAAAGCCATTCATTAATAGCTGAATAATAAAAAGAAATATTTAATAATGATGGCTACCAAATGTCATTGAAAGACTACTGAAGATGACTTCATATTTAAATGTCATCATGCTATTAATATTATATTATGTTAATATCAGTACATTTAATGTTAATTTCAATATCTATATTTTTACTTTAGCTTATAAAAATTAAGAACTTTGTACTACAAAGATTAAAAACAAAGTGAAAAAATATTCCTGCACAAAATATTCTTTACAAATCCAGTACAAAATGTCCACATAATAACTGCAGTAATAAAGAAAACGTATAGTACACTCAGACCGAAGCGTCGGGGATGCGTTTTTTTAAAATCGCGACGCAAACCGATATGTGATTTGCCGTAAGATCATTGAAATATAAAAGTTAAGTAACCGTTACTAAAATTTTTAGCGAGTTTAAGAGTACAAATTATATATAAACTCCCGTAGGTCTTTTAAGTTCTGAAGTAAAAATAGATTGGAAATGAAAAGAGAAAAACTTTATTATTCTAAAAGTGTCAATTGTACATAATACATGGCATAAATTATAGATTTACATATTTTTGCTTTAAGCCGTAGAACATGAGAATAAAGTTGTATTACTATTAAATTCAATCCACACAGCATAAAATTAACAGGTACGAACTAACCCAATAGCAAATACGCCAGAAGCGTACACTCATGCTAAGTACAATATCCGAATGTTAAAATGTTATTAACGCAATACGGGTACTTACCGAACAAATAATAACAAGTTATGCTAATTTGTCCGAAATATGGGCAATAAGACGCAAATGCGGAATTTAGGACTCAAAGCTAAATGTTGTCTTAATAGTTTTACAACGCAACTTCAAAAATAACTAAAGCTAAAAGTCGCAAACCGAGGTCTGGGTATATGTTTTCAGAGTATTTAGTATTTTGGTAATTCTTAAAAATGTGTTGGTCATTAATAACACAACGTTATAGTCACTACAGAGATAATACACTTTTACCTTGACATTATTATTTTAATCATAACTATCAAACTTTAACAATTTTAATACTTTGTTTAAAAATTTTGCAGTACAAAGTTTGGCTAATATTTATCTGGTATAATGAAATGTATTATTTTCCTTACTTGCACCATATTTGTAATCATCATAGGCAACATTGATAATGGGAACCTCAATATATTGAATAAAGATAATGAAACGAAGGCCTTCTGCGCATCAAGAACATTCTCCTCGCTAACCATAACATACGTCCCAAATGATACTAACGATACCTAGATACCAACACCAAAGAGAAATAGCACCAAATGTACCCAAAGATTATGAACTTAACCTAAATTATACATTTAACACACAAAACAAATACATTTAATAAAAGTAACATTTTTGTGTGTGAAATGTAAAATGCTAAGAGGAGAGTAGATTGCGATTACTGATGTATAAAATACCTCAACGCAATATACAATCAACAGGGGTAGCATTGACATGGGCAATCGTATAACACTGAATAGTGTTAAGGCTACGAATGCCTTCTGTGGAGTCAGGACGTTCGATGGATCGCTGAACATGTACACAATGAACGTTATCATCGAAACCTATACATTACATATAGATTTACATCAAAATCACATAATAAATACATCAACATATTGATAAAAACTTAAAATATTATCACTGGCATCATTTAATAATTTGGAGCAGTGGAATCCAAACTTCTTGCATTGTAGAGCACATTCAAGATTACCGGAAGTATGGCAACACCGATTACATTTTCAAGGCAAATTTATAACTGGCAATTTCGGCATTATACTAATTTGGGCTGGACTCCAAGGCCGCTGCAACCAGGTGAGCAACTGTGCGCTACACAAAGGTACTAACCAAAATTTTCGAAATCAATTAATTGCTTCAAATACTAACTAGTTGGACACATTTCCATCAAGTTTAACTTATTCCAAAATTTAAAAAAATCATACATAACACGAAATCTGAAATTATTAGCGACATCTTTCAGTGCTCATATTGTTGAAGTTCGGAAAACTTCAGCCAATAGCAAATACAAACTGAACGATTCACTTAGTAAAATAAGAAAACGTTCGCTATCATTGAACATTAGTTACTACTGCTGGCAATTTGATTAGAAAACTGCCATTAACGATTAAATAGTATGGGCTACCGGGAGTGAAGCTCCTTGGGCATATAAACGACTCTAAAGGAGAGTTTCGGTGAAATTGGCATATAGATAAAGAATCATTTTCCTGCAATTTACATTTAATTTTTATAGCCAAATGATTATTAACACCACATTTTGAAAAGTAACTAGTAATAGTCAATAATTTGTATGCCAAATATTATGAACGCTTTTACTTGAACATCTGCACAGCACCATATATAATTTAAATTATAAATTTAAATGTCTAAATCAAGTTTGCCTAAACCATATTTCGCAGGGTCCTTGTGGTCCGCCGAATAGAATGACAATCAAAAAGAGTTAGAAACTTGCACTGGCGATATTGCGTAATTTTTTAATCAAAATGTACTGTAATTCAATTTAATTACCAAGTCGTTCAAATTTTCAAACATTATTATTACTGTTAGCTCCTAAACAGTCCATAGTAGACTCACCAAGCCGTAGTACTGTTCATTACAGTTCTGTAATTATATTTGGCTCAGTTTTCACAAAGGAACTAAAATCTAGTTCCTTTGTGAAAATTGTGCCAAATATAATCTGATTTGGATGCAGTGATAAATATGTGAGTTTCTCAGATTGTCCTGTTATTACATTATTTATTTTAACGAATTTGAAGTGCATACATAGAAAAACAAATGCATACATCCAGGAGTCGAACCAGGACCAGTGAAAAAAGAACACATGACTGCGTACTCATGTTTTCTTTTTTTTAATTACTTTTCCTTTCTGACTACTAACACTGATTTTTACGACACAAGTCTTCAGGTATTTTCAATTTAACAATCTCTTATATTCTGTATTACATACATTTTGTTCTTTATATCTTATTAAAATAGTACTTGTATTAATTTTAAGAGTTTAAATTGCTACCGTAAAATAACATGCTATTTTATTATATATAATAAAATATTAAATTAATGTTTAAAATATGACTTCAATCATGGTAATTTCTAATCAACCCAAGGTTTACCCAGGCAGTTATCTGTAATTAGCAGACAATAAAATTTGCGAATAAAAACTTGTTTTAACCAGCATATATAAAATCTTAACAAGCTCAACTGTATGGAACAAAGTGTATGCAGAATGCAGGTTGTCTATCCGTACATACATTTCTCATTTTCTAAAGTGTGATGTGTTTTTTAATACTTTTATGAAAAAATTCACCAGAAGAGTCGTTTCAAGTAAATATCTAAAAGATCTGTCGCTTCGTTTGTACTACTGAGAATCCTATTTATTACTTTTGTTTATGAATTATTAATATTTTGATAACAGTAATAACTTATTAATAACGTAAAAAGTTTAGCTGTTATGTCACCAACGTTGCAAATATATCACCGGAAGTAAATGTGCTGTAATAGGCGCTAATACACAATGTCCTGCATATATTTAATACATCTATATAGCACACGCCTATCTTACTACATTGACAAAATGTCTGGTGACGGAGTAAGATAGAAGAAATGGCTTCTTTGTTTAAACTGCCAAGAATGTAGTAGTGTTACATTCTTGGCTGTTTAAAGTTATCATACCGCATTTTTTATTATTATTGGGCTTCAGAGGTGCCCATTCAAACAGCTTCTAAGTAATAATAATAAATATTATTATTATTATAGTGTGTTTTTAATATAATGAGGATGAGGTTATAAGGATGAATAAAAATATTCATGCCCTATCTGGGATTCGAATCCGGGTCTTTGATAAGAGAAACAAGGCCGCCCGTAATACTGTAATTTAATATTCAATATTCAAGCAACTACAGTTTTTAGGATATTTCCTATGGCATATGTGCCACAGAAATTTTTTGGACTCTGTGCATATCTTGCTTATAGTAAACACGTGTTCTTAGTCATTAAAACAATATAACAACTAAAAACAACAGCGCTCCTACATTTCCTCGAACTTTTAATGTAAAAGAATAAATTTCAAATTTATTTCCAGCTAAAACTGCTTGCTAGGACATCTATCCAGCAGTCCGTCAATTACGACGAGGAAACTAATGCCCCCAATGCGGTGAGATCTGCGTTCATATTTCACTTTCTTGTATAGAGTAGCTATTCTTATTAAGATTCTATATTCAATGTTCAAACGTAATTCAATTCAATAATATACTTCACTTTTTTTACTTTTCTAACTAGAATTTAAAGAACAAAACGTAAAACACTGTATCTCACTGGGTCACAAACAATTTAATGTAGAACATTATCAAAATAAATAACAGTCGATTATAATGAAAAATATTGCTACTGACCCATGAAAAACAATTATATTTAAAAAAATTGACCAATTCTATGAAAACTGTAATATATTTTTTTTTTTTTGTTTACTCAAAAAATAAAAAAATAATATAGTTTGATGTTTTAAAATCTTACCAGGAATGGAGCACAAGACCAAATAAATGAAGTACCAGCATTCATGTATGCAGCCTGTTTCAACACCTTAATTTCCTTGTTCCTAATCTTCAAAATCTGAGCTTCAAAACTGGGTTCCCAGGCATACAACTTCAGCACCTTAATTCCACTTAAAACTTCATTCATCAGCTTTACTCTCTCATCCTTATTTTTCATTTGTCTAATTTGTAAAGTCTTAACTTTATTGGCAATGAAACCATTCACTGGTATAAGAATAATCATCACAGCCAAACCAGCCAATACAGATGGACCCAATATTTCCCACAAAAAGTATAATGAAAGTGCAATTTGTAATGGGGCACTCCAAATCATGTTTAAGTATGCAGTTAATTCCATAAATCTCTGAGCATCTACAGACATCAAGTTTACTATTTCACCAACTGTACTTTCTTTTCTTGAAGCATTGGACATGCACATAGCTTTACGATAGATTGTTGAAATCAGTGCTGTACGGATTCGCATACCGACCAAGAACATACGATTGAAATATTGAGATAAGATGAGTGTTTGGATCATTGCAGTTGCTAACATTAATAAGGCGTAAAGGTAGCCTTTCCATAGTGATTCTTTGCCTTCAACGAAAGAGATCAACAACCTAAAGAAGAAGAAAAAACAAGATTACTAAAATAAGATTAACTAAAACTAATTTATTTTAGAAATTTTAGGTAATTTTTGTGTTCTTCTTGTATAAAATAGCTGTAAATTGTGTTAATGACTTAATTCCTTTTACTTACGATTCCTATGACTTAATTCATTCGGCAAAAAGTTATTACAAAATGAAAATCGTTAAAAACTGAAATATAGCTTTTTTCCACATATAACTATACAATACTGGACAATACTTTTAACATTTGCATTTTAAGTACTCAATGGAATTAAATCTTAAAGATGGTATGAGAAAAACACATTGTTTATATTGAAACATTTTCATTCTAATCATAATTAAATCACCGAGTAAAATGGCGCCAGACCCCTTTATCACTTATCGTTAAATACCTTAAGCAGATAAATACCTTAAAAAAAATCGAAATTGTCACCAATCATAATGAACACTGATGCAAATCACACTACTGTTTTAAAGTATCATCGAAAACTTTCATGAATAATATAATTTTAAAATAAAAATATATATTTTCTATTTTTAAATCAACACTTTAAGAGGTTTAATCTTATTTTTTAAACTACTTTTCGTCCGTTATTATACGTATGAAGAGCTTTGATTTGATACACCATTAAAAAAACATGCCAAATTTCGAGGTACAGCCCACAATTGACCACAAGTTCTACCATTCAAACCAACAGATAAACACATGAGTGATGGTATACGGGTTTCTTGGTTATACTTGCTAAACCCAAAAAGTGTATCATCTGTATTAAAATTATATAAATATAAATGTAACTTACCTTAAAATTTGGGGGTTCACGAAAGTTAACAAATCCTGAAATAATTTTAGTAGCGCTCCAAACAAAAACGTAGGTCCAAAGGCCTTGCAGAGAGCTGGTAGAATTGAGGCCTGTTTTTTCTTCTTAGCATTTTGGAAATCAACTCTTTGAGAATCGGTTTTGAATGAGGCTTGATTCGTAGGAGCACTGGAAAAGTTATATTGTTAGTTGTATGTTTATATTTCAATAAATATTAATAATACATTGGCATACTTTCCAAAATATACACAGTACTCCCTAGCAGCATAACAAAACAATTAATGATATTAATCATGATGTCAACTCTAGTTTGCACTAATCTATAAGGTCTATAGCTAGCCATAATTTATAAAATTATATTAGTAAGTATTTATTTAGCAAAGTAATAAAGAACAATCAAAGTAATAAATAACAATCATAAATCAGAATAAAAACTAATAAGATTTAAATAACGTTCAATAAATTAATATTTATACTCTCTATTTCAGAACTTGCTTCAAATATTCAAAATGTGACATAATTAAAATGGTTTTATTGTTGTTATTGTATTAGATTGTCTTTTTCAAAATGTACAATAATGATAATTTATATAAAGCTAGATTTTAAATTTAGTAAAATTTAATTTATTTAAGATAAATACATGACTGCTAACTTAAGGCTACTTATGGAATAGCATTTATAATATTTTTCCATTATTTAATTAGCTATTAAAAATAATAATAATAAATGTGTTATTACCTGCCACACTTAGCTACAGTCTTCCTCCAATATTTTTCATAAACTGGCACAACTTCAAGGGAGCTATCTTCAGGGTTCATGGACCATAAATCATGAGTTTCAAGAGGTCTTCTAAATCCAGTCCAAGCGAGTGGATCAAACCAAGCAAACAGAAGTCTGGATAGAAAACTGCTGCCTTCTTCTGGACAAGGATTCTGTGAAAATACATTAATACAATGGAACCCGTTTTACATGAAAATATTTAACATAAATAATCGGTTAACATGAAAAAATATTATGAAATATATAATTTTGTTTCTTAGTAATCTATCTTATTATAAAATCTTAATACAATGTATTATAATATATTTAACTGATAAAAATAACTCCTTAAATTACAATTTTGAGATAATATTTAATAGATTTCTTTATTTATAATAGTATAAGTTACTGTTTCAGAATATCCAAAAACTTAGAAAGTGTAATTTAAAAAAATGTTTATTTTCAAAATAGCTCAAAAGCAAAGTGATGATTTTTTCCCGACTATTGCATATTATTTCCTTTTAAAAATACTCGTACTATCGCAGCTTTTTTTTTTGTTATTCCGAAGCCTTCTTATATTTTGGTGTAAAGCGAGAGCGGTTAAAAGGTTAAACTGTGATAATATGTAATTTTTAGATAATATAACAAATCTGAATTAAAAAAAATCAGTTTAAACTTATAAATGTGAACACATGTATACTTTCATGACAGGGTACATGAATCAATAACTATTTAACCTGATATTTTTAATAACAATATAAATAAATTTGTAACTTAAAACGTTACCTTGAACTACATTTCACACATGACAAAAAAATTAACACATACTTTTTACTTATTATATCACTTTTATAATTAATACTTTCTATTAAATTACACGAAATGCCGTGGCTCCGTGATAAAACGGTTGCCTACAGAGCACAGGAACGCAGGTTTAAACCTGGTTAACTTCGAAATTTTGACCCTCTCATATTGTGTAAATTTGCGCAGGATTTAACTCAGTCTCAAGTAAATACATGAAATGAACACCTTTTCTTCACTAAACATTTATTCATCTATGTATAATGTATATTTCGAATGCATGAAGAATGCATCAAGAACATAGGGAATGAGAGAATAGTAACATATAGGGATAATAGGGTCAACCAAAAATACATGACAACCACGAGGCCTTCATGCAGTGCAGAAGGTAAAGGCACAGAGAACTTATCTTTTCTGTCCTATGCACAACTTAGGCCATGGGAACGAATTACACTAAATAACATAAAAATAGCTGTTTTATGATCTTACCTCTACAGCATCATATTTTGATATTTGTGGAGCCTTGTCAGCGAAACAATTTAAAAGGAACATCGCCAAAACCAATGAGTAGTAGGTCATGAAACTGACGAACTCGTATGAAACTTCTTCCGCCAAGGCATGATTCCTAGCCTCTGATCTACACTGCAGTGTACCGCACAGTGCCAACAACAGCCAAAACAACCACAGCAAACCAGATGTACGTAAACCATTTCTCTTGTTGTATAATAATAGTACACCCGTTAAACTCTAAAACAAACAAAAATCAATTAAGTATCTACATATCTTTTATAAAAACTGGGGATCGCAAATCTTGCTGTTTTATTATTTTACAGTAGATTCTGGTTTTACAAGCTCCCTGTTTATCAGTAAAACTTCCAACTAATAACGGCAGTGAAAATCAAGAAATTTGTGCAAGACTAGCAAAAATGAAAGGTACGCGGATGTTTTATTTAAAATCATCATCATTGACAAGACAGCCCGAAGTGAGCCTAGGCCTCCTGTTTCCAAATTTCATGATCATGTTTTCAATCTATGTACATTCAGGAGTAATATGGCCAGTATCACGTCCATTTTTTAGCGTACACAAAAAGGATCCTACAGTTTATAGCCGGTTGCGAACAGCTAAGCAGAACCTGTAATTTTTATAAATATTGTTACACACATTATTTGACATGAGCAGAAATTGAACTCACGTCTGTGCCCTTGCTTAGCAGCCAAATAGCATGTTCAAACGATTTAACGTTTGCAGCTACAGTCTTGCTCTTTATTTAAAATACTAAAAGCAAAAAACATCTTGAATGCTTTAAAAATGATAATTTATAAACCAGTTATAAGATCAACAGTACTATATATGTATATATGTATTTGTGAACTACGCGTAATGAACAAGAATAACTGAAAAATTAATTTTGTTCGTAAAATTGTTAGGATATAGTAAAAAGGGCGAAATTGCAAAGGCTGAGTTGTCTAAAGAATCTATAATCTATTCACGATGTTTCCTCATCTAAGTAGGTCATATTTTTTTTTATTAGGCTGCATAAAATCTGACATTAAAGAAATAATGACAATGTACCCGTATTTTTTTTTTTTTTTTTGTAGTGTTAATATATATGAATATATATATTAAATAAAATCTATTCAATAGAAAATTACACATTTTTTTTTTTAATATTTTATTTTTACATTTATTTTTCGTGGCTACCAACAAAACTGTACCCTAACATGGCCTACTCATTTTTTTTTTTTTTTGTAGTGTTAATATACATGAAAATATATTAAATAAAATCTATTCAATAGAAAATTAACACTTTTTTTTAATAACCCTAACATGGCCTACTCAGACAGTATTGCCAAATTAACAGATTTTCTACTAAATCTGGTAGAATGAGACATTAATTTAGAAATTTAAATTTTAATCTAGTAGACAGTAGAAAATTTGATAGATTGCATAATCTGTACATGAATCGGTATTAACAATATTCTACCTTTGTAAATTTGTACTAGTAGGACTAGTTCCATTAAAGTAATCTTTTTATTTTGTCATGCTTCCATTCAGTAATTGGATACAATATTAGATTAAGAGTTATTAAGATAAGAGTTATATTAAGCAGAAATTGAACGTATTTTTTGTCAAATGAATCTCATAAAAAATAAAATACTTTCAATGTTAAACTTCATTTTATCAATGCATTATCTAGCAAGCTAAATGTTGTAGTAATATATTCCCCAAAAGTAAAAACTACGAAAACTTAAAATGTAGCGAATCTGAAATGGATTGTACCGAAAACGTTCTAAATTATTCTTTTTTGAAAATTTTAGATTAACCTCCATCCTGGGTTACAGGATGAGAGACAAAAGTTTTTCCTGTTAAACTATTTCGGTTCAAATCAATATACCTTATTGAGATTTTTTTCCGATTTTTATACCAACCAATTTTTTGATAAATTTTTACGAAAATGGCGAAAAAATATTTGTTTTCTCGGAAATAACATTTTGTTTTTTATTTGATACTCTACTCGAAATTTTAAAAAAATATTTAGTTTATCGTTAAATAGAAATTTGTTTATATTTTACTGATGATGTGTTTTTCCTGTATATAGGTCAAAAAACTGTATATTCGTACCAAATTTCATCTCTTTCAGTCTATCCGTTTTGCCACAATTTCTATTGTACAAGCAGACAGACTACACCATGAGTGACAGTATAATAATTATATATTTGGTAATACTCACAAAATCCTAAAAATCATGGTCATAAGGTAAAGTAATATAAAGCATAATGTAAAACTATAAGGTAAACTGATAGAATAAGTAGGTAAACAAATTCTAGTAAGTAAGAACCACCTTCACACGATGAAAAGTTAGAATAGAGACAGCTAGCAGATTGTTCAACAATATAAAAACATCCTTCCTTAATAAGAAAGAGATACCAAATGAAGCAAAGGTATGGATTTTCAAAAAAGTTCCGGTCCTGATATTAACTTAAGGCTCAGTGTCATTGACTACTAAAAACGCTAAAAATGAGATTCATGGAAAAAAAAAAACAAATTTAATGGAGTCAGGAACTCTACTTTCAAAGAAAATCTAAACATGAAACCTGTTACAAAATTATAGGATAGCTACAATGGTATTGATATGTAAATAAGGACAATGATAGGGAAGCAGTCATGGAAGCGAGAACAACCAAAAGAAATCGCAGGGAAAACCGATAAGAAAAACATGAGGTGAAGAATTGAAAAATGCAGCTAAAAAAAAAAGAGGAATAGAGTGGAAGAATTCTATCCTTGACGAAGGACATTAAAATTGAAAAAAGTTATGGAGAAAATCACCAAGCTCAAACTACTACTGAGCACGTCACTTAATGGCAAAACGGCTTAAGGATCAAGTAAATATGTTATACCTTATTGCTTCTGTTCTTTAGGCTCAATACGTAAAAAGTGTTTTCAGTTCATTGGGATAACTTAAGCTTTATAATGCAGCTGTCTTATTAGGTCAAATGATCTACTGCTAATTAACCAGATTCCACTGTATTTTCAATCGAAAATTAACGTTGGAATCACAGCAAGTTGGCAGATGCCCAAAATGCACATTCCGTCTATGACAGGTGTGCAAATCTGAACTAAACTAACAATAGTACTTAAAACTACTTACATCTATAATTTAATAAATAAAATACTTACGAATGTTAAAAATTTGATAATCGGAGTATAAATATCTACACTATATACCTCCGATTTCTTAAGATTTGTTACTATATCGGTTACACATAAAATTAATAATAACGCATTAAGTAAAGATTTTGAAATATTAACTACACCCCAAGGAATGTCTCTTTTCTTACTATGTAAAATATAATACACTTCCAAAAAACTAAATGTCCACAGAAATAAACACGGCACCCAAACTAATACAGTTTTTTGAAAACATGGTGTGAGATCTGGATCTTCTGTATACCACGTTAAATTTGAATCCTGAAAAATAAAAGTATGTCAATAATTGCTAAAATACAGCTTTAAACTAAAAATGTCATTTATATTTAGACAAAGTCGAAGAAAAATAATACATGAATTGCTATAATTACATTATGTGGTGATAAAAGAATTATTTATTTAATCATTTTCAATAATTATATAATTAATCATATAGGTTATAATTAAAAATTTTACCCAAAATGCGGAGCCGCAAAACTCATCTAGAGAACCATTCGCCATTTTTGCGACCTGACTTTACCACCTGACTTCCAATGATGAAACCACCATAGCTGTAACACAAAATAATTATATATACTTTATAAGATATTTTTGTATTTAATTACATTGTAAGCAAATTTGAAACACGAAACATTCAATTACCTTGAACTAAATTATTTAAAACAAGAATTTATAAGATTTTTTTAAGAATATTTTAGTAATAATCTTTGAATATAAAGACAATCATGTTAAAACAGACTTGTCTTTATACCCAAAGATATTATTCAAGTCCTCTAACATGTCATCTGTCATAAATAGTTATGTGTGTAGACCACAACAAATTTGTTAAGAAATATTTTACAGTGTATTTGATCAAACAGCAAAGATTTTGACGGATGACAGTTTGTTAGTGTTATGTAAAATTAAATTGTTAAATAAAACGCATTGCATCATCATTTAGTTTTTATTGATTAAATAGTTGATTACAACATGCATCGAACAAAAAGAGCTGTTTTAGATGTCGACCCTTCGATTATTGAAAGAAATTTGCTAACGGTAAGACACTGCATTATTTTTGAGGTTAGAATTAATGGCGGCTGATACAAATTTCAGGTTACTCAGGATGATGAATACAAGATCGAGAGTTTACTACCTAAAACCGAAGATAAAACACCATCTAAAATGATACGACCAACACCAGGTAACATTTTTATGTATTTATGAAATATTTGTTTATGTCCGTGTAAAATATTTGAAGTTTTAAACAAATTCAATACTTCTCAAGGTCGTGTTTATTTCCTTGGGTCTATATTTATGTGTTTTTTTTATTACAAATAACCGGATTCTTCTCACAAATTTTTACCTGGACAATACATAGCCGGCACTTTTTTTAATTTAATTACTGAATCATTAACGCGTGTGTAGCCCAGATTCGGAATTATCTCGACATGTAGTCGGTTATTTTTACGCTTCCGTTTGATTTTATCTAAAATCCACAAACTAATCTAAATTTCAGATACAAAACAATCCGACACTTGTACTTTTCTATAATCAGTACCTACATTTTCATTTGAAATATTTTGGATTAATAAAAGAGGAAGTATAGTGAAATTACTAAGTAATAAGATTTGAATTATTTTTTTTTATCTTCAATTATTTGATCAATATCACCGTTCACTACCTTTTTACCACAACTAATCTGCTTATGAACTCACTATATCAGTAGGTATAGACGCATTGTCTGCTCGTATCTTGATTGTTATATATCTATGATTAATTTCTTCTCGAATAATTTGGGAGCACACAGCATTTATTAGTAAGATCCACGAGGTAAACAAGAATGTCTCTGCCCGTCCATTCGGCGCTTTTCAATACAAGCATTTCGTATAGATATATTTTATTATTTTAATCAAAAGAGTAACATGGAAAAAAGTTAATTTATTGAAATTTCGTTGCAACAATTGTATTGTGTTCTCTTATAAAATAGCAATTTTTGTCTAATCTAACAAATCTGGTAGCCATTATAGTTCGAGGTAGCAATGATGCAAGATTATTAAAGTAAAGGTTGTCTCGTAACTTGTAGTGGTGGGGGTAAATAGCGAAGCTACACGTCATCTCTCTGCTAACGGGACGTCAGCCTTTGTTCATCGTATATGTTATATACACGTGAAGTTTGAATTTTGTCTAGTATAAAAATATTGTTTATTTTTTGATTTTCTACTTGTTTTAATTTATTTTTTCTTCTAAAGGAATGTTTCTTCGTTCTAAATATATTTTCTTACATTCATTTTTAATGTGAAGAGAATAATAAGTGAAATATTTCAATATTTCAATATTTTAGTTTTAGGGTGTCCCCCCGTAACTACCTTAATATTCATCAAATTGAAAAATGCAGAGAACAAATAAGATTTGTTTATAAAGGAAATATTTAAAAATTTTAAGTACCAGTTTTAACCCAGAAACACCCCCTAAGAAAGAAAATTTTGAGATACCATGCTAATATTTGAATCCTGGTTCTACTCTATTGTACCAAATTTCGTTAAAATACGTTCTGCCGTTCTTAAAAACAGATATAACCTCCGATTTTATTAATTACTATATTATTATAGCAATTTGTTTTTTTTTTTTTATTTAAATATACCTAAAATTATATTTGTATTCGATTTTATTGCACTTTAAATTTTATATAAATCAGTATAAAATTTCCTTAGGGATTTATTTATAAATTATTCAGTAGAACTGTCTTGAAATAAATATTTATTGTGAATATAGTCAATAAAAATATTTAAAAACATGCAACATCTATATTAATTGTGTATGCTAGTATGAACTGCGTAGACATGTGACGTATTCCCTCTCACGCTGATTGGTCAGAAGTTACGAGACAACCTTTACTTTAATAATCTTGGTCGTTGACAGCATCCTAATATAGTCTGTTCAAAAGTTAGAATGCAGTATTGCTATAATGGGCGCGGTGTTGCCAAATGTTAAATATAAAAGTGTTAAATATGTCAATAAACCCAAAATATTATGCTCTTTTGTTCATTTTATGTTCTTTTGTTGTTAATTTATTGAAATTAAATGGAAAAAAGTATCAGAGGCTCGGATGATTTACAAAAATCAGTTAACACGGAAGAAAAATGAATAACCATTTGTAGGATACCGTGTCTCACAGACCAGCGCGTTTTACAGCCGGCAACATCGCCAAGAAGGGAAAGAATAGCGTTATTGGGAGAACCCATTAAAGAGTATGAAAAAGAACTACTTCATTTGGCCTGTACTGCATTCTAATGCTCCGTTCAAAACCTCCAAATTAGAAATTAGAATTAGTCCTTAGAATTAACGTAAATGATTGTTATACGTAACTGTACGTTATCGTTCACAACCTTTTAAATTAATACTTATACTTATAAATTAAAATTAAGAGTTTGTAGACTTCAAACTCTTACGTTAATTTATAATTGACGCATGCGCAGTAAGCATTTGCCTTAACCTAAAAAATTCTATGACCATATTTTTTGTTTCTATCCATATTTTTCTGTTTTCTATGAGCATAGATATAAATTTTACCTCTATTTTAATTATTTTCAGAACTATGAAACACTTAAACCTCATTAGCAAATATAAACAGCGGTCAAATATCCATCGATAAAGTAGAAATGGATAGAAATTTCTGCCAGTGTCTTAATTCCTTAATTTATATTGTGAACACTACTTAATTTCTACGTACAAATTTTATGTTAAGTACTAATTTCACGTTAATTCTAATTTCTAATTTGGAGGTTCTGAACAAAGCATAACGGTTGAATGCTTTATAATTTGAGAAATTCAAAACACCCTACCCGTAATTCTTTGTATTTACTCTACGGAATTCGCTAGTTGAGAACTATTATATTAAATGAAAACCCTAAATTAGCAGACGTAAAATGATTAAATATATATATATATATATATATATATATATATATTGACGCATTTACATTCAAAAATGTGTAATAATCATAATAGATAGCAACGAAACCCTGAAATGTGTGGAAATAACACTTCACATTTTTTTAAATTATCATTATTATTATCTTGACTTAAATTTATTAATATGGTATTTTTTTACTGTTTAAATAAATAATGATACTTTTATTTCTACGCCACTGTAATTATTTCTCCCAAACCGGTACTTTGTTTTGTAAAAGTTATGCAATATACCTCCGGCAATCAGAAAGAATCATCATTATTGAGGAATCACAGAATATCATCAAAATAACAACGCGTATCAAAATAAACAACGTTTGGAAGTTAGTATGTAGCTTATAAAAGATGGGACCAATGTTCTTTAAATTGTGACCTAAATTTAATTCATTTGTTTTATCTCTGTTGTCAAGTTAATTATCTTCTAATTTTGATCTTTGTTAATGCCTCTGCGATTTTTATTGTGCAATCGACGTAGAGTACAAAAATTTTATCGTATAATTCAGACTATTGAGTTGCGATATGATAAAATATTGATGTTTATAAAACTTGGTAGGTTTTTTATTATATAAATTTTTGCCGTAACATAAATAATAAGTGAAATATTTAATAATATTAATGGAAGTAGCTGTTAATTCTTGACAGAACATAATAAATATCTAAAAAAAATAACACACACTTGGTAAATGTAACGCATTCATTCTTCTGATGATAGTCTAACCACGGATGGGGAAACGGAGTCGGGATTCGGGAGTCGAGGAGTCGAAGCTTTTTGGAGGAGTCGGAGTCAGGAGACGGAAAAAGTTATCGACTCCCGACTCTTTGATTACATTTTTATCAAGGATGAGAACAACCCGAAAACGAAAGCAAAATACCATACTACCAGAATTTTTTAAAGCACGGTAACAGGAACGACATTTTGTTCTCTGTTCATGAACGAAAATGAAATTTAAAATATTCAATACCGGTTTTACACGGTTTCCTTCATGCTTTCCAGTTAAAAATTTAATTAGTATTACTAGTATTAACAGATTAATGATGTAGGATAAAGATTTTTGTTTTTAGTCATATCTAATTTTTCTTTTCTTGTATACTTTGTTTATTATGTTTAAACGGAACTAAACTGGATTTTTATTTTCTCAAATTGTAACGAGCTTTGTGATTATTTCATGTTTCATGTTGGTAGCTAAAATCTAAATGTCAAAAGAAAAAAGTGACATGTTATGAAAAATAAATTATATAAAATATAAAACAATTTTTTTTCAAACTAATATATTCGAAAATTTGTATTAAAATTGACTCAATAATCAAGATGAAATGAAAATGACATTTTATAAAAACAGCTCACCCCAACCCAAGATATTTAATATAAGTAAGGTTTTCAAAACTTCTGTCGACATTCTATAAAAAAATTAACACTAAAACATACGTAATAAGTTCAAACAGTACTAGAGTATCAAGTACAATATTTGACCACCATACAGCGTATTCGAGCGTATCAGTTCTTAATAGATGCTTTGCACTAAAAATTAACTAACAACCGTTGCTAACTTATTTTTAGTTTTTGGTACTGTAGCTCTACGTTTTTGAAAAAATCAAGTTCCACGTTTGAAGAAATAGAAATATAATTTAGTTTAATACAGTGCCCCCCCCTAAAAATTGTTTTTTTTTCCTACAAAAACAACAATTTTAATCTTAGATTTTTGTCTTCACTTATAGTACAAGGTGTCTCAAAAGAAATTTTATATTTATTTAGCTTACTGCGTGAACGCAACGTATCCGAGGGGCGCGGGGGTTATGTCAATCGGTAGCCTGGCTCTTGGGAATGCAGTCGCTATGGAGCGTTTCTCGGGAGCAGACCGCGCGTTATGCGTGCGAGAGTTTTACAAAAACGGTGATTCGGCGACTGTAGCGCGTAGAAAATTCTGCAGTATTCGAGGTTTTCGCCACTTAAATGATGCGCCAAGCATTCCTCTCATTCGACATTGGGTTAAAAAGTTTGAAGAGACTGGTACAACGCTGGATAAATCAAAATCCGGGCGACCTAGGTCATCAAGAACGGTAGAAAACGTGGAGAATGTTAATCAGTCTGTTCGTGACGACCCGAACCTTTCAATTCGGAAGCGCGCAAGTGCTTTAAATGTGCATAGATCATCATTACATCGCATTATGCACAAAGACCTAAAGCTGCACCCCTACAAAATTCAATTGGTGCAAGAATTAAAGCCCCAAGATGCCAGTCAGAGGCTTAATTTCGTAAATCAGGTGATTGAGCGATTTTCAACGTTTACCAATATTTTGTTTTCGGATGAAGCTCATTTTCATCTTAATGGCCACGTAAATAAGCAGAACTGCCGCTACTGGAGTGCAACGAATCCGAAACGCAAACATCAGAAACCCCTACATTCGCCTAAAGTGACCGTATGGGCTGCGATGTCGGCGCGAGGAATTATCGGCCCTTACTTTTTTGAAGACGAAAGGGGGCGTGCAGTTACAGTGAATTCAGAGCGTTATGTGGAGATGTTAGACAACTTCTTGGTACCTGAACTGCAAAACTTCCCTGGCTATAACCAAAGAACATTGTTCCAACAGGACGGAGCAACTTCACACACGTCCAATATGTCTCTGCCACGTGTTCGTGAAATTTTCTCAGGCAAATTGATCTCCCGGAGAGGTGACATAAATTTGCCTCCACGCAGTCCAGATTTAACCCCTATGGACTTTTTCCTATGGGGTTATCTTAAATCTAAAGTTTACGCCAATAAACCGACTTCAATGGCGCATTTGAAAGAAAATATCCGTCACGAAATGGCAGCTATCCCTGAGTCCACCTGCCGAGACGTCATAAGTAATTTTACTGTTCGATTAAATGAGTGCCGAGAACGCGAGGGTCTACATTTAGACGATATTATTTTTAAGAAATAAATCCCCAAAAAGTGTATTTTAATAATTAATAAACATTTTTTCTATATACGGCTTACTTTTTTTTTAATCGATCCACTAAATATAAAATTTCTTTTGAGACAGCTTGTATATTAGAAATTAATGTATTGTAAGCGATTTCTTTATTGCAATAGTAATAATTGTTATCGACTAGTAATCATATCGTATTTTTAGAACGTCTCACATGAGATACATAGTTTAATTGATTAAAAAGTATTACGTTGTATTTTTTATAAATGTTAAGAAAATAATCATTGACCCACTATGTTTCGAAACATTCCTAAAAGAGAATACTTGTTTTCAGACAAACATATTTAATGTAATCTTAAAGAATCTTAAAAAAGATGTCTTATTATTTTTTGTATAAACAAATTATGATTTTGTAAAACAAAATATAAACAAAACACTCACATAATGTTTCGTCTTTAACTAAACAGTCTTTAGACAGTTTTATCGCCTTCAAAAGTCAAGGATATCTCGAAATAGATTGTCAAAATATAGGTGGCAGAAAAATAGGACACTGATAAAATGTTTTTTATCAAGATTTATTTTTATAGTAATAAGAGTTGTTGTATTAAATACAGTAGTGGATAAGTTATTTTAGTTTTAAAACTAAGCATTCAAAAAAGTTTTAATCTGAGAGTAAAAAATTGGTATAATTGTGAATTTTCACACATTTCAGGTTTTCATAGATATGCTATTTTCTGTTTTTCTGTCTTACTCTGTTTTTTAATTCGAAGGAGCGATTCAAAAATACCGTGCCAGAAAGCTGATCTGTGATTGGTTACCGGCGAGTCGTTTTTACATACAGCGAATTTTCATGACAACAGCAGCCATTACTTCAATCTGTCAGTCTCAAAATTCTGTCAAAATGTCAGATAAATTAATCACATGATTGGTTTTCAGATGCAAACTATTTTTAAATTTAATACTTGCGGGAATGTTACCTTTAGTTTGTAAACAATGTTCTTATGTAAATCATCCTTTTGCATTTACTCCTCGGAATTAAAAAACAGACTATAGGAAGTTAATAAAGCTCGTAGAAGGTCTGAATTCTGTAATGGCGTTAATTCACGCTATTTTTTCATGATATCTTTTATTCTCCATAACCACTGGTACAGTACTTACTTCATAAACTTCATAGTTAGTTTAATAAATTATTCGGCTTATTATTGTAGAATTTGAAATAACTAACAAAAATGCAGAATTTTTCTACAGGATGTGACAAATTAACGTGGGTGAAATAGATATTAAATAAGGCCGATTTAACGCAAAACATATCACAAAGTTTACCTGTTGGGAGATATTTGACTCTGAAGTACTATTGTATTTAGCATAAAAAAAAAGTCTACAGTGCACCCTGTATGATTTCAGAGAGGGGTACCGCGATGACCAATATTATTTTGGGAATAAATGTTAGGAACAACTGGTCTAATGCCTGTAGTACACGATGCGATTACTCGTTTTGAATCTCGTACGGTTTATAGTACACAAATTATTGTATCGTATACTACAGGATTTTCGTACGAGATCTATCTTGTACAATACTGAAAAGCAACCAATTTTTATAGTTTCGACCTAAAATATTGGATAGAATGAACCAATAATGGCGCAGTACAGGATGCGCAAATTCATGTGATCGTAGCGAACTATTCATCTGTCAAACATATTTCGTGCTTATTTAGTATCAACTTTTCAACTTCATTTGTAAATATTTTTTCTTATTTTGTTTATAATAAATTGGATTTAGCTGTTCACATTCTTAGGACATTTTTTATTTACGTTTGGATTTATTCAACATCTTATTATCCGACAAATCGTACGAGATTCAAATCGAGAAATTGCATCGTGTGCTACAGGCTTATCGTTATAGACGCGACATCGTTAAGATCTACACTAATTTATAGTGACCCATATATTTAAATGATTCTATATATATATATATATATATATGAAGTTGTAATAGTGAATAAAATAACGTCAGCAAAGCGCAAATGGTTTAGATCACGGGTGTTAAACTCATGCCATTTTTCTAACAAGTAAAATTCACGCGGGCCGCACGATATGTATCTATATTATTACTTATTCTGTTTTTCATTTTCCACCATTTTTCTGAATATTTATTTGAAGGAAGTAAATAAATAACATTTAAATAATAACAATTAAATTTTGCCGAAATATTTTCTTTATCGAACAACAAAACAAAAACAGGCCGACATCAGCATATTGGTACGGTGCACAGCAGTGCACCTATAAAAAAGTGCTATTTGAAAGCCCTGCTTACGAGTATATTATTTGAAATCACGAGGAATCACCGATCTACTGACTATCGCACGGCCTTACGTTATCAACAGTTAGTTTCCCATTTAACCTAGTGGCTAGTCACTAGTACATTTCAGTGGCGTCACTTACATCGTTTTGTTTTTGACTACGCATATTATGCGATGTTGTTTGTTTATTTCCGTTATTATTTATTTCTCGTACGTTTCAAGGTATACCGTATACTAAACTAGTAGAAATGTATCTGCAATACATGATTTTGTTTGTTTGGTATCCCCAACAATTGTTTAAAACCCTTATGTACTTATGTTTTAAAACTAAGCATTCAAAAAAGTTTTAATCTGAGAGTAAAAAATTGGTATAATTGTGATTTTTCACACGTTTCAGGTTTTCATAGATATGCTATTTACTGTTTTTCTGTCTTACTCTGTTTTTTAATTCAAAGGAGCGATTCAAAAATACCGTGCCAGAAATCTGATCTGTGATTGGTTACCAACAATTGGTTTGCCAACATAGTCATTTTGACCCGGAGACTACGGGTTTGAAGACCAATCTTCGGGCTCCGGGTTCTCAATAAAATTCTTCAGGTTAACTCATGTACAGTACAAAGTCAACACCTGAACCTACATACAAAAATATTATGGTTTTGAAAACAGTTGTTTCAAACATTTAGCTGCATTGAACATAAGAAAAAGTGATCCAAGTTACGAAAGAATAATTAAAATTGCATCTTAATGAAGATCGATTATATGACGAAATAAATCTAATTAGACAATATGATGCAGAATTAATTGTTGTATTGAATTAAGGGTTGAAATTTTTAAAACGGCCGATAATGTGTACCAAATAAAAAAAAAATCTAAATCTGTCTATTCCAGTTAGTAACGCATTTCAGGAACGAATATTTTCCATTATGGAATCTGTTAGGAGTGAATCTAGTAAAATATCGCCATTAGAGTTATTTTCGACATGGATAATGAAAATTTTCTTATTTAAAAGCTCCAGAGCAGAAGTTGTTGGTATTAAGTGTACAAAGTGACAAGAAATATAATTTATATTAAATATAATAATATTAAAATTTATACCTCCCCTCACCCTAACCATAATTATTTTTCTTCGGGTCAGCATCAGCGCAATGTTGGCAACCCTATATGTACTTCAATGTGGTCAGCTGTTTTCGCGCGCAGAATTGATGACGTAATTTATGATACCCTGTGTTTTTTCTTACATTGAACGAAGTCTAAGACATAGTATAAAAATTTATTATAGTATAAGAAGTCGTTTGCGGGCAGCAAAAATGTAACAATTGGGCCGCATGGGGCCCGCGGGCCGCCAGTTTGACACCCCTGGTTACAGATAGATCAATATTTATAATTTATACCCCTTTAAATATTGGAGTGTGGCAAATGCATTTTTTTTCTGGAAAAGATTCACCGTCTTTTATCACAAAGCTTCAAGTTAGTTCCTTAATTAACTGTTAGTTTTATTATAATTTTGATTTATTAATTATAATATAATTAATTATATAAAAATATAATCTTTATTATTTAACATACATATAATAACTTTGGAATCTAGAACAAATTGCGGTTAAACCTCACTACGTCCGGTTTTTAGGTAAAAAAAGTAATAAACATTTATCTATAGAATACTAGTGTTTTCCAATTGGTATTTCGCAAAACTGTGAAATGCTGGAATCATATTCAAGTTAATTTTCATCACAGATTAATCAAGTATACAGCATGTAAAAATAAAATTTTTGAGCGGAACATAACAAGAGAAATTCAAAATTCATCATCATTGGCGCGACAGCCCGAGGTGAGTCTAGGCTTCCTATTTCCAGGTTTCATGACCATTTTTAGGGTTTTGTAGGTATGACCAAAAAACCCTTATACCGCCATTTTGTCGTCTATCTGTCTGTCTGTCT
The DNA here is from genome assembly GCA_963971575.1 of Liopterus haemorrhoidalis. NCBI lineage: Eukaryota > Metazoa > Arthropoda > Insecta > Coleoptera > Dytiscidae > Liopterus > Liopterus haemorrhoidalis. The sequence goes on along the minus strand of OZ020612.1, from coordinate 36,183,424 downwards.
GTTCGGTAAAAATTGTAGCCAAACGGCTAAACCTAGAGAGTTGAAATTTGGCATGCTTATACAACTCTTTGACCCGCACATAGGAAAAATACTAAAACATCTAAAAAACATACCCCCCTAAAAATATAAACAAATATGTGCTCATCGAAAACAAAAATATTTTTTTTAAATTCTGAGTAGGGTATCAAATGAAAGCCTTTAGTACGTGGATTAACGATCAAATTTTTATTTTTGCAAAATAAATTATTTTGATACGACTTTTGCCAAAATTGTGCAAAAAAAAAATTGTCCCAAGTAGCCCAGATGGTTTAAACTAAAAATCTAAAAAAATTCTAAGTAATGTATATTGGTGTGAACCGAAATAGTACAACAGGGATTTTTGATCAGATTATGTTTTCGGAAAATAACGCATTTTTTGTGGTTTTTGGTTCACAAAGTACAAAAGTTATACCAATGTAAGACACTCATATGCAAGGCGTGCGATAGCGTAATGGGTTAGAGCACTGGTGTCGTAAGCTAAAATGCGCTGGAAAACGAAGGGTTTCGAGTTCGAGTACGGAGTGAATTTTATTTTTTCTGTTTTTTTTTTGCATTTTTATTATGTTGAAATTATTTTGTCAAAATTCTAGTTATTTTTTGACAAATGTTGTATTTAATTTTTAAGAGCGTAAATTTAATAACCAGTCTTATTATATGATTAACAGACGATAAATTATATTAAAAATATCGTTCATTTTGCCGTGATTACTACAAAGTAAAATTTATCCTACACACTCAGCATACCGCCTTCACTTATTATATACCTGCGAAACCCTGAAATATGTGAATATTCACACTTCACATCAATTTTTTTCAATTTATGTACATTCAGGAGTAATATGGTCAGTATTACGTCCATTTTTAAACGTATATAAAAAGGCACCTACAGTGTATAGCCAGTGGCGAACGGCTAAGTAGAACCTATAATTTGTAAAAAAAAAAACGAATTGAACTCACGTCCGGGCCCTTGCTTAGCGGACAAATAGCAAGTACAAACCATTTAACGTTTGCAGCTACAGGCTTGCAAATTCAAAATTAGCATTCATAAATCTGCCGAATCGGTATTTTGTTACATCAGTTTGTTAGTTATTAATTAAAGTTTATTCAAAATTGTAGTTGTTTGATCTGTTTACATTTTATAATTAAGAGGGTATGAGTGCTAATTCCTTTATAAAAATTCAAAGCCAATTAAAGTTTTTCTGTTTTTTTTTTTTTTTTTTTATGAACTCTATGTTACTATGTTTACAAATCAAAGACGAAAACCTCACTAATAAAATTTCTATGAGATGGATTATATACATTTATGCCATAATTTGTACTCATTACCGGCGTTATTAATTTTAATTTAGATTTATTTTCAATTTTTAAGAATGTAAAAAATGTCAAAACTTAATTTTTAAAAACTACACCTATAAAAACGTATTAACTCAAGTTCATTACATAAGTTTGTCCGAACGTCCGAACTCTAGTTATCATCTGAATAATGTAAGTAAAAACATTTAGAATTTACTATGGTTTTTTCATTATAACGATTATTTTATCGTAAATTTTTGTAATTCCCAAACCAGAGAATCTCTTAGAAATACAATAAATAAAATAAGTAAAATATTTTCTTCTGAAGAATATTTTCTTTTATTTTTTACACGGCGTTTGTTGTTTATTGTTAGTTATAATTTATACCCATAGAAAGTAGGATATAGTTTAAAAATCAGATGGCGGTAACGTAATACTGCGTTCAGAACCTCGAAATTAGGAATTAGAATTAGTACTTAGAATTAACGTAAATGTTTGTTATACGTAAAACTGTACGTTATCGTTCACAACCTTCAAAATTAATACTTATACCTACTTATCAATTAAAATTAGATGTTTGTAGACTCCAAACCCTTACGTTAATTTATAATTGACGCATGCGCAGTAAGCCCTTGTTAACCCAAAAATTTCTATGACCATATTTTTTTATTTACATCTTTATGTTTTCTATGAGCATAAATATAAATTTTTCCTATATTTTAATTCTTTTCAGAACTATATGTAAACAGCTGTCAAATATCGATCGATAAAGTAGAAAATTTCTGTAAGTGGCTTAATTTCTTAATTTATATTGTGAACAGTACTTAATTTTTACGTTAAAATTTTATGTTAAGTTAGGGTGACCATTTTCTTGGAGACGGCAATGCGGGACGGAGCAAAAAAAAGGTCCTCACCTCCCAAATATAAGTAAAGAGCAAAAAAAAGATCTTCACCTCCCAAATATAAGTACAGAGCAAAATTCGGCCCTGGGGACACCAAATCAAAATGCGGGACGAATGGTCACCCTATGTTAAGTACTAATTTCACGTTAATTCTAATTTATAATTTGTAGGTTCTGAACGAAGCATAAGACTTTTCAGTTAAATATTAACGTAATTTTTAGGCTATTTAAGTTTAAATAAACAAAATATATATATATATTGGTATTCAGAACTGACACGGTCGGATACGCAATCTGGTGGTCAAATATTGTACTACGCGACTGTAGTACTGTTTGAAATTATTACATATTTTCTAGTGCTGATTTTTTGTTAGAATGTCGATAGATACATTTTCATAAAATAAAAATGTACGGTGCTTAAATTAACCTGTTCCCTGTTAGCATATCCACAGCTGAATACTAGACAATTCAGCCATATTGCCTTGTATTACAGCGCCGCCAACGGTAATGTCACTTCTCAATTAGTATTTAGAATGCAACAACATTTGGGCACTATACTACTTTAGCAAACCCACTAGACAATGTTGCCAACTATAGTACAATTAAAACAAGTAAATTTAAACTAAAATCAAAATAGAATTAAAATTATTTGTATAATAATGCTTTACTTTCAGTTAAATAAATCTAATTAAATTAATATTCCGGTATTTTATAATAAGAATAAATAATAATATTACATTCACAGCCGATTAAAGATTAAAAAAGGGGGAACATAATTTAGTGCATCTAAAAACTGGGTGATTATGTTAGGTTTAGTTAGTAAAAGTCTAGGACAGCAGAAGCCGAAAAGCTCAAAGTAAGCTTAAAAAAGTTTGTGTAAAAAACGTTTGTGCGGTGTAGGATGTAATTCAGTAGTTATACCTTTATCTTGTTGTTGTTATATTTTGTAAAGTGTATACATTCTTTATATATTTTTTTTTTCACACGAACTCCTTTAAGGTTACTTTGTGTTTTTCGGCTTCTGTTGTCTTAGATTTTTACTAACTAAAACTAACCTAATTACCTTGTTTTTAGGTGCACAGTACTTAATTTTCCCTCCATATTAGCCTAATTAAAATTGTGTATCATTGTGCATACGTTTTTAACATGGTGGTGCAGAGGGCCAGTTCATTGTCCACCTGAATTAATTTTTTTTTAAATATCGATACAATGCATAATAAATAACTAAACAGAAAAAAGTGAAAATAAATAATATTAAATTAAATTTAAACTACATTTATATATTAAAACTCTAATCACAGTAGAAATTAAGGGAATATTACTTATTTCTATATTTCTTATAAATAAACTCATTTAATAAATTGATATTAAATTTAAATTATTAAAATTGATATATTACATTTTACTATTGCCAACACTGCACGCATGCGCAGTAAGGTGGGTTTGCTAAAGTAGAATAGTACCAAAGCGTCATTAAATAGTACATTAAAAAAAACAAGTGTTATTCCGGTTTACGTCAATATGCATTACTCTAATTTTTTTAGATTTGTGTTTATTAATTTAAATTAAAGAGTTAATTAAATTTTTGAAAAACAAAAAAAAACTTAATAACAATAACAAAATAATTTGGTCAAAATTTCCGTTTAGTTAAGTAGTTTACTGGATTTTTTAAAAATTACTTTATGTTCGTTAAAATTTTCCTCATGACCTTGTTTTGGTGGTACACATTTTGTTTTTAATAATATATTTTTTTTTTAAACAGTAAAAAAAAATCGATAAATGATTTGATCAAAAATTCCGAAGTTGTTATTCCGTTTCACAACAATGTATATTACTATGAAATACGATGCCCCCCTCCCATCCGGGCAAAATATTTTTAGCCTATTTTTGACAAAAATCGGGATATCTAATTTATTTTTCAAAGACTAAAATTTTAGAAATGTGCCGCACATTATTTTGAAATAGAATGAGACATTTAGAATAGGGAAAACCTTTTTTTATTTCACGTTTATGGCCTTTGCTACTAAGACAATTAGCCATGAAAAATCCTTACTTAAGTCAGTTTTCGATCAAGAGCCTTTAAAATGTAAACAACTGTCAAAATCTGAACATCGAAGTACTAACCTCAGTGCAAACTATCCGTATTCAGGGGCTAGGACTAAGGCCTAGACAGACTAGGCAACTGCCTAGGGCCCGAGAAACCGTTTTATTATATCGATTTTCTCGTTATTTTACGATTTATTTGACCCACAATGAGACTCTTGCCAAGGACCCCAATTTTCCTTAGTCCGTCACTGCCCGTATTTAATTAATAAAATATGTCTTATTTAATCAGTACAATTTCATAATTATATTAATATATAATCCCTCTTATAAAAAGTCAATAATGCATTTGTAATATCTTTATTCGGCTATATTTCGGAATGGACCTCCCCCAGAACATTTTTCTGTGTGCACGCCTTTTTACATACATATGTACAATTTCCATTTCAGGTATTAACTAGTATCTTAAAGACAAACTTGTTGAAACATGTTTTGTCTTATTTGATTTTACTGCAAATAATATTATCGTATTTATTTACTTTTTTCGTTGGAGTAAAATTAAATAATTTTTAGATAATTTAACGCATCAAAAAATTTCTTTTACGGTTCAGATATAATTTCAACCGGAAATGACATGGTTTCCTATTCTTTGTTTATTTCTAACAGTTATAAGATGAACGTTACATCACAAAAAAATATTAAATAAAACATTGGTTCAGAATACTATATTTTTAAAGATAATAATGACACGACAGTTATACGTATATAGGTATGTACATTTATTTTAATACAACTTTAAAGAGGATATAGTGGACTTTCCACTTTTCGGAGAAGTTTTTTACAGGTTCTTAACCCGTTCTTAAAAATATACTCGCCTACTTAAAAGCCTGCAGGCAGTGAAGAGTGACATTTCATAATTATTATAATTACAAGCAGGTTTATTCGGTATTGATTGACCACTTGGAAAGTATGATTTGACAAAATTTATATCTAATGGTTGTGTTTCGTATCAATTAGTGACGTCACAGGATAGATGACGTCATATTGTTACGTCATTTTGAAAATTCGCCTTGTAATTGTTTACATTGGACAGAAATATAATAGATTCTTATTATAGCAAATCTTAGAGCGTGTGTACAAAAGAATTGTAGCCTTGTGCAGTTTTAAGAATTAGTTATTTTTAGCATTTCACTGTTTTTTAACCCTTTCAATACTGCGAGAAAATATACATATATCCCAAAGAATGTTTGTAAAATTCTGAAATATGATGCTAATATAATTCTAAATTGAAATATGATATTAAAAATATACTGGGAAAGAATTTGTTAGTAGTCTTGGGCCAGCACGCCATGTGAATCAGTTATATTTGTTTCAAAACATCTTTAAATTTTATATTCATTTATTTATATTTTTTAAATTAATATATTTTCCTTATATATTTTCTGAACTGATAACTCCTACCAGTGTTGCCACCTGACAGGGAATTTCCCTTTTTCAGGGAATTTTTGATGTCTAGAGGGAAAAGGGAAAATTCGACAAAAAAAAAGGAATTTTCCACATCTGATGGATTGTTTTTTTTTTTAATTTATAATTAATTCCTTCAGCCTTACTTTCTTCAAAAATTAGCGCCATTTAATAGATGTTATTATTACTTATATGTTCACGTAGACGTAAAATTATATGTCTATGGGTTTACGTCAATTGGAAACCAGATAGTTACTTTGGTGACTTTTGTGTTATAGACAGTTTTGGCTGTAACCATGTGAATTTGTAAACCTGGCTCTTAATAGCCGTTTTCGCAAACCTCAATCCGATCGCGTATCCGATAAATAAATGACATCACGAAATTCAATCGGATAGAATTTATTAGATTACTGTTTATCAGATAAAGTCAGTTTGCGAACGAATATTAATCGCTTGATCCAAATAACTTCTTACGGACCTTTGCGGACAGGATTGTTTAGAGTTTAGTGTTCTAGTTATTTCATGTTTTCCACTGTAATTCTTTTCTTTTTATCTTTGCGGTTTAAAAATATTATTACCATATTATTTTCGTCAGTATTATCATAACCATCATCATCGAAAAAAGGAACGTGTCCAATAGTTATAATCGGCAAAATTTTTTAGATTAAAGTCAAAAACCCAAAATGACATACACATCAAATAATTTTTTAGGTTATTTAATCTGAAATGAATCCTACTATTTTGTAGGATTGAAATATTGCTATGCGATCACGTTTATCAGATAATTATTGTAGGTTTGCGAACGTAGATAGTTTTGTATCTGATCAAAGAAAAAGTTTGCGAACAGGTTCGTAGCTATCAGATTAAATCAATGACGTCATATATGTATCGGATAGGGTTTGCGAAAACGCCTAATTTTTTGGATAAGTTTTTTTATAGTAATAATAGGTATAAAAAACAAAAAATTTAATTTTCCTAATAAATGAAAAAATACTCTATTATACCTACGTGTAATAATTACTTTTGAAAAAGAAGTGTTTTGAAAAAGTTTTTTTTTCGTATAGGCAAGGGAATTTTCTTGAGAAAAAGGGAATTTTTGCAGTACTCAAAGGGAATTTTCATTTCAGGCAGGTGGCAACACTGACTCCTACAGGTGGACTCTATAAATACAGTTTAGAATATAAAAAAGGAGTATTCAAAATCAAAACTTAAAAAATAAATTAAACATCCAAAAATAGTTAGTTAGTTAAAATTTTTGGCGCTAAACATCCAAAAATATACCAGTAGACAGTTATTACTCATATATTACGTCAAATTTAAAAAATGTTGCTTTTCAATTAAGGTACAAAATTCCTTCAAAACATAAAACGAAAGTTGGTAAACAACGTGAAATGTGCAAGGTCGCATTAAATATTTTCGTAGACCATAGGCACTCTTGAATTCGACTGTCCACCCTGCGCCGTCGTACCGCTAGGAACAGACATTATTCCAAAAACTGTCCTAGGGGCCTTTAAACGTTCTTATCCGTTAAATCCCAAACAACTTATTTCTATTTTTAAAAATTTCTATTTATAATTTTTGTGAATGAAAATATCCTTATGTTACAAATTTAGTATTTCTTCTCAATTTTTGTAAAAAAATACTCCTGCTTTCGTAGGTCCTAGGCATTGTGCCTAATGGATGTTGCTAAAATTGGCCCCAGAATCAGGGACGATTTCTACCGTGAATTAAACTAATACTATTTAATATATATTCTATATTATTACGTAAATTAAAAAATTAATACTTTTTGTGGACCCTTAAAGTTTCGTGGGCACTAGGCACAATGCTTAAGTTCTCCACCAAAATAATTGTACTTAATAGATGTAGATGTTTGATGTTTGCAGAGAAACAATTTATTATACAGAAAACGAACGATGAGCAATTTCCTAAGAGCAATAAACTTGTTGCACAACATTTGCCAAGAATACAAATTTTTTATCTCGAAAAAAAAACACGATGGCTTGTGCTGAGAAGGCACCGATGAGTTTAAAATTTTAATATCTGAATAACTACATTTTTGAGCAAGTATCCAATGTTAAAAACAGTGGCGTAACTGGAATTTTTGAGCTAGCGCAGAGTCGCGGGGTGGTAGTCCTAAAATTAAAGTGGACAGATTAGGGGTGGAATAAGACTAGGCTAAACTTTTATAAATCAATGGCAGTCCCTACTTTCACATATAATAGTGAATCTTGGTACTAAAAAAAAAAAAAAAAAATGGAAACAATTCACGGAGCGGCAAGGACATTTATCAGGAACTTTAACCATACTTTCAATAACCATATTAGCAATGAATATATAAGGGAAAAATTCAACATCTCTCCCGTGCTAGATAGAAACAGAATATACAGGTGAAACTACGTGTTGTATCTTGATAGAATGTCCACTTGTAGAATTCCCAGGCATGTGTTGCTGTATAAGCAGAATAGTGTGAGGCCGTGGAAGACAAAGGGAGAGTTGGGTGCCGAAATATGCTGCATATATGCACCTAACGCCTCACTCTGACCCGGATATAAAAAAAGTGTACCAAATAAGTAAATACAATGGACCTTCGAACTTGGAATGATTTAATGTTCGAACTTGAAATTCAAACAAAACTTCAAAAAACGAAAAAATAATCAGGTGAAAGAAGGATAAATCACTTTCCAGTGAACAGTAATATCTCTCACACTATTATTATTGTTTGATTATATTGATTATTTTACAATATTTTTTATGTACGTACTATAAATAAAAACATTCAATTACTGAAATTAACGTTAGTCTCTTGGAACTGATTCTGTTCGAAGTTCGAGGTTCCACTGTATTCTATATCAGTGTTTCTCAACAGGTCGTCCGCGGACCACCACCAGTGGACCTCAGAAAAATTTTAGTGGTCCGCGAAAGTTTTTATGTGTTTTTTGCAGTTTATTTTTATTTTTATGCACATTTTTTATGTAAATAATTTATATTCTGTTTTTTTTATGATGATTTCTACATGTAAAATGATGATTTTCTACAAATAAAATAAATGTATTTAATAGCATATTAAATATATTTGTTTTCTTGCAAAAAATTAACCAACAATTATTATTAGTGGTCCGCGTTAGAAAATTACATATTATACTGGCCCGTGGTGCGTTTTTTGTTGAAAAACACTATTCTATATTATAAGTATACATCAAGTATACATATCACAAAAATAATAATAATAATATCAAGAGATAAGAATCGGTGAGGAGTGGAAGGAAGAAAATAACTTGAAGAGCAGGGAGTAGAAATTCAGAAATTGGCTTGAGGAGCGGCGTTTCAAATACCTAGAAAACCGCTACCAGAACAGAGGACCTATCAAATACTGCCAGTATTATATAAAAATAAATTAGGTGTGTTACATTCGCGTGGAGAAATATGATCAAACCCGGAACCCGGACACAAACCTTCAGAACTCAGTGCTCCGGTTCAAATCCGAAGAGTTTAGCAACCACACAGCCTATGAAGATGATGATCTTGTTACCATAACTGCATTACTTTGATTACTCTGTTTTGTTTCTTACTTATAAATTTAATTAACAAGTTAAATAAGAATGTTTAACACTTGGGCCGGTTTCTGAAAGCTTAGCAAGTTAAATCTTTTGGTAACCATAGCAACAATTTTCTAACTATTTGGTTATAGTTAACTAGGCTTTCAGAAAACGGCCCTTAGCATTTCCTACATCTACTCACTTTTACTTATCCTTTATAGAGTTAGAAATAGGCACAGTAAACAAATGAGATAAAAACGTGTTTTAACGGTTCATGAAGAATTTTCTTTATTTGATACGTAGTAATTTTATTTTATGGCCGACACGAATTTCTCCTTTTGTACTTTGGTTTAGTGTGTTTATTACAAGAATTCGCTTTGTATCGATCAAATTTGCTTACACATCAATTTCATTTGAAACAAAACAATCACAAAACAAATGAAACAATAAAATTTCACTTATAACCTATATGGAATCACTCACATTCTTTTGTTTATAAACACATTCAGTTCACTGGGATCTAACACTTAACTGTTCACCAGCGTAGCTTTCACTACACTGAGCGCGGAGTAAATCTAAACGTTTATTATACGGTGACGACAGCGTAAGTGTCACGTGGACACGTGGGCATTATGTGTGATAACAGTTATCAAACTTTGATCACAGATGTAGGATTGAAAAGTTCAATTATATGACAATATTGATTTAGTTTTTGTTAGTTTTAGATGTGTTGATAAGTTTAATGACATTTATGTGCTTTAATGATATTTTTTGGAAGTCAAACATACTGTACAAACAGAATTTTTAATGAATTAATTTTTTGCAATGTCATCCATTATTGATCCTACAAAAGAGAATTATTTTTGGATCGATCTGTATATTTTATTTACGTACATAAGCACACTTTCAGTGGTGTAGGCAGGTAGGTGGTTAGAAACCCTCTCCTCCCACGAAGCCCAAGAATTACTTCTTTTTTTTGTCGGTACTACTATTTGCCGTACTGTTTTTTGTCATGACTTTAATTAACTTTTTTCTTTTCTTACTCATTCGTTTGAGTTTTTTTTTTAAAGATGTCAATCTGTTTTGAACACATTTAACGGGTTGAGCGCTGTGGCGGTCATTGTGTCCGCCTGTGATTAAAACACCACTGCCGTCGTCGGTCATTATGCCCGGCAGCCTACTCACTTTTTAGCGATCGATCCTTCCAAGGTGCTTGCTCTTTAACAGCATTTTACGTTGTGAAATGACCACTATGAGTGTGTATTCACTCTTGGGTCACAAGTTTCAATGGTACCTAATTCATATTCTCCATACAGCGAATCTTGGGTATTCAAAATTTAAGCAGCGGAAATGAGATTTTTGAAGTTTTGTGAAAGGATGTAGCATATTTGACCATAGTCGCAATGTAGATATAAGGGCAAAATTAAACAACTTTCCCGTGCTGGATAAAATCTCGATATAATGCCTACTTGCTGAATTCTGAAGCAGGCGAACAGACTGCACATTGTATTCAGAGCCGCAGTAAGGGGGGCGGAGGGGGCGACGGCTCCTAGCGCACCAAAAGGGCGCTGACGGTCTTGCTAAGGGGCGCCATGGCGAAGATGAGGACCTTTTTTTTTTGTTCATTACTTTGGACTGTGGGAGGTGAAGACCTTTTTTTTTCTCGTCACTTGGATTTTGAGAGGTGAAGATCTTTTTTTTTGCTCGTCACTTGGATTTTGGGAGGTAAGGACCTTTTTTTTTGCTCATCACTTAAATTTTGAGAGGTAAGAACCTTGTTTTTATTTACCAAGGGCGCCAAAACACGGCTCTGCCCCTAGCGCAAGTTCTCCTTACTGCGGCTCTGATTGTAATCCATGAGCGACAAAGATTCTTTTAAATTGAAATTTTCAGTTTTAGTTTTATTTATATTTAAACAACAAATGTCGCGATACCCTTAGACGCAACACACCGGTTGGAAAACACTGCTCTATTCCATTGTCATTCCGCTCCAGCAGAGTCGCACAGTGATTAGGCTCTCTTTTCAAGGCTTGTCCCACCCCATTGTTCTTTCAATTTCACGATTTAGTTGGTTTTGAGGATTTTCTTTAAACACCTGTTGACAAATTATCGGATAATTGCTATGAATCAGGACCGTGCTTACATATTTAGGTGCATGGGGCAACAATTATTCAACTATTCACTGACGGGTATTTTGTAAACTTTTTAATTTTTAAACTTAGTAAAATTTTGATCTCAAATTTTTGGAGAAAATTATATTTGGTAAAACTATAACGTCATGATTATATCTTCTATTGATTACATTTATATTGTTACTACCCGCTAGTTCAGGCGGCAGTTTAAAGGGGTTGGCGAGATCCTGTGCGCAAACACACCCCGATAGATTTGGGCGCCACTCAATTTCGGGAAACTGAGAAAAACCGTGTATTTACCTACCGTTCCCCGAGATGTTATCTTCCAACTGTCTGTAAGAGAGCGGAATGGGTAACTTGTCGTTCGACAATCAAGGGGACACTGAAGAACATAAGTTTAATAATAAGTGTAATAAAGAAAACAAACACCACCCTCGTACAAAACACACCTCGGTGGACTGCGGATCAGGCGCATAAGTCACGCCAGCCTCTGGGTCACCGCGATGCGACGAGAACTTCCAAGGGGTTGCAGGAACCTTCAGATCCTCACCGAGACAAAGGATCCAATAAGTGGTACTACCTTGAGGCCCACGCCACTTCACGTGGTCAGACCTCCGCTCAACCTCAACACCGTTCAGACGTTCTTCCACGTTCGCCGCCCTCAATTCGCACTTTCCGCGATTAACTCCATCAACACTCCCGACTCACAAACGCCAAACAAAAAAAAAAACTTCTCTTTTCCTATATCCGGACAAAGAGGATAAAAAAAACCTGCTCCCCGTCCGCCTTGCTGCCGGTAACCTTTTTTTCCCCCCATCTCCTGTTTCCGCTTTCTTTCTCCCTAACTGCTCAGCGCTGCGCGCGCACCCTTGCAACCAACGCGCGCGAATTTGTATCGTAACAATATCAACTTGGTTAATGCAATGGAAAAATTTGTTGAAATACTGAAACTAAAAAACAATTAGGTACCACAAACTACAATTGCTTATATATATTCCGGAAGATGTTGAAAGGCTAATTGCATCAGATGTAAACTTAACAGGTTGCATGTTTGAATTTAAACCATAGAGATAATTGAGAGAACCATCATAGCATGCATGACCTTGTCTCCTGTTGTTGGATGTGTTGCATCTTTTTCATTTTGCTCTATCTTGGTCCTGGTTAAAACATTACGTGTTATCTATATGATTCATATGTATCGTGTTCATCCGAGACAATGTTATACAGTTTTTAACAACATTTTTTTACGTATAAATATTTGTATATTGTGTGTTAATATTTTGTGATATTTGGACTCATATTTTCATAATTTGGTGCACAGTTTAAGACCAAGTTTTCATAGTTTAAGGTTAGGTACATACCATAAAATCTCGCATATAATGCACCCCTGTATTCTTTTTGAGACAAAAATATGGTATTGACACAATACCTGTCTTACCTTACGCTCCTACTGACATTGAAGCATCGGTGGAAAATTTCAGATGTCGTATTTACTGGAATTATGCATTTTTGCATTTGCTTGGTGGTAACCAAACTTCTCTCAGCTGATAAACCGGACATCGTCCTGCTGGATTTCGAGACAAAAGACATTTTTGTCATCGAATTATCCTGTCCAGCTGAGAAAAATATCACTCTCAAAGAGGACGAGAAAAGAACCAAGTACCTGGACTTCTGGTCCGAACTAAGAAAAATGCACCCAGGTTATTCTGTGAAGCTCGTAGTCTTGATTTTGGGTGTATTGGGTGGCCTTAAAGCTGTTTTCAAGAAGGAAATCGAGATCATTCCCGTCTGCAGACCATCTGCTACCTCTCTGGTCTGCAGATTGCAAAAAGCAGTGCTGCTCGGATCGCTTGGCAGTGTGCAGACGCTGGATTTGCTGTGAGCCCATCGGTCGCATATCGCCAGGATTTGGGATGCGACCGATTTCTGGGTGAAGCTCTCTCGACGTTCTCGTGAAGGTAAGAGGAGAGCGTCTCGTCTGTGCCGAACACGTTGCGGGCAAACCTGGACGGTACTGGCGGGACTACAAATCTCCCTTCTTTAACAATAATATTATTATAAATATTGTTGTCCATTACAATCAGCTGATGGTTCGGTAGCCATCTTGATAACGTAGGTTCTGAAGTTTGACAATTGACGCTTAGAATTTATGTGAATTTAAATTATATTTACTCATTTTTTAATGATAAAATTATATAGTTGTAGGCAAAATATTGTATTTGGCTCGCATATAATGGCTATATTACACTCGGATGATTAAACTTCATCCTCGCGCAAAATAGCTTCCATTATATGCTTGTTAAATAAAATACTAATATTGCATTTCCAATATTATAATTCAGGAAAAGAAATAATATTGTGTGCACCTCATACGCGGAATAAGTTTAGTACTCTCATGTGTTATAAATATACGTTTGGTGTTATACAAACATACAAATAGTTATACAAATAACTATTGTAATATATTATAAATTCTGAAAAACAAAATATTGCACTAGGTAATTTATTAGTCACATCAGATTTTTTTTACATTTTGTTTACCATAACATATTTTGAGAAAAACCTGAGTATAAACAAACACATTATAGTAGGTGAAGTTAATCAGTTAAATGTGCACAATATTGTATATATACAAAGCGCGATCTAAAATTTCCCGTAATCTATATATATATCTATCTATATATATATAAAAGGCAGTGTCCTGACTGACTGACTCACTCATCACCGCCCAGCCCAAACCCCTGGGCCTAGAAACTTGAAATTCGGAGAGTACATTCCCTTCATGATGTAAGCACCCAATAAGAAGGGATTTTTCGAAATTCCACTCCTAAGGGATGAAAAGGGGTGAAATGTGATTTCACGAATTCCTTAATATCTCTTAGGGCCGATGGGATATCGACTTAGTTTTTGCTTACAAGTATTACCTATACAAATGCCGAAAAACCAATTTCGGGATTTTGCCCTAATCAACCCCTAAAGGGGTGAACCTACAATCGGGGTGGATTATACATCCCGTTGTATTTCCTGTGTTCGTTTAGTTGCAAGATTAATTTTTGGCACATAGGTGTCTTTTTAAAATATCTCGAAATGGGTTTCACAGTTTTTTAAAATTCCATCCCTAAGGGTTGAAAAGGGGTGAATTGTGATTTCAAGGATTCCTTAATATCTTTTAGGATCAATAAGATATCGACTTACTGTTTGCTTGCAAAGATTATCCATACAATTACCGAAAAACTTATTTCATGAATTTGTCCTAATCAACCCCTAAAGGGGTGGATCTACAATCGGGGTGAGTTATACATTCCGTCGTATTTCCTGTGTTCGTTTAGTTGCAACATTACTTTTTAGCCCATAGGAGTATTTTGAGAATATCTCGAAAAGGTATTGGTAGTTTTTTAAAATTTCACCCCTATAGGGTGAAAAGGGGTGAATTATGATTTCAAGTATTCCTTAATATCTCTTAGAACCATTAAGATATCGACTTGCTTTTTGCTTACAAAGATTACCCATACAAATGCCGAAAAACATATTTCAGGTTTTTGTCCTAATCAACCCCTAAAGGGGTGGATCTACAATCGGGGTGAATTATACATCACGTCGTATTTCCTGTGTTCATTAGTTGCAGCATTACTTTTTGACACATAGGTGTCTTTTTAAAATATCTCGAAATGGGTTTGACAGTTTTTTAAAATTTCACCCCTAAGGGTTGAAAAGGGGTGAATTGTGATTTCAAGGATTCCTTAATATCTCTTAGGACCAATAAGATATGGACCTACTGTTTGCTTGCAAAGATTATCCATACAAATACCGAATCATCAATTTCAGGATTTTGTCCTAATCAACCCCTAAAGGGATGGATCTACAATCGGGGTGAATTATACATCCCGTCGTAATTCCTGTGTTCGTTTAGTTGCAACATTACTTTTTGGCACATAAGTGTCTTTTTAAAATATCTCGAAATGGGTTTGACAGTTTTTTAAAATTCCACCCCTAAGGGTTGAAAAGGGGTGAATTGTGATTTCAAGGATTCCTTAATATCTCTTAGGATCAATAAGATATCGACTTACTGTTTACTTGCAAAGATTATCCATACAATTACCGAAAAACTAATTTCAGGAATTTGTCCTAATCAACCCCTAAAGGGGTGGATCTACAATCGGGGTGAGTTATACATTCCGTCGTATTTACTGTGTTCGTTTAGTTGCAACATTACTTTTTATCACATAGGAGTCTTTTTTAAATATCTCGAAAAGGTTTGGTAGTTTTTTAAAATTTCACCCCTATAAGGTGAAATGGGGTGAATTATGATTTCAAGTATTCCTTAATATCTCTCAGAACCAATAAGATATCGACTGGCTTTTTGCTTACAAATATCACCCATGCAAATACCAAAAAACATATTTCAGGATTTTGTCCTAATCAACCCCAAAAGGGTGAATCTACAATTGGGGTGAATTATACATCCCGTCGTATTCCCTGTGTTTGTTGAGTTATAAGGTTTCTTTTTGGCACATAGGCGTATTAAAATATCTCGAAATGGTTTTGACAATTTTTTTAAATTTAACCTCTAAAGGGTGAAAAGGGGTAAAATGTGATTTCAAGGATTGTTTAACATTTTTTAGGACCAATAAGATATTGACTTGGTTTTTGCTTACAAAAACTACCCATGCAAGTACCGAAAAACCAAATTTTTGATTTTGTCCTAATCAACCCCTTAAGGGGTGGATCTACAATCGGGATGAATTATACATTCCGTCGTATTTCCTGTGTTCGTTTAGTTCCAACATTACTTTTTGGCACATTGGTATTTTTTTTTTAATATCTCGAAATGATTTTGCTATTTTTTTTTTAAATTGCACCCCTTAAGGCTGAAAAGGGGTGAAATGTGAATTCAGGCATTCCTTAATATCTTTTAAGACCAATGAGATATCGACTTGATTTTTGCTTACAAAGATTACTCTTACAATTACCGAAAAACTTATTTCAGGATTTCGTCCTAATCAACCCCTAAAGGGGTGGATCTACAATCGGGGTGAGTTATACATTCCGTTGTATTTCCTGTGTTCGTTTAGTTGCAACATTACTTTTTAGCACATAGGTGTCTTTTTAAAATATCTCGAAAAGGTTTTGATAGTTTTTTAAAATTTCATCCCTAAAGGGTGAAAAGGGGTGAATTGTGATTTCAAGGTTTCCTTAAATCTCTTAGGGCCAATAAGATATTGACTTGCTTTTTGCTTACAAAGATTATCCATACAAATACCGAAAAATATATTTCAGGATTTTGTCCTAATCAACCTCTAAAGGGGTGGATCTACAATCAGGGTGAATTATACATCCCGTCGTATTTCCTGTGTTCATTAGTTGCAGCATTACTTTTTGGCACATAGGTGTCTTTTTAAAATATCTCGAAATGGGTTAGACAGTTTTTTAAAATTTCACCCCTAAAGGTTGAAAAGGGGTGAATTGTGATTTCAAGGATTCCTTAATATCTCTTAGGACCAATAAGATATGGACTTACTGTTTGCTTGCAAAGTTTATCCATACAATTACCGAAAAACTTATTTCAGGAATTTGTCCTAATCAACCCCTAAAGGGGTGGATCTACAATCGGGGTGAGTTATACATTCCGTTGTATTTCCTGTGTTCGTTTAGTTGCAACATTACTTTTTAGCACATAGGTGTCTTTTTAAAATATCTCGAAAAGGTTTTGATAGTTTTTTAAAATTTCATCCCTAAAGGGTGAAAAGGGGTGAATTGTGATTTCAAGGTTTCCTTAAATCTCTTAGGGCCAATAAGATATTGACTTGCTTTTTGCTGATAAAGATTATCCATACAAATACCGAAAAATGTATTTCAGGATTTTGTCCTAATCAACCCCTAAAGGATGGATCTACAATCGGGGTGAATTATGCATCCCGTCGTATTCCCTGTGTTTATTGAGATATAAGGTTTCTTTTTGGCACATAGGCGTCTTTTTAAAATATCTCGAAATGGTTTTGACTTTTTTAAATTTAACCCTTAAAGGGCGAAAAGGGGTGAAATGTGATTTCAAGGATTGTTTAATATTTTTTAACACCAATAAGACATCGACTTGGTTTTTGCTTACAAAAACTACCCTTCCAAATGCCGAAAAACCAATTTTTTGATTTTGTCCTAATCAACCCCTTAAGGGGTGGATCTGCAATCGGGGTGAATTATACATCCCTCCGTATTTCCTGTGTTCGTTTAGTGGCAACATTACTTTTTGGCACATAGGTATCTTTTTAAAATATCTCGAAATAGTATTGACAGTGTTTTTTTACTTGCACCCCTAAACGGTGAAAAGGGGTGAATTGTGATTTCAAGGATTCCTTTATATCTCTTAGAACCAATAAGATATCGACTTGCTTTTTGCTTACAAAGATTACCCATACAAATACGGAAAAATATATTTCAGGATTTTTGTCCTAATCAACCCCTAAACGGTGGATCTACAATTGGGGTGAATTATACATCCCATCGTATTCCCTGTGTTTGTTGAGTTATAAGGTTTCTTTTTGGCACATAGGCGTATTTTTAAAATATCTCGAAATGTTTTGACAATTTTTTTAAATTTAACCCCTTAAGGGTAAAAAGGGGTAAAATGTGATTTCAAGGATTGTTTAACATTTTTTAGGACCAATAAGATATCTACTTGGTTTTTGCTTACAAAAACTACCCATGCAAATACCGAAAAACCAATTTTTGGATTTTGTCCTAATCAACCCCTTAAGGGGTGGATCTACAATCGGGATGAATATATACATCCCGTCACATTTCCTGTGTTCGTTTAGTTGCAACATTACTTTTTGGCACATAGGTTTTTTTTTTTTAATATCTCGAAATGATTTTGACATTTTTTTTTAATTTAACCCCTTAAGGGTGAAAAGGGGTGAAATGTGATTTCAGTAATTCCTTAATTCTTTTAGGACCAATAAGATATCGACTTGGTGTTTTCTTACAAAAATTATCCATACAAATGCCGAAAAACTTATTTCAGGATTACGTCCTAATCAACCCCTAAAGGGGTGATTCTACAAACGGGGTAGATTATACATCGCGTTGTATTTCCTGTGTCTATTTAAAATGCCTCGAAATGGTTTTAACAGTTTTTTACCTTTAACAAATATCACCCCTAAAGGGTGAAAAGAGGGAATTGTGATTTCAAGGACGCCTTAATATCTTCTAGGATCAATAAGATATAGACTTGGTTTTTGCTTATAATGATTACCCATACAAATGCCGAAAAATGTATTTCAGGATTTTATTTTAATCAACCCCTAAAGGGGTGAATCTACATTCGGGGTGAATTATAGAACCCTTTGTATTTTTAGCGGTTGTTGAGTTATAACATTCCATTTTGGCATATATTTTTCACAGTTTGACAGTTTTCTTTCACTCCTAAAGGGTAAATTAGTATTTTTTTGTTAAAAATAAAAAATTCGGAGAGTACATTTTTCAGTATGAAGTAAGAACCCACTAAGAAAGGATTTTTTCAAGTTCGACCCCTATCTGGTGAAAAGGTGTAAAATGTTTTTTCACGGGTTCCTCAATATTTCTTAGGACAGATGAGATATCGACTAGATTTTTTGTTACAAAAGTTACCCATACACAAGTTTAAAAACAAACTGCGGATTTTATGCCAATGAGACCGTCAATATACCGTAGCGAAGCACGGGTTTTCAGCTAGTATATATATATATATAAAAGGCAATGTCCTGACTGACTCATTCACTCATCACCGCCCAGTCCGAACTCCTGGGTCTAGACACTTGAAATTCTGAGAGTATATTCCCTTCATGACGGAAGCACCCACTAAGAAGGGATTTTTCGAAATTCCACTCCTAAGGGATGAAAAGGGGTGAAATGTGATTTCACGAATTCCTTAATATCTCTTAGGACCGGTGGGATATCGACTTAGTTTTTGCTTACTTATGGGTAGTACTACCCATACAAATGCCGAAAAACTTATTTCGGGATTTTGCCCTATTTAACCCCTAAAGGGGTGAACCTAAATTCGAGGTGGATTATTTTATGTGTTTGTTGAGTTATAACATTCCTTTTTGGCAAATAGGTGTCTTTTTAAAAGGACCCGAAATGGTTTTGACAGTTTTTTAAAATGCACCCTTAATGAGGTTAGTGGATATTTTTATTCGATAGAACGTTCCTTTGACATAGATATATGAAATTCACAAAGTTGATTCCTTTCATGACGTAAGTACCCACTAAGAAAACATTCTCCGAAGTCGACTTCTAAGGGGCTAAAAAAAATTAAACATACATACAATAACATACAATAATTTTTAAAAAAATTATTATTTCGTCCCAATCCACTCCAAACGGGATGAATTATAGTACCCGTAGTTTTTCCTGTTTGTTGAGATATAACATTCATCTTTGTCATATACGTGCCTTTTTTAAAACACCTTTTTCAAAATCTTTTCAAAAACAAGTGTTTTGACAGTTTTTTTATGTTTTATCCTTAAAGGAGTAAATTGGTATTTTTTATTCGATAGAAAATCCAATGGATATTAAGATATGAAATTCGGAGCATACATTCCCTCCATGACGTAAGAGGTCAATAAGAAGAGATTTTTCTAAATTCCATTTTTAAGTGGTGAAATGAGGTGAAATTTGATTTAGGGATGCCTCAAAATCTCTTAGGCTCAATGAGATATCGACTTGGTTTTTGCTTACAAATGATACCCATACAAATGTTTAAAACAGAAATTCACGTGTTTGCCCTAATCAACCCCTAAATGGATGAATATGCATTCGGGGTGAATTATAAAAACCTTTGTATTTTCTGAGTTATAACACTTCATTTTGGTACTTAGTTTTCTATTTAGAAAGGCAGTTTATTCGATAGAGCGTCCCTTGACGAAGAGATATGAAATTCGGGAGAAACCCTTCGTATCTCCTGTGCTCCATGAGACCATCAATATACCGTAGCGCAGCACGGGTTTTCAGCTAGTGACACTATAAAACTTACAATATCGGTTAACGGGCGCAGTCACGTTCAAAGTAGTTCGCTACGTATATATGCACCGGTTCCAGCGCTTTCTCAATTACTGGAAAGATTTCTGGAAGAAGTCTTTTTCGACGAGAGTGTCAAGCACCGCCTGCGATTTTCTTTAAATTTATCTAACGGTATCAAAACGTCGACCTTTCAGCTTCATTTTCATTTTCGGTAGTAAAAAGAAGCCGCAGGGACCTAAATCTGGCAAATAAGGCTGGTGGTGGACGACGATCATCGTATTCTTGGTCAAAAACTGTTGTGCGTAGAACGAACTGTGGGTGGGTACGTTGGCTTAATGAAATACCCAGTTTTTCGCTTACCAAAGTTCGGACCGTTTTCATTTGATTCTCACTTTTACCTTTTTTAGGGTTTTGTAGGTATGACCAAAAAACCCTTATACCGTCATTTTGTCGTCTGTCTGTCTGTCTGTCTGTCTGTCTGTCTGTCTGTCTGTCTGTCTGTCTGTCTGTTCGGTAAAAATTGTAGCCAAACGGCTAAACCTAGAGAGTTGAAATTTGGCATGCCTGTACAACTTTTTGACCCGCACATAGGAAAAATACTAAAACATCTAAAAAACATATCCCCCTAAAAATATAAACAAATATGTGCTCAACGAAAAAAATAATATTTTTTTAAAATTCTGAGTAGGGTATCAAATGAAAGCCCTTAGTACGTGGATTAACGTTCAAAATTTTATTTTTGCAAAATAAATTATTTTTACACGATTTTTGTCAAAATTGTGCAAAAAAATTTTTTGTCCCACACCCTGTAGCCCAGATGGTTTAAACTAAAAATCTGTAAAAATTCTAAGTAATGTATATTGGTGTGAACCGGAATAGTACAACAGGAATTTTTGATCCGATTATGTTTTCGGAAAATAATGCATTTTTTGTGTTTTTAACCAAAATATGTTAAATATTTAATTCGCTATGTAACCAAGTTGATACGTCAGCACTCATAGCTATGTGGGTTTAGTCATTGGTTTTCTAATTTGTAAACAGGTAACTTGCAAACTAGAGTTCGAATCCTGTCAATTTTATTTTTTTTGTTTTTTTTTTTGCAGTTTACTTTTGTTTAAATTTTTTTGTCAAAATTCTAGTTATATTTTGGTAAAATGTTGCATTTAATTTTTAAAAGCGTAAATTTAATAACCAGTGGGAAGTGTTGAAATTATAACTTAATTTTGTTTGATGTATACGAAATCAGAGGGCGGGGCTAATGATTTAAGCAACCAATAGAAGCCATAGGCGCAATTTTCAAAATCTTAATGAACCTTGCTATGTAAAAAAAATACTGCACATATTTAGAAACTTAAATAATGGTATTAGGCATTCGAATTAAAATTCATAAAAAAATATTTTGACATAAAATTTGTTTTGGCATCCCAAATAATCATCATTCAGTTATTAAATACCTGCAAAACCCTGAAATGTGTGAAAATTCACACTTCACATCAATTTTTTAATCTGCAGGAAGGCGCAATATAATTGTGAATTGACAGTGTAACTCTCTGGCAAGAATTTTTTGTGTATGATTTCTTTGTTATCAAAGAAAACTATCATCATGCTCGTAACTTATGTATATGCATTTTTTGGATTTCGGTGAAGCTGGTCTTTTCCACTGTGATTGTTGTTCTGTTTGTGCGTTGTAGCCCATCTACCATAAACCCATGTCTCATCGCCAGTACTTACCGCGGACAAGAAGCTATCATCGTCCAAAACGAGGACGAAATTCAAAGAGAATGAAACGCTCATTGATAAAGACTTCCAGAAAACATCCTAGCGATGGATAAAACATAGGGATCGGTGCATAAATGTGCAAAGAAAATTTTGGTTCGCATCTCTCTTTACCTGGTATAAGTAAAATTTCTGTTAACATATCAGCATGTTAAATCAAATATCAATAAAAAAAATCATGTTAGTCCATTAGATAAAAATGCTATCATCTTTATCTATTGGACTAATATGACTTTTTTTTGATTTTTGATTTTATTTATTGACACGTAACAGATATTTTACTAATACTTGATAACACTGGCGCACCCAGGAGGGCGGACCACCCCCTTTCCCTCAAGAAAGAGGAAACTACCAAATTTTTATCAGCAAGAAAAAAAATTCTTGATAACTGTCGAATTACAATTAGAGGGGTTGTTGAAGAAGTTGATATATCGTATGGTTCATGCGAAGATATTTTCAGTGCAATGTTTTGGGCATGAGGCGAGTGGCAGCAAAATTTGTTCCGAAATTGTTAAATGTTAATTGTTTTGAACAAAATATGTGTCGTAAACAAGTCGCTCAGGAAATGACAGATGATGTCGTCAATGACAACATTGCTCCAGCGCAGCATAACGGGTGACGAGATGATTATGACATCGAAACAAGGAAGCTCAATCATCTCAATGGAAGCTTCCAAATGAACCAAGACCTAAAAAAGCACACCAATTCGATTGAAAGTAAAAGTTCTTCTCACTGTTTTTTTCGATTATCGTGGTATTGTGTACCATGAATTTTTACCGCAAGGTGTTACAGTTACTAAAGAATACTATTTGAGGTTGTTGCGTCGGCTACGGGAAGCAATTCGTAGAAAACGGCAAGATTTATGGAAGAAAATTCTTGGAAATTGCACCATGATAACGCACTAGCTCCTACTTCATTGCTTGCTCGAGATTTTCTGCCCATTATAGCACCGTAATGATACTGCAACCACCCTATTCACCAGATATGGCCCCATGTGACCCTTTTTCTTCAAAAAATCAAAATAAAATCGCTGGAGGAACTAAACGCTATAGCAAAATATGCGTTTCAGAAGTGTTTTGAAACTCGGAACAAACGGTGGCATGAGTGAATTATATCCGATAGGGACTATTTTGAAGCGGACAATATGAAAATTGATGAATAAATATATATTGTTTTATAAATTAAAAAATTGCACGAACGTTTTGATCACACCTCGTACATGACCTTCCACAACATTAACTATCGTCTATGATAACTGCATACCACAGACTAAAGATTTACTTAAATAAAATACAGAACGTCCCATGATTAATTAATTTATTTTACTTACATGACGATTTAAGAAGAAACTTTTATTATACTGACTCTTCAAGGTCTTTAAGACCCGTCATGATTCATGCAAAACTGCTGGATACATTTTCACGTAATTTAGTATGGTAATAGAACAAAACCGGAAATCGAACACAGGCCTTATGGAACCTCAAAATTTTCTTGGGGGGGGGGAGTCACCATCCAAAAAATTTAAAATATCTCACTAGTTATTAATTTAACAGCAAAATCATGACCCTTACTTAATATTTGAAATTACACTTCCGCCATCACTTGATGTTTGAATTTCTTGCATTTTTTCAACTGGCGTTACGGGGAGAATTAGAAAATCTTGAAATATTTCACTTATTATGTACTTAAGGGGAGGCACAATAGTATAGTTCTGAGTAGTTTCTTATACAATATTAACAATCTGAAATAAAATTAGAAACAATCTATATATTAAAATTTGCAGAGAATTTTTATCTATCTTAATAAGATATTTTTAATCATAGTGTAAAAATAATAAGTAATTAAATAAAAATAAATAAGTTAAAAATAAATAATCAATAAATAAAATAATTTATTTTTTGTTTTTACACTATGATGTTTTTCCATTTATTTTAACTACTTTATAATGACCTAATGTTATTAGATCAGGTATGTTTTTTACACTGTATAACACCAGCTCTTGTACTTCATATTTTATATTTTGCATAGCTCTGAAGGAGAAATAAATTATTTCGAAATTGTTCAGCTAGATTTAGTTGCTTTATTTATGTCCGCAACCCGTACGACCTTTTCCACACTTATAATTACTGTACTGCTCTATTTTGCCGCCATCTTGAATGTGCCGCGATACTCAAGCACTTATACTTGGTAAAAATGATTTAATTTTTGTAAAAAACACGTGTACCAATTGACAATCCTTTATCATTGAGTATAGAGATTTTCGGCGAACGTTCTGCACAGATGATTGTTTATATCATGTCAAAAATCTGAAAATCCTTCGACCTGAAATTAAAAAATTTCCTTGAGAATCGGGTGCAGAAATTCAATAAATCACCAGACATTTAAAATATAACTTAGTGCCGGGGTAGGCCATGTAAATATTATTTTCTAAGCCTGTAGGTCTTATATTGAACACTACTCCAATAGAGTAATAAATATATGACAACAATTATATAAATTAATTCAATTATAAATTCTATTGATTTATATATTTTCTATAATAATCATAAATGTAATATAAAATAGCGGGATTGTAAATAAAATAATAATTTAACAGATTGAATTAATTCAATTGTCTGGAAATATTCTCTTTTGATTCGCTAAATGTAAAACATGTAGAAAGATCTGCAGAACGTATTAATATTAGCGTGAATTATCATTGGACAGGCCACACTGAGATTTGAGAATACTGATTTAATATTCGATCGTAACTATGGTGAGCATTATTTACTGTCTACGCAGCTTAACGCCAGTTTTCAGAATCCCACTAATTATTTACGTTACAGTAAATATGTAACAAAAAAGGTACGAAGTACGGGCACCTCATCTAGTTGACAAAAAAATTCGTCTTATGAATTTTCGCAAGAAAAAAATGTCTTGTAACAGTGCAGCCATTTCCTTTAAGTCGCCATAGTTACGTCAGTGTCAATAACGACGGGTTATTAATCCAACGTTTTGTAATTAACTGTCAAGTACTTCCAATATCGAGCCAAACTTACGTTGTTTAACTTACTACCTGATACTGTCTTTAATTTTCGGTCTAATAAATTTATTAAGAAAATATCCAAAGTTGTGTTAATCTAGCGCTTAAGGTGGGGCCAATAGTGAAATTTTGAAAATATAATCTGTCAGTGAAGTGTTGTGTCGTGATTTGTGTACATCAAGAACAACAGATTCACATTTTTGTGAAGAACATTGGTTTCAATATACTTTTTCGTTGTACCCGTACATCGTTGTGTTTCGGTCGCTGTTTTTTTTACAGTCGAAAGTATTTAGTGTTGTGTCACAGTTCCAACTTCAAGAAAATTTAGACATTAGAATTTAACAGACATTGTGTAAATAATCATGCCACCTAAAAAAGACACTGAAGTAGACACTGAGAACAGTGGAACATCTCAGATTTCCTTCAGCAATGAGCAGTTCATGAGGTTTCTAACAGAGATTTGTAATTCTTTTAGTTCGAATTCCAGTGAAAATTCAACGACCTCTGAAGTTAGTGTTCCAATGCAAAATGATAGTTTTGCAAAGTGCACAGCGCATTTTAATGGTTGTGAGAGAACTGACGTAGAAGCATTTATAGACAATGTGGTGAAGTATAAAGACTATACAGGTGTAAGTGATGAAAATGCTACGCGAGGCCTGGCAATACTACTTGAGGGTGTCGCTGCCACATGGTGGCAAGGCATAGAAGAGTCGATTGAGGATTGGGACGGTGCGCTAAATGCCTTACGGGATGCATTTTCCAAAAAGTTAACGCCACCACTCCTGTATAGAGAAATATTTGCGCGTGAACAAACAACCGAAACAACAGAATTGTTTGTGTGTCGAATTCGAGCACTTTTCGCTCAACTACCATATGTGCTACCCGAAACAGCACAGATCGACATGGTGTATGGACTGATGAACAGAAAAATAAGGAAACGGTTACCGCGAAGTGAGGTAACGGATTTCAAAACGTTGTTAGTTCGCGCACGGGGTATTGAAAAGACGAGTCAAACGCAGACCGTGCAATTTGCCGAATTATATCTCGAGAATGGTAAGCCCGAACCTGAAGTACAGGATGAATCATGAGATAAAAGTGTTAAAAGGGATAGCTGTGTCGATACAGTTGCAAGTCGTAGCATAGCAAGTACTTGTGTATATAATAAACTGAAGGATAGATGCCTGTTCATACTGAATTTGTATGCTTAAAATTAGCAAACGCCAGTCAACAAAGTCCAGGAAAACGGTGTATGTCAATGTTGTCTACGAAATTAGAAAGTTTATTGATTTTAGATGACGACAGGCAATAATGCGCTGCTATGACTTGATTTTCTTAAAATGGCGAATATCATGTTAAAATTTGTCAAGGATTAAGAGCATTACGAAGACGAGTCAGAAATAATTACCGTCTACAAGCGACACACTCGGATGAAGTGCCTGCGGCTAACACATCTACCTAATTTATAAGGAAACAGGAAAACAATTATCGCAGTAGTAGTAGTTCAAACAGTGTTTCTGCAAGATGACGCAGGACAGATCTCAGCGATCAGAACAGTACTACTCTCAACAAATTAATCCATTCGAATGTCTCTATCTTCGCTTTAGAGGAAGCCTCGACTACATTCGTAGAAAATCGCCTTACTGTAGAATCTGTTCAAAAAGACCCATCAAAGAACCTACACAACAGGTTTAAAGAATTTCTCACAGTAGGAAGACAAGCTAATGAAATGCTGCATTGCATAATCTGAACCGACGCTAGTGACTACACACTGGGACCAGTTCTGATGCTTCTTCAAAATATCAGTATCCAGTAGAATAGGCCAGCCAGTTGACAACCTATGTCGGCGAAGAAGGATCAACCCCAGCACCAACTATCCCCAAGACGAAGATAGGAATACTGAAAGCAGTAATAGGCCACGTGGATGTATACGAGATTTTGAGGGAGAAACTTTTGAGGGAGTGCTTTTTGCTTTAATTGTGTAAAACTATGCATATAGCCTGTAAATTCATAAAACCGTAAATTTGTAGCTTACAAGTAATCTGTAAATACAAGTCTTTTAGACTTACAGATACGCCAGTTCTACCCCAGGCGTCAGAACAAAATCGCAGAAATACTGCTAAGGGTTGCTGTGTTCGTTTAATCCAAAGTTATTAAAAAAGAAACTCGTAAGGATAATACAAATTTTTTACTACCACATAATTACGAACACCGCCATAAGCAGATTTTTGCTATCTATAAATTGTATAGATTTATAGATTGCTTGTAAGTTTACAAAGACGCGCAGAATTAATCATGCGGCGTAAACGCTCAGTAAAACTTACATATTCGCTTACAGGTACGCTACGGATTGCTCAGAATTGCGCTATATGTACTTATGTTAGCATAGTTCATCAGTGTCCACAGTGACGTTATTTCCAGGATCATTCCGTGGCATGGAGCAATGGAGGAGTTACTGTAGGCGCCGAAGTTTGATAACTAAAGCGCCGGAACCGGTTAGAGTAGACATAATCTTGGATTTTTTTATTTTTTTTTGTTTTCTCTTCCTAAGTTTTTGATTTCTTTTTTTTGCATGACACTTGTTTTGTATTTCCATTTTTTGTTCATCATATGTTATGATTTTTTTTTTTTGCTAGTTTGATATTACGAACATGTGCCAAATTTGATCGATCCGTGCTGAATATAGGATATAGGCATTTTTTACAATCAGGCCAATTCTGTAACTCAGTTACTATGATAATAGTAACTAAATTTGTCACTATGAGAGAGGTCAGTTACTATCATGAATGAAAGTCATTATACTTTTTATAATATTTTATCTTGTAATAACGTAAACACAGTAATTTTTTACAGAATTTATCTGAATGTCTACTTGTAAGGTGACCATATTTTTTAGTTTAAAATTCGGGACGAGAGCTCATAAACGGGAGGGGAGTGGGGTTAATTATTCAAATATAATTGTTTAATTCATTTTTTTTTAATACAAATTATTATATACATAAATAATTATAATTTATAATAAATAAAAATTTCCAATCACAGATAATTAACTTCCATGTTTAAAAAGAACAGTATTAAAATCACAGTATTTCTTTAATTGTATTCAAAATTTACTCATTAATATTACTCAGTAGAATTTTTTTAAATATTTTTCCGAACTAGTGATCTTTTGGAGTAAGTCTTTTAGTTTTGAAGCATTTTATAAAAATCCGCACTGTTTTCTTCATAATTTACTTTAACCAGTAATATTGCTTTTAATGTGTCTACATCAAGTTGAGTCTTGTCACTTGTACAAAAGCTGTTCATCAAGGAAAATACTCTTTCCGTATTTTTTTTTTTTTTTTTTAGTTCAAGTTATGTAAAAATAATTTTAGTTGAAATATATTTAAAGTAAATATTGAAAATAAATACCTTTTCTAAAATTCTGGACAATTCGGGACAAAAAACCAGAATTCTGTACAAATATTGCCTCTGAATAAAATCGGGACGCAAGGCGGAAATTCGGGACGTATGATCACTTTTCTACTTGGCGCAAAAATAGTGGTGGATTGGCAAATTTTACCGACCCTAGAAACTTAGAATAAATCGACTCCATGGGCTCAAGGGCCACTGGGAAATTGTCCAGTGTCTCGGCGGGCCAGTCCATCACTGTGAAATAATATCACCGTATAGCACTAGTTATTACTTGAATGTTTTGTAGAGTGCGCTTTCCACGAGAACAGGCCAGTTACGACACATGCGCAGAATCCTTATTTCATGCAGTCTTTTCGTTGCTAGGCACGGGAGGTAGATTGGACTGAAAATCGTGTTTCCATTAGTTTGACGTCATTACTCGGCGTATATACGATCTGGCCTGTTCTCATGGGAAAACCATTATAACCAAATCCAGTCTGTAGTTTTTGGTCTAATAAATTTATTAAGAAAAAATCCAAACTTGTGTTAAAATCTTCATTCTTAGCACGGAACAATGTAAATTCTGCATACAGCTGTATTGTTTATTAACTTTTCTTTCATTTCCCGTACTATTAATATTTACAGCTTAGCACAGTAATTAGAACAATAAGTAATATAATTCTATGAATAAAATGTATTTAATAAAACATTTAAAACAACTTGTGTTCACGACCATGACATAGTCTCGAACTTCGGATTCTTCATTTCATCACTACATCATTATGATGGATAGCCTTATTTGAATAACGAATTATTAAAAATTATTTTAAAAATGAATTTTAAAAGTCATGCAAACGAGTAACAAAAATAAAAGTTCAAATACTATTTTTGTATGAGATAACTTAACGACCTTGACATGTTGCGAGTTGACAAATGATTATATCAATTGTTTTCGATTAAGTTGATTGAACACTATAATACAATACATTTCAAACTAACTGAAAAGTTTTTATTCAGTTCTGTACACTACAATTTTAATTATTGCATAATGTGATGTAACTTTTAGTTTTTAATAACAGTGTACATTGTTTACAGGTGATAATGAGTTTTTACGATAAAAAATACTAACGTACTTATAGATAAAACTTAGGTTAACAGTTTTGCTCCCCAAACTATTTCGGAAGAGGCCATATTATTATTTTTTTTTAAATAAATGGCAGCCTGAAGAAAATTTTATTGAACTTGACGGAATATTTGAGCAGTGGCGGCTGAGACAGGTGGCCCAGGGACAGTGTTCTCCTAAAAAAAAAATCATAAGAAAAACTGAATTTAAAATCTCATTTATACTTTAAAATTGCATTAAACTAGTTAAATATATCTGCATATATTTATTTTTATTATTTCCAATTCAAATATTTTTCATATGTGTTAGATTTTAAAAATTTAGATCTAGAAACCTATGCCCGGGGACACTACCTCGGTGTGTCCCGAGACAGCCTTACCACATGCGATTTCTAGTGTTTTTAACTACACAAGTAACAAAAATATTTGGAATGGGCAACAGCGGTGAGTTGTTAGTGTGTATGTGTTAGTGAATTTAGGCCGGCGGCTGAACCTTCATTTGTTTTGATTTGTGAAAAGTACTCAGACGTCAGACGTGAAACTGGATACAGTGCGTTATATTAAAACTATCGTGCTTAACTATGAAATTATATTATTAATAAAAAATATGGGTCCTCATTGGCCAAAATTGAATATTTCACAATCGAACAAAAATAGAAATAGAACATTAATAGAAAGTTTAGTAAAAAACAATGGTAATAATTTAAAATGGGGCACCCAAAGATACATTTTTTCTAACGACCGATGATTGATCTATCTATAGATCGGAGCTTAATAAAAAAAAATATATAATAAAAAATTATCCCCTTTCAAGTCGTACGTGAAAGCGAAATATTTTTAATAATTTTTAATGTTATTATGGTCAACTTAGGTTATCAGATTTTTTTACCAACTTACACATCGCGTTTTTGAGAAAAATCTTATTCCCTCTACCTTGATATATAATGTATGTGAATTCTACATATGTTTCACACGCCAGATTGAATTGGATTGGGGATCAGATATTTAAAAATCTGGGACGGGTGGGCGAAATTCTGAAAATCAATTAAGGACTGGGGGAGTGGAGAAATTCCGAAAACCTTTTGAGGAAGGGGGAGGGTGATTCTAAAAAAACAAGGGGCAGAAATTTCATGCGAGCCATTTCAAACTTATTGTTGGGCCAGATTTGGCCCGCAGGCCGTAAGCTGGACACCATTGTAATATATGGCTCAAAAAGTGTCCCCCCCCAAATATTTTACCTACCAGCCGCTACTGTTTTTGAGGTATTGACATGGTTACAAGATGCAGTGTTGTCTGTTGAACAGGGTTCTAAATGCACCGAAGGAACCCGGAACTGTGTTCTGGTTCGTTAATTTATGGAAAATATCGTTCCGGTTCTTGAAATTATTGAAATGATTGTTCCGGTTCGTGAAAAACGTTCAAATTCTAGTTTATCCGAGAAACAATATTTAAAAAATGTATTGTTTTCATTTGAAAACCACAACTGCTTACTCTCACCAATATCATTTGGAAATAAATTTGTTTATAAGAATTTTAAAAAAATATATATTTCTTGTACGTAAGATGTCTACTGATATCTTTTTTTACCGACCGTCACATGCTAAGAAAATGTTTACGCACATTTCACATTTCGAGATTTCTACAGATAAGCACGAATTAGATTTTTTGTAACAAGAATCAACTGTTTTTAACGTGATGTCTGTTTATGGATACGTGTAGAGCGAATTCGGTTGAACAGATTTTTAAGGAATTTCATATTTAAGCTTTGGACGTGAATAGCTCGATATGTTCAACTTTTTGTACAAAGCCGTCCACCGGAATGAATACTTTACTGATGTCGCTTTTATGTGACACATGATTTTTAACTATTGTTCATTTTGATGTGATTTCAGCAAAATATGTTGTCCCAGACATTCACACTGTTGCCAGCCATCACTTTACTTGATACCTTCAAAAAACTGAAACGTGTGAAAATTCACACTTCACATCAATTTTATATATAGACTAGTGTTCGCTGCGGCATTTCACTACATTCATTCCAAAAAAGTGGAACATAAAGATTATAAAGTTAAATATATCATATAAAACGGTAGGTATAGTAATTTTAACTACCACTCTCACCTTTTGACAAATTCCACAACTCTCAATATTTGCATTTCGGGCTTCTGTTTACGCTGTGATAACTGCGTTATTATTAATCTTTGATGTATAGTGTTAGATATATTATGATTCTACGTGAAATGGTCTAATTTATTATTCTAAAATAATTTATACATCTCTATAAAACTTCGATGTTATGCACCCACAAACTTTATAATACAAAAACTATTACGTTTAAAAACAGAAAATTGCCCAATACACGATATCGGTGCATGATAGGTATATGGTCTCGCGGACGTTTTTTTTACATCTAGTTAAGATCTACATTTTTTGTCTACATTATATCGATATATCTCTTAAGGGTGCGCACAACCGTACAATTTCCTATACAAGACTAACAACCTGAAATAAAATTAGTAATAATCTATACATCAAAATTTTCAGCGAATTTTTATCTACCTAATAGGATATTTTTAATTGTCAAAAGAACTATCATGTAATTGTAAATAAACAACTTGCGTTATAGACGCCATCTTGTAAACCATTCGAAGCATATTTGTGTAACATGCGGCAAATTGTAGCTAAAGCTTAGGAGATAATTTGTTCTATTGTGAAAATTACTTATAGTTATTGTACTTGGTAATCTACTTTTGCCGCCACCTCGAATCTATCGCGGTTCTCAATATAGGTGCGGCGAATAAAAATGTTCCATTTTATGTAAAGAATACTTGTACCAAGTGGTATTTCATTATCATCAAGTATAATATTTTTCGACAAAGGCTCTAAACTATAACCAATCATGTCGAAAAAAATGTTAACGTATTATTTGAACATTTCTACACAACACTATATAAATATAAAAATTATTTGAAACCCACAAATATATTTAAAAAATTACAGAACATTGTTCTGTAATACCTATTATTAAGTTATTTAGCAATAACATTTTTACAATAATTTTTTCTACAATAAAAAATATCCTATTAGATAGATAAAAATTCTGTACAAAATTTGATGTATAGATTGTCACTAATTTTATTTCAGATTGTTAGTTTTGTATAAGAAACTAATAATCTCTGGGGGTTGTACGTAGCGTTAAGGTATAGCCTGCGTACTCGATTTAAACTGCACGGAAAGTGAAAAATTGTGGTTTCCCGCTATAACGCCCCCTAGGAGGACATGGACGAAGTTGAAACCCTCACATTAGTGAGGGTCGTAAATACCTTCCTCGGATTATTTTACCTCCCTGTACTAAATTTGGTGAAAATCGGTCCATCCGTTTGGTTTTGCATAAATGACAAACAAACAGAAATTGATTTTTATATATCAAGATGTTATTATTCCGATATGTCAGTTTTTTTCGTCTGGTATGGCTTGGTTTATTATTTCCAGTAGTTTTCCACCCCATTTCTTATATAATATTTTATCATTAGAGGCGGCCAAAGCCTAAGTGGTGTAAGTCACATTTTGTTCCCAAACAATCTGTTTTACTATATTCGTTACATTAAATTACATATTCGAAATTCTTCAGCCCGGTATTTAAACGATTGTTAAAAGTTAGTCGTAAAATATTTATCGTTTTTGTAAGTTAATATATTGTTAAATATATTTAATACATTACTAACTTTTAACAAGCGTTTATAAAACCAAGTCTTATATATTTAACACCAGGAAAAGAGATATGAGTTGTACCACTTTGTATTTAACCGATTTGTATTCCTAGTTTGTGCCATATTTAGTCAGTTTTTTTGAAAATGTGACTATATGACTTTGACCCTCTCATTTATATAATTCAGTAATTCCCAATAATGTAAATAATTCAAATTAAATTAGCATACAGTAAATAATATCTTATTACTCACTGACACATTTCTACTTTTCCAGATAAAAATAAATGTTTATTTACTTTTTTATCATATTTCATTGTCAACGACTATACTATGAGTAATTTCCATGTAATATGTTGCATCACATTACATAATTGCTTTCGTCCGTTTTGGTCTCATGTAAAAGTTATATAGCAACATTTTTAATACCAAACTCAACTATTTTTCACAATTGCATAAACTTACGATGGCAGCACAGTAGAATGGAACAGAAAAATAATGTAATCATACATTTAGGAGTATAGCTCGACCCACGACTAACCTGGAGCTTCTACAAAATCAGCTGCGGCCACCACAGGACCGACCGCCATCACAAAATACTTGTATAAAATACATTCTAGCAGCGGAGTAGTTATTATTGTAAAAGACAATAACGTATTATATTACGTTGATAATTTCATGTGTATTTATAATTTACGATAACCATGGAAACGTACCTGTATACATACAAAAAAAAAAAAATAATAATAATAATAATAATAATAATAAAAAAAGGTTGCTGAAGTTTGAGATTAGTGGACGCTTGTCAAGACCTGACAAACCCCATAATAATAATAATAATAAATAATAATAATTAAAAAAATGTCTCAAATAAAAGTTGTTAGTTATTACTTTTATAGCAAATTTTTTTAAATAATTTTTTTCGAAATATTTCTATATTGTGAAATATTCCCAAAAATCTTAAAATCGGCACGAGTGAACTTCCATTTCTAGTCAACCGATTTTTAGCAACTCTATCAAGTTAAATCAGTTACCAAGTGATTCATTAAAAACTGCGAGACCAGAGGCGTATCTGAGGTATGGTAGGAATGGCACGTGTCCCGGCCGTAGTATTTCACCGTGTTGTAAATGGGACGCCATTTTAGGATTTTTTTAAATTCTCATTTGGATTTGGTATACTTTTTTTTGTCTTCACTTGGATTCGGTTTCCTTTTTGTTTTGTTACTGTCATTTGTTCCCTTTTTTTGCCTAGGGCGCCGTGTCAGCTCGGTACGCCCCTGTGCGATGGTGCCATTTTATTAAACATTGGAAAAAAGGTATCCACGAAAGGTTAAAGAGACCTTTACCGTAAGACCTATATAGTTCATACCGTGAGTGAGTGTCCATTCGCGATCCAATTAAAATAGTACTAAACACAAATTGATATTAATTTATATATAATAGATACATACATACATACATACATGTTGAATCGGCACTAAATATCAGGTCGTCAAGGATGAAATTTGTAGTTAATAATATTGGCAACTTTAACAGCTTATTATTGGACATTGGCTTAATATTTTACCGTTCTGTTTTTTTTTTTTTTTAAAGTTACACATCTCGCCTCTTTAAAACATGTCAAAAACTATTATAAAAAAATAATTTTTTTGAAAATGGATTGGTCGGAAATTATCACTATTATGAATTATGAGTTCTTACGTCGAACTACGGCATCGTAGAGCGCGCGAAACATTAATAGTGTATTTGGCTGTAGTGGTACTACGCAGCAGACAATATCAAATTGCTTCGCCAAATTTCGTACAGGTAACTTAAAAACCAAACAAAAAAAAAACCTGGCTCATCGATCACAGCAAATATACTGCAACCAACTGGACGAAATTATGCAAAACTTAAAGAAAAACAGCCTAGATTGGTCATCAGATCGACTTCTATCTTATTGCATGATAACGCTAGATCACACACTGCACAAATGACTGTGGCAAAACTACAGGATTTGGAGTTAGAACTTCTTCTTCATCCTCCATACTCACTAGACCTAGCCCCCACTGACTACCACTTCTTTCGCAAGTTGGATAACTTTTTAATAGGAAAACAGTTTAATTCCGACAATGCTGTAAAACTGGCCTGCCAGGAATTCATTGACACTCGTCCGCCAGGGTTTTATTCCACCGGCCTGAACAACCTGCCGCTTAAATGGCAAAAGAGTATAGACAATATGGGTGCATACTTTGATGAATAAAATAATTCCTTATATTTGTAAGTTTTCAACCAACTTTGCCTATTTTTCTACAAATTTCATCCTTGACGACCTAATATATTTAAATAATAAATAAATAAATAAAGTTATTGATAGTAAATAACTTTGTTGAATACTTATCAAACAATTTTTATATTGTGAAAGTAAATATTATCTACTTGACTAACGGTACTTTTCTTGTTTTCTTAAAATAATCCAAGAAAGATTTTAATAAGGGTTCCGACTTCGCCCTTGTTTCCCTAGGGGGTAAATCATCAGTTTCGTACAGTCCGTGCACTTTTTTTTTAAATTTATTTAGGTAATTAAAGGTACATCAACATCTTGGGTTATTAGTACCCGGTATTGTATTTTATAAGATATTGTTGATTATATTTCATTGTGTGAGTATTATGTATGTTGGTGGTAGTCTATATTTGTCTGTATAGTTTTGTGTCTGTTAGAAATGTATGTAGGATTGTTTTGTAATTGTCGTTAAGTGCTTCTTGTAGGGTGTCAGGTATTTGGTGTGTCTGTCTGATTGTGTCATATTTGGTGCATTCTGTAATAAGGTGTTGTACTGTAATAATTGCGTTGCAGTCATTACACAATAGGGGATCTTCTTTCTTAATTTTGTAGCTGTGTGTAATTCTTGTGTGTCCAATTCGTAGTCTGGTAGTGGAAGATTACTGTCTTCTTGTTCCCGAGAATGGCAATTTCTTCGTGTCGGATTCTATTGTTCTTAGTTTATTAAGTTGTATATTTTACCATATGTTGTCTACTTGTTTCCCTAGGTGGCGTTATGCGGAAAAATCCATCAGTTTTGCACTCTCCGTGCACTTTTAATTGATTACATTGGTTAAACCTTAGAGATATATTGACATGATGTAGACAAAAAATGTAAATCTTAACTAGATCTAAAAAAAGGCTGCGAGAGTATATACCTATCATGTACCGATATTATGATATTTTCTCTTTTTTATTAAGATTATGCGTACATAACGTCGGAGTTTTATAGATGTATAGATCAATTACTTAAGAATAATAAATTATTACATTTCACGCAGGTTAATAAAGAATTTTACACTGTACATCAAAGATTGAAAATAGCGGAGTTATCACAGTATGAACAGAAGTGCACACATGGACATAAATGTGAAAATTGTGCATACATATACGTATGCCGTTATTTGGTACGGAACTTGTCTCTGCTGGATAGTTCTTAATTCTCTAGAGTCTAACAATCAATTGAAAATTATTTTATCGTTTAATATATTAAAGTTTAAATTTGACATAACGTGCTATAATTTCAATTGATTTGATGTGACTGATACGACATATTTTTATTTTATGCACTTTTTTTGTTTTATTTGGGTACATATTTGAGTAGATATAATAATAATAATAATAATAATAATATTTATTAAATAGCACAATTGGCTGCATATTTTACTACATAGTAAAAAATATTCTAATATTAAACAATATATACCTATTCTAAAAATACTATATAGGAAAAAGAAACAACAATAAAAAAAATATCATTTAAAATCTACATAATACTTATAAAATACTGTTTTAATTCTATCTTAAATGTATTAATATTATCCCTATCCCTAATTTTACTTGGTAACTTATTATAGCTTACTAAACCATTATCAAAAATACTGTTTTTGGTCGCAGTCTTATTTTTCCCTGAGATAAAAAAGTTATCCTTATATCTAGTGCAGTGCGAATGTATATCACTCCCTTTTATTAAATTTCTACTTAGGTATTCTGGTAATATGCCTCTCTTAACTTTGTGCAAAAACACCATTGCGTTATATTCCAGAAACCTGTCTATATCTAACCAGTTTAAATTATTTAACATATCTCTAACTCTAGTATATTTATCACATCCTAATATTATCCGAGCTGCTCTATTTTGTAACATTTGTAATTATAAATATAGATTTGTAAATATAGAGAGACACCCTAAAACAAAAGACTTGAAATAACTCTCTATTCATTGACTTAACAGTAAAAACGTAATTGACTAAAACTGTATTTGAAATATAAAAAACAATCTTATTTGTTCTATGCATTTTTTAAATGGATGAATATTTGAGCAGCAGTTACAGGGGACACCCTAAAATAATAATCTTGAAATAACTTCCTTATTATTGATTTAACATTAAACAACTATTAAAAACTGTTTCTAATAAGGAAGCTTCTTTTATGTTCTATACATTTTTTCAATTGAATGAATATTTGACGAGTTAAGGGGGAAAAGCCTAAAACTAAACTTTTGAAATATCTCCCTTTTTACTGACTTAACAGCAAAAACATACATGACAAATATACCAATCAAATCGGAACAAAAATAACAATTTATAAAATAAAACATATTTAATACCCAGAAGTATTATAATTTGATTGCTTTTAAATATGAACCATTTATAAATTTCGTTTTCTATGTATAAATGCCTAAATATATCATGTGAAGTATCAAGTTAAAAGGAATTACGCAGTGGCGGCTAGTATATACGAGCTGCAGAACGCTACAAAATTAAATTTTAACATTACATACGTTTATGATTTATTTTCGCGATCTCACTCTCTCTCTCTCTCATTCACTCTCTCTCTCACTCTCTCTTTCACTCACTCTCTCTTTCTCTCACTCTATCTATCTTTTTATTTACTTAATTTTTAATTAAAAACCGTCACTACTGTTGTGCTTTGTGCGTAAAACAAATAGTTCGCCTACACGTTATGATATTCAGTGACTTGATGTGCTGCTAACTGCACAGGTTTGCAGTTAAAAGCCTGCGAAGTTTACGTTTGACTACAGATATTTTTAATATTTCATTGTTTTTACTTGCCCGACCTTAATATATAAGGGGCAAGTATTGTAATCGCGAAAATTTTCGATGTCGAGATTTTGACGGATGACCACGTTTCATGGTCCAGGGAATCCAAAAAACCTATTTTCGAAGTGCCGTCCGTATGTGTGTGTGTGTGTGTGTGTGTGTGTCTGTCTGTCTGTCTGTGTGTATACACGATAACTCAAAAACGGTTTAACTTAAAGAGTTCGTTCTGGTACTAAAAAATTCTCCTATTAAATAGGAAGAACCCTATTGTTTTTTATGAAAATCGGTTGACTAGAAATGGGAGTTTACTCGTGTCGATTTTAAGATTTTTGCGAATATTTAGCAACAGAAAAATATTTCGAAAAAATTGATTGCACAAAAGTTACTATAAATGCAATAACTAATAACTTTTATTTGAGACGTTTTTTGATAAAACGAAAAATTTTTTTTAAAATTATTTAAAATTTTTCCAAGTCTCAATTTTTTCATACTTATATGTAACGTTTCCATGGTCATGATAATTAATTCGTAACTAGTAAAGCAAGCCTTGGACAAAAATTTGTATAAAACATAATTTGATGTATTTTTGAAGATTTATCTAAATATTTAAATTTTTTTTTTTAATTTACATTTTTTGTGAATATATTTTTTATGGGAGGGCAAGTCTAGCGGAGGTTTCCCTGCGCCACTGGTTTTTTTTAGGGATGGGGAGTCGGCAGAAAAATTACTGACTCCGACTCCGACTCGCAACTCTGACTTCGACTCTGGCTCCGACTCCCGACTCCTTTCACTCGTAAATCATAAACTCTATTCCAAATGTATAAGCGTGACTACATGTATTTTTTATTTTCTTAAGTTATCACTTAAGTTCACTTTTTAACGATCGGTGGGATTTTGTTAAACAAAGTGATAAAAAAGACTCAGACAATCGTTAAAAGTTAATAGTTTTCAATATCTAGTTTCGCTGAAACTAAAAAAACGGACTATACTTACTGAAGCGCTTAGGGCGTACCACTTTGTATTTTTCATTTTTTATTCCAAATTATATTTTATTTCCATTTAATTATAATTTTTACCATTTTTATCGAATTTAAATAAATATTCATTTTATAGACAAAACATATTTAGAACCACTATATATTTTATTCCTACAATATATTACCAGAATACTATTCCTTTTACAATAATATTTTCTATAATATTATACAATACAATTATTGAGTGACGTCATATGTCGCTGCACTCAGTACGAACTCGTGTTATACGGTTTCTTTCTGCGGTTCGTTCTGTTTAAAATAACTTTTTATTTGTTTATTTTAGTCAAATATATTTGTTTTAAATTCACTAGTAGATCTGTACCCATTTCTCAACATTTTGCGTTTATTTCAATTCATCCTTTTTTTTGTAGATTTTTAATATAAATTTTTCTTTAAATTTAGAATCAATTTTTTTATGAATTTGTTCTGGGATTAATTTACAGTGTAATCGAGCGTCTTCACCGCTGCGCTTACCGCTATTAATTGTTGCAGCCCGCAACAATTATAAATTATTTAAATTTTTTTTGGACAAATTATTTTTATTTGTTCAATTTTATTTTTATTCAACTATTTTTGATAATATATTTTTTTTTTATTATTTATTATTTCTGGCAGCGCTACACCACCTATCATTATTAATTTTTACACTGTAAATTTCCCTAACATATTAGCGATCCCCAAAACCTTTTCTCTGTTTTATTCAATTTTATCGGCAACGCATTTCCACCACGAACCTGACCTTATTTTTTTTATATAATAATAAATTCTCCGATCCGCGCACCGCGCCTTTATAATTTTTGACATTCCAAGTTAACCCTTGTGTGTCGTCGTGTACTTCTACCCTACCTGGGCCGGGAGCCACACTTACATTAAATATCTTGGGTTGGGGAGAGCTGTTTTTATAAATAAGTCATTTTCATTTCATCTTGACTTTTAGTGTCATTTTTAATACAATTTTTCGAATATATTAGTTTTCATTGTAATGTATTTTAATTTTTATTGTATTTTATATACTTCATTTTTCATAATATGTCACTTTTTCCTTTTGACATTTAGACTTTAGCTGCCAACATGAA
This sequence comes from Liopterus haemorrhoidalis, assembly GCA_963971575.1. Taxonomy (NCBI): domain Eukaryota; kingdom Metazoa; phylum Arthropoda; class Insecta; order Coleoptera; family Dytiscidae; genus Liopterus; species Liopterus haemorrhoidalis. The sequence continues at coordinate 36,142,801 of OZ020612.1, read as the reverse complement.
ACATGAAATAATCACGAAGTTCGTTACAACTTGAGAAACTAATCTAGTTTAGTTCCTCTTAAGAATAATAAACAGGGTATACAGAAAAAGATAAAATGGATGTGAGTAAAAACAAATATTTTTACTGCATCGTATTAATCTGTTAATAAGAGCACTATTAATCAAATTTTAAACTGTAAAGCATGAAGGTAACCGGGTAACACCGGTATTGAATATTTCATTTTGAGAACAAAACGTCTTTCATTCCGTGCTTTAAAAAATTCTGGTAATATGTTTATTTTGCTTTCGTTTTCGGTTTCTTCTCTGCCTTGATAAAAAAAAATTAGCTGTGGTCACCACAGGACCAACCGCCATTATAAAGTACTTGCATAAAATACATTCTAGCAGCAGAGTAGAAATAACTTCGCCTAATATTTTCTAACAGAGATATTATTTATCATGACCATGGAAACGTTACATACATATAAGTATGAATAAATTGTGACTTTTTGATTTTTCGAATTTTTTCGTTTTATCAAAAAACCTCTCAAATAAAAGTTATTACTTATTGCATTTATAGCAACTTTTTTTAAGTAAATTTTTTCGAAATATTTTTCTGTTGCTAAATATTCGCAAAAACATTAAAATCGACACGAATAAACTCCCATTTCTAGTCAACCGATTTTTACCAAAAGTTAATCAACTCGTACCGTTGATGTCAAAAGCTTAAATGTGCAGTTTCATAAAAATCCTTTTAGCCGAATTTGCTCTGCACGTGTACACAGACAGACGGACAGATGGACGGACAGACAGACAGACAGACAGACAGACAGACAGACCGACAGACAGACAGACGGACGGACGGACAGACAGACCGACAGACATCATGCTAAAAATAGTCAAAACGTTATGTAGGGACCTCAATTCGTGAAGATCCATCGAAATCTCGAAATGTCAAAATCGGTATGATAACAATGCCTCCCTTATATATGTTGGCGGTCTAATGTTGGCGGTCTAACGGAAATAATGACGGATATCGCATATTTTGTTGAACACATAAAAAGTTATTTTATCAAATACTTGACTAATACAAAAAATGTTATATCTCTATATTTTATATGTTTTTATTTATAAACATGTATTTCTTGCCCAAAAGAAAATCGCAATTATACTTATGGTGACAAAACCTCTATTAGGGTTTCTGCGAGTTGTCCCAGACACGGGGTAGTTTGCTAAATTTAAATCGTTCATTGCAATCTAAAGAAAATTTATCGAAGTCTAAATGGATTTAAAGCAGTTAAATGCCGTAGCAAAGCATGGGACCTTAACTAGTAAAATATAAAAATATATGTACATTTTTTTAATTTTAAAATAAAATTTTAATTTAAAATAAAAATTTAGAATTTTATAAAGATTGTTTTTATACAGAAATACGTGCAATTAGTAAATAATATCATCTTTTATTGTTACATGTAAAATTTACTTAACAAGCGATCTAATATGCCAATATATTCCAAAACTTTAAAATGAACCCATGAAAATATTTGCGCAAAATCAAATGAAACTTATAAAATACGAAATAATAACTTAATTGGCGACTATGGGATAGTATTTTCCCACTCAAAGTGGCAATAAAATATAATGAAGTAATGCGAAATGGCATTAAAACACAGTATATGCACAGTATTACCACCGCACCTGTATCCGCATGGATCTTTTAATACGCATTCTATCAGGGCCGTGCCGAAGATAGGGCGAGTGAGACACACTCACCTCACCTTTACTAGAAAAAATTGATGTGAAGTGTGAATTTTCACACATTGCAGGCTTTCGCAGGTATATAATAAGTGCAGGCGACATACTGAGTGTGTAGGACAAATTTTGGTTTTTAGTAATCACGGCAAAATGAGCTATATTTTTAAAATAATTTATCGTCTGTTAATCTAAGAGCTTTAAAAACAAATTTTATGTTAAAATATTTTTTTGTTAATTTTAATTCCAATACCTAGAACTGAAAAATTGACATGTCATGTCACTTTACTTGTCAAAAAGTTCCGTACTTTTATAATAATTATTTCGTTTATAATAAACTTTTAAAGTGTTAAGAAGTGCTGTGCAGTGTTATCTGTTTAGTATTATTAATTATATTAATTATAGAAACTCGGTAGTGTCACAAATATTATTTTAAATATCCACAGATATCTACCCTATCTCATCTTAATTAATAAATAAATTTTTAATAATAGTGAATATTTATAGACAAAATATTTATATTTAATTGGACAAAATGTCCAAAGAACCCCCCGATCGGGGGGGTTCCTCTATGCAGAACTCAAGTTTCCTCGAAACAACCGGTGCTTATCTAAGTGCCTTGCAAACAATTTATGACAACACAGAAGTATGTGAATATTATGAAATGGATACACAGATCATCTCACCTGAATATCTGGACACCCAAAAACAAGGATCGAAACGTAAACCTTCAGAACCGACAAACGAACCAAGAACCAAACAACAGTACTCGTGTAAATTAGAAAACACTACTCTGAATACCAATTATACAAGTACCCCTCTTTATGAAATATCTCCAATGGAAAATGGTGAGCAAAACCTTCCTGAAACCACACCTTACTTAAAAAATCGGCTAAGCCGATATACTAATATTGATATGGCCCCATATTATATATTTGTTGAAAGTAAAAATCCCAACAACAATATTGGTCGTCTACACCGTATGTCATTGGGAAAAATGTTATTCCATTACTTTAAAGAGGAAGCCAAGTACATCACTAATCTATACAAAATCAATTATAACCGTATTAAAGTAGAATTAAGTTCACTTTCTACTGCTAATAAAATCTTGGATTCCCAGGCCCTAATTTCAAATGACATATTAGCATATATTCCGGAAAATAAAATGTATCGTAAAGGTGTTATAAGATACGTAGATACGGCTCTGACTAACGAAGAAATAAAAATGGTAGCAATATCAGATATTAAAATTTCCGACGTTCAACGAATAATAAGAAAAAAGAAATCCGATTCCGCAGAAGAACAGAATAGTGACACAGCCACGCAAACAGTTATTATTACATTTAGAGGTCAGTGCTTACCAGACGTAATCTCCATTTACGGTGCGCGATGCCATGTTCAACCCTACATCTACAGAGTCACTCAGTGCCTTAAATGTTTAAGACATGGACATATAGCTAAAATGTGCAAAAGCTCTGCGAGATGTGCAGTATGTGGTGACTTACATTTAACCGAAGACTGTGATAAAGATCAAGAAAAGCCTAGGTGCCTATATTGTAAAGGGGATCATAAAGCCACTGATAAAATATGCCCTTTATATAAGGAACAGCTGGAAATTAAAAAGTTCATGGCCCACAACAATATTGGGTATAATGAAGCCAAAAAATCATTTAGAACCTACGCTAATGTTGCTTCCAATAACAACAAGTCAACAGATAATAGGCAATTCTCAAACGAACAATTCCCTTCATTACCACTAAATAATCGATTTAACATCCTTAATCAACAAGATCTCACTGCCGACAACGAATCAAACAATCTATCAGAAACTTTCTTCCGAAAACCAAGAAATCATCTTTCTACACAAACTGTACGTAAGCCAAACCTAACCGAGAAAGAAAACACTCCTACAGAATTCATTCAAAAACAATCACCTCAAGCAGCAATATTACAAAATCCATATCCCCCTCAATACCATCAACGTTGCAACCCTTTAAATCAGCCAACAACCATAACTGAAGCAAATATTATGTCAATGTGCAATATAATAATTAGTGTTCTCAAACAAGTACATAAAAATATTACAATAAGCTCCTCAGATGTTAGACAAATGCTAATAACTTCTATTAATGGCTCAGAACATGGACACATTTAATCTTATCCAATGGAATATTCGCTCTTTAAACGCAAACAAAACCTTCTTAGAAACACTACTATCCACAAACAAAATTCATTGTGCGCTCATTAGCGAAACATGGCTCAAACCTTCCGACACATTTAAATTGAACGGGTACAATGTTGTGAGATGCGATCGTCAAGACGGATACGGAGGAACATGCATTTTAATTAAACGTAATATAAAATATTTTGAAATTGACTATAGTAACTTTACAACTCAAAACATCCAAATATCAGCAATCAGAGCTAAAATACAAAACAGAGAGCTAGAAATTATTTCCGTTTATTGCACACCTAACCACAAAACTAGCAAAACCTTCTGGAATAACTTTGCAGGTCATTTCACATCTCCCACAATACTAGGCGGAGACTTTAACGCACATCATAATTCCTGGGGAAGTGCAACAACGGATCGAGAAGGAAGAGAAATTTTAGAATTTACATCTGATTCGAACCTAACAATTTTAAACGACGGATCACCAACCCTATTTACTCCACCCAACAGAAATAAATCTGCAATTGATCTGTCTTTTTGCACACCAATTTTAGCACCAAACATTCTATGGCACACAATAAATAATACCATGGGCTCTAACCATTTTCCCATTCAAATGGAGTTAAATTATAAAATAAATTACAAATTTAAAATCTATCCGAATTCGATTTGGGATATAAAAAAAGCAGACTGGACAACTTACCATGAAACCTCACGTGCTCTAGCTAATAATATCGAAATGAAAACATTTTCGTCCCTGGGCCTCCAAGAAAAATATAACACACTTATCGAAATTATTAATAAAGCATCAGAAATATCAATTCCGAAGAGATACCCAAAAGAAGTAAATTCTTTTCGAGCGTCTGTTTGGTGGGATGCAGAATGTTCAACTCAACATAACGAATTAAAAAAGAAATTTGAAAATTATAAAACTACATCAAATCTAAACAACTTTATAGAATGTAAAAGAGCTATTGCTAAAAATAAATATATACACAAACAAAAGAAAAGAAAATCTTGGAAACAATTCTGTGAACAAATTAATAAAACAACTAATATCTCTGAAGTCTGGAAAAAAATCAAAATTCTACATAATAACCAAAACAATAATGGTAACTTCAACAACTCGTCAGGAAACCCGGATCTTCTGAATGAAATATTGACAAACATAACCCCACACTTCTGTCAAGAGCAAATTACTTTCGCCCCTACCAGTAATAACAATGATCTAAGTAACCCGTTTACAATAAATGAGCTAAATCACTGTTTAAAATCTACCAAAAACTCCTCTCCAGGACATGATCAAATACATTACTCCATGATCTACCATCTCAGTAGTTACGCCAAAGCACTACTGCTTAATACATTCAACCACATTTGGAAGGAAGAAACATGCATCAAAGATTGGTCAATTCAACATGTCATACCCATTAAAAAACCAAACAAAGACTCCTCAAAAGCTAGCTCATATCGTCCCATTTCTTTATTTTCTTGTGTTATGAAAACGTACGAAAGATTGATAAAAACCCGTTTAGAATGGTGGTTAGAACACTTTAACATTTTACCTCACTACCAGTACGGTTTTAGAAAAGGTAAAAACACAATTGATAACCTTGCTAGCCTACTTTGCGACATACAAAACAGTAACTCATCTAATTCCTTCTTATCTGCAATATTCCTTGACATTAAAGGAGCTTTTGATCATGTCAGTATAAAAATACTATACAACAAGATGATCATACTTGGAATTCCTAGTAAAATATGTAACTGTATAGTAAAACTGTTATCTGCAAGAGAAGTCTTCATCAAAATTAATGGCACACTGACAGGTCCACGGAAGGCGTTCACAGGTTTGCCACAAGGTCTTGTGCTTTCACCAATTTTATTCAACATTTATACATCGGATATTAAGCACATATTCAGTCCAACAATTAAAATTATACAATTTGCAGACGATAAGTGCATTCACGTCACAAAACCATCACTTAGAGAGACTGTAATAGAACTAAATTCTGCAATGCGACAAATACATGTTTGGATGCTGAACAATGGTTTCAACATTGCAATCGAAAAAACAGTAACATCAGTTTTCACACGCAAACGTATAAAAATTCCAGATTACTTATATTTGGACAACGTACAATATAAAGTAGTAACTATGGTCAAATTCCTTGGAGTGCACATAGACTCCAAACTAACCTGGCGCACACACATTAATTATATCACTAACAAATGCGAAAAACGAATGAACATCTTGCGGACAGTCGCCAGGTTTAACTGGGGGGCTGATCCATCAACACTATTGATGTTGTATAAAAATTTTATTCTTTCAGTTATAGACTACGGCTGCCAAGTGTACGGAAACGCATCCAAATATGTACTCAGAAAATTAGACACATTACAAAATAAAGCACTTCGTATATGTATTGGGGCTCTGCATTCAACCCCCATTAATGCGTTACTCGCAGAAACACAGATTATGCCACTAGATGTACGAAGAAAATACCTAACACACAAATTCATGTTATCGCGAATATACCGAGGATCATCAATACAAATTGCTCAGTTGACTACACAGTGCCTAACAAATAATTATTGGCGATACAAAACTTGTCCACCACTAGTAGACAGCTTTATACATATAACTAATAATTCTATCATCCACAGCACAGAACATGGTCTGTCCTGCTACAACGCACACTACACACACTCCTTAGAAAATAATCATTTTATTAGTAATATTAATCTTCCAAAAAACAATATAGATTTTAATAAAACTATAGAAACAAAGTGGCCGGGCTCGCGGTTTCTGTATACAGATGCATCAAAAACGGCTGAAGGCACAGGATGCGCTTTTATAGATTCCCACAACAAGTTTTACCAGAGGTATAAATTACCTGATTATTATAGTATTTATAGCGCAGAAATGTATGCAATTAAATCATGTCTTAAATATATTCTGATTAACAACATACAGAAAAATTGCACAATTTTTTCCGACAGCAAAAGTGCAATACAGAAATTGAAACATCCTGAATTTCTTCATCATAATAATATATTAATTTATACAATAATACAATACATAGACGCATTGCAGAATAGAGGCATTACAGTCAAAGTTGTCTGGATCAAAGGACACGAAGGAATATTATATAACGAAAGAGCTGATCTTCTTGCAAAAGAAGCAGTAAATTTCGGCCAAAATTCAAACCAACCATTTGTAATACAGGATGCATGTTCAAATTATAAAAAACTACTCACGAAAACATGGGAAGAAAATTATCAAGAAACAATAACCAGGAAAGGAAAAAATTACGGAGCACTCCACCCCAACCTCCCTAGGAAAGTGTGGTTTAACTCCACCTATAACAGAGGATTTATAACGACAATATGTAGAATCAAATTTAATCACACTTTCTCTAGAAGTCATCTGTATAAAATCAATATGGCATCAACACCATACTGTACATGCGACAACGTCAGCCCAGAAGATGTAGACCACCTGATACTTGGATGTCCAAAGTACCAAAATGATCGCACAACGCTTATGACACAATTATTAACAGAAGGAATAAAACTACCAACAAATGTCAACTCAATAATTTCAACCAAAAACATCAAAATTCTAGAGCTCATTTATAATTTTATAAAAAATAATAGAATAAGAATATAATGAAATCAAATTCAGAAAATAGTACTGGTTAACGGCCTAAGCTGCCAAGACCATAAAATACGAAGAAAAAAAAAGAAAAAAAAAAAAAAAAAAAAAAATTCCAATACCTAATACCAATATTTAGGTTTCTAAATATGTGCAATATTTTTTTTATATGGCCAGGTTCATTAAGATTTTGAAAATTGCGCCTAAGGCTTCCATTGGTTGTTTTAAGTCATATGCTCCGCCCCTCTGGTTTTGTATAAATGACACATAGAATGAAAATATAATTCCAACAATTCCAACTAGTTATTAAATTTACGCTCTTAAAAATTAATTGCCAAAATATAACTAGAATTTTGACAAAATAATTTAAACAAAATAAAAATGAAAAAAATAAACAAAAATAAAATTGTCTCCTATGCCTGGGAGCGAACCCTAGTTTGTTGGGTAGCAAGAGAGAAAGCTAACCGTTAGATTTTTTTTTAGATACGCATTTACTATAGTGTGTTACATAACTATAACTTGTGTGCATCGTCAACGAAGAAAACCCTAAATATGCGTTATTTTCCGAAAACATAATCTGATTAAAAATTCCTGTTGTTCTATTCCGGTTCATACCAATGTACATTACTTAGAATTTTTTCAGATTTTTAGTTTAAACCATCTGGGCTACAGGTGTGGGACAATTTTTTTTGTGCAATTTTGGCAAAAATCTCATCATAATAATTTATTTTGCAAAAATAAAATTTTGATCGTTAATCCTGGTACTAAGGGCTTTCATTTGATACCCTACTTAGAATTTAAAAAAAATATTTTTTGTTCGATATGCACATATTTGTTTATATTTTTACGGGGATATGTTTTTAGATGTTTTAGTATTTTTCCTATTTGCGGGTCAAAGAGTTGTATAAGCATGCCAAATTTCAACTCTCTAGGTTTAGCCGTTCGGTAAAATTTTACCGAACAGACAGACAGACAGACGACAAAATGACGGTATAAGGATTTTTTGGTCATACCTACAAAACCCTAAAAAGGGACCCGAGAGCTAGCAAAAATGAGCGGCAGAAGCCTGTCATGATTTTGTATTTTTTAAATAAATAAATATATTTTCCTTTATGCAATGGATGATACATAGCTTTTATAATTGTTTACCTAGGCAGGTACTGCACATGGTGTTTTGGGCCGAATCACCAACCCAGGATGAAAATTTTGAAATTCCATGTAGCCTATGTTCGAACCTTGATTTTGCTCTTATTCTATAGTTTAAGGTTAATAGTAAGTGAGATATTCCGTGAATATATTATGTCCAGCCATTTTTGCGTGAATCTCGGACAACCGAACAGACAGACAGAAATTGATTTTTTATGTACGAGCCCAACTCCAGAATAGTGCGGCCGGTTGCAATGTATATTTCAAACTCACTCTGAAATGAATTTTGTTGTATAGTTTAGATATTTTTGTTTAGTGCACTTGTACAGGCTGGCAAAATATATTTGAACAACATGAAATGTTTGTTTTCACTGGATATTAATTTTCTTGTATAAAATTAAATTTTAAATATTAAAAAAAAAAAAAAAGAAAACATCCGAATCCCCATTTGGGGATCATGGAAGCTAATGGCTTAAATAGCGTCAAAAGAGTTCGGCCACATTTTTAGTATTGGGTTACCCTTCCCTTATTACGTATTACAGCTTTAATACAATTCAGCATTGTGCTTACAAGTTCCAAACAATCTTTTGGCGTCACATTATCCCAAATTTCTTGAAGTTTTATTTTTAATTCACCCACTGTCCTCGCGAAATTCCTTCGTAACTCCTTTTTCATTTTATGCCACAAGGATTCAATCGGTGACATGTCTGGACTGCTAGAAATCCAAGGTACATTGTGTTCTTCAAACCATTTTTAACCGTGTTTGCACTATGGCAAGCGGCACCATCTTGTTGAAAAACAAATTCTCCTGAAAAAAGAAAGCTGTCCTCTAAAATGTCTGTACTTGGCTGCATTTACAATTCCATCGATGAAGTAAAGTTTTCCAACTCCTTGCCCAGACATAACACTTCACTCAATAAGTCTCCGGTCTGACATATATATGGCAACACTGTTGACAGACCCATATGATTTCTGGATAGTACCAACCTTCAAACGATACGTGTGATAATTTCATGACATTCTGACAATTAGTTTAGAGGTTACAGTGGTATTAGTGAGTCCAGTTTTGATGGGAAAAAATACTGTTGAACCCAAACAGTGGCTTGATAAGCGTTATAGAGGCTCTGCACCAGGCAAATCAACTATTACTGATTGGTATGCTGAATTTAAACTCAGTCGTACAAACACCGATGATGCTGAACGCTTTGGTCGCCCAAAAACGGCAGTTGTTCCAGAAAACATAAAAAAAGTCCACAAAATAGTTTTGAAAGACCGTAAAGTGAAGTTGCGTGAGATAGCTGACACCTTAAAGATATCAGAAGGTAGTGTGTTTATAATTTTACACGAAAATTTGAGCATGCGTAAATTGCTTTCAAAGTGGGTGCCGCCTTCGCTTACACCGGACCAAAAACAACAACGCGTCGACGACTCAGAGCGCTGTTTGGAGCTGTTTAAGCGAGATTAAAAGGATTTTTTGCGTCGGTATGTGACAATGGATGAAACATGGGTCCACTACTACACACCTGTAACAGTTGCACCACCAGAATTATTTGGATAACAAAGATATTATTCAAAACAATAGGTAGAGTGTTTATGCAATACATAATTTTGCTATGTTAACAGTTTTATCATGAAGGTTAGACAAAATATAAATAATAACATTAGCAAATTATGTGTGGTATAAATAGGAATAAAAATTTATTGTAAGTGACTCGGTTCCTGGCTGTGGTCTGGTGTATAGGTAATGCATCGGATCGAGCTAAGATCTGAGTCCGGTCGACCACGTAAGATTATTTTTTACCTTATATTTTATTGTTTGACTATAGTTGTTGACTCGGTTCCTGGCTGTGGTCTGGTGTATATGTATTGCATCAGATCCAGTCAAGAGCTGAGTTCGGTCGACCATGTAAGTTTTATATTTTATTTTCAATATTTATTCTGTTTTAAATTGATTTTCATTTGATAATTACGCAATTAATTTATAACTTTAAATTTTGTTTTTCATTTATTGATTTTTTTTTCCTTTTGTACAATAAATTTACTATGTTAAAATGTTCCCACTTGTTTGACTTAAAATTCCCATCAACAGAGAAAGAGGTAAAATCAGATCAAATTATTTTCCTAGTTTTAACTTAACTAGATGGTTCATCTTCATCTTTCCCCACCCCCTGCCTGTTACACTTTTGGTGGCAGCGGTGGGATTTTTTAATTAAGAGATCCTTCAATAGATTATGACTGTTACACATCTGAATCAAAAAGATCGTCAGCTGAGTGGACAGCAGCCGGTGAAAGTCGTCCAAAGCGACCAAAAACTTATTAGTCAGCTGGCAAGGTTATGGCATCCGTATTTTGGGATGCGCATGGTATTTTATTTATCGACTATCTTGAGAAAGGTAAAACTATCAATAGCGAATACTACATGGCATTATTGGATAGATTGAGTGTAGTAATCAAGAAAAAACGGCTTCACATGCAAAAGAAAACAGTGCTCTTTCACCAAGTCAACACAAGTGTAACAAGTCGATGAAAACGTTGGTTAAATTGAATGAATTACGCTTCGAATTGCTTTCTCACCCACCGTATTCTCCAGATCTGGCCCCCAACGACTACTGACTTTTTGCAGACCTCAAAAAGATGCTCCAGGTAAAGAAATTTGACTCAAATGAAGAAATGATTGCCGAAACCGAGGCCTGTTTGAGGGCAAAGACAAATCGTTCGACAAGGCATTGAAAAGTGAGAAGAGCGTTGGAATGAATGTATCACTCTTGAAGGAGAGTATGTTGATGAATAAAGTCATATTTCTAAAAAAAAAAAAAATGTTTTTCTTAGTTAGACCGGAGACTTATTGAGCGACGTGGTACATCCCCAAATCATTACAGAGGCTCGGAATTTTTTACCAAAAAGTCATCGTGATACGCCTCTTTTGATGTTCGTAGGATTCGTTATCTGGTATCGCCTGTACAAATTACAAACGTCGACCTGCTTTGATTATCTTATTTAACTATCTAACTATTCGCTGCGGTTATTTTTGATATACGTCCATTTTTCTTTTTTCTGTAACATCTCTTGTTTTATAGACATTTAAAATATCTTGAACAGTAATCCGAGGTACTACAAAAGATTTTGCGATTTTTCTTGCGGATAAACTATTTTTGTGCGCGTTAATCAGAGATAAACGTAAAACTTTGCGTAAAGGTTTACCACGTGCCATTATTTAAAATATACAGACCAAATTTCAACAAAAATTGCAGCACACACATGATAATACAATTTAATCAACCTACTGCTTAGATACTTGCCAGATTTTGCTTGTGCTTGCATTATTTATCTAGCCGCTACGGTAGTAGATAATGTGACTGAATAAAATAATCATTTTAGAAGTATTTTATCAACTAAGAACTTTTGAATATAATCATTGGTTTTATGTAATTGTCCGAAAAATGATGTAATTTATAATTATTTGTCAAAATTAAATTCATCAGTAAAAATTCAATGATTCATGCAGAGCCGTAGCCACGGGTTGACATCGAGGCACTTGCCAGGGGCGCGTGGCCTGATGAGGGGCGCCATTGTGTATATTTGGTCATTAAAAGCATTGGCAGGTGAAGACCTTTTTTTTGCTCATCACTTGGAATTGAGGAGCGAGGACCTTTTTTCTCTCATCATTTGTATTTGGGGAGTAAGGACCTTTTTTTTGCTCATCACTTGGATTTAGGGAGGTAAATTTTATCAATTTACTTTATTTCCCATTCATGGCGCCAAAAACATTACTTTTACGTGTAGATTTCGTTCAACTTAAGTACAACACAAGACAGGGCCGCCCCTAGGCGGGGGCAAGTGGGACACCTGCCCTAAGCTCCGCGCTTCGACCGTCAAGTAATAAATTAATAAAATACATTAAAAATATTACATTTATATTTTCATTGAATATAATTGTGTGTACTTTGTTAATAGTTAATAATATTAAAGAAAATATCGTTATTCAATGTATATATATATATACATTGAATAACGATATTGTATATATATATATATATATATATATATATATATATATATATATATATATATATATATATGTATATATAGATGTGTGTGTGTGTGTGTGTGTGTGTGTGTGTGTGTGTGTGTGTGTGTGTGTGTGTGTGTGTGTGTGTGTGTGTGTGTGTGTGTGTGTGTGTGTGTGTGTGTGTGTGTGTGTGTGTGTGTGTGTGTGTGTGTGTGTGTGTGTGTGTGTGTGTGTGTGTGTGTGTGTGTGTGTGCTTTATCTTATTTTTAAGGTGGCCGAATTATTCTGGAGTTGGTTTCTTATATGTTATAGATATCATCTAATAATCACCTGAAACGTTTTTTCTATGAGCATCTCATGGGGCGGGGGTGTTATTATAGTCGGCCTCGGGTACCAAAATTGTTCGGGAAGGCCCTGCATTGTGTTACAGCTGGGGAATTATTTTCTCATTAGCACTTAAAGGGTACAAGTAAAAAATTCAATACAAACGACAGAGAACTTCTAATCCAAGTTAAATTCAAAGTCAAGCTAAAATTCATTACTGCTTAACTTTCTGCTTTTTTTGCAGAGATGTTACATTATGTTATAAAGTTGTATTGTCAACTTAGAAAATGCGGAAATGATAAATAGTTTTTTAATTAAATGTTAATTTTCCTTGCATATTTTCCCTTTAAAATAAAAATCGTTATTATTATGTAAAACGCCACTTCTGATTAAAAATGATTATAATTATAAAATTATTTTTCAAATGTTGTCACATTTATTTATAATGAACCGCATAAATAAATTTCCTTTAACATTTTGCTTGAAGAAGTCTGCACAGTACATTAGAAATATAATAATTATCTTAATAAGATATTCTCTGTCTCTGACGGCCTTCAGAATAAGTCACTATTTGATTTAAAACTCAAGAACGTTGCTATCTCACACTTCTTTTTTCTCAGAATGATTGCTCTTTGTTAAGCTTTTGTTTACATTGTAAATTCGGGTGAAGAAAAAATGTAATCATATGTAAATAAACTTATACGTATATGCATTGTGGACAGCTGTTCTTATAAGGAAAGAATTAAAATTAACTTAACCTATTTCCAAAACTATTAATTTGTACTGTTTGCTTTTTTATGTTGGATTTATTTTTCTTCTATAATTGATTATCTGATATTTTAGCTATTGTTTATGAGTTTCAATTAAATTATGATTAAAGTCTGTTTTACAATTGACGCATTAGACATTGCGGTATAATTAAAGTACACCAGGCGCGCACCCGGTTATATTCTTACGGGGGGCGACAAAATATTATTTTCTTGAAAATACCTTTAAAAATTCTAAAATTTCAAATGCAAAGATGAAAGCAGGCCCCGTAAATGGGGCTTCAATTTTTTGGCCGGCTTCAATTTTTGAAAGATGGTATATGTTGGTGTTTAGTAATATGAAAATAGGACCACTTTTTTTCTAACGCTTCTTGGAAGGGGGCTAGTCTGTGAGCTTCGTCTGAAATATATAAATTTTAAGTATGTTTACATTAATACACTTTTTTATTTATTTATTTATATCGACAAAGTTGCATATACCGGGTGGGCCATAAGTCACTGACCATTCTATTTTTGATATAATTTTTACTTGCCCGACCTTAATATATAAGGGGCAAGTATTGTAATCGCGAAAATTTTCGATGTCGAGATTTTGACGGATGACCACGTTTCATGGTCCAGGGAATCCAAAAAACCTATTTTCGAAGTGCCGTCCGTATGTGTGTGTGTGTGTGTGTGTGTGTGTGTGTGTGTGTGTGTGTGTGTGTGTGTGTGTGTGTGTGTGTGTGTGTGTGTGTGTGTGTGTGTGTGTGTGTGTGTGTGTGTGTGTGTGTGTGTGTGTGTGTGTGTGTGTGTGTGTGTGTGTGTGTGTGTGTGTGTGTGTGTGTGTGTGTGTGTGTGTGTGTGTGTGTGTGTGTGTGTGTGTGTGTGTGTGTGTGTGTGTGTGTGTGTGTGTGTGTGTGTGTGTGTGTGTGTGTGTGTGTGTGTGTGTGTGTGTGTGTGTGTGTGTGTGTGTGTGTGTGTGTGTGTGTGTGTGTGTGTGTGTGTGTGTGTGTGTGTGTGTGTGTGTGTGTGTGTGTGTGTGTGTGTGTGTGTGTGTGTGTGTGTGTGTGTGTGTGTGTGTGTGTGTGTGTGTGTGTGTGTGTGTGTGTGTGTGTGTGTGTGTGTGTGTGTGTGTGTGTGTGTGTGTGTGTGTGTGTGTGTGTGTGTGTGTGTGTGTGTGTGTGTGTGTGTGTGTGTGTGTGTGTGTGTGTGTGTGTGTGTGTGTGTGTGTGTGTGTGTGTGTGTGTGTGTGTGTGTGTGTGTGTGTGTGTGTGTGTGTGTGTGTGTGTGTGTGTGTGTGTGTGTGTGTGTGTGTGTGTGTGTGTGTGTGTGTGTGTGTGTGTGTGTGTGTGTGTGTGTGTGTGTGTGTGTGTGTGTGTGTGTGTGTGTGTGTGTGTGTGTGTGTGTGTGTGTGTGTGTGTGTGTCTGTCTGTGTGTATACACGATAACTCAAAAACGGTTTAACTTAAAGAGTTCGTTCTGGTACTAAAAAATTCTCCTATTAAATGGGAAGAACCCTATTGTTTTTTATGAAAATCGGTTGACTAGAAATGGGAGTTTACTCGTGTCGATTTTAAGATTTTTGCGAATATTTAGCAACAGAAAAATATTTCGAAAAAATTTATTGAACAAAAGTTACTATAAATGCAATAACTAATAACTTTTATTTGAGACGTTTTTTGATAAAACGAAAAATTTCGAATTTTTTCGAAAAGTCTCAATTTTTTCATACTTATATGTAACGTTTCCATGGTCATGATAATTAATTCGTAACTAGTAAAGCAAGCCTTGGACAAAAAATTTGTATAGAACATAATTTGATGTATTTTTGAAGATTTATCTAAATATTATTATTTTTTTTTTTTAAATTTACATTGTATTTTTAAATATTTTTTTATGGGAGGGCAAGTCTAGCGGAGGTTTCCCTTCGCCACTGGTTTTTATTTTTTATTGAAAATGAATAATTTTGATATTGACACAAAAGATAGTTTTAATCATGAAGAGTTTTAAAAAAATTAAATTCTAAAAATAATATCTTTTAGATGCCTGCCATCAGCCTCTTCGCAAGCTGCTGCTCTTTGCTGTACCTGGTCCATAACTGAAGCCAAAACTGGTTGATCAATCGCAATAATTTCATTTATTATGTTGTCTTTTAGTTGTTGCAGTCCTTGCGGTTTATTTGCGTATACACGATCTTTCAAATATCCCCACAAAAAGAAATCTGGTGGTGTTAATTCGGGTGATCGTGATGGCATCTCCAAATCGTGAAACGATACGGTTACCAAAAACCGTTCGCAGCAAATTCATTGTTTCCCTTGCAGTATGGGACGTAGCTCCGTCTTGTTGAAACCACATTTCTTGAGTATTATCAAGTACAGGAAACAAAAAAATTTCTAACATAGCCCTGTAACGCTCACTATTTACAGTCAATGCATTTCCATCTTCGTCTTGGAAGAAGTACGGGCGTAGATCTTGTCTGTTTATATTCCGCACCAAACTGTGACTTGAAGTCTGTGGATGCAACGGACGCTGTT
Organism: Liopterus haemorrhoidalis; assembly: GCA_963971575.1. Lineage (NCBI taxonomy): Eukaryota > Metazoa > Arthropoda > Insecta > Coleoptera > Dytiscidae > Liopterus > Liopterus haemorrhoidalis. Next base: position 36,126,477 of record OZ020612.1, on the reverse strand, counting down.
GAATCACTCTTGTGTTTTGAGTGCCCCAGATTCTAAAATTTTGCTTATTAACATAACCACTTAAATGGAAATGCACTTCATCGGTCATTATAAATTTTTTCATAAAATCAGGATCATCCGTTAATAACTCAACAATTTTTGCTCGTTCCGCAATCGTATACATGGCTACCGAATCTCCCAAACGTTGTTTATAATACTGAAAAATAAAAAGAGAAAAAAAATAAATAAATAAATAAAAAAATTATATCAAAAATAGAATGGTCAGTGACTTATGGCCCACCCTGTACATACAGCCTTGGAAAAATGTATGGAGCATTCTACGTTTTATTGAATTTTAAGATTATTACAGGAAAAATGGTAAATAAAATGATACTTATAGCTTTTAATGACAACTTTATCAAAATTATTAATATTTTGTGGTACCTCCTCGTGCTTTAATTACCGCACGTACTCTTTTAGGCATACTGTCCAAGTTTTTTACGTACATCGAATTGTACTTTGAACCATTCGTCCACAATAATTTTCTTCAATTCTTCTTTTGATTTGAATTTATAAAGTGACACCTTGTTTATCAGAATCGACCATAATTTTTCAATTTGCGATAAATCTGGTGACTGGGGGGGCATGCAAAATGTAGCACATTATTTTTGGAAAACCATTCATTTGTTGCTTTAGCTTTGTGACAGGGGGCATTATTTTGTTGAAGAACATATTCTAAATTATCTTCATCAAATAATTTTAATATTGATGGCTCCAAAACTTCATTAAGCATGGTAATATAACTAGAAGAAAAATGCGTCCTTCGCACAAAAACATTTCGCCTATGCCACTGGCGGATATGCACCCTCAGATCATGATGCTACCACCACCAAATTTGACCGTAGGGATGATTTTGTCAGGATGAAAAGCTTCACCCTACATCTTACAAAGATGGCTACAGGTTGTTCAAAAAGCTGATCCACAAAAGAAAAAAAAACAAACCTTAATTTCGTAAATTTATAGTAAATTAAATTTTATATTGTTAGTGAAATAATTGCTTAGAAATTAATTTTTCTGTTAAACTCGTAAGTACATTAAGCCATTACTATGCTTACTTCTATATTGGGCTCACCAGATCAAATGATTTTCGCTCTTTCATCAGGTGTCCAATTTAAATGTCTTTTGGCCCACTTAAGGCGAAGTTTTTTTGTATCGCTTTATCTACAGTTGTTTTCGTCGAGCTTTTCTTCCATGCAAATTAGATTCCACTAAACGTCTTCTAATTGTTCTAGAAGAAACTTTTACTTCTCTATGCTCTCACAGATCACCAGCCAGCTCTTTTGACGATATTGAGTATTTACGAGGAGCACTTCTCTTTACAAAACCATCATCTCTGGAAGTGGTTGCACGTTTTCTTCCGGTTTTTAGTCTGGTTTCATAAGTATCAGTACCTTGAAACCTTTTGGTAATTTGCACAGCTTTTTTTTGAGCACTAAATTTTTTTGGAAATTTTCACTTGCGACTGTCCTGAATACAATTTGATTCCTTTCTGCCACAGTGAGTTCACGTTTTTTGGCCATAATATAATTAAATATATTCACTTGAACTCAATAAAACCTGAAAAAGACTCTGTTCACTTCAAACGCATGTGTAATAATGATCCAAGCACTCATTGTTTATTTTTATGTGAACAAATCGTAACAGATCTGAGCCTATCAGATCAGTTCTCTAAAAAAAATTACTGTGTAGTAACGCTACTACAAGATAAAATATTATAAAAAGTATAATGACTTTCATTCATGATAGTAACTGACCTTGCTCATAGAGACAAATTTAGTTACAATGATCGTAGTAACAGAGTTACAGTATTGGTCTGTATATTTATTTGTATTTCAAGATTTATCATAACTGTTTACATTTTCGGTTATCTGATTATGATGAACATAAATTTAGATGTTATATTATAACTGCATAGGTGCTCCATACATTTGTCCAAGGCTGTATATGCATTTTTATATGTATTATTTATAACCAAAGACGAATAAAAACCTGATTTATAAAGATACTAATAATAAAAAGCAGTAATGTGTAGAGATGTAAATATAGATCGCAGGTATCAATACCAGTATTGGTATCGCAAAAAAAATATCGGGACTGCTTGGTTTTAATAGTAAAGAAAGTATTGAATCAACTCTGGGGTATCTTCTTTGGGAAGGGAATCAACTTTGTATTGATATGTTAGGAGACTACTGATGATATAAATGAAATGTCACAGTTGGCTGATTAATTTTAAATATGATATGAATATATTTCATTTGTACTTACTCCACATATCCCTCAAGCTAAAGCTCCCTCACATAATAAGTTTCCAAAACTCGTGAGCTAATCGAGCCTGAAAACCCCCTATGTTCGCCAGCTGGTTGTTATGATTCTTAGGAAGGAATTAAAGGGTCTTTAAATTAAAATCAACATTTTAACTATCATACTTTAATTTCGATGCGGTTTACTATTTACATTATTATACACTAGACTTAAAATTATGATGATACGTTAAATCCAAAAGATATACACATTCACGAATACTAAACACGTGACAGGGTCTTTAACAACAACTCTAATTTGTTCACCGGACACCACAATTCTCACAAGCATCTTCGAAAACTATTTATCTCTCACAAGTCTCTGAATATTGTCTCTCTATTTTGTAAATTGCACACAACACTAACTAACATACGACCACTAGTTACATACGGAATTACTTGTTACATTTTACTGGACTCCAACGAACACTCTAAACATGTCTTTAACCCATGGCTGTCTAAACTGAACTACTCCGAGAGGCTTACATTGCTCAACTGTTAAATATCATCTCACACCCCGGCCATCCAGACGACAGTTATTATTAAATACATGAAATAGTATAATCTCTCCAGAAAAATAACCAAAACTAATGTTTATATTTCAAGAGAGAGATTAATAGTTTTCCACAAATGGTCTGAATACATTTAATCTATTAATATGACATACTTTTAAAATAATATAGAATTTACGAGTTCCTGCTTATGTTAACGTACATAGGTCTCAAGATGCACTAATAAACATGTCAGTCCTTAAGTGAACCTTTCTAAGAAACAGATTATATTTTATCAGTTAATATTTTTGAATATTTTACACTAATTGGATAGTTAAATTTATTTATGAAATTTTATTTCTGAAACAATACCAAAATTACCTCCCTTTCAGATATCAGTAGCGTTTCGTAATATCGGTATTGGAAGAAAGTTTCAGTATTTCGTGGTATCGATTAATGTACTAGTAAAAAAAATGACGAGTATAAAAAAATCTTTACTAACAAGGCAAATAACAAAGACAAATATGTTTGGACAGGATTCAGCTTAATTGAGAATGAACAAACAAGTCATAGAAACGGTGTTTTTCATGAAAACAGCGACTTTTATAAGGACTTGTCAAATTAAAATAAAAGTTGTTTGTAGTAGTTCTACCAATATTACCGATGATAATAATAATAACCGATACTACTAAAAAAAGTATGAATACCAGTAAAGTTTCATATATACAAACGATACAAAAAGTATTATACAAGGGTACTAAAATAGTAGTATCGTTTTGTCCCTAGTAATGTAATATTTAAAAAATAAATTATATTTAACTTACGTCAAAAAACTCCATCGTACGTCGAAGACTAACTACACTACACAATCTCCCAAAAGTTTGCCTCATTAAAAATTACATTGAACAGAAATTAATTGTTTCCTTGTTCTAAACAAATTTTCTTCTATACATTTTTGATGTGAAGTAAAAATATATTTCAAGATACAGGTAGGTAAGTTCTTATCCATCTATAAATCTATATTAATAAAATTGAAGGCTATATCTGTTTTATTATTTTTTTTTCGGCCTCATATTTGGTTTCTTCACGTTTTAGATGTTTATTAGACAATATCCGCAAAAAAAGATAATTTTTTATTTGTCTGACTGTCCGAGATTTACGCAAAAACGGTTCGACATATTTTCACTTAATTTGGTATGAGGATATAGTAAAACCAGGATTGGAATTTAGGCTATAAGACATCTAAAAATTTTTATTGTAGGGGGATGTTTCGGGGTTAAAACTGTTTATTACAAATTTTAAAAAATATCTCCCTTATTATTGACTTATTGAAAATTATATAAAACAAAAATTGTTTATAATAAGAAAACCAATATTTTATTTCTATGCATTTTTCATTTCGATGAATATTTGGGCAGTTTAGGGTGTCCCTCACACCCTAAAGTTAAACTTTTGAAATATCTCCCTTATTATTGACAACAAAAACGTATATAACAAAAATTGTTTATAATAGGAAAACAAATCTTTTTTGTTGTATACACTTTTTCGATTTAATGAATATTTGGAGTACATCCTAAAACTAAAATCCTGAAGTATCTGTGTAAGGAATGCTGAAAATTTTGGTTGAAGATTTAATTTTTGCTCAATAAATATTTTTACAGCAAAGAACAACTTAATTTTTGCGTAATTATGTACATCTGGGGGTGCCATATAAAGAGTGCCCGGGGCGCGGAAATACTTTAGTCCGACCCTGATCACACACAGTTCATATAATCGCAATTATAGAGGAGAACAACGTTAATAAATAATATGACATTTTGTCTTACAAAAATAATAAATAACAGTTTGTTGAATCGAATTGTAAAATCTTACACAAAAAAAATAATCACAGTTCATTCAGGTGAAAAAGTAGTATTTGAAATTTGAAATAAAAATAAAATTATAAATCCATGTTTAATCGACACATTAATATATCTTCTTCAAATTTGCTTCTGATAGATTCATTCTTTTATTAGTCAATTTATAAGTTGTAGTAGTAAGAAAGCGATTGACGAATTAATTTAGTGAAAAAAAAAAAAAAAAAATGAACCGAAATTAACCGTTATCAACATTTCGTTCCGGTTTCGGTTTTCAAATTGAGCAATTTACCGTTTTGCTTACGGTTCCGGTTCTGTTAGAAATTCCGGTTAATATGGGTTTTTCGATTCGGTTCTGGCTCGACTCTCTGGTTTTAAATAAGAACACTCTTTTTTAAATAAAGAGACATATTTTTAATTTTTGAAATTGAAATAGCCCTGAATCCCCCTTGAACGAAAATTTTGAGATACCATATAATGTTCGAATCCTCTTTTTGTTCTCTCAGAATACCAAATTACGTGAAAGATATCAAGCTGTTTTTGAGTAAATCTCGAACAAACAGATAGGCATAAATAGACTTTTTATGGATAGCGTCTATAACAGAGGTCGGGGAACAGGGGTAAAAACGAAATACTTGGGGGTAATGAGATATTAATAGTCATAAATGATATAAATACAAAAAGTCATAAAAAGTGCGTTTCTAAATACGATAGAAAAATATATATAATTTTATAGCATTATTTTATACTAGTGCAGCCGTTGCCAACTATGTTGGCAAACACATCATTTTTTAACGCTACGTACAACCCCTAGAGATTATTAGTTTCTTATACAAAACTAATAAACTGAAATAAAATTAGTGATAATCTATACATCGAATTTTGCACCTAATTTTTATCTATCTAATAGGATATTTTTGATTGTTGAAAAAATTATTGTAAAAATGTTATTGCTCAATAACTTAATAATAGGTATCATATAATAAATATATTTGTGGTTTTCAAATAATTTTTATATTTATATAGTTTTGTGTAGAAATGTTCAAATAATACGTCAATTTTTTTTTCGACATGATTGTTTATAGTTTAGAGCCTTCGTCGAAAAATATTATACTTGATGATAATGAAATGCCACTTGGTACAAGTATTCTTTACATAAAATAAATCATTTTTATCCGCAGCACCTATATTAAGAACCGCGGCAGATTCGAGGTGGCGGCAAAAGTAGATTACCAAGTACAGTAACTATAAGTAATTTTCACAATAGAACAAATTATCTCCAAACATATTTGTAGAATGGAGCTTTAGCTACAATTTGCCGAATGTACACAAATATGCGTCAAATGGTTTACAAGATGGCGTTTATAGCGCAATTTGTTTATTTACAATTACATGACAGTTCTTTTTACAATTAAAAATATCCTATTAGATAGATAAAAATTCGCTGAAAATTTTGATATATAGATTGTTACTAATTTTATTTCAGGTTGTTAGTCTTGTATTAGAAACTGTACGGTTGTGCGCACCCTTAATGTGGAACTTGCTCGACGCCTCTGACTTCTTTCTCTAGCCATACACCTTAAGCTACGTACACACGGGATAGAAAACTAGCTTATAGTTTTTACTATAGGTATAGTAAACTAGCATAATGTTCACATGAGCTCTAGTTATAGTCAGCTATACGCAAAATTTTACTATTCTAAAGTCGAACTATACGCTATACAGAAATATTACTATACAGGTGGGCCACATGAGGAGGAATCAAAACTAGACGTATAGTATATTTGTAGGGTTGCTATAGTTGAATTTTGAGCATACATCAATTTTTGGTTGAAATGTTTGTGAAAAAAATATTGCCGCTTGTCTTGTAGTTATTATAAACCGCAAAAGAATGGAGGCAAGAAGAAAGAAAAGGTCTGTTTGGACAAAATAATGGATTATGCGTCGTGATCAATTTAATAATACTGAAGAAAATTTGTTTTACGAACTTCGTACAGAGGATGAAAATTGCCATCGCAATTTTTTTCGAATGAATGCTGAGGAATTTGACTCTTTATTGGAAAAAGTTGAGCCATTAATTCAAAAACGCGACACAAATATGAGACGAGCTGTATCTCCAACGACAAAGCTTGATATAATATTACGACAAGTAATATACCAATAATTATATATTTATGTATGTCAATCTAAACATATGCACTGAAGGTGTTCTTATCCATACAATTGTGTATTTTTCTTTTTTTGTAAAGAAATTAAACAAATTACCTTTTACACTAATATATAAAATGTAATTTGTACTCATTGCAACTTTGACAATGGCGTGAGCCAAAACTGCAGTCAGTTAAAATAAAAGTTAGTGAAACAAAAAAACATGTTTTCTTTCAACCTCTTAAGTATAAGTGAGTTTCACAAAGTTAAACTGTCGACTATTCAATATATATTAATATGTAATTTAATATATAGTTTATAATTGTTCAAGAAAAATAAAAGCAAACTTGTTAAACAGAATAATAAAATTTTAATATTTATAACCTTCACTTTCGTTGTTTAACCCTCTGCACTATACATTATTTTTGGAAAATGAGCTCAAAGTTGGCCAAATAGAAATCTATAACCATAAGACTTATAATTAAACAAAAAACAAAAAATGGTTATTAATTATTTATTTAAAGGGTTTTTCACTTATAATAAAAAAAAAAAAAAAATTATTAATTATTTATTTCAATGTTTTTTTCGCTTATAAAAACAAAATACAGTTAATTATTTAAAAGTTTTTACACTTATAGTTGAACAAAAAACAAAATATAATTATAAATTAATTATTACATTGTTACAAAACACAATATATATTACTGATTATTGATACGTTTTACTACGCTTTAGTACGCTATATAGCGCATGCTGCTTTCCAGATTACTGCGCTTTAGTACGCTATATAGCGCAGAGGGTTAAACCAATGCATGAATAACCTCCACTAGTTCACCTACTTGCCGCTAGGGAAAAAGAACGTAGAAAAACCGCCAGAGCCAGAGCTATCAAAATCCACTATCCATTCTTGTTGGTATAGCTGCAAGTTTTCGTATAGTCTATAATGAGGGTGTTCACACGGGGATAGTTTTATACTATACTATAGCTAAAAAAACTAGCGTATAGTTCAACTATACGAATAGTTTTGGACTATACGAAACTGTCACACAGCTATAGTGACACTATAGCAAAATTATACGCTATTTTTCTGTCCCGTGTGTACGTAGCTTTATTTCATGAAGTGCATGAAGTGCCTTACTTCCAGTGAACAGCATATACCAATGCGAGTATGCGAAAAGGTAATTTAAAACGTTTAATTTATTTTTACATTAATTTACCATTTTTACCAAAATGTATTAACAAATATCTCAAATCAGTTTAAATAATCGTGTAAATAAAAAATAAGATCAGTATTATATGGAGATAAATCTGCAAAATATTGTTCATATCGGTCAAAGCATATAGGAGTGCCTCTAGTTTCTTGTTTATGCCTACGAAGCCCTCGATATTTCTATATGTAATTATATTCGTAGATTCTTAGAGAATAAATCTGCAAAATATTGTTTATATCGGTCAAAGCATGTAGGAGTATTTAGAGTTTCTGGTTTATGCCTACGAAATCCTAGACATTTCTATATGTAATTATGTATATTTGTAGATTCTTAGAGAATAAATCTGCAAAATATTATTCATATGGGGCAAAGCCTATAAGAGTGTCTAAAGTTTCTTGTTTATGCCTACGAAGCCCTAGACATTTTTATATGTTATTTTATTAAATTCAGATAAATTAAACACCAGCCACTGAAAAATCCCAAAATGTTTTTAGTCAAGTTATAGCTGGTGACACTTCGGTAAGCTTCGGAATATATCGTTACATTTCAGAATCTCAAATTAGTTTTAGACGACAGGCATGCACCCAAGCAGGGACACACGTTGGGCTATTATATTATAGATATTTTATGTTAATTAATATGTAAATAAAAGAATTCAATAAATCCTTCAACGTAAATAATCTATGATTTTTTTTACAAACCAATAGGGTAACGTCAGTGTTAAGAAATATATTTCTGGGTAATGGGTAAAAATGTTCCCCGACCCCTGGTCTGTAATCACCTGAAACGTGTATAAACAGATATAGCCATTAAGTTTATTTATACACATAGATAATTAGATATAGTTTGTCTTAGGCTTTAGTGAGATAACTTGACGTCTTAACGAGCACGGTAAAGGATTCCACACACCAAAGCGGCCGCGGTGGCGGCCACGGTGGCGATAATGGAACTAAAACAACGGCCTAACGCAACCTATACAATACAATGAGACCACGCACATACAAGCGTTCCGCTATCTGAGAACGGCGCCGAATGCAGCGTTCAGTCTGGCGATCACCAAACACTGGCGGCCAAACTCGACAAGTTGCGTTAGGCCGCGCGATATTCATTGTTTATATACCACAGAGTGAATATATTTAAGAAAATAGTGTCGAAAATGGATAATTTAACAGAAAAAATCATAGAATCAGTAAAGGATCATTTAATTTTGTATGACTTAGCACATCCTGATTACAAGAATATTAGGAAAAAAAATAAAGTGTGGGACGAAATAGGAAAAGTTTTGGAAATTGATAGTAAAGTCTGTTCCAAACGATTAGGCGGAACTAGATTTTGCAATCTAGTTACTTTCATCGTTTAAATAATGCTTTTCAGCCGTTTTGTTTAAGCTTTGTAAATCATACTTGCAACAAACATTTTTTGGTTAAGGTTAATATCATATTAAAATGTCATTTTCTTTATATTTTGATTTTTTGTGTCATTCTTAATACAAATATCCCATTTATTTATTTTTTGTCATTAAAATATGTAAGAAAATTAATTTAAGTTTGACATATGTCATTCGTTTCCGTGGTTTCATTGTTGGAATTTTAAATTTTAACATTCCAAAGGGGAAAAATGAAATAACCCAAGCAAGGTCCAATATTATCATACAACTATATACCGTGATTCACTAACTGATCGCTACCGCTACCGCCACTCCCACCGCGTTAGTGTGAGGAGACCTGATCGCTACCGTGGCCGCCACCGTGGCCGCCACCGTGGCCGCCACCGCGGCCGCTTTGGTGTGTGGAATCCTTAACCCCGACACTGCGGGGGTTTTATTGTGTTATGTGAAAGATCCGGATTAAATCAAATTTCGTAAAACGTACAGTGCTACTACCCACGAATACGTATAAAATTTCAAATAAAAAAAAAAAAAAATCCTGTTTTACTACACCTATAAACCCAACCCGGTAGTTAAGACAAACTAAACCATCACATAATTAGCGACAGTGGCGCACCCAGGAATTGGGGGGGGGGAGGGCGGAAGACACAATTATTTAAATTATTCTCATTTCTAATAAAGTGATGATCTAAAAAAAGGTCCTCATCTCTGAAATACAAGAGTTGACCTAAAAAAACAAAAAAGGTCCTCATCTCTGTTTTTAAATACATATATTTATCTAAGACCATTAAAAAATTTGATATTTCCCTCTTGGGAATTCTCAACAAGAATTTTTGATTATTTTTTCGAATAATATCGATTTTTTTTTTTTTTTTGAAAATATAATTGCACATATTAAATTTATTGTGTGGTATCAAAAAAATGCTCTCAAGATTTAAAGTAAGGAAGAAAAAGTAATTTTTTTAAATTTCTTAGCACGATTTTTGCCAAAAAACTGCTAAAAAACTTTTGTCTCACACCAGATTGCCCACGGAGGTTAACTTAAAAATCTGAATAAATTTTGAGTAATATACTTTAATGTGTTGTACAACAGGAATTTTTAATCTAATATTTTTTTGAAAATAACCGAATTTTTTACCACACTGTGATAGCAATCTAATAGAATAACTGTAGAACTAGGCAGTTGTCTTGATGTTAACGCACTTCGTAATTAAATACGTTTGTAAGTTATCGAATTTTATGATTTTTAATATGTACCTACAATTTGTTGGCAGTTGCTAGATACCTAAAAATCCCTGTAAACTGTGAAAATTCATACTTTACATAAATTTTTTTGTGAAAAGTTATACGAACCAACAACGGTACCATTACCACTTACGAGATGTTAGCATCATTTTGTTTGTATCCTGGTTTTCGGATAGTACAGTGAACGGGCTAGCTACACATACTAGGCCTAGTGGCTATACCATTTAAATGTAAACGAGTCACCATCCATCAGTTACACGTGTTTGCTACACGTAGCTGTGCAAAGGAAAATCATACGAAAACAAATACGAGTTAATTTGATGTGTCGTGCGAGTTATACCGCGAAATACGAGTTAAAAGAGGTGTCCATTCCAATCCTACACTCACGCTAAATGGAGCACAGTTACCATTTACCGATACTGCCAGATTTCTGGGTCTCGTTTTTGACAGTCGTCTAACTTGGCGGGCACATTTTTTGTCCGTCAAGAAAAAATGCCAAAAGTCGCTCAATTTGTTGCGAGTCACAAGACGTGGGGTGCAGACCGCACTGTCATGTTGCGTTTATATCGTTCTTTAGTGCGCTCTAAGCTGGGCTATGGATGTCTAGCTTATGGGTCAACTAAACACCAAGAGATAAGAATTCTTGACACTGTACATCACACTGGGGTTAGATTAGTCACTGGTGCATTTCGCACCAGCCCAATACCAAGCCTGCTGTGTGAGGCAGGCGAACCGTCACTGTACATTCGTCGTAAAATTCTATCCCTGCGATATATGGCTGCACTTAGTGCCAAGCCAAATCATCCTGCGTATGATCCTGTTCTACAAAATAGGCATACAGAGACCTATGACAGAAAACCAAGAGCCAATAAACCTTTTGGTTTGAGGACTTGCGACATTTTGGGCGATATTAATTTTAATATGCCTGAAATGGCAAGTTTCGTTTTGTGTGCTGTTCCACCTTGGACGCTGCCGCGTCCGCTTGTGAATCTCACATTAACTAGGTTTGATAAAGATACTACGTTGCCTATCGAATACCAACATGAGTTACAAAGAACACTGGTCCCTAGGTTCGAGGATACTGTCATATTTACTGACGGATCAAAATCTGGAACCAGGGTTGGGTGTGCGTTCGTTGTCCTGAACCCACGTCAACAGTTTTAGTACCGTCTGCACTCCATAACGAGTGTGTACACTGCTGAGCTGTACGCTATTTTCAAGGCCCTGTGTTTTGTTTCATCAGAGCAAAGTCGGTCAAGTGTTATCTTGACGGACTCGCTGAGCGCTCTGAACAGTATCCAAGATCCAGATCCAGTGCATCCTCTTGAACTAAAGATCCGGTTGCTACTTCACAATCTGAATGCTCAGAATGTGAGAGTAGAGCTGTTTTGGATACCGGGACATGTTGGTATTAAAGGCAACGAAGCGGCTGATGTCGCTGCAAAAGCCGCCTCCTATAGACCTATGATTGATGTGAGTTTCACATTCCCAGATGACGCAAAGAGTCATCTGAAACATCTGGTTCTAGCTAGGTGGCAGCATGAGTGAAGCAGCATACAGGACGTTAAGTTGAGACAGATTAAGGGAGACGTTAAACTATGGGGTTCTTCCTGCAGGATTAACCGCAGGGAGGAAACCGCCATCACACGCCTTCGTATAGGTCACTGTTGGTGGACCCATGGACACCTCCTTCGAGGTGAAGAGTCCCCTATTTGTGAGACGTGTAACACAGATTTGTCTGTTACACCTTTTAACTGAATTCGTACAGTTCGAGGATGTCAGGGAGAGGTCAGGCCTGTGCTATGACCTGTCAGTTGCCTTAGGTGACGACAGAGTACTCATGGACAGGCTGATACTCTTCCTGAGAGAATCGAACTTACTGTTTTATGTGTGAAGTCTTGCACCTTATTTTAATGTGTTCTGTTTTTAAACTGTAATATTCGATGGTAATTGGCCCCTTTACATCCTCTTACCATCACCCTGAGTCTGTTCAAATTTTCGAACAGACTTTTTATCTTCTTTATTTGTGTTTGTCTGTGCAAGATTTCTTTTATTGAGTATTCGTAATTTTATTGATTTTATCTTTTTATTGATTGTTTAATTTATAGTTTTTAATATGTAGTGTAGTCATTTAAATGGGCTGCGTTAGGCGCAAATAGCCTTTGTTACTGTGCGCCAAACATTTTTAACTAACTAACTAATTTGAGAGGTGAGGACCTTTTTTTTGCTCTTCACTTGGATCTGGGAGGAAACAGAAGACCTTCTTTTTTTTCCTGTGTCCCGGTTTCCCTTCACTAAAATCTGGTCACCCTAGTTATAGTACTCGTAACAACCACGAATCACACTCGTGTTTTTCAGTTATGAAACATAATCTATAGCACTCGTTCTCGAGTGTTCTATAGCAGTATCGAGTCTAACTTGTTATTGTAAGGCAAGAAGTTAATACAAAATCAACTCTTCATTTTCTCCAACACTAAATTGAAAGAGTTTGCTCCTCATTTGGGAATATTGAACGTTCTGTTATATTGTGTTTACATTCACATGTTGATTCAGTACACAATAAACTCTTTTTATATATGTAGACACGTGTCAGGAACACCTTGTTAATTCCAGGTGTAGGAGTTTTAGATAGGCATATCCTCCTTCAAATTCATGACGGTTTATTCAATCATATTAATTTAACAGCATGGAATATTACACAAAGACATATTGTACGTGATAACAATAAATTATAAAGGTAAGCGTTCACTGGGCCGCACCACGCGAAACATGAACTCCGCAATCAACGCATAAAATTATTCCTTACTGTGTTTTAAATTAATGTGCATCTACTATCCCGTACTACAAGCATAGCAAATTCGGAAAGCATACTCGACGAAGAATATTTTTGCATCTACTACGTTGAGGCTCTGACGTCGCTCATGCATATCTGCTTTAGCTCACGCATATGTAAATAAACAAAACACAACGTATTTAGTTCTTGTTCGCACCGGCATTTATTAATTTTTTTTTTTTATAATAATGTTGAATCAGCTGATTTGATTAGTGTTCATTGCTGTCCGCAACTCGTACAACCTCCTTCTTCCATTTTATAATAATGACTAAGTACTAATTAATGTAGTACAGTAGTACGAAGAACTGTAAAATTTACAAACTAACTATTCCAATAAAAAATTACAGGATATTATTTGGAAATAAATAGGAAACTATATGATGCCAGGTAATTATATAGAGTGCGTTTTGTTGGTGGCTGGTTAGAAGTACTAGAATTGATACGCAAGAAAACGACAATTTTAATTGTGAAGCAAATATAAGAATAACATTTGCTTGGAGGTTAAATTATATGGTCATAAAAAATCGTAGACTCTGGCTACGTGTGAATACAAACGTATTTCGCCGAAATAAATGGATAATCTAAATAATAAATGCAGAAGAGGAAAACTTTCGAAAGATTCTAGAACGTAATGTTTCAGAATGAATAATTGAATTGTACATACATTTTAAGTTTAGATTTAACAATTCTATATTAAAATTATATTGACATTTATTTTAGGACACAAAATGAGAATATACCTAAAACTGAAAATTATTTTGAAACAGTAATACCAAGATTTAATTCTAAATTCTAATGCATTTAAAAACCAAATGAAAACAACTGCATTCAAATACTACTATTACTTTTCATGCCCACCACAGTTATTCATTCCAGTCGTTCGACCTCAAATCATCGAATGAGTAGAATGAATAGAATGAGAATATTGTCCCAACAAAACGTGTAGTCTGATTAAACCGAAACCAGAATAGGCACAACAAAACGCATCCAATGTCACCTCCACCCCGTCTGGGAATAATGTATGAAATTCCTCTTAACATTTATTTTTTTTTTTATATTTGTGGACCCAAAATTTGCTTTTTTATTTGTACTTTCTCTTTTATTTTTATTGAAATAATTATAATCGATTATTTCTCGCTATCACTTATTTTACTAACGAATACGAACTGACGACTTGAATCTGGCTCGATAGACTCACTTTGGGTAAAATGCTATTCGTGTTACGTCCGCAGTGTGTTCACGGAGACTCAGTGGACGAACTCACCGAAAAACATGTGATTATCAGCTGTGTCGTAAGAAGATAGAAAGTAGATGTAGAGAAACACTGAAGGAGTTTTCCATTTCAGAAAAATAAGAAAGAGATAATATTTCTTATCATGATACAAACGACAGTGAAGGAAGTGAAAAATTTACACCGTCAAGTTTGGATGCATCCTTAGAAAAAAAAAAAAAAAGAAAGACAAGTATAATTTCGAAATTAGACAGTTTAAACTGTGAAGGTGAAGAAAGGGGTAAAAATATATACTCAAGGTGCGTTCGGCTTAACTGTGCAGTGTTAACTCTGTGTCGTGCAAGTTTTTTGTCACGTGACTTCTGTGCAGACTGTGCAAGTAAGTCAAAGACGAACGCTTCGTTCAGATTGTGCAGTTATTCAAACTATTATTCTAAGCTATTTTTTTTTTTTTTTTGTAAACAAATGACATATGTGTGTGATTACATCAAGTCTGTCTCCTGCTACTTGTTTTGTACGATAATATATAAATGGCGCATGGAGGTTTTGGGATGCTTTTAAGTAATATAAAAGAAATTTTATTCGATGAGGAAGACAATTCAGAAGAATTTTCTAAACCAGAAAATATTTTGGAAAAAGTGTTTGAATATGCAGAGAGTACTGTTCCAAACATGACTACAAATCAATTTAAAGTACATTTCCACTTGTATCCAGAAAATTTTGAATCTTTTTGAGTGTACTTACATGTTCCATCATAAGGTTCATGTCTGTACTATTTATGTTGCAAATGCTGCGGGCATAAACAATGATATCTTGATTGTTTTCACTCATATTGTTTTGTAGAAATAATAACTTGTATTTTTACCGCGAAAAACTCTATTGCACAAACTGCCACACGATATGAATTTGTGACGATTGTGTTGACACTTGACACAAACTGCACTGCACAGTATATGCCGAACGATCTTCGTGCAGCACAAAGCACACAGAAACTTTATGACGAACGCTTCTTGTGTAAATTATGCAGAATGTGTAGATTAATAGCTTATGCAGAACGCACCAGCCCTTTCAATAAACCCTTCGTAATTCTATTGACGAGTAGCCGCAGAGACTTAAGGGCTGTGTAATGGTCAGAGATGTTCATTTTGATTGGTGTTTCTCGTTTAAAATGTATCTATGTATTATGTACTAAAATAAAATAAAAATATTCTGTGCATAAAATTAAAATATATAGGTAAGCATGTTGTGGAATTTCACTAAAAACTTTGTAACAATATTTATGGCAAGATAGGTTTAACTTCAAAAAAAGGACAATCTCATACGCCTAGTACAGTGGTTCTTAACCGCTATTCCGAGGAGTGGTAATGTTCCGTGAACATGTTATAAGTGTTCTGGGAAATTATGACTAATGGGTCAATTCTGTGCAAGCCGTAACGCGTTCAGTAAGCAATATATAGGCGTCACAAGTACATATAGACAATTGGTTGATTATACGAATACCCCTCACGTTACATGTAAATATTAAAATTCTGAAAAAAAAATCTTAGTAATGCACATTAATGTGAACAGGAAAGTTTAACGAGAATTTTTGATCTGATTATTTTTTCGAAAGTTATCGAATTGTTTGCAATACCGTGCTAATATAATTTAACTGGACAACTGGCGCGTTCATTTGGTAATTAAGTACAGTTGTAAGTTGACAGATGGAAGCATTATCGACTTTTATGATTTTTAATATGTACCCACAATTTTTTGTCACTTACTAATTACCTATAAAACTCTGAAATCTGTGAAAATTCACACTTCACATCAATTTTCACTTATTTTTCTAGCAGAAAATTGAACCATGACCTATTTGTTTCTTGATTTGATTTTAATTCCATGATGCTATATTATTAATAATAATAGTTTCCTTGAGCATCCATTTGTTTGTTTTAGTAATTAGTCTGCAATTTTGTACAACCATGAAACAAATAATATATTACCGTGTAAAGAACGCTGGTACTATAATATAAACATTGACTCATATTCTTGTTAAAACTTGTTATATGAACAGACTAAAAAAATCAAAATAAACACGTATTAACCACAATATTTTAGTTCGTTTCAACTTTCAACAACAAAAAGTTATTTATAGTTTCTCTAATATAGGGCTTGATCCACTGATTACCTTGCTTTTTCATCGAAAATGTCATCTAATATAGTAACTAATATAAAATATCAACAATTTTACTTACACGAAGCTTGATTGACAAAAACCTGGACTTTTTGCTTGTACTGCCTGGTAAGTTCGGATATTGGTTATCACGTTAGCCATATTTATTTTGGTTCTTCAATCAGGGCATAGGACGTTGACCAGGTCATCTTCAGCGATATACTTTGCACTGCAAGATTGGTTAGAGCCATCTGATATTCTTAAAATACGGCGAAAAGTACACGAATAACTCGAAAGCCTCAAATTTTTTAGGTACATCAATCATCGTCCGTGTTTTTATACCACAATTTCTTTTGCTTTACGTTATATTTTTACAACTGTCTAGTATTTTTTTCTTCCACACGCAAATACTTCAAGAGAAGGGGAAGCCGGTATAAATTACTGGGGCCCGTCCAGACAGCAGGGCCCGGAAATGAAATATATTTTGGTAATCACTATCCAATTTTGGTTATACCTATATGCTTAGCTGTCGTCTGATATTTATAATTTGGTGCCCTTTGTGGCATCTATCGGTAACTTCCGCGTGGACAATGGCCACGTCACATTAACATTTCTTATAAAGTCTTCTTCTTCTTTGGGCACTATCAGTCAGATTGACTTTTGGCCTCACTCACATAAGCCCTCCATCTCGATCTATTCATTGTCAAGTCTTGCCAAGTACCCTGTATATCAGCGATTTCCAAACTGTGCTCCGCGGAACCCTGGTTCGCCGTGGCTGGGCTACAGGGGCGCCGCGAAAACATTCCAATATTTCTCCAATTGCGTTAGTTAGACCAATGTTTTGACTTGGGGCGCCGCGGAAAAAGTTCTGATACATTAAGGGCGCCGGTACCGCAAAAGTTTGGGAACCACTGCTGTATACCAATACTTTTTAGCTCTTCGGTTAGCTGATCTCTCCATCTGTTGCGAGGTCTTTCCACTGGTCGACGAGTATTCAATCTTCCTTCTCATATCTTCCTAACCATTCTGTCCTCCCTCATCCTCATAACGTGTACAGTTATCGTCTGCCTCTAAGTTCTTGGGTGATATTTGGCCTTGAGTACAGTTCTCGGATATCTTTGTTCTTACGGATTCTCCATTCACCATTAATTTGAATGGGACCAAAGATTCTGCGTAATATTTTATTTTCGAAAACTATGAGGTGTTGTCAATCTCGCTTTGTCCAAGGTCCATGTTTCGGAGCCATACATAAGTACGGGACGTACTATAACTTGGTATAACCTGATCTTGGTGCTCCTCGACAAGAGTTCCCTTATAAAGTATATTAAAGAAAAAAAACCATTTTTTTCTACGCGCAGTTTTTATCTGCCTTCGGGTCCACATATGTCGTTTTTCGGGAGGCGAAGGGGGATTTTTGTAGCCCCAGGGCCCAGGCCTTTTCTCGACGGCCCAGTCCTCACGTAACAGCTTGAATGTATATATGTAAGTTATAGGACTAGTCCTATATGGATTGTTATGAACTTACACAACATTGCACAACATGATGCAAAATGACATAATGATTAAGTCAGCATTGACACATATTGGGACTGACTCAACAAAGATAATAAACTGTTATATAAACCCCTAATTCTTGTATTCTATTCATTCCTAATTCTTCACTCTATGTATAATGTAAAATTTGGTTTAATAATAGTATATTAAAACACGTTTAGTAAGACATGATTTTTTCGCACGCGTTGAGGTTAGAAAACTCATCGCTTCGCGACTCGTTTTTTTAATCAACAAGTGCGGCTAAAAGCCTTTTGTAGCGAGTTTTTAAGCTATTTTTTCTATTTTGCTTTTTCATGCCTTTTAGCGTAATGAATTTGCATTATATAATCAAAACACATCCTTGATTAGGGATTTTGGTATGTGAATGTAGCGGTTGGCCGGACTGTTTTAACAGTTTTATATTTTTAGGGTAGCTTCAATTATGTATTGTAAAATTTGCAGGTTATTGTACCAATTTTATGAAATAAAATGTTTAGTTATAGTTATAGAAATAAAATGTTAAATGTTACGCATATTTTAATTTTCCTTTAATGCATTGCTAAAATAGTAATTTAATGGTGCCTACCGGACGCATTGCGTCCATTCTGGTATACCCAGCAACGTAAATTCATTTGCCCCCTCGCGCATTTTTTTACCCATTCTTTTAACACCCCGTGAGACCAAATGAAAAAATCAGTCGTGGCCACCACAGGACCGACTGCCATTACAAAGTACTTGTTTAATTTATGCAGCTTTATCAAAAAATGTCTCAAATAAAAGTTGTTAGTTATTGCTTTTACAGCAACTTTTGTTAAATAATTTTTTTCGAAATATTTCTGTTGTGAAATATTCGCAAATATCTTAAAACAGACACGAGTAAACTCTAATTTCTAGTTAACCGATTATTACCAAAAGTTGATCAACTTATGCTATTGATGTCAAAAGCTTAAAAACGAAGTTTCATAAAAATCCTTTTAGCCGAATTTACTCTGCACGTGTACACAGACCGACGGACGGACAGACAGACAGACAGACAGACAGACATCATGCTAAAAATAGTCAAAACGTTATGTAGGGACCTCAATTCGTGAAGATACATCGAAATCTCGAAATGTCAAAATCGGTATGATCACAATACCTCCCTTATATATGTTGGCGGTCGATAAAAACATCATTTAGGAATTCGATGCACCATGGACCCCTAAATATCATGAACCAACCCTCTGTTGCGGGCGCTGCGGGCTCATAGTTACGCCACTGTGTGTACCCAAGTATTGTACTTGACAGAAGGTTAATAAAGTTGAATAATGCTACTTCTGATATCCGAACTAGCTCGTATAAAATTGATATGAAACGAAGAACAAGGGAATCTAGAATATTCAATTTCAATTTTATTTTTCAATTTTCAATTTGTAAATACAAAAAATGCTTTTATATATATATATAAAAATAATTATATACATATAAAATAAATACAATAAATTTTGTTGAAAAATATACATACAAAATACCACTAAAGACTATTCAGTCTGTATGCGGCTACCATATAATTTATTTTACATACGTGTGCACTGTAGAGTGCGTGCTTGCACATTTCTTTTTACATTGAAGAAAAGAGAAAAGAGAAAAAAAACAATAAATTAACAAAACAGAGAGAAAAAAAAATTAAATAAAATAAATAAATAAACAATGTATCTTATTTAAATTTAAATTTAATTAACTTGAATTAACTTTGATTAACTTAGATGCCTCTTGCAGAGTTAATGTTGTACAAAATATTTTCACCCATTTATTATAATTGTACGTACCTACTGAGATATTATTTTCTTGCAAATATATTTGAAATTTGTTGTGTATTTTTGGAATATGAAAGATGAAGCAACGTTGACCTACAGCCTTATAAACTTTATTTGAAATGGCACAAGGCTTATTTCTAGTATCATATGAATGTTGTAGAAATACTGTATCGCTGGGCTTCTTTTTTATATATTTTAAAATAGTTAGAATGTACAAGTTAGGTATTCCCATTACTTTTGCTTCATCGTGTATAAGGCGAGATGGATAGGTGACGCATTTATTGCACATTTTTTTAAAAATAATTTTTTGTAGTATTTTTATTTTGCTTATATACACCTCAGCAGCACCTCCCCATGCAATTATGCCATATGATAGTATAGACTGTACCAAAGCATAATAAAAGTTGTATAGTACTTTAATTGACATAATTTCCCGTAGTCTTTTCATAAGGTACAGTGTTTTCCTCAGGCTAGTTGATAGTTTATTAATATGCGTATCCCATCGCAGGTTTTTGTCGATATTTAAACCAAGATATGTAGCCGAGTCTGTTTTGTTTATTTTTATTTTACAGGTATTATTAATTGCACATTTGTTTTCATGTAATATCAGGTAATCTAAATTTGTTTGAGTGCTGTTATAAATTGAAAAAGGTAAAAATTGAGTTTTTTTGTAATTTAGAGTTAGCATATTTGAGTCTAACCACTCTTTAATACATTTGTTATCATTTTCTACTATATATTTCAAATCTTGCCAGGTGCTTGCCTCAGCAAACAATACCGTGTCATCAGCATATGCGATTAGTTTGTTCTTAATTTTGTACATTTTTAACAGGTCATTTATATAAATCAGGAATAATATTGGGCCAATTAC
Source organism: Liopterus haemorrhoidalis (assembly GCA_963971575.1). Classification (NCBI taxonomy): domain Eukaryota; kingdom Metazoa; phylum Arthropoda; class Insecta; order Coleoptera; family Dytiscidae; genus Liopterus; species Liopterus haemorrhoidalis. The sequence goes on along the minus strand of OZ020612.1, from coordinate 36,105,381 downwards.
CGTACCCTGGGGTACGCCGCACTTTATATTTTCATAATTGCTATATTGATCATCAATTATGACTTTCTGTTCCCTATTATAGAGGTAATTTTTAAATAATTGTAGCGTTACTCCACGTATCCCATAAATTTCTAATTTACTCAATAACAAGTCATGATCAATGGTATCGAATGCCTTGGCAAGATCTAAAAATATAGCGCAACATGGTGTCGATTTGTCTAAAGCGTTATAAATGTATTTTGTTAGCTGAGCCATAGCATCTTCTGTTCTTTTATTTTTTAAAAAGCCAAATTGGTTTTCTGAAATTATGTCGGTGTTTTCCAAAAATGATATTAATCTACTTTTATTAATTTTTTCAAGTATTTTTGCAAGATTTGATATTAATGAAATAGGTCTATAATTTTCTATTTGATTCCGTGATCCTGATTTATAAACTGGTTTAACTACAGCTAATTTGAAAAGTTTTGGAAAATATCCCGTTGATAAACATTTATTATATATATCTGCAAGAGGCTGAGCAATGATTTCAGAGATTTATTTTAATGTCTCTGCAGTTAGACCGTCGTATCCTGGGGATTTACCATTTTTTAAAGTCTTTATAAAATCTGTGACTTCTTCAGCATTTGTGGGATCTTCAGCACATATCAACCTGATACATCGATGCAGCATTAAAGATTTTTAGAATGATTGTATTTCTTCGTGTTAAGGTTGCATCTGTAACATTCTCAAGTGAGTGCATAATTTATGAATAAAACAAAATGTTATGTCATTGAAACAAAACATTTTACCTAAAAACCAGATGTGACAGTGTTTCTCAATCGGCGACCCGCGGTCCATAACCGGTCCGCGAATATATTTTGGATCCAAAACAACAAATTCTTTAATTAAGTAATTTTTCAATTATACAGGCTGTCTCACGGAAGTGTCCCTCTATTGCTATCTGTAACATTCTCAAGTGCATAATTTATGAATAAAACAAAATATTATGTAATTGAAACAAAACATTTTACCAAAAAACCAGATGTAACAGTGTGTCTCAATCGTTGACCCGCGGACCATTACCGGTCCGCGAATATATTTTGGATCCAAAACAACAAATTCTTTAATTAAGTAATTTTTCAATTATACAGGTGTCTCACGGAAGTGTCCACTATTGCTATTTCTCTTATTATTGTAGATAAAGATTCGGTTAAATGGTCAAAGTTCGAGTATTTTTAATAAGAAATACTAAGCAATAGAAACTTATCACATATCACATTTGTAAATTATTTTGAAAATAACATTATTTAAATAGAACACCTGTATATTTTAGATATTCTGAAAGAGGAACTTATTCTGGACAAAAAAGTCTATTCAATATTATCCCCAAAATTGTAATTTAAGGAATTATTTTTGTTAACAAAATGTAATACATTTTCAAGTAAAGGTTCCATTACAAAAAAAAATATATATATTTGATTCGTTCATAATTTTTAGACAAAATATCTATTTTTATGATTAAATAAATCATCACTATTTTTTAGTGAAGCATTACCTATGAAGTAGGAATGACGAGAACTAGAAATTTATGGAACATGGTACCCGCAACAATTACCCGGATATTACCCACTACCCGTTAATTACCCACTACCCGATAATTACCCGTTACCCGTTAATTACACACTACCAAATAATTACCCGCTATCCGATAATTACCTGTTACCCGATAATTACCCGCTGTCCGTTATATATAAAAATGAAAAGTAAGTATAGCAAAATTGATGTGAAGTGGGAATTTTCACACATTTCAGGGTTTTGTAGGTATTTAATAAGTGTAAGAAGCCAACAGAATGCTGGATGTCTAAAAATAATTTTTTGATAAACATTTTTTGAACATTTTCATTCGTTAATTGAGTATTAAGAGCTTCCATTTATTTTTTTTTCAACTTTATTTAAATAATATGAATAAGTCATAATTTAGCCATTAATTAAAAAAATTATTAATTTCTCTTGTACATTTCCGGCACATATCAATGTACATTACCTATAGTTTTTTCAGATTTTTAGCCAAAATCGTGTTAAAAGAAAAAAAAAAAATTAAAAAACAACTTTTTTTCTTCTGGGAGATAGGATTGGTGACAAACGTTTTTTGGCATATATTTAGAGAAAATCTCATAAAAAAAATATTTATTTTTGCATTAAATACATATTTGTTTATATTTATTTTGTGATTTGGTTTTTAAACTCTTAGTACAGTCTGTTCCAAACGGTTAGGCGGAACTAAATGGGAATTTTGTTCTTTTAGGTTGTCACGAGAACGGATCTTGCTAGGGTTATTTCATTTTTCACGCTGGAATGTCAAAATTTAAAATTCCAACAATGAAACCATGGAAACGAAGTATATATGTCAAAATTAAATTATTTTTTTATATATTTTAATGACAAAAATATAAATAAATGGGAAATTTGTAAACAAAAAATGTTTATTGTAGGTATGATTTACAAAGCTTAAACAAAACGGCCGAAAAGCACAATTTAAACGATGAAAGTAACTAGATTGCAAAATCTAGTTCCGCTTAACCGTTTGGAACAGACTGTATTTTTCCTATATGTGGGTCAAAGAGTAAAATAAGCATGCCAAATTTCAACTTTCTATCTTAAGCTGTTTGGCTACAATTTCTACAGTACAGACAGACAGACACATGAGTGACTTTATAAGTGTTTTTTGGTGGTCATACTTACAAAACCCTAAAAATAAGCATAGGTGCATTACGGAACACGCATGCTTAATTCCAACTACTGTAACCGAGAACAAAATAGTCACAGATAAATAAATACTAAAAATACCTCACACAATTACCCGTTAACTAACCGCTACCCGTCAGTAACCTGATACCCGTTAATTACCCGATACCCGTTAGTTAACGGGTAATGGGTAGATAACTGGTAGTGGGTATTCAAATTCGGAACCGGGTATAACCTTAACGGTTCGGGTAGCGAGTACCCGGGTACCCGTCCTCATTCCTACTATGAACTAATCGATTTGATAAATATTTTAGTTAACTCTTATGTACTCTTAAATCATATATAAAATTGTAGCTGACTCAATTATATATAATCGACGCCCAACCCAAAACCTTGGACCTAGAAACATAAAATTCGGGGAGTATTTCAAAATTTCAAACGTCATGGAGGGAATCATAACGTTTGAAATTTGATACGCGGATTGTGGGTGAAAAGAAGTTTAATGTGTTTTGACGGATTCCTTAATATCGTTTACCTAGGGCCGATAAGATATCCACTTGCATTTTCATAAAAAATTTCCTACATAAATGTTTAAAAACATATTCACGATTCTGTCCTAATCAACCCCTAGATGAGTAAATCTACATTTAAGGTGAATTATAGAACCTTTTGTACCTCCTGTGTTTCTTGAGATATATTTATTTTTGGTAAATAGGTGTCTTATTAAAATCTTTAGAAAGTGTTTTGACCGTTTTTTAAAATTTCATCCCTAAAGGGGTAAATTGATATTTTTTATTCGCCAGCACATTTCAATCCCGCAGCCTAAAAATTCTGGGATGGTGGAAGGATGGTGAGGTTTGAACTTTCACATTTCACATTTCTATTTAAACTAACGTGCTGTTAAGACGTGCTACAAACTATATGCTTGAATATTTATTTAATGTACCTGACCCCTGATTTGTTTCAAGATTATTCTTGTACATATAATCAATTAGCTTTGTTTTTTTTAAATATTATATATTTAATATTTACTTAAATAATTAAATTTCTTTTATAATCAACTTGAACTTATTCCGTGCGAAGAATGGGTATTCTGCTAGTCATTTAATTAAAAGATATTCGAGAAGTCTACAATTCGTTCAAAACATAGTAACAAATCTAAACACTGCGTTACCAAATGTCAAATGTGCTAGTGAACCCAAAATATTATGTACAATTTTATATTTTTTTGTTGATAATTTATTGAAATGAAATGGCAGAAATATCAGGGAAAAATGAATTACTATTTGTACGTCGTTTTCAAAGACCAGCACGTTTTACAGCTGGAAACCTCGCCAAGAAAGAAAATGATAGTATTATTGAAATATCCCATTAGAGAGTATGAAAAAGAAATAATTTGCATTCTAACGTTTGAACGGACTATAGTTAATGAATTTCGCCCTCAACACGATATTTGTACCCAGACGGATGTTTATTTTTCAACAAGATAGTGCTCGAAGTATGAAGGCTTCGCTTGCTGAAAAAGAAATTACCATTCGTAACTCGCCACATTTAAGCTCAGATCTTAAGAGCGTAATGTACCTGGGTTGCGCGCAACGGAAACGTGTATTTGGAAGGGCCAAAGAATTTTTTTTTTTTTATTTATTGTTTTATTGGCCGTTGGTCTTTCGACCATATTAGCCCAAAGAATTTGAACCAAATGTTGTCGGATCAACCAACTGAAAAATTGCGGCGTAATAAAAAAAATCTAAGAAATGACCGTTCAAAAACAAAATAACAGATTTAATATATTTGTGAAAATATTACTCGCGAAAAGTGTAAAAACCTCTTAGATATTGTGAATAATAGATTAAAAACAGCGAAGAATAACGTAACATGGTTTTAACCCTTTACCGCATAATGTGCCATATATGGCACATTCCGATTTTTATTTTTTATTTTACTTTTAAAACTGAATCAGAACGTTACTTCATGAATGTTCATATATGCCAGATACATAGCAATGGATCCTGCAGTATCTCAAGTAATGGGTTGCAATATATTTGAGGATATCAAGCGGAATTGCCACTTCAACGATAACTCTGAATTTATTGAGAAAGGACAACTAGAAGATATGACCTTTTCTTTCAAAAATTCTAGGGCGACTGCTTTAATCCCTAATGAAGAACACCTATTGACGAGCAAATAATACGGAATCATTTTCTTTTGTAACATAATGTAGAATCGTAATGTTCCATGTATGACACAAACCCTAAATTATTATTTTAATTATTATTTTTTCATAAAAATAATAATTAATATTTTAAATATATTTTTTTAATTAATTTTTCTATCAATAAGAACCAATTCCTAATGCTCATGAATTATTTCAGCCAAAAATAAAAATTCATGCAGTAAAGGGTTAATTTAAAATTGATGTTTAAGAACAAGTACGAAATTAATCGTTTCTGTACTAATAATTTAGATTGCTTAATTATGCTGTAAATATTGTTTTTTTTTTACATTGTTTTCAGATTTACATAAATATATATTCAATTGCTGCATATATTTTTTAACGGTTTCTTTACCTTTTTTAGACATTGCAAGATGAAAATAAATCTATTACAATTTTGATTATTTTAAAGGTATGTTAACTCTTTTCTTCCTTGTGAAAAAGTGTATATAGGGCATACAAAAAGGAGTATAAAAATTAGATTTAATGAACATATGTACAATATAAAAAATTAGCTGTGGCCACCACAGGACCGACCGCCATCACAAAGTACTTGTATAAAATACATTCTAGCAGCAGAGTAGTTATTATTGTAAAAGACAATAATGTATTATATTACGTTGACAATTTCATAATGTATATTTATAATATACGCTAACCATGGAAACGTACCTACATACATTAAAAAAGGTCTCAAATAAAAGTTGTTAGTTATTGCTTTTATAGCAACTTTTGTTGAGTAAATTTTTTCGAAATATTTCTCTGTTGTGAAATATTCGCAAAAATCTTCAAACCGACACGAGTAAACTCTCATTTCTAGTTAACCGATTACTACCAAAGTTGATCAAGTCGTGCCATTGATGTCAAAAGTTTAAATAAGTTTCATAAAAATCCTTTTAGCCGAATTTGCTCTGCACGTATACACAGGCCGACGTACAGACAGACAGACCGACAGACGTCATGCTAAAAATAGTCAAATCGTTATGTAGGAACCTCAATTCGTGGAGATCCATCGAAATCTCGAAATGTCAAAATCGGTATGATCATAATACCTCCCTTATATATGTTGGCGGTCGGTAAAAATAATAATTGGAACAAATCAGGTCTTGCAAGTCATAAATTAGACACAGGTCACAATTATGATATCAAAAATGTTAATTTACTAAAACAGGCCAATAACACTAATTTGGATATGCTAGAGGCGATTTACATGAAAAATTATTGTAAACACCTTCTAAATAACGACTAAAAAAGACTTTCCCTAAATTACCTACAAAACACATAATTCGGAAAAACCCTTAATGACGAAAATTCTCTATTCACTTTCACTTACTCATTCACCTCTAGGTATTTATATCTAGGTATTTCAGTTATGTAGTTCCTGTCCTACTGAAGATGACTGCTTAGCATGTCGAAATGTGCATTTAGAAAATTAATAAAATAAGTGAAGAAAAGATACAGGGTCATGTTCACAATCGTACAAAATATTGAAATTAAGCGTTATTTAAATTAAATTAGAAAAGTATGATCTTTTAACTAATAGAGAAGTACGTTTGGTAACGTTTTATGTTGTCGATAGAAAGAGATAGGCATATGCACTGTAAAACATATTAAAAGAGATGGAAGATGCGTTACTAGCGTGTACTATTATCGCGGTAAAAACACAAACATAACCTTGTTTCTTTGACAGCGTTTGATGGCGATTTTATTATCAATTTATTTTAACAATAAATATGAATATTTTAAAAGAATTATAAGTAAAAATGTAATGGTACCTAACTAATTATTCATGTCAGAGCCGCAGTAAGGAAAACTTGCGCTAGGGGCAGAGCCGTGTTTTGGCGCCCTTGGTAAATAAAAACAAGGTTCTTACCTCTCAAAATTTAAGTGATGAGCAAAAAAAAAAGTCCTTACCTCCAAAATTCAAGTGATGAGCAAAAAAAAAAAGGTCCTCATCTTCACAATGGCGCCCCTTAGCAAGCCCGTCACCGCCCCTTTCCTTAGTGCGCTAGGGGCCGTTGTCCCCTCCGCCCCCCGCCTTTACTACGGCTCTGATTCATGTTATTAACTAGTTACCTATATCTTGCTGATATGAACCTTTTACAAAATAACTTAAAGCAATACATATTTGGAGTTCAGTTGAAATATTTCCAGCTTTTGAAAATACATACCGGTTTTATATCGTCATGTGAGATTTTATTTAATATTTTAACTCTTTTGTAAATTTCATTGTGCACTTAATGATTTAGGGCCATGTTCATAATCTTTTACTAAATATTGCGATTAAGCGTTACTTGTTAAAATAAGCAAGTACGATACTATCGTTAGTAGTGTTCATAATCACAATACTAAGATATTTTAACTAATATCGATGTAAATTTGACAACGTTGCTGTTGGCATTAGAAAGAGATAGACATATGCACTGTTCAACATGTTAAAAGAGATGGAAGGCGTGTTACTAGCTTGTATTATCGCGGTATAAACAAAAATATAATGTTAACTAATTATTCATGTTATTAACTACTTACCTATATCTTGTTGATATGAACCTTTCGCAAAATAACGTAAAGCAATACATATTTGGAGTTCAGTAGAAATACTTCCACCTTTTGAAGATACCGGTTTTATATCGTCATGTAAGATTTCAATTAATGTTCGAACTCTGTCTTTTGAAAATCTATAATTTTTTTTTAAATCTTCTTCACTTAATATTTCTAATACATTTTTTCTTGTACTACAAAATTTTCTTGGCAATTGTGCCCGTAATTCACGAATTTCACGAACATCACGCAAATCTCTCATATACATGATTAAAGTCAATCAGTATTATGAACACAATTGCTATTTTAATGTATTTAATACAGCCTCTCCGCACTTCTAAATCTGTACTACTAAATTACAATTTACTAAGCACTACTAACAATAATTCTGTATTATGAACACCCATTTTTAGTAACGCTTAGTATACTTGTCTTAGTAGTGCTACTAAGATTTAGTAAAACATTATGAACATGGCCCTTAATTTTTTATTTCTTTTATTATAAAATATTCTTAGTAATTGACTTCTTAATTCACATGTTTCACGAACATCTCGCAAACATCTCATATATATACTATTAAAATCAGTCAGTATTATAGACACATCACTATTTTAATGTCATTTAATACAACCTCACCGCGCTTCTAAATCTGTACTACTAAATTACAATTTACTAGACAGTTTTAAGCACTACTAACAATATTTTTATATTCTGAACATCAATTTTAATTACGCTTAGTATACTCGTCTTTGTAGTACTACTAAGATTTAGTAAAAGATTATGAACATGACCCACAGTGTTTTATTTGTAACAGTTTTGGAAGCGTACGAATTTAAGTGTGCTTGGGCTAGTACTACACCGAATAATTAATTTTCTAACCAGAAGGTTCATTCATGTAAAATGTTATTTTTATATGTTGTAAAATAATATTTTTGTTTATAAACAAAGTAAAAATTAAAATATTTTAAATACTTTTTCTGTAAACAATTTTTTATATAATTTTCATCTTCAGTTTTTTAAAACTGGATTTCAATAGCTATTATGTAATTTTTATTAATAAATTTGTTTGTACAAAAAAAAAAACTGGGAATTTTTTAATTATATTCGCTATGGGAAGATCCGTATCTTAACAAGTGATAAAAATACCTATAAACAACAATAAAATGAGTCTTAAAATAAACTAGTCTTTGTTATTGTCTAGAAATTTCATCGTTTCAAAATTGCAAGAAGTTTTATATTTATTTTAAAAATATATTAGCATGTAACAGGGCCGGATCGAAGGTGAGGCGAGCGAGGCACTTGCCTCAGGGCGCCGAGTTGAAAGGGCACCAAATTGATGAAAATTCGCGCCTTTTTCAAATGCGCACGGACACGTGGTTAGCTACGACATTAGGTGCGTTCGGCATAACTGTGCAGTGTTAACTCTGTGTAGTGCAAGTTTTTTGTCACGTGACCACTGCGCAGACGTGGTGCAGACTGTGCAAGAAAGTCAAAAACGAACGCTTTGTTCAGTTATTCAAACTATTATTCGAACCTATTTTTTTTTTTATAAACAAATGAATTATATGTGTGTGATTACATAAACTCTGTCTCCTGCTAATTGTTTTGTAGGATAATATATAAATGGCGCATGAAGGTTTTGCGATGCTTTTAAGTAATATAAAAGAAATTTTATTTGATGAGGAAGACAATTCAGAAGAATTTTCCAAACCAAAAAATATTTTGGAAAAAGTGTTTGAATATGCAGAGAGTACTGTTCCAAACATGACTATAAATCAATTTAAAGTGCATTTCCACTTGTATCCAGAAAATTTTAAGTATTTTTGAGTATATTTACATGTTCCATCATGAGGTTCATGTCTAGACTATTTATTTTGCAAATGCTGCAGGCATAAACAATGATATTGTAGTATATGAAACATACTAGATCCTAAATATGTCTGTATGAACTTGTTTTCAGTATCATGGAAACAGACGCTGTTTGACAGTTGTAATAGTTGTTGTAAATAAAGTTTAAATATATGTAAAATTGAAGATATTACATTTGGCGACGAGGATGGGATGAAACATGTTCCAGTACGTTTAAGAAAATTATAAATATTTTAGCATCCGCAGAGATTCTAGTACATTTTAACCCGGAAGTGCCCTTAAAATTAACAGTTGATGCTTCACCGGAGGGATTAGGTGCTATATTATCACACGTCTATGAAAACGGTGTAGAGAAACCTTTAGAATATGCATCACGGACACTAACGGAAACGGAGAAAAAATATACGCAAATACATAAAGAAGCGCTTGCTATTGTATACGGTGTTAAAAAATTTGCGCAATATTTAATTGGAAATAAATTCACTTTAGTAACGGATCACCGTCCGTTAGTCTCAATACTCGGTACAAAAGTAGGAATTCCCCAGTTAGCTGCAAATAGACTGCAACGTTACGCAATTTATCTATCGGGATTCAGTTACAATATTGAATACATTAAATCTAAGAATAATCCGTCAGATTATTTTTCGCGCGCACCTATTTCAAATACTGAAGATTATGAAGAAAATGACACAGTATTTTTAAATTTTGTAACTGCGGAGTCCGGAATACCGATAACATTAAAAGAAATTAAAGCGGAAACAAATAACAATTATATTTAAAAAAAAGTAATTAGTTACGTAAAAAATATATGGCCGAATAAGGTAGAAAACGAGATTAAACCTTATTTTATTAGAAAAATGGAATTAAACACCGAAGGGAATTGTTTATTTTGGGGTCACAGATTAATAATTCCGCCTAAATTTCGTGAAAGTATTTTAAAAGAGCTTCATTCCTCTCATTTTGGAATAAGTAAAATGAAAAGTAAGGCTAGAAGTTTCTTTTGGTGGCCAAAAATGGACGCAGATATTGAACATTTGGTCAAATCATGCGAAATATGTACAAAATTTCAAGACAGTCCGCAAAAATCTGCATTAATTCCCTGGAATTGGCCAGAGGAACCGTGGCAACGTATACATTGCGATTTGGCGGGACCGTTTAACGGATATCCATTTCTGATCGTAACTGACGCTCATAGTAAATGGTTGGAAACTATTTTAATGTCTTCAATAACAGCTAAAGCAACTATATATGCTTTAAGAAATTTATTTTCCAAATTTGGTCTACCCCGGACAATTGTTACTGATAACGGAAGACAATTCACAAGCGAATTGTTTCAGAATTTTGTAAAAAACAATGGTATTTCACATGTTTTTAGTTCTGTCTGTAATCCATCTACGAATGGAGCAGCAGAAAATTCTGTGCGTACAACAAAAAAATCGTTATGCAAATTGTTATTAAATAACGAAAAAATGTATCTTAATATATTGTTAAATACATTTTTATTAGATTATAGAACAACACCGCACGAAACAACAGGTGTTAGTCCCTCATATCTAATGTTCGGACGAAACATTAAAACTAGATTTGATTTGTTAAAAATAAATAAGCCTACTTCGAATGTTTCACCCCAAATATTAAAAAGTTAAAGAAAAACAATTAAAATAAATTAATAATTATGGGGGGAAAAGGAGAGAAACATTCCAGGTTGGACAACATGTTAGTGTAAGAGATTATAGAAATAAGAAAGCGTCCTGGACGCCAGCTATTATTGTAAAAACTTTTGGGAAAAGGCATTATTTAGAAAGATTAAATAATTCACACATTCAGTGGAAACGTCATATTAATCAGATTCGATCAGTGTCATTATCTCAAGAACAATTACAAGATATTGTTATAAATGATAGTTTCGAGGATGCTATTGATAATGATAATGCGAACCATAATCAAAAGAAATCGCTATCAATGCCAAAATATATTCCTTCTCCCAGGCGTTCCAAAAGAACAGTAAAACAACCTGTAAGATTAAATTATTAACCGTAAGCAAGTAATTAGGACATTTAATTTGTAAAGGGTAAAACATAAATAAACGGGGAGGGTTGTAGTATATGAAACATACTAGATCCTAAATATGTCTGTATGAACTTGTTTTCAGTATCATGGAAACAGACGCTGTTTGACAGTTGTAATAGTTGTTGTAAATAAAGTTTAAATATATGTCACCCGGGTGCCACTGGTATGTAATGACCTTGGCTCGAGTTTTAGTTTTCTGGTATATTGGTAGATGGTGACATAGTGCAAAATAAATTACGAATACACCCGACTTCAAACGATCAGAAACTTCGTGTTCTAACTGTCGATCTGCCGCCATTAGCTGTCAAACACATGACAGTTGGTGTTGTAGTAATACGCATTTAAGCTTGTTAATTTTCAAATACATGGTTAAAATAATAGAGTTTTATTTCCAATTTTGGTCATCTTATACTGTATTTGATACATACATTGTACATCTCGGGAAGACGGGCAAAAATTGATTTTTTGCCGATATTACAGTCTGTTTCAAACGCTTAGGCGGAACTAAATGGGAATTTCGTTCTTTTAGGTTGTCACGACAAGGGACCTTGCTTGGGTTATTTCATTTTTCATGTTGCAATGTCAAAATTTAAAATTACAACAATGAAACCATGGAAACGAATGATCTATGTCAAAATTAAATTATTTTTTTAATGTATTTTAATGACAAAAAAATTAATAAATGGGAAACTTGTATTAAGAATGACACAAAAAATCAAAATATAAAGAAAATGACAATTTAAAATGATATTAACCTTAACAAAAAATGTGTATTGTAAGTATGATTTACAAAGCTTAAACAAAACGGTCGAAAAGCACGATTTAAACGATGAAAGTAACTAGATTGCAAAATTTAGTTCCGCTTAACCGTTTGGAACAGACTGTATCTTATAATGATCTGAAATGTGTATTATCTGTCTCAATTTGTAATACGAAACTAAGAGGAAAATTTCATTTTTTATGTTGTCTATTTAAAATATCATCTTAGGGTGGTACTGCTGAAATGGCACCTTTCAAAACATTTGACAATTCATATTTGACATTAAATTATATGTCAATTTATTTTTTTAATTGAATAGTTATACAACCAAAATAAGAACATAACATCAGAAAATATGCATAAGAGACAACAATTAGATAAATATACAAAAAAAAACACATATACAACGCTTATGGAAAACTTTTAGAAAAAAATGGAACAAAATTAAAAAGAAGCGAAATTATAGACCTAGGGTGCATTCGAGTTGTACAGAGTAGAGCGAGCGCTGAGCGAACAGTTGATGGTGACGTCATGAATAGAGAACTAACGGAGCGAGCGTTCTTGTGACGTATTGTTTATAAAATCTAACCCTACAATTTTAGGCGGCGTTTTTACTGTCAGATTAATTCACGTCAGTCATGAATCAAAATTATATATGTACCTCGGTTTTTCCTTGATTTTTTTTCAATAATGAAGAAATAAAATTAATTAAAAATTAAATAATAATTAATGAATTAATTTAATGAATTTTTTCCATTTTAATTTTATGTACGGTGTATTTTAATAATTTTTTTACTGTTTACAGAACGTCACAAATACATAAAATAACCGTACTCTGTAGTCATAGACAAATAACAATATGATTTGTCTAAGGCTATTATTTTTATTTTATTTATAATTTAATTTTAAACTTCCCCCACTTTTTTACGTCATACTCCATATGCTCGGTGTTAAAACCCCGAACACATAGAGCGCACTCTAAATGCTCGCTCGATCGCAAAACGAATGCAATTGAGTGTACTCCGAGCGTCAAAACGAACACGTTTGAGTGTACAGAGCGTGCTCGGAACGCTCGGAGCGTCAAATCGAATGTACCCCTAGTGGCAGATATTTTTTCAGTAAATCTTGGTGTCCTTTTTGTTGTGAAATATAAAATAATTTACCCATTTCAATTTCTTTAGATTTCTGAAGGAGAAGTAAGAAAAATTTTAAATGAAGGTGCAGAAAATTTATGACCCACGAACATGGGAAGAGGTAGTATAATAATAAGAAAACAGATAGAACCACAGACTACATGTTTCGGAAAGATTTGCAGAGAAAAATTTGGGATTTGCATTCAAAAAATTAATATTTTTGTTTAAATATGTTATTAAATTTTGCAAAACAAGAATGAGATTTTAAGGGCAGCACAATAAAATGATAAATTATTATTATATAATATGTATTTTTGTTTTTTATATTTTATCACGATATTTCATTGAATATCGTAATATTTTTTTACTATTATACGAGTAATAATCGAAAGTTTGATGAAATAAATATTAATATATACAGTCTGTTTCAAACGCTTAGGCGGAACTAGATTTTGCAATTTAGTTACTTTCATCGCTTAAATCGTGCTTTTCGGCCGTTTTGTTTAAGCTTTGTAAATCATACTTACAATAAATATTTTTTGGTTAATGTTAATATCATTTTAAAATGTCATTTTCTTTATATTTTGATTTTTTGTGTCATTCTTAATACAAATTTCCCATTTATTTATTTTTCTGTCATTAAAATATATAAAATAAATAATTTAATTTTGACATAGGTCATTCGTTTCCATGGTTTCATTGTTGTAATTTTAAATTTTGACATTCCAACGTAAAAAATGAAATAACCCAAGCAAGGTCCCTTGTCGTGACAACCTAAAAGAACGAAATTCCCATTTAGTTCCGCCTAAGCGTTTGAAACAGACTGTACATTCTAAATATTTGACATGTCAATCACAATTTTGACATGTCAATTTAGTAATAACCTCAATATGATGAAACTTAACCATACTATTAAAAGCCAGATTTACAAGTTCACATGATTCTACAAAAGTCTATTTACACCACAACAGTCACTAAAGTAACAAGATCTATGGTCTATTTCAAAGTAGAAAAAAGTAGATAGCGCTGCGAAGCGAGTACGATTTACATTGATCAAATAGAGTATAGCGGGAAATTTAAAATAAGTTACAACTAGGGCATGGGCGTAGCAACTGGGTTAGCAAGTGATTTTTTTTTTAAATATAAAAAAGGTTAATAAGGTATTGGAATAAACAAGGCAGATAATACGCGTTATTACGTTATTTATACGACATAAATTCAGTTTAATGGGAAATTTAAAAAGTTAAAAAAATATTAATTTTAAAAATTATGTACTATATGTAAAAAGAGAGATTTGGTTAAAGTTTAAACAAAGCAATAAAACAAACAATATCTTCAGAGCTAAAGTTTCTTATTTAAATAATTATTGTAAATAAATATTAAAAATATATGAATATATGAAGGTCTAAAAATTATATCAATAACTTCTTCTTTGGGCACAATCAACTGGGCTGTCTTTTGGCCTCACATTAGTCCTCTTTCTTGATATGTTAATTGTCAACTGTCAAAAAATATTCATATGTCAGATAACCTAAAAAATATATAATTGCGTAAAAACAAATTACATGGAGAATTTTCTCCATAAAATCTACGCCAAGAATATAAATAAAAGTCTAAATATGTAAATAATAACAAAATATATGAGAAAAATTAAATAATATAAATAATATATATTTCCAATGTACGACACTGAACATCTGTCAACTTGGACTAAAAACAATATTTTTACAGTGTAATAGGGATGACGATCTAAACCAATCCGAAGCAAGGACAAACAGCTCCTATCTTCTTACACACATTTTTCTACTTTGAAATAGACCATAGTTTCGTATTACAAATTGAGACAGATTATAGAAACCAAATATGAGGCCGAAAAAATAAAAAAACAGGTATAGCCTCCAATTTTATTAATACAATGTTTGTAATTAGTAATTATAATGTTGTGTTTAAAATAATATTTAATGTTGTGTATAATTTTGTGTTTCAAAAATAAATATCTTACACCTTTTATTTAGATTTATTTATTTAAATTCCTTATTTATATGTTATATAAATAAGGAATTAAATTGTTCTTTTTTAATTGTAAAACTTTTGATAATATAAATAATAAAATATATTTAATACAATAATAATGGTAATTATGAACGTAAATCAGATAGTAAAATTTAAATTTGGCGGTTGTTGTTGTTTAGTTCATTGGTATATTCCTAGAGGGAACGTACTAATTTTTTTTGCTGCCAGTGTCCGTTCTTAATATATTGTGTTCTGTGATATATGTAAAATTGAAGATATTACAGATATCTTGATTGTTTTCACTCATATTGTTTTGTAGAAATAATAACTTGGTATTTTTACCGCGAAAAACACCATTGCACAGACTGCCGCACGATCTGAACTTGTGACGATTGTGCAACACAAACTGCACTGCACAGTATATGCCGAACGATCTTCGTACAGCACAAAGCACACAGAAACTTTATGATGAACGCTTCTTGTGTAAATTATGCAGAATGTGTAGATTATTAGCTTATGCCGAACGCACCTAAAGTTTTGACATTTGAGAGACGTTTGAAAGTGGCGCGCTTTGTTCGTGGTGTCACTTCTGGCGATAGAAGGATTATTTAAAAAAAAAGGTGTGTGACTTAGCACTGAAATATCCAAGAGATTTAAACTCGGTTGAATTTTCGTCAGAAATATCAAGTTTTAAATATCATGCTTCGATATTAATCCCAAACTTTAGAGCAGCTTCCTGTTTGGATATTTTAAAAACCATTCACGATTATGGATTGGTAGTACCAATTTGGTACAATCTTATCCAAATTTGGAAGTTGCTTTAAGAATATGTTTGACGCTACCGGTTACTGTAGCCTCTGGAGAAAGGAGCTTCAGTAAACTGAAGCTAATAAAAACTTACTTGAGTAATCACTTGCCCAAGAAAAAGTGAGTGGTATGGCCATTTTATCTATCGACAAAGATTTAGTGAATCAAATTGACTTTGAACAGATAATTGACGACTTTGCGTCACTAAAGGCAAGAAAAATAAACTTATATGTATATTATTATGTATTAATTATGTAATTATAAAATAATTTATTTAAAATTTTTGTTAATTTTCACTTTGTCAAACTTATTGAAATAAACTGTGCAATTTTGTGCAATATTAATAAAATTGTTATGTTGTTCTATTAATCATAGTTTTTATTTATATATTTATCTTATAGGGGGGGGGGGCAATTTACCCTACTGCCTCAGGTGAAATTTTGGCTAGATCCGGCCCTGGCATGTAATAATACATAATTAAATACATTAGTAATACATAAAATAATAAACAGTAATTATAAAAATATGTATTCTAAAACATTATATCAACAAAATTAGTCAGTTGTGGGTATACAACCATGTGGTAGTGAGTTATAAACGTCATTTAAATTTTAAGCTAACTTTAGACAACTTTGGTCTCGTGGTAGGGTTTTTAGTTTGGGGATTAGATGAACTCATATCCGAATTGTAAACTGGGTGAGGGAACATCCTTTTCTCATATTAGGTTTGTTTGTAAAGTCCCCTTTCCAACGTGCAGAGTTCGCAGAAATAAAATTACTCTTTGCTTGCGGCTGATAGTTACAAATTGTTGGAAATTACTCTACGAACATATCCCTTGTAAATCGATCATAAAGTGTTACACAGGATGTGTGACTTAGCAATACTGTAAGAATCAACAGCAGATTCCATTACTGGTTCTGGCACATTTTAAGATATAGTTTCTAACGCAAAAAGAATTTGCAGTTATCACTATTCTAGTAACAGAATCTGTTGCAATAACACCTATGTAAACATGCGCCATTATTACCGTTGTCATATTGTCACATAGGTAATCCTAGGTCAGGATTACGACATCTAGACATTGTGACGGTCAGCTGTCTGATTAAAAACTATTCGTCAGCATGTGACGTATGTGGCCTGATTACGAAATACAGACACTGCATTTTCGTAATGAGGAAATATTTGTCAAGACAAATGAATATTGGAACTGGGTTTAACTTTCGTTACAAAAAGACTGGATGAAACAAAATATGGTAGTAGTGGAACATAGCTAACTCCGCTGCACGTATCAGTCCACAAGATGACGACCAAGACACTGATGCCAGATTCTTGTCCCGTGGGTGGTTTTATTGGTGCAGTGGCGCATCCAGGATTTGGGGGGGGGGGGGCGGGGAGACAAAAAAAAGCTCCTCGCTTCTGAATTACAAGTGATGACCATAAAAAAAAATCCTCACTTGTAAAATACAAGTGATGAAAAAAAAAACAGTCCTCATTTGTAAAATACAAGTGATGACAAAAAAAAAAAAGGTCCTTACTTATAAAATCCAAGTGATGACAAAAAAAGGTCCTTACTTGTAAAATCCAAGTGATGACCAAAAACAAAAAAAGTCCCGGTGGGGGCCCGGGTGCGCCATTGTTCTGGTGTGAATGTTTGGACCGGATACAAATGTAAAACACTCCCTAACCTGGTCTAATGTCTACCTAAATTTGCAGGCATACCATCTTGCGCAAGATCTAGATCAAATGTTTCGAAATTCAAAATGCAAAATGTTTATGATTGTCCTGTTTGAACGACCAACTGTGGACAAACGCGACAGTTTGCGGAACTCTGCGCGCGAACAATTCGTGGTGTGTCAGTACTTCAAAGAAAGTAGATCAGTCTAATGGCGTATTCGATTGGACCACTCTAGAATTGCTCTGCGAGCGAGCAAATGACGTCATGCTCTATCCGAGTTTTACTAGCGAGCACGCCAGAGCAACTCCCAGTCGAATACGTTTTTATTATTGTTATTATAAATCATTTAATAATACAATTATTTCCTTGCGTAAACAGTGCAGGATAATACTTTATGTATAATTTTTATTATTTTATTTTTGTGATTGCAATAATTTATTTGTTTTCTGTTTATTTATATTTTCAAAATGTTACTTTTTTTTTTAAATTATTTTATATCTTTTAATTTCCTAATTTGATTTATTATACAAAAAGATACATCACTATTTTATAAAGAGCAAGAAAAAGTTCTTGCAGTGCACTCTCAGTGCAATTACCTTTCCCAATCGAATACAAATTTTATCAACTCTAGAGCAACTGCTCGCTCAATCGAATACGAAACTTGCTCGCCGATTGACTTGACTGCATAGTAGAGCACCCAATTGAATACGCTATAAGCTAACGGCACTCGTCACGTGATTCATACCGTGGGGGTATAACACATGTGTATTCCTATACTTTGTTATGTTACATATGTATATTCTCTAATAGAGCAGAAGTGAATTTACGTATTTATAGATATTTATTTAAAACTTTTTTTTATGTTAATACTACTTCTCAATAATAAACAACTACAAGAGTTAAGAATTTATAAAATATGTAACAGTGAGCGACAAATAGGGCTTTATAATCGACTGTTTTTATAAGTTGTCTATTTTGTAATAATTTTAGTGTTATTTATGTCATTTAGTCAGTTCAAATATATTTCTAGCAGTGTATTATATAAAAAAATAATGACATTTTACCCACCGGATAAAAATTACTAACTACAAACTCTAGAATATTTCTGTTAAGCTCATCAAAATATACTCTTTTTATGACTTGTAATCATTTGTTACGTCTAATTTTATAAAGTTTATTGTGCTTCAACACACTTTTTATTTATTTTTTTATTAAATATAATTTTTCTGGCATTTTAAAAAATGATATTTTTGCATCTTATGTAGCTTTTGAGGTGCAACCAAGAATTAAACAATAGGACAGCATTTCGACAATTCCTTTTTATATTTAGAAAAATTTAAATTATAATATTCTTTAACCATAAAGTGTCAGATTTAAAATACAATTTTACGTTTAGTTACAACTAGACAAGTTATTAATTTTCAGTTATGTACTAAATATACACCTTAGAAAGAACGTGACATAAAAACAACATATTTAGAGGTGCCAAACTTAAATAATGCTCATTTGAAAATCGTCTATTTAACGATATATATATATATATATATATATATATATATATATATATATATATATATATATATATATATATATATATGGCTCTAGCAGTTTGTGATACCTCCAACACATGAGATGACGCCATGCGGACCACGTGATTAGACTGATTTATTGCATTCTTTGTTCTTGCGCGGATTGTTTGAACGGCAACGTGCACAAACTTTGAACAACACAATTGAATCTATTTTGAGAGCGCGACAACAAATTTACAACAAGGTGCTGTCTTCTAGCCCAATTCGGGGCGCTTCCAGATGCAGCTTAACTTTTACTTTTACAAACCACCTAGATCAGTGTTCAGTTAAGTGGGGTCGGCGGGCCCTTGAAGGTCCATGAGACTTTCTCAAGTAGTCTCCGAGCCCTCTCATGATGTTCGAAATGGTGATGTTTTGTGTACAAAAAATACTCATTGGAAAAGCTGCATAATCTTTCAACCTTGGAAGGGATCCCCAGAGTAAAAAGTTTGAGAAAAACTGACCTAGACATTAAGCAAAGCATTACGAGCCCCTCAACAAATACGGACTCCAGCTTTTGATTCGCTTACCTAGGCGTAAATTTTATTTTATTTATTTATTTTATTTTATTTAAGGAGAACCAACAGCATAAAAGCAAGTCAGGGCCGGCGCGAGGCATGTGCAGCATGTGCAGCCGCACATGGCCCCGCGGTCAACAGCAGGCCCCGCGGTTCTACAATAGGTCCCGCGCATGGAGATGAGGACATTTTTTTTTTGCTCCTCACTTGGATCTGAACAGCAGGCCCCGCGGCTCTTCTCGCACATGGCCTCGCAAATCCTAGCGCCGGCCCTGAAGCTAGTATAGGTTCCCACTGTTTACAGCCAAATATACACAATAACATAAGTAATATATGTATAATTACATAGATTTACATAATATTTGCTTAATAGTATAATTTAATAAGTCTTAGTTCACTGAGTTTAATAATTTTATTTTCTGTTGCCTCTGATTTATATTAAATATATCAACATTTGAAAAAAATGGGTTATATGAGTTTAAAATTCTGTTCAGAGGAGCAATTTAGTAGTAATTCGTTTTACACTGATCAACAAAAAATAATGTTTTAATTCTTAGGTTCTTTGATGGAACTAAAAATTTGATGTACTTGATTATTTCAGTAAAAAAAAAGAAAATTCGTTATTTAGCACTTTATATAGAAAGATCTGATCAGTAATTTTCCTGCTCGATTCTAAAGGCGGAATTCCACTGAGGCAACACTGAACGACATGAGGCATGATACTTTGTTTCCTAGTGTCGCCTGATTATAGGTGTGCGACTATGTGCCACAAAATTCAATAATATCGCATGCGGAAATTGTCTCCCCACGTCGCATGCGCTTTGTCGTCTATGCTTGTAGCATGCGTCTAAAACGATTCCATTCAGGCAACTTCAGTTTGGTGCATCATGTCTTTACAAACAGTCGCGGCAGCTGCTTATTTAGTAATAGCTCTGAATCGAAAAAAAAAAGAAGAAAGCCACATCTTCATAACTTTTTGAGAAAGAGTAAAACATCGCGATCAGTACACTGTCCTCAAGGAACTTTAGACAATGAAACGCAAGATGGAAATATTATTCCTGGATCATGGAGGGCAGTTGTCCAAGGCGATACTGGTCTGCAGGATTTGCCACATAGAACACGAAAGTCAACTTTTGAAGCTAAAGAAGTGAGAAATGAATTTATGAGATATTTTCAATCAGATGAAGGACGTGTGCCTGGGCAGGACCTTTACGCATAACTTTTATATGTAATATTCAAATATATATTTTAATTAAGTTTTTTTGTACTTATTTAAAAAAAACTCACCTCAAAGTCCTCCTCATCACTGCCAGCAGTTGACAATGTTGATTTAAGTACATCGACGTCCACTAAAAAACTTAAGAGTTCAAATGCAAACCATTTTCCTTTTTTGTTGGGAGATGAGCCACTCTTTTTTGATTGCAGTTTTTTTCGCTCACGATGGAATGCTGAACGCAAATTCTTGATTTTATTTTTTACCTCAGCCACCGTACAGTTGTATTTACTCGCCAATTGCTTTAACTTATCATTTGTAATTCTAATGTCTTTATAATTACTAATTTTATTGTTCCATAATTCGGGTGAGTTATGGTAATCTTCAATAAATAATGTAGTTCTTTCATTATTCCAATCCATGTCGCACGATACAAGCCGCACGGATCCGTTGGCTGTTGGATAACGACGACACTGTTCGACACGTTGAATCATGTCGAGAGGTGACGCATGCGATCCGGCAACAACAATCAACTTGTAGCATGCGGCAAGGAGACTTGTTTCTTGTCGCATCGTGTTCCTTCAATGGAAAGACTGTGTGTAGCATGCGTCAATGCCGCATGCTACATGTTGCCTAAAAGTTGCCTCAGTGGAATTGCGCCTTAAGGTAACCATATTTAATGCAGTTGGCCTATTTGAATATGTATCAGTAGGCATATTCAATCTAAAATATATAATTTTAGTAAAAATTTTTTGAATTTTTTCATGTGCTAAAATATTTGTCTGATAATTGGGGTTCCAAATTACTGACACATATTTCAAGTGAGGTCTGACTAGAGCATTAAACAAGATTTTATATGAATTTGGGGTTATAAAATGTTTAGAAGTACGTGTTAGTAGGCCAAGCATTTTATAAAAAAAATTCGTTATGTAATCGACTTGATCATTAAAGGATAACTTACTATCAAGTATTACACCTAGATCACGCACTACAAATTTTCTCTCTAGTGACTCTCCATTAATTGAGTAGTTATAAGAAAATTGAGATCTTTTTCTAGTAAAACTTATACAGCTACATTTATTAATATTTAAACTTAAATTGTTAAATTTACAATAATGAAATAAACTATCAATTTCTTCCTGAAGTTTATAACAATCATCCGGGGTGACAATAGGTCTTACAATTTTTAAGTCACCGGCAAATACATAAAATGAACTATTTTTAATATATTTAGATATATCATTTACATATATATTAAACAAAATCGGTCCTAGATGACTTCCTTGCGGCACCCCCGATGTTATCGACAACGTTGCGATGTTATCGGAACTTCACGAGATTGATATCCTTTTATTGTAATTACTTGCCTTAAACCCGACGTTACTCGTATGTAAACATAATTTACAGGTTTCATACTCAGGTTCATTTGTCAGGATTATAACGTATAACTAATATATATTTTTGTTTTGTAGGTTTTTGTGTAAAAGCCCGAACATTGGAAGAAGATGACAAAATATTCATTAATGTATGTCAAACGGATGGTATCCCAGCTCCGGATGACATATCTGAAGATCAACTATTGGAAATTTTGTCATCTGAAACACCTTCCGAATACAGAGTTCCAATGAGCATTGGAGAAGGTCGACCTGTTAATGATAAGTCAGGCAAACCTGCAACTGCTTATGATGTAGCTATAAATAAAGCATTTTTGTCCAAAATGGAAGCAAATGAAATATTTAAACAATTCTTTTTGAATGTTGTATTTGAAGGAATAGAAGATAAATATAAAATAAAGATAAATATGGATAATTTTTGTATATTGAAGAATAGGAAGGTAATGGGTAACTTACAGTTACACTGTGTTAGAGATAAGGAGATGGAGAAGAAAATGGGCAAGCCTGGAAAGAAACTAATCGAAGTAATAGATTCAAGTGTTAAGGAAGGGAGAAAAGTTCCACCATTCAGAGTTGTGCAGGACACAGTTGATGGAATGGATGTGGTTATTGCAGATTTGTATATGCCAGATCTTGTAAGTATTTTTACTTTCACATCTCATCAGGTGAGCAGAAAGAAAGATGAACGATATTGTTTTTAATAGAATCTAAATTAAATAAAATGCATCGATTTCATAGTATGTATCGGTTATTGAGACTTTGCAATTATGAAATGATAACCTCTAGCCGTGACACAATACCTCATTTTTAGGGTTTTGTAGGTATCTGGACCTAAAAAGTTGAAATTTGGCATGCTTGTACAAATCTTTGACCCACATGTAGGACAATTATTGAGAGTTAAAAAAATATGAGTAAAACGAAAAAATAAATATTTTTTAAAAAAATTGAGTGTGGTATCAAATAAACCAACAAATTTTTATTTTTGAAAAATCTTTTTATTTTATGATTTTCGCCAAAATTCCACATAAGTTGGTCCAAAAATCTAATAAAAATCAACAATGTACATTCATTGTATTTAATACTTAAATTGAGTATTATACAGGAATGCCATAGACCGGTCGATACGTTACACTGACCACGTGGCTTTCATATCTATGGCCGGTGGTCTAGAAACGGAGAACTTACCTTTTCTGCCCCTATACGCCTATCTAAGCGCTGGGAACATATTATTTATTTATTTATTTTAAGGATCCAGAATAGTTCAACAGGAATTTTTGATCAATTAGTTATTCGAAAATTGTCGAATTTAATGCCGTTGAACAAATATTTATTTATTTTTTAAACCTTGTGTGTTTTCAAAAGAAAGTTCTTAAGCAATAGATTAAGGAAGGCAAAGTATTTTTTTTAAACAGGATTTTGTCAAAAATCCTTTTGTGTCACACCCTATAACTCAGTGGGGTTAATCTAGAAATCTATAAAAATTCTGAGTAATGCACAGTCACGTTAACTGGAATAGTACAACAGGAATTATGAATCTGATTCTTTTTTCGGAAGTTACCGACATTTTTACAAACTTCGTGTTAGCAACATGTTATTGACTAATTGGAGAACTGAGCAGCCGCCTTGTTGCAAGCACATCTCGTAATTAAGTACGCTGTAAGTCCTTTCATTTAGAGACTTTCACGTGGTTATTTTTTTCAAAGGATATTGAATTTTATGATTTTTAAATATGTACTCACAATGTGTTGTCATTTGCTAATATTAGTAATTAAAATGTGTGATAATTTCCACTTCACTTTCATTTTTTTACACTAATTCCATCAACGATGTCACGAATGTTCTTCTTTATCTGCTCAATTATCTATTTGTGTGCAAAGACCTTGATCTGTACGTAGACTCATAAAATAAGTCTAGCGTGTTTAAATTCAGTAATCTTAGCGGACAATCACCGGATTTCGATACTACTTGTCCAGGAAACAATTTTCTTAGGAAATTCATTAAAAAACGCGGTGTACAATAGGAAGCCTAGTCTTGCTTAAATATTCATAATACTCAATTATTTAATTAAACCCAGTGGTTTAATAATGTGGCGATAATTCTCGCTGTTCGTCGTAACCGCATTTACCATTCAAATAAAATATGACCCGATATCACTTTCAACCCATATATCGTACCAATTTTGGATTCTAATTTGCCCAGAAGCGTCACGGACACCGTTAAGGTTTTGTAAAGCCACCATAATCGAACACTGATTTTATTAAAATAGTTTTCCAATACACGTGTTTTGGGAAAACGCCAAAGAAAATGGCAGCCGAAACATATCTTCCAACTATCTTTTGCTCAGCCTGTACTACAAAGATCAGTCAAATATAAATCGAACATTTCCAAAACATCTTTATTCAATTAAAATATTTCTAATGTATATACAAGTTATTTTTCTACATAGTTTGCCTAAACATTTGCGCACTTACGCCACCGGATTGGCAGCTTTTTCACTTCCGTATCATAAAAAGAACTGTGTTGTATCCGAAACCACTTACACACTGTTCGTTATTTTAAATCGTCTTCCTAACATCTCCTTGAGTGTCCCGAACAAATGGTAATCGCACGGGGACAACTCGGGCAGTAAGGAGGATGTTCAATGATGGTCCAGTACAGTTCAGTCAATTTCTCTTGGGTTATGGCGACGGTGTGAGGCCTCGTGTTGTGGAGAAGCAACACACTGCAGATTGGGACGTCACGTCTTTTGGAATGATAAACTGCTTTGACTTTTTCCAAAAGTTCGCGGTATTAGAGACTATTAACTATCCTTTTATCATGGAGAATATCGATGTACACAATAGTACACGATACGATCCCAGACAAAAACAAGAACCTTGTCTGCAGACAACCGCGTTTCGCCTTCACTGGACCCTCTTCTTTTCTGAGGTGTAGTAATGCACTTTTGACTCCTCATATCTTAGAATACGGTTCAAAAATATGTTTCCTTCTGCTTCGTATCTTTTCAAAAATCTCTGTACAAGTTAACTCCGACTTCTTTTTAAAAAAACTGCCAATCCGGTGGCGCAAATACTTAGATATTCAGGTAAACTGTAGAAAATAACTTGTATGTACATTAGAAATATTTTAACTGAATCAAGAGATTTTGAAAAGCTCGGTTTATATTTGATTGAGCCTCGTATCTTGAAGTCTCCTAGCATTCATTTGCATCTGTACATTAATTTGCAATGGTACAATTTTCAAAATAGTCATCGATGTCTTAACATCAGTGGCGGCGCTAGCTATTAAAATCTGGAGTGGTGAGGAAATATTCGAGTAAAATCTGGGAGGGGGGCAGGAAATATTTGAGGGCATCATTTTTTATAGACAGGTGAAAATACAAGTAATGACCTAAAAAAAGGGCCTCACTTGCGCACACATTTTTCTCCAAGCATTTCTAGAGGAAGCAACTGGGGGCGAGAGTAATTTGGGGGGGGACCTCCGCGGATCCCCCGCTAACGCCGCCACTGCTTAACATCCTAGTTTAAGTTTGTATAAAACTATATCATTCTTGAATTAACATCTATTTCTATTATGTTTTATAGGTTTCAAAAAATAACGTGAAAGTAACAGTTGGTGACGATCGGCTTGTAGTTCATTCCGAAAAGCACAACTATTTACTGGATACATTTTTCCCAGTAAATGTGGATTGGACTAAATCAGATTCATACTATAACAAGTCTAATGGGGTAAGTACAGATAAGCTGTTAAGAGTTTGTTAATTAAAAATCAGTTAAAGTTATATAAAGAGACTTCAATAGTACTTTTACTGTTATTATGATCAAGAACATCTGGTAAGAGCTCACAGTTTATTAACGGATACTATATATTATTTATACTACTGTTGACCATATAATTCGCCGGCAGTGGAATATGTAGCACGCACTACGTCCATAAACCATGATGAAATTCGTCGGTTGCAAATATTTGAAAACAAAACTCTAAAGCTGCGTCAAGAGCTCTTTAAATTGGTAGGCTGTTCACTGTGCGTTATGGATAAGTTTAATAGATAGTTTTAACGTTCAAGGCAGCGTTTACAGCTATGGAAATTAGTGCGTTACGGATAGTGCGACATCTATGTGTCTTTAAACCTACGGCGGCTTCGTAAAATGTTTATTATCTATTATCGTTTTGCTAATTCTGTTGTCCTAGATTTTTACTAACTAAACTTAACCTAATTACCTAAATTGATCATATTTACTGTTCGTCTTAAATGTAATTTGGCCGAGATAGGTTGTCTCGAATCTTGTAATTTTGGCCGAATATGTTGTAATCGGCGCAATGGCATTTTGTTAGGTTATGTAAATGCATACAATGTAAACGTTCTGTACAGCGTAAAGAAAATTGAGATAGCTAATGTGTTTGTGTCTGTCTCATTAAAACAACTCACTAACGATAAAGTTTGCAAAACTGTCTACAATCGTATAACGCATTTAATTTAGAGTTCTGAACGGTTGCTCGCATTACCGTATGACTAACTAGTAGTGACAATCAACAGTGCATAAGCCATAGTCTAGTCGCCTAATTTAAGAGCTCTGAACGCAGCTTTAGAATTCACGGCCTAGTGAAAGTGGGATTTGTTGAAGGCATATGCCTGTGTAGTCGAAACATTCGACTCCGCACTCTTGATTTCTTCTGTATCTCCGATTCCGTCTTCTAGGTATTCAATAATTCTAAATCTGCTATAACATGACACAAGAAGGCATTTCATTATCACAACAACTAGGTGAATCATCCGGCTACTTCTGCCCATATCCTTTAAAGCTTGATTCTAATGGTTGTAGCTATTATTGCTTTTTATTGTTTATTCTTAAAGAACTAAAATTTATTATGGTACACAAGTACATGCAGGGCTATGGCAAAATGATAATTGCATAGAAGGAAATCCCCTGCATAATAATCCAGAATCACGTAAATACATTGTTGTAACAGATACATTAAAAAAATATCTAGATACAGCTAGATACTTTTGAAAAAACGCTGAAAAATGAAAATACCATATAAAAACATGTTTAATAAATTCATTTTTATTGATATAGATATAATAGCTAACAATTAACAATGCATTATAATTAAACAAATAGTGCATGTTAATCATATTATACAGGCTGTTCAAAAATCACCAGTAAAACACAATTCTACGGAATAATTTTGTACAAAATAACGTATGTATTATGTTAGTCATATGTACTAACGTATAAGACTAATGTTAGTCTTATAAGATACACAGCTATGTTTTTGTTAAGGGAATGTTCATTTCAATAAATTTGTAGCCCTAATTTTTATCACTAATAAAAAATTACTGATATATGCAAATTTAATTTATAAATAAAATTTCATTTGACGCTTACAAATTGAATTTATATGAAATAACAAAAAAATAATGTTTTTCTAGTTCCTTTAAGAAACACACCTACTTACCTTACTGATTTCAATTTGAAAATGAACTTAATATTTACAGCCAGGCCTTAAGTGATGAAATGCCTCAAAAAAATTATGAAAGTGTACTTTAAATCACTGGATACTTTTGAAGGGCCTTAATTTTTGTTGCCCAAGGCCTCACAAAACCATGGTCCACTCCCAAACCACTTTTGTGGATATAATTTTTCATATGTTTTTAGTAAACTGGTCATCAAAATAGCAACAATATTTATTAAAAAACTTAGTTTTCATTAATAATGACCCATTTGTTTTTAAGTGTTGCATATAATACCTACTATTTTTACGGCCGTTCAAAAGCTACGAAAAACGAGTGAGAATAACTTTTTTCTTCAAATTCCATATAAATTTAATTTGCAAACGTCAGTATTTCAATTGTTTTCTGAATTTTGTTTATAGCAAAAATAAAATATTTAAAGTGACAATTTATAATTAAACTATTATATCAGCTCGGTATCACGGTATAAAAATAAAGTAACGAGCAAAGTATCTGAAGAACAAGATACTTAAATTTAAATATCTAGATACAAATACATATCTCAAAAAGTATCTAATTTGTACCTAGATACTTGAAAAAGTATCTAGTTACTGTATCTAGATACTTGTAACTAGATACATTACAACACTGCTTAAATAACATCTCAATATGCCTCCAGAGAGAAACAAATGTGATTTCAAAGAGAACAAATTGCGTACGAATGCATACAATAACAGAAAAAGAAAAAAAACGACGAAAACAAAGGGCAAATATATCAGAAACAGAAAAGGTCTCGAAGCCTGCAGTTGGCTATCAATAAAGAAATAGAAACCTCAATACCAAACGAGGTTTATGTAATAGAACTCTCCTCTGTGCCAAAGACCTCGAACAGCCACATGGGATATTGTTTTTATATTTCGTATTTATCTTGCACTATCTAACGCAGATCTCCCTTCACATTGAAAAGAACGAAATATCCAGTAAAGTTAGCCTTTGTATTAACCATTAAAAAATACCAAGATCAAACCCTAGTCAGGGTCGGCATATTTCTTCCACGACCTGATTTTAGCCACGATCAACTACGTGGCTTTTTCAAGAGTGCGTTATGCTGTCGATATAAAAGTAAAAATTAAAGATTGACCAGAACAAGAAAACTAATTACAAACTCTATGCCCGGTTGCATAAAAATATTAATATTAAAATTGCCTAGCAATGCGTTGCGTTGCTAGGTATTTTTGTGTTTTACATCGAGTTTTAGTTTACATATAGTTTTAAGACTTTTATGCAACTGGACACAAGTGCGTATTTTGCTGGGCCAAAACTGTATACAAAGAAATTTTGCATAAGTAATTTGTAATATGGGACAACAGACGCTGAGGATTTGCGTTCCTAACACTAGGAAGAAACTTTTCTGTAGTTTGCTTAACGTTTCCGTTTTTTTTTTAAATGAACTAATGATTTCGTGACTCGTTTCATATACTTAAGATTGTTTCAATCGGGCTTTATACTTAGTTCGCAGTAGTGTAACTATGAGCCCGCTGCGACTGTAATCGTGAGGGAACCATCGATCCACTAAAAAACTTTTTTGTCGATTGGTCCCTCTAAATAAAATTGACAAAACTGCTAGGGGGCCCAAAGAAATTTTTGCGGGGAGGGGGACAATTTATGAAGTTACGCCACTGCTAGTTCGTAATAGTAAAACTCACATCTGTGAATATTGTGCGTGCCAAATCGTATATATATATATAGTACCCGTCTTGAAAGAGCAAAGAAGTAAATTTATAATAAAACACATTATCGCCATCGGAAATACCCTTGGTATGTATTCAAGTAAATTTTTATTTTGCTATCTTATAAATTATGACGCACTTCTAAAGTTATCAGTTATGACAAGTAAATTTTTATATGACGTCATTGAACAGGTTAAAGAAAATCATTACTATATATTTTTAATATATATACTTTTAAATAACTAATAGGGACAAAGGAAAAAATATGATATAGGATCTATTCTTTTTCAAATTCCAAATTTTCCATTAAATAATAACAAAATGTTTTTTTAATAATTGTAATTTATTTTCCTTTTCAGTTTTTAACAGTAACAATGCCTCTTTATGCTGCCTGAAGATTGCCGATTGAATAACAACATAAATGAAAATGTATGTATAAATATAAAGTCTGTACTAAAGTTCACTAAATTAAAAGTAATAATTCTCCTTATAAGGGTTTTTGAATTTATTAAAATTATAATTTACATCTACTGGCAATACCCCGCAACTATAAATTGGCAATTAAACATTAAATTTTGGTGTTCACCATCAATTATTTAATTTTGGGAAATATGACTTTTATATTTAGTAAACTTAATCACATTTGTATTATACAATTAATGTATTATTCTACGTTTAAATAAATAATTTCTAGTACAAAATTTCTTACATTATAAAGTGATACTTGGTATAAAGTAGTGACATTGTTATATTAGGTTATTAGCTACCATTAGTTCCTGAATAGAGCAAATAAAGAAGCATAATATGTACACTAAACTAATAAAATAATGAACTCCAAGTTAATAAAACTAATTCAGTCTCGATAAATTATTTTAGTAGACTAGCTCAACGGCTATCAAATACGATTCACAAATTACAATCTGGGGGTTTAGGTTGTTCCCCCTGTTACTAAGTGGCGTCAGTAAGATCATCAACTATACCAAATTTCTCGGGACATTCTCATTTCCACCATGCATACTGTATTGATGCATCGGTCCGAGCGCGATTTTATTGTTCCGAAACACTGCTGGAAGTAATTTCCCGTTAGCCTCTACAAAACATCCCGCGATACTTTTGTAACGCACCGGCTCATTCATTACTCATTGTACTTCAATTTTTTACTTCTACGAAAACGACTTCATTTCCCTCCCCTTACTCTAACAACCGAACCCTCTGCGACTGTTTTCCCCAAAAAATAAAAGTAAATGTCAAGGGAAAACGATTTGACACTATATGGGAGATTCGAAAGGTATCTCGGAACGTGTTGAAGAAGCTGACGATAAATTACTTCCAGCAGTGTTTTCGAGCATTCAAAAAGCGCTTGGGCAGATGCAGAAATATAGCAGGCGATTACCTTGAAGGAGAGGAACTCAGTTTATTATTATTTTTTTTTTTGTAAGTGTATGATTTTTAATAAATAAATTTTGGGAACTTTTGGGTATATAAGTGAATTGCATCAATAGATCAAGAAGGTATAATTATGAACTGTACCAACTGTATAACGAGGTTGACATAATCAAATACATAAAAAAGAAGCCGATTATAATGGATTGATCACGCAGAAAAGATGCACATTTACATCCGACCAGAAAAATCATAAAACAACCTTTAGGAAAAAATATGAGCTGATATATAAAAAAAAAACTTCCAAGTACCAAAAGATAAACTACAAAATGATTCAGGCGCCCGGAAGCGATGCCTCGTCTGCTTTCTGTCTAGCGTGGGCACATGTTAATGTATGTTTATATCATCATATATTTCATGCACGACCAGACCGAAACTGCTTGTTTACAACTTAGTTACCATGACCATAATAGCAAAGAAATATGTTCAAATGTACGATTCGCAACTTTTATTGTAAGTAACAATAAATACATTATTTATTTCTAAGAATTAAAATACAACTTAAACTATAAAACAGAGTAATATATTTTCATCACAATCCATTACAAAATTAAATAGAACAATTGACAATTTTATAGGTTATTTGTCAAATTTATTGCTTACATAAGAAACAACCACATAGCAATGTATTGCAACAGACAACTGTTATAAAATTAATACAAAATTAATTAACAGTTGTGCATAAAACGTTGTACATACCTTAAGTCGAAAGAAAGTTTACACCATTGGACGAATGAAGGGCTTTCCAATACGTGTCGGGCCTCAAACTTCGTCCGCGAGTGTAAACTTTCACTTTCGTTCCTCTATACGTAAATAATTATTTGTGTCCTACGACCTCCCGGCCGGCTCCAGGTCGCCACTTTTGTCGATTATTCAAGTCTTTTAAGAAAAGAGAGTTGCAAAAATGCAAAAACCCTTGCAGAAGTCAACCTGTTATATTCTGTGTGAACACAGATTTAAAAACTTCATGTATTTTTACCAAAAAAATTAAAATTGTCTTTATCACTCCAACTCTTTACTTAGAAATACATTATTTTGAGTCTGAGAAAAGAACTGAAAAAGTTGATGAAGTGAATACATAGACAAAATACAAAACCGAATTTATCATGACGGTCATTTTATAAATATTACAATGTCACAATATTTATTACAAATGTGGCTCTATCATTTCTTAAAGCACAATTATCCCTAAATGACTATAAATGCATGCGAATATTACTGTTTATCACAGATATGTGACTTCATATTTTAAAATCTGAAAAATAAGCTGTCCTACATTCTGTTCCTACATTACACAACTAAAACTATAATTTAATTTGATTTTTTGCCCACAATAAAAATATTGTTTCAAAATACGGTCCTGAAATACAAGACGTTCTATACTTCAACCAGCGAGCCGTGGCGTACATAATATGGATCCGCGTGAGACTAACAGAAAAGTTGTAGTGGGGGCACATTTAGTTTCGAATTTCGTGTCTTTCTCTGCGCAGAGCTTATCCCATCCGCCAAGGGCCGCTGAGTGAGGTATACAGGCATGACGATACAGACTTATTTATCCCGTGGATTTTGCTGGTAAATGCTAGGTTCCGGAATGTTCTGGAAGGAACGTAACATATTTACAAATACAACTTACATACATATTATTTTATTTTCGTTCAAGCACTGCAATGCGACTATAGATCAAAGACAGCTTCACTGACAGCGCTGAGTGTGCGTCATGTTCGGAATGTTGTGCATTTTTGTCAGACAGTTTATCGATGAGGACCATTTAAGCAATCATTCTATTGCTCATTCGTCGTCAATCATTTCGAAAGATTTCTTTGACTTTTTGCTCATTCTCGTAAGTCTCGTCAGACCGTTCCTCTCCAATATAAACCTGGTACCTTCAAACAATGCGTGAGGGATTGTTTATGTTCATCGAAGGTCGATATTTCTCACCCCCCCAGTTACATCCTGCGCGATGTAGTTCAATTCTTAGAATCCAACTCGTTATTTAATAGCCACATATCGTTTAATTTATTTCATTCACCGGGCTTCCTTAATGCTAAAAGTTATTTCTTTTAGCATTATAAAATTATTTATGTTTCATAATTTAAATTTTTGTACAAAATAACAAGCAGTATTATAGTTTCAATTGTGTAAAGTAGGCTCTAATTATTTCTTATACGACTGTATATTTGGCGTATTTATTGTATTGGCAAATTTGCTTAAAATGTCTAAACTAAATTCTTCTAATTCTCACTATCCCTAGCTATTATAGGCAATGTTCAATATCAGAAAATTGCTGAGTAATTACGATTTGATTAGATTTTAACTGTGATGTAAAATTCATATTTTGTTCTTAACTTAAGTGTTTTAGATAAATTATTGATACAATATGTTATCACAATAAAAATCAGTTTTCATCATTAATTACGACATCATAACGTGATGACATTTTAAAATTTTATCTAAATACTTTTCAAATAATAATTTATTATTTATAACAATGTTTTTTTTTTAATTTGGACACACCACAGAATAGAAAACTTCCAATACTTATCAGTTTATTTCATGTTTATCAAGCCTATTTATTCAACTTTGTAATCTCGAAAGATTCAATTTAAGTTCTATATTCACTGCACGAGCACAACTATCATATTCGACAGAATAATGTACTCTCTCTTTAAGTCGTTTATACTCATTGCTGAGGAGTGATACATACAATATAATTTTTTTTATTATTTATTTATTATTTTATTGACCATTTACTAATCTTTCGACCATATTAACCAACAAAATGAATTATTTTTTGGGAACGATGATCCGCTACTTCATTCATTTTTTGGCATTGCACAGGGTTTCTTCCAGCGTACAACCTATGAGTCCGCATATTTGATCTAACCATATTTCAGGAGGTATACCTGTAGGACATTTTTCCTCCACCTTGTCTTGAATGACAAGTTTATCCAAGTTGTTGTTGTGGGTTACGTTGCCAAAGTATTGGAGAATTTTTCTTTTGTTAATCAACGACAGTCTCGTTGAAATATTGATTGTTTCAAGCACTGATGAATCGAAATCTGAAGCATCCGCCTCCAGCACCTCTACACAAATATTGTACAGAGATTCGTTACAGCGAGAACCTAATCAGGAAGCCAAGGATCTCCCGCCCTCTCTAACCTAAGGAAATGGTTCGGAGTTACAGCACGATTAACTAACCTGAGCAAAACTTGCGCAGCTGGAACGGATTTCGTGTAACCCCGCTTATTGCTTCGATCAAGTACGTCGCCACTGCCTGCGCATATCTCGGTTTAGGTTTCCCTTTCCACTGCTACTTTTGTCACTGCGCATTCTGTCAAAAGCTTACTAGCAATAAAACACCATAAAAAAGACTGACTGCATGACCACTGCGTCTAAGAAAAAATGTTGTTTCTTTTAACGTTGGTTTTACCAGACCCTCCTTTCTCTCCAAACCTTGCCCTAATAGATTTCTACTTATTCAGGTCCCTACAAAATGCATGAAATGGGAAAATTTTCTGGAATGATTTAGAAGTTCGTGACTTTGTCAATACTTTTTTTTCTCGTCAAAACCTCAAAAATTCCTCAATAAACTGCCATTTAAAAGGGAACAATTAGAAGTTAATAATGGTGAACAAATAACTGATTAAAATTAATTTAAAAAAATAATTTTAATAGTAAAACAGCTCTTTTCAGGGTTTTGTAGGTATGACCACAATAAAACCCTTATAACGTCACTCATGTATCTGTCTGTCTGTCTGACAGTAGAAATTGTAGCTAAACGGATTAATATAGAAAGTTGAAATTTGGCATGGTTATACAACTGTTTGACCCACATATAGGAAAAATACTGAGAGGTAGAAAACACATCTCGAGATAAATATAAACAAATATGTATTTCATAAAAAAATAAATATTTTTTTTATAATTTTGAGTGGCATATCAAATGAAACCTTTTAATCCGTTGATCAACATACAAATTTTTATTTTTCAAAAATCTTTTTTTTTTATGGTATTTTCGCTAAAAAAAAAAGTGTCAAAAAACTATTGTACCCCACCCTATCTCCCAGAGGCTGATCTAAAAAACTGAAAAAATCTCCGTAATGAACATTGATGGGAACCGGAATAGTTCAACAGGAATTTTTGATCAGCTAAGTTTTTCTGTAAAATATTTCTTATTAATCTAATGAAAACTTGAATACGAAGCAAATACAGAAAAAAACGCTGGGATACGGGCAATTCATTTAAATTTTGTTTAAAAAAATTAAATGGAAGCTCTTAGTTGTCAAATAACGAATAAGAGTGATTATCAAAAAACTGTTGATTTTGATGTGATAAATATACCTAGACATCCAGTATTATGTTGGCTTCTTACACTTATGATATGGATTGCTATCTATACTGACGGCCAACGTCCGAAACGAATAAAACAAGAGAAGAAAAAGAATTCACTTAATACTACCTGATACAACTGATATTTAAATATGTAATAAAATGATTCACAAACACCAATATTAACGTTGTCTCATTCAATACTGTTTCGATATAACGTTCTTTTACCAGCTACCGACTTTCTCATCAATAATGGTGAATCCACTGATGAGGACTGCTATGCAGTCCAAATGTGCATCTAGTTTTTTAATAAAGAAAGGAAAGATCCAGTGTTTCCCAAAAGTCCCCCTAATGAAGTGAGGCAAGGAGACTCATGAAGTTCTGTGCAATGGTGGAGCCAGATTAATTGAAACAAAAATCCTGGCGACTTACAGTACAGCAGATACGATTAATTGAATATACAGAACATTGCGTATGCTTTTACACTTATCTTAATGAAATTTTAAATAACCAGATATGTCAAAAAATTGCAGGAATAATTTTTAAACTTGCAACCAATAAGGGCCGGTTTCTGAAAGCTTAGTTAACTATTACCAATCTCGGTTCAGGCATGGAAATTTACTCAAATAAAAAATTGTCCTGGCTAATTGCCGCAGCAGCAAAGGTCATTAAATTAAATAAAAAAAAAAAAAAAAAAAAAAAAACTACAACCAAATAGTTAGAAAATGGTTGCTATGGTTACTTATGGAATTGTTATATTGTGACCGTAGTTGACCATTTGCTTATAGTTTACTAAGCCTTCAGAAACCGGCCCTAAGAGATGCAACCACGATTTAAATCACCGCAGTAAATTCACTGCGTAATGAAGATAGTTGAAAAAAACTGAACTAGATAAAATCAGTAACGAAGTCATTAGAGAATTATGTGGAATAAATAAAATGTATAATAAGAAGTGAACAGTGGAATAGACATGTCGAAAGAGCAGATAATAGGTCCATTAGTAGAACCATTTTCAACAGTTTATTATCGTTAGATGTAAGCGCAAAGTTTGCAGGAGTGTGTTCGAAATACCCTGTGCTTGTGTCTTATCATATTAAATCGTTGTAAATTACTCTACGAACAGATAACTTCTTAAGCAAACTGATAAAAAAATATGCATGATATACGCCATTTCATTTTGTTATTTACATTATATAGAAGTTTATAATGTTCTGTGATGCTTTCTGATTCCCAATCACCACTATTGTCTATCGTGACATTTCTCTTTGTTCAGTCCTTTTTCAATAAACTAGATTCGGACTTTTCCTATGCAGCTTTTTTTAACTCTTCCCTTTTCCTCCTACCTCCTGGTGTCCATAGTAAAACTTGTTTCGGTAACCTTATATCTCCCAGTTATTAGACATGACTATACCAAACTGATTTGACTTTACGTCTACGTCTAATTGTAGTATCTTAAAATTTAGTAACAATTAGATTAATACCTATAATTTTACAATTTCTTTTGTTCATTACTTTTTTCCCCTTTCATTTATTATAGTTTCATTACATTGCTAACTATGTATATCTTTATGTCATCATATTATATTGCAATTTTTTACAAATTTTATTTTATATTTCTGTTTTAAATCGTACTGGAGACTAGTATAAAATATTGTATCAATAATTTTCTTAATAAATATCAATATAAAGAAGTATTAAATATCTCAGTAAATTCTTGACTGAATTGTTCTTTTGTTATTCCACATGTGTGAAAGAAAACTTCAAAATTTTTACCCTGATTAGTTATTTTAAATAATTTAAACAAATAATATAAATAATAAAAACAATTTTGTGCGTAACTTTCGTTCAGAGGTTCTTATGTAGTATATTCAATAAGGTCAGTAAAACAAAGATTTTGCAGTAATAATTCATACCTGGATTTAGATATGAGGGCTACTAAGAAAAATGGTATTTTGTATAACCAAATAAATATCCAATTATATTATGATACCCTTAAAATTAAATGCATGTTTATATAATTTTTTCCCGGAAGAAGACCGCTACTATCGCCTCTCAAAACCTTTCTTCCTGAATACCTCAGTACAAATGTAAATATTACAAAGTTTTTGGAAAGCGATAGTTATCATCATATGACGAATTTTTAAAATTCAACTTAAATTGTTTTGATACAAAATATTTTTTTATTAAACTCATTAATAAATGTATGTAATAAATTCATCACTGTCTTTTATCATTGAATACAGAGACTTAACAAGAGGCACAAAGGTACAGGCTAATTTCATCTACAGATATCCTTATTTTGTTGTACCTATAGTATTGATCTCCAATAGATATTTCAAGCGTTTTATGAAATTGTTCTAAACCTCATTTTCTTAAGATAATTGCTATATATATGTACCTATAATACTTAAATATTCTCCTTTCTGTTATCATTTATTTTGACTTACTTTATAGTTCGTTTAGAATTGATCTGATGTTGTAAAAGTTTTTTTGTTAAATAGTAATCGTTAACATTTAAATTTAAGTATTTAAATGTTATTTGCAAGCCGCTGCTATGAAAACTAACGATTACTATTTAAAAAATAAGATTTACAACTTATGAATTCGAAATGAACTATAATTCCTAACATATTTAAAAATCTTTAGAATCCTTTTCTTTTCACATTTGCAAATGTTGAAGCATTTATTCGTTTTATTATCACTTTATCGTATTGTACTTTAATATTCTATAATTAAACAACAAACATTTTCTATCCTTTAAACTACTCCGACTATGTTTATCATTACTACAGTCTGGCTATTTTAAGTTGACCGGTGAGAGACTATACTGTGCAGAGTGCGACAGACTGAGACATAAGTTGTAGCACCCAACTACAGTTGAAAAAAATCGCAAGACTGACTTTTTTAACGCAAGAGCGCTTCCCAGTTTGCGATGTTAATGCATTTTTTAAGTGACTGTACTGCACGACAGCTACACGAATACTAACGACAGCCCCTTCTATTTTTCTGGCTACTGCGCAACCGGCCAGCTTAAGATAGCCTGACTATTTACAAAGGTGGGCTAACGGTCGGTCGCATAACCACGAAGATTTTTTTATCCTAGGTATCTCGAAACGTCCTTTGTTTTGTCGCCAAATCTCTCATAATACCCATTTTTTTCGCTAAGTCTCTCAGATTGCTTTTTTTTTTTTTTGGTTGATTGGTTTTGGTAAGGAATAGTAGCTCACGATGAGATGAAGCAGTTAAAAGTATATCTTGCTACTTCTCAGTTTACACACCTCTGCTGTATTACATTTAAGTGCTTAATGATTATAAGAGCAACAAAAAAACAAAAATTATATTTTAGTTTCCATATATTTTCTCTAACTCATTTTTAAGTAATATGATATATTTTAAATTTATTTCCTGCTAAACTACTTGCTAAGATATCTATCCCACAATCCATCAACTACGATGGAGAAAAGAGCGCCCCCAATTCAGCCAGACCTGTGTCAGAAACGTGAGCGCAGGGTTCATAACTTTTTTGTACCGAGTAGTTATTCTTATTAAATTTCTATATTCAATGATTATACTAAGTTAGTGTATTTGCTAGCCTATATTTGCACTGTGTCTCCTAAAAATGTTTATCAAAGGCGGATCATTTTCTCCTTATAATGTCAACGGAAAAATGGGCACCTCTTGTACGCTTAGGCTTACAAACCTGCAACTACAGTTATTTCCTGTATTTTATGGTGGAGTCAAAATCATTGTTACAAATATTTTCTCTATACATTATCTATTACCAAAAACTTTTGACAATAATTATTATTCCCTGCTTTTTTTGTATACCCTGTAATTTTATTTTACCTCTATTTCACTCGCTGCATCTCAACATTTATAATCAGTGCCCAAAATAAACATTACATTTAAATAAATAAGTTTGAAAATAACCCTTTAGATATGTAAATGCTATACTGTTGGGTAATCTAAAGAACGACTGGCTTAGAAATGTATTTCAAGTCACTATCTGAAGAGAGCCAAAGAAAAATAATTATTTTATTTTTCGTTTTACCATTGGTGTTTCCTTCAAAACGTTTTGGAAAATTCCTTCCATTACCGAACTAGGTAACTGGACTGATAGGGATAATGATGGTGGGAAACCGTTGTGTATTCTCTTATCTAGGAAGGACGTAGGTAACAATAATTCACAGTAGCTAGACATATAAATTGTTCAGCATAAAGAGCGGTATATTACAGTATTACACTTTGGTTATATGTTATATATTTTAGTTTGGTATTCTATTATATTCTTGTATAACGTCAGGGGTATTGTTCAAAATTCTCGTATTTGTTCTATTAAGTGTAGTGGTTAATTAAATTCAGTACGCCTATGATATTGTCCGTTGCCGTCATAAACTCCCCCTTCAGCTGGGCCGTTCTTTAGTTTCTCGAACAGTACATATACAGTGCATCTAAACAGAGAAAGGTCCAGGAAAATATGTGAACGCATTTGAAACGTTTTAAGCGGTTTCCGATCCAAAGAATCAGCGACCACCGTACCGAACCAGTATAGTCTTACACAATAGTTGATGCATTATTTATGTTATAGTATTTATTTGTCATATATTGTGTAGTATATACAAGTTTAATTGGGTCGTATTTATATTTATTATAAATGTATAGATATTATATATAAGTCATTTCATTATGTACAGATGTCTATACTTGCAAAACATTCGCAGCGTGGTACACGCCTTTCCAGGGCTTTAGTTTGCTTAGATGCACTATAATATTTACTATTTAATAAAACTCATAATCAGTAGTTTACGCAGGATGTTGCCTTTAGAGTGATTAAGTGACTAAGGGACTTGCTCCCTTCTTCAAACAACCTCTTCCATACGTCAGTGCAATCAATTAACGGTTATCGACACCATCGTCTGTATAACATAATTCAATTACATATTTTCCATTACGTATGATGTTAAATTCAGAACTCAGAACCTCTGTACATTTTGTTAAGAATAAATGGACCAATTATAAAACCTCAAACATTAAAACTGATTGTCTTTGGATATGTAAACAATTATACATACTTAAATCTCAGTATAAAAAGTGGGTCTTTCAATTCTTAAAGCTCGGAAGATATTTGGCAGCAAATATAAAGTATTAAAACCAATCAGAGCATAAATAATATACTTACAACTCAATTCAACAAATAATTTATGCTTATTTTCTAAAGTATTTTCTGATTTTCTCATATCATTAACGTTTTGTCTTAATACAGCGCATAAGAAATGGTATGATATGGATTTTGCTATCTGTCTAGTCGCAACTACGCAAATGAAACCTATTATTGTACGAATTATTGTTTGACCCA
Organism: Liopterus haemorrhoidalis; assembly: GCA_963971575.1. NCBI lineage: Eukaryota > Metazoa > Arthropoda > Insecta > Coleoptera > Dytiscidae > Liopterus > Liopterus haemorrhoidalis. Next base: position 36,064,571 of record OZ020612.1, on the reverse strand, counting down.
TCATTATGTATGATGGCCAGATTATGGTGTATGGTGGAGTTAGTTCGGATGGAGACATTTGGCCTAAATGGTAATTTGTCCATGCTCCTATATGGATTCCAACACAAACTGATACCACCATAGTTGTATCTCCCCTAAAAAACAAAAGTATTAACTCCCTTACAAGGTAAACCATATAAAGAGTTCAGGGAAAAAAGGTCAGTTATAAAATAAGAAATTTTCAAAATCGATTACGGAAGTGTATAAACTGGTCTCCTGCTTGTCTTTATGAATTTTATGATTACTTTTATCTTCCAGTGCTATTAAACTTATTTGTTGTCAATACCTATAGAGAGTAAAGAACATTGTTAAATATTAGGGGCGAAAGAAAACCGTTCAAATGCAAAAAGTTGTTGAATCCCTACCAAAGAATGAAAAAAGAGACAGAAAGTTTTCAATTCAGAACTATGTATTGAAAATTAAAAAAAAAAAAAAAAATGTATTACAGGAAAAGTACAACAGTATTTTGAATTATTGAAATAATTTTTTTCTTGGATATAAATTTTTGCAAAATCATTGCACAAGTGTTCATCACTTTTGAATATAAGCAGTATTTTCGTATTTTTTCAATTCAATCGTAAACTTAAAATATAAACTAAGAGCTAACAGTGATATATCCAAAAGGACTAATATTGTACCACTATCGTTCTTCCCCAGGACTCATCATATATGTTTCGTTTTTATGGAATGATTATACACGATATGTTGAAAAAGTTTATAAAATTATCATTGGATTCCCTACTATGAGCAAAACAAATTGCGCATTTTCCGGGGGCAGAACACTGTTTTCTACTACATCAGTGATTTCACTACTATTTATTATTATTTTGGGTTTGTCAGTTCTTGACAAGCGTCCACTAATTGCAAACTTCAGCAACGTTTTGAGCCGTGTCATACTGAAGACTAGTGGAGCTAAATACACACGGCTGCATCCCAAACCCTGGCAATATGAAGACACGGATATTACGCCAGATCCAGTGTTATTATTATTTTGGTTAATATCATTTTATCCCTCAGTTATTTATTTATTTATTTATTTATTTATTAAACAAGTTTTCGCCATACAACAGGACAGATGTCCCAATAAAAGTATGGCGACAGATACATTAATTAAATTTACACACACAAATATGTACAAGTACAAAATACAAAAACAAACTAGCACTAGCAAATGACGTAAACGACAATTGCATAATGCAGTAACTGTTGAAGAATTATAGGTCAAAATAAACATGGAAGAAGTGTGTTTTGACACAGTATCAATTTAACTATTAAAAGCTCCATCATAAAAAATATGGTGGCTGCGTAGAAGAAAAAACTGTCTCTTAATTATGCAATAACAAGAACGGCATCCACAAAACTGGTAAATATTTCGAGAGACCCGGTAAATCCCGAAAAAAACTAAATTTAGCCTTGTCCACTTCCTTATATTCTCAAGAAATCGTTTGAAATGTTGCTCTTTCACTATGTTCCACGACTACCCTGGACAACTCGTCATACAAATGTCTAAGTTTGTGAAAATTATAGATAACAAATAGACCTGACGACAAGGAATATCCAACTTTTTCTTCGACATCGTGTATATTCAGAAAATAAGATTGCATGGAAAGGTTAATAAAGGAAAGTAGATGGACCTCGAAAATAAGATTGCAAGGAAAAGTTAATAAAGGAAAGTAGATGGACCTGGACCAACTGATATCCCAAATGCTAGGCCCACCAAATGTAGTCATTAATCGACCACACATTACATGAAGCTACATATATGTCCGTCAAAATCGCGGTGGGGCGAAGTGTAGGCTTCGAAAATAAATACCATCGTTCCAACCACCAAACCCTCTTGCAAGCAGGGCCGACACATTTTTACAGAGCCGGGTTCATTCAAAAAAAAAAAAAAATGAAATTTAAAAGAAGAATCAAAGTATAAAGTCCGTTTTACATTATACTTTTTTCAATACTATCCAACTCTGACGTCATTTCAACTATTGATACTACAGAATATATTGGGGGATAAAAATAACAGACAGCGATACCTTCCATCTTTTATTACTTTGTGATACTCTTCACTGCCAACTTAAAAAATTCTAGGTTCAGGTGACAGGCAACAGTTTGGTTATAGAACCAATTCTAGCAACCAATTTATAAATATTGTTTAAAAGTTTATCTTTAATTGTATGTTCTAAATAAACTTCTTATAAACATAATAAACTTCTAAAAGTTAAGTTGTATAAGCTGTTCACTTTTGTAAACCAGATCTAGTTATTTTGGTTACTTTTATAGTGTAATACGGACTTATAAAAATATTCCTTACGCTGTAAAACCGACTTTAGATGTATTGGTTCTGATAATTATTAAGAAAGTGACATTTTTTATAAATTTTTAATGTTGATACCAATATGACATAAAGTTTCAAAGGTGCAAACTACTGAAAAAAAATTCTCTTAGTTTGTTCTTACAAAAGTGAACAGCTTATAAACAAAAACTAAAAAGTTGGTAGTTGGTACGACTGAGAAGTATACAACTGTCACCCAAAAAAGTGACCGGAGGTAGTTTTGAAAATAGTGTAGTTTGTAGTGTAGCATCGGAAGTTGGAAGCAAGTATTGTCTTTCACATTATACTTTTTATGTCAGTACTATGCAAAAAATCTGTAGTGCTTCGCAAAAAAGTATAATATGGAACGAACTTGAGAAAAAAAAAAAGGAAATCGGGTCGAAATGATGAGAGGGTTAATGCTCCATATAATCCCACCAGCACCCAATGATTAGAGAAAAAGTGCAAAATTGTTACAATGAGATTTGGCCTTGGCGTAGCGCCACCCGTTTCTTTCAAAACATAACATTTACGATTCAATCTTATATTTTCCAAAATGTTTATTCAAAACTGAAATAACCAATTAGTTGATGTGTTTGTTAACATTTACATAACGTAATTTAAAATAAACTTTAATAATGAAATCAGTATGTATACGGTTAAATTCACATTTAAATGATTTCAAGGCTCAAATTCCATAAACATACCCACTAGAGCTCATAGTGAATGTACGTTATAAACGCATGCACAATGATACACAATTTTAATTAAGCAAATGGTGGGGGAAAATAAAGTAATGTGCATCTACATATAAACTACATAATTACGTTAGGTTTAGTTAGCAAAAATTTAGAACAGAAAAAAACCGAAACTTAATAGACGTATATAATCGGGTACCTATTTTCAATGAGATTTATACAGGCTTTTCCAAACTAAATGGGTATTTCATTCTTTTAGGTTGCCACGAGAAGGGACCTTGCTTGGGTTATTTCATTTTTCACGTTGGAATGTCAAAATTTCAAATTCCAACAGTGAAACCATGAAAACGAATGACATATGTAAAAAATAAAATGCTGTTTTACATATTTTAATGACAAATAAATCAATGGAAAATATGTATTAAGAATGATGAAAATCAAAATATAAAGAAAATGACATTTTAAAATGATATTAACCTTAAAAAATGTTTATTGTAAGTATGATTTACAAAGCTTAAATAAAACGGCCAAAACGCACGATTCAAACGATAAAAGTAACTAGATTACATAATCTAGTTCCACCTAATCGTTTGGAATAGCCTATAGTGTACATATTTTGATAAACATTAACTTCATTAAGAGTCTCAAAAATATCAGTTATATTCCGACATATCACTGTCATGTTAGAAACGCGTGTTTCTCTTTCAACTACAGATGCATGAATGATTGCTATTGATTTCCCAGTCTTACGGCCACGCCTTTTTGTTTCTAACGTTACAATATACTCTGTTCTAAACATACAGTCTAGTTCTAATTTAAGCTGGTGGGAGCGAAGGGCCATGTTTTTTAATTCAGCGCTAGATCTAGCGCATCTAGCACAAATCTAGCAAACCGTTTCTTAATTGTCCAGCACTACAGCATACAGCACTAAATGTCCGCTAGGTACTAGTGCTAGACAACGAATCTAGCGGTTAGTAAGGCTGCTAGCTGCTTAAGCTAGAGAGGTTAACATCACAATTTGACATTTGACGTAATAGTTTTCTGCTGTCACGCCCTGTTTATAACATTACATAAAATGTCATATTTACTAACAACTACATAACCTCCTTGAAACCTAGCAACAATCTAACAAGTCGTTTCTTTATTTCTGAAATTTTGTATTTAGCGCCTTAATCTAGCATCACAGCGAACATCTAGCACTAGAATTTAGCACTAAATTGTTAGCTGAATTTAGAAACATGCCCTACGGAACATTTACCCATGAGAGAGGAAAAAAAAAATTAAAAACTGAACACTACGGAGCCGATATATTAGAGGGGCTGGGTCCAACTAACAAAGATTTTTTATTGTCATTTGGTCGCTAATTCTACCGTGCGAACTCATTCTTTTTCTTTATATAAGAGTATGTATATACTCCTATTATAAACTTGCATTGACAAATAATATATATAAAACAGAAATAATAATAATAATTTTTTAAAAATCAGCAAAAGCGTTCTTCAATCTACAGTAGGGTAAATTATTATTAAATGTATGGTAATGTGACCTGTTACTGTAGAAATATTTACGGCCTCATAAATATATATATATTTTTAGAAAATCGCATTCACCTATGTGTAGACTTTTTTTTAGTAAATTTCAAAATTTTAAAGATGTTTACAAGCAAGTTAAACTTACCTAGTTGGTGTCCATTTATCGCTATTTGGATAGTAAACAATTAGTAATATGGACGCAACTAATTCTATTATAGGTGACAACTTATGTGTTAGTAAATAATTATCTAATTTGTCCACTAATGGCACTAAAGGTATCATAAGTAATATTGCCAGCAACACGCCCACTACAATATCCTGAAAAAAGAAATAAACAATTAAAATACATAAAAACGCTTTAGGAGGCGGTAAATTTAAAATTAAGTCAAAATTTAGTTTTCGCTTCAATTTATCAAGACGTCACGAAGAACCTTTGTTTTGGAACACCCGAGTATGCATTTATTTACAGTAATACATTCTCAGATCCAATCTATCTACACTTAAACTTAAAAATGTTATCTCACGTTTGCTTTTAAAGTCCAACGATTACTACTATTTTTCTCAAAACACTTAAAAACTAGTTAAAATTACTCAATCTGACAATCCTTGGACAATTATCTTTGTAGTATTAAAATAATAAAGTAGCAAGATTAGCGTTACTAGTTAAAATGACCTCTAAATTACAACAGATTAATCAGAATCTGAGCTATAGAATGGTATATATGAAACGCCACATTTCATAAGGACAAATTAAAATTCCAAAGTTTTTAGTCACCATCTACATCAATATATTTGTGCCAACCACGTACAAGAGCGTAAATACATTTTTTTTTTTTTTTTTTTTTTTATTTGAATTGTCAGTGGAATTTGTAAGGGCTGTTTTGATCAATTCTTCGTTGTTAACAAAGGGTCCATTTAAAAAATGGTCTAGACGTTTGAAGAAGTGATAATCCGTTGGAGGTGTCAGGTGAATACGAAGGATGCTGTAGAATTTAATAATTTAGTTGTTTAATTTCACGATTGTAATACTCGATATGTGAAGTACTGCATTATTGTGTAACAGAATAGATCTCTATCTACAAATGCCGGATGCTTTAACTTCAATTTATCCTGTATTTGTAGTATTTAGTGCCGTTCTTCTGTTATGGTTTCACCCGTAGACAAGAAGGAATAATTAACTACACTACGTCTTTTTACGTTTTTTTCATTTCTCAGTTCTATACACAAGAACTTAGAGGCAAAATCACATTGTTTAGGCTTGTTTTACGATGTTTCTAAAGCCTTTAATTTAGTCAATCACTCCATTATGGCAAACAAATTAAATGACATCGGTATCGTGGGTCCACGGCAATCGTGGGTCTTGTCATTTTTGTCTAATAGAGAACAAGTTGTTTCTATTAGCCAAAACTATCATAATTTCAGATCCCACAAGCGACAGTGTAACACTGGAGTCCCACAAGGGTCTGTTCTTGGCCCAGTTTTATTTCTCTTGTATATAAATGATTTGCCTATATTATTTCCAAATAATGCTATTTGTCTATATGCGGATGATACTTCACACCTGCTTCATAATGCAGATGCAACTTTACTAGCTTTCGATGGTAAAAGTAACTTGGAAACAATGAGTCAATGGTGCTACGAAAATAAACTCATTTTAAATACAAAAAAAGTCATGCTCTGCTCTTCCATGGGCACAAAAATGAACCTATTACCAGCCCATATATCCACTTACAAGGACAAAAAAGTATTCAGTGTTCCGAGTCAACAAAATTTTTAGGTATAATGATAAGTGATAATCTAAGTTGACAAAATCACGTTAGATATATGCTACCTAAACTTAGCAAATCTTGTTTTATATTAAAAAAACTTAAAGATATGGTATCTTCTGATATACTTAGAACTGCTTACTTGGGAATTTTTCACGCAACAATGAGCTATGGCATTTTGTGTTGGGGAAGTTCCTCTGAATCCTCAAAGGTTTTTGTACTTCAGAAACGTGCTATTCGCATAATAGCTGGTGCCCCCTTTAGATCATCTTGCAGATCCCTTTTTCCTGTTTTGTCCATATTAACTCTTCCATCTGTTTATATATTAGAAGCCGTAATGTTTGTTAAAAATAATCCGCACCTTTTCGCTACCAATTCTGACTTTCATTCTTATAATACCCGTAGTAAACACTCAATTGTATGTCCCTCTCATAGCTCTGAACTGTACAGTAAAAGTCCTCAATACATGGGTTTAACATTATTTAACTGTGTACCACCTGCATTAAAGTCTATAACGTCCAATAGAGCATTTAAACTAAAATTTAGACATTTTTTACAATCCAACTGTTTTTATAGCATACAGGAATTTTTACACCATCAGGGCTAATATTGAATTATGTAATCTTCTAACTGTATAATTTGTTAAATTTATTTGTATTGTTTAACTCAAGTGGTTTCAATTTATATTATATGTGTCATCTTGACTAAACGACAACATTTCTGTGTTATTGGTTGAATAAATTTATTATTATTATTATTATTATTATTATTACGTATACGTTACCAAACTATTAAGAGCAGAAGTCATAAGACTTGTATAGCTCTATACAGGGTGTTAGGTAAATGTCCGGCAAAATTTTAAAGGCATCATTGTTGGCCCATTTAGAGCTAAAAAGTCTTCAACCATTTTTTGATAAGATGCGTATATCGCTTGATAATCGATGCAGTACCACCGTTTAGGACCACTAATATTTTGTCTGTTACAACAATCACATATGTGACTGAGATAAATAGAAACCATGGAAACATTACCGTAATTTTATTTCAACAAAATGCTTTTACAATTTTATGAAGAAAAAAGAAATAAGAAAAACTTAAATATTAAAAATAAAATGTTACAAAAAAAATTAAACCAAATGCTCAAAATGTGCTCCATTTGCATCTAAACATGCTTGGCTCTCCGTATTAAACAAGCTTCCACTCGTTGCATTCCAGTATGATTGCGGATATGTTCTATAGCAGCAATAACACGATTTTCAAGATTTTCCTCATTTTGTATAGGTGTTTTATAGACCAGTGTTTTCATGTGGCCCCAAAGATAGAAGACGCAGCTATTATGGTCTGGTGACCTAGGAGGCCAAGCAGTAGGACCACCTCTGCCAATCCACCTTTGTGGGTACGACTGATTTAAAAAACGACGCACATATCTGCTAAAGTGAGGTGAAGCACCATGGTGCATAAACCAGATTTCTCTTCGAAGCGCTAATGGTAAATTTTCTAAGAGTTCTGGTAAGGTGTCCATTAAAAAGTTTAAATAAACTTGGCCGGTTAGTCGTTGTGGTAATACGTATGGACCAATGAAGACATTTCCTATTATTCCTGCCCAAACATTAACTGCAAATCGGTGTTGAAAATTTGTTTCACACATCTGATGAGGATTGACATCTGGTGTTGTGAAAATTCAGAATTCCACCTCTTGTGAAGCAACATTCATCTGATATTAATATTTTTGAAACAAATCCAGGGTTTTGGTTGTTTTACTGAAGCAACCAGTCACAAAAAAGAACTCTTCGTGGATAGTCGTCTTCGGTCAAGCTTTGGACCATTTGTATATGGTATGGGTAAAGCAAATTTTTACGCAAAATGTTCCAAATAATCCAATGGGTCACCACATATTCACGACCTATCTTTCTAGTAGAAGCTGCTGGATGTTCTTCAATTTGTTCCAATACCACTTCTACAACATGGCAACTACACAACTTCTGGATTAATATGAAAAATAAAAGTCAGTGGTTTTCAAAATTTGGGGCATCTTTTTGTTTGTTTATTTTTGGAGGAAATTCACATTTTAGAGAAAATTGGCAAAGGAAAAATCGATTGCATTCTACATCACCATGCTGTCTTTTAAACCTAACCTAACACCCTATACAACCAGTATGCAAAAAAGAAAAACATATATAAATAAATACAAGCAAACAAAGAATGATAGAAAAAATATATAATCCATAACGGTAAACGATTGATTCGCCTTAATCCCAAACAAAATACGGAAACCTTAATTAGTAATAAAATATATGGCACTTTATAAGGAATATTTTTTATTTTGAGAGATGCGTCCATATATACAGCATTACAGCTATTGGGGCTACTGTGGAACGTTTATCGCTTAATACGAGGGTTGCTACTCAAGTTTTACGGATAACGAGGCAAACAACAAACTTTGTTTAATTAAATGTTTTTTAAAATATTCACCTTCATGTTCAATGCATTTTGTCATGCAGTGAAGCTAATCCTGAAAGCACTGGATCCATCGTTAGGTATCGTCTCAGAAACGAGATTTTCGTAGGTTTTGATCGCCGCTTCACAGCTATTAAATTTTAATCCGCGCATTTTATCCTTTATAAAAGAGAAGAGGAAAAAGTCACAAGACGCCAAGTCCGAACTGTAAGGCAGATGAGTATATTCCGGACAGCGTCGATAGGAGTGACAACAATAACAAGACTACCTTCACGATGTTCGTCTTTGAGAGATATCTTCTCATAATAGAACTCTTTGAACCACCGTTTTACACTAGCCAAGGATGGTGCTTCGTCACACAACAATCGCTTCAATTTTTGCAAATATTGTGAAGTTAGGCCGTCTTAAAATTTTAAAAAATCGAGGCTCGAAAATGTTTGCTGATTAATTCTATTATTAATAGAAATTGTTTTATTTAAATGCGTGGTAAAATTCGTACTCAACTTATTTCTGTGACTTGTTTGTAAACTCAAACTAACATAAAAAAAAAAAAAAAAACGTATGTAATTCAAAAAACAACTGTTGACTCCACCATCTATCAAACAACAGCTAAACCGCAAAACTTAGCAACCCTCGTATTAATAAAATGTGCCTTGTGAAGCCAGTATGTAACAATAGCGATTGATTTTAAAAAAAAGCTCTCTAAATTGTACCTATCTATGTAAATATGTATCAATGAAATGTTAAGATTACACGTGCGACGTGTATATAGGATATGCGATAACAATAGGTTCTTATTAATTTTTAGATAGAGACGACACATATCATTTATGGTATTGCAAAAGTAATGGAAAAGATAATACATCTATGTTATTTATTATAATTTGTATTATATCACCCAACACCTTATGAAACTTTTACGTCACCAACCTATATCATAGATATACAATTAAATGTGCCATTTACTTATATACTTTCTGCATTCCAGTATTCCAATGCTATACTCTTCAGGATCGAATTGGATCGGTTGAATTGTAACCTATGTTTTATATACAGCCTATCTATAAAGTACTTTGGAAAATACACAGATAATTTTATAAAACGAACAAATGTTATTTTCCAGCAAAATGCATAAGAGGTGCTTTTTGAGTCCGCATATAACGTATTAAACTAGAACTTAAACAAATAAAAAATATAAGATATTGAATTCTGTTTTGAAGGTGCAAATCTTGAATTAAATAATTTTGCTTTCAATATTTGTTTATTCCAAAACTTGTTATGAATCACTGTGCTACATCGGTTTCCTACTAAATACGAACTAGGAAAAGTTAAAATAGGCCATTTATCTAGTCAAAAAAAAAAAAAAAACGAATCCAAGTAATGACGAAAAAAAGAATCAAAATAGGCGTCCCCTTCACTGCAAGGTTTTCTTAGTTTCTACAATTTACCTACATGGACATATATAGTGTCTACGTGTGTGTTGGAGGTGCGAAAAAGACACAAAACTTACAATATGCACTATTTTCAATCCGAGAATATACCAGCCATGTATATCTTTTAAACCAATTAAACTGAAATTTTCTTTGAAATTTTTCATTTCCTAATATTGTAAGAAAATTCAAATTTTGATCAGGTTTCCAAATTTTTTCTATAAAATCAATTTTTTTGTCTATCGTCGTATCCAGAGGTCTAAATTGTATATTTTAGAAATGTTTTAAAATATTTTATGTAAATGAAAAACGTTCGAATGTCGAAAAGTTCTTATGTTGGGTAATTCGTAAGTCGCGGTACCACTGTAGTGCGATTTTTAACAATGCATGAGATGTTTGAAGGAATTCGCACTGTTCGAGTTATCACTGCTTCCACATTGTTTTGAAAATGGCGCAAAACCGAAACAAGTCAGTATCTTTTAAATAAAAATAGTGAAAATGCAGAATGTTTTTCATGTAAACAGTTGTAAAATTACCACTGTATACATGCTATTACAGTGAACAAGATGCAGTTTGCCATGATGACAGTTAACAACAGAAACAGGCAAGGCAAAAGAAGTGTAATTTTACTTACCAGTACACTATGCATTCCAAGGTATAATCTGCTAACACAAACTACAGAACACCATGTTATTGCAAGAATAAAGCCTAGAGTCGGATCGTATTGGTACCGATCCATTGTGTACAACAGTACAGAAAATGGAATGGAGACCGCAACCATTGCGTGAGTGGAAGGCAGTCCATATTCCAGAGCCCATTTACTCTGTAAACGAATCACAGGAGGACCAGGACGGGGCCATTTTACAATGTCTTTTAAACTTTGACCTAAAAAAAAAAAAAAATGCTGTTAGGAACGTGAATCTTTTAATTTATAGTAAGAAAGTTTTTTAGGAAACAAATTTTATCGGTTTATAATATAGATTTATTTATTTTATTTACAAACAGTTCACTTTTGTATGAACAAACTAGATCTGGTTATTTTGCGATTTTTATAGTGTATTACTGACTTTTAGAAACTTGGTTATATTAGGGTGACCATTTTCTTGAGAAGGCAATGCGGGACGGAGCAAAAAAAAGGTCGTCACTTCCCAAATATAAGTGAAGAGCAAAAAAAAGGTCCTCACCTCCCAAATATAAGTAAAGGATATATATAATATATCAAGTGGAGCAAAAAAAAAAAATTGATGTTAAGTGTGAATTTTCACACATATCAGGGCTTCGCAGGTATATAATAAGTGAACGCGGCATGCTGAGAGTGTAGGACAAATTTTGCTTTGTAGTAATCACGGCAAAATGAACGATATTTTTAAAATAATTTATCATTTGTTAATCTAAGAGCTTTAAAAACAAATTTTATGTTAAAATATTTTTTTGTTAATTTTAATTCGAATACCTACCTAATACCATTATTTAGGTTTTTAAATATGTGCAGTATTTTTTATATATAGCAAGATTCATTGAGCTTTTGACAATTGCGCCTATGGTTTCCATTGGTTGTTTTAAGTCATATGCTCCGCCCCTCTGGTTTCGTATATATGACACATAGAATGAAAATATAATTCCAACGGGTAGTTAAATTTACGCTCTTAAAAATTAAATGCAACATTTGCCAAAATATAACTAGAATTTTTACAAAATAAAAATGAAAAAAAAAACAAAAAATTAAATTGTCTCCTCTGCCCGGGAGCGAACCCGAGTTTGCTGGGCGGTATGCGAGCAAGCTAACCATTAGATCAGGATACGCCTTCGTGTATAGTGTGTTACATAAGTATAACTTTTGTACATCGTCAACAAAAAAACACAAAAAATTCGTTATTTTCCGAAAACATAATCTGATCAAAAATTCCTGTTGTACTATTTCGGTTCACACCACTGTACATTACTTAGAATTTTTTCAGATTTTTAGTTTGAACCATCTGGGCTACAGGGTGTGGGACAATTTTTTTTGCACAATTTTGGCAAAAATCAAGTCCACATAATTTATTTTGCAAAAATAAAATTTTGATCGTTAATACACGTACTACGGGCTTTCATTTGATACCGTACTCAAAACTCTAAAATGGTCCGCACCTCCCAAATATAAGTGAAGACCAAAAATAAAAGTCCTCACCCCCCCCCCCCCCCCCCCCCAACCAAATACAAGTCAAGTGCACAAAAGTTAGAAAATGCGGGACATTTTGCGGGACATGTCATAAAGCGGGACACCGAATCAAAATGCGGGACGAATGGTCACCCTAGGTTATATTTTAACAAAGGTTATATTTACATTTTTGGGTTCTGTTTGTATTATTTTAGGTTAGTATTATATTTACAAAATATTTAAGATGTCACTATTCAAAATGAAATATGACAAATGATATTTTTTTTAAATCACATATTTATAATCTGACTATTCAAATTATTTTTCTGTAATACCAACATGACATACAGTTTCAAAGGTGCAAACTGATGAAAACAAAATCCTCTTAGTTTGTTCTTACAAAAGCGAACTGCTTATACATAAGCGTGATGACTAATTGCGCTATTTATATAAATAAAATTTGGGGCTTTATCTGTGTTTATATTTTTTCAGACTCATATTTCGTTTCTACACATTTCAGAGGATATGACGATATCCACGAAAAAGATCATTTTCTGTCCATCTCTTTGTACGAGATTCACTCAATTATTTGAAATAATTATCTAACAAAACTCAAATACAAACATAGGCTACATTGCATCTCAATATTTTCATAAGGGGGGGTTTCAGGAGAATGCTAACTAAAAATCTTTATCTCATTTATCATTAACTAAAAAGCAAAAATGTATATATAAAATTAATAAATAAATAAAGCACTAGGTTAGTTTCACATATATAAGTTTAATGTTACTCTATACGTATTTCGGCAATTATGCCATCGACAGGAATTCAAATTACAAACCTGTCGATGGCATTACTGCCGAAATACGTAGAGTAACATTAAACTTATATTTGTGAAACCAACCGACTGCTTTATTTATATATTAATTTTATATTAACTATGTTTCACCGAGAATACACGGACTCCTCTGTCAATTATATTAAAAATGTATATAACGAAAATTATTTAAAATAATAATATAAGATTTTTTTTTATATATTTATGTCTTTTTTTTTTATTTTTTAGTTGGCTGTATTTGACTGGTTGCAAGGGACCGAAAACAAAAAATTAAATATCTCATTTATTATTTACTATAGCAAAAATGTATGTAAAATATGTATATTGATTAAAATAAAAAACCAATCTTATTTGTTCAACGCATTTTTTCAATAGTATGGATATTTGAAAACTATGAGAAACGCCACATTAAAAACTTGAAATACCTCTTAAAGTAAAAACGCCTTTATCCGGCACGTGTGGGACCGTTATGTTGTCGGATAAAAGAGCATACCTAGTTAAATTAAATAAAAAGCGTAGTTTAACACAAACACTACACATGATTAATATCAATTTTTTACTTGTTCTGGAAGTTTTTGTCAGAAGAGTGTACGTATTTACGTACATTTTCAGACGTCAGGATTTTGTAGGTATTTAGTAAGTAAACAAATTGTGGGTACATATTTAAAATCAGATATTTCGCTGACTTTTGAAATAATAAGACAAGTGCTTCCACCTGGAGACATATAAGCGTACTTAATTCGTTATAGCAACTCAGTTCTCCAATCAATCAAATAAATATTGTAAGCACGGTGCTGCAAAAAATTCGATAACTTTCAAAATAGTTCAAAACAAAAATTTCTATTTTTCTATTACGGTTCACATCAAGGTGGATTACTAACATGTTTTTTAAAAATTTAGATTAATCCTACTGGATTACATTGTATAGGGCAAAGGTTTTTAGCAGGTTTCAGCAAAAATCGTGTTAAAATTAATTTATAAAAACTTTTCGTTCCTTAATCCTTTCTTTAATCCATAAATACGGAATTTAATGTTGTTAACAGTTTTCAAGTTGTTTACATCCTCCTGAGGGTTATTTTATTTAGCTAATAATCAGTCAAAATGTTCGGAAATAAAATTAAATTATTAATTCTGTACTCAAAGAGTTAATCTACACCTTGATAGCTTTCTTTTGATACCACATGATGAATTTTTTTAAATAATTATTTTTTTGTACGACAATATTTTTGAAACTAATCTGATTAAAACTTCCTGCTGAACTATTTCGGTTTTCATCAATGTACATTGTTAAGAATATTTTCTGATTTTTAAACTAACCCCTCTGGGAAATAGAGTTAGAGACAAAAATTTAACACATTTTTGGTGATTATTTTTAAACCTTTAATAACAGATTTTTCAAAAATAAAAATTTGTTCACTTTTTCTCACGATGTATTTTTTTGAACTCTCAATAGTTTTCCTGTATGTGGGGTCAACGAGTTGAAAAAACATGCCTTTCTAAGTCCAGCAATTTGGCCATAATTTCTACTGGATAGACAAATGACGGACGTTATAAGGATTTTTTTGATAACACCTACAAGACGCTAGAAATGTAATTTTAAAAAAATTAAAAGCATTATTTTAAATTGAACCTTTCTGAAAAATGCTGGTTTATAGAGTATGCCGCTTAAAAGAACGTCATATGAAAGAGCTTTTATTGTATGAATTTTAGAGCAAAAGGTATAAACAAAAACTGTCTGAAATAAAAAACAATCATTTTTGTTGTATGTACAGAGGAACCCAACAAAACTCAAACTGACCAGTATTGTGACTGACATAAAAAAAAAATCAGATATGTTTTTGTAATATTACAAAAATCTGACAATTTATGGTATATAATAAAATCGAAACTCTGTGTTATTTTATACAATAAATATTGCCTCACGCATAGGACTGCGGATTGGTCCACTTATGTAAGTTAGGCCTTTGCGTATATCATATATAACAAAAATGTATGAAATTTCAACTAGTTTAATAATACTTTTTAAAAGATATTATTATTATCTATTAATGTTTATATATAATTTTTGTAACTAAAAAAATAATGTTTTCTGTATCATGCTTAAATGTCATCAGATAAAGTTATAAAATAGCATTAAAAATTAATTTCTTAAGGTGTCGAAACAATTCTGATATGTAAAATATAAGTCAGTCGCTTAGCGAAACACTTCTTTTATAGATATAAATTGTACATATAGCAACACAAATTATTCATTACAATATGTAAACTGTTAAAATATTTGAATCGTATCTTAGTGACAATGTCAACTTACATCGTTCTCTACATTAATCAGTGTTTTAAATCTAAGGGATTCCCAAGTGAAAGAATAAAGTAAAAATTTATTTACCTATATACATAACAATTGTCCATACAAGGACCACTCTTCTTCCAACTGCTCCATCGACATTCCAGAACCAAAACGGAATGAAAGAAGCATAGAATACTTCATCGCCAAGAGCTGTACCCAACGTAAACAGGTAATACCAAAATTTATTCCTTATAATATACTCCTTCTTCTTGTCTTCAGTTTTATATACGTTATTAAAATTATCACCGTTACTATCACATAATACTTTGACTCCAAAAAATTTCTGAATATTTGCAACTAATTGAGGCTCTTTTAAATACTCAATAGTACTCCACATTTTACTGTACCAAATTATGTTTTCTTGTTATCTTGAGAATTCACACATATCTTAGAAGAGGTCTTTTAAAAATGCAATTATATAAATACATCTGCAATGCAGATAAAGAAAAGACGATTGAATCCTCAGTTCATGCTTTTATTCAGGTGACAGTAATACGTCACGCACTAAAAGATAATTCCGGCGGGCTTGAAAAATGTTTCCTTTCTTAGAATTCGTGACAAAAAAATAACTTGAAGGTCAAGATGATTTAATTTTTCTATTATTTATTTTTTGAAAGTTCCGAAAAAGAAAAAAATTGCACACAAACTTTACCTTTTAATTAATTTGAACAGGTTTCAATAGATGGAGCTGACTGTATATTATTGAATCTAATTTTTGTGTTTATTATATGCATTTTAGAGATTATTTAGTCATATTTCTTGATCATATTTTAGAAATAACAATTCTAAATATTAAATATTTGTTATAAAAAGTGTTAATATATTTTTAAATTTGAATTCTATGAAATGGCGCGAAATTTTCAGTATTGCCAAAAATAAAACATCCAATGGTTCTTTAAAGGAAAATTCAAAATTACTTATAAATTTATAAATATAAAAATATGTTCTATATCCTTTATTATAACCATGATGTTAATATATTATTCTCGTTATTATTTGTTCCTGTGTATAATTATAATATTTGACACAGTGGTACCACTACTATTAATCTACAATTTATGATTTTATATTGAAACCACTTTTTGCATAAGATTCATAATTTTAATTATGTGTTTCCCCGTTTATCTTAATACATAAAAAATAACCTTAATACTGTCGCAGTTAAAAAATTGCAAAATTTGAGTTTATTTTTTATCAAAATAAGGAATCACTAGATGGCAGAAGTTGTACTGACTTTAATATAAATCTTCAAAACAAATTAAATTTTAAATTTTAAATGGGAAAACTATCAAAACTGTTGATCTAACTCTGTTTATTTAAGTTAAGGCTATATTTTTGGAAGATTTAACAAGTCTATTTGAAGAGAAGATAAACAAGTACCCTAACTTAAATCTAAAAGCCAAACAAAGCAAACACAATACAAAAAGTATGAAAGTCTAAAATAAGTTAGTTATCAACCCGTATCTTTTCGTTCAATGTCTAATATGATTCATCGTAGCAATTCACCCTAATCTATAGTACATTGACCATACTATTATCGCGGGGGTAGTTTTTGATGACAAATATACCACACCCTATGTAGTTCAAGGGTGCACCGTTAGAGTTCGCATGATTTTGTAGCGTCTCTTTAACTTATAAACCAATGAGAATTCACTATTCAACAAAGTGGTGGGGTAGTCGCCATTCCATTAGTTATTGTGCGCGCAAGATTCTGTTCAGGTTTGACTATAAGTGAGTGAAACTGCTTTATATAAAATCGTGTTTATTTTCAAAGGAATACTATTAAATTTGGTAAGTTTATCCATTTTTATAAATGAAGCTATTGTTTTTTAGCAGAAAATTGTTGAAATTTTGAGTTTTGTGTGTGTTTGTAACGTATTACTGGTGAAAACATGCTTAAATCATTTTGCCGGCCGGTTCCAGTAACGCATTTCTTTAACCTTCGAAATAGTTTTTTTGCAAAAACTATCCCATAACCTTACTTAAGCTCGGTAGAAATATTTAATATGCTATACGAAGCGTTAATAAAGACTTATTAAAACTTAGGTCATTAACAAATGATGTTTTCATGTACCCGCTTTTAAAACAAAGAACTTTCGCGTAATTCAAATGAGTATTCGCGATTTTTTGTGTGTACGGTTATTTTTACAGCAAACAGCATATGGTTGTATGGTTTAGGGTTCGTATCTATGGCTTATATGTTTTGTATGGCCAGGGTACGCCAGCTGTCTGCTTACAGGGTGTTGCCCCATGTCGGATCCACATGTGTGCTTGTACGATGCGAAAAATATGCATCTTTAGTTTATTTAACGCATATTTGATGGTTTTAGCGCTTCAGTTAACATCCCGTGAAATGTAACTACCAAAATAAATGGTCTTTGTTGAAAAAGTTAGTGTTAACTGATTTATTACAATGCAAATCGGAATTATATTTACATTTCATTTTTAATGTTCTTTGTTAAACCGAACAATCAAAATCAGGTTTAAAAATCATTGTTGGGAATTATTATTATTATTAAATAAAATTAAACTTGAAAATTTATTAGGCTTGCAGTCATTTTGACTTGGAAAGGAAACCGAATTAGTTGTAGAAGTATGAATAATTGTTAACACATTATCAAAAGTTTACTATTTAATAATAATTTCATTTCTTGAAATCACTGCTTATTGACGGTCGGTCTTAGCAACGGAAAGGAAGCAATTCTTATTTCGCGTGCCAAAGGTCCTGGGTACGAATCCCAACCAAGGCATGGATATCCTTGTATTCTATTGTCTTCCTCCTTTTCATCTCTTCGTTGGTATCCACTGCTTCACTTGGAATTTGTTCTTCTGTCATTTGCTTGACATGAGCATGCCAATAAGTTATTTGTTTTGGTTCTGGTGTATGATACGTTCATTCACGGATTCATTTCATTTCGAATTTCATCCAGTCTGGACACTGGCTGATTGTCTCCAAAGATCCGTTTCATTCCACAGCAGTTTAGATATTTGCAATACTCGACACCATAAAGATTGATTCTCTTTATTATGGGGTCAAATATTAAGTGCAGCTTAGGCTTTGTTGAACTTCTTGGCCAAATAATTGAGTTTAGGGCTTCTAATCGTTTTCTTCCCTTAGCTTATTCTATCGTCACTTTCCGTCTCTTTTTCGTATTTACTACTATCTACTATTTTTACTGCTACATACTTGTACTCATTATAATCTAAATTCCGTTTGTCTCTTTGTTTTTAAATATTGTTTCTTTCCTCTACATTCTTTCATTAATCTTGTCTCTTTCATACAAATAGCAAAAGAATCACGTGGACCTTTACTTCCTCAGGGTGATAAGGCCCCCAATACAGTAGTAGCACGCAGTGATTAGCACTTCGGCTCAGTAAGAATATCTTGTTACGTTAAATCTTATATTAATAAAAATTTAAAAATCATGCCAAGACTTAAGATGACAAAATGCTATGTATTTCTTAACTCGATGTATGGATTGGAGAAATGGACGCTCAGAAAATGTATGTGAAAAAGCAGGAATCCTTGGTATTATGAGTATACAGAAAAATAGGGATAGATAAAATCAGAAACGAAGAAATCTGTAGGAAGCTCAAAAAATTATATAATTATTAAAAAGCATCAATACTTCGGTCACATAATGTTACATTTTCGATACAGACTTGATAATTAATCATACAAGGGAAGATAGAGAGAGGACCTCGAAGTAAAAAAAAAACATCTTTGTTGAAAAATCTCCAAGACTAATATGAAAAAAATTGATGTGAAGTGTGAATTTTCACACATTTCAGGGTTTTGCAGGTATTTAGTAAGTGAATGATGATTATTTTGGATGCGAAAACAAATTTTATATTAAAATATTTTTTTTGTTAATTTTAATTCGAACGCCTAATACCATTATTTAAGTTTCTAAATATGTGTAGTATTTTTTTTATATAGCAAGGTTCATAAAGAATTTTAAAAATTGCGCCTATGGCTTCCATTGGTTGTTATAAGTTCCGTCCCTCTGATTTCGTGTACATTGAAACAGAATTAAATTATAATTTAAACAATTTCCACTGGTTATTAAATTTACGCTTTTAAAAATTAAATGCAACATTTGCCAAAATATAACTCGAATTTTGAAAAAATAATTTAAACAATATAAAAATCAAAAAAAAAAAACAAAAAATAATATAGTCTCCTCCGACAGGGTTCGATCCCTTTCGGATCGGGTTACTTGGTTGAAAAATCAACGTCAAATACCACTACACCAGCATCACACGTTCCAGTGTGGCGTGTTAAAAAACTATAACTAGTGTACATTATTAGCCAAAAACCACAAAAAATGCGTTTTTCTCCAAAAACATAATCTGATCAAAAATTCCTGTTGTACTATTCCGGTTCACACCAATGTACATTACTTAGAATTTTTTCAGATTTTTAGTTTAAACCATCTGGGCTACAGGGTGTGGGACAAAAAAAATTTTGCACAATTTTGGCAAAAATCGCTTCAAAATAATTTATTTTGCAAAAATAAAAATTTGATCGTTAATCCACGTACCAAGGGCTGTCATTTGATACCCTACTAAGAATTATAAAAAAATATTTTTTTTTTCGATGAGCACATATTTGTTTATATTTTTAGGGGGATATGTTTTTTAAATGTTTTAGTATTTTTCCTATGTGCGGGTCAAAGAGTTGTATAAGCATACCAAATTTCAACTCTCTAGGTTTAGCCGTTTGGCTACAATTTTTACCGAACAGACAGACAGACAGACAGACGACAAAATGACGGTATAAGGGTTTTTTGGTCATACCTACAAAACCCTAAAAACACCATTCCCTGTTTCCTGAAGATGTATCCAAGGTCAGAATAGCCCTAATGATGGCCAACGTCCGGTAGGGTAGCAACACAACAAGAATGTTTTATGTTAGTTTAACAATTAAACAAATATGGCGACCATTGTTGCCATTTTGTATGGTTGCATTATTTGTATTGCATTGTTTTAACTGCTTTGATAAGAGATAATTAAGTACATTTGGCAGCTGTTCCACTGTTCCCTTCATTTCCTATTGAAAACCCCGCATTAATGATCATTAAATATTAATGTAGTTTCAAATTATAGTCACGTAGTATATTTTGCGTAGTTCATCCGACTAATATCCGGCGTACATACTATGATAGTTGATCACAAGTTTTATAAAATATATCGCGAAAGTGTCAAAAATATATTTTTAATTCTCGTTTTAAGTTATGACTTAATTAACTAAATTGTTCATTTCGTTTACAGTTTAGTGTAATTATTATTAGCTATTGTAATGGGTAACAATGAATAGTTGATTCTACAATAACAATTAAATGAACTGGAATTCATGAACTATTTAACTAGTAATAATCGATGTTTTTAGTGGACCGAATCTATAGACCCACATATTTTTAAATCAATTAATTTATATATAGGGTAGTATCATTGAAGTAATATAAATTTTATTAACCAAGAATGTAATTGAACGTTTTTGTGAAATTTGTACAACAAAGGAGCCGTCCTTTAGATCAGTGGCGGCAATTGGCGGCCCGTGGGTCAAATGCGGTCCGCCGAACGATTTTATGCGACCCGCCAATAAGACAATATAATGTTTTCTTTAGTAATCCAGCGTAGCCAACACATTACTGCCGAGTTGCTTTACGCTTCTTACGCCGAAGTAAATACGGATAAACAGCGTAATCAAGACAGTAAAAAATAGAAATTACAAAAAATATGGCCCGCAAAAAAAATACTAAATGCGGCCCACGACGTAAAAACAAAAAATTTCTTTACTGTATGCGACTCGCGACGTAAAAAGGTTGCCGACCCCTGCTTTAGATTAATTCTCTATTGAATTGTTTTATAATTTTTACTTCATCATTAATGATTTTTGTAAAAAAAAAGAAATCATATTTTATACAACAGAAGTGGCCAGTGGCCAATTTTTCAAAAAAATAATCGGATCTAATCTAATGATCAAAAAATCCCGTAAAACTATTTCGGTTCTATTATGTACATTACTAAGATTTTTAGATTGACCGCCTGGTTTGTTGATAAAAATTACGGCAAAATAATCTTGATTAAAAAAAAGTGTGTCCGTTAATCTACGCATTATTGCTAGAAAATACGTCTAAAAAACCCTATAGAACAGTGTTTCTCAACTGAAAACGTGCCGCGGCCCAGTAAAATATTTAATATTCTACGGTGGACCTCTAAAATAAATGTACTACTAAACAAATTGTATATGTAGACTCTACATATAACTTAGTAATAAAAAAAAACACTGAAAAATGAACAAAATACACAGAAAATGAACAAAAGATCATAAAGAAATGGATAAAAAATCTCAAAAATACTAATTTATAAAGTTTTCATGGACCACTAAAATTTTGCCAAGGACCACCAGTAGTCCACGAACCACCAGTTGAGAAACACTGCTATAGAAAATAAAATTTAAGGAGCCGTAACTTAAAAACGAAATTTTGAAAAAAAAAAAAAACAATTTAAAATTAGCAATTTTATAATTATTTCATTATTGACAAATACATCAATTCTACAGCTATATATTATTATATGCCCCATCCCTCCTACAAGAAGCATAGACGTTCATTAAATTTCCGCTATTTAAATTTACCTTGAGGAAGGTGTTTTATCCCTCTCTAGGATTTACGGCTTTCACTAGCTACTTTAAGGATAATGCAACACCAGTTGTCGACGCATGTGCCTCGTCTGCGACTTCCTTAAGGATTTAATTGTTCAAAAAGCCTTGCCCTGCTGATTGAATTGGAACTTATTCTTGGAATGTTCCGATCCAACGTCATTTCCTCAGTTTAATCTAATTTTCGATTGGTGTGATGTTAGCTTCTCCCAGAAGCATTTGTTGATAATCATATAGGGCCAAAATATACGCAATATTCATTTATTGACGAAGATTTGCAGTTTCTGCGTACTTAATGTGGAGATCTTCCATGTCTCACAACCATAAAAGAGTATCGGTAAATAGTTTTAAAAATTGAGTTTTGAAAAATTTGAAGAAATAGATGTAAGATTAGAAAAACTCTATGATGTTTTCGTGGTTATTTTGTTTTTTTGTGGGTGCAGCATATACAAATATTTTTTATTTTAATCACACCCGCTACAATAACATATGTGTGTATTTATTATATTATTTGTAATATTTGTTTTCACACATTTGTATAAACAGAAAATTGGATATTCTATCTTTTTCTGTTCAAAATATAAATGCCGCCCTTTTTCCAGTTCCGAGCCTCATGTGGCTCTGGAGCCACCGGTCCTCTACTCCTGGTTTAAAGCACTACCTCCAGATTCCGTAATTGTTCATTAGATGAACTCCGTTTCATAATTAACTAAAACACGCGGCTTCTATCTAATACCGGAAGAAGCTAACAGGCAGCATATTTTACAACTCAATTATATTGTTTCTCATTATGTCCCGACGACTACAGTTATTTCTACAACACCCATCTTTTAAAATTAAATACTACAAAGACCTTCTATTAACTTCTGAAAACGTATTTTTTGCATTATCTAAAAAGCTCATTACAGATTAGTCTTAGGTAGGTATTGTAATTCCGCGATGTTGAACTTCTATCAGTGAGGTTCTCTTACTACGTATCCGTAAACCAGTTTGACCGGTACGTTAAAAAAGTTATGCAGTATTAAAATAGAGCATGGGAGACCGTGGAATGGACAGACGTACACAGCATGTGTTTATTGCTAGAGGTTACGTTTGCTACTAGCGAATTTACAGATTAATAATATTGTGACTCATGGCATTTGGTGATTGGAAATAGTTTGTAATAAAACTAGGGTTGAGTAACCTTTGTTTAAACTTTATATAAGTAGGAATTGCCTAGAGGTGTGTTGTATTTATGAGGATGATTTTGCACAGCTTCTTATAATGTTAGTACGTGGTGAGACAGCATGTATTCTGTTCGGAGATTGAGGGAGATAAATTCTAAGTAAAATGACTGTGCTGTCAATTCTAATATACAAATTTATATTGTCTGGATACTTTGTCATCTGGATCAGGGTTTCTAAAACTGCGGTACGCGGATCGAATACGCAATAAAACATTGCAAGTGTTAGGTATATAATATTTTTATGTTATATAGGTACTTAAAAATAAATAACCCGCTACTGTTTTACAGGGGTCGTAGGTGTGACCAAGCAGCCTTTATAGGTACCGTCACTAATCTGTTTGTCTGTACGATAGATATTGTGGTTAAACGGCTGAACCTAAAGGGTTAAAATTTTGCATGCATATACTATATTTTGATCCGCACATAAGAAAAATACTCAACTTCGGTAAAACTTTTTTTTTATGTATTTAATTTTTATTTGTTCGATAGAGTATCAAATGAAAGCTCTGAAAAGAAGATTAACAAAGGAAAAGTAATTTAAAAAATATATGTTGCTATTTTGACCCGTTATTTATTTTTAAGTCTTGATAAGGGAACGAAAAGAAATTTAAAAAAAGCTCTTTACTTTAACGCTATTTATGCCAAAAAAATCGGAGTAAATTGTGTTTGGGGACGGAATCATTAAGGGGTTCTATACTGTACTGCGCTCCATTTTCGTCAGAGCGACGTTAGGTGTGTGGCACATTTTTAGATTCGTTAGGATCCGTTCTATTCGATTTTGATCGATTTATGTTTGTACTTTTGGTGGATATGATTTTGAAACACAAGTTTTCAATTTTCACCAACTTAAACCTGCGTCTTATACTTTCTGAGATATAAGCGTTTAAAGTCTGACTTATTTTTGTGACGGTCAGATTTTTGAACATGATAAGGTACCTCGTACTGATTTGAAAGACGTATCGCGTCAAAATGTGCAAAACTATTTTGTACCACACCAAAAGGTTTACTCCAAAAATGTGAAAATGATCTAAGTAATACATATTTACGTGATTTTTGGCAAAAATTACAAATAATTTTTGTATTTTGTATTTTTGTAATGAAAAAATTTGTTGTGGTGTATGTTATGAAAAATTTTCAAGGAACGAAAAGTAATTTTTAAAAAAATATTAATTTTGACGCGATTTTAGTCGAATATATTTCCAAAATTTTATATCCACCCTATTATATGAAATAATTGGTCTATTATATTAGGAATTATATGAAAAAATCTATCAGAATTGGAAAATAATTTATACATTGATGTGAACTGGCATGATATATTATCTGTCTCATTTTGTAATACGAAACTAACAGGGAAACTTCATTTTTTATGTTGTATATTTAAAATATCACCTTAGGGTGGTAACACCTTTCAAAATATTTGACAATTCATAATGGACATTAAATTACGTATATGTCAACTTACTAACACAAATAGTATAAAACACAAATTGACAAGCATTTGAAATATATTTTCTCCACGACCACTATAGAATATACCAATTCTAAAACCAATTTTGACTACAGAAAGTTAATATTCTAACACAAGAGTTGGAATGTTATTCTAAAGCACTTATCTTCTTATGCATTTTGCGTGTATTTCATTCCATCACTTGTTATGGAATAACTATTCCATGCCTGTTGTCTTTTGTTTTTGTAGGGTTACATTTCGATATATGCAACGTTTACATTAAATAAATGCAATATAACTTCCTAACCTAAAATAGTGGCCGATGTGCGGTAAAGTAAATTAAAATTAAACAAATAATAAATAAAAAAAAATAGTTTAATTAATTGATTAATTTGTTATGTAATATAAATTATTTGTTAAGATAAAATGTTTGTTAAAATAATTATTTGTAAATTTTTTTTTCTTTCTTGTGATCGTGGAGAAAGTAGGGTCTGTGACTCGGTTGGAATGAGAAAATTCGATGCTCGTGGTTCCTCACGCTCGCCTTCGGCTCGCGCTCGGAATGTTCCACTCGCATCGAATTTTCTCATTCCAACCTTGTTACAGAATATACTATTATGCAACCAGAACAGAAAATATGAATAAGCGAATTAAGATGAAATAAATATTTGTATACAATTCAAAATATTTGACATGTCAATCACAAATTTGACAGGTCAATTTGGTATCTGACATGAAGTTTTTGAGTGAATATAACCTCAGTACAATGCAACTTCACTAAAAATGTAAAAGCCAGATTTACAAGTTTACATGGTTTCAAAAAAGTCTATTTACACCACAACAGTCACCAAAGTAACCAGATTTAGTTTCGTATTACAAATTGAGACAGATTATACTAGGATTTTTTCAAATTTCAACCTTTTTATTTTATTGAATTTTTTTATTTTTTTATTTAAACTCACAGAAACTGACAATTTAAAAATCTAAAAAATACAGAGATACAAAGTAATTCACATTGATGCACTAGGTTTATCAAAATATACCATGAACGTTTTATATATTTTCTTAAATTTCATATAAATAATTGAATAATTATATCTTCCCATGCTTGAAAGGTATTAAGTTTGACACAAGTACAGCAAAAATAAATATTTTTTTTTGCCCTGACGTCCAAAATTCGCACCCTCTTCTTGCTCCACTTACTAAATAAGGTAAGAAATCATGTACAACTAAAAATTTACACTTCCCATCACTTTTTATTCTGTGGTATGCCGTATATCGTATTAAAGCAGTCGTGAATAGTTACAGATGCGCCACAGTTTCAGTGTAATAACTAGACCTCAAAATGTTAAGAATTATACTCTGTTCGGAATCAAGAAGTAGTAATCATGCAATGTTCACGTGATAATTTTGTCGAACTCTCGTCGTTCGTTGGCTGTTCAATATATGCGACAGTACTGATAGGGTGGCGACTTTAATCTTTCACGTGACTTTATTAGTATTTCTGCATTTCTGATAGGGTATATTCGTTATTTCAATGTAATACAATAATTATAATACTTTCTGTACTTCATAGTTGGAAAGTAAAAAACGTTTTAGGCGCTACTACAATTTTAAACGCTTAGGCTTACGGTTTATATAAACGTTCATATCTTTTTTAGACACATTTAAAATTAATAACAGTTCTTATCTTTGAAAATATATAAATATTCGTAAAATTCGTATCTCCCCCATTTTTCTTACGCCCAGTGTATTAGAATTAATTTCTCTATCATCAGTCTTAATTAAAACAGTGGATATTAATATTTTAGCACGTACCATGACAGATATTTTAATATTCCGAGAAAAGTATGATAAAGTGTCGCATTCCACACAGTTGTTTCTATGGTTGGCTCGTTTCTCGGAAATTCACGGTAAAATGAGAAATCTTATCATTGTTTTCATGGCTCTGACTAATGTCTCTTAAATAATTATAAAATTGTACCAGAAGTTTCTTAGAAGATTGTTTCACAGATGGTTGAGATATTTTTTTATTTGAATTAAATTGAAGATATTTGTCAGACAGAACAAATTACATTTTGAGAAATTAGTTGATGTCAAAGAACTCGATGTCTTGTTATTAATTTGTGGTAATAATTTCTGCAGAAGTTTACAAGTTTTGTATTTTGTACAACTTTAAAAACTTGTACCATTTTCCATGAAACAAGTTATAGACAAGTGAACGTATATAATTTAACCTCTTATGAACTTGGAATATAAGGAAGAGTTAAGAAGATATATGAATGCATGGAAGAATGCTGATGTGGTTCTGGTATTCAAAACAAGGAATAAAGAAGATCTGACAAATTACAGATAGTGCCCCTACGGCACTGATTACAATCCAATCTCATTACTGATTCATGTGTATAAATAAATTACCTATTATACTAAGATTATAACCAACCGTATAAAGTTTGTTCTAGATAACAATGAAATGACGTCACAGTTGAGAAATGTGCTCTGTTGCCAATTGTTATTTGTTTACAAATGTCAACAAAGTTAGGTTATATTCAACCACTTCTAAAAAAAAATTGAAAACTTACATTTACTAGGTAGTAAAGGGGCTAATGTGAATTATAATATTGAGCAGTGCTTTCCAACCGGTGTGTCGCGTCTCAATAGTAAGAGTCTCGTGAAATGATTGTTCAAATTATACATTATGTATTATATTATTATGTTCAATATCGTATGGTTGATTCACCATAGCAGGCGACGCACACAATAAACAGATTGTTATAACAATGTGTTTCATTGTGACGTGTGTCGTTTGCTATAGAGAATTAACTTTACAATATCTAAATAAAATGAAAATTTCAGTGTATAGGAAAAATAATTAACAAAACCATCTTTTGGGCGCGACTACTAAGGCATTTTTATAATATTAATATTTGATACAATTCAAAATAAAACGTCAAATAACCTCACTCGCCCAGGCAAGCGCACACCCAGGATTTTTCTTGGGGGAGGGGGGTGGTGGCTTAGAAGACAAAAATTGTTTTATGGGGCCAGTTATGGACTGGAATCTACATTTTTATCGGGCCAAAGACGTCCAAAAATCAAATGGGATTTTACCTTTCAAATTCAAGTAACGACCGAATAAATGTCCTTGCTTCCAAAATATCTGACCAAAAAAAAAAAAAAAAGTGCTCACTTCCAAAATATAAGGGTAATATATAAATTTCAAATGAAAGAGTGAAAACTCAATTTTATTCCTTAAAAGCACATGTTTTTTCAGTAATTGGTGTGCGCCTTCGTCTAGGTGTTCAACATAACTACGATGGGAAATACTGTTTAAGAAGATGTAACAACTAAGGGCCGGTTTCTGAAAGCTTAGTCGAGTTTAATCTTTTGGTTAAACTCGGTTACAATATAACAATCCCATAAGTAAACATTACAATCTATCATTGGTAACCAAATTGACCAAGTGTGACGTGATTTCATAGTTATCTTGAACAGATTTTAAAGAGCCGCTTATACCAGTGTTTCTTAATCTTTCACTAATCGCAGCCTACTTAAATATCCTATGTATTTTCGCAGTCCCTAGTTTGTATTACGTTGCAATTGTTAATATTTATTTTAAAATAGTGATTATAATAAGAAAAAAATAAAAATAAAAAACGGAAACAAACTTATTTAAATGTTTTAATGAGACTTTTCCTTCCCGAGTAAAAATATCCAATATTTGAAGCGAAGTCGTACAACAGTCACCGTTTGAATGTTTATAATGAAATTCTGTGAGTTTTCCGCCAGACGGATGGCGTTTAGTAATTATCACTTTAGACGGCCGCTGTACGCCGACTGTACGGCTGTTTCCATCTTTTGCTTAAAATTTGGGCGCCGTAAGACCGTAGTATGCCGCTGTAATGATAAGCGGCCGTTGTTCGGCCATTGTAAAGTCGCCGTTTCTTTTTACTTCCATGATAATAGGCCAGTGACGTTAAATGCGTAGAAACCACAATTTCTACAGTCGCTTCGTTGTTAAGCAACGAAACTAGAACCAACTGCAAATCGTATTGCCATCGGTTAGACGTCATTACTTGGAGCATATACTATGACATCTTTGGCCTTTTCTCGTGGGTAAATCAATTTATTCAATATATTTTGAGTTGATTTCGTTGTTATTATTTTAATATTTACTATTATGGAAAACCCCTTTCCGTACAAATATATAGAAAAAAAAGGCAGCAACTTGAACCGGCGAAGTAAACAGGCGCGGATATTCCTTCTGGGCATGTATTCAAAATTGGACCAAGGCGATGCACGGAACTACGTGGATGGAACTAGACATAAATAACACGTTCAAATAAGTAAACTTGGATAATGCGGTTATACAGAATTTTAGCTCTTTTCAGAAAAGAGTGTTCTCTATCTTTTCAGGGTAAAATAGCTCTATTCTAGCTCGGCTTCCCTTGATTCGTTAGTAAGCCGGATTCGGATTGCCTACTAGTAAAGAGGGATAAAAGTTTGAAAGAAATAAAATAGCAAAAGGAAGAGCAAAAAATAATCATTTAAGGGGCTTCAAAAATATCAAAAATACAAAAATTTAAAAACTAAAGGCATTCTATAAATTGTTTGCATTTTGGCCTCCTAGGGGTCCGCGGACCCGACCCCCGGTTAAGAACCACTAGCTCAGACGCTTCTTTCACATTTTCTGCAAACATAGCTTCAAAATAAAAAAATTTTTAAAAGTTACTTCTCGTTCATTAATCTACGCATCCAGAACTTTTATTAGATTTTCATATTCGCCATATTTTTCGAAAAATAAATATGTAAACTTCAATTTCTAAAAGTTGTCCGTTCAAGCTTCTTTATGAATCGCATGCAGTAAGAGTTTAGCCCTGCCTATCAGGTTTCACACCATTGGTTCATTTAGAATAACATTAGAATGCAAGACAAACTCATAAATAATGAATTCTTATAGAATAGTGAATTCTGACAGCAGTGCATATGCTTAAACAATGAACTAAGTTGTCAGACAAACTACGCACTTGTAATTCTTTTGCAGGCCGCCAGACTGAGTGAGAGACACAGTACATTATTTATAATATTAATCATATGGCCTTGGTCGGACAATTTAAAAAAAATGAAGTATGCGCATACATGTTTTTTTAAATAATACGTTTTCGAAATCGAAGTGTTTTTCTTATATTCGGTCAAGCAACAATATATGCATGCCAAATTTCAACTATAGGCTATTCCAAACGTTTCAGCAGAACTAAATGATCAAAAGCTTCATGTAAACGTTAAAAGTTACTAGTTTTCAAAATATAGTGCCACTTCAAAGAAACAGACTTTACGTACGAAATCCTAAAAAGAAATAAGAATTAAAAAAATTAATGTAGAATAAAAAAGAGACACACATATTCGACGCACGAAATTAACTTATTAAATTTTGCATATTTTTTTAAATTGATTCTATACCAAAACCGTTATTTCCTTGCCTTGTTAAAATTTCGTTTGCTTTAATATGTAACAATATACAAATACATATATTTTTCTCTGGAAATATCCAATTCGTAAACAGTTATGTATTTATTTTAAAATTACTATATATTTTCATAACATTTGTAACGCTTGAAAAACATTTAAAAGTCTAAATTTAGAAGACTTGATAAGGTTTCTACTTTAAATGTTGTTGTGTTGACTATAATTTTATTATTTTACTTTTAGATATTCAGGAATATTTAGAAATGCATTACTTGAAATGCTATTGTAATAAAAACAATGTAGGCATATTTACTTTATACATTCAGTTCTGTTTTTCTGGTGCAGAATAGGGGTAATAGACATGATCCTAGTCTATTCAGCGTTTTCCACATCGTGTAGAGCAGGGGTGTTAAACCTTATGGAAGTTATGGGCCAATTTGAAAAAGTAGTACACGTTGCGGGCTATACGACAGGCAAGTCCTACATGGCTTTTCAGGTTCAATTTAAAGATAACAGCTAAGGGAAAATTTTGTTATTAAAAATACTTAAAAACAATTGCAATGTTGTTTCATGCATTTTACTCTAATGTGCATTCATTATTAAAACATAAAAAATTAATTTTTAGACTTGAAAAAGTAGTTTCTTAAA
Source organism: Liopterus haemorrhoidalis (assembly GCA_963971575.1). Lineage (NCBI taxonomy): Eukaryota > Metazoa > Arthropoda > Insecta > Coleoptera > Dytiscidae > Liopterus > Liopterus haemorrhoidalis. Next base: position 36,033,560 of record OZ020612.1, on the reverse strand, counting down.
TCGAAACCCAAGAATAACTTCGATACGTAAAATTAGGGGTCATTTAAAAAACTAAACCAACTAGGACCAAATTTGTTTACAAGATAATAGCAATAAAAGCTGGACATATCTCCCCCAATATTTAAACACAAGAAACATTTATTATAAAAAGAATCAGCTGTAGCCACCACAGGACCGACCGCCATCACAAAGTACTTGTATAAAATACATTCTAGCAGCAGAGTAGTTATTATTGTAAAAGACAATAACATATTATATTACGTTGACAATTTCATAATGTGTATTGATAATTTACGATAACCATGGAAAAGTACCTGCAAACTAACAAAAAAAAAAAGAAAAAATGTCTCTTTGTTTACAAGATAATAGCAATAAAAGCTGGACATATCTCCCCCAATATTTAAACACAAGAAACATTTATTATAAAAAAAATCAGCTGTAGCCACCACAGGACCGACCGCCATCACAAAGTACTTGTATAAAATACATTCTAGCAGCAGAGTAGTTATTATTGTAAAAGACAATAACATATTATATTACGTTGACAATTTCATAATGTGTATTGATAATTTACGATAACCATGGAAAAGTACCTGCAAACTAACAAAAAAAAAAAGAAAAAATGTCTCAAATAAAAGTTGTTGGTTATTGCTTTCATAGCAACTTTTGCTAAATAATTTTTTTCGCAAATTTCTCTGTTGTGAAATATTCGCAAAAAGTTTAAAATTGACACGAGTAAACTCCCATTTCTAGTTACATTTTTACCAAAAGTTGATCAACTCGTGCCATTGATGTCAAAAGCTGCTTAAAAATCCTTTTAGCCGAATTTGCTCTGCACGTGTACACAGACCGACGGACAACAGACATCATGCTAAAAATAGTCAAAACGTTATGTAGGGACCTCAATTCGTGGAGATCCATCGAAATCTCGAAATGTCAAAATCGGTATGATCACAATACCTCCCTTATATATGTTGGCTGATAAATATTTACAAATATTTTTCACTAGCGTTGATATTTTGAGAAATACGTTATTTAACATAATGAGGTTGTAAAATTCTTCACACGGATTTGTATTGTCTCATACCATTGACATATGGGATTTATAGGAATGGAAACTGGGACAGTTTCAAAAAAAGCCGTACCCATAAAGTCTGACGAGACCAGGCGCGCACACGGGATGGCCCTTGAGCCGCCCCAAGAGATGCAAAAACACGTGGTTTTTACATGTTTTTGTCAAAATAGAAGTATTTTGGAAATGAGGAACTTTTTTTTAGATCAACACTTGCATTGAAAAATAAAGTGAATTGGACCAGCAATTATTTCCAAGTAATTTCCCGATTCCTACTCTTTGAAACAATCTCGTTTTGAGTTATTATATGGATATAATGTGGAGTTTGCAATGGATATTTGTGTTGAGGTGTTAATTTTTACATTTATTAAATCAACAGTTTTAAGTTTATTTTCCAACGCCCTGTATAACATTTCGAATTATAATTTATAAAGTATTGTTTTTAAAACAAAGTTTATAAAAAGAAAATTTTATAAACACTGATTCTTGCCATTTTTATTTTATTATACTATTATACGTTTTTGTATCTTCGCGTTAACCGTCACAAGTGTCTCGCTGGACATTGTTTGAGTACCTCTGGCGTACAGCACATTGCTACTAGAGACTAGCTTTTCGCAAGGCGGAACCTTCCCGGAAACACGCGCGCACCCTTACAGTATTTTTAGGAGGGGTGTGCAAAAATCTAATTTTGTTCTTAGGTTACTCACGTTCAACTACAAGATAAGTGTGTCCCTTAACGACGTTTTTTTTTTCTCGAACTGGATGGGGGGTGGGTAAACTCATGCGTCCCCCCTGGCACGCGCCTGGCCTGAATTAATTCTTCTGTTTTCTCTTTATTGTTTTATAAAAATGTGATATAAAATCACGTTGTAACAAATCCAATTTTATCACAAAAACCTTGGATTATCTGTTAATAAAGGAAACCATACCTGACCTATACAAATTCCATCGAATCACATTCTATCAAAATCCCTTTAAGCCACTAACTCACTGACATTGCCTGCTAACCTTATCAAAAGAAACCCTACCCCTAACAGGCTGCAACCGGCAGAACACGCACGTCATCTCGACACAGATGAAAACAAGAGAAAAACTTGAGGGAACAAAACACAATCACAGAACCATTGTGCTTTGACAACTGTTTGTGATGAATGATGCAATTGTTTTTCTCGTTTGTTAAGGGTTAGCTAGAAGGGGTAAATCTGAAAATAAAAGGAAATATTTTTTTGTTTATTACATTTGAGTCATAAGATATTATTCCTGAGTGTTAGCACCCTCTGTTAGGATAAATTATAACTTAATTGTTGATAGTTTATATTATTAACATGAGCAACACGTGACTCTTTAACTATGTGTTTGATATGACAGCAATTTATATAAATATTTTGTAAAATAAAAGAAAAATTCACGGGAAGCTTCTTAACAGAAGATCGTTCAAAATCTCATTTCATATTTCAGCGAATAACCATATTTTGAGCTACCGAGAATATGACTTGATATTAAAATTTTCAACAATATCATTTAATCGCAGTATTTTTTTTTTTCTTAATTTAAATTTTAAGGTTTGTAATTGAGCCTTATGCTTCACATAGGAGCGACAGGAACCTTATAATTGTACGTTAAAAATTTTGGCGCACGCACAATTTGTTTCGCATGCTTTAGCGATGTTGCTTTAGTGATCTTGTGAGCACTCGTACTGAATGCAGTGCCGAATATACAGCTTTTCATCGCTTCTCGTAGTCTACTGTTTTGAGAGGTTAAGTTTATAATTATTTCAGTGTTTTAAGTTTCTTTTATTGAGTATGTAGAATGTGTATAAGATTTTATTTATTTATTACTTAATTTATTCTTTTTTAAAAATTTTAATCTGGTCATTTACATGAGCTGTGTAAACGAATGGCGGAGTCATGAAATGGGTATATCTATCTCACTCGCTTGTTTCCATCAGGACTATCTTTTGGATTAAGAAGAAGTTTCGGGCTTGAGCCCTCTCCCAACTAAATCCGAATATCCACCTTATTTCAAATATAGAAGTGGGTCATAGGGCCATTTTTGTCCCGTTTTCATCTTGAAAATGGCGGTTTTTTTTAAAGGTATTTTCAAAAGCCTAAAGGGCCTAAAGAGCCTAAAAGCCTAATTATAAATTCTGAATGCGAGCCTTAGTTATTATGTCAATTGAATTGTGCATCGGTATGCACTTATGTATGTGTCTGTATGTTTGTCCCGTGATGTAACTACCGCCTGTGTGGGTGTGATGACACACGGGTCATACGTTTCAGAGGGCCGACACAAAAAGAAAAGTCCCTAGTACGGATCCCGCAAGGAGCCTCACTGAAAACTCTAGCACGGGCCCCATTCCTTCAGGCTGCCACTGAATCTGTCTATCAGTCTGTAAAGTATAGAAATTGTGGTTAAATGGCTAGATCTATAGGCTATTAACCTTTAGGCGGAACTAAATGGAATTTTAATTTTATTAAGTTGACACTATTAATTTTTTTCATGTTTGAAGGTGGCTTTTACTAAACAAAATTATCAAAAGCTTCATCGATAAAAATTACTAGTTCTTAAAATCTAGTTCCGCTTAAACCAAAGAAGCAGGCTATAAATATGTATATTTTTAGAATGATAAGTGGGCTTTTAATGCGGAGATTAATATACAACATTTTATTCAAAAAAATTATACGATTTTCGTCAAAAATATGTCAAAAAACTGCCCCAATCTATTTCCTGGGGGTCTGGTTTAAAAATTTGAAGAAAATCATAGTAATGCATATTTATGTAAATCGGAAGTATGCTTAAAAATTTCATCTTGTTAATTTTCAAAAAGTACCTATTTTTTTCGATTTATGGGGCATCAAATGAAAGATCTTCATACGAGGATTAACTCTTACTTACTACTTAATGCCTACAATATCCTAAAATTTATAAAAATTAACTCTTCACATCGTGCCGACCTGTATAGCGCAATGGTAACATCCTGGCTAATTACTTTAATAACAACTTTTAATGTAAAATGAAAAAAAATAAATAAATATATATATAAAAAAAAAAAAAAACACTTCACATCAAGTTTTATACAATACTCAGATTTATATTAAGTAGATAAGTGTAAAAGTGCAATACAAATAATTGTAAATCACGATTATCATATCAGGTATATTTCTGGAATCCAACATAACGCACCATCCAAACAAAGATTGCCTCCAGGAAAACGTTAAAGTGCATAAATATTTATACAAGACATCTTATGCTTATTAAATACAAGATAATAATAACAAATAATTAATATGCTTCGGGTTATTGACATTGAAACAAAACAAAAATGAAACAGTATCTAATCACTGTATGCAGAATATCTGAGTCCAAGGCTAGCTCGAACACCATCCTACATTAATTATTAATGTACAAATGAGCATTGCACAGCTGATTAAATACAAAAACAGTTGAGTGAACTTACGACATTTAGCGTAGTGTGTTGTGACCACAATCAGCACTTAAACTCGTGTGTTTAAACAATTATTACAGAAGTAAATTGGCAGCTAACCAATATAAAAAGTTCTATTTGTAACAGTTGCAACGAGCATTTTCATAATAAAGTTTTTATTCATATAAATGATGAGTTACATGCACTTCCATAATTTACATGCGGCCTTGCGTTTAGCATAATATATGGATCTAAAAAATAATTTTCGAAAAGGCGTATGTTTTTAGTACAGAAACTATGAAAAAAAAACAACAATATCGGTGGAACATATCTTAAAATATGAATTTTAACATATTTTTTAAAGGTTATTGATGGTGTTAGCTTTCATATTTTCATCTTGAAAATTTCGAATTTTTAAAGGTGTTTTTAAGATTTTTTTTTTACTTCTGAGCTCCCCTAAGAATAAATCCTGGGTGTGCCTTGTGTCGGGTTACTCAGATTACGACGTTGTACGGGTTATTGGGTTTTCGATTTGTCCCACTTCAAAAAAAGGTTGTTCATCTATATATAAATAATGTTTATCTCGCATATAAATAATATTATAAATAATTGACTTACATATATATATTTTTTTCCTTTCCATTTCAAAAATATTTGTAAGTATACAGACACCAAAAGTTCTTTGCGCCCGATTCGACATATGAGATATATTGTATTTGTTAAATATAAGACATTTTTCTTCCGGGTGGAGCGACAAGCTTCTAGCTTAGCTCTTCTTGGAAGTTTATATAGCAAAATTGTTGTTAAAAAATAAATAAATTGTTGTCTCTTTTTGTTTGTATATTGTTATATTTATATTTTTCTTGCATTTTCTTTTGCTGTATTTATAAATGTATAGGTATCTCTGTATTGTATGGAATCTTTGTACAATTTTTGTTTTTGTACAAATAAATAAATAAATATAAAAAAAATTGAGACATTAGCTGATTGTTTTTAAGTGAAACAATTATACAGGCGCGTTTGTCGATTGAAGACACGGATCGCGGTACGGAGCCAAAAGTTACGGACATGTACCCCTCTCCTCTTTCCCGAACATCATATCTGACCGGCGCAAGTGACAAGTAGCTGTTCATTACATCGCAAACATTGCAATATCATAACATTGAACCAGGAAAAGTTTTACGTAAATAATGTATTTTTATTTTAATTTATTTAAATTTGATTTTATACAAGGTGTCTCAAAAGAAATTTTATATTTATTTAGCTTACTGCGTGAACGCAACGTATCCGAGGGGTGCGGGGGTTATGTCAATCGGTAGCCTGGCTCTTGGGAATTTAGTCGCTATGGAGCGTTTCTCGGGAGCAGACCGCGCGTTATGCGTGCGAGAGTTTTACAAAAACGGTGATTCGTCGACTGTAGCGCGTAAAATTCTGCAGTATTCGAGGTTTTCGCCACTTAAATGATGCGCCAAGCATTCCTCTCATTCGACATTGGGTTAAAAAGTTTGAAGAGACTGGTACAACGCTGGATAAATCAAAATCCGGGCGACCTAGGTCATCAAGAACGGTAGAAAACGTGGAGAATATTAATCAGTCTGTTCGTGACGACTCGAACCTTTCAATTCGGAAGCGCGCAAGTGCTTTAAATTTGCATAGATCATCATTACATCGCATTATGCACAAAGACCTAAAGCTGCACCCCTACAAAATTCAATTGGTACAAGAATTAAAGCCCCAAGATGCCAGTCAGAGGCTTAATTCTCAGGCAAATTGATCTCCCGGAGAGGTGACATAAATTGGCCTCCACGCAGTCCAGATTTAACCCCTATGGACTTTTTCGTATGGGGTTATCTTAAATCTAAAGTTTACGCCAATAAACCGACTTCACTGGCGCATTTGAAAGAAAATATCCGTCACGAAATGGCAGCCATCCCTGAGTCCACCTGCCGAGACGTCATAAGTAATTTTACTGTTCGATTAAATGAGTGCCGAGAACGCGAGGGTCTACATTTAGACGATATTATTTTTAAGAAATAAATCCCCAAAAAGTGCATTTTAATAATTAATAAACATTTTTTCTATATACGGCTTACTTTTAATCGATCCACTAAATATAAAATTTCTTTTGAGACACCTTGTATTACTCGCTTTTCCTTCCGACAAAAGTTATGGAAAAAGTATTCAGATATTGTTTCAACACAAATGTTACCACACGAGCGTCTATATGTTGTAAAAATAATCTATTTACTACCTCAAATAAACTACAGTGATTTCTACTTCGTATTTTAATATGTTCTCCCCCCTAAACCTTTAGGATGTTTATATGGAACAAGTAGTAACTACTTTCTTTCCCACATATGTTTCATTTCTACCTTATGGTCCTAAGAGACATTTAAAAAAAAAATTATTGATCCTTATATTTTGTTTGTACATATTTCAAGTAGACCATAAGACGATATCCACCAAAAAATAATCTCTGTCTGTCTCTTTGCTTTAGAATTCTATATGAGTCTATCTTTCGGCTCGTACTGTATTATATATCTGCCCGAATTAATCTTGACGGGAAAAATAATATCAAAATCATGAACAATTTGGTTTACAAATCATAATTATTATACAGGGTGTTTGTTTGAAACGGGGCACCCCGAAAATCTCCTTTATTTGTAAAGATACAAAAAATCTTCAGAACAAAAGTTAAACTAGACAAAAAGGCCCATCTAAACGTTACTATAAGAATTCTGAGGCACTTCCGGTTTCACCGGAAATGAAGTCAACTTTTGATCTAGCATAGGAAATCGATAATTTTATATTTTTTTCCTAAAAGTACATTAAATTAGCTTTACAATGACTCCAAAAAATCATATTTTTATGTTAACCATTTCAAAATGGCGACCATTTATTTACAAAATAATAATCAACATAAGTTTTACAAAGTTGAACGTAGCAAGCTTTGAAAACAATAAAAAAAGAAACAAAATATCTCTAAAATAAACTATTTGACTATTAAGAAAAAAAAAAAAAACTATTACTTAATTTAAAAAAAAAACTTATTATTTAATTGAAAAATTAAAATTTAAGTTATTTCATGTTATTTCAAAACTAGTTATAACAGTTTATTGTAGAGATATTTTGTTTCTTTTTTTATTGTTTTCAAAGCTTGCTACGTTCAACTTTGTAAAACTTATGTTGATTATTATTTTGTAAATAAATGGTCGCCATTTTGAAATGGTTAACATAAAAATATGACTTTTTGGTGTCATTGTAAAGCTAATTTAATGTACTTTTAGGAAAAAAATATAAAATTATCGATTCCCTATGCTAGATCAAAAGTGGACATCATTTCCGGTGAAACCGGAAGGGCCTCAGAATTCTTATAGTAACCTTTAGATGGGCCTTTTTGTCTAGTTTAACTTTTGTTCTGAAGATTTTTTGTATCTTTACAAATAAAGGAGATTTTCGGGGTGCCCCGTTTCAAACGTGTTTGTTTGAAACGGGTTTTTATATACGGGAAAAAATCCTGTACATAAAAATAATGCATTTTAACTCAACTCAAAGCCAATACATGCTCCAAAATGTTTAATGCCATGTTTCGGAAAAATAATATGGTTAAATAGCTATCCGTAATAATTATTTTCACCGGGCCCGAGCCCAAAAGATATAAACGACCTGCTAGACCAAGGGTCGGGTCGGGCCTAAGAAGTCAACCCATCTAGTCTGAAAACTTATTTTATGTCCAAAACTGAAGAGTTCATTAGCAAATAACTTCATTTTGCAAAATTCTGTTGCCAAATTCTGCCAATCACTAAAGATTTAAACGATAATGCAATATAAAAGATATGCATAGGTATACATAACGATATATATAACTTGCATGTTTCGTTAATTCTATGTGTAATATAAAATTAGTGAGTAACAGAATGGATGACCGAATCTAATTTGTAGAACAGTTCATTATTCATTCTTAATTAAATAAAATTCAGAACATTTGATAGGGTATATAAATAACATTATCACTAATCAAATAGTAATTCTTCCCACGTTTTTAATGTAGTACATGTTATCAGTTGTTTATTGATTATGTTTAGAAAAACCGCGTAACGCACCTTTACGATAATTTTAAATAAGCATAATGATAAAACTTTTATGCATTTTGTATAAAGTAAAAATTTGTTGCAAAAACGCATAAAAAGTATAAATTCTTTGTTGCAGCGGAACTGGTTAAATATTGTTATTTCCTGGACTAACGTTCGTTGGGATACTGAATAGTGTCCCAGAAATATTGAGATTTCATTCAGTCTTTATAATGTATCCTCCTTTTTAAAATTATGTATATCTTATGGAAAAGGATGAGTAGCGGCGCATCTCTTAAAATTTTGCCCAAGGCGTCAGAAACTCTATATTACTAATTGGTGGTACTCCAATGGCCGTGCTTTACAGTGGTTATTTGGTCAAGCACTTGTGTGTATGGTTGTCATTCAAAGGAAAAACATCTTCCAGTATTGGTTGAATTTTATTACAAAAGTTATAGTGTATAACAAAGTTTCCTTTTAAGTTTTTAGTCCTGTAATTTAATATTAATACCAACGAGAAAAATACTACAAGGGAGAATGCTTCTTTATTAAGCCGCATTCAACGCTCTTTAAATTAACACGTTGTGGACTGTTCGTTGTTACGCTGTAAGTTATGTTTCTATGCATTGTTTTAACGTTCTATGTACCGTTCACAGCAAGTTAGAAATTAATGTGTTACGAATAGCCCGACATCTGTGTGTCTTTAAACCAACTACATGGCTTCGTAAAATGTTTTCTATGTATTATCGTTTTTATAATTCTGTTGTTTTAGATTTTAACTAACTAAACCTAACCTAATTACCTAAATTGATCATATTTACTGTCCGTCTATGTAATTTTGAGCAAGATTTGTTAATGATGAGATGTTATTGTAGAGATATTTTGTTTCTTTTTTTATTGTTTTCAAAGCTTGCTACGTTCAACTTTGTAAAACTTATGTCGATTATTATTTTGTAAATAAATGGTCGCCATTTTGAAATGGTTAACATAAAAATATGACTTTTTGGTGTCATTGTAAAGCTAATTTAATGTACTTTTAGGAAAAAAATATAAAATTATCGATTCCCTATGCTAGATCAAAAGTGGACATCATTTCCGGTGAAACCGGAAGTGCCTCAGAATTCTTATAGTAACCTTTAGATGGGCCTTTTTGTCTAGTTTAACTTTTGTTCTGAATATTTTTTGTATCTTTACAAATAAAGGAGATTTTCGGGGTGCCCCGTTTCAAACGTGTTTGTTTGAAACGGGTTTTTATATACGGGAAAAAATCCTGTACATAAAAATAATGCATTTTAACTCAACTCAAAGCCAATACATGCTCCAAAATGTTTAATGCCATGTTTCGGAAAAATAATATGGTTAAATAGCTATCCGTAATAATTATTTTCACCGGGCCCGAGCCCAAAAGATATAAACGACCTGCTAGACCAAGGGTCGGGTCGGGCCTAAGAAGTCAACCCATCTAGTCTGAAAACTTATTTTATGTCCAAAACTGAAGAGTTCAAATCAAATAACTTCATTTTGCAAAATTCTGTTGCCAAATTCTGCCAATCACTAAAGATTTAAACGATAATGCAATATAAAAGATATGCATAGGTATACATAACGATATATATAACTTGCATGTTTCGTTAATTCTATGTGTAATATAAAATTAGTGAGTAACAGAATGGATGACCGAATCTAATTTGTAGACCAGTTCATTATTCATTCTTAATTAAATAAAATTCAGAACATTTGATAGGTTATATAAATAACATTATCACTAATCAAATAGTAATTCTTCCCACGTTTTTAATGTAGTACATGTTATCAGTTGTTTATTGATTATGTTTAGAAAAACCGCGTAACGCACCTTTAGTCCGTCTTTGTAATTTTGAGCAAGATTTGTTAATGATGACATTATGTTAGGTTATGTAAAGGCATACGATAACTACGATGTCACTGATAGACTGCGATAACCAATGTGTTTATATGCCTATCTCATTAAAACATCTCACTAGCTATAAGTTTAGAAAATTATCCACAATCCACAACGAACAACGTATTCAATTTAGAGGTCTGAACAGTTTCACGCTTTACCATATGACAAACTTCTAGTGACAGTAAACAGAATACAAGCTACAGTCTATATGCTATTGATTTAAGACCTCTGAATGCGGCGTTATGTTTCTAAAATTTAAATTCTCTTTATTGAAGAAAATTTCTGCTGTTCAGATGTTTTTAAACAATGTAGTGACGTTGAATTATTCCCCTTTTCCAGCCCCACATTTATAAAAAAAAATGTTTTTGTTGACTAAAATATTGTTAATATACCTACGTATATAATATAATATGTGTTTGCAAATATTTGTCAATTTTCTTGTGTGAAATAACTTACCGGGTCTCCGTTTTATTAAATTTTGAGAAGAATGTGTTGATTCTATAGATATTCAAATAAAATGTGTAATATTTAATATTTTTCTGTTTACGTAACACTAGCATTATAATGTTTGAAAATATTCATTTAAAAACAGTAATTTATAAAATTGATTCACATATATTTGTACTCTTTTTTAATACTCAATTATAATTAAAATATACTGTATACATCAAGAAGACACACATGATTGAATAGTATGGGTAACATCTGTCTAATTATTAAATATGTTATAAAATCTCGCCTGCACATTTTTTCCCTTGCTATTCAATTAATCAAAATCTAACAAAAATATATGTAAAGATCATATATTATGTAGGTATGTTGATTCTCTTTTTAAATTAAATTCGTTTCTCTTTATGAATTATTTACAAATACACGAGTATCCTTGCTTATACAGTGCAGGATCCTCTTAAGTCGATAATAAGTTAGATATTTTAAATTTTTTAGTTTGCATTTCCAAAAGCTTCTTCTTAAAATGAAAATTTTTAGATGACATGTTCGAATCCTAGTTGTTCCGTCGTCTTTCCAAGTTATGTGAAGGTATGTCCAACTGTTTTAACGTGAATTTCGGACAGATTGACAGACAGAAATTGGTTTTTTGTGTATATCATTTTATTCAAAAACTTAACTGAAACCAACTTCAAAAATTAACTAATGGAATCAAAGCTTCTGGGGATTTCTTATATTTAGGGTTGCGATATAAAGGCTCTCAGAGGCAGTAATTTGTAAAATTTCTGCTCCCCCATCTTCTCTTCATTCTTTTGCGCGAAATATATCCAGCTCGTTTTGCGTGAATCTCGGTCAGACAGAATGGCAGAGGATTTTTTTTTGTGAATATTGTCTTATAATTATCTGCATCGTCTGGAAATAAAGTTTGAGAACGTAAGATTGAAAAACAGTTACGTCCTCTAATTCAGTACTTCTCAACCTTTTATGGCCTGGGACCCCCCAAATTATATAAATATTGTCTGCGGCCCCCCTATGTATGTGTATATATATATATATAATATATACACATACATATATATATGGTGTATCAAGATAACATGGATGGGAACACGAGTTTCTTCGAAAAGGCGACGTTGCTCACACGTCACTCACACGTCAAAAATTTTGAACTAAAATTTATCCACTAAATTGAATGGTAGTATTGAAATTTTCCGGAAAAAAACAGAATTACAGGACATCAAGGACAATTTCGAATTTTTAAATAGGAACGTATGTCATATTGGATATCTTTGGATAGAGCTTTACAACAACTTTTCCTTAAACATTTTTTTAATATCTTTTACGGTTGACAAAAAACTGTGATATTTTTAAATGACGATTATAGTCCCTATAACGACTTGAAAGTAAAGTATTTTTATTTACAAATGTTCAAAGTGCCTTCCATTTTAATTTAAACACATTCGCATCCTTACTATTGAGTTACCTGTAGTTCGGAGAGCAATTAAAAAAATATATAATAACAAATATTGCACTTTCAAATCGTACCTACATCAAAGCACAACTTAAAAGTGCCTCCAACGCGAACCCATTAACCGACACATACAATTTATTTGACCTTTATATTGTCTACTTATAGTCTGTTTCTTTTGTTAAAGCGGAACTAGATTTTCAAATCTAGAAATTTTTATCGATTAAATGAAGCTTTTGATCATATTGTTTAGTAAAAGCCCATTTACTCATTATAAAGTTAGCTAGTGACAACTTAAACATTTGAAATAGCCTATAGTTTAAATTAGTTGTCAAAATAAGTATATTAAGTATAAAAATAAATAAAATATTTATTTTATTTATGTTGTGAAAGGTATATTTTTATGAATATCAATATAAGATACTCGTATTTATAAATATGAATCAAATTTATATCTTGCAAGATTGAGTGCATTTTTATTATATTTTCATGTTTCGATCTTGTATGACTTCGCGGCCTCTCGACGAAGCCTTCACGGCCCCTCGGTTGAGAAACGCTGCTCTAATTGTACATGTTTTCTATAAATTTGACAGAGTATCTGCATCAAACTTTTACAGACTAATAAGTTTTATTATTCATTAATTTACGTTCAGTTATTATAATTTTCAGTTAATTAAGATATTTTAATATTTTATTAGCTATTTAACTATTTGGACTTTAATAAGCCGACTATCATGTCGACCGTCCCATAGCATGTTAAATAATATATGTACATATAATAATTATACCAGTATGTTGTATAAAAACTATTTAAAAAAATCTCTGGTGCATCTCCGAAATATTTGTTTGTGTATTTAAACGTGTTAACAGAGGATGTTTGTTTGTGTTATTGTGGTATTAAATTCGCACGTAAACACAAAGGTTTATTCTAAAAGTCGCACGAGAACAACGCTAATTGGTGTGATAATTACTTTTGTAATTGATGCTCAAAAAAACTAGCGAGTGCTCAGATACATTTTCAGATTACAAACAAAAAATACTGCCGTTTTAATTTTTTTGAAACTAAAATCCACGCTATGTTTTTGATGTAAAAATTAGATTTGTAGATCGAGAGAATTTTGTTGTAACCCGGTCCTAAAATTCATAGTGTTATGTAAATTCTTCTTGTTGACTTATCTTTTTCGGATGTTGGTTATCATCATAGCAATGCGTATTCTGTTCTCTGTAATCCGGAAGACTTCCATGGATGTGAATTACCCAGATTAAAGCAGTGGTGGCGAACGTATGATCCACGGGCCACATAGTGACCTGTATGACGATTTCAAATGAGCCGTGCAAAAGAAGATCTTTATAGTTATGATAACCTTAAGAGAGATTATAAGATTACTAAGGTTGGGCCTAGGCGAGCGCATTCACGAAACAGGTTAGGAAAATCGTCAAATATGATAATAATAACGAGAAGGAATTCAATTATTACCTATATTATACCCGTCAAACATAAGGCCGCTAGCTCAGGTAGAGTTAACAAGATTAACAGGTTCCACACAAATGCTTACACCCTAAACCGGCAGATTTTTATTTACGCATTATATATTTGACCCGCGATTTGGCTATCTACAAAATTTCAAATTCAATTTTGACCCATTTGGGAAAAAAGATTCGCCATCGCTGGGTTAGAAGATACTTTCGGGTGCTTTTCTTTCTTTTCTCAACCAGTTTAACCATTCCTGTCATCTCGGAATAATTTTAAAGATTTTCCTGTTTTCTACCTAGTGGATTCATTCGCTGGGCTTCTTCCTTTAACTTTTCGTTTAATGATACTATACTACTACACGATAAATATTCGGGTTTCCATTACGGTTATCTTTTTGAGTGCAGGTTTTCCAGTCTCTAGATGATATTTCATTTGTGACTCGGTTTACCCAGGACAAATAATGGCGTTATTTTGAATACACTGTTTATTTAACACCGTAATAACACTGTACTACTACCTCCAACGGTTGGAACGAGTATTAGTTTAACAGCGCTAATGTTAACCCGAATGTTAACAGACAAGCTACGGAATAGAATTTTTGTAACATTGGTCGACATTAGAATAAAACCCTGTTAAAGTGAACAAGTTGTATTCAGAATAACACCATAAGTATAAGTTTATTAATTGAAGAATTTCTGTAAATGATAATGGCCAGTATGTTAAATAAATTCTTTTTTCCACGACCGTGTGTAAAGTAGCACTTTACACACGCATAACAGTGTCAAAAATTGTACTTTTAATTACTAGTGCTATTTATAAGTATTGCCATGGTAAAAATGTACGTAAATGAAAGGATATATGTTTTGATTTTATAATTACTTGTAAAATATAAGTCCATGGATTTTGATATTAAAGGTGATAACATCCAATGGTTTGTAATTATGACTTCCATACGTTATTCAAATGAAGAAATGACATATATGGTTCTGATATTCGGGAATGTCAAATAAATTCTGTTAGGGCCCAGCAACTCTACCAAGAAAGGTATCCTGAAGGTAAAGATTAGAAGACTAAAGGTTAGAACATAGGGTAAGAACAGCCATCAGGGAAACTCAAGAGTATACCGTTCTAAATGCAATGGAAGAGTTTTTATTGCTAATGGGAAAATGTGTGGATAACAACGGCGGTCATATTGAACATTTGTAAATTTTGCTTAGTTTATTACTAACTTTAGTCATATTTTGTTCTATTGTTATTCCTAGTTACATAATGTTATATCTTTTTATAACTTAGTTTTTACGATTTTTGTTATTTATTATTTTGTAAATAAATGGTCGCCATTTTGAAATGGTTTAAATTAAAGTATGATATTTTGATATCCTTGTAAAGCTGATTTAATATACTTTCAAGAAAAAAAAAAAAAAAAATTAAGTACCGATTCCCTATGCTAGATAAAAAGTTGAAACAATTTCTGCTGAAAACGGAAGTGATGCAGAATTCTTATTATAGTTCTTAAGTGGGCCCTTTTGTCTAGTTTAACTTTTCTTCAGAAGAATTTTTTTTATCTCTTAAAATAAAGAAGTTATTCGAGGTGCGGAGTTTCAAACAAACACACTGTATATTTGAAACAATATATTTTGTGCGACAAATGAAATGTTTTGAAGCGTAGGTAAGAGAACAAAAATTTATTTTCTATTAACTCATATTTTTGTCAAAAAACTTGATTCCTTCCACTTACCTGCGAAATCCTGAAACTTGTTGATATATCATTTTTATCGTAGTTTAATGTTAGTCCAGACTGTTTTTAACAAGAATTAAATTATCGTTTTTAGCATTCAGCTGGAATATAATTTTCAATTTTGTCTTCTTTTTTTCTCTTTCAAGATATAATCACATTGTTCCACGTGGCTGAACAAGCAGCTTGCTTCTTTCTTGGAAACAGAAGCAAAACAAACTTGCGATTCCTGCTAAAGTACACAATTTCATTTTCTTCTAATACATAAACGTTTTTTATCTTATTGGAATATCTGAAAAAGGCGCGCCAAAAATATATACCTTCGTTTCTATTTAGCAATCACTGAAATTGCAATGAAATTTTAATTAGTTTGTTATCAAGAGTTTAATTATGGTTCTTAAGGTGCGATTAGTTTTGGTGATTGTTAATTATTAGTTGGGTTAGTTATTTTATTAATACAATATTGTTTCAGCAAGATATTTTGGAAAACCTTGAAACCAAATTAGAAAATAAACATGTTCTAAATTTTATAAAACGATGGCGATGCCAACTCCAAGTTTTGGATGTGAATTGTTGGTTTCATTTAAGTTGACCAACTCTTGATCAGCCAATTTTGAAATACCAACCATAAAAAAAATAATCTCTCAACCAAAAAAATCGGTATTTTTCTTGTTAAATTCGAACCTATTTTATGTTCAAGTTTGTATAGTTGACAGTAGGCAAAGGTTCTACAATTTTTATGACGTTATGTTGGTAATTAAAGGATTTGATGCAAAAACTAAGTGAAATTTTTTGGCAAATTAAGTTACACATACTTTCATGTACATAATAAATAAACATATAGACCTATCGATTGATCCAGTATCGATTTACGTAGCTCCCATAAATTTTGAGAAACACATTCAGTTCTGTCGTTTGCTTCAAAAAGCATCTACGTTTTCTACATAGATCGTTGCTGCACTCGTTAAAATCATGTATTTTTCGATCAGTTATTATTACTGATAGTAAAGAACATGCACCTACTAATACGGGAACAGTCATTGTTGCCAAAATTGCAAAAAATGATGTGAAGTGTAAATTTTCACACATTTCAGCCGTTTGGTTACAAGTTCTACCGTACAGGCAGACAGACACATGAGTAATGTTATAAGTGTTTTTGGTGGCCATACCTACAAAACCCTAAAAAGAAGATATACGAAATTTCTATTGATATACGAGAGTATAAAATGTTGCTCTTTAGGGTGGTAAAATATCACGAAAAAGAAAAAGGTTGCTTAAATTTAAAAACGTTTTATTTTAAAGGTTTTTCTCAATTTTCTCAAAACTCACGATTATTCACGTAGCTGTTTTTTTTTTTGCACCAGTTCTTTCAATTATGCTTATTAGATACGTGCTGCTCGCTATTATGTCCCCTTCACAAAAAAGTGTTCTTGACAAATGTAGATTCTAGATTCTAGTGTGTCTTTAGATTGAGTTTAGACAAAAATAGTGTCACAGCCTTAATGCGTGTCATTTGTTCGTGTGAACCAGTGGAAGGGGTAGGTGCATAATTTTAAATGCGATTATGTATATTTTACTGCATATTTTGAGAGCATATACTTACGAAAATATATTCTGAATCATACTTTTTTTTTAATTAGTCCTCCATCTCAAGTTTTCAACCCATAGGTTGGTTTGCGGTCTTTTTAGTTCCACGTACGTGTTGCAATTCATATATTCCATTATCTGTTTAATGTACTCTACCCCTGCTGTTCTTTCCCTTAACTTCTCCTTCCAATATCGTTTTCACCAGTCCTTGGTCTCTTATAATATGTCTAATACAAACATCTCTTTTCTTCTGCAACATTCTTCACCGGGGTTATGTGAATGAAAATCTGCGCCTGGAGCAAAGCCTGAATTTAGCGCCCCACCTAACCCTCAACCCCTCTTTTTACCCCCGAAACGTCCGTCGTAGTGACGATATTCGCTCTCCCTATATTAGGCGCCGTAGCCGATGTCCTCGTCGCCCCCCCCCCCCTCTTACAGGGCTTTATTCGTAATACTACTTCGTTCGTCATTCTATATACCCATCTAATTTCAACATTCTTCAATAGCACCATATTTCGAATGCTTCCATCCTTTTTTTTACTGTGACTCCTAGGACCGGTTTCTGAAAGCCTAGTTAATTATAACCAAATAGTTAGAAAATGGTTGCTATGGTTACTTATGGGATTGTTATATTGTAACCGAGTTTAACCAAAAGATTAAACTTGCCTAAGCTTTCAGAAACCGGTCCAAGGTAGATAGATATTTCATCAAAATTTTAACGTTACAAAAAATCGTACATATTTTAAAATTATTAACTAAATTAAATTCAATAGATTTTGATCATATCAGTTAATACTCAAGTGGGCCATCAACGACGTTAAAGGCCTACTATCTTAATAATTTTAAAATATGTACTATATTTTTTGTAACATTAATATTTTGATGAAGTATCTATAATTAAAAAAATTACACTATTTTAAGTGTAGCGTACAAAATATTACCATTTTTCGATTTGTAATTGTGTCAATATTACTTTCCATTATGGCTGATTGAAACGTCTTTAATCTATGCAAGATACATGACAGGATGTTGTATTTATGATTTGTTGTAAAGTACTTTAAATATCTGACAATTGAATTATTCAAATTTAAAAATGGCGTCCTCACACAATGGATGCTTGCTGAAAAGACGATCCGAATGAATTCAAATGAACTAATCATTGTATAAAGAGAAAAATTTAATAAGGACAGAGGATTTCACTGGAATGAAAACGTTGACATTGTATTTAATTTTAGATGATTAATAAAAAATTTACATATTTCTTTCTTTTCTAATAAAACGGGAGAAACGTTTCAAATAATTTTTTAAGAGCATTTAATAAAAGATTATGTATTTTTTATGTTGTTTCAAACCAAGATAATATCATAAGACTGTGACTACAATGGATTTTTTTCTTTAGATGTTTTTGAAAGTACCTGACAGTAACATTTATTCACCATAAGTCTGGTTCTTTTGTTAATCCTTAATTTATTTATTCTTCTTTGTTACATTTTTGCCCATTTCTGGTGAAAATATCTCATTTTCTTTTCTGTAGCACTATCAATCGGGCTTCCACAGAATTAATTTTAAGTTTTGTGTCCCATCAATTTAATTTGCTTTATAATACTTCTTTTAGATTTTTTATACGATTTCTTGAAACTTGCGTCTGGTAACTCAAGGACACTTGTATCAAGAAAATGATGTGTAATATGTTGTGTGATCTTTGACTTATAATAATTAATGTTCTTTACCATTTTTCGTTTTATTCAATTTCTTCCAGTAACATCACATTTACTAGAATCGATCTGCCATTTTTGCAAATTAGACACTGCTAAATTTTAAAGCTACCGTTTTGGTGGTCGCTTATTGTAGAACATTAACTTGCAATTTTAATGGTCCCATGTTAAAATTTGAACAAAAACATGCCTCATTTATAATGGATACATAGCACAGACATAACATATCGCAAAACTGTCATTGTTTATTAGAAGGAGATGATTTTTGACTTTGTACTCATCTTTAGACATGTACTATGCTTGTGTTATGTATCTATTATAAACATGCCTCTAAGCCTCATTTATAATATAACCATACCACAAGTGCATGGCATAAGCAAAAATATGAATGAATGGAATATATTGTATGTTTATTATAAACAGATGTTTGTACTATGAACAACTGTGATACACCATTGATTCGCCATACGCATATGCGATACGTTTATGTTACGGACCTATCATGAACGAGGCCTTACGTTTCAAATGTAACGTCGGATATTCATGTTACTCAAGACGTTATAAACGTTTCGCTCAGAAAATAAGCCTGATAGTCAGATAAATTCATTTCCAGCTGAATGGGTGCCTTTCTATTCTCTGTCTCGACTTATTGTAAATAACCAATAACGATAGGAGTCACTAACAGTTGATAGTATGAATCTGGGCCTAAAGAATTTTATTATCACGATCGTAAGAGATTACGTATGTAGATACACCTGACAGATTGTCTTGACTAACTCGAAAACTAATTGAAGGATTATGATTAATGGTGCATTTCTGTGTAGCTTTTCGTAATTCTTTAAAAGTAAAGTAGATTAACTGGCTAGGTGCAACTGGTTGATTACTAGTTTTATATAACAAAGGATCTGAGTTCGAATCCCCGGATTCCCCTCGTTCTATCTTGAATAAGCTGGATATTTAACATTTACTAGTAACATCCACGGTGTAAATAAATAGGCTATGTCCTGCGCCTTACATTACAGCACCGTATTTCCTAACAATTTATTAATTTAGGTGTATATATAACACTGGTCCGAGGTTGAATATGTTAGGGAAATCCTGGTCTTTTGACAACTGTAGAAATACCTCACTAATAAGAGGGTTTGATTCGAAACCACCTTTGTAAAGCGAATATCGCCGTAAAGCGAAATACATCCTTTTTTACTTACTATACATAGCGCATAAAAAATCTTTCAATAAAAAAGTTCACAACAACCTTAAAAATCATCTTCAAGTACCAAATTCGGGTCGAAGGTTGTTTACTAACGTAGCAATTTGGGATGTCTGTGCTTGACAGGAAATGAAAACATTTTCGAAGTAATAACGGATGAATGGCTGAAGGTCATAGTTTCATCGTCTGAGACTTTATTTGCTTGATTCTCTTATTAGGCGCGTATGAGCGAAATACTCTCAAGCGAAACGCCATAAAAGGAGGCCGGCTGTATTGTATGGAGCAGTGGTGTCCAACCTACTGCCCGCGGTGCTGATTCGTCCCAGCAGTATGTTTCAAATGGGCCTGCACGAAATATCGGCCCCATCGTTAAATGATTTTTGGAATTTCTACCCCACGTCCTCAAGTGATTTTCGAAAATTCTCCCCTTCTCAATTGATTTTCAGGATTACTGCTCGCAGTTTACAAGTGAATTTTAAATATCTGGCCCCTGTTCCAACTCAATCCGGCCCGTTAAACAGTCTGGAATTAAATGTGGTCCCACTATGGGAAAAGGTTGAACACCACTGGTACAGAGAATCGAATCGTAAAATTTTAAATGTGGCGTTTGTTTAATTTAATTTAGACATTTATTTTTTGGTAAAAGTTATATCAATCTAATCGAGAAAATCGAAGTGTCCCTCTTTAATTTTCTCTTTTGCTTCCTTTACACTTTATTCAAAGAATTATACTATAATTATAAATTAGATAAGATTGATACAAATTACAGTTAACATCTGCAAGATCACTTTAAAACATTTTTCCTGAGATCAAAAAGAAACGTATGGTCATGCTACCAAATTCGCCCATTTTTTAGTTCTCGCCGCTTTGCTTTAAGTCAATTCTACATTATACTTTTTTCAATACTATCCAACTCTGACGTCATTTCAACTTTTGATACTACAGAATATAGTGGGGGGAAAAAATAAGAGACAGTTATAAATTTTATATCTTCTATCTCTTATTATTTTTCATTGCCAACTTAAAAATTTTTAGGTTCTTTGGCAGACAACAATTTGGTTATAGTAAACCAATTTATAAATATTGTTTAATTGTGCTAAGTTTATATTTAATTATATGATCTAAATAAACTTCTTATCAACTTAATAAACTACTAAAAGTTAAGTTGTAAACAAAAACTAAAAAGTTGGTGTTGGTACGACTGAAAAGTACAGAACTGTCAATCAAAAATTTGACCGGGGGTAGTTTTGGATGACAATAAATTGGTTTACTATAACCAAATTGTTGTCTGCCATCTGAACCTAAAAATTTTCAAGTTGGCAATAAAAAGTAATAAGAGATGGAAAATTTATCACTGTCTCTTATTTTTTTCCCCCACAATATTCTGTAGTATCAAAAGTTGAAATGACGTCAGAGTTGGATAGTATTGAAAAAAGTATAATGTAGAATGGACTTTAGCGAGTAAAGTTGAAGTTTGGGCTACTGTACTATATTTTCACTTGATATTTTACATTCTGACTAGTAAAATCACTGTGTGTAATATATCTGGTTAGTAAAATCGCTGTGTATTTAGTAGTGGTCGACATGTTGAGAAGTAGTTCGTGTGGGAAATGTTGCCATTTTAGTAGAAAATAGTGAAAATTTAGAAGTGTGGTTAAAAGACTGGGTGGCAGGACAAGAAATAATAATAACAATACTGTTACTGTTCAATTTAAATAAAAACAATATAAACCAAACGGCAATTAAAAAACGACTCGATTAAAAAATAAACAAATAACATGTCGCGCTATATATACTGAGCATGTAAGCGAGTTTTACAAGTTTTGTGTAATCGACACTTGATGAACTAGTTAAATACGCTCATTGTCGCATGACTTTACCCTCCGGCGAGTAGCTAGAAAACTCGCCCAGTTGGCCCATTGGGCCTTATTTCTCATTTTAGTATCATCATAAAGTATATTAAAACCTTCACACGTCTATTATATAATTTATATACTTGCCCATGCTATTACATCGTTCCAAATAACATTTTAATCATCATGAAATAATTTAAAAGTAAACAGAGAGGACAAACGCACCATTTGAGTCCGTATCTCCTGTTGATTAGGTGGGATCAGAGGTCGACAGATTCTCAGTACAATTACCGCTATTGTTCACTCTTTGTTTACTGGTGTGATGTGCTCTGGTAAGCCACATTGGCCACTGCTGCCTCCAACATACTGTCAGTAACCATGCAGCCATGTTGTGGATATTGAGGAATTTGTAAACAACATTCAGCACTTTATTTTACTACTGATAACTATGCAAGAAATGTGATCTTCTAACACTATTATATCTATAGTGTGTTTGAACTTTCTCGACGTACGCAAAATTTATTTTTAAACAACCGAATTTTGATTTAGTTTCCTATTAATTATTTATTTCGTTTATTTGTAGAAATACAATATGTGTAGAAGCAGCGCTCTAATCTACGTCGTTTATTAGCTAAGTGTATATGGTTGTACTTTGAAATACAACTTAACAAAGACCCTCAATGTAAGAGATATTGTATTTTTCTCTTTTGAAAATGAAAAATGATTTAGACCACTTATCTAAGCTTCATACATATAAGTATATACGTTAAGGAGCTAAGGTGTAAATATAGCAAAAATATACCACACCCCCCAATATTGCGATATTGACTTATAGTTAGGAAATCTGAACACTTTGAGAAAGATATATTTACTGAAAATAATAAGTATTTTTTCTATGAATGTGTTTATGGTAACTGTTAAAAATTGTAAAAAGTGTTTAAAAAAGTCTCTAAAACAGTGGCGGCGGTAGCGCTTAAAATCTGGAGAGGCCAGGAAGTATTTGAGTAAAAACCGAGGGAGGAGGAAATATTTGAGGAGAGCATCGTTTTTTATAGCGCTATTAATGGACAGGTGAAATACAAGTGATGACCTAAAAGAAGGTCCTCACTTTAAAATATAAGTGATGACCTTAAACAACAAATTCTTGTTGCGCACACATTTTTCTCCAAGCATTTCTGGGGGGGGGGGGGTATAGCAATTTTTGGAGGGGTCCGAATTCCCCGCTAGCGCCGCCACTGCTCATAAACGTTTTATTTTCACACTTTTCAATCAAATAAAATTAATATAATACATCGGCTAATGGGGGCTACACCACTCCACACATCTCCATGGACGATTTTACATGATTTCATGGGGACGACAGAATCATCTCAATTCACGCTTAACTGCAAAATTATTAAATTTTAGTTCTGTCCCACTTTTTTTTTTTAATAATTAGAGGCCAGTAGAATATGTAGTTTAAGACAGTCATAGAAAAAATATTTTTTAAGAATCTCATGCATCAAACGTTTTTTTTTCACTCATGGGATTTCTGTAATTCCCTACTATTCGTGCGATGAAACTTCCCATTTATTAAAAAGTAATGCTTTATGCACTTGTTGCATAAATAACTTTCATTTAACAAGTATATAATATAGGTTATATTATACGAGGATGAAGTTTAATACACGAGTCGAAAGCGAGGGTTGTAATTACCGGAGTGTAATATAGCCATTATATGCAGTACAATATTTTATCTACAATTATATAGTTTTTGATATGCAATATTTCAATACGATCATTAGAAAAATAGTAAATTTAATTAAAAAACACGGAGTGTCAATTGTAGAACTTCTGAACAGACGTAACAAGATGATTGTAACCTACAACAATATCTGAAATATATTTACTTATTTATTATTTTATTTATTTTAACTTCGAAATAATATTGTAGTCATAAAGGTAGGCTGTGCTAGATGCAAATAGCCATCGTTGCTAAGCATCAAAAACATTCCACAGTGTATGTAATACGAGCAGCTTTATGTATTTATAGTTGGATACATTTATTATTTATTTGTTGTATTATCTGTCTCATTTTGTAATACGGAACTAACAGGAAAAGTTCATTTTTTATGTTGTATATTGACAATACATTTATAATATTATCATAGTATTGGTTCACACGGATACGCCAAAGTCTGTTTACACCACAACAGTCACCAAAGTAACCAGATCTAGTTTCGTATTACAAATTGAGACAGATTATAAATAAAATTAAGTTTATTGGTAATTTGGAAGTGCCAAACTATTTATAGTTTTCTATAGTCTGTTTTTTAATTCCGAGGAGTATATGCAAAAGGAAGATTTACATTAGAACAACTTTTGTTAACAAACTAAAGGTAACGTTCTCGCAAATATTAAATTTAAAAATAGGTTGGATTTGAAAACCAATCATGTGAATAATTTATCTGACGTTTTGACAGAATTTTGAGGTTGACAGTTTGAAGTAAGGGCTGCCGTTGTCATGAAAATTTGCTGTATGTAAAAACGACTCGCCGGTCCCTCAGCCTCACAGATCAGCTGATCTGTGAGGATCTGTGCCAGATAGCTATCTGGCACGGTATTTTAGAATCGCTCAAATTAAAAAATATAATATAGAAAAATTGAGTGTTACCTTAGTCAATATCGCTGAACTAGGGCCCGCAGACATTGGTATTTGAGGACATGAAACAAAATAAAAAAATAAAAAAAAAAATAAAAAAATACGAAGACGTCGTGCTTGGCGTTATAGGCTTAAAACTGAAATTATTGTCCCATATATTTTTGGTACCTTGCAGATTCACCCAAACTGAAAGCTGACTCAATCTTAAATTCCAACTCCTACGTACGAGACGAGGATGAGTTCGCCACCACAAATATGTATCATAACATTGTTTAATACAGGATTATTTATTACTTTTTATTTGAAATGTGATGATGCATACCGCGAATTTTTTGAACACAATGTTTGTGGGACACATATGCAAATTAATGGAAACATGTACAAATTATATTTTTATTTCATTCATTTAATATACAGCCAAGTATGTATTTATATAGAATATGTAGATATTTACTTTTTGCTGAATTGATTTTTCTTAACGCACGTGGCTCCGTGTTAAGACAGTTGCCTACGCAGTACAAGATCAAATTTAAATCCAAAACACTTCGGAATTTTCACTTTTCGATTTTATGCTAGCAATTCAAAGGTCGTCGCAGCTGCTAGTACATAATACTTAAAATGAGTACGTGTTTATAGGGTTTAATAGGGTTAGTCGGAACATCATGAAAACCACATGGTTATCATGTTCAGATTGAAAAAGTTCAATGACTAATGCGAAATAACTGACGTTGAAAAATTGACCATATTGTCGTGTCGAATGTATATGCAGTCGCATGTACTTGTCAACGATAGTCAGTGGTGTAGTGGGACTGGAGCACAAGGGGTCGGCGTTCCCGCACTTTTTATTTGAAGCAGAGGGCGCCTCCGGAATTTGTACTCCAGGTATTTAAAAAAATTGAACGGATGAAATCGCTCGAAATCGAAATCAGTGGCCTAAAACCACTATTCCTTTAATTACTTCTTAAATTTAAATGCGCAATTTGCGCACATGGCTGATATCGCGTGAAACCGGGGAAGTCCCGAATTATATATTGCGTGTTTACATAAATCCAGTGTATAAGGCAAGACCGTGAGTTCTGCTGAATGCAAAAGAAGATTTAGCTGTATGAATTTAACATTAACTGAAGCTAGATCTCGATTATTAATAGACCATGTGTCAAATTTAATGTTCATAAATCTACATGGGCCTCCAATTGAAATTTGGAATCCAGAAAATTGTTAAGTGGAACAGAAACCGTTGTTCATTTACAGACACACAAACACGTATATGCAAAGTTCAAGAAGTTGACAAGAATGCCATAGGAAGCTTTTATAAGTAAAAAATAATAAGATTATAACTTGATAGATTGATTTAATTCTTTGTTTTTTTTTTTTTCGTTATAAATTTTGATTAAATGGTTTAAAAAGAGTTTTGTATGTATTTATTATTATGCATTCCCACATTTGCAGTCGGTTCATTAATAAAGTACCCCGCATTATCTAATATTGCATTAAAACATTCCTACGGCCAGTACTGCCGACGCCTTATTTTGAACTTTCTTACGTGAGTGGGGAGAGCCCCCACACTTTTTCAGTTAGCTCTACACCACTGACGATAGTGCATAATATCATTCATTTTGACATGATTACTACAAAAAATGTTGTTCCGCTTATTTAGCTTGCGGGGAACGACCAGTGTGACCAGATTTTAGTTTATGTAAACCCTGAGATTGAAAAAAAAAAAAAATCGAAAATACAGTATATATATATATTGTTCAATTTTGCTTTTGTTTTCTAAAACATCAACAACGTCCATCGACCGTCAACCGTCACCCGCTACTGTCTGACTTGCACTACCGGCTGACAGTTGAAAGTCCGAGTGCAGCAGTTGGCGACACAGAACAGTCAAACATTCGCGGCTCTATACATCCGGCTAATCGGCTTTAACCGTTGGCCTGATCGGAAATAGAAAGATTCAGATATAAGCAGGCACTGCACGCGAGATTTGCGATGATTATATGAAACTTAACTATGTTATTTTCATTTCTATAAACCATTTACATAAATTTTAGATAAAATTAGCGTAACCCGGAGATTTTATGACAAAACCCAGAGCCCGAAGAAACGATGTTGAAACCCTGAGACTCCGAGAGAAACCCTGAGACCTGGGCACCCTGGTAACAACGCAACTAGCTATACTCTATCTCAGAAAGACTGATAGTAATAAAATTTATTATTTGTAAAAAGTTATTGTTGTTTCACACATAAGCGGCAAAACAAAAGCGACAAAATATATATATATATTTTTTTAATTTAATGGCCTTTGCTACTCTGACAATTAGCCAGGACAATTTTTATTTGAGAAAACCATGCCTGAACGGGATTCGAACCCGAGACCTTCGCAACGTAGAGCACATGTGTTACCACTACGCTACGCCGGTCGGCAGCGACAAAATATGAATAGTACGAAACGAAATATTGTTAAAGCAACCGAGTGTGCCGCACATCTTATATGAGAATACGAACTAGGGTTAAATAAAATAGATCATAAAAATTTGACCCTAAAATTTTGAGGAAAAATATGGTCACAGGGGAGTGTTCAATGATATGATAAATATGGTCACAGGCGTGCGTTTAATAAAATGATAAATAGTAATATAGAAATACACAAAACCAAGTTAAACGTGTTTAAAATGTGCAGGCCACTGGTAACTGCCTGACAAAATTATTTATTACTATCAGTCTTTCTGAGATAGACTGTAGATACCTGCGAATTCTGGAATGTGAAAATTCACACTTCACATTTTTAAATCTGTATTAAGTGCCGAAGGTTAAACAGAGAACTTACACGCTACTTAATCGTTGTGAATCTGTTAATTGTTATTCGTAAAATTTAGAGTTAGGTAGGATTTCAAAGTAGATTTAAATATTTTCTTTTGTCGTGCGTATGCATTTTAGTACATAGATAATTTCACAGATTGTATAGTTTGTATTAAAAGAAGCAAATGTCCTAGTTATAAATCATTATTGATAAATCAACAATCAATTGTATCTTTATTAGCAGATCATTTCCTTGTGTCCAACTGAGAATATACTTCTTAACCCTAACTGTTTACTTAGCCTATTATCGACCGTAATCAACTATTGTAGTCTACATTTATTCTATATTACTAACAAACAAAATAAAAGCAATACCATTCAAATGCCTGTCCTCCTTTTACTTACAATTATTTCAATTCAATGATACAATACTTTCTCCTCGCATTCGATTCTATTATTCAACGCAAGAGAACTGTCCGTAAGTAAGTATATTGTAGTCTAACCGGTAATGGTATACATGACCAGAGGGCGTCTGTCCTCGGTACCGGCGACCTGACTGACTCATAACTTCCGGTGGGGCCCTCTCCTTCCACCCCTCACCTCATGGTCAGCAGCGGTCAGGAGAAGATAGATGCATATCTGAGATCCTGATCGCAGTTAATGGTCGAGAAGCAAGTTTATGTTTGAGATATTGATAGGGAACTGCAATAAATGTTGATATTTGTTTTACAAATAGTACACTACGGAAAATAAATCAGATTGTTTCATGTCTTATTGTATAAAGGGCTTTTTCAAAGCAAATTGAAAATGGAAATTGGAAAGTCAATTGATTTATTGTGAAAATGTGAATTTTTATCGTAATAGCCAGCAAAAATTGCAACTTAGGTTAAAATTCAGACATTCAGGGGTAGGTCTAGTCTTGGAACATTGCAGAATTTGATTTGCATGAGGATTTTTAGGATTTCGTAAGTATATCCAAGAAACCCTTATACCAACCACTTAGGGCCGGTTTCTAGAAGCTCAGTAAACTATAAGCTAATGGTCAACTACGGTTGCCTTAGTAAACTGTTGCAGGAACAAAAAACAATCCAAAGTCAACTATGCATAGTTTACTTCGCATTTGACGTGAGTTCAACCAAGGCTTCCTTGGTTAAGTGTTGCACAAACGTTGGTCACGACTTGAACTCGAGTCAAACAATTGAATTTTTCTGACTATACCTTGATCACAGTTTAACTACGATTTACGTCAATATTCGGTTTTTTCATAAATTTTATTTTCATAATTTCGGGGCTAAATAAGAGAAAAAAGTAATTTAATTAAGAAGACGGTAAATTAAATTCTTAATTTGTGTTTTAAAATGAAAATGCACCTAACTATTATTAATGAATGTGACTTTAATATAACATAACCTACAAAATTTCCTTATAAATTCAAAATCAATTTTTAATTTGATATTTCAATAACGTTATAATATAATTGTAAAAGAAATATTAAATATATGAATAATTTATATATATATATATATATATATATATATATATATTTTGTACCACTGTAAATAAATATTAAATACATATACAGAGTGATTATTTAATGGCGAGACGACGTCACTGGAAGTTTTAATAATTTGCCGTTTCATACACATCGTAGCAGGCGATTATGCGCGCGTGCGCATAGTAGACACTTCCGTCATCTCCAAATTATTGAGTCAATGATTTCCTGCCATTCTTTTATTTGATTTTCTATTATTTTATTTGATAATTCGGTGACGTCGTCTCGCCATTAAATAATCACTCTGTATAATCATTATATATTTACATATTTTGATTATTCGTACATAATACTAGGTTTCTATTATTGTTTTTTCCTTATCCTATTTGAGCAATAAAAAAATTTCAACTTCCAGCCTATGTTCTTTGCCCTCAATAGAAGATATGGAATAAGATTCTTCAGACGGCAGACTTCAAAAGGCTTTAGTGAAGTACTAATTTTATATCATACAAGTACTCGGAGCAACAGATTATGCACATATTCCAAGTCACCTGGTGCACTTATCAACAATTTTTCCTGATACTACCTTTGCATACACATACAAGAGTAGAGAAAAAATCTAACAGGGCCCATATTGCAACAGGAATAGCAATTAATATTGACCGTGTCCTAACGACAATTATATCTTGTGCCGTTTTACATAATTTTTGTATACAACAGCATGATACGATAGAAATTCCTGTAGAACTATTGCAGAGGGATGAACCAAATATTTGAGAGGGTAATGATACCAATGTGGCTGTACGTAGTGCATTAATCCAAACAGTTATTGGTGTACCCTAAAAAAATTAATACAATATAATGTAATAATTAAAACAAAACCACTTTATTATTTTTTATAGTTTAATTTGTTTATTAATTCTAATTCAATTTATATTTAAGTCATAATTGTACAGCATTCTTGCTTTATTTTTCTCTATTAGCGCAGCCTGGTATTTACTCTTATAATAAATTTTTATAATGTGTTATTATTATTATTTTTTTAAATTATGTTTCTTGCTTGTCTTTTTTTTTGTTAGGATTGGAAGGTTCAGGATTAGCTTCTTGTTGCATTTCAGGTTCTGGTTCTGGTTCAACTTGATAAAAAATATGAACTAAAGCCAGTCCTGAATCAGTTAGGTAGGCAGGAGGTGGTGGTAAAGTATATAGGTTAAAATACAGTTATCGACATATTTTCAATAATTTGTTGTTTCCATCGGTTTCGACACTATATCAGTACTACATCGAAAACTTTATTTTTCAAGAAACCAGCTCCTAAACAGATACTGAAGAGCGTACATTTAATTCACAAATGTTCTTTTTAGTTTGTTTATTATTATTTTTTTTAAATTAAAATACAAATATTTAATTTGTTTTGTATCTCTTCATGCAACTTGAGTTAAATTCACCTGTAATCCGGTACCAAATTTTCTTTTTTTTTGAATTGTTCAATTATCACATTTTTGTCTTCAGTAATATGGGAATATCTGAAAAATGATAAATACAAATTTTAGGTTATGTTTTAAGAATAATTTAAAAATATTTAGATTTCAAAAGAAATAAAAATATATGTATACTTACTTACCGAAAATATCTAGAAAAATGTTTTTATCGGTGTTGGTAAAGTTTGGTGTTCGTGAATTCATTTTTTTAGTTCATTTTAAAACGTTTTAATTCTTTACAGCTGATAAGTGTCACGTGAAGTACAGTTCACATTAGCAAAAAATATCTGTGCATAGTAAACCAATTGTTCCACTGACCAAGCTTTAAAAAATGTTTATGCAACGCAAAATAAAATTGACCATCAGTCAGACTTGACCATTAGTCTGTTGTTACCATAGTTAACTGACTTTTCAGAAACCGGGCCTTAAGTGTCATCTTCAACGACACATTTTTTTATTAAGATATATAGATGATAAATTATTGTGGGGTATCAAATGAATGGTCTTTAAGATTAAGATTTTTTAACACATAATTTACATATTTAATAATAGATAATGCAATATTAAAAAATATATATATTGGAGTTATCACAGACAGGGTAAACAGAACTTCGAAATGCAGATATGTTTAGAGTGGTGGAATTTGTTAACAGATGGTGGTGTTGGATAGTTATTCATTCTCCACTGCCTAACGGTAGTTAAAATGACTACCTACCGTTAATTATACTTAACTTTATAATCGTTATGTTCCACTTTTTTGGAATTAATGTAGTGAAATGCTGTAGCGAAGCACAGGTAAACCCAGTAGTATGTTATAAAGAAACAACATAAAACGTTTATCCTTGAACTTGTATCGTAGGGTTTGCAAGGTGGCCTTGGTGTGCACACAATCGCTGGTCCTACTATTGTAGGTATTGCTACACGTAATTTTTTTGTTAGGTGACTATCCATGGCGATCAGTGTCGTACGCGGGGGGGGGGATTAGGGGGATAAATCCCCCCCCCAGAATATTCGAAAAGTACTAAAATTATAATTAACGTATTTCAAAACTGCGCCCTTTTCAATACGTGTAAATTCCAATGTTGTGAAATGTCCCCCCCCGAAATATTTTTCTGAGTACGCCTTTGGTGGCGATATTCACCATACTTTTTGATCACTCCTTGTTTTTAGCCTGAAGTTGCAAAGCTTTAATCACACAATTATCAAAGCCGCAACTGTCTAACTTATATTTTGACTGTTAAGTAATAGTTGTTTTGTGGAACCTTATTTTCATTCAGATTTATTGGAAATCGCTTGGTATTTGACGTAAATCCTTTGAACTATGCGTTTGCATTAAATAGTTCATATTGTGAAGCAAACAACAAATGAGTTATTTTTCATTTGAAGTGTTTTAGAAGGTAACTTAACCAACACTTAATTACTCATTGTGCGGCTTGTAAATATCATAGCAATGTGTTACGGGTGTCATTGTGTGCGAGTCTATTAGCCGGAAAAGCATTCTATTGTCTTGTAATCGCACTTGCGAACACTCGCTTGCACTTACACCATTTAGTCTAAGAGCTAGCAACGTCACAAAAAAGTTTATTTTAGGTCGGTTGGTTTTTCGATATTTCCCTTTTTTATTGAAGTTAGGTAGGGATGCGGTACGTCTGGCACCTGGGAGCGGTTGCGTTTACCTGTGCGCATCTCGCCTATACAGGTAAAAAGTGGATATTTTGAAATCATTTTAAGACATTTTCTTTTTTTTTATATAATTTTCTATGTCTTTTTAGCATTATAAATTTATAGTTGCCAGACAGTTTTGTTGTTGCGAACATTGCACCAGATCTAATTTAAGTAATTAAAAAATAATAATTTTCAAACCTTTTTAGTATAGCTGTAATTTTAATATGAAATGAAAGCCCTTAGTACGTGGATTAACGACAAAATTTTATTTTTGCAAAATAAATTATTTTGAGGCGATTTTTGCCAAAATTGTGCAAAAGAAATTTTTGTCCCACACCGTGTAGCCCAAATGGTTTAAACTAAAAATCTGAAAAAGTAATGTACGTTGGTGTAAACCGGAATAGTACAACAGGAATTTTCGATCAGATTATGTTTTCGGAAAATAACGCATTTTTTGTGTTTTTTTATTTTTTTGATGCACAAAAGTTATAGTTATATAACACGTTAAATTGCAAAGAGTATCGTGGTCTAGTGGTTACGATTAACAGATTTTTTGTTCACTACACGGGTTCGTTCCTTGCTAGAGGAGTAAATTTTATTTTACAGACAGACAGACAGACAGACAGACAGACATATAGACAGACAAACAGACAGACAGACAGACGACAAAATGACTTTATAAGGGTTTTTTGGTCATACCTACAAAACCCTAAAAAAAAACAGCTCTGGCTGTTTATCTCTCTTATAACGCTCCCTGTTGCAGCTATCTCTCTCACGCAACCAACGAATAAGCTGCCACACTCTTCTAACTCACCTATTCTCCCCGGGACTTAAATTGGTCTGGTTCCTAATTAAACAACGGAATTTCCGTCTGTCAAATTAATATTGTATTCTTTGATTACAGAACTATATCATATTAAAATTACAGCTATACTAAAAAGGTTTGAAAATTACTGTTTTTTAATAAGGTACTTAAGTTAGATCTGGCACAATGTTAGCAACAACAAAACTGTCTGGCAACTATAAATTTATAATGCTAAAAAGACATAGAAAATTATAAAAAAAAAGAAAATTTCTTAAAATGATTTCAAAATATCTTTTTACCTGTACAGGCGAGATGCGCACAGGTAAACGCAACCGCTCCCAGGTGCCAGACGTACCGCATCCCTATCTAACTTCAATAAGAAAGGGAAATATCGAAAAACCAGCCGACCTAAAATTCTTTCTCGAAAACGTTGCTAGCTCTCGTACTAATTATATAGTAATTCAATACCGCACAATTCATGTTTAAACTTGCTTCAGGCGAATATATAATCACTTACGGCAGTTCCCAGAAGTTTTAGCTTATTATTTCATTTTGAATGGATGGAATGAAGTTATTGTAACTATTGATTAACTTAATATGTTTATTACCGACCGTAACGTATAGTTTTTAATATTTTGTATGGCAGAATGTCAGAGATTTTCAGGTCGCGACTAGCTCTCTGGCATAACCTAATGATAACTTTTTACGGTAGCCGAGACGCCAGCGTTACGTATCTCCTAAAGCATGCCCCATATTCCCGAATATGAATTCAGAGATACAGGTACTCATTTAAGGGAACGCTAAATGGCCCATTGACTTTTAATAAAATTGTAAATCTTCTGTTTTACAGATTTTTACAGATACGCATAAATAAGAATTTTTATAACACGAATCAACTGTTTTTAGCGTGATGTCGGTCTGTATATTGACACGTGTAGAGCAAATTCTGGTAAACGGATTTTTAAGAAATGTCATATGTAAGCTTTATACGTGAATATATCAATTTGATCAACTTTTGGTATAGATCCGTCCACCGGAATGGATAGTTTACTGCAGGCGCGCATCAAGCATTTTTTTGATTGGGGAGGGAGGCTCAGAAGTCTATTTTTTTTTTCTTAAAGAGCTCAGAAATCTAAACCCTTTCTGGGTTTTAGATAAAAAGAAAAATGTGACCCTTAAAAAAGTGTTTTTTTTCCCCGGTGTTTGGGGAGGGGGTTTAAGGGGGTTTAACGTTATGTAGGTAATACTGGACAGAAACATTTAGTTATCAAACTTACTTCCAAGAACATGCACACATAGATGTACATCCTATTTTTATTACATATTTTCGTTGTTTCTCGACTGAGTTCGGGTCAAAGAAGTAATCCGATTGGTTCTTTATTAAATTGGTATTTTCAGCTGTGAATTAGAATACAGCTTTGATATTTTAAAACCCATTGTTTACCATTATGTAACGCTCAAGAATTAATGATCGCACTGTATTACTATTAGGTCAAGGTTGAAATTTGTAGAAAAAAAGGTAAAGTTGGTTGATAACTTGCAAATATAAGGAATTATTTTATTCATGAAAGTATGCACTCATATTGTCTATACACTTTTGCCATTTAAGCGGCAGGTTGTTCAGGCCGGTGGTATAAAACCCTGACGGACGAAAGTCCATGAATTCCTGGAAGTCCAGTTTTACAGCATTGTCGGAATTAAACTGGTTTGCTATTAAAAAGTTGTCCAAATTGCGGAAGAAGTTGTAGTCAGTGGGGGCTAGGTTTGGTGAGTTTTGGAGGATGATGAAGTTCTAACTCCAATTCCTGTAGTTTTGCCACAGTCATTTGTACCGTGTGTGATCTAGCGTTATCAT
This sequence comes from Liopterus haemorrhoidalis, assembly GCA_963971575.1. Taxonomy (NCBI): domain Eukaryota; kingdom Metazoa; phylum Arthropoda; class Insecta; order Coleoptera; family Dytiscidae; genus Liopterus; species Liopterus haemorrhoidalis. The sequence goes on along the minus strand of OZ020612.1, from coordinate 35,998,843 downwards.
TGCAATAAGATAGAAGTTGATCTGTTGACCAATATAGGCTGTTTTCCTTTAAGTTTTTGCATCATTTCGTCCAGTTGGTTGCAGTATATTTCTGCTGTGATCGATGATTTTTTGTTTTTTTTTGTGTTTAAGTTACCTGTAGGAAATTTTGGCGAATACATTTGATATTGTCTGCTGCGTAGTACACTAGAGCCAAATACAATATTAATGTTTCGCGCAGTCTGCGATGCCGTAGTTCCACGTAAGAACTCATAGTTCATAATATTGCGAATTTCCGACCGTTCCATTTTCAACAAAATTATTTTTTAAAAAAAGGTTTTGATATTTTTTAGAGCATACGATGATTTTTTAAAGAGGCGAAATGTGTAAATTTCCAACAAAAAAAAAAAAAAAATTAAATAAACTGAACGGTAAAATATTAAGCCAATGTCAAAGCTGTTAAAGTTGGCAATATTATTAACTACAAATTTCGTCCTTGACGACCTGATATATAGTTCGTTGACCCACATATAGAAAAGATGCTGAGACTTTTTTGCGATATCCCACCTGTTTTTTTCTTGATAAACCTTCTAATAATAAAATTTTTACAAGTTCTTATTCGGAGTATAGGGCCTCCCCAAAATTCCATCTAACTCTGTTCTGCAATAGTGTTTTTACTGAGTTCCAAATGATAACCACTTTATATCAACTTCAAGACCTTTACAGTGCAAATAAAGTAGAGTTGACACGAAGTGCCAGAAATACATATCCTACACAATCATCAAGTGATGAATAATTAAATTAGTTTACAAAACATTTATAAACCATATGCAAATTTAATACTGTTTTCAGTAAACGTTCGCTATGCAGCTCATATTACTTAATTCTGTTAAAAACATGAATAATATAATTTAATTATTTCTAAAAATAGTCCAAAAATATCATATAGCGTCCATAAATAAGCACGAAGTCCCATATTTAACTCAAATTGTCACTCACGTAATACGACTAACAGCGATAAGAACCGCTCGGTAAATAAAACGTATTAAAAATTCACATTTATGGAACATATCTGAGTCAACAACCTCCAATTGTGTTCATACATGTTAAAATGTTAGTTAATTACTCTTGTTTCTATCCAATGTTACAGTCATTTAAACGTGGAATTTAACTGCTTGCTGCTTTGCTCTTTAGAAACTCATAGAAACATGTGCTTAGCATATGATGCCATAGAAAAAATTAGATTTGTTGATGTGAACTGCGGTTTGAAAAATTTTTGTTAGTAAGTTAATGACAGATTTTTATACTTTTTTGCAAATTTGTGAATGTTCATTCTTTATAAAGAGCACAATAAAGTTAATATTCATTTATTCGTACGACGAAGAGAATGTCATCTATAAGCCACGGAAAGAAAATGAAGTGTTCTCTAAATGGGATCTTGACTTAAATTATATCAAAACAAATTACCTTGTTGCTAATGGGAACCACAACACTTTACGTCACTTTGCGTTACTAAGGTCTGGGTTTGAATACCGCGCAGGTATGGAGCACGGATGCAATTTGCAAACCCTATATTTCGCTATTAATAAATACAAAATAAAAATAATTCTGATAATAGCTATCGTTTTTAAGTATAAGTATAGGGGAGACTGTTGCACCTTGAGCATAATGTACCTTGGAACAGCGTGATATATATGTAGTGAATCTATGTTGATAGACAGTAGTCTGTTTTTTTTTTTTTTTTTAATCTTTTTGCAAAATAAAGGTATTTTAGTGTTTGAAGTATATTAACATTTTGATATTCTTTTATAGTATTCCCTATGTAGTTATTGTCTATCATCTGTAATAACCATCTTAAGCAATAAACTTTAAATGAGTATTTCTACAACATTATCTTCTACTCCAGACATGATCAGTTCAGTTAGTCACCCTTTTTTAAGCACCCTCTTGTACCTCGAAACTACAAGTCTTATACCTGGAATTTAGTTCCTACAATCTAAAATAGTTGTATTTCTTATATTTTTGTAAACTATTACTACTTCTGTTTTCGAATTTGATTTCTTAGCAATTATTTAATAATAATAATAATAATAATAATATTTATTCAAAATAAGCAGAGCCTAATATACATATAGTTTACAATATATGTTATAATATAATTAGAAATTTAGTCCTATTTTTTTTTTTTAATGGAAATGAGTTGTTAATTTCTTCATGAAAATATTACTTTTTTTGTAATACAGTAAAACTAATAAATACTGTATTATAAGTTATTTGACCCTTCTACGCTGGTATAAAGAATTAATACTAATTATTTATTATTTATACTAATTAAAAGTAATATTTCAAGATGTAGGAGGGTATTTTCCAAGGTACACGACTATTTGTACTATGAAACAGTTCGTAAGGATTTAGAAAATAATTTTTAAAAATAATAATAATTTAAAAAATAATAATAATAATAAAATAAAAAGTGCACCAGTTAATAGAGAACAAAGCTAAATTTATTTTACATTAGTAATATTAAAAACAAATATATATAATGTGTTTCCAAAAGGGTGTGCCGCGAAATCTTAAACATACACAGGACATCATGCTAAAAAAATCAGCTGTGGCCACCACAGGACCCACCGTCATCACAATGTACTTGTTTAATTTATGCTGCTTTGTCCACAAATGCTTCAAATAAAAGTTGTAAGTTATTGATTTTATAGCACCTTTTGTTAAATAAATTTTTTGGAAATATTACTCTGTTGTAAAATATTCGCAAAAATCTTCAAACCGACACGAGTAAACTCCCATTTCTAGTTAACCGATTTTTACCAAAGGTTGTTCAACTCGAGCTATTGATGTCGAAAGCTTAAATATGAAGTTTCATAAAAATCCTTTTAGTCGAATTTGCTCTGCACGTGTACACGGACCGACAAACAGACCGACAGACATCATGCTAAAAATAGTCAAAACGTTATGTAACAACCTCAATTCGTGGAGATCCATCGAAATCTCGAAATTTAAAAATCGGTATGATCACAATACCTATATATATATGTTGGCGGTCGGTAAAAAACTAGGGTTATAAATTTATTCTTCTATGACTACGTAGGTGTGCTGCGAAATTTTTCTTCTTTGGAAAATGTGCCACGAGATTAAAAAGATTGGGAAAGACTGATCTACAATATGATAATTTAAAGAAACGACACAAGCAAACACTTACAAGGCTCTACCCAGGGCCGACGCAAGACAGGTTCAAAGTGTTCTGCGGATTTAGCGTCCCGTGGTTTTTAGATTTTTTTTTTTTTTGCTTAGTACTACTTTTATTAGTCTTCCTTTTTTTGCTCATCATCCTTCTTTTGGATCACTTAATTTGTATGTCCTGTTTTTCTGTCTGAACCCGATCCTGCAAAATTACACTTTGACCCTGGCTCTATCAATAACGTACTGGGGAGGGGCACCTAGCACGTTTTAAAAATATTCTTTAAAATCTTGTAGTAAATTTACTGCTTGGTGGCGAGATGGTGCAAATTTTATACCTTGCCCAGGGCGCAATGATTCTCGCTACGCCACTGAGCTCTATCTATCATTAAAAATAATTTTAAAGTTCTATTGTATAGTATCAGTTTTATATATCAGAGATAACGAGTATTTTTAAAATTGACAATTATTTTAATTAATCAACTTTTTTTTTTTTTTTACTGAATTGACATTATAGCGCACCCTAGCCTAACCTATGACAGTAGTGTTCAAACATTAATAACAACCAAATAGGAACAATGAAGCAAACTTTGTTTTGATATCCAATGTGTTCAAAAAATAAGGCAGAAAATATGATTTTAGTAATTTAAACCTAAATGTATTTACTGGCATTAAATGAGTTTAAGGCCTTACTATTCAAAAGAGTGATAAGAAGTAGATTACGTGGGGTACAGGCGTATCTTGCTGTCCTAATTCGATGGATGAACAGAACTGGCTTTGTGCTCGCTTCTTGAGCGGTGTTTCAAAAGGTCTCCTTTCTCTTATCTTCTCTACACGTTCTGGCAATCTTTTCTTTTTTTTTTTTTTCTTCGTCCACTTGACTGCGTACTGGATCTCCTTTTATTGCGTGTAGACATTTAATTTCTTATTATTTTCTTACGTTTTCTCCGATTCAGTTCTGGTTTCTGTAGAATATGGCAGAACATGGCGAAACATTGTTTTATAGACTTTCATTTTACCATCTTTTCTCATATATTAATTTTTCCACAAAGTCTATCTCAAACTTCCTTGCAGCTTGGAACAATTGGCTTTGAACTTCCGATGCAAGAACTCCTGTAGTTGGTTATCTATGCTCCCAAATAATTTAAGTTCATTACGTGGTCTGTTGATAATTTATTTCTAATTCGAACCTTCTTGCACGGTTTGAGATAATCATAGATTTCATTTGCGTGGTAAATATTGTCATATTATATTCTTTAGCAGTATTAATGAATTTACATAGGATTTTTTCAAGTAGTCTTCGGCGTTGTTTGCGTACGTTAGATAGAATTGCGATTTCTTAAATTTGTTCGTTTGATCGTTTTACTTAATGTTATAATAAAAGGATTATGTGTAGAGTTTTTTCATTTAATCTGGGAAGATATCCGGAGCTTTATTTGGGGTCTTAGTGTATTTAAAGCGTTAAGTTCCTTATGATTTTTAGACTTTACCTAAATTACACGAAATTCCGAAATTTACGGAGTACCTACAGTTTGAGTATCACTGTCCCATATCTGTTATCATCCATTTTTGATCAGCAGCCAACCTAATTTTTCATAAATGGCGTCACTTGACGTGACTCGCCCCATTTTTTTAAAATTAATTAATTAAAACGTTGTTTTGAAGTGTTTCATTAATTGAAAATTTTATCCGAGGTGTTTCAACGCGTTTTGTGATAGCTTCATTCGTACCTTTCTTTGTAATTGAGTTAAAAACTGTTAAAAACTGCTCAAAAAGTGTACATTGCAGTATCAATTACTGCAATAAAGGGAAGATTCAGGTAAAATGTTATTTGTTTCAATTGAGTTTTTAGCTACGCTTTGATAAGTTTTTTTCTTTTGCATGGTGGGATTGATTTACACACGATAGATTTTTTTTATTTATTTGGTGGTGTCTACGAGGCGCACATGTATTATATTATGAAGTGTCTTTCAGATACAACGTTTTGCACATATTGATATAATGTAAAACGTAACGCTTTAATAAATAACTTTTAATGTTTTAATGAGGATTTTGTTACAGATATTTTTCTTTCAAATTGCACATTGTTGTGATGTGGCGTTGTTCCGTTTTGAAACTTCTACATTGGCGTTGTCACAGTACCAGAAATATACGATATTATAGGCGGTTTCTTTGGTTTAAGTAGGAGTTTTTTTCAAACCTTCGACAGTTGCGGACCACTTTCAGAATTCCACACTAACCGCGCACCACCAACTTCAAGAAAAACATTATTTTTGCATAAAGGCTCATTATTAATACTAATGAAATTTTTATTTTATTAACTGTAAAAATCCGCTCATTTGGTTAGTTTTATAGATTGGTACTTACCAGTGGTTCACATGAGAAAAATTACAAAGTTAAATTAATAAGTCATTGACAAAGCAATTTATTAATAACATACATTTGCTATTGTTTATGTGGCTATTTTTTGCTGACCAATGAAATAATGTACAAAAGTGGCAACAAAAAGTCTTCTCTGATAATAAATACACTAGATATTGTCAATGTCAGACAACTGCCCATGTCATAGTATACCCATATCTACATAATATATGTTTATGATTAAATGCGCCATATACAGCTAGGGTACAAACAGCTGGGGATGAAAGTTTCAAGCACGCAACGCGCCAAATTAAAATTCCTATCTACTAGCTGTAAACTGTTTTACAAAAAAATATTGACTGTACCTACTGTCGTGATAAAGTAAAGGATCTTATAGTAATTTTGTCACGAGAACTGGCCAGTGATGTCATAGTATTTGCGTAAAGTAATGACATCAAATCAATAGATGTAAATATACTTACCTACATATTATGGAAAAAAGTACTTTTTATTTAAAATATATGACTATCACGTAAATTAATCATATCTTAAAAATGAGTGCGTTACTGATATATTTTAATTTTAATTATATATAAATGGTTAACAATACGAATCGGATGCAATTAAACATAAATCTGAATATATTCAAAATCTTCTTTCTACCTTATAAGAGAGCAGTATATATGTAGAGTTTTCGCGGGCCGGTTATATTTTGCAGTGGCCCGCGGACCGGCGTTTAAAGAACACTGGTCTAAAATTTGCAAATGGAAAGGCTGCATAAGGTACAGTGTCTCGAATTGTCTCACTTAGTCGTTTTAATGTTTAATATCCGCCTTTATCTTTGTTTTAAACTCCTATTAAAGTATTATGCTCTGTTGAAGGATTTACTCTGATAGAGAAAATAGAGACCAATGTGCCCATCGATAGAAACTACATATCTATGTGCAGATATTGAGTTATTCATCCCTGGCAGTTGCAAATAGCATTTAATAAACTGTTGCTGATTGTACAGACTATTGGCTACCTGTTGAGAATGCAAATTTTGTAATTATTCTTTAGTTGGTTACTACTGACAAAATAAAAATTTAGCATCGTGACTCAAATGTTAAATTATTCAAAAAAGATCGGAAACGATCGCTAACATTTCGTTACAGTAACTTCTTTAGCTCTCATCAGTTTCCATCACACGCAACAAAAGTAGATCCAGGTATATAAATCGTGTCGTATCTTCCAGAAACTTTTTCTTAAATAATGAATAAACATTTTCTCGTCTTAAAGTTTATGTTTTTGTAGAAATAAAACGCAATTGATTCAACATCGTTCGTACATAAAATGTATGTATTCGTTGGTCGTGCCGTTCGGAGCGTGCTTTCATACATTTTAAACGTGAAGACAGGAAGAGATAGAAAATGAATGTGTTTGACTGTGAACACCAACGGTCATTTCCTCTCTACAGCCACACATTGAATTTGAACGTCAAAATGAATGTTTTTATTTATCGCCAGCCGTGATTTGGGGATTTAATTGTATTAAATTTTAGGAAAATACGACATGACAACATAATTCAAAGAGTTTTGTTATAAATAAATTACAGGATTTTTTACAAATATCTGTACAAATTTTTTTTTAGGCTTTATCATTAATTTTATTTTTCTGTATTTATACGAATTTCGAGTGTTTATAAGCGCATCAAAAAATCAATTTATATCTGCGTGTATTTTTGTCTGAACGTAAAAATTATTGGATTATTTTCACGTAATTTAGAATGACAGAACAAAACATGAATTCGGAAAGACTTGCACCTCAGTAAGAGAAGAGGGCCAAGATTAATATTTAGGAGCTATGGTGGGCGCTACTTAAAAATTAGAAACATTTCACATAGTAGTTGGTTTGCCGAGAATGTAACAAAAATTGTTTAAAATGAATAAAGAACTTTTTTGTTCTATGCCTTTTTTCAGTACGACGAATTATTAGGGAGGCTATGGTGGGCTCTATCTAAACAATTTTAAACATTTCACTTATTATTTACAGTAAAAATAGATTGTTTTCTCAGCATTTTTTTACACACTCGAAGTATGGGTACTTACCTAGTATAATAATCGATGCAAAATAAAAATTAAATTAAATTATTATAATTTTCGTCCATTAATCTGCGTATTAAGAGTTTTCGGTTGATACCCAAAATATTTTGCAAATGTTTGCTTGTACGTATTAATATTTTTCCTATATGTGGGTCAAGAAATTGTATACGCATGCCAAATTTCAACTCTGTCCAGATGTTTGGTCAGAATTTCTTCCGTACAGACAGACACACGATTGACGATATAAGGGTTTCCTGGTTTAAACTCGAAAAATGTTAAAATATTTAGTTTTACAGAAATAAACAAAAAACATGATAATTAAAATGAAAAAATGAATGCACTAGCTTCTAGATCATGAGGGCTCGGGTTCGAATACCGGTTATGGCATGGATTTTTCAAAAATAAATGCATCTCCTGGATAAAGTACAAAAAAAAAAATAAATTAATAATAAAAAATGCATATAGCAGTTGAAGAATTGGTGTTAAACAGTTATAATAAATTAAAGGGGTCGTTTGTGATCAGAAATATTTCTTAAAGCGTAATTTCGCCATGGAGGTTGAAATACGAAGTATGTAAAGAGGTCGTATTGAAAGCCTATTTTTCATTATTTCAATCCCACCTAAACTATGGGATACTTATATGGGGACATTCTCCGTCCGCTGACAGAATCTTTAGCCTTCAGCGTAAAACGGTCAGAATTATCGCCGGCGCTGCCTACAGAGCCGAATGTCGAGATTATTTTAAAAGTCTCAAAATAATGACTTTACCAGCATTATTTATTTATAATTGTCTCTAGCTAATACATAAGAATTTGAGCAAATTCACTGCTGTTGGAGATTCGCATGAATACAATACTCGCTCAAAAAACGATATCCGTTCTCAGTACCTTCGCATGAACAAATCCAGAAATAGCTCAAATTACTATTGTATAAAATTTTTCAATGTGTTGCCCGAGGAGATTAAACAACTATCATGCAGAGAATTTTCAAATAAAGTTAAGGACATTTTGTTGAAAAATCCCATTTATGATTTTAGTAATTTTGACAATATTGAATTTTGTATATGAAATCGTATGTACCTAATAATGACTGACTAAAAACAATAGATGTATATGTAATTTGGTCAATAAATTATTATTATTATTATGGTTTGTTTTACATTAAAACATAAGAAAGGATGGGGTGGGGAAATTCACTTGAGAACTACTCTCCAACATTAAAGAGGTAGGGATGCACAGAATACTGTGAGTCTCTGGGTAATTGTAGTTAGTATATATTTTATCTTTAGAAAACACTAACCAGGCACATTTTATTTCTTAATGTTAGTGGAATGTGACGGAAGAGCAACTAGCACACTTTAACTAGTTCTGGCTTGTTTTAATTGACATAATGACTGTATGTTGTTTTTACGTGCACCTGACTTTTACAGCAATTTGACAGTAAAAGATAGTGTCAAAAACTTCTTTTTTTGTTTTGCTAATGTTGCTAACTTAATGTAATTTGTATAGTTTTTGTTAAGAATACTGACATTTTGAAAAATTTGCATGTTCTGAATTTCTCACTAAGTATGCTAAAAAAGAAAATAATATGCTTTGGGATAATGGTAGTCGGATGACTCTCTCCCAATATGATTGAAATAAAATATTATTTTCTATACACATTTTAAAATATTTTTTTCATTTTTTACACAACTATTACAAAATTAAGCTGGTCTCTAGAAAAAAATCATATGAAAGGTACTGACTGGCTCCTGAACCGAAATCCTATTATCATTGTGCGTAAGTCAGAAGCTACCAGTTTAAACAGAAACAGAGGATTCAGTAAAAACAAGGTGGATTGTTTTTATTTAAAATTTGGAGATTTTATAAAATTCATATTAGTTATTTCATAATTACTCAATTTCGTAGCTTATTCTCGATGTGCCAGAGTTAAATAAAACATATGATTTTTAAATATCGTTTTTTGAGTGTTTTCCTTAAGTAATTACAATCCCCCGTGCTCCTTTAATAGTGTTAAGATGTGTCCAAATATATATTGTTAATAGTTTATACCAGCGTTTCCCAACCTTTTTGCATGGCGAACCGGCAAGTTTAGAAAGTAATGTGTATCGCAAAAGTTTTATATTTTTTATTGCACTGATTACAAACACAAAAAACAACAACTAAAAAATCACATATAATTAGTGAAAAAAGAAACAAATTATTACTTAAGCAATTAACAGATTAAGGACCGAGATTTTCATCTCGGTTAAAAAATTAAGTGGTTTATAACTTATTAGGCGAATAGTTGCATAGTAAAAAAAAACTCGCAGACCGGCAAAAAAAATCTCACGGACCGGCGGTTGGGAAACACTGGTTTATACCTAATTAAAATGCTCTAACCTAAAGTCCCTAGAAAGTAGCGCAAATCATTGTGTCAAAGCGAACATGTTTTCCCTGTTTGACAACAAATTTTATTACTTTTGGTTGGCTAATCAAAGACTCATTTGCAGCATAAAAAGGTAGAATATTTTCTTATGTCAATCAAATCAAAATACTACTGAATAATATTGTCAAACAAACTGTTATCCTCAAAATTCTGTCAAACTGTAATGTATATAGTCTGTTTCTTGATTTAAGCGGAACTTGATTTTGAAAATTAGTAACTTATAACGTTTAAATGAGACTTATGTTGTTTTGCAAAAGCCAACTTCAATCGTTAAAAAATCAGCTTGTGACAACTTCAAAAATAAAAAATTCGTTTAGTTCCGTTTTAACATTTGAAATAGCCTATAATCTCATTTTGTAATACGTAACTAAGAGGGAAATTTATTATTTTTTATATAGCATATTTATAATAACATCTTGGGGTGATAATAATGAAATGGCACCTTTCAAAATATTTGACAGTCGACTGGGGTAACGTGGTGGTAATACACGTGCCCTGCGCTGCTAAGGTCTTGGGTTCGAATCCTGCTCGGATATGGAATTTTCATTGCAAAAAATTATAATTGTCCTGGCTAATTGCCTTAGTAGCAAAGGCCAAAAAGGGGGGGGGGATAAAATGACAATTAAGTGACAAGCGTTTATATTTCACAATTTAGACATGCTAATTAGGAATCTGACAATCAGACATTTCTAATTTTTGAATGAATATTTAATATAATGAAATTTAACCTAAAACTGAAAAGCCAAATTTACAAGTTGACATGGTCCCATAAAGGTCCATTTATAATACAACAGTCACCAAAGTCACCAGGTCTAGTAACGTACAGCCTATTTCAAACGTTTAGGCGGAATTAGATTTTGAAATCTATTAGTTTTTATCTATTGATTCGGACTTTTGATCGTTTTGTTTAACCCTCCGTATACGCACATGGGTCTGTGGTGTCCGGCCCGTTTCTAGGAATCGATAGGTCCCAAAGGTTAATCCATATTTCGGGAACTTACCACGATTAAAGATTATTTTTTATCGATCACCCAATGCATGCTCTCTTTCTATAGATCTCAAACTACTTTCCTGAATTTTTTCAGATTTTTTAAACGAGTGGAAGTATGATAAAAACGGTAGGTCACCGTAGACCCATGTGTGTATAGGGAGGTGTGCAAATTGTAGTGTGTATACGGAGGGTTAAGCTTTGTAAACCATACTAACATTTCAAATTCTAGATTAAATTGACTGTCCTTATAAAATGTCCTTTTCATTGCATTTTAATTTTTTGTCATTCTTAATAAATATTTCCTTTTTTTTTTGTCTTCGAAATATGTGAAAATGTATTAAAATTTTTAATAAATGGCATTCGTTTTTATGGTTTCACTGTTTTAAATAAAATTTTAAATTTTCACATACCAACGTCAAACATGAAATACCTCAAGCAAGGCCCCCTTCTCGTGACAACCTAAAAGAAAAAAATTCCCATTTAGTTCCGGCTAAACGTTTGGAATAGCCTATATTATAAAATGAAATATATGATAAAGTATAATTATTACCCCAGAGGAAAAACAATTGCCTATCAGTAGTTTTAGTTTCTAAACGTATGAGTATTATTATTATGTCATAATGAAATCTTAAAATACTGACATATTGACATTTCATAAATAAGTTCCGACTTTTTTTTCTAGTAATTTTTTGTTTCAAATGATTCGTGTTGTTATTGGCATCTGACACTACCGATAGAGGCGCTACTGCATTCACATCATGGCTGACTTTGGTAGGATATTTTTGACAGGTTCAATGGTATCTTCATGTGATATTTATTGATACACACGGGAACACACTCTAAAATGGTCTTTAACTGTCTTTCCACTTCGAAGAACATATTCCCATGCTTGTCACAAACTCGACTATCCTACAACCGTCAGTTTCTCAAAATCTCACTAGAGGCTTCACTTATTGTCAGTTGACAATACAGAGGGAAATAGTTTTTCTCTGGGGTAATAATTATACTATACCAGATAAATTATTAACGTGATATTAAAGTAAATAAATGATATTAATTTATGCACTAAACACATAAAATGTATGATATAATTGATTTTTAGATGCAGTCTATTTTTAAATTTAATATTTGCGGGCAGGTGTCATATTTAGTTTTATTTTATGTACACTGGTTTCATCACTGGTAACAAGTAGTTTTGCGCACACGTTTGTCCCAACCACACCCCTTCTGTGCTTTTTAGGGTTTTGTAGATATGACCAAAGAACCCTTATACCGTCATTTTGTCGTCTGTTTGTCTGTGTGTCTGTCTGTTTGGTAAAAATTGTAGCCAAACGGCTAAACCTAGAGAGTTGAAATTTGGCATGCAAAATATAAACAAATATGTGCTCATCGAAAGAAAAAAATATTTTTTTTTTAATTCAGAGTAGGGTGTCAAATTTTATTTTTGCAAAATAAATTATTTTGATGCGATTTTTGCCAAAATTGTGCAAAAAAAGTTGTCCCACACCCTGTAGCCCAGATGGTTTAAACTAAAAATCTGAAAAAATTCTAAGTAATCTACATTGGTGTGAACTGGAATAGTACAACAGGAATTTTTGATCAGATTATGTTTTCGGAAAATAACGCATTTTTTGTGTTTTTTGCTTGATCACGTAAAATATTTAATAATGTACCTAACACAGTGAACCAGCATGCTTTGATAGTGTAATGGCTAGCATGCTCGCGTTCTAATTTGCAAACTAAGGTTCGCTCCGCTCTCGAGGCAATTTTATATTTTCTGTTTTTTTGCATTTTTATCTTGTTTAAATTATTTTTTCAAAATTCTAGTTATATTTGGACAAATGTTGCATTTAATTTTTAAAAGCGTAAAATTAATAACCAGTGGAAATTGTTGAAATTGAATACACAAAATCACAGGGGCGGGGTTATGACTTAAAATAACCAACGGAAGCCATAGGCGCAATTTTCAAAATCTTAATGAACCTTGCTACATAAAATTTAAAAAAAAACTGCACATATTTAGAAACCTAAACAATGGTATTAGGCATTCCAATTGAAATTAACTAAAAAAAAATTAACATAAAATTTGTTTTGGCATCCCAAATAATCATCATAATTCACTTACTAAATACCTGCGAAACCCTGAAATGTGTGAAAATTCACACTTCACATCAATTATTACTTTACCTACGTAATATCTTTTTAATTTTTTTTTAGAAACAATAATAATTTGTAAGAAAGAAGTATATTGTAATTAGGTCATTTTAGGAATAAGCAACTAATTTTTATCTCCGCTACAATACCCAGAGCCGTCCGCAAACTTTGCGGGACCCTCTGCTAAGTACACTGACCATATTTCGTCTTTGCGGGACCCTGTGCATTTGTGCGCTGTCTGTACTTCAGAAATCATTTTGTATTGTGTGGGTATAGGGCCCAAAGAAGTGCGGACCGTTGACAATTACCGCGGTCGCTCTGACAGTACATGAACTCATTAGAAAATATTTGGACTCTGAACTAGTTTTGAATGAAGGTTAATTGTGACAGAGGCTTAAGGTTTCACTAAACCTAAGTTGGAATCGAAGTTGTTAATAATATACCTCCTTGGTGTAATGCCATAAATATTCAAACATCGTTTAACAAAGGCTATACAAACTAAGGAAGAATGTCATATACCACTCCCAGTGAAGAATGTTAAGTAGATCGTCCTAAAATCGCTTCCTTTCACGGATTACCTGCACAATTGAAAGAATTTCAATCCCAAATATGATTTACAACACGATAAATGCAGGTATTTTTTTTTTTTGGACTTATCAAAAGTTTGTTGTAAATATTTTTCTAAATACGCTGTAGATATGTTATCTGGAAACTGTCAGTTTCTTGCATTTGGTAAGAGTAATTTTTAGTAGGAAGTTTGATAAGGAGTGGAATGCATTTGTTTCCTGTTATTTCCGGATTTTTCTGTCCATTTTTAAAATGCTTAAATGAACTTTTCATATTAAAAACATGATTCAACTGTTATTTTCCCATCATTGAATATTCTTTGGATTTTGCAGATATCTGTTTTAAATCTTGATTACATTAACATTACCATTTAACCAAGACCTTTTGGAATAGCTCCACAAGCATGCGCCCATTAATAAAATCAGAAACAAATTTTTTTTCTTAGGGGGACTCAAAAGCCAAATTTTTTCTGGGGGCGAACTCGCCTTCAGTTATACGACAAATGTGTTCCTTAGTTTTTTTAGGACTTGGGTGGGGTGGTAGTCTCAAGAAATTGAAGACAGACGATTATAGTGGATAAAGCACGTAATGAGGGTGAAAGATGGATGGTACACCATTCCGCCATCTTCTACAGAAGATGTGGATAAAATTAACATTCGTTTGCCGAGATGGGAAGAGTAAAATATTCAATATTCTTGTCTAACCTATAATTAAGTAGCCAGCAGAAATAACACATTTTGGAAGAAAAGTGATGACCGGAAAACGGTTATCGTTATACAAACACAGACAAAATACGTAATGGCGAAGTGAAGGAAATTGTGGGTTCACTCAACTAATAAATTCTAAACATATTTTGTATATTTATTTTATATTACCTTTATGTCACAATATCTCAGAATACTAAATAATAATTAGTTACATCTTTTCTTTTTCCTATCGCAACGTATAATAATAATAAACAATAAATAAATAATAGTCAGTGTTACGTTTTTACCAGTTCTATTATCCCTGTATACACTGCATTGATATGGATCATAAATATAACGAGACAAAGAAAATAGATGCCTTCGAAATGTGTACCTATAGGCGTAGATACTGCGAGTAGATCTAACCTGGCCTATTTAGAATTTATTCTTAACAGAATTAATAAAAAAACGACAGCTATTGCTGGTACGATTCGGCCATTGGCGTCATGTCCAGTTAGCGAAGCAGCGTACGGAACGTGGGGAATGGGTTCAGTGAGGAAAATGTGCTAATGAACGAGTGTACTCATTTTGTAGTTATGACCAAAAACCCTTGTAAGGTCACTCATATGTGTGCCTCTCTGTCTGTCTGTGCTGTAGAAATTCCAACGGCTGAACATGAACTTTTAAGTTCAACTAAAAATATAGCGAGAAAATATAAGTAACTCGTATATTTAACCGAGAAATATATATCTATTTTTTTTTAACTTTTGAGTGGCGTATCAAATGAAGTAAGGGGCTATTTCGCAGAGGGCTTGGTCTGAAAACCTGAAAAAATCTCAATAATGTGCATTAAAGGGAACCGGAATAGTTCAACAGGAATTTTTGATAAGATTGGAAAATATCGTTTTTTTTTGTCGTTGAAAAAATAATTATTT
This sequence comes from Liopterus haemorrhoidalis, assembly GCA_963971575.1. NCBI lineage: Eukaryota > Metazoa > Arthropoda > Insecta > Coleoptera > Dytiscidae > Liopterus > Liopterus haemorrhoidalis. The sequence goes on along the minus strand of OZ020612.1, from coordinate 35,983,470 downwards.
TTTAATGTATCGAATTGAGTGGTATCAAAAGAAAGCTCTTAAGACATATATTAAGGAACGAAAAGTAGTTATTTTTAAATTGCATTATTTTAACACGATTTTATCATAAAATATGCTTAAAACAACTTTTGACAGTAGGTCCTTATAACTAGAGCCCTGCGCGGATAAGCTTTTCTGTATCCGCATCCGCACATCCATGATCCGCATCCGCAGGTTTTGTAAATAATAAATCCGCAGCCGCAAAAATATCCGCACAACAGGTTTTGCTGTCAGTTTGGAAAGAACTTGTTTTGCCTTATTAGGTAATCGCTGCTCAAAAACACTACTGAAAATTTTTGGATTTTGCCAGTTTACATATTACTAATCTAAGGGACGCTAGTTTTGAAATCTAGAGAGGGTCAAAATTTTGGGGGACCTAAGCGTCCTTTTTCGTAGGGAACAGGTGGTGTGCTGCTCACGAAATACATGTTGATAGTACTGTAAAGTATCATATTAATGTCAACTAACATCTCACGTCAGTTTTACCTTTTACAAGGTGAGGAAAAAGTAATGCAACGTGGCTATATTTTTGTTATTATAGACTTTAAAAAAATCAGAGAAAAGTTACTTGATATAAGGTGCTTCATATTTTTGTGACCTAGTAATTTTCTTACGCCAATCCGCACATGCGTTAGGCAATGCAACTTTAATTTTTCAAATAGCAACATATGTCATTTTTCAAATTTTTGGAATCAGCAAGACTTTTTACTTCGGGTAGTATATAAAAGTCGGCGGGTTACATTAGAAAATTTTATATAGGCAAATTTTGGTATTTAAATAAAACTTACAAATCAGTTTTATGCAATAAAAGCGTTTATTAGATTTAAAAGTCAGAATTAGATGAGAGGTAGGAAGAATTACATCGAAAGCGTACCAAGCAACTTTTGTCCAAAATATTATTTTCTATATTTAATAATAAAAAGAAAGTTATGTTGATTGTCTCAGCTCAATCTCGATCATGGACATTTGTCTTAATAACAATAACATAGAGTGAGATAGAATGCTACAAAATATCACATGTGTATACAGACAACCGAAGGTAACCGAAGACTTGCTAGTCAGGACACAATCGCATGTTTCTCCGAAAGTAACCGATCCGCATCCGCATGGTTTAAATGATAATTGATCCGCATCCGCAGAAAAGTTGCTGATATCCTCGGTTAATCCGCGGATTTGCAGGGCTTTACTTATAACCCGGGGGGTCAATCTAAAAATCTGAGGAAAAAAAAAAAAACTCTTTCATGCACATTAAAGTGAACCGGAATATTACCACAGACATTTTTGAACTGATAATAATTATTTCTATAAGTTATCGGAATTTTTGCAGCATCGTACTTACAATATTTATTTTACCGACTTCAGCACTGGATAGCTATTGCTGGGTGCGAGCCTATCTCAAGCACTTGGATTATTCTTTCAAAACTTATCGAAATTTATGATTTTTAATAGATATTTATTATCACACTCACAATTTGTTATCACTTACAAACCCTGAAAAATATGAAAATTCACACTTCACACATTTTTTTTTTTTTTAAATAATGTCTAAAAAATAGTGTTTTTTATACTTTGCGTTCACAATAATATCATTGTTACACTGAAAACAGTTTAACAATAGAAGCTATTGTTAAACTGTTTTTGGTGACTTTATTTTGAGAGATTGGCAGTACTATTCGTCTACGGCGTGTTATTGATAACCTCAAATATTTTAAAATGTTTATTTAATTCAATTTGTAAGTATTTCAATTATTTTATAATATTATTATTAAGAAAATGCAAAAATAAAGTTTATTGTTTTGCATCTGTCAAATTACTGTTGTGTTGTGTTGTCATAGAAATTTTATTATACATTGTTTCTATTGTGACCACATTTCACAAAAATCCCTAGATTCTATTCCAATATTTTTTATAAATGTAAATTTAAAATTTCTATAAAATAAGTGATGCAAAGTATAAAAAATAGTATATTATGCTCGTTTTATACGACGTATTGTCACACTTGTTTTTTTGGACACTTGACGTTTGTCACACTTGTCTTATAAAACTCGTATAATATTATACTATTTTTAATCCATTTTATATTTTAATTATTATCGCGTTGTTACAGTTTAAAAAGTAAAAACAAAATTAAGTTAAAACAAATACCAAACTGTTTTTTAACCTTTCTTCAACCATCTGAGAAACGCGGAAGATTCATTGTTTAAATACCGCTGCTTTAAAAATAAAAGAACAAACTACAAGTTCTAATTACGGTACTTTTTCGAACACAGTATACGGAACATATAAAATAATTAAAATATTTTATTGCTATTTTACTACTAATAAAATATTAAATATAATTACTTTAATAGTTTTTAAAGGTCAGTATTGTCAGAAATATCATGGTAAAATATCATGCGCAGTTTCTGCATTTTATACTGATAAGAAATAAGGCGTGGGCTTTTTAAGTAGGTTACGAATGAATGCAGTTTTATTTATTTTCAAATCATTTGATAACGGTGTGAGTAATAGTTGGCACCCAAAATATAAACAATATTAAGGCACCAGGTATTACCTATATTGGTTTTGTCTACATTGGATTGAATTTAGCCAGATAACGGGGGTCTCGTTTCTAAAAATAAAAAAAATAAAAATGTTTGACTAACTATGACAAGTGTGTTAGTATTCAAACAAGGATAACTTAGTAAGAATTGGTGTGTATTATATATTCCATTCACAATGTCTCATCTGAGTACACCATGTTAGGGTGGCAGTTTTGTTAGTAGCCATGAAAAATATCTAGGTATATGAAAATTGGGTGTGTCAAACTGGAAAAGTGTCAAATATGTCACTGAACCCAAAATATTATGAGAATTTTATGTTCTTTTGTTGTTAAATCATTGAAATAATGTTAATCTCTGTACAAAAATCTGGTAACAAGGAATAAAAATGAATAACCATTTGTAGAATACCGCGTCTTCACAGATCAGCGCGTTGTACATCCGGAAAGGTCGCCAAGAGTGGAAATGATAGAGTTATTGGCAAAACCCATTAGAGAGTATATGAGAGAACTACTCAATTTGCTCTGCATTCTAACGTTTGAACGGACTATAGTATATGCTTATATTGATGTTATAGATGTGCATAGTATACTGGATTAGTTGATGAAAAAATATAACTATTTTGTATGTCAAATTATTGCTTATGTCAGTAATCATGCAACGTAACAAGAAAATATCATGGCCTACTCAGAGGAGAAAACATCGTGAATGAATTGTATATATGGTGTACAGTGGCGGATTAAGCCTTCGCCGGGCCCAAGACATTTTTGATTTACGGGCCCTCAACCTAGAGGCGTTCAAAGGGAAAGGCGAAGGGTTCGTTGGGCCCTTGAAAATTGCGGGCCCAAGACAATTGTCTTTTTTGTCTTTGCGAAAGTCCGCCACTGATGGTGTAAGAACGAAACAGGAAACCGCCATTATTATTTTTTTTTTTTATTATTAGAGGTTCAAAAAATACTAAATAAAAAAGTTGTAGGAGACCAAGGGGGTCAAGAGGAGCTTATAGAAGAAAATATTTTTAAACCAGTGGTTCTCAAACCCCTGAACACCCCACGCCCGCTCGTTGAACTCCACATCCTAATAAAAAGACACCAGTAACATTTAATTAATCATTTGTCAAAAATTTATTATAAAATTGTCTGCGGAGATGAGTCAAAGTTTCAAGTGCACCTCTGCCTTAAGGCCGGCCCAAGTGCAGTCTAATTTTCAGCCCCGCTGTTTCTAAATATTTTCTTTGCGACTTTTGAGGCCCCTGAGATTCCGAGGCACCAACAATCGTGTGCTTCGTCCGCCTGCGCAGTGAACCACCACTGTTCTGGTGTAACAGTATTACATTTTTCATGAATTATTTCTCTAATTAGAGTTGAGGGTCTTTAATGTCCATGGTAATAAATTTTACCCCTCTCTTATTTATGACATTGGCTAATGAACAGGAATGGTACAACACTCAGTAACACTATATGTTTTTATATATTTATTTATTTTTTAAAAATTTGTTTCAATTCGTAACACTTAATACGGTTTGCGAATTGGCCCAACCATCCCCACTTCCTGCAACATATTTTTTATTCAGTGTTGATCGTATTTTCCCCATAGGTCTTCATATGAAATCTGGTCTGGCCAGAAGATACGTAATATTGTACATAGGCACCTGTTTATGAAGACCTGAAGTTTATTTTTTACAACCTAGTTTACCTCCAAATGTCACAACCTCTCGGTAGTACGAATTTAACGTTGGTGTTAAACAATATGAGGTTGTTATGTCGGGAGTAGACTTTTGAACTTTTAGATTAGATTTAGCTTTTTGAAAGCTTCGCGGGCTTTGAGAATTTTCGAAGTTATGTCCGCTTCAGTGCCTCCGGAGACATTAAACAAGCTTCCGAGGTACAGAAATTTGTCGATACGCTCAAAGGCTTTACATTTTTTTTTTTTCTTAATTGTGTCAATGATTTCTCTTCTATTTTTAATACCTTTTTAAGGTTTTGTAGATATGAGCAAAACACCATTATAACACTTATATGTCTATCTGCCTGTTCGTCTCTACGGTAGAAATTGTGGAAAATGTTTGTAAAACTCTTGGACCTATATATAAGAAAATTATTAAGAGTTCAAAAAAACACATCCCAGAAAAAATATAAACAAGTAGGTATGTATTCAACGAAAAAATAATGTCTCTTAATACGTGGATACTAAAAATATTAATCTTGAAAAATCGATTTTTATGGGATTTTCGCCCAGTTCCTATAAGAATTGATCTAAAAATCTGAAAAAAAATCTCAACAATGTACCTACATTGAAGGGAACCGGAATAGTTCAACGGGACTTTTTGATCATATTAGTTTCTATAAGAATATCGAATTTTTTGTCATTCAAAAAATTATTGTGTGGTCTTAAATGGTCTCTTCAAGAAAGCTCTTAAAACACATAACTCAGTGGCGTTTATAGAACGTTAGTACAATAGAATTTTTTTTTTTCCGATTATTTTTATGAAAGTTATCGAATTTTTTACAACACCGTGTTAGCAATAATTAATTGATTAACTGTAGGGAGTGGACAGTTAAGTTGTTCCGCTCGCTCCTCTTAATTAAGTACGCTTGTATGTCTCTGAATGGAAGCACGTGATTATGTTTACAAAAGTTACAGAACTTGATAGTTTTTAATATGTACTCACAATTTTTTGTCACTTGTTAGATACATAAAATAAACTGCTGAACATTACCACTCCAAACTTTATCTTGGGATAATAATAGCCAATTTTTAATTCTTCTAATGTTATCCGTCCATCTAGTTGGTGGTCTATTCATAGAAGCTCGTGTCCATTCGAGCTTTTTTTTGTTCTCCTATCATCAACCAATTTTGCAACATGTCCTGCTTATTTCCACTTCTGGTTTGCTACTCGCAAAATATGATCAAAATTTATGGTAACACCGTACTATTCCAATTCATATAAGTATATTATGCTAGGGTCACATATAGGAGGAGCTCACCCAAGATATAAATAATAGTCAGTGAATTCTCCCCCCCCCCCCCACATGGGTGCGCGCCTGGTCACATACATAGATGTTTTGTGTGTTCTGTCACTAACTGTATAACTAACGATATGTAGAACTACTGTATTTTTGACAAACAAATTAAAATCATTTTAAGCAATATGTTACGAATATAGTTTTGTCAGATAAAATTTAACCTATATAATTAAAATTGTAAACAAAAAACGTGTGATAGACATAAGACATACACGAAAGTTCAGTTCAAGTCAACTGTTATTTGATGTCAGAAGAAATAACAATGCACCACAAGCTATACGAACCATTTCATAATTTTACACTGTATCCGACATGACATGACACAGACATAATGCTATATGACGAGACATTTTACTCAGAATTCTAGTTTCTTTTTTCAGATTTTAGACCAACACCTCGGGCTAAGCGGAAATGCGACAAAAAAGTGTATTGCGGACATTTTTAGCAAAAATTTTGTTTGTTAAAAATAATAATTATAAATCAAATCGCATTCTTTAATCTACCTATCAAGAACTTTTCTTTTTTTAATTTTTTTTTTTTACCCACTATATATATATATATATATATATATATATATATATATATATATATATATATATATATATATATATATATTAAAATACATAAAAAATATCATTATTTTTCTATATACGGCTCGAAGAACTGTGCATGTATGCAAAATTCAACTTTGTCAGTTGCAAAACAACTGATGGTTCTCTGGATCAGAGAAAGCCGCGCTGACGGTAGTGATCATCCACGCCGATCATAGTATGGATGTGCCAACTGTGCCAAGCGGCATACAAATACGACTTAGGCTTACAAAACGTATTTCACAAGCTGTGCTGAACAGGCTTGATAACAGACTGCTGCGCTCTATAGGGAAATAAATTTAAGATCTTAAGATCCCAGCGCTACGGTGGTCAATTTTTAACTTGGCTAGTGGATATTCAAAATTTGGTTGTGTTGTGTTTACACAGCTGTCAAGCTAAAATTGTAGGAATAAATATTTTTTACACTATTTTATGAATCTGTTTTGCCGTTTTAGCAACAAATACGTGTCCAGAAATATTTAAATAGCATATTTAATTCACAAAAAAAAAATATATATATATATATATATATCCTCTAGCCTAGTTAAAAATTGACCACCGTAGCGCTGGGATCTTAAATTTATTTCCCTATACTTAGCTGTCAGCGTGGACGTCCCTGCCAACTGGCATAGTATGGACGTAGCTTTAGTTAGGGTAACAGCGATAATGTTAACCCATAGCTGACGGATGTTAACGGACAGGTTACAGAATAGAAAGTTTATGGGTAAATTCTATAAGCTCACAGCGCTGTTAAAAGGAACATGTTTTGATCAGAATAACATCTTTGTCTAAAGGTTTAACCAAGATTTAAAAATTATGGAGGGTCCCCAACGAGCCTTTTTTATACTCAAAACATCAACATTTTGGACATTTTGGAGAGATCTTGGGGACCCCTTGACAAAGTCTCAGGAACCCCTAGGATTCCGCGGACCTCACTTTGAGAAACACTGTCTTAAAACACAGCGCCACTGTCCCAAGCATGCAATTAAGAGCTATTAAAAAGTTCGTTTTATTTTTAGACAGATAAATGTCTTTCAAGTTCTTTATCTTTGTTTTTAAAATATTTGTTTAACTATTATGCATCTACCTTTTAATTTAACGTTATTTCCACTTCTTTATGACATGAAATATAAAAATTAAACTAGAAAATGAAGTAGTTCTCTGCTTAAGAAAGCAATTTACATTTTTCTCCCAACAAAATTAAGTTTATAATTTAACACAAAACATTATGAAGAGTACTCAAACACTCTCTGAGAGTTTTTCTAGTGAGTTTTGTTGAACATTAATAACAGTTGTAGTTGTTAATTACACACACACAGCCAGTTATTACGTACTGCACGATATCAGACTACTATGTATACTTACTGTACGTGTATGTATGTCTGTCTGTCTATGTTTCTGCTGTATGTGTGTGTGTACACAGTAACAGTTCAAAACAAAACTAACAAATATATTTTAATTAATTTCTACAGTCGATTAACTAGACAATGTTAACTTTATATTATTAAATGCAACATGCAAGGGCAGGCACGAAACTGTTTCAGTGTAGTTTGTTAGTTTTTGATGGATTAGATGGTAAACATTTTCAGGAATATTACACACATAGGAAAATTATTCTCATAAACATCTCGCACAGAAGCAATTTATTAGAAATAATATAGAAACAACAGTTACTTATTCGTCTATTAAAAGTATATGCATTCAGAGACTACATCTTATGGGAACGTACGGAAACGGTGTACAGGATGATTTTAAAATATTGTTATTACATAACGGGAAATCATTTAAAATTTAATGCCAGCTCTTAAAAATTGTAGTCTAAATTACACGACGCTAACGATACGCTACAGCCATTTATGCATAAACTTTAAACAAAACTGATCTATTTCCAATTTCTATTTTACAAAATCATTCATAATGTTAGTTTATAGTAATTAATACCCAATGATTCAAGCAATTTATAAAGATTATAGCACTATCATAACCTAACATATTTTATAAACACATGTTTCAAACTAGAATGGCCGACAATGATAATTTGGTTATAGTTCGTTTAGAATTAACGCAATTTAATATATCATGGTGACAAGAGAAAGGCATTGTAGTTGTTACTTTTTTAACCATCTAAATATTTTAAAGGGAATTGGCGAAGAAGCCAGTCCTAAGCCTGGAAACTGAAAATGTGAATGGAAGCTAAATTTAAAAAACCGCTGTTATAAAATAATTATTTACGTAATTTAATATTATTAATAAATTTAATTACAAATAATATGCGTTATTATTAAACCTCATTGAAAATTTCTGTGGGACGCCTATGAGTAACAACTGAGAGGATTATGTGTTGGAGTATGTAGAGGTTTCATTGTTAAAAGCAAGTAGCTTTAACCTCGTTTTCCGACTATTACAAAATAGTCGCTACACCAATTATCCACAGTAAAAATGTACTTATATTTAAATATTATTTGCAAACCATTTCTATAAAATTAACGATTACCATTTAACAAAAAAAAAGTTTTATAACTTCGGGTCGTTTCAAAAGCCAAAATGGCACGTTCGTTTCTTCACACCATGCTCAAAAAATTGATGTGAAGTGTGAATTTTGACACATTTCAGGGTTTCGCAGGTATTTAGTAACTGAATGATGATTATTTGGGATGCCAAAACAAATTTTATGTCAAATATTTTTTATGAATTTTAATTCGAATGCCTAATACCATTATTTAAGTTTCTAAATATGTGCAGTATTTTTTTTTATATAGCAAGGTTCATTAAGATTTTGAAAATTGCACCTATGGCTTCCATTGGTTTCTTAAAACATAAGCCCCGTCCTCTGATTTCGTATACATTCAAACATAGAATTAAATTATAATTTCAACACTTGCCACTGGTTATTAAATTTACGCTTTTAAAAATTAAATGCAACATTTACCAGAATATAACTAGAATTTTGACAAAATAATTTAAAAAAAATAAAAATGCAAAAAAAAACAGAAAAATTAAAATTGACAGGAATCGAACTCTAGTTTGTAAATTAGAAAGCGACGACACAACGCACTACGCTACGAGCGCTTACTTATCTACTGTGTTACATAGCGAATTAAATATTTAACATATTTTAGTTAAAAACAAAAAATGTGTTATTTTCCGAAAACATAATCTGGTCAAAAATTCCTGTTGTACTATTCCGCTTCACACCAATGTACATTACTTAGAATTTTTTCAGATTTTTAGTTTAAACCATCTGGGCTCCAGGGTGTGGGACATAATTTTTTTGCACAATTTTGGAAAAAATCGCGTGAAAATAATTTATTTTGCAAAAATAAAATTTTGATCGTTAATCCACGTACTAAGGGCTTTCATTTGATACCCTACTCAATACGAATTATAAAAAAAATATTTTTTTTTCAATGAGCACATATTTGTTTATATTTTTAGGTGGATATGTTTTTAAGATGTTTTAATATTTTTCCTATGTGCGGGTCAAAGAGTTGTATAAGCATGCCAAAAATCAACTCTCTAGGTTTAGCCGTTTGGCTACAATTTTTACCGAACAGGCAGACATACAGACGACAAAATGAGGGTATAAGGGTTTTTTGTCATACCTACAAAACCCTAAAAAGGATAAACGCCGCATGCGGCGCCCCCATACGGTGCTTACCTTGCCTATCGCATCGGACTGCTCCTGTACATTGTAGTAGTATGGTATATACCAGGGATGAGCAACCTTTTTTTACTACGGGCCAACTAGAAATTTAAAAATTTCCTGCGGCCCGCATACGAAATTTATTAAAATATGAACACAAGATGATAAACAGAAATTATCTATTTATTAACAAAATAACAAAGTTATTTTCAAAAAAATACACAAATGACACATATAATAGAAATGCTAGGTATAAAAAAACAGTCCAAGATAATTATTATGGGGAAAAAATCATAAACAAATTTTAATGAGAAGTTTGGCATTGCTTCTTTGCAACCAATTGCTCTATATTGCTCTTATTTATGCTTTAAAATATATATGTATCTTTTGTAATTTAATGGCCTTTTTTGAAATTTGACAGACAAAAGCTTTGACGGGCCGCACGAAAAAGTACGCCGGGCCGCGGGTTGCTCATCCCTGGTATATACGATGACTCATATGCAAGAGTTAAAAAAAATATTGGCGCATTATTTAGGAATAATATTATGCTATTATCTCATCGATCCATTATCCTACAGGCGGATTTGGTGGTATCATGTTGATATGATGGTTCTTATTCTCGAAGACCACGCTTGTATTATGTGATCAACTATCGGATTTCTTTGGTCGACCCAGCGTTTGTGATATCTGCTTTTCGCCCGAAGTCGATCTACTTTCCTTTGCACGATTCTATTTTATATGTCATTATGTCTTCTGGATATACATCCCAAGTATCAAAAGAAAAGATAGATAATTTCAGTCCATTTGTTATGTTTAGTTCTTCAAAAACTGAGACATTTGTAAGGGTATAAGTTATCTAGAGTATTTGTAGAATGCGACGATAAACCTACATTTAAAACGTATCTATTCGTTTTTTATCATGCCGTTTTATCGTCTACCTGTCACGTGTATATGTATCTATTAGTAAGGCTGCCAACTTTTTACGAACTAAATGCGGGACATTTTTTTAGGACCCCGCCCCCTCCCCATCTAAAGAAATATCTGCTCACCATTTTTATCTGTGTATGTCCCAAGATTTTCTTCGAATTTTATCAATGAAGCATATAATTCACAATATGTTTACAAACAATTCGAAAGCACTTCATACGAAAATATTAATATTTTATTATTATATTGTTAAAATTATATTAAGTTATTTTCTCACTGTCTTTTAAAATCATATTTTTGCACACGGAATTTTCTATAGCAGTTCAGAGTCGGAGTTCATAATTTCATAAAAGTTCTCACATTTTCCCATATTAAATTTTAACTGGAATACTGCATGAACAGTCCCAATTTTAATCGCTGTTTTTACACACTTTCACATTGCATTTTCAAGGGAGAATACTTGCTAAATGGATCCATTTGTTCCAGGTAGACAAAACACATACTGAATGAGTAGTTAATATTATTTTAAAGAAAATCCACTGCTAACTGCTAACAGGGTGAAGATAACAAAATTGTTTGAAGTTTAAATGTTATATTTTGGAAAAATCGTTAATATTTAGTTAAAAATTTTATAAAAGCAATATTATTATTTTAGAATAAGTGCTATATTTCCGAATGCGGGACATACGGGATAATTAATAATTTTCCGGGACGAATTTTGGTATCAATAGTAAAGCGAGACATGGGTCCTTAATCCGGGACGGTTGGCAGCCTTATTTATTAGGAATATAGAAAAGTGGACAAGCTTTAATTTGGCGTTTGTCTTCAAACATTTACTAGTTTTGTGATTACCATTCTTGCTATTTCCAGGCGTCTCTTTATTTCGTCGCTGGTAGTTAAATGGACACATTGAGTCAAAACCTGCGAAGCTTATATTGTGATGAGCTGGTTGTTATTGAGACGATCCACCATCAAAACTTTTGTTTAAATATAAGCCAAAATCTCTACTTCCACCTTTGTAACTACGCTAAGTATAATTCCCGGACACGGTCAATTGGGCTACGGTGAATGGGCGATGGTCAACTGGGCGATGGATATCTGGGCGAGGGTTTATTGGGCGATGGATATCTGGGCGACGGTTTATTGGGCGATGGATATCTGGGCGACGGTTTATTGGGCGATGGACATATGAACAACGGTTAATTGGGCGATAGACATCTGAGCGATAACAGTTAATCGCCCTATAAGTAGATCAAATATGAATGCAACAAAAATGTTTTATTATCGTTGTCTTTATTAAAATTAACATTATTTTCTGTACTAATAAAAAAAAAAAAAAAATGGTTAGGAAAGCTATGAAAAAAATCGTCATTCGACGATTAAAAGTTACCCTATTTTGTTATCTAATATAATTTTTATTATTATTTTTTTTTACAGTTTTACATACGAATATTTTAAAGTGTTTGTCGTCCAAATGACCATCGCACATTTGACTATCGCCTAGTTGACCATCGCCCAATTGACCGTCGCCCACTTGTCGCTTGCCGTATATGCCTGCATCCCAAACTGCATATCTCCTTTCATTTGACCTTTGTATCTCGATTTGTTAAGTTTAATATTAACAAAGTGAGTGAGTCCTTTAAAATGAATAGCACCTGTTGTAAAAAAATTTAAAATAAAAGTAACCTGTTTTCTTTAAAACCACACACTGTTTTGTGTGTTTTGTGTGTCAAGTATAGTGACTACTAGTATTTATTATTTAAGTGATATTATTGTTAATTAACACCAAGTATAAGTCCAGTACTTATTAGACATTATCAGTTAACTGTTCCAGGTATATCCCTTTGTAGTCCAGATTAGTTCAGGTATTCGATTAACTAAATCACACTGTCACTGTACCGAATTCCACTAACGCACTAAATCCACTGAACTCAATTACTTGTCTAACTATACTGTGAAGTTGACTGCATGGAACTGACGTATTGACGACCTTGACTGATCTGCTGAACTGAACTACTTGACTTTGACTCAGATAACACTCGTCTTATATAATAGTTTAGATCTTCCATAACGTATCTCGAATGTTCGAAGATCGCTGGCCTGTACCAAGGCTACTGTAATATTTTGCAGGGACGTATTCATAAAAATATACAGCTGTATAACCTAACCTTATTTTTTAATCTTTTCTAGTTCTGTGTTACAAAATCGCTCTACTTATCTAATACTAATGACTTGTTCTATATTTAAAATAAATTAAACGTTATCGGTATGACGTATAAAATGTGCAATATAAAATCTGACGAATAAAATTACTCATTAATATATTACCTGCGGTGATTCAGGGTGTAAAAATGTATTATAAATATTCGTTTGTAAGAAAGGATGACAAATAGAAATGTTTATTTTCAAGGCGTAGTTATTTGCATATGAAATACTTAGGCCTTGTTTCAATGAATGAATACAATTTAGAAGAAATTGTTTATATTTTAGTATGTACCTATAATGTGTGACACAAATATTTTGTAATTTTTAATACGCTTTACACTTTTTATGAAATGACTAACGGAAATAAATCAATATTGAATTATAACACAATTTTTGAGATAATATTTAGTGAACCTTGGATTGAAATTTTGGAAATATTTAATAGTAGTATTAAAAATATACAGTGTCTCAAACTGATTCGAGGTTTCACTGTCATCGGCAAATGTAGCAATGTTTTTGGCGCCCTTGGCAAATAAAGTAAATTAATTGAATTAAATTAAAATAACACCTCACTTCCACTTCCAGAATACAAGCGATGAGCAAAAAAAAACAGGGTCCTCACCTTCCAAATACAACTGATGAGCAAAAAAAGGTCCTCGCCTCTCAAATACAACTGACTGATGAGCAAAAAAATAAAGTTATCACCTCAAAAATTGTTGAGCAAAAATAAAAATTACTTTTAATGACCAAATACACACAATGGCGCCCCACATCAAGCCTCGCACCCCCTTGTAAGTGTCCCGGTGCCAGGCCGTTACTATGGCTCTGTCTTTATGTATCCAATCATCATCATTATTATCAACATTATCTACCAATCGAATTCCATCGAATAGCCCAATTTATGTTTTTGTCTTAATATCTTCCGTCCATTTAATAGGACCATCTCTACTCCTAATAATCTCGCGCTGTCCATTCGAGAATTTCTAAACTCGTCACTGTTACATATGTTAATACATATAGTGATTACATGATGATTGATCGACAGAGAACCGATAAACAAATTATATCTATTTTACACAGTTCTACCATAGTAACAATAATACCTATATTGCACGATAAAAGAAATTCACTCTATATTCCGGTTCATATTAAGGTACATTACTCAGAATTTTTTCAGATTTTTATATTAACCCCCTGGGTCAAAGGGATTTTTTGCACATTTTTGACAACTATCGTATTAAAATACATACATTCGTAAAAGCACTTACCGTTCCTTAATCTACTTCTTAAGAGCTTTCATTTTATGCCACATAATCATTTTTTTTTTTAAATAATTTTTTCCACGACTCAAATTCGATAATTTTCGAAAAACTGATCTTATTTAAAGTTCCTGTTCTGCAGGTTCCCATCAATATTCATTATTGGAATTTTTATTAGATTTTTGAATGAACCCCTCTGGGAAAGAGTATGGGGAACAAAGGATTTAGAGACAGTTTTGGCGAAATTCCTGTTAAAAAATTTGAATATTAAAAAATAAGATATTATATCATTAAAAAGACATTAATTCTGACATGAAGCGGTTTCATTTGATACCCCATTCAAAATTTAAAAATATATGTTTATATTTTTCGATGCATATTTGTTTATACTTTTACCGCGTGTATTTTTGAACTCTCAATAGTTTTTTCTATATGTGGGTCAAAGAGTTACAACAAGCATGCCAAATTTCTGGTCATTGTACTTACAAAACCTTAAAAATTATTGAGACTTTTTTTTTAAATTTAATGACCTTTGCTGCTGTGGCAATTAGCCAGGACAGTTTTTATTTGAGAAAAATTCCATGCCTCAACGGGATTCGAACCCGAGACCTTCGCAACGCAGAGCACATGTGTTACCACTACGCTACGCCCGTCGACTTATTAAGACTTGATTAAACAAGTATAATCCTCACGTTTCGTAGCCACCTATTTTATTATGGTGAAATAAATATTAAAAACTTATCTATTGTAAATAAATGAAAACAATTAAAAATAACATTTATTTCTTGCTTGACCTGTTGGGTGTTGTGATCTCGCTTTGTTGTGAGGTCCATGTTTCGGAATAAGCCCTATATACTATTACCATAGTTTGGTATACCCTGATCTTGGCCTTTCTAGAGAAGAGTTTCGTTTTGAGGAAAGAACCAAGTGAGAAAGAAGATTGACAGTTTGATATATTTTTGATTTGTTGCTGAATCTAACGATAGCTTGGAAATGATTGATCAAAATTTTACTGAAGAATATTATATTCTTTATTTCCTCTAGGCCTTGCGGTGTTTAGGGTATTAACAATTGTATTGTATTGTATTTATTTAATTTATACAGATTCTGCAGAAATGCGTCAGTATACAATTAACAAACAATTACAAAGAGATGAAGTAAAATGACATACAATGGATATTTTACAATATTTTTTATTTTGATTCTTTGTTTTTCTTCCAGTGTCCGTCTCTTTTTTCCCATTCTCCTTCCGGTTGCCCTCTCCTATCTCCTTCATTCTTGCCTCCAGTTGTCCCGCCCATCTTTCTCCCTTGCCTTCCTCACTTAGTTCCTTTATCTCTTCCACCTAGAATGCCATACTGAAGAATAATTTCTATTTTAATAACATTTGATTTAGTTTTATTTAAAACAATTAAATAAAATATAATAGTGTCAATTCGTGACGGACCATTTAATATTTTGCCGCGTGTGGCGAATGGCGTTAGGGTTGGATAACGTTAATTTGAAACTGTGAGTTAATTCTGAAAAACTACACCAAATCCATATTTTACTGTTTTGTTGTAGTCATCAGTACATACTGTTACACAACATAACCAGAAAAGCACTATGTAATTTTGTACTAAATGGAAAACTTTCCTTTAAACGACATGCAAAGTGCTTTTAAAATTGTACAAAAACAATTTAAAGGACCCTTTATTAGATTAGATGTTCAAGAGTAATCTAACTTGATTTGCCTCAGTGATTTTGAACTCATATCCCCAGAGGGCTAACGAAACAATTTCGAGGGGTATGTAGAAATTAGGTTACAAGAAATTAATTTTAAAGATACGTATAAACAGCAAATGTTTTACGAACACAGCGGAACAAAGTAATAATTTTAATTACTGTGATACCAGTGACGTTCAAATTTAGATAAACACATGATGGCAGAATAAGAAAATTCAAAATAATACAATACCTTTTAAAAATATTAAATTTTGTTTTGAAGGTTTAAATATTGATTGATGACACTGAAACTTTCCTTCCATATTGTATGTATTTATTATACTAGATGCACATTTCGACTGTGCCTTCATCAGTGGCACCCGTTACAAATGAAGTCTGCTTGGCAGTCGAAATGTGCGTCTAGTACAATAATGAAGGAAACTTTCAGTGTCATCATTTTATAAATATATATTTTGTTATGCTGTATTAGTGTTATGCTAGTTGTTGCATGGAAGTGGTGAGCAAAAAAGAAATCGGATCGAAGCGATGAACAAAAAAAAGTCAAATCAAAAAAGGCGGTGCCCAGGGTAAGTGCTATACCTGTCATATCCTGAGGCGTATCTCTCTGGCTTGTAGCATCTTAAAATTTGTACTGGGATTCGCGGCCCTCGGGAGTCCATGGGTAAAGTCCTTGTGGTCCATCAGTCGACGACCACCTCAATGTTAAAAAATAAATTAAATAATTCTAATAATATTTAAATAATTAACAAATAAAAACTATATACTCTGTTTCTTTAGTTTAAGCAGAACTATACTCTATGTCAAATAAAAAAAGAGTAGATAGCGCTGCGAACCGAGTACGATTTACACAAAATTGGACAAATACAGCATAGTGGGATATTTTAAAAAAATTACAATTAGGACTTGGGCGTAGTTAGGCGTAATTAGGACTGGGTTAGCAAGTGATTTTTTTTTAATACAAAAAAGGAATTGTTTAGGGTATTGAAATAAACAAAGCAGATAATACACTTACGTTATTGAAAAAGTAATATATATATATATATATATATATATATTAAATTATGTATTATATATAAAAAGAGTGATTTGGCTAAAAGAGTTTAAATAAAACAATAACACAAATAATATATCTTCATAGCTAGTTTCTTATTTAAATATTTATTGTAAATAAAAATTCAAAATATATGTATATATGAAGGTCTAAAAATTGTATCAATAACTTCTTTATTGGGCACTATCAGCTGGGATGTCTGGAATATATATTAATTTTAAAAACAAATTACATAAATTCTTCATAAAATCTACGCCACGAATATAAATAAAAGTCTAAATATGTAAATAATAACAAAATATACCTTATAAATAATATCTTTCGATGCATATACAATATTCTCGAATAATAATCTGTGCTCGAAGATAATGATATTATGAAATACAATGTACGACACTGAACATATGTCAACTTGGAGTAAAAACAATATTTTAACATTGTAATAGGGATGACGTTCTAAACATATCCGAAGCAAGGACTAACAGCTCCTATCTTCTTACACACATTTTTTAAGCTGACAGACCATAGATATTAAAATCTAGTAACATTAAGCAATTGAATGAGACTTTTGCCATTTTGTTCAATAAGAGCTCTATTCGATCATTCAATCGTTATAAATAGAGCTCGTGACAACTTAAGAAAATAAAATTTCCGTTAGTTCCTCTTTAACATTTGGGATAGAGTATAGGGGTCCGTTAAGGAAATATGTATCTCAAATGAGTCATCGTGTTCTACAAGTTTATTTATTTATTTTTTATCCTTGTCATGTGACCGCACTTTGAAAATTGAACATGCTGAAACGAGTCTTGACGAATCTGGATATCTGTCCAACAAAAATACCCACAAATATCAAAAAAGGCTATAAAATTTTTACTGTGTTTTTCAACTTCTTATTTATGTGAGGGTTTTCCACATTAACCAACATAAAAACTAAAAAAAAAAAAGAGAAAGATTAACAAATTTAGAGGAAGAAATGAGGGTGGCATTATCTTATTTACGTCCCAATATACAAGAAATATGTAAAAAAAACAACAGTCACAAATTTCACATTAAATGAGTAATTTTTTAAAAATTATATATTATAATTATATGAAGAGATTTTTTAAAATAAATATTTATATAACTATAAATATTTGTTTGAAATTGTAATTTTCCAATTTTATAAAAACACTGCTTACAAACATTTCATTTTAACTTACGTAAATGCTCCGCAAAATAAATTTTCTTGCAAGTGTTCCATACCTTAGAAAAGGTTGGGAACCACTGCCTTAAACTATCGTAGATCACAGGACTTTAAATTAAAGTATCAAACAAAATAATTACAAACATAGAATTACTCACAGTGGCGGGCTAATGAAAATACACAAGATTTACATTGCGGGCTCTATCAGTCAAACAAAATATAAACTAATGAAAAAAAATATATAATAAAACTATTTTATGTGCCTCTAAAAATTACGGGACTTGCCTAGTCTGCCTACACCTAAGTCCATCTCGGATTACACATTACAATAGTAGTCCTTCTGATAGCTCCAGGGTATATCTAGTAATTATACAGTTACACTTCCTATTTACGTGATGCATTCTAGACAAATCCTAATGCTGTATAAGGCAGTATGTCAAATTCCAATACAGCTAGTATGTGACACAATGCAGTTTTTCTACAGTGGTTAGGGCACGTTGCGAGTGTTTCTGTTATCACAGTTGTTCAGCGTACGCAGTACGCACTGCTGCTAGACGTTCGCACGTCAGTCTCTGACTAGATGCCTTGTAAGTTAGTTGTTCGGTGGTAACAGTGAACTTGAATTATTGAACAGTTATTGAAAGTTTAAAAAGTAGTGCAGCAGTTACGTTATTTAATAGTGTTGCTATTTTGGATTTTAATATTTTATTTTAGGTAATTATAACACTTTATTTTTATTTTTTAATTGTATTTAAAGTGAATTATTAACCCTCTGTTGCATGATATATCATTTAGGTATCAAAGAGGAATAAATCATTTTTAATTGTGAAATACGTATTTATAAACAATGCAACACTGTGTTAGCGGTGAGATATATGTTTCTCAAATTGAGAGAGTTGTAGATCATTTTGAGACCAGATTCAGTGATTCAGATTCAGAAAATTGAGACATTGGGCAATATATTTCTTATCTATTATATGACGGCCTAAGATACGAAGCAAATCACAGAAAAACTATTTGTACCCTTATATTTTGTACAGAATGATTGTTGAAATAGTATTTCTACTACATTTTGGGACAACAAACCCAGTACGTTTTTGTTGATAACATAATATTTATTAATAATTAGTTGAAGATGGTCAGAGGCCGGCGCGCGCACCATGGGAAACTTACTACCCCCCCCCCCCCGACTAAAAAACACGTGGTTTTTGTCAAAATACAAGTGATGACCTTTTTTCTTTTTAGGTCATCACTTGTATTTTAGATGTGAGGCCCTTTTTTGTTTTAGGTCATTATTTGTATTTCGGAAGTGAGGATATTTTTTTAGGTCAAGTTCTTGGGGTCCGTCAGTCGGCAACCTCAATGTTCAAAAATAAAGGCCAGCACTTGCCTAGTAATTTCCCGATTCCTACTCTTTTAAAATAATTTTGACTTGTGAGTCCCCCTCCAAAGAAAAATTCCTGTATGCGAGCCTTGTCACCTGGCGTACATTAAAAAAAAAAAGTAAAAAATAAATAAAATAGTGTAGTTTATATGTTAGTTTATATTCCATGTTTTGTGAATTATTGGTTTTAAGAAAAAAATCACGTTTATTATCATCCCAAGCATTGTAATCTATCAACCTAATTCGACGCCGCGCTAAACCAAAATATCAATCTCTGTGTCTGTCTGAGATCACGATAAAAAAGCTGGACGTAATTTGGCATATCAGAACAAAATTGTATATAAATGAGCTGGTGGTTGCTTACAACAACTCGTCTTAAAGACAAACCAGCAACTTGTAACTTAAATCACCCAACGACTATATTAGTGGCAGAGCTTGGTGCCCCCCTCCCCTTCTGCATATGAGCATATTGCGCCCACAGACGCGATTTAGATATCCGCCCCCAAACGCGATTTAAATTTGCGCCCCCAAACTTTGCGATCCCCGTAGTCGTGGGAGTTCCTTTCAGTACCGTTAAATTGTATTTTTTGCTTTTTTCTTCTATGTATTTTTTAAAATTTGAGGTTGGATATTCGGAGAACTATTGTGGGTGCTATCTAAAAATGTGATACCTATTTACGTAACAGCAAAAATGTATACAAGAATAACGTATCATATACAGGTACGCCAGCTAGTTTTAATAATAAAAACTATTTCTTTCCCATACCACTCTGTTAAAAGAATGTAAAAAGTTGTAATGTAAAAAGAATGCTATGAGCCTGTGTTCTAACCTTTCAATTGTCGTGTATCCTTTTGAATATTTGCTAGGTAGGTGCACCTTCCAGGTAAAGATAATGTAGTAGTTGTATTGATGGTATTTACTTTTAATATTTTTGCCTAATAAATGTTTTATATGTGTGATTCATATGTAACAGAAATAATAATTTAAAAATAAGTGAGGTTCTGTTGCATAAAACTACCTTATCTGAGAAGCATTGTAGTAAGCTATTTGATTTAAATTTTCGCGCCAAAATAATATAAAAGTAAAGTTTTGGCATGTATTTCTTGAAAATATTTCATGTAGCACCTGGGGTGTATGTACCTCCCTTTGAAAAACAGTATTATTGAGCAGCGTTTTCCGGAATTGTTAGATATCGGACCAGTATTTTATGTAATATGTTTTCGACGCCCTAATACATATAACACAACATGGTTTACAGTAATAATAATAATAACCTTCTCATTTAAAATATCGTGGATATCATACTGTCGGCCTTGGTAGCGTAGAGGTAACGCTCCTGCTTCACGAGCTAAGGGTCCCGGGTTCGAATCCATGTTTTGTGGTAAAAAAAAGGGCGCGCTATCTGCCCCCCCTCTCAAGAATTCAAAGAACACGTGGTTTGTACGTATTTTTTTTTGTCCAAATACGAGATATTCTTTTTCACTTGTATTTTGGAAGTGAGGACTTTTTTTAAGTCATCACTCGTATTTTGGAAGCGAGGACCTTTTATTTTTAGGTCAACACCTGCATTTTAAAAGGGGCTTTAACCAACACTTGTTTCCGAGTAATTTCCCGATTACTACACTTTTGTCTTCTCCCCCCCACCCCCCAAGAAAAATTCCTATGTTTGCGCCTGAATATTACTGATGTTTGCCTTCACATATCAATCGTCACAATATAATATCAGGAGGAAAAGAAGTTATTTCAAATCTCAAATCTTGTTCCACAGCAAGTCTGTTCAAATACTTATTTTTACCATTTAGGGAGGGAGGTATTGTAATGACAACAATTTTGACTTATGAGAATTTTACAGATAAGCACGAATTAGACTTTCTGTAAGACGAACCAATTGTTCTTATTAACTTGATGGTCTGTCCTGTCGGTCTGTGGACACGTGTAAAGCAAATTCGTTTGAACGGATTTTTAAGAAATTTCATCATTTTCATTCGGACGTGGATATTTCAATCTGATCAATTTTTGGTAGATTCGTCCACCGCAATGGCTAGTTTACTGATGTCACTTTTATGTTTCATGAATATTTCGCTACATGTATGGTGCCATACATATTAGCTGTACAAGTATTAAAATAAATAAATAAAATAAAATAAATAAAAATATTTGAGATTTCTTTAAAATAAAACTTAGTAAAAAGGGATGGAGGGTTAGAACTTCCCCATGAAGCTGATATATATATATATTTTGTCTAACACTTCATTTCGTAACCTTTTTTTTTTGGTTGTCACTTCGAATCGCCCTCCTTTTTTCTTGTCATCACTCCGATCCGTTCTCTTTTTCTGTCATCATCAGTTCGTCCTCTTTTTTCCCATTCTATACTTTGGATGGCCATTTTTATCCCTCCCTCCATCTTGCATCTACGCAGCTGTTTAAAAGGTTTTCAATTTCTGTTTTGCAATTGAAAATATCTTTAATCCGCATTTGTTGGCATGAATTGGTAGAAAATATTTAGAGGGTGGATATATTTAAAGTTTCGCATAAATAGCTCCACCCCCTTTAGTATAGTTTGTGTAATTTTTGGAAATTTTGCTGTTGTCTTTGCCCGTCATATTTTTGGTAAATATATACGAATGAAACTGGTTTTAATACCCATTATTTTATGTTTTGTAATTAATGCTTTTAAACAGGAGTTTATATATATGTTACTGTAAAAGCCCGTATATTGGTAAATTTTAGGTTTAACTAGTAAATCTTAGGATTTACTAGTTCCTAATCCTAATACAACTAGTTGGTAAATCTCAGGTTTTACTGGAAAATCTTAGGATTTACCGTAGTTCGGACTTTTACAGTAACATATATACATGTTTTTTATTTTATGGCATGAGGGACGCGACGACTTAAATTTTACAAATTTTAATTCACTACATAACGTTGTAATTCTTTTTGTTTTGCTTTATCTGTGCCAATCCTCAAAATGGTCAGGAAGGCCCAAATCGGACTGAGGAATTCCTTTTTTTCTTGCTCATTACTTCGACCCCTTTTCTTTTTGTTTTATTTTGCTGCACACGGCACAGGACAAGCTAATTACGGGTCTATCAGATGCGCCAAATCTGGTTCGCGAACCACTTATTACCGGCCCGCTAACCTTGCTATTTGAAGTACTTTAAACTGTTTAAGAAACACTGCTCTAAAGCTTCTTGGAGTGTCGGAACACGTTAAAGTCACGTATTATTTATTATTTTATCTTTATTGCCATTATTATTGTAACTTGAGATTTTTTAGGTGAATTACTCAACCTAACCTTTCTATAGATATTAACTGCGTATCAAGTTCAAGGTATTTGCGCCAGGCAATCAATTATAACAATATTTACAGACATAACAGTATTACAACATTGGATATGTAACACTTATGGCTAAAATAATGTTATTTAGAATTCTTTATCAGCTTCTTAAAATAGTATTAAATGTACGGATTGTGACATATTACCTTATCATTTTTATTTATTTGTTTATATCCTATTGGTTAAAAATACGTTTTATTGTAGAGTAAATTACTGATATAAATTATTGTTCTGGACTAATATTTCCGGAAAGACTATAAATATGTATGAATTATTTTTATCAGTTGGTTTAACCTTAGTGTCACCACTGGTCTATGTCGAGAAATGATAATTTGGTTACGTAATTTTTACTGTATTTACCTTGTTCATAAGTAAGGCGTCGATACGTCCCGGTTTTCCGGGATTTGTCCCGGTTGCTGGAAGCCGTCCATGTGTCCCGAATGATGTCTTCAGAACTCTTAAATGTCCCGGTTTCTTTATTTCACTCACTAACGCAGTAAGTATTTACAAGTAGTCCACATAGTTGGGGATACTAGTACCTACTACATATATCCTAAAACTGTCAAAGACCAGTTTGCTAACTAAACTATTAGAAACAGCAAAGAAACAAAAGGCTATGTATGTAAAAATGCTTTGTTTTGGTCAAAAAGTAACTTAAAAAAAAATTATTTATAAAGTTTAAATATTTAGTAAGCTTTATTAAAAATAAATATTTAATTTGGTTCATTTCATGCTTACCAAATTCCTTTTTTCATATATTAATGTTAAAAAAATATAGTTGTTTTATAAGGTTTATCGTGTTTAAGGCAAAAAATGCTCAAATTTATGCGTTGAAATATTTGGAGGGGGGGGGGTATGAGGTAGGTGTCCCTGTTTTATGTTCTGTAAATATGAATAGTCATAAAATAGAATTGAAAACTTTTCCTCTATTTCTTTAAATTCATTTTTATTATTTATTTATTTTTTTATTGATTTTAAGTTATCAGGTTCTTTCTAATAGGTCACTATGGAACATTAAGATATTTTACTTAGGATTTTAATATTAGGTTTAACCCATAGGACCCTCCATTCCATTTCCAACACTACATTTTCTATGCAACAGATCAAAAAAATACAGGTAGGAATAGCTTTCCTTTCTCATTTTCTATTAAAAAAATCAACGGTGCCGAAAAATTGTCTTATATAATTTACGTTACTATAGTTCGTTCAGAAGTTAGAATGCAGTATTGCTCTTATGGGAAATAAGAGCAAAATGTTGTAAAAGTTTCAAATATGTAATGAATCCAAAATATTATGCGGACATTTATATCTTCTGTTGTTAGTTTATTGACATTAAATTGAAAAACTATTAGACAAAATGGATAACCATTTGTACCCCGTTTTCACAGATCAGCGCCTTTTACAGCCGGCAACCTTGCCGAGGAACGAAAGGATAGCGTTATTGGGAGAACCCATAAGATAGTATGAAATTACTATTAATAATAAATAATTAGTATTAATTATTTATAACTGTGTAGAAAGTACTCATATTAAAGTATTTATAATTGTATTACAAAAAAGAATATTTTCATGAAAAAACTAACATAACTCATTTTCATTAAATATTTTTAAGAAAACAAGTTCAAAAACAGTAGTTTTACAGTAGTTTCCAAAAGTATGATAAATTTTAACTATTTTAGACTGTAGGAACTAAAATCCAGTTACAAAACTTGTTCCAAGGTACAAGGGGGTGAAAACCAGGAAAATGGCGAAAAACTTAACAGGTTATGTCTGGAGTAGAAAATAATGTAGAAATATTCTCTAGTCTATTGCATAAGATAGATATTACAGATGATAACTACATAGGAAACACGATACAAGAATATCAAAATGTTAAAATATTTACTTTTAATATTAAAATACCTTTTATTTTCAAAATAACTTAATAGCAAGCGAACTAATAACAAAAGAAACCAACAGGCTACTGTCTAACAACATGTATACACTACATGTATCTCATAGAGGCCCTTAGATGTTAAAGAAGGTCAGGATCTTAAAGGTGTTCCAAGGTATATAATTCTCAAGGTACAATAGTCTCCCCTATAGATTGTTACTAATTTTATTTTAGATTGTCAGTTTTGTATAAGAAACTGTTAAGAACTATACTGTTTTCCTCCCCTTAATAGAGTAATCATATAACCGAGCGCCTATTGTATTAGAAAACATTTATTTCTCCACTAATTTAATTTTTTGTAAAAAAATAGATCGTTTTATTAATTGACAGTAAAACGACCTTCTTAATTTAATATTAATTTTAAGAAGCAGCTGCTACGAAACATTTTTTTTAAATAATTTATGTTAAATTCTTAAAACGTTACCACATTTTTGCAATATTTGTCTTCTAAAAGATTTCGAAATCCAGTTTATATTTTTTTTCAGTGTAATTATTTAACAGTAATCTCCACATTTTGGTGTTTACAGTATTGTGTGTTGTGTGGTGCTCTGGGATTGGTGGATTGTCCTTGGTAGCAGCAGCTGGCTGTTTCTACCTGACAGGTGAATGCATTCTTGGATCCCCCTGTGTACGACTCACGTCGCCCAACTATGGCCCGTACGCCTGCATCTGGCTACAACATGTAGCGTTGTAGGGGAAATATAGATATGACCCAAATATTACTTATTGAATTTTAGAAAAAATATGTATTTTATCAGGAACTCAAGTTGACAGTTAAATTAAATTTGCCATCCAGTTTGATAAGTTTTTGCTTGATTTGTAATATTCTTTTAAATTTGGTATACCTACCCATCCTCTACTGCAGTATTTCGCAATATTTTTCAAATCGCGACCCAAATTACGTAGTTACCATTGCGATCCACCGTAAAATTTTAAACGAGAATGTAGATTTTAAATACGATTTAAAAATGCTACTATACTAGCGTCGGCGAATCAACGCAGTTACGTCACACGACGTAACAAACAATTGCATTGTTCCAGACAATACAGTCGTTTGTTACGTCGTGTGACGTAACTGCGTTGATTCGCCGACGCTAGTATACCAATTTTGCTTTTAAAAAATGTGTTTATTTTTTAATTTATTAAGATACAATAGGGAAAAAATATATAAATACATTGAAGCAAAATCAGCTTTTTATGCATTGTAAAATACGATACAATAATACCTATTAAGTATTTCTCTGTAGTTGAATCATCTTCAAACTGTGGTGTTTTTATCAGTATCATTGGATTGTTAGTGCATAAATGGTTGGAAATGGCTGGAGTGTACAGTCAATGCCTCTTTATATAAGGCAAGCGTTTCTTTTGATCTTTTCTTCCAAAAATGATTTACTGTGTTTAAAATTATAATAACAATATATGGTGGTTTTGAATATCGATTTGCTAAATATCATGATACAATTCTGCTTTTCGAGTATTTTACTTCATTTTGAGACAGAGATATGGTATTGACAGAATAACTTACGCTCTTACTGATATTGAAGCAGTGGTGTACAATTCCGGATGTCGTATTTACTGGAATTATGCATTTTCTACCACCAAGCTTCTCTCAGCCAAGACAAGGAAATAGCTACCCAGTCCACATATATATACCTCACGGGGTAGTCTATACCGAGGACCGTAGTTTGGCCATTCCTAATGTAGACACATATTTTAAAATTATTTAATGACGTAAGCAGTTCAGTTTTAGAACTTCTAAAATATATGATTCCATTGTGTTCAATTTCAGTTTAATCATTCCTATTAAGGAAAACCAACACCAAAAAAAAATCGCTACTTAATCATACTTTCACGAAAAATGAATCATACATTGATCAAATTTTATTACAGTCTAATATTATTCAAATTTCAAAAGATTCAAATTTAAAACTTGTTAGATATATTTAATAAAATTGATTCAGACAAATTTTAGATAGAACGCTGAGTGAATTTTTCAAAGTGGTTCAAAATAACCGAGAATTATTCCGAGTGATAAAGTGGAAAGTGTATTGAGTCATCGTGGTCTTAACATCGGGTCAGAATTCTATATATAGCGAAATATCAACAAGAGAAACCCCAGCTTTTTTAAACTATTAAACAGTTTATATGAATATAAACAATACATTTTACAAAACTATGGAATGAATACAAAATTTAATTTAAATATTTAAAGTACTAAATTTGGCCTCTAAACAAAAATTGCGCAATTAAATTAAATAATAAACATACGTTTTTTAAAACGCATTTACTATGATATAATAAATCTTAAGTGTAAAAATGTAACATTAAAATTATTTGATGTAATATGAAATTTAAACATTGTTAATTTAAATAGAATTTGAAGATTCCATTCATTGTTACTCTCAGCCTGTGTGCGATTTTTGAATCTAAATATTTTCATTTATATGTATATATTAATGTTCATTTCTGGAATACTATTTTATTATTATATAATAATAAATAATAATAATTGGACGTTATGGTATCCTACAAATATTTAACTCCACTTTCAATAATAAGGTATACAAGAATAGAATAAATGAAAGCATTCCTATGTAATAAAAAACTGCATATCAAGCTTAAGCCTCGTTTATAATAGATCCATAAAAGAAATGCATCGCATATGTATAAGGTGAATCAATGGTGTATTACTGTTCTGCATATAGTACGTACATCTGTTTATAATAAACAGACAATATGCTCCATTCATACATCTTTATGCTTATGCCATGCACTTGTGCCATGAAGGCTTAAAGCCTGGTTTATAATAACTTCATAACTTCATAACATAATAACTTCAAAACATCTATTTGTAATAAACAGAACAAAGAGAGTAGTGTAATTTTTATGTTCCATAGCATATCTATTATGAACCAGGTTATTATGAAATTAAAGATAATAGATTGAATCCAATATTCATGGTGTTTTATAACTCATTTATTTAATTTAATTTAAGTACTTTAATTATATACATTAATAATTCACAAAATAATAAAAAATATATATATAATTAAATTTATTTCATTTTTAAAAATCCGTATTTAAAAAAAAATAATTGCATTGAAAGTTTCAAAATTCAAGCGGGTTCTAATTTTTGTCCTAGTCAGGCCTACAATTTAAAAAACGGGCTGTTGCAGTAGATGTTGGTTTTATTGTAAGAAGTGCATTAAATAATTTATTTAAATTATCTGTCCTTGTTTTTGTGTTTGTTAAAATCATGAAATCTTTTTTCAACAATTGCTGCTTCCAGTTGTTGTTGTAGAGAAATTGCAGCGTTTTGACCTTTAAACGCACTTCCACTTGCGATTTCTGCAACTACTTCCTCCAGATTATCGAATAGTCCAAATTTATTGGATAATCCGGATATTCCGATATCCGGATTGGAAACTTTAATTATGACCAACCCATTACTGTTTGTGCCTCTTATTTTCCTCCTTTATTTCTGTTTGTGAGCTGCCACATATCTTTATTGTCTAGGGTGTGTGGCCAATATATCTAATTACAGCAAGCATTTGTTGGAAAATGTTTGTAGTTGGCTGGTTTTTCTGTTACTCGCCAGGTCTCACCTGCGTATAAGCGATCAGATTAAATATTAATATTAAAACCGCATAATTTTGTCTTTCTAGGTATTATAGTCGAATGCTGGAGGTTAATTGAGGGAGCTGAAAGCTCGCCTTGCGTTGAGAATCTTGATATTTCTGTTAGCTTTTGTTTCTTCACTTTCTTAATAAATTCTCGTTTCTAAGTAGCAGAACTCTTCTGTTCAACTGTTCTTTGTTGACTTTAATAAAAGTGGTAGGTAATAATAGCCCTTTATTTCCGTTTTTTATTTTATATAAAAATAAAGAATATATATGAAACTAAATAATTTAAAAATTACATTTAAAATTACAAAATTATAATTCCAGTATTAAAAATAATTAATAAGAAAAGAAAAAAGTAAATTAGGTAGTTAGTTTTCCCATGGAGCCCATTTCTGGACATGACCTCCCCCATTTGGGTCACTCTTGGGTCTCTCTTCGCCTGTTTCTTTTATGTTATGAACCGAGTGTGTTTTTTGTCTGTCGCTGCATCTCTTGGTAATCACTCTGGCGATCACATGGCGTGTCCATTTCTACTTCAGATTTTCTGCATAGCTTTGTCACGTCTCTAATGTCAATTTTTCTTCTGATGTCTTAATTTCTTAGTCTATCTGATATTAAACTCTATCAAGACGAAATACCGTTGCCAAAATATCCGAAATTGACAACAATACATTTTAAATTTTATTTTTAAGTTTCGTCCCTGTCATGATGTGAGCTCTAATACTAACCTATTTCAGGGCCAACGTCAGGGCCGGCGGAAGGCGGGTTCAGCGCGTTCCCAGAACCCGGCCCCGCGCTTTGAGGGGCCCCGCGGTTTGCGAAAAGTATCCTATTAAAAGACACAAATTTGGCCTCGCGGTCAACAGCAGGCCCCGCGCATGGAGATGAGGACCTTTTTTTTTTTTTTTTCTCCTCGCTTGGATCTGAACAGCAAGCCCCGCGCATGGAGATGAGGACCTTTTTTTTTTTGCTCCTCACTTGGATCTGAACAGCAGGCCCCGCGGTTCAACAATGGGCCCCGCGCATGGAGATGAGGACCTTTTTTTTTTGCTCCTCACTTGGATCTGAACAGCAGGCTCCGCGGTTCAACAAAGGCCCCGCGCATGGAGATGAGGACCTTTTTTTTGCTCGCCGGCCCCGCGGCTCTTCTCGCACATGGCCTCGCAAATCCTAGCGCCGGCCCTGGCCAACGTGATAACTTGGGTGTCCAGGGCAATCTCCTCACGGTTGTTTGTAGGTACTCCGCGCTCGTACAATACACTATACAAAATAGTTAATGAAGTACAGTCAGATCTCACTTGCAAAGAGTCCCACAAAGATGACATACACAGACCAATTCTGTAACTCAGTTACTATGATCATAGGAACTAAATCTGACACTATGAGTAAGGTCAGTTACTATCATGAATGAAAGTCATTATACACTTTATAATATTTTATCATGTAGTAACGTTACTACACAGTAAATTTTTACAGAATTGATCTGTCAGCGCTCACTAATAGGGCCTCATATTGCATAGAGCCCTGTTATTTTTGCGACCGAAGATTTAGGTAAACGTATCAATCTCTTCGATTTATAGATTATTGGCCGTTCACAGCTAGATTTAATGTAGCTGTCTAGTTATATGGCGGTGTTAGACTCTGAGACTGCCTAAGAACGCGCTCATGTGGTCAGTTTTTTAATGTTACATCGGTGTAAGAATGTACAGAATAAGCGTATAAACTGTATTTTTCAGTGAAGAAATACAAGTATGGAGGCCTTACTCGTTTGTATCGAATAAACCCTACGCATGCGCCTTACCATTTCCATCGCACGACGTCGTTGACTTTTCGATAACGAGTATGTATTGTCACCTCGGTAGCGATACCAATTAGATTTCGAAAGAAAACTATCGAGTACTTCGTCGCGCTTATTTGTCGTTATACCTCTATTTGTGACTTGAATTTCTGAGAATATTCTTATGAAATTATTTTATATCAAATGAAAATTATTGTTTGCTTTTCGGTACGTTTGTCTTTGTGTTATTATTGCGCTTTTCTGCTAAAAAAATGACCTGACTATATCTTTTGTTTGTATCTATTACTAATAATTTCATTTTGTTACAGTAGTGAATAAAAGTTTAAAGCAGCGCGAGAAGATATGGGGCAAAGACAGTCGAAGAGATCGGTGGACATAACGACAACCCCTAAAAAGGGTGAAGGAGATGTTGTCGTCGAGGGAGAGGGTAGGCTGGAGAAGATCAACGAAGCTGACCACAAAGTAACCACTAATGGCGACGCCCTACACAATGACACACAAATTACGGTAAGTCACTTTTTGACAAATGATTCACTTTTACCATTTAATATTTAAAGTAATTAATTGTACCGCAGAATAATTTATAACATTTAATTAAAACAAATGAAACGTCGTGTTTAGTAAAACTTTGTATGTTTTCGTGTAGTGATAGCTGGTGTATTGTTGAAATAGTCAATAAGCAAGATTTGCACTAAATGAAGATACAATTTCTAATTGAATCACACTTGTTTTTAACTTGTCGCTCGTCAATATCATCAAGTTTGTTCAAATTTGTCCTTTTATTTGTTTTTTTCTTACCGACCTATGTTACAAGTACATGATTGTTAATAGCTTCTTATAATCCATTCGATACATATATTCTTTCCAAAGAGACTTATATTCATTAACATTATCTTTAACGATGAATATGCTTAATTTGTCTTTTATCTCTGTACAGTAAACCCTTGATATCCGCGAGGGTTGCGTTCCGCCAACATTGCAGGAATAAGAAAACCGCGGACTAGGCGGGTAGACTAGGCATATGGGAATACTATTATTATTACATATTTATTTAACTAAAAAAATATATTTATAAATATGTAATATATTGTAGTATATTGTAACATATTTATAAAAAACTTATAAATATGTAATAAAAAAAAAAAAAATACTAGGTAGTATAGCCACAAGCGCGTAATCAGAGTATAAAACCTGTGTGAAGACCATTTTTAAAAATACTTATAATTTATCATAATAATCTACTAATATCATTGTGTTGACTATATTAAAAAAGCCAATTTCACTTTATAACAAAAAAGCTGCGAGAAAACTTACAAGAATACTAGGGAATTGATGAATAAGAATGCAATGCAAAACTGGTGTATTAGAAGAATGTCGAAAAGCGGGACCTGACAATACTAGTTTATGTCTGATTAAAATACTATTTTCAACAAAATCATTATGCTGCTTTGCAAAATCTAAATAAGTATATACTATATATATTTTTTTTGTGCTTTTGCTAATATTAACGTTTCGCTTTTAACATCAACCACGCCTTAAGCTACTTCTATCGCTCTATTATATTATCTTGATAATAATTTTATTTTAAAAATCCAGAATTGCTACCTTGTGATGTAATGTGTGAGATTTTTTGCAAAGTAAACCGCGTATTCTATCATTATTATTAATTTTCACAACGTGCAGATAAGGTAGGTAGAACCAGATGCTGGTTTAGACGAGAGAATTCTAATTTAATTGCAAAATTGACTATTTTGTACGCTGGTAGTGCATTCAGGAAGTCGATATGAGCAGAAATTATTTTCTAATAGAAGATAGGATTTTTAAATAAATTTGCTTGCTTTGTAATTTTCTTAATAAATTATACGGTTAAGATGTTTTATGTCGGCATCATTAGTAACTATTTGTTAAGAATGTTTATTAAGTTAGGGTACATTCATATTTTTGTGAAGGCGCAGAGCAAGTATGTTATTTATTGGTTGGAATGGATATATCAATTGTCATGTGATATATAACGTACAATATAGGCGCATAAGGTGCAATACTTTCTCGTCGACCTAATTTTCTATGAAACATTACTATCATAGAATCTGTACCCTTAAAAAGATACATTCTGGCAATTATATTGTATTCCGTAAACCTCTGAATATAAATTTGGCCCTGCTGTGTCCATTTACCAAGTGGTCCTTAAACCTTTCGTGACCTTTGAAGAGCAGGGATGCTAGTTTAAATCCAGGACACAGCTTCGAAATTTTCACATTCCGATACTATCAAAAGCCTCAAGAATTTCGAACTTGGCTTTTTCAGTGGCTACAACGAATGCATATATACGTCATGTACATACTTAAGACGGATCTAATCAGGGTCTGAACATTTCGTGTACTTGGTTATCTAAACGAACAACTTCGTATGCAGTTTATTATCAACATTAATCACCGTTACAGTGTGACAACGCGTGGAAGTTCATTCCTGTAATTCGGATGTATTGTCGAACTAAAATACACGTGTAAGAGAACTGCATATATTCGCATGCGATAAAATTTCCATACCACCTGGTAGGACGTTGCGCGTGAAGGATGTTGCCACTCAAGAATTAAAATGAAATTATAATGGCATAATAGAACCAGTCAAAACGTTATTCGAACCACGTGGCTTTCACATATCGTCACCCAAATTTGCGCATGCTGTAACTCCCAAAAGTTCAATTTTACAGTAGGGCACTAAAACCATTCTAATTTTTTTCACAGCATATGGTATACGAATATTTCTAATCTACTGTCTGATCACTTTTAATTATTTTCTGGAGTTAGAGGCCATAACAGGTGATAGATTATTTTTTTTTTCTTCTTTTGTTTTTGGAAAAATGTTGGATATAATATGGTACTGTTGGTCTAAAAACAGATAACTTATCTTCTCTGTCCTTATGCGACACTCAAGCAATATTTTTTTTTGTTTTTTTTTTCTTTTTTGACGTGATTAAAGCGAATATGTTAATCCAAAAGTATCGATAAAATTATTACATATTTTCAAGTAATAAATCTTTTTGTAGTTTCAGTCGAATCCAATTAAATTATAAACTAATAACTTTTTAACTTGGTATGATTTATACGTTTTCGCTTGGTGTGATGACTTTTTCACTAGTACGGCTGCAAAAACCGTCCAACGTAGTATAGTGTTACTTAATGCTTCGACATTTCGAACTATTCTGTGTTTCAGCTTCTTGTGTATTGCTTCTTAATGTAAAATAATAGTCTATGGTTATGCAGGAATCTCTCAGTTAGTACGAACCGTTGGTTAAGCGAAAATGGCGGTCTATTCAAAATCAATATTTCTTCGATATTCTATTCTATATTTCTTTGAAAAATATTTCTAATTTCTGCTGCGTATTGACTTTCTTCCTTTAAGTGTAAATTTGCTTGTATATATACACATCTTTTCCAATTGCGAATTTCCATACTGCGTCCAATATCTAAGCTGCACGGAATAATATTTAAACCTCTTGTAATTAGTGGTGTGGATATCTATATACGTATCCCGTGAATTATCCTCAAATATTAAAAAACCATATCCGGGTCTATATCCCTTTTTACAAGGCGGATGTTAAACAGATATCATGTAGATAAATTCAGGGCTTCGAACCGGAACTGAACCGAAAACCGAAACAAACCGTTATTTTCGTCGGAACTAAAACCGGAGCTGAACCGAAAAAAAAATATTGGTTTATTTCGGTTCAGATAATGTTTATAAGAGTGAACCAAAATATAACATACATTGTATTTAAAATTATTTTTTAAACTGATGAGCAGAAAAAAATCGTTCTTTTTAACTGATTAAGTAAAAAAAAATCGCTTCTATTATTTCGGGGGGGGGGGGGGTGAACGCCCAGAACCCCCCCTGGCAGCGGCCTTTGTATGATTATTACAAAATAAGGAATAAAATGTTCTTCTAAATTATAGTAGAAAGTAAATTTCTAATACAAATAAAAGCATTTAAAAATTTATCACTCGGAACTGAACCGAAAACCGAAAAAAACTGTTATTTTTGCCGGAACGAAAACCGGAACCGAACTGATATATATTTTTTTAATTGAACCGGAACAAAAACCGAAACGAAAAAAAAATAACGGTTCGAAGCCCTGGATAAATTCGAATTAGGTTTCATATAAGTTTAAATGCTCAAGGTGGAATAAATTTTACTCTGACGTTTAAATTGATTTTTAATCGAGCATCACATAACTTGCCGGTGGTTTTCAAACTGTTTAGGGTACATTAAATATTAGAGTAAAATAATCTTAATAATAAGACAATGAGTAAGTTGTTTTGAACCCAACTAAATTGTATCAATTGGCATGTTTTTGTTTGTAAGAACCGCATGTCGAACTGTCGGTTCAAGATTGTTCGTTTTTCTATTAGAATGCAAGATCCGTATCCGCGGATCAGGACACATATAATCCGTATCTGTATCCTAGAATATATCTTTCTTCACATTTTCTTCATTACAGATTTCTGTTTCGTCATTTGCTCGTTTTTTGTTTACATTCAGTAGGTCAACATTGCTAATCAGAATTGATTAAGCTGATAACAAACCGCGTTAATACATATCTCCCATCCCAGGGATTCCTGCACACTGTAAATTGAAATTGTGAAACTTAACTTGTCCCAAAAGGTTAAGAGCCACACTGTCTTATGTAGTTACACCCGGATTTTCAAACAAAATCTTAATAATTTTGAATAAAATGAAACAAAGGAAGACTCTGATTTGCAAAATTGCAATATTAAAACAGTAAAATTTACAAACAACAAAGAAAATCGTTACTGGAATATGTTTCATCAACTTTGCCCCACAAATATTTTCAGGAACAATTCAAATCAAATTTTCATAAAACTTTGTAACTTTTTTAATAATGTTTACATCTCATATATTCTATTTGAGATGTAGAATTCCGAGAGATTCTTAGCGTGAATGTACAGCGTGTTAAAGTTTATTAAAGTCGAAAGAGG
Source organism: Liopterus haemorrhoidalis (assembly GCA_963971575.1). Classification (NCBI taxonomy): domain Eukaryota; kingdom Metazoa; phylum Arthropoda; class Insecta; order Coleoptera; family Dytiscidae; genus Liopterus; species Liopterus haemorrhoidalis. The sequence goes on along the minus strand of OZ020612.1, from coordinate 35,948,209 downwards.
AAAGAAGTTTTTGAGGCGTGAACTCTGTTGCTTTTTGCTCGTTTTGTCGAGCGAACAAGACACTGCATGTTCGAAGATACCTCCTTTGATTTGGTGGCGTGACAAGTATCAATTTAACCCTGTTATTACCCCCCTCTCTCACTCTTCACCCCATCCTAATGCTTTAGTGAATTCCTGCCAGAGGAAAATGTTTGCTCAACAATGAAATATTATTTTTTATTAAAGAACTTGTAAGTTCGTGGATGCTGACATGAAATTTTGATATTGTCTACAATATTCCTACAGTCTATTGATTCTAATAGTTAATATAATGTTAGCTGTATACTTGTATGATTCCTTCGAGGCAATATGTATGTATTTGTATATTTTGACGTATGTAAAAAATGTTTAGTTTTTATTAATATTAATAAATTATTATTATTTTTATTATTATTACTACAACTAACTTAAAGAAAATATATTTTTAATTTAAAAAGTTTTGAATATGCAATAATTTAATAAAGTTAGAGCAGGAGTTCCCAAACGGGTCGGTATACCATAGACCCCCTAGAGGTCGTTCGAAGTTTGGAAGGGGTCAAGAAACAAATTGGTTTAAAAGTCGGTGGGGGTCTACATATAAACGGGGTTCAAATGTCAGGTTAAATACCTAGGTAGTAAAAGACGAGGCCCCCACTGACTTTTAAACACAGAAATATATATAAATTTAAAGTGGGAAAGATCATTTAAGTACAAAACGATAAATGTATTATGACGAGTAATTAAAAAGGAATCTATAAATTCATTACTTACGAAAAATGCCACTAGCAGAAAATACCTCGTAGTAGTAGTTGGCTATAAAATGTATACAAACATACAAAAGAAGCCAACAGATTTCAGTAGGGCAGTTTATGGAAGTTAAAGGATAATTGATATCCAAATCTAATCCCAGCACTTCTAAACAAAAATTTTCAACTAGTGTATTCTATCGGCACTAACGTATGCTACAGATACTTGGTCACTCACCAAGCATACAGTGACAAAACTGAGACAGCATTAAACTTGGCGGTTGTGTAATATACAGGTTGACAACTGACAGCTGCGGAAGTAACTAGTTTTTTATTGTTCTGCAATGCGTAATTAACGAACTTATTTAACAAGTAACAAATAACAAGCCAGCACCTCCTGGTTTTTGTTTTAGACCACTCCAAACAAGAAGGAAATTCCTGTACACTTGTCGAAAATATAACGAATTATATTATTTTTACAAAATGCAAAGATTTTAAATAAAAGCCGATAAAAATAATTGTCATTATACTTTGTTTTAAATATTAGTGATGCGCCGGATCACATAAAAGCCAGATCCGCGGATATGGAATATACGGATATGCTTATACGGATCTTGCATTCAAGTAAAAAATCGAACGACCTTGAAGCAATAGTTTGTCGGGCGGTTAATAATTAATAACAAAAATAAGTTGCAATATACATCTGTTTATTTTACCTGCCAACTTGCAAACAATTAAGTTGAGTACAAAATCACTCAATCATTGTTTTTGATTTAATTAATTTTACACTATTATTTAATGTATACTAGACCAGTGTTTCTCAACAGGTGGTCCGCGGACCACCAGTGGTCCCCAGAAAAATTTTAGTGGTCCGCGAAAGTTTTTTTATATGTTTTTTTCAATTTAAAAAAAAAAATATGTAAATAACCTATATTTTGTTTATTTTCTGTAAACTTTCGGTTGTTTTCTATAAATAAAATAAATGTATTTAGTAACACATTAAATATATTTGTTTTTTTTTGCAAAACATGAACCAACAATTATTATTAGTGGTCCGCGTTAGAAAATTATATATTATACTGGTCTGCGGTGAGTTTTTGGTTGATAAACACTGTACTAGATCGTTCGAAAACCACTGGCAAATAATGTTACGACTAAACATCAATTTAAAAGTTAGAGAAAAATTTACTCCACCTTAAGCATTTTTAAATGTAATCATATTTAAAATCGAATTCGAATTTGTTTATATAATATTCTTTTTTAGATCTGCCCTGGAAAAATGTATACGGATCCGGATACGGATTTTTATTTTTTTGCTGATAATCCGCGAATACGGATACGGATATTCGGTACACCACTATTAAATATATTTAATTGACGACTGTTGAACTTTATGAAGCTCACTTAGATAAAAGGTGATTGAATGAGACTGTTTACTTTTTTTACTTCCTTATTTCATTGAATGCAGTTTCGGCTATCCCAATTAGCGGGTGGACTTCCAGGGGTCCGCGGATACAGTTTTACGAACGCTGGATATAGTATAGAATGAGAACTTAAATCCTCAAAATCTTGGAATCGGAAATAGAGATGACATCTTCCTTCCGCTTTTAATTAGGTTGACACATATTGGATGCTAAATTAAATTATGATTGCTAATAATTAGCTTAATTTGTGATGTTAGATAGATTAAATGTACATATATAAAGGCAATTCTAGGAAATGTAGCATTTGGCAATCACATCTTTAATTGCTGCAATTAAACGCAGATCTTAACCTTTTCAATAACTCTGCTACCCGCATGATATAAACATATTCTCAACTTTTAGCTTAAGTTAGATAAAAGTTATCTTTCTTTGGAATTCACTTTCATGTTGAAGATGTTGAAGAATTACCTTTTAGTCTAGAAATAAATTCATACAATATACCTATGATAAAGTACTCCCCAGATTAGTATTCTAATTAAACGATTGTTACATGTTTGAGAGTAGCTATATATTCTGTAATATAATGCAAAATATTTACCATAGATATCCCTAATCACGTAAACAGATCCATTATGGACTGCGTATATACGGGATGTATCAAGATAGAGGGAGTACATTTTTTCGGCAAAACGCGAAGTGTGAGCAAATTGGTAAAAAATTTGATGACCAAATTTTATCTAAAGAATCGAACAGTAGTATTGAAATTTTTCGAACAAACCGGAAATGCAGGATAACTTAGATTTTTTAAATGGGAACGTATGTCGTGTTAGGTATCTTTGGTTATACAACTCTTTGACCCACATATAGGAAAAATAGTTGAGAGATAAAAAAAAACACATCACTAGATAAATATAAACAAATATGTATTTAATGAAATATATATATATATATATATATATATATATTATTTTGAGTGAGGTATCGAATGAAACCACTTAGTGCGTGTAGTAACGTAAGTAGTTTTTTAATTTTTTTAAATTTTAATACGATTTTTTCAAAAAAAATGTGTTATTGAAATTCTGAGTAGGGTATCAAATGAAAGCCCTTAGTACGTGGATTAACGATCAAAATTTTATTTTCGCAAAACAAAATTATTTTGACGCGATTTTTGCCAAAATTGTGCAAAAAAAAATTTGTCCCACACCCTGTAGCCCAGATGGTTTAAACTAAAAATCTGAAAAGATTCTAAGTAATGCACATTGATCTAAATCGGAAACGTACTAGAGGAAATTTGATCAGATTTCGCATTTGGAAAGTGTTGAATTTTTTGTGTTTTTAAATTATTATTATTTTTTTATTCATGGTTAAATTATGGCTAGTAATATGATGGATTTTTTTTTGTATTTATGGCAAAGGTAGTGTTTTTTTTTTTTTTTTTTTTTTGTAATTAAAAATATATTAAACATTTTCTTTAACAGCTGAGAACCGAGTTCATGCGTGTAGTGTTCAGTAGAGGCTCGGGCCTACTATTATGTGTCGTGATTCAACCTATTCTTTGAATTACTTAAGTTTTTTGTTTTTTAAGATATCAAAGAGGAATAAATCATTTATAGTAATGAAAAACAAACAACATATTGATTATAGTGAGAAATACGTTTCTGAAACTGAAAAGAAGAAGCCATTTATCAATATATTTCCTATTAATTTAATGAAGACTTGGATAAGAAGCAAATTCAAACAAAAACGCTGGGATTTTTTAATTTAAATTTTATTGTGATAAAATTTTCGCAAATTATTTAAATTTAGCTTAAATAAATAAATTGAAGTTCTTAGTATTCAAATAATGAATAAAAATGATTAGAAAAATCTGTTGATTTTGATATGATTATAGAACAAATATTTTTAGTCATCTAGCATTATGTTTGATTCTTATATTTATTAAATACCTTCAAAACTTCTTATATCTTTACATAATTTTTTTAAATATCTTTTACTGTTGCAGAAAAATTGTAACTGTGTTATAAAAATTGTACGGTTTACACTCACACGTCATGTTTTCGAGAAAAATCGTGTTCCCTCTATCTTGATGCACCCTGTAGACATGATGCATAAACGCATGTATGTACTAATCATTACAATACTTACCCTTATGCGTAATTAAAAAGTAACGTGCGCCTTTTAATTACCTCTTTAATCTTCATATCTACACGTTCAGGCTACTAAATTAGACTAATTAACTAATTTAAAAAAATAATAATAATAATAGCCTATGCACATAAAATTTCAAAACAAATTCTTCCTAACCATCCCCTTTGTAATATTTAGAAAAATAGTCCTATTAAAAAATACATAATTCCACATTCCAATCACAAAAAAACATTAAATAATACCCTTAAAAGTGCCACAAAAAACTAAAGTCCCACGATTTCCTGTAAAAGGTCCCTAATATATTATCATTTCCCATAAACAATGCTCATTAACATGTGATACACTACACGACATACGTCCAAAGGTCGTAAATAGTATCTTTACGAGCGTATTAACCATTGCTTGTCGGTTATTATGTCGGTCGTTAAGAGTTAAATGTTACATTCAATGACAGATCTATATTAGTATATAATAGCCAATGGGGCAGTTAAAAGTTTAGTTCACATTTATAAGATGATCCTTTGTTGATTTGTTTATTTGTTTCTGGATATTTTGAAGGCCATTTGCCTTTTACTGCTCTGAAATGAGGAAAGGAAGAATTATGGTAGGTCAATAGGAAACATAACAAGATTATTGCCGCAGAATGTTTTTCTTACTTTGCGCTGTATGTTGAAAAGAGAACAATAATGAACCTACCATTCTTGAACTCCTGGAATATCCTGGAATCTCCTGTAATTAGAAATTGGTCCTTAAATTCCTTGAATATATAGTTGAACCTCAGTGCAATTCCTTGAATTAAAATTTTTAAGTCTAAACGATTTATATTTAAATAATCGCATGCCAAAAAGTAATAACAAACTAATTATTAACAGTACTAAAATCGTAAAATCAACAGCGGGAATACTGCACATATATAAAGCTGTAATTTGGTAGGGAGTCAACACACAACCTCAAACAAGCATAGAGTTTACGCTATACATTCAAGACGAAGAAGAAGGTTATGTACCTCCGTATACCCTCCACTATAGTCCTGATTATTGGTGTACTAATATGTAGGTGTCAGCACTGGTGTAACTAGGAAATTTAGTCCCTTAAGCAAAATATGTGTAAGGGGGCCCTAAGGGGTAAAGAACAAAGGTACAAAAGAGTAAAGACTGGGAGAGAAAGGTGTTTAATAAAAAATCAAATGAAGACCGGGACGGAGAATTTAAAAAATTCAAGTAATGAATAGAAGCGGGGTAAAATTTAAATCTGAGAAACCAAATTCATGCTTCAGTTCTTCTTGGGCACCTATTTCTCTCGGACCCTTCTTACACGTCTTAATCTTGTTTGATACTAGTTACGCCATTTGTGACATGTTATGGAAATGTGTGAATTTATGTGATTTTTCTTTTTGTCGAATTTATTTCGAATAATATATAATTTATGGAAAAATATCCTGGAATTTTTTTACTTGTTACCTGGAAAATCCTGGAATTTCCTGGAATTTAAAATCGAAAATTTAGTAGACAACTTGCTAGCGGTACAAAACAAAGTAGAAGTTGCTAGATCGTCTGGTCGTCCTCCAAAATAGACGGCCGAAATTAAAGAAATCAGGAGTTTATCAATGTGGGAGCAAGAAGGGAGTCTCTTCGCAGTCGATTCGCGACTCCAAATAACAGTGAGACATCTGGTGGCGACTTGGTAAATTAAGAGACGTATATTTGTATAATATTTGTAGTGTGCTGTGCTGCAATTTATGTGAATTAAGACGTATTTTTAAATATAGTGACTTAAATACAGTGCTTTTTTGCCGAAATATTGTTTGAACAGATAAATATTAACAAAAAACTTCTGACATATACGCTTCTCGTCGACTATCAACTGTTGTACGCAGCGCCGCCAACGTTAGTTTGAGTCGCGAATAGACAACTCTTGTACACTAAGCGGTATTGCAATAGCATAAAATCTGGCAAATATCAATGATCAGCAAAGAATATAAGAATAAGAAAAAGAGCCTATCCCTTTAAGGAAATAAAAATCACTTTCCCAATGAATTACTGAATACTTTAAAATGAAAATAATCAAAATCATTTTTGACCCTAACTTAAAGAGACAAGTTGAATTGATTTCACGCTGTTCCGAATGTCTGTGTAATTCGCACCATTTCTAATCAGTCCAATTATCCTATACAAACAATTATATTTAATAAGTGTATTTAACAAATTCATTATTACAATTAAAACATTTCATTTACACTAAATTACAGAACAATACAAGAATAAAAAGCTAATAAATAACAGTGAAATTTTAGAAATTACGACCAACGGGATTTTTATTTTCCGCAAAAATATGCAAAATATTATGGTTGGTTACTAAATTTTAGTACGCAGCATCTATGGTTATTTTATTTTCTCTGCAAAATCTGGCGATCGTTCTATTATACAACACAAATGTGAAGTTCATCCTTGTATATGGTTGCGAAACCTGGACGAGCTTGCAGGAAATTTTTCTTCAGATCTTGTGACCAAATGCCTACGTATTTTCTGACCTGTTAGAATAAACAATGAAGGTGTTTTACGCAAAATAAATCAGTTTTCTATTAAATTAGAAATTTAACAGCGTAAATAGTCAAAAATTAAATCAATAAGGCTATCTCTTTCACTATGAACCTTTTTGATTCGACTTCTGGTTCTGAAGCTTCGTTTTTTTATTCCGTGGGTATAACCAAGAAACCCTTATACCGTACTCATGTGTTTGTCCGCTTGTTTGTTTGTACGGTAGAAATCGTGTGAAAGCTACACCCAGAAAGTTGAAATTTGGCATGCATATACACATTGCTCGAAAAATATGCATATGTATATGAATTATCAAACAAAAAATGAGATATTTTAAAATAGCTCTTGTATCAAGGATTTACAAAAAATTGGCGATATTTGCGAAATGTTTTAATACATTTTTGTCCCCTACCCCATCTCTTTAGGGGTTGGTTTTAAAAATCTGAAAAGAAAAGATTAATTCACATGAATCTGAATAGTGCGTTTTATGCGGTTCTTAAGCTGCGTCCACACAGAAGGAAAAACAAGGAACCATTTATTGCTCGTTGTAACCAGATGTTCCAAATATTGATCAACAAATATCAACTCGTAGAATCATTTTGTCTATAAAGGTCAGTGGCGCATACATACGTTTAAGTACTATAAATAAGTATACTTGTTTTTGTTAATCCTTTAAGTAAGATGCGTAATTTGAAAAACTAATCCTACGGCTATGGGTTGACACGCCCAGTTATATCACTTCTATTGTAATTTTATGAGTTCCCTAACTTTTATTATTTTATTGCGATCTTCAAAACTAATTTGGTACGACTTTACACTGCAGCAACATTTGAGAGAAGCAACATCAGAGGAACATTTGGTATTTGTTTCAAGGTTACATTTATTTCTAGTAATAAGATGTCCACACCCAACTGTAGAAGTGTGTTTGTTGCTGTTGTATAATGACTGAAGAAGACTTGGTTCTTGCAGCTACAGCATTTATAATGATTAGTGGTAAAAAGAAAAATCGATAAGTTTGAGTTCGACCAAGCCTTCAAGACCGTCAGAAAATCGGGGACATATAACTTATGAATGCGTTGAAGTTTGGCGACTTATCTAACTAACTTATTTAATTAACTAACTGATGGGCGACGTCTACAAAATTTTATACGTTTGTCTAATTCGGACTTGAATATCTACTTCGGGGCATCGGTCCTATAATATTAAAAGCTGACAAACTGTAGACCAGCTATATCGAGCCTAGTACGACTGCTGCTTACATTAAGATAGAATTATTTGGTCGTTATGCCATATTACTTTCATTTTCAAGAAAATATGTTTCCGCGCCCGAAATGCGTTGTAAATTGAAATATATACTGTACATACTGAAGGAGCATTTATTCCTGTTACGACTTGTTGCTGCGTGTTTCCTATTTTACTGCTGATATTTACTGTTACGAATGGAAACAAGGAACAAGCGGTGACTTGTCACTGACATCAATAACTTAAAGAAACATTCGGTAACAGCCAATAATTTTTGTAAGAAAGATGGATCACCAATAAGAAGTTCATTGTTGTTGCTTCAGTGAGGATGCTGCTTTAGACGTCTCGTCTTCAACTACCTTGAGGGCAGTAGCGTAACTAGATGTTGGAATCGGGGCAGTTGTTGGTACTTTAAGGGCGTACGCTCCCCTTCTATTTATTCCTTTTGAATTATGAAAAAGGCGCGAAGCTATATATTTGCCTAGGGTGTCAAAATCCTAGTAACACCTCTGCCTGAGGGTTCCAGTCGATTGCCATTTTAGTAATGTTGTTTCAGAATATATCCTATCCAGTTCCACTTGCGTGTTACGATCTCTAGGACAATCTGTTTCTGTTATAGGTTAATATGTAAATGTTAATAGATGTGCATTACTAATCGTCTCAGGCCAGAGTCTACGCAGAATTTTACGTAAGGACGATTTATAAAAACTTTTAGACGGTTTTTTAGGTCTCTAATTTATTTCCACGATTCACTTCGGTACAGCGCAGTACACACGTTCTTATCTCTATATACGAGGGTTGCCTTTTATTTTGCAGGATTTGAGATCAAAAACAATTATTTATCAACAAAAGTTGCTTTAATGTTTTTCAAAATATTCTCCATGAAGATCAATATACTTTTGCATGCGTTTGAACCAATTTTCGAAGCACCTTTTCCACTCCGATTGAGGTTCCGGTTGTCAAATTATTTGGGATATAACGCTAACAAATCTTTTTGACGGTCAAATGTTAATGCAATAGTGAATGTGTGCTGGTCCCACTAATGCCCAATGATACCTCAATCTCATGATAAGTCACATTACGATCTTGCGATATCAGTTCATGCACAGCATTAATGTTTTCCGGACAACAACCGATTTTGAACGACCTTCACGAAATTCGTCCTTAAGCGAACTACGACCACGATTGAAGTCGGCAAACCATCGATGAACAGTAGTCCTTGATAGTGCTTCATCGCCAAAAGTCGAATTAAGTTCATCGATGCACTGTTGTTGGGTTAATCCACGTCGAAAGTTGTAAAAAATAATCGTTCGAAAATGTTCACGATTTAATTCAATTTTTAGCCGAGATGAATTTTTTCAAGTTACTGTAAACAACACAAGCGCTCGTACGTTAAAACGTTCTCAGTACGTATACCGTCAAAAATGTAAAAATTTACGATAGAAGCGTCAGTTGCCAGATGGCAGCACTAGTTTAGCGCAATCCCGAAATATAAGAGGCAATCCTCGTAGGTTACTATATTTATATATATAAAAGACAACGTCTCTCTGTCTGGATGTCTGTCCGTATCTACGCTTTTCACTCGAGGTCTACTATTTCGATTTTCATGTTTTTCTGTAGCTACGTCATCAGGTCAGGTTTTCGGCTTTATTATTAAAATCGGTTCATTAGTTCGAAAGATATAATGATATCTGTACGCACGTGTAAAAGGAAATTCATGTTTTCTGTTCATATTTAACGCATTTTCTTGCAATTACCAGCAATAACATAGGTTTCGTCAGCGAAAGTTGGTACACGAATTATGCATTAATCAGAATTGAAAGAATTTTTAAAATCTGTTTTGTAGATCCAAAAATATAATGGTATTTGTGCCCGCAGGTGTTACAAAATCTTTCTTTTTGGTTTATATTTAACGCATTTTCATGAAATTGTAGGTGACAACATACATTTCTTCAGTGACAAACTTGGTAAACAATTTATACACTAAACAGAATTGAAAGAATTTTTAAAATCTGTTTTGTAGATCCAAAAATATAATGGTATTTGTGCCCGCAGGTGTTACAAAATCTTTCTTTTTGGTTTATATTTAACGCATTTTCATGAAATTGTAGGTGACAACATACATTTCTTCAGTGACAAACTTGGTAAACAATTTATACACTAAACAGAATTGAAAGAATTTTTAAAATCGGTTCAGTAGTTACGACAATTTTTAGTCGTAAATAAAAATTTGTTTCTGGGTATTTTCATATACTACTAGGTATATATTTATTTGCATTTTCTTGAAATATTTAGTGATAAAAAGAGTAAGTATTTTGTTCAAAAAAATATGTTAGTAATAACGGATAGTCCCCGAGCGATGCCGGACGGAGCATCTGGTACATATATTATAAAATGTAGTCTAATAACCAGAACTAACCTAAGAATATTTTTAATCATGTTTTCAAAATAAATTAATTTTGCAAATATTTCCGTACCAAAGAAGATCATAAATAAATCATAATGAAAATTATTTTAAGCTAATTTTCGGACACAAAAACAACGTCCAATTATGTAATTTTACCATCTGTTCAGCCTAGTGTGAAAATAATGTAATATGATCTAATTTAGTTACAAGTGTCTATGCAAAGTGGTTAACATTATCTTAATTATGAACTGTATAATTTGTATATATATGTGGTTGGTATTAAAAGAATGAAAACATCTTGTTTACATGGCTGCCAAGTAAATTAAACAAATGAGCTGACGGCGCCAACTATCTGGTAAAGACTAACTTACTCAAAACAAATTAAACGTCAAATTTCATATCACTTTTAATTTAATGTCAATGATAAAGATAATATTATGTTATGAATAAGATATCAGACATTAGAAAATATCATGTTTTAAAAATATTTAATTTATTGATTCTATTTATAATCTATGTAGTTAAAAGCAGTTTACATTTTTTTTTGTTACATCAAAGTTTGATTTGCTTCCGGCATATGATTCCACAGTATCACTTAAAATTATCAACCAACCGCACAGATATACTAAAACTATTACTAATATTTAAAATCATAAATAAAAACTGTTTCATTAAATTAATACCCAGATTTTTTACTTGGGGGGACTCAGAAGTCTGAGTTTTTCTTTGGGTTGGGCTCAGAATATTTCTTGGTATATAATTGTTTATTTCTGCGAAAAATACGCGATTTTTAATGTTCGGGGGGGGGTCTCAGGCTTTTGATCCTCACCTATCAAAATCCAAGTGATGGGCTAAAAAAAAGGTCCTCACCTGTCAAAATCCAAGTGATGAGCAAAAAAAAGGTCCTCATCTTCCAAAATCCAAGTGATGAGCAAAAAAAGATCCTCGCCTATAATTTGCGCCTACTGCGGTTCTGCAGCCATGCCATACAACTGTCATTTTATTGTAAAATAAAGGCTCAAATAATAAATAAATGCATTAAGAGGGCTACCAATATCAAATCAGCTGTGGCCACCATAGGACCGACCGCCATCACGAAGTACTTGTTTAATTTATGCTGCTTTATCAAAAAATGTCTCAAATAAAAGTTATTGCTTTATGTTATTGCTTTTATAACAAATTTTGTTAAATACATTTTTTAGAAATATTTCTCTGTTGTGAAATATTCGCAAAAATCTTAAAACCGACACGAATAAAATCCCATTTCTAGTTAACCGATTTTTACCTAAGTAAATTTTTAAGTTGATCAACTCCTGCCATTGATGTCAAAAGCTTAAATATGAAGTTTCATAAAAATCCTTTTAGCCTAATTTGCTCTGCACGTGTACACGGACCGACAGACATCATGCTAAAAATAGTCAAAACGTTATGTAGGGACCCCAATTCGTGGAGATCCATCGAAATCTCGAAATGTCAAAGTTGGTATGATCACAATACCTCCCTTATATATATGTTGGCGGTCGGTAAAATAAAATAGATAATAAAACAATGATATACTTAGTACCTATTAATCTTAACATTTAAATAATAACAAAATACAATTAACAATTAAATAATATACGTACATCGGAAATTACTTGACCGGTGACGGGTATAAAGAGCTTAATATGGTTGAATCGAAGAAGTTATCAAAATTAAGCGATGCCATTCGTTCGGATATTGGGAAAGAAATATGCCTCTCTTTCAGTCGCTGGTGTCATTGCCATCGAAGCAGCGCTGCATGTAAAAACATAATAGAGGGGGGGGCTCTTCGTAACGATAATCGATAATAAACATTTTACGAAGCCACTGTAGTTGGTTTAAAGATACACAGATGTCGCACTATTCGTAATTCAATAATTTCCTTAAGCTGTAAACGCTACCTCGAACGTTAAAACAATCTATTAATTATATCCATAAAGCACAGTGCACAGTCAACTAATTTAAAGAGCTCTTAATGCAGCTTTAGAGCAAAGTATAGTTTGAATTCCATATTCTCTAACATAAATAGTGTAATCTTAATTCAGTGTGAATAAATTATTAAAAACCTACTAAAAAATTCGGCGTTTTGTGTGAAAAACACATTACAGTATGTACAATACTTTTGATGTACCCCCGAAAATCCCACTAACACGCTTGAATTCTGCAAGCTATCAGGAAGTATTTTTTTAAATTCTTGGTTTTCTTTTCTATCTAGTTTTAAACAAATAATTTAATTACTGGTAACCAATTTGACTAGCTTCTTCAGTTTAGATACGTATGCCCTTACCTCGATAGTGCAGAGCATCGCTCTTCTATTTCGCGAGATAGAACGAGTTATCGAAACAAATTACGAGTTAATATTTTCGAGGGTTGCTTTTGATATACATGCGTGAAACAAGTGATATTATTATATATTTACATAAATTTTAATATAAATAAATGAAATTCCATTCACACCTAAGATTCATCTCATGATAATAATTTATAAATAACTCGACCTTGTATGGTATCTGAATTATAAATACCCATACATATGTACATATATAAAAACGCATATATTCAGGAAATAACATACTGTCACAGATAACCCTGCCGGATGTATTGATAATGACAGGATCGAAGCGCTCTCTATGATACTCTGTTTCCTGTGGATTTAGGTGCGAATACTAACTTCACCTGACTGAACTATTCGGGTTCAATGGCGTGATACATGGAAATATGCTTTGATAAACATGAATATTGCAACGGAAAAAAGATAATTGAAGTGCAATTTGCTGATTTTTTGTAGGGTTGGTTTAATTTTTCGTGAATTTGTTTTTGTTTGTAACTTGTGATTTAAAGCTTGACTAGTGAACCGAAATTGGATAGGGGCTTAATTAAGTTTATATTTAATATACATTTTATGACCAGTGATATTTAATTCTTTTAATGTTTAACAGATAAAAACCATTGATGGGAAATAAAATAATGAAATATGCTTAAATGTTGCGAAACAAATGTGGGATTATATCATCTGCAGGATTTTAAATTAAATATACCAGTGTTAGTTTTTTAAACTGTCAAAAATATTTTTTATGAAATTTAACATGAAAAACGCCGACCGGCGTAGCGTAGTGGTAACACATGTGCTCTGCGTTACTAAGGTCTCAAATCCCGTTCATTTTCCCGGACATTTTCTCAAAAATATATATAAAAAAAAAAAAGAAAAACAATGAATTCATAGCTTGCTGTATATCGCGGAGGCAAGGCATAAGGTGGCTGTGTCCGTTAAACACTGCAGTGGTTTAGTCTCATGCACAAACCTGATGATAGACTATTCTCAGCAAAAATCGGGAATGCATTAATATATCCAAATTTCTCGTCAGTATTAAGCCATCATCACTCTGTTACGTGCTATTACGCTTTTAAACGTAGTTTCCCTACCAGACATACGCTGTAATTTTGTTTACGAACTTATTATGGAGACGTTTATAGTCGTCAGCAAACGCTGTCATTGTTCTTTATTTTGTATAAATTGCATCCTTCTCGTTCTTTAACATGTTGAAGAGGATATTTTTATTGGACTGAGTTAGAAAACTGACACATTAATGCTTTATCTTCATCGCAGTACCTATATACGGATTTCGTCTTTCGATTTTTACCATAATTTTCGGATTTGAGAATTTGGCGATCAGACGTTGAGTTGTAAATTTTTCAGTTTCAGCTGCTGACGCACTGGCTTCTAGAATTTTCACATTTACTTAAATGGAACAATAATTACCACTACTACTTCGAAGTGTCGCAAAAGACTAATACTAAGAGTGTGTCCAAAAAAAGTATTTCGATGAACAAAACAAGCAAAAAAAAAAAAAAATGACAATCCTAACGATTAAAAAATAAGAATTTCGAGAAATCTAACAAGCATAAATAAAGTGATTCTGGAAAACCTAACGAGCAAAGAAAATGGATTTTTTGAAACCTAACGAGCAAAAAAAAAATTTTTTTTGAGAAACCTAAGAAGCAAAAAAAAAATTTTTTTTGAGAAACCTAAGAAGCAAAAAAAAAACTTCTGCTAATAAAAAATGAGCCTGCGACCTATCGAAATTCTTTCGCAATACTGGGTTTGGGAATCAGGTCTATAGTACGAATTTGATATGAGGTTGGAGTCCCTGTGTCAAAATATTAACTTCATAAATGACAGCTTGAGCCGTTTTGTCCGCCAACGTAATAACATGTAAATTACCAGTAACGATCTTTTTTGGAAATATATTATATATTTAGACCCTACTGAAGAGGTAGTTCTAAAACATTTTTCTTTTATTATTTATTAATATTGTAAAGACTTAACGAGTACCTATAACTGTGTTTGTAAACATTTTTTTCTTCTCTTCTTTGTACTGCAATCTAATGGAGCATTGGGTGTCATAATTTGATTCCAAGTATGGTTTAATGTTAGGATTACCAATTCTGAGCTTTTTTTTAAATGTCTTGTTATAATACGTTTTAGTGCGTTAGTTGCTGTTCACCTTCGTTTTCATATTCTTTCCTTATAGTTGTTTTCCATGTTACCGCCAGCTTTTCCTTTTACCTGGTTATTTAAATTCTAAAACTAGCTTTGGGATGTCAAGTGGCTTTCTTAAAGTATGCTCCAGCAGTATTCATCTCCACTTTATGTACAGTATTTTTTTTTTTTTTTTTTTCTCCTGCTCATTTATTTTCTATAATTCTTCGTCGGATATTCGATAACCACGATAACTTATTAGAGAAAAATAGTTAAAAATGTATTAGTATATGTGTTACAAAAGTATTATTTTGGGCTTTATAGAACAAAAATAATATTCAAATGTTTTTTTTTTTTTAAGTATCAAAATAAAATTGTTTTTGTGGAAATATGCAAAATTATTATAGTAATGGCCGGATAGTGCAGGTCGAAAAATCGTCACGCGCCTATTAATACAAGCATCCCAAATATCTGTTATAAGTGGTTTAATTGCAAATATATTGTGAACATCCCCAGGGTCTATGAACCCGAAGCATGAGACCTGGACGAAATTTAAAATGAACTCTTAGAAATCGACTTTTAGGTCATCGTTATTTAGTAATATATAAACAAACCAAAAATTTTCATGACACTTTGTAAAACAAACATATAAAATGGAACTAAAACAACAGTCAATCAAATATTTCCGAGTTTCTATAAATATTTCAGTAGTATTATAGTGTGTGTAACCTACATCTCTCATTCATCATCAGTCTCTTACGGCTTGTAAAACAAAGCGAAGCACTCATACACACTTGTCTCCCTAACCTAAATAACTCATGTCCTCTGAGTAGACGCATTCAGACGCGGTCGCGGCCGCGGTTCCAGCCTCAGCGGCATACACTATCATATCACTCAACTAATTATCTAGTGAGTAAACACTTTTAGACAAGACAACGCTAATTGTCTTAGATGTGTTACGACATATATTAGGAATGCAGAGAAATTTTTTACAATTGTTCTAATAATTTAAACATATTTTAGTTTGTGGAACTCAATTTATACAAAAATTATTTCTCTACTTATTTCTTTAGGTATTTTGCAAATTTATTTATTTAACAAACAGCAATATTAAGATAAACAACAGGGAAGATCTGAAATCGGAAGATGTTATAGATCAATATAAACAGTAGCAATGCTTCCGGGTCCAGTAAATTTAGGGTCCTTTAGAGGCAGACCTGTAATTTTTTTAATTCCCTCCTGCTGATCTTCATTTAGGTTTTTGAATTTCCGTCCCCTGTTTCTTCACTTAAGTTTTTGAATTTCCCCCGGCCCTGCCTATAGAGCCCTACAAATGATTTACTTCCTATTCCAAAAATTCTATATAGTTACGGCACTGGATGTAAACTAATACAAATATTAATAATAATAACAAACGACAAACCCTGAATAGTAACAGTTTATTTATTTTGTACTATTGAACTGTGGAAAGGTATTCACCTTTCCACTCATGCCATTCTGTATTCGAGCTAAAAACAACATTATTTAGTGAAATGCAAAAAGGCATGCAAAATAATATTATCAAAATTTTCCAATTTTTTTTGCAACTTTTCTTATTATTTATGATGTGATGGGCTTCCTCGGCATGCATGCCATTTTGTATTCGAGCTAAAAACAACATTATTTAGTGAAATGCAAAAAGGCATGCAAAATAATATGACCAATATTTTCCAATTTTTTTTTGCAACTTTTCCGATGCATGCCTCTGTTTTAGGACCTCCTTATCTGCATGCCAATTACGTTATGATGGCATGCAAAAAGAAATCACGTAATATCCTATTAGAATATTCACAAAAATTTTCCGAAATTTTCCACCCTTGGGCCAACGAGGGCCGCATGCCAATTTTTTTATAAGGGTTTTATGACACAAACTTTAATTCTTTTCATCGGCATGCTGTATGAAAACGCGGAAAATCATATTTTTTTATTACAAGATCACGTGACCGTTTGAGCCGTTTGGGACCCTGCGAATCGCATGCCTATAATTAAAAGACTTTAAATTTGTTTTAACTTTCTTTTGATAAAAGGGCAAGCATTATTAAATCAGAGAAAAACACAAAATTTTTGTGCAAGTGGAAATGCAATTTTCCATATGACCGGAACGCGTGCAGGGGTTTAGTACCATCCTATCTTTGTTGTCACAGGGTAAATATTCTCTCCTCCAAAAGGCATGCTATATGAAATCGGAGACCATAAACTGTCATGAGCTCCCGGTCTAATAGTCCTATGCTGTTATGCTCTGTATGCATTTTTTTTTCTTTTACTTCTGATCGTATAGTCGAGAGCTTGTTTGGTGATGTCACTATTTGGTTTCCGGAGTGTATGTCCAATCCATTTCTATTTCCTTTCTTTAATACCATTGCCGATTGGACATAGTAACCGAGAAAATAAGTAACCATAGTTCTTCGTTACTTATTTTCGCTGGCCATTTAATACCCATTATCCTCCTTAGAGATCTATTTACAAATACTTGTTGTTTTCTCTTGTTGCTCTCGGTGAGACTCCAGGATTCACAGCCGTACATAAGTACCGTTCTCACATTTGTTGAAAAAATCCTTAGCTTCGTTTTTTTACTAAACACATTAGGCATCCAGACTTTCTTCAGAGAGTGCCAAGTAAACCTTTTTTGTCTAAAACGCTACTAAGATAACAAAATGTATCAACCCCTTGTATACCTGTTGCTGTTTGCTGTTTATTTTTTTATGTTTATAGCCAATCTCGAGTCTTAATTTTTTAAAACTATGTTTACAACTAATTTTTTAACTATCGCCCAGAAAAGATCCGTTTAGGTCAGATGTTTGTTTACTAGTTTTCTTATCCAGCGTAGCCAAAGGTTACCAGTTCGCCGCTAAATACTCTTTATTATGTACATTCCAACACAGTGGTCGAAAAAAAAAAAAAAAAACTGGCTTTGTGTTATAAGCAGGGAGCTCCCTAGTTATGGTCTTAGGTAATGAACACAACCGTAAACTTAACATATCTTGTTTAGAATAGCTACATTAGACTTTAGGAATATTTACGTCGGCTTAAATACGCGTAAACCAGTGTAAGGAAGCTAGAATCAGAAAAAATAATATTAAACCGCGAGTTACTCAATACTATACCGTGAGTTACTAAATGCGGCTGGCGGCTTAAAAAGATTTCTCGCTCCTGGTCTAAATTAATTGTTTTTAAGTGTGTTCTATGGAACCCTGGGTTTCTATGAAATTGCCTCATTATTCACATTAAATTATTTTAATTGTAGTTAATTAAAAATGAACAACTCAATTATGTAGTAATATTGTATACATACGAGATTTGATTAGAAAATATTCTGGCTATCGTCATAAAATACTAATAAAAATTATTTTGATATTATAAAAGTGATACTGGTTTCTTCGAAATAGTCCCCTGTAGCTGCCAACTCCTTTTATTCCAGTTCACATTCTTATTTATTTAAATACTTTTTATCAATCAATTCCTTTGTTTGTATAATTTTATATATGAATATATGCGTACTCGGGTCGCAGCGCCAAAGCATGGCTATTGAACTTACGCATGGCTTTGAAACATGAACCGTAAAGAAGTGAGATCGACAATACCTTTACAGAGTTTCAAGCAAAGTATGTACTACACCGCATCTTTTGCCCCAACCAAATTAAATGGAGAAGTAGCAGAAATTTAGATATTCAAACAATGTTTTCAAAGCTTACTATTAGAAACTTTGGCAGATGGTTGCAGTTGATACTACGACTACGACATTATGAAGTGAAAGAAATAAGAATTGGAAGCCCTTGTAAATGATGGAAGGCGTATACTGCGTTCAGAACTCTTAAATTAGTCGACTATAGGCTATGACTTGTGCACTGTTGATTGTCATTGGTAAGTTTGTCATATGGTAACGTGAACAATCGTTCAGAGCTCGAAATTTAATACGTTATACGTTGTCGATTGTCGATAGTTTCCCAAACTTATAGTTTGTGAGTTGTTTTAATGAGGCAGACATGTAACTCAGTCTACATCGGAGAGAACGTTTACATTGTATGCCTTTACATGATCTAACAAAATGTCATCGCGCCGATTACAACAAATCTGGCCCAAAATTACAAAGACTAACAGTAAATATGATCAAATTAGGTAATTAGTTTAGTTTTAGTTAGTAAAAATCTAGGAAAGCAGAATTAACAAAATGATAATACGATAATAAACATTTTACGAAGCCACCATAATAGGTTTAAAGACACACATATGTCGCCCTATTCGTAACGCACTAATTTCCTTAGCTGTAACCGCTGCCTTGAACGTTAAAACTATCTACTAAACCAGTGGTTCCCAAGCAAAAATAAGGTCCTCACCTCCCAAATTCAAGTGAAGGAAGAGCAAAATAAAGGTCCGTGAAGAGCAAAAAAAAGGTCCTGGGTCTTCGTGGCGCACAGTTTGGGAAACGCTGTACTAAACATATCCGCAACGCACAGTGAATAGTCAACTAATTTAAAGAGCTCTGAACGCAACTTTACGTGACAACACCTAGCGAGTATGGATGTAGAGGATACTTGGAACATTAACTAGATACACGTTCAATAACTGGATACCTGGCATTAAATAGAGCAAGGAGGACTTAAGTGAATAAGGCCAAAGTTCTAATGGGTTCTTTTGACTAAAACAAATACAGTTTTGTTCATATCTGTATTAATTGAATCTGAAACTACAAATAACTATAAATCAGAAATTGAGAACTTTGAAATTGTTTCAGAGTATTAGGACCGACAAGATATTTAGAAAAGAATTGATCGAGATTGAAAACGGGGGTAGGAGTATATACCCTAAAAGTAATTAAATTATATTGAAACAAGTTCAGAGTTCATAATGATTAACAAAAAACGGTTAACAAAGAAATAATGTTTATTTTGTGTCGTAAAAGGTTGCGTTCCTATTATTTATTGTCGTAAATATTATGGTTGAAATACATGAGAAGGGTGGTTTTTACTAATTCCTAGACATTTTTATTAGTATAAGGGTTCAATTGAATTTGAAAATTAATCAAAACATCTATAAAGATTATTAGTAAACTTGGTACATACTATGTAATCGGGTTGCACCTATAAGCAAATTGGTTGATTACCTATTAGTTGGCCTTGCCTTATCAGCCATTACTGATTAATCGGCCGCCGATTATTTATAATGTATATGAAATCTGCCGGCTAACGATTCATGTACAGTGTTCTATTAAATGCGGCCCGCGATGGCAATTTCTGCGGCCCACATATGTTTAAAACTGTCGTGATTATATTAACAAAATGACAAATTAAATAAACAATCTGTGCATGTTTTGGAACATGTGAACACATGAATAAGCTCGTTATAATGTTACAGGTGTACAAGCATAAGCATGTGCTTACGATAAAAGTAGACTTTGTACTTATTTAGTAGATTTAGATTTTTTTCACTTTCTACCCGCTAGAGAACTTAACAGATGTCTAAGAGCCACCCCCTTGAGGAGAAAAGTTTGACCAACTATGATATATGTAAGTGGAATCCATTTATTATAATCACTTTGAAACTTGCGCTTTTTGATCTTTTTGAAAATGTTTTAATCATAGAATGATTTTTTATCATGAAGGACACTGGTTTTATGATTAGATGGATATACCTAGGATAGACAGAAAATATTTTGGAGGATTGTGGTTCAATTTAATGAATTTCTATTCTAGACGGCCCACGATTTTATTTTTATTCATTATGAATAAATGTTTACACAAGTCAAAATTACATGTATATCAATTTGGATAAAATTACAAAAAAAAAGATTGCAATGACATTACAATATATTAAAATGAGATTAGTTAATAATTAAAATATTTTGAAAAGTAGATAGTATAAAATTTATTTACTTAATATAAACAATGTTTTCTTCAATGCATTTCTAAATTAAATTGTGTAAGTTTTTTTAAATAGATTTATTACATGTTGAATCCAATGTTTTTCACATTTTTCTGCCACCCATGGTTATCTTGCTCCAATATACGTGACGAACAATAATAATAAAAATAAGAATGACTGAATATCAAACTGATTTATCGAAAAAATGGCCGATATGGCCGATGACCA
The DNA here is from genome assembly GCA_963971575.1 of Liopterus haemorrhoidalis. NCBI lineage: Eukaryota > Metazoa > Arthropoda > Insecta > Coleoptera > Dytiscidae > Liopterus > Liopterus haemorrhoidalis. The sequence goes on along the minus strand of OZ020612.1, from coordinate 35,927,060 downwards.
ATTATCTGCCGATTAATCGGTACAACCCTAGTAATATAAAATATAGTGATATGAAGTGTCCATTATATAATTAAACAGAGAGACAGTGAAAAAAAAAAAAAAAAAAAAAACGCAAACTATAATAGCATAAAAAATATTTGAGTTCAGTAATTTCCATACTTATTGCAAATAGTTTTTTGCGGAAGTAGGATGGTAAGAAGACCTTCAGAAACAACAAGATCATAATCAGCAAACAAAATTCAGAACAAATGCAGTATGCAAAACAAATTGTCCTCTCTTTGTGACATTGTATCCTTAGTTGCATAAAAATGTACTACATCTTGTATGAAAAACAAATCAATACATCGCGGAAATAATTTCCGCATTAATCAGCCAAAGGTAAACACAATGTTGTGGCGTAAATATTCCTTTGTTTGTTATAGAATTATGTATACTATATCAGTTTTCAATAACGTGTAGTTAAATATTAAACTGAAGTCATTATTTTAATACTTTGCACAATCGAGTTGATTAAAATTTGTACACTTAATAGAGAATATGTATATAAGAGGTCAACCCGACCTGGTTTTTTGTGTTCTGCATCCAATGTTCCATCTTTTATATTTATTGTACACCCGAGATATAATAAATGAACTATTTCAATTTTCGCCATGTTGAACTGCCATTCAGTCGTCTTGGCTTCAAATTTCAGTTGCTGTAAAATTGTATGTCTAACAAAAATCAGTGCATATAAACTGTGATTACTTTTTCAATTTATGTATCGATTCATAAAATTAAAGACTCATTGTTCGTGTTTTGCCTTGAAAGATTAGAGTCAAGTAAAACTTTAAAATTACACTTGCCATTCAAATAATTCTTGATTAAAAGTTATTCAGGTGTTGTGGAAGCGTTGGCGTATTGTTTAAAACATCACGCTACATCAAAACTCCACTTTGGGAGTCCCGTCTTTCTTTGAGCATAGTGCCTCAACAAAAGTCCCCTATTGGATTCTATTTTTGGAGAATTTATTTCTTTTTTTCACATTTTTTCTAGGAAGTGTAAGGCAGACCGTCCTTTATATTGATTTGCCTTCTTCACTTATTGCTAGGGCGACCAACCCGTCCAAATTTTGCGAGACATCTCAAATTTGTTTTTCTTTAGATTCGTCCCGAAAGAACCCTACTCGGATCGAAATCTACCATCTTGCTCTGTTAAATGTCAAATGTTCATAAGTATTTGTACGCTCATACTAGTTTTACGACGTCTCCTTTCTCGCCAACGGACATTCAATCTTCCTACTTAGACCTTCACCATTCTGTCTTCTTTCATTATTTGTTTTAGTCTTATCTTTACATAATTTTATAATATAGGATCATTTAAACCGTTCGCTTAAACCAGATATAGAAACTTTAGATATATACATTTGTAATTTAATTTGTTGAATTATAGTACGACTAAGGTATCGCTTATATCTTAGATATCTGAGATCAAATAACTTTATGTTTCATTTCTGTTCATTTGAAACCTCCCATTTGTTTTGTTATATAAGACGTGCAAAAATTAGATTTTGGTATTCCTGGACTCGCTTATATCATATACATATTCCATTGATTCCTTGTAAAAAATATTATATTTTTACATTTCTAGAACATTACAAAAAAGATGTCATGCTTTCATGTCTCCTGAAAAATGTGATTACATAGGAGGTTTAATTGGAACGGCAAGAATTGTGCCCGAATAACTTGACTTTGATACTTCAAATCTTATACAGTATTTTAACAAGAGTGCATCATATCACGAATATTTGCATCACTTGTCCAAATAAGTGACTTGTTAAAGTGAAAATATCACTAGTGGTATTGTTGGTTTAAATAAACCCGTTCGACATGCTTGTTAGTATGTGTTGTAACAATGTGAATTCAATAGTACTGTCAAACTCTGTGCAAATTCTAAGCATTGTGCATCTTATGATGTTCTAGATCAGCGTTTCCCAAATTATGTTGAAATCTTTTTATGGAATTTTCACGAAAATTATTCTGGAATAGTTCAAAAGGAATTTAATATCAGATTAGTTTTTCGAAAAATATAGATTTTTTTGTCGTTGAAAATATTTTTTAAATTTGTTATATAGTATCAGAATTAAGCCTGGTTTATAATAGATATGTTATGGATACATAACCATAAAAATTACACTACTTTCTTTGTTCTGACAAAAAAATCGGTTAACCCCAAGAGGAAGTTCTCTTCATCATTCTTTGCGAATATTTCATAACAGAAATATTTTGAAAAAATATATTTGCAGAAGTTGCTGTACAACATACGACTAATCACCTTTATTTGATTTTGTTTTTTTTTTTTTTTAAATTAGTTTTCTAGATTTTTTTTTTTTTTTTGTAGTGATATATTTTATTTACTAAATTTACCACTTGGTTTACTACCAGGGTGACCAGGTTTCAGGGTTTCACCCGAAGTCTCAGGGTTTCAACATCGTTTTTTCGGGCTCCGGGTGTTGTTATAAAATCTCCTGGTTACGCTAATTTTATCTAAAATTAATGTAAATGGTTTATAGCAATGAAAATAACATAGTTACGTCTCATATAAACATCGCAAATCTCGCGCTCAGTGCTTGTGTATATCCAATTCTTTCAATTTCCGATAACGCCAACGATTAAAGCCGATTAGCCGGATGTATAGAGCCTGCAGCAGTCGCCGATTGTTGACTGCTCTGTGTCGCTAACTGCTGCACTCGGCCTACCAACTGTCAGCCGGTAGTGCGAGTCAGAGAGTAGCGGGTGACGGTTGACGGTCGATAGACGTTAATGTTTTAGGAATAAAAGCAAATTTGAATAATATATACTGTAATTTCGATTTTTTTTTTCAAGCTCAGGGTGTACCTAAACTGAAATCTAGTCACTGTGTTTACAACCTGTGGAAACGCCAACTGAAATTCTTGATTTAGCTTCAAAATATGTTAAAATGTATCTTATTTGATTACGTATTCTGTGGGGGCGGTCGGTGCTGTGATGGCCATAGCTGATTTAAACAAAACATATATTTAGTGAAAGTAAAATGTGTAGTTATTACTACCATAGATATGTATGCATGTATTGTATTAGTTTATTGTAACTATGTCGAGCGTTCAGACGAGTTCAAGTTCATTTTCTCCGGCCCGTCCTTTATTTGTTAAAACAAATAACAACGGCAAAATTACAGAAAACTTAACTAAAAATATTGCCATTGACTGTTGCAATATTTTTCATTCACAGTTTTCATTATCTGTTGATATTTTTGCAGAAGCCCTTATTTGCTAAGTAAATCAATATGTGTCAATAATAATGAATAAATCAATATGATATGAAAATAATTTCCGCGTTAACCAAGCAGAGGTAAATACAAAGTTGAGACGCATATATCTCTTTGTTTGATATTGAAGCGTGTCTGGTTGGCCGGCGGCGACATGAAGACCTTCTCCACAGCGCTCCGTGAATGCCAAATGAGGCCCGCATTCCACCAGAGTACGTTCATTGTTCAGTATGTCTTGTCTTGTCGCGGTAACTAGGATATCACTTTCATACTGCCTGAAGCTAGCTGGGATCTTCCCTGCTGAGGAATGCGGTGTTGCAATGCTATTAGGAAATATTAGTTGTCAATTATGTTGCAGAACATTATTTTTATTACGCGCAACTTTACACATATTTATACATTCCTGGGTAATGTTGATTGATATTATTTTGATGTTTTGTGGACATTTGATATTATATATTGCATATTTATGATAACTTTGTTTATTGTTTATTGAATTTTTTGTTTGGAATGTGGTGTATCAATTTTGTCTTACATAGGGTATAGTTTTGATCTTAAATCTTGCTCGAAGAAATACATTTTGCCTTTGCTTTAATTATACATCTATGCATACAGAGGCGTCGAGAGCGGGCCCGGGTCCCGGCTAGACAATAATTTCACGCTGACAGATAAAAAACTGTGCGTAGATAGAAATTGATCATTATTTTTTCTGTAATATGATGCATTGTATAAGATATAGTTGCTCCGCCCGGTTTCGCTCGGGGACAATTCTTTATTATTGACCCCGTCGATATTATTGAAATGTAGCAACTTTGGGTGTTTTCCCAACCGGCCCTTGACAGACATTTGCTCTGCGTTGCTAAAGCCTCGGGTTCGAATACTGTTCAGGCATGGAATTTTCAACACGAATGCGTTTACTAGCCTAATGTAAACGCGCCATAAGTGCACCAATGGCGTAAAAGTGGCGTAAAAGGCGTAGATAAACTATTAAGCTACATAACATAATGCACGGGCACATCCATAGGAATTCACAAAGGGTTTTATTGCTTTGAACATCTGTTTGTGAAAAACAAAACAAAGAGAGAAGTGTAATTTTTATGCTATGTATTTATAGCACAATTGTAGCATCTAGCAGTGGCGCACCCAGAATTGGGGGGGGGGGGGTAGAATATAAAATTATTTAAATTATGAATAAGGGTCTAACTTAGGGTGACCATTTTCTTAAGAAGGCAATGCGGGACGGAGCAAAAAAAAAGGTCCTCATCTCCCAAATCCAAGTAAAGAGCAAAAAAAAAGGTCCTCACCTCCCAAATCCAAGTGGCGAGCAATCCAAGTGCCGATGCGGGACGAATGGTCACCCTAGTCTAACTTCTAAATTTTTTCAAGTGATGATCTAAAAAAAAGGTCCTCGCTTCTAAATCACTAAAATTTTCTAGTGTGTTTTTATTTTCTTTTTATTTTCTTATGGGGGGGGGGGGGTATTATTTTTTTTATTAAATACATAATTGTTTACATATATCTCGGGATGTACTTTTTAAAACTCTCAGTATTTTTCTTGTATGTGGGTCAAAGAGTTGTATAAGCATACCAAATTTCAACTTGCCATGTTAAGCCGTTTGGCTACAATTTCTACCATACAGACAGACAGACAGACAAACAGATACATGAGTGACGTTATAAGGGTTTTTTGGTGGTCATACCTACAAAACCCTAATAAGTCTTCAATCTTGATCTGCTAAGTGCCAGGACTTTCTATGTGTCCCGTATACCAATACTTGTTATCTTTTGCGTGATCGACGAGCGTTCAATTTTTCTTTCCATATTTTCAGTTAGTAACATATTGTACCTTGAGGTGGACTGGCCATAAAAGTTTTTGGTTCGATCTCCGGGCTGGACCTTTTACGGGCCAATTTTCATTATGGAAGCCGTCTCAATACTCAATACGAATTGCGAAAAATGGAAGCGGCTCCTTTTTATTTGGAAAGCTTTTGAAAAGTGTGTTTTTTTTTTCGGGGTTCACCTTGAAAAAAGGGTCGGTATAAATTTCAAATATCGTAAATGATGTAAATTTTGTCATTCAAAAAGGCTTCTGAGATTTTTAATAAAACAAAAGTATTTAAATGTATCTGAATAGTGTTTTGTACGTTTTCATTTTGTACCTTATATGGTGGAACTTGGAAGCAACGCAAATCCTTTGATGAGATATTTTAAATCTATTAATTATTATGTACATGATATTTATTTCTACCTGTTAATGCTATTCAGACGAAATATTTGCATGCAAATAGATTGGGAGAGATTATACTTTTCACTATGACCAAGTAATATCTCTCCCAACAAAAGGTATTCAGAGTCTAGTAGATGTTTTCGCCCATAAATGAAGTGAATTAAAATGTTCAAAGCTATACTTACATAATGACATACACAATTTGAATAAAATAAGTAGCTCAAATTACAGGAACCAAGTTAAACCGGAATTACTTGTGCTCCGATATTTTTATCGAGAAGTCGACCAACTACTCCAACCTATGCTCCGCACATTAAGGAGCTAATTTTGTTCAGCTCACGTTCTGAAAATTTCAAAAGGGATGAAAAATTACTTAACAAAATGAGATAGTTACGGTTTATACAGCTCGCGCAATTAAAGTTTGCGTTAAGTTGCGCAGAGCAGAAGGTTTTATACTGCACAACGTTGAACAGTACAGTTACGTTACACAACAGTATGGGACGAATTTCCTGGCTAGCTTACATAAGACTACTGCAATAAGACGCACTTGAGCAAACTTTAAACGACCCTACTGTATGATTCTGCGTATTAAAACATCTATTATTTTTATGAGGTGTATATTTAACGGCCTATTCCCCCCACTGATGGACAAAGGGCTCCTCCATTGAAGTCAGTGATTTTTTATATGATCTTGTGCTATTTTGGCACAGTTGTATAAAGCGTTGTTAAGTCTGACAGTGTAGTTAACTAAGAATCATGTCCTCAAGTGCTGCTGAAGTACACAGTTAATTGTTTTTCATCATGACAGTGTCGTCAACTAACGGCGTGATTACCTGACAACATGGTTAACAACGCTTTATGCAATTGGGCCTATGAGTTGTATCCCACCACTATTTTTTCAAAATGTTTGTATTCTGATTGGTATAGCGTTTATGGATGGTAACACATCTTACTAACTACATTTTACAAAAACTGAATAGGACTTTTTTAGGATTTCGTAGGCATGTTCAAGAAATTCTTATACCGTCATGTATACAGGGGCGGCTAGGTAGAACTAAACCGGCCCGGGCAAATAGCGAAACCGGCCCAAAGTAGAAAACAATAGTAATACCTAATAATAATACATTTTTTGAATGAATGCATTTTTAGAGCTCTTTCAAAGTGACTCACTATTTTTGTTTTTAATTTCTACCTCTTCTTTCCGCACTTTGTACTATTCTTTCATTTTCCTCTTCATCTTGTTCATCGTTCCCGTGTACTGTTTCGTCGACATGGTGAGAAGAAAAATTATTTAAAAAATTTTTTAAATCTTAAACTTATAATTCTTCATCTAATATCTTTGCTGACATTTTCTTTAAAATTTTTCAATAGTTCAACTAGCTTTGTTAACCTATTTGATGGTATTCCATTTCTTACCATGTCTAATTTACAGGAGATAAAAGTGCAATGTCAGCATATAACATTCCATTATTTCGAAATCTTTGTTCTTAACTAGAAACCAATATATCGAAAATTACATCGTGAGTTTCAATTTCAAATCTCTTTTCAAATTTTGAATAGAATTATCCACTACTTTCCTTAATCGTTTTTCAGTAAAATTGGCACTTAATGTTACGTCAATCTCTTCGTGTATGTTAAGTAAATTTGAAAACCATATAATAAATGTATGTGTAAGATGCTCACAAACCAAATGTAAATATTAAACTGAGTGAATTTAGTGAAAAGGAATATGTTATTTACAGTATTAAGCGAGACCGAATAATTCAATAAAAGCGACAAGCAGCACATTATAAGATACTTACGGCATCTAATCAAATGCCTTTATCGCAATATATCCACTTCACCACTAGCCGACATTGTTATGTCGGCTCACTAGTCATCATTTTTATATTACCTTAATATTTATTGTTTCTACATCAAATCAATAGTTTTCATTGTTCATTACTGAATTGGCTTATTATGAACAATTGTTATTCAGTTATATGAGAGATAAATAGATAATTTTTAAGGCTTTAACCTCCTGTTTTGTTATTTTTTATGATCGGCCCACCGGGCATTTTCCCGGTAGCCCGCCGGTTGTATCTGCCCCTGCATGTATATACTCATGTGTCTGTCTAATTGTCTTTTAAAATTAAAATGTGGGGTAACTTTTCATTTAATGCGATTTTAACCAAAAATATTTCGAAAAAATGTTCTAAATATATAAAAAAAATTCAGAGTAATGTTGATATGGATCGAATATGTTGTTTTTTTTTATCAGATCAATTCTTTGAATAAGGTATCGTTTTTTGGGTTTTCAAATTTTATGTGAGTTATTAAATTAAAACTCATAATTTATTTGGAAATCAACTTTTATTTTGACGTCATACTGTCAAAAATATGCCCGAAAAATAATATCAGCTATTTTTTTTTTTTTTTATTATAAATTCTGATCCCCATCTAAGTAACACTCAAGATCACAAAGTATTAATTTCACATAAGTTGCAAATTTCTTTGACGGGAAATATTCGCACCTAAAATATTTTAAGTTCATCATTTAACCAAGAACGAAACATTATTATTTTTTAGTCCTTTGCTTTTATTTTTATACTTTTTTATTTATTTTGTCGTCTGCATTAGACGCTTCTCTGCTCGGAAAATTTAACTTGCTAATTAATAATTTGAATAGGTTTTATGCAAACTGCAGTACTGAATAAATTAAGATAAAAATATGCCGATTTGACTGTAGCAGTAGCCGGTAAAAGGGCCTTTGTCATTTTATTTCGCATCACTGAGCATGATTTGTTTATTTTTATATTGGATATACTTGACTGTTTCCAAGATTTCAAAGAAAAGAGTAGATCAGGTTAGGATATTTATTTGAGACATTAAATTAGGTCAAGTGACTTGTATTGCCATACACAATTGAGTGTACGGATCCAATCGCTTTTCTCCCTTCATTCTATATCTATCATTATCCACTGTTTTTACTTCTAAATATTAATCACAAATTTTAAACATTCATGTTTTAGGCGAGGAAAGGGAGACATTTTGACATACTTGGTCTAAAACTTCAAAATGTTTTGTAGCTAATTCAAATTTCGGGCACGCAGCATTAAATATGTACAACCCTTAATTAGTAAGGGAATGTGTTAGAAGAGACAACAATTTGAATAGTATCAAGTTTATCCTTAATTTGGTTCTATTCGCGACTGAAACTAACGTTGGCGGTGCTGCGTACAACAGCTAATGGCGGACGAGAAGCGTATATGTCAGAAGATTTTTCTTAATATTTATCTGTTCAAACAATATTTCGGCAAAAAAGCACTGTATTTAAGTCACTATATTTTAAAATACTTCTTAATTCACATAAACTACAGCACAACACGCTACAAATACTATGCAAATATACGCTTCTGTTTAATTTAGCCAGTCACCACCAGATGTCTCACTGTTATTTGCAGTCGCGAATAGTCCGTGCAAACGTTAGAATGTAGTACAGGGCAAATGGAGTATGGCAAATATTCTACAAATGGTTATTTATTTTTGTACCATGTTACCTGATTTTTGTAAGTTATACGTGTCTCCGATACTTTTTCAATTTGTTTAATTGAATTAACAATAAAAGAACATAAAATTGGACACGTTTACAACATTTGGCAACATCGCTTCCATTTGCCGTAAAAGCAATACTGCATTCTTGAACGTTTTAATGAACTATAGAGTTCTATTGCTAATAAAGTAAAGGAAAACGTGTTTATTTTGTTCAAAACAGTAGATGACCAGCTTATGTAGAAAGATGGATATAGGTATTATTTTGCAGGAACCATAAAAAAGTGGTCAACTTACGCAGGTAATCATCTTATGCAGGTGGTCACATTAGCAGATATTACTGTATATATATGTATGGACCACATTTAATCCTCCACCATTAATCCTCAGTGGAGCATAGGGTCTTTCATGAAAATGTTAATGACGGCTCGGATCTCGTTTTGCTTCAGTAACACCTTACATTCTTCGAGGAAAACTTTCCACCAAATTTTAATGTGCTTCATTAGGTATTCTACTTCATTCTTCATATTACAGTGGAACCTCGAACTTGGAACACAATCTGTTCCAGGAGACGGTTCGGCTTTCAAGTCAAGTTAATTTTAATAATTGAATGTTTTTATTTATAATAGTACATACGTAATTAATATCGTTGTATAATAATCAGTCAATAATAATAGTAGGAGGGATATTACTATTCACTGGAAGGTGAACACTTCTTTCATCTGAAACCCATTCGATTATTTTGTTCGAGTTTCAAGTTGTTCGAAAATCAAATCGTTCGAAGTTCGACGGTCCACTGTATTCATACTAAAAAGTAGACAAGTTTTAGACATCTCAAAAGAAAAAAAGACTGACTGATGTACATTTTTAGGGTTTTGTAGGTATGACCAAAAAACCGCTTGTCTGTGCGCTAGAAATTGTAGCCAAACGGATGAGCATAGAAAATTGAAATTTTGCTTGCTTGTACGACTCCTTAACCCACATATAGAAAAACTATAGAGAGTTAAGGAAAAACACATCCCAGGAAAAATAAATATGTATTTAATTAGAAACTCAATATTTAAAAAAAAAATTAGGTGGGGTATCAAATGGAACCTCTTAATGCCTGTATATACAAAATTTTGTTTTTGAAACATGTTTTTTTTTAATGCGATTTATACAAAAATGTCCCGCAAAAAACTTTTGTCTCCCGCCCTATTTCCCAGAAGGGTTCATCTAAAAATCTGACAAAAAAATCAATAACGAACAGTGATGGGAACCGGAATATTTCAACAGGAATTTTTGGTCAAATCAGTTGTTCGAAAAATATCGATTTTTTGTACCGTTGAAATAGTCAATTAAATTTATTGTAATATCAAATGTAAGCTCTTAAGATGTAAAGTAGTTTTAATTTTTTTTTATTTTACTGCACCCTTTAACTCTGTCCCGCACTTTTTAACTTTGAGGGGTTAATCTAAAAATTCTGAGTAATGCTTAAGTAATTAAATGCTGAGTAATAAGTATCTTTTATCCTTCAAGTGGCTTATTCCAAGAAGCAAAGATATCACACTTTTTGCAGTTATATTCATATGCAATATTAAAGTATACATACAAAAATTCAAACGAACTTAATTTTACTAACCATAATTACAGTACTAGACATAAAGAACGCGTAATTGTGAATAAAGTCAGTAAAAGTATTGGACAAAAGTATTTTCTCTATTATGCCCCGAAAATTCATAATAAATTTAAAAAATATCTAGATGTTAACGATTTGACCCTTCAAAGAAATAATTATAAATTAAGAGCAAAACAATTTTTAAATGACATCGACTTTGATGATTTAAATTACATATTTTCGAGTTCATAAATGTGTTTAGTGGATATACGTAGTATTTAGATTCAAACTATTTCTTCGTTTCTTTTCAAGTACGTTTCCTAAGTAAAACTAATCTACACTATTGTAATTGTATTGTGATTTATAGTATATGTTAACTAACCTTTATTAATATAGAAAAATTTCGACATTATATTTATATCGAACTGATAAGTATAAATTGTGTAACAGGATACCACACACAGACCTGTCTAAGTGGTGTAAGATCCATACATACTGTATAGATCCTAAATACCTATATAAAATGTAAACTTTTTTTTTTGTAATGTGTTTTACTTATTTAATAAAGGTAATAAATAAATGCATATATATTAATGTAAACCGAAATAGTAGTATACCAGGAATTTTTCATTTGATATTTATTTCGAAAGTTATTGCAATTTTGCTACATCGTGCCTACAATATTTATCTGACTGACTGGAGAATAGGAGAACTTTAGCTGGGTCTTGATGCGACCGCATATTAAGTACGGTTATTGTCTCTAGATGTAAGCACGCGGGTTATTCTATCAAAAGTTATGGAAGTTTATGATATTTAATATGTACCCACAATTTGTTATCACTTATTAAATACCTACAAAACCCTGAAATGTGTGAAAATTTACACTTCACATCAAATTGTTTGTTATGCATATCAACCGTTGATTAAAAAAATAATAGGTTCCCAACGCCTAGATAGGCGTATAAGGGGCAGAGAAGGCAAGTTCTCCGTTTCTAGATCGCCGGTTATATCAATGAAAGCCACGATTGCTTGGTGTTTTCTTCTTTTCAAGTTACACGGCATTGTAGCAGTTAAAAGTATTTAATTCGTTTCTATTTACTGCGTATTTCCGGTTAATGGAACATTTTCCGATCAAATGTCTAACGAGTGAGACATTTTACGAGTCAATCGGATACAATTTTCGTTGCTAAAACTTTAGCACCACCGCATGGATACCAGGATTAGTTCCAAATATTCTACCGACATTTCCTTAAATTACAGTTTTGAGATAGTATTGATTAGCGGCTTTTTGTTCAGAATAAGTTAATAAAACTATTTCATAATGACCAAAAATATGCAGTGTTCCATTTAAAAAAATATTGATTTTGTGAATAACTTGGAAATCTGATGCTCTATTGCAGAGTTTCCCAAACTGTGCTCCGCCGAGTGTCTACTACTGCTCCGCGTGCAGATAAGACAAAAGAGTAAATAATATAAATGTGATCTGATGTGAAAATAGTGTTTCTGTTTTTTCTACGAAAGATTTACTCAGAAATGATACGCTACTGAAGATAACAAAAACCAATACAGTAATATTTTAGTAACCCCAATAAATATAAATAAAGGTCCTCGAATTTCAATGATTCAACTGGTTACTGAAAAAGTTTTAACCTATATGAAATACAAATATACAGCTGAGTGACTGTTCTATTACAGGGCAGATATACCATATTATATGGTATGGGCTGATATTGTTTTTGCTGCGATTATTTTTCATGGATTGCGCTGGCTAAAGTACGGATGGTTAAAAAAACTGCCACAGTCTCCGTCTCGGAACGTCCAGTAGACGACAAATATTATAAAGATAGTATTACAGCATTTGTTTTATTTTCTAATTTGAATTTTTAAAGTTTTTTTTTTGCCCCAGTTTTAGTTTTTTACCACATACATATGACACTGCATAATGTTTTTACTGTTTTTAGCATGATGTCCGTCGGTCTGTCTGTTTGTCTATTGGTCCTTGGTCACGTGTACAGCGAATTTGGGTGAATGGATTTTTATGAAACTCAATTTTTAAGCTTTTCACTGGCATCAGTTAATCAACTTTCGGTAAAAATCTTGAAATAGAAGGTTTTTCGTATCGGTATTAAGATTTTTGCGGATAATTCGTAATAATATAAAGTAACAGAAAAATATTTCGGAAAAAAAATAGTCAACAAAAGTTTCTATACAAGCAATAACTAACAACTTTTATTTTAGACAATATTTTGATAAATATATTGTGGTATATTATGGTAAATAATTTCCGTGTTAGAAAGTATTTTGTTTAAGTACTTTGTGATGGCGATCGGTCTTGTATTAATATTTTTGCTTTTAACTAACAAAGCATTTGTACATTTTGCCGGTTATAGTACGTACCAGATAACTTTTCAAGATCGGCATAAAACAATTATCCTGTATCGATCAACTGAAAAATTCATTTCTACAACATATCACACGTCATTATCTAACTAAAATATATTTAAATATATAGCAACGATAGTGCTCTGCGACGAATTCTTCTCGTGAAAAGTGCTCTGCGGCACAAAAAGTTTGGGAAACTCTGCTCTATTGTTTCGCTGTTTTTACCATCGTCATCTGCTTAAAAAATACTAGTGTGACTATTTAATCGCAATCGTAAGTCTGCTAATAACAGAGTTAGCAATGGTGCCGAGTTAACTTTGAAGTATAAGTGCGATTCGCTGTCATTTACTAATTCGTACTAAACAGAATTACGGACTATTGGCACATACAGTCTGGTAACTAAACAGATGCAACAGGCGCACAAGCACAGGATGAAAGTGGGCAGGAAAATGTCACCAAGGCCCAATTCAGACTGTGGTTTACCTTCTTTGCAATCTTACACAGGGCCCAAGAAAAGCTAGTTACGGTTCTCGGCACACCCACTAAAAACGAAATACCTGTTTTGGACTTGACTAAAATTAGGGTTCTATTGATTTGTAATGTTATTTTATCTTCTCATTTGTCAAGGTTGTAAAATTATGACATCAACAGTGACAAACTTCTTTGTGCTTTACAATCTAGAATGCCATTGGAATTGTGGAATGATATCATAATCACGAGTTAGAATATTAGGAATTGGAAATGCATTAGCACAACAGATTAGTCATTTCTGTGATAAAATACTTCAAACCTAAATATGTGTTTGTTCAGAATTCCAAATACCGTGAATATAGTCACGTTGTCATAATATGTGTATACCGTGAAACATTACAAATTTATCAAGCTCATACTCACAGCATGTCATCAACCCTTGAGTTTAAAGACGGGACCACCAAGTGATCTAAAACAGCACACCCCCGCGGGACAGCATCCCCATTCATAGTAGCACTTCGTTATCTCGGTAATGACTGGCAGGAGTAGCTCAGCCCACAAGTGGCCGCTAAAAAATGAATGCCTTTGTCTCAACAGTTCAGAACAACACTTAGTTGCTACCGACATGGATGAACAGTGGCGTGCTGCCATTAAATATAATAAACCTTTGTGGGTTTATGTGTTTATGTCGAATACATTTGAAAATCATCATTATTCAATTTTACATTCCGTATAGGGCTTTTGTTTGCTCAACAATTCGTCTCCTGTTCGGACGTAATTTACGCCAGTTGGTAACTTTCAGTTTCGGGGGGTCTTCGTATACTTTATTCACCCACGTCTTTCTCTAAGACATGCATGCTGTCGAACACTGTAAAACAGTTTTTCTCTTGTTTTTCAGCGATACTATCGATCTAGTTAAATATTCGTAACCCCATAATTATTGGGTTGACATATTAAAATAATGATAGGGATACTAGGATCGGTTGTAACATCATACTCTCCACGTAGCTTTCATATCTATGGCGGGAGGTCTAGAAACGAAGAACTTACATTATCTATCTTTATACACCACCTAGGCATTAGTTACCTATTATTTTATTTATTGTGTTATTCTTTTATATATAACAAAAATATATTTACCTGACTCACCTAAGCTACACTCGCGACACACCGGTTGGGAAACACTGTTCTAGAACGCCGGGGTATTCTAGTGCTTTTGATAAACCCATGATCCTAAGAAAGCTTTCTTATCTCATCGTTTCGTCCGATTCTCCAAGTTCCATGTTTTAAATGTGGGATGTTCTATTAAAATGTTCTAGAGAAGTGTTCTTCAAACCGTGGTTCGCGGACCAGTGCCGGTCCGCAGAAAATTCCGGCCGGTCTGCGAAATATTTTGACCAAATCATGTAGATGTTTCTTCACGAGTATATAGCACATTTTTTTAGTCGACGCAGAAGCTAACTTTTGTCCGAACCATGATTTATTTAAACTTATAATATCTACTAGCCCCAATACAACGCCTCTCGCGGCTATTTTTCATAGTTCTGAAGAAGCTAGCTCTTTGGAAGAAAGAGTCGCTTATAATAGGAATATATAGAAATGTTTCCACTTTTGGAAGAATTTTTGAATGCTGCTGTTGTCAACCAGAAAGTCATATTCAACAATAAGTCAACATTTAAGAGCATTATCTGAAAATATTAATAATTATTTCCCTGAAAATGAGGATCCTCGTAAAGGTAACTTCTGGATTAATAATCCAATCTTGTAAGATATAAAGTCATGTGTACTTGATCCTCGTGAAAAAGAAAAGCTGATCGAGTTGTAATGTCACTCTGGTGTCCAGACATAAAATGCAATCATTGTCTCAATTTTGGAAATCGCTAGAAAAAGAATATCCATCTTTGAGTTATAAAGCTATCAAAGTATTAGTCATTTTTTTTTGACTTCCTGTTTGTGCGAAAAGATTTTTTCAGCCATATCAATTATAAAAACCAAACAGAGAAATCGAATGGATGTTAACGCAGCGCTTCGTCTGTCAGAAACAACTCTGCAGCCACGTATATCAAATTTTCTAACTACAAAGCAGCAGCAGATGTCACACTAAAAATTGTAATTATATAACTGTATAATATATACCTATATAATAATAAAATACTATATATATTGGTTTTTATTTGTGTCTTAGCTTTCAGCCGGTCCGCGAAATATTTATCCTGTCTTCACCGGTCCGCGGGGGCAAAAAGGTTGAAAAATACTGTTCTAGAGTACCAAGTCATATATTCGGTACAATACTTACGAAGATTCTGAGCTGTCCTTGCTCCCCCAAAGTATCCAACCCTCGCTGCCTTACGTGATTATTGGACAAATTATCTACAGTTTTACAACACAAAGGTTCTTATATAGAATGCGAGATTTGAAGAGAGTAGAGAGAGAAATAGGCTTTGTTTTCGGTATCCATGTTTGCAAATTAATTCGTACCAATCGAAGACTGACTGTTAAGAGAGGTTAAAGAAGAAGTAGACTAATTAGTAGTATTAGAAGTATTTGGACAATCACGACAACGCACTAACTTACACTTTCATTATAGTTCGGCAGTTTTTGGCGAACAAAGAAACAAAGTCACTGTCATTTCCTCATTGTCATGCATCATAGTCAACTGACTTGTCCCCGTATAACTTTTCTTTTTAGTTGCTAAATCTTGAAGGGTTTAAAAAATAAACTGAAACTGATCGACGAGCGATTGCAAAAATTGCTTACAAAATAGCATTCCAGAAGTGAAAACAACTTTGGTAACGCTGTATCCGCAGAAGAGCAGTCTTTTGAAGACAATAATTTAAATTTATAATAATTTCTATTATAATAATTTTAAATTATTATAATACATGGGGTCTGGCATGCTTGTATTAAAATAATAAAAAAATAATAATAAATAATAGGTTCCCAAACTAGATTCTAGAGCGTTTTATGCTTGTAGTAGGCTTGTCATTCTTCAATTCTTCTACAGAATCTGCCGCAAGGTGTTCTAATATTTTCTCTGATCTTTTGCAAATTCTGCAGCTTTTATATCCAAATACCCGGCAGTACTCTTGTCTTCTTTCTTCATTTATTGTCCTAAATCGGGCCACTGTTTTATAGTACTTGTCATAGCTTAAATATTATATATCTGTCGTCATTATTCTGTTGTACCTGGGGTTGGAATTGGTTTTTCTTATCTTCTCTCTTATTTCTTGCATCTGTATGTCGATATATCTTTGTACCACCTCTTGTTTCATACACTGGCTTCGCTGTCGTTTAGTTGCTATGAATATTGGCGAGTAAGTTTTTCGTTGCATTCTGCTCTTTTTGTGTTCCCATTCTCTCCTTGATATTCTTCCGTTTTTACTACCTCTTGATGGCAGTCCATATGAGTTTGTATAATAATACTTATGCATGGTGGATAAAACTTATGTTTTTGCCGGATTGTATTTTGTTTGTTTTATTTTGTAAGATTTTCATATTGATCATCAGTTGCTTTGAGTTGTTGGATGTTTACAGAATGTATAATATTTGTTTTTAAAAAGGTGAATATCCTTTGCATTTGCAAAAAAAGAACATTTGAGTATAATTTACTCTGGAGATTTATAGAAGTCTGCAAGTTATAAGATAAAAGTTTCGCAATTTTAGTGTTTCTGTGCAACAGGAAGCAAAAGTAATATCGATGAATTTTGAGATTTACAGTTCTTTGTAACTTGAAAACTAACAAAAAATAGATAATGGGGGAGTTGACATTACTATTCTTTTAACGAGTACATACACTAGCAAAGAAAGAGTTTTTGCAGATAATTATTGTTTCTTGTAAAATACAGATTGTATGTTAAAACTGATATACTAAAATTTTTAAAAAGAAGTCGGATCAAGACCGAAATCTAATTATGCATTGTGTGAAGCAAGGTTTTAGCCACGCCTATCAGATTTGACTATTGGTTCAGTTAGAATAAATCCAGAATTCTAAGACTAAACTCACACAGTGAATTCTTACGTTTGTCGCAGCGATGTTTAAACAAAGAACTAATCGGATAGACCAACTACATACTTTTAATTCTTTTGCTAGCTGCCTGTGTCAGTGAGAAACACATCAGTACGTTAATTATAATACTAGTCATATGGCATTGATCGAACTTCATTTAAAAAATTTAGTGTATCATAGTTTCATTTAATTTAATAAAGGTTGAAGTGATTTAACGATAATATGATGTTGAAGTTGAAAAAATTACATAATAAATGCTAAATATGTGAGATAAGTGCGTTTCTTGAGAAAAGTAATGGGTATATCAAGCATAGAGAAATCCAGAAAGAGATAAATGAAAGATTATATCAGGCGAATAACAGTGGAGAATGGAAATCGGAAAGCGCAGTAGAGCATTACAAATAATTATATTAAATTTAAAAATAAACAGTTTTCAGTTTAAAATATGTGCACTTCTAAAAATAGTGATTTCATTTATTTATTTCTTGGGAAAATATTAAAAGTTTCACAAGCTACGTATGGTGTAAAGTGTTTTAAGAATCCCTCTTTCCAGCTCCCTAAATTAATGATAAGTCAGAGTTCAAGAGATTCATATATATTCCTGTTTCCTTGCAAGATTTTACAAGTACGTTGTTTCTGTAACGAATGCCATTAGTATTCCTCCTGTATCTTTGAATTAGTGTAGTCAGTTTTTCTTTTCCGAGTTACAAAGAACAAATGAAACGTGATATCTAAATAGGTCACAAATAGCCTGTTAAGTTAAGCAGATTATTTTAAGTCCGTATCTTACATTATACTAAAGTTTGCTAGGATGTATCTACGAGATTTTTTTATATTATTTCCACAAACATTTTATTTTACCTCTATTTTTATTACAGTATATTTTTATTTAATTATGAAAGCACTAGATTTGAGCTTTAAGTTTTTTGTTGGTTTAAAAAAAAATATGTTCTCGGGAAGCAGCGAATTACATTTGCACGGGTTGTTACGTTTACAGCAAATAATCTTTGGAAGAATCATTACTAAAGCAGATAAATAATAGTCCGAAGGGACAGTGGCATAATTGTTCAGTTGCCCAAAACTTATTTGTTGTCAGCCCTGTCAATTTTAATTATTGTGTAGCGAAAAAACATTTTACTGACACTCCCATCGAATGACATCGTTTGTTTTGAATTCAATTATGGTCTCGTGCTATTGATGGCGTACTTCATAGCAACTTGCGAACTACTGAAAGTCAGTAGCAAATTTTCAGTATGTCGAATATTAATATTAATAAGTATATGATATTTACAAACCATTTTTTACCGAAGTTAATTATCATTGGCACTCTAGGTCATAGTGGTGCATTCTGGCACACGGGGATCTCAATTAGCTTAAAATGAAACGCCTATAGCATATGTTCCAGACCAATTAAACATTCGAACTTATAATTGCATTGACATATGAACCTCTTATGTTTATTATCAATTCTCAGGAGTTGGGACTTGCACAACACGAACTAGCTTCTTTGTGTCATCATCCAACCATCCACTTTGTCCAAGAGTTGGTACTTTATCCGACTTTCGGAATATCGCAGGGTTTCTACCAGCCTGAAACCAATTAGTTCTTTACTTCTTCGACGTTTTGTTTACACCTTGCATGAACGACAAGTTTGTTCAAGTTGTTGAGGTTATTTGGGTTATGTGGTCAAAATATTGTATTCTTCTTTATATAATCGTCGACAGCTTAGCAATCCAAGCAATTCAGTGTCCACGTTTCTGTTATAGAAAGCTATTGTTAAAACGTGTTTGTAGAAGTTTGATATTTGTACTTACAGAGATGTTGAAGGTCTCTCCAGATTTTCATTAGTTTTATCAAAGCTGTCTAGCAACAGTGTCTTTGGTATATCTACAAAATTTTAATGTATCCGAAAGAACTTTATTACTAATGTAATTGATAATGTTGCATGTGTATAGTAAATATTATTTTATAAACATCGAAGCGTAAGATTGTATAATTTATTCAGTTGCTACAATTGCTCCTTCTTAGCACTTGTGGCACTAAGTGTAACTGGTGTGATTTTATATACAGTATAAAATTATGAGTTTAGAAAGGGAAGGAGAAAGAGAATATACTCAAAACTAGACATAAAACGAATACAGAGATAAGACGAATTGAGAATCTTTGGCATTAAAGATAAATTAAGGGATTAAATCCATCTGGGAAGAACATGCATTGAATTGGTTATAAAAGGTTGCCAAAAATCTAGAAATATAGGTCGGTCGAAAACAGGATTGAAGGACAAATTTGGAGATTTAACAGGCACCATTGCCTAATACGTTACTACGACAATGATGATGATGATTACTATTGATGTTTTCACTTATTTTCTTATTTGTTGGACTTAAAACTGAAATTTCCATAGTATTTTTAAAACAGCTACATACGTATTCATCTGTTTATGTTTTCTTACTTTTAACACTTGATGAATCATCGATTGGTACGAATTGATTCACAAACATGGATAACCCTTTCGTCGGTTTTAGAAATTGAAGACTTACCCGATCTCTTATCACTGAACATTTTTGACTCCATCTGCCATCTTTAAAACGCCCGAACCAGTTAAAACACGCAGTTCGACTTACAGAGTATCTTCTCCTAAAGCTGTTTTCAAAAGTGTTTCTGGCGCTGTCTTTCCAAATTTTAAACAAAATTTTGCGCAGGTACACTGTTCCTCGATCAGGAATTCGAACGAAACAAACTCCACGGTCGTCAACACAGATGAGAGTTGCATCATATCAAGTCACTGTTTTCTTTCCACTTACTAGGTATAGCGCAATGCACGTAGTATTTTTTTATCCAATTTCGTATTTACAGAAAGTTAAGCTTGTCATAATTCTTTAGGAAATGTAGTATTTATTGCAATGGTTCCTGTTTTGTTATATAGACCCTATAAATTTCATATTGGATGATTGTTGTTGTCGCCTCGTCCAACAGTAATTCATATAAATTACTGCAAATTCCAAACAGACATCCGATTCGTTAAGTATTTGTATTCCTTCCGTACGCCATTGAGTGTTAGTTAACCGGAAGCCAAGCCTGTGTCCCAGCTTATCCCGATAGACTGAGGCAAGTGTGAAATCGTAATGACTTGCGGGACTGAATAGGACGTCTGTTTTGAGGGTGGGTGTAAGATTTATGGAATTTATGAGATTTCTAACAGCCGTCCTCAATTGTTTTATCCCAGTGGAAATAGAGATAAGATTGTTTCAGAAATTTAGTCAGTGATGATGGAATTAAGAAACTCATCTTGAAATGCAATAATGTGTTTGTGGCTGTGTTCAATGTGTTTTGGAGACAAGATAAGGGTGGTAATACAAAGGCAGTAGGTTGTTTTCTTGTAGATATCTATAGATTTATCAAAATTAACTGCCTTATTTTTTCTGTCCTTTCGTTAAATGTACTCGTGCAAATTTATGTTGTGATCGTACATTTTGATATTTGACACTGCTTAAAATTTATTTAAAAAATAAACATCTTTAATTTGTACAAACAACATAATTAATAAAATATAGGGAAACGTCACGTACCTTAGGACTTATTATATAATTTATTTTTTTAATTAAATTTAGGAAATATTTCGAAAAAAAATAAAAAATATGTAATTTATAAAGAACTTTTATTTATACATAAAAATACAGTTTAAGTATAGAAAACAACATAAAAAATAAATTAATTAAACAAAACTCAATGTTTATTAATTTTACCAAGGTACAATACTTGCTCCTTGCCTTAAGACAAGATGGTTTGTACCTAGGAAGATCAAATTATTTATTCTATAAATAAGGGTACGAACACGTAGAAAGATTATTTATTCCTATAAGAGCTTGTTCTCAGTGCTTATTGATGTTGCTTAGTGTACACACACAAAGAGGTTTACTGAATTTTTTTATTTAAAAAAATGGCCTGGTTTATTATTAATATTCCTGTACCTACAAGAATTTTTTTAATTGGAGGTGTTATATCTTTAGTAAAGCTTACCACTTCTGCAGACTTGATGTTGTAAACAAATCTATAACAAAATAAAAATTAAATTGTAGACGTTGGTTCACTACATTAAATATTTTTATTAATAACTATATGAAATATAAGTGGTTTGCTACAAATTTAAATAAAAAATGGCCTGGTTTAATATTAATGTTTCTGTACATGCTTGTGGGTGTTGTATACCTGCCGAACCGTACTACTTCTGCAGACAAGAGGTTGTAAAGCAAATTCCTAACGAAATATTAAAATGTATTTAGGCGATAAATAATTGACGTCGGTTATTTCCCACAGTAAAGAAATTTTATTAATATCTATGAAATACAAGTGATTCGTTATAAATTAAATAAAAAATTCAATAGAAAATCAAAAACAGTGATTGCCAGCTTCTTATAAGCTGGTAAATAATGTTTCAAAGATTCCTGTGTACTTATAGGCGCATGGTCCATGCGCCTACATTCAGGTAGATTGATTTAACTGATGGTTAAAAAAACGAGTAATGGTTTTAACAAGCAAATGTTCCTGGTCCCCTGAAATTCGTTATAACCAAGTTCGACAGTATTATTAATAAAAATTCAAAAACTAAAATTCATTATCAAGTACAAATTAATTTAAAGTAGAATCATGAAAGTCCATTAAGACTTGCACTGCATACTGTCCGCTAATTTTTTAATATTTTGGTATATAATTACTAATTGATAATCTTGCACGTGATTCTAAGTACTGATGTAAGACTAAAACAATAAAATACGTGTTTATATATAATTTTTTAGTTTACTATATTTTTTTTTAACTGAGAGAGAGTCATCAAAAAATGTCTTGCGGTTTACAGGTGGACCACAATCGACGTTTTGCCCAGCCAATCGGTTTCCAATACTTGTTAGATTGATCCTTCCAACTTTGGCGTGCTTCATTAGATGGCGTGTTTCATGGATTTTTTCTGTCCTACCTACTTTGTATATATTTTTCTTGAACTCGATACTCTCCAAAATTCCGTTAATAATTTATGTGTTTAAAGAGTATTTTTAGTTCATCTGCATTATTTTAAGAATTTATTTATTTCTCTTTTGATATCTTACTTTTCATTCATAAACTAAAACCTTTCAAAATATTTACTCGAACATACTCATCAGATAAATCGTTGAAAAATGAATATAAACACATGTATGTGTTTGGAACATACGAGAGGGATCAGTTATACATGAAGTTCAGAAAGACAACGAAGTTAACCGCGACCTTGGGGATAAAATTACCCTCCTTACGTCCCACCTTTAACTCACGATGACCGCAGCATCATTGGCTCACAACTACAGCTGGTGCATTCTGCTGATCTGTTTGTTCGTTTTGTACTCTCACACACACGCAGTTTTAATATCAGATATATTTATATTGCGTGTGTGGTGGTGTATGAAGATTAGTACTTATTTACACACGTATATATATTGGTGTGCATTAGCTATCAACGTACAAATATATAGACATTCTTGTAAAACACTTATAGTGTGTTGCACAAACAGTTTTTTTTTTTTTTATCAGTGTAATGTAGTGACCTTCAAACAGTTTCTGAAGATATTTTGGGGTGTTACTACCAAACATTCAAGCAGGGGAGCTCAAGCTTTCGATAGTCGCCGGGCAATTTGAACATTAGGTACACGTCGCTGGCCATACAGTAGTAAAATTTGTTCAAAAAATACTTAAAACCAACTGTAGTGGTATTTCCATGCATTTATAATGTAATTTTATTATTATAATGAATTAATGTTCCGACTTATAAGAATTGTTTTTGAATTCGATTCCGTGTAAGACTTGGTCTTTGTAAAAACAAAGGACAAGACCAAGAGATCGTTTACAAAATTATACCAATTGTATTTATAAATAAATTTTATAACATGTACAATGCCAATGAAAGGAATAAAAGATTTAGTTAATGAAAAAACTTAAATTTTCTACTAATACAATGTCATAAACTATTTCTATGGTAGCTAAGCGAAGACCGGGCGCCAGATGACAATCAGTAGTATTTGTCCATCTGTTCATATAAGTATGTGCTTCTGAAGAGAAATAAGGTTTTTGCCACATACATTCTTAAATTGAGATATGTTTCCTTTTCTATATTATGATCTTCTTTGGATACTTTCAGTCGGGTTGACTGTTGATCTCACTCATATAAGTCCTCCATCTTAATCTGTTTAGGGTAAGGTCTTTCCATGTGTCCGGTTAAATCAGGGGTCTATAATATGATATGTATATATTTTCTTTAAAATATGTTTTTATATATTTTCTTTAATAGATTTTAGAAGTTTCGCGTTTACTACCCACAATTAAAGATTCAATGAGCCATAAAAGTCTCGCGGAATATAGTTTGACTTATCTCACTGCATTCAAAATTATATTTAGGATGATTATATTATACTATTAATTTCCCCTTCCAAAGTTCTGGTGCTCCAGAAATATGCCCCAAAATATAACTTCGTCTTGCTACGAGACCAGGTAAAACGACCAGAATGCGCTTGTTGCTTGACTTACCAACCAGTAATCACAGATATCAACCTGGTGTTTTTCGTAGTCGCTGCGGCCAAGTGATTTTTCATATGAACAAGTTGCGCGACAAAGTGGTGTAGTTCGCAAAAGATTTAACTCTTTTATAAGGCGGGCTAAGTGCCCCAATTCCCCCCCCCATTTTTGGGGGTGTCACAAAAACACGTAAAAGCCACGTGTTTTTTCTCGGGGGGGGTCTCAAGCACGTAAAATATTCTTTTGCTATTCAGTTGTCTAATATTTGTTGACATAGACCTTGCTCTTTATTTATTTACTTTTTAAATAATAGCAAGAATACCTGGATGATTTAAGTCGGTCTATGATTTTTTTAGTCCTGTTTGTTGCTAGTTTCTTAATTAGTTTCCATGAAGTTCTCATTATTCCTGCTTCTTTGCATGGTGTTTATTTCATACAGATATTAGTAAAATTTGTAAATTAATTAATTTCTTATTTGTATATTAAATGTTTGTTGATGTTGATAGTTTTAGAACCCCTGTCCTAATACGTTGCTAAAACAGCACACAAGTATTTGTCTGTGTGAGTATCATTTCTTGTATTAGTATTATTTGTGTTGAATATACGGGTACAGGGTCGAACGAAGGGTTTAATTAAAAACGAATTATATTTTTTATGCGGATAATTGCTTTGAAATTGTAAGTTAAATTTTTATTTGTTTTAATTATTAATTTACACCGAGTGTTTCTGAAGGTTGTTTAATAGGTTTATTAAATTTATTTTCTCCTAACCCGTTAGGGACGCCTTTATTAATTTATAATTTAAAATTTTATTAAATACGAAATAATTTAGAAATGAGACAAATTTTACAGTTGCTTGGCGATGTAGCATTATATTAAAAATTCTAAAATTATTCCAATATCTCAATTTATTTTACAGAAATTAAATTTGCGTAAATTAATACACAGATACAGCCTATAGTCAAGTTGCCCTTGATATCCTGTACTTCCGGTTTGTCCTGAAAAATTTCAATACTGCCATTGGTAGACTGGACAACAATTTTTTTCCCAACTTACTCACACATAGCATTTTCAAGAAAAAAAGGGGTAGACGGGTAGTCTGATACACCTGGTAGAGACGGTAGATATGTCTAGTCTAGAAATGCCCTGTGCACCACTTAGACGATGGGAAGTTAAAATTATATTTGGTGACCTATTGACATTTTGTTTTAATATTCGTTTAATGGTTCCATGTTCGAATTATGTTCAAGCGTAGCTCTGATTTTGTATTGTCTAAGTGCTTGGCGCTGTCCAAATGGTTAATTTAACTGAAGGCGATTATCTCATTTTACCCATAACTATTTATAAAGTGTTATTGTCTTTTGGTATAAGATTTTATTACGTATTCCATTGTTTATTCTTTGTTTTCATCGTGATATTTAATTTTTCTTCAAGCGGACTATAATGCTAACATTACATTGTTCAATACATTCGGTAGAAATGATACATTTTTTTACTAGTAACAAAATGTGAACATTTTTATACTAGTAAATAGTTCATATAGTTATCAACAGATGGCACTAATGGCAGCAGTCGCCATAAACAAAACATCTGTCAATTTAATATGTTTGTAGCGTGGTTTGTAGTGAATTCAGAAATTAGTTACGTTATTAGTGAGTTACTTTATTATTATTCTGTGATAATTCTGTGATTAGTTACAAAATACACAATATAAAGATTAAAAATTAAAAAATGATAGTTCATATAGTTATCAACAGATGGCACTGATGGCAGCAGTCGCCATAAACAAAACATTTGTCAATTTAATATGTTTGTAGCGTGGTTTGTAGTGAATTCAGAAATTAGTTACGTTATTAGTGAGTTACTTTATAATTATTCTGTGATCATTCTGTGATCATTCTGTGATTAGTTACAAAATACACAATATAAAGATTAAAAATTAAAAAATGTCTCAACCAATTCAATGTACACCGCCGGAATTAGCAGCAATAGCATCTGAAACTATAAAGTCAAAGTATTTATGGTTGCAAATTTTTAATAACTACGCTTGAAGAAAAAATAGTTTATGTCACTCGGAGTAGAACGCCTTTTTTGTGCTTCGCTCAATATGCAAGCCTCGGCTGCGCCTCGGCAGCAACATTTGCGCTCAGCACAAAAAAGAGCGCGTTCTACTCCTAGTAACATAATATACTATTTTTAGTGAAAATTCGTCAGTTAATCTAATTAAGATCCATACCGTATGAAAAGGAAAAACATTCGTATCGAGCAAGTACTTTCATACAAATATCTCGTAATAATTTAAACGAAAACTGGGAACATCACGAAATAAAGAGCAGCCTTTGGAAGAATGAGACTGCTTCTGAGTAACAAAAACTTAAGCTTAGATTTACGTAAACGTCTATCTTAAATGTTACTTTTTTCCAATCTTATCATATGGTATGGAAGCTGGGACATTGACTGAAGATTTAATAAATAGAATAAACGCGTTTGAAATGTGGATCTATCTAAGAATTCTTAGAATCTCCTGGATAGATCATATAACTAATGGTGAAGTATTGTGCAGAATGATTACACTTCTAGAAATAATGTATTCAATTAAAAAACGTAAATTGGAATATCTAGGCCACATGATGCGTAATAAAAAATACTAATTATTAAATACAATCATAAAGAAGCAGAATTTCCTGGTTGAAAAATATGAGGCAATGGTGTGACCAAAGCACCACTTCGGTGTTCCGCACTGCCGCATCAAAAATAAAAATCGCCGTGTTAATCGCCCGCCTCCGTTGGGAGATGGCACTAGCAGAAGTGAAAAATAGTTCAAACTGCTTACGATTACTATTACATTTTATGTCAAATTTTCAAAAAAAACTTGTCTAACTAGATAGATTTATGTAGTTATTAGAAGTTGGTAGTGACTCTTCCGTCACATGTTTTTACATTTGTTTTTATTGTCCAGTACAGTTTGACTAGGCTTGCCAATGGCACTATTTTTGCTTATACTTTACCTAAACTACAGTAAATAAAACGACACTAATGGCTATTATCCTAGTGTATCAAATTTAGAAGTTTTTATTTCTGGGCATGATGGCTCTGCCAGCCTCTAGGTAAGTGGACTTCATGGACTCTATGTTCATTGGTTTTTGATCTAGTTTGTTCAATCCGAAAATCTAAGAACTTTTTGAAAAACACTCGAAAAGATGTAGAAATTGAGAGGTTAAGAAGGAAAGAAATATGACGCGCGGTGTTGACATCATTAAACAGCCAACTCTCGTAAGGAGTCATTTATTCGTCGGACATCGGTTTACCGTAATCAGCTGACCTAAAGGTCACCTTAGGTCAGTCTGATTTCTGACCTAAAGCTTCCGTGAGTCAGACCAAAAGTAAACCAAACTGAAAGTGCCCAAAGAAGAAGAAAAAGAAGAATCAATCAATCGATTCCTTCATTCTCACCCACAGACTCACAAAACAGTCTCACCAGTATTCGATTTTCCATTCGTTTTCTCCCCTAGATATTCACTCCCTAGTATATTCTAATTATTTGATTCCGCATTCTCACTAGTTTTTTTCACTTATTCCATTCAAAACACACAGGTAAGACGAGCGGGCCACGTTATCCGATCTAATGACATAAACCCCATGAAAGCCTGTATGCAGAAGAAAGCTAGACAGAGCAAAAGACAGATAGCATCCAACTGGAAAACACTGACCCAGAATAACGACAAATTCCAAAATGTGAAGAAAGAAATTGTAACGGGGTGGTGCAAAATTTGGATTATTGTTATTGTAATTTTAAATATAAAGTAAAAATACTTTTTTTTTCTCGAGTCTAAGAAGGGACACATGTCCCGCTTGCTTCCCCTTTGCGGACGTACATGTATGAGACTAATGACGTTGAAATTGGCCCAACAAAATTAATATAATTTTACAAACTGATTAATCCGACCATGATATATTTTATTTCATATGATATAGTTAGTACTATTTTTATCAGAATAAATTTTACATGAAAACTACATTTTGTTTTTGTTTTAAACGTGATATATAAAGCTTCGTATTTCTATAAGCGCTTGCGGTAAAATAATAGCATTAAAATATGCACACACATATAAATAATCCCGAGATTATTTTAAACCAAAACAACAAACAAATAGTAAACTCAAATCAGTGCACATTTCCATTCACTTGATGGGATTTAGTAGGACAGGTGTTATTTTCACATTACAACTAAAACCGCAACTAGCCAAAACACTCCGAAGTTTGCCCCAAGCACAAAACTTTTAAACCGGTTCGCTAACAGTTTGCTCAACTTTATCAATAAATAAGGGCTAATACACTGTCAATAAAAAGTAAGGAGTTTGGTATGCTTCTTAGTTTCATCCCTCGGGGTAGGTTAAAGATATCTCGGTCAGAAAAGGTCGCACACAGATCATCTGACACGAGAACTGACTGATATTATCAAGACAGGTGAACATAAGCTTCTTCTACAGCGCGTGTGAAAACTGAGGAATAGACATGCTTTAGAAGTCGATATTGCTAAACTTAAAAATTGAGTATTTTCTAGGTATTTATTTAATTAGTGTAGGAAGCCAACAGAATGCTGGATGTCTAGGACAATATTTTTTCTATAATCACATCAAAATCAACAGTTTTTTGATAAAATATTTTTATTCGTTAATTTGAGTACTAAGTGTTCTCATTTAACTTATTCTGCGATTTTCTTCGTATTAGTCTTTATTAAATTGATAAGAAATATTTTGATAAATGGTTTAATTTTTATCATTTTAGAAACGTATTTCTCAATATTAACAATTTGTTATTTGATTTATAAGTAAATGATTTATTTCTATTTGGTACTATAAAAATTAAAATAATTCAAACTCTAGGTTAAAATAGACAAGCTTTCAATCTAATCATGACTTATATTACGTATATTTAAATATGATGTATATTGAGGGACGAAGCTTTCGCACATGGACGCAACTTGCATTGTAGAACGTAGTCTAGCTTGCCTAAAAACAGCTGTTAAAAAAAATATTATTAAAAGAAGACGTCCAAAGAATAAATACAAAAAAAAAAAAACATAACATTATTAGCCTAAATTTAAAAATTAATTAAAATAATTATCAATTTTGTCAAAAACACAAATAAATGCAATATCATCCTAAAATATAATTGATCAAAAATTCTTGTTGTACTATTCCGGTTCACATCATCTGCTTTACCTAGAATATTTTCAGATTTTGAGATTGGCCCCTCTGAGGTACAGTGTGTGGGACAAAAGTTTATTAACAATTTTTTTGTAAAAATCGTGTTAAAATAAAGAACTTTTAAAAAACTACTGTTCGGTCCTTAATTTACTTCTTAAGAGCTTACTTTTGATATCACACCATAAATTTAAAAAAATATATGTGTTATATTATTGTAGACTTGAATCCTGGAAGAAGACTTACAAAATAAAACTTGGATAGTGTTTTAGTGTGATACGCCCTTAAGCAGACTCAAGAGTGACGGTATAAGGTATTTTTTTTTTTTTTTTGTTATACGTACGAAACACTAAAAATGAATGTTAGAAAGTAAATAATTTTATTTTATTCCTCGTATCAAATTTTAAATAAAACGGTTATTTTTATAGCAAAAAATATGCAGGTTGAGCTCGATATATGCCGCATTTTCGTTCCTGGAGAACCGGCGTAAACTGAACTGGCGTAAAATGAACCTAATTTATAGTGAGGGTATAGGGTTACATTCCAAGTAAATAAACAATAAACATAAAGGGTATCTATAACTCTATTTTATTTGACTTATCACTCGTTGACCCGTACTTAGCGTTTACTTCTGTAGTTTGCTGAGCAGATTGTTTGATTTTATCTGCATTTTTCTTAATGGTAGTAGCAGTTGAAGGCGGTAAATTCATTATTCTGCAGACATCGGGACATTTTTCCACACTTTCCATTCGTCTAATAATTTCCATCTTTTTCTGAAGGGAGATAGAAATTCTAGCCCGTTTAGGTTTATCTTGAGTTAACATTTCCTTTTTTCTTCTCTCAGACATGGTATTTGTTTTACTGTACCCTTTTGTATATGCATATGCATAAAAACACCTATCTCATAGAAACAAATAAACTAATTTAATTAGGTATAACTAAACTAGATATACGCCAGACGTGTAAAAGGATACTTATACGCGATGGTACTGCCGCGCTGTCCAGTCCAGTTGTCGCGGTAATTTCCCGATCAGATATGGGAATCCCAGGGGTACGATAGTTTATTCAGTGCAGGCGTAAAAGTGAATCAACGTATTTCGAACTGGCGTATATCGAGTTCTACCTGTACTAGCGTTTTACTCCCGTGCGATGATGTTAGCACACGAGGCCCAGTTGAGGGTCCTAATCATCCCGAGGTAGTAATGTCCTATGTCCTACTTTATTTGCTGCAACTAACTGTATTTATTGACAATAAAATATTCGCAGGCCTGTATAACTATTATGACCAATAAGTGATTTTTATAGTCCCGAAATTCTAAGTTAGTCCCTGAACTTTTTGCACACACCTTGTATATGAATTGTTATAAATTTTTCATAAAGGTTTAGGGATGACTTCATGTTTCCCAGTATATGTCACTAGTGTTGTTAATGTATTAAGATTTTATTAATCTATGTATCGGTTACATAAGTTGCGTGGTGTAGGTTCATGAATAAATAATAGGAATTTTATCATCCCTAGTTTCTTTATATGCGGAATTATTGCTGGCACATTCAACTTTTCATTAGGTTTACCACCGTGTTATTCGCATCGCATTTTTTAAATAATCGTTCCAGGTCATTGATCATATTATACCGATGCGTAGCTAATCAGAATTTTAGCATTGCTGTAAAATCTTTGTATTACTTATTAGTATTTAAAAAAAACTTTTTTTAATATAATAGGCACTCGGTTATGTGAACTTACAAAAACCAGGGGTGTTCATAAAATCAAATTATTCAATTAATCCAAAGTTTATTTTAAAGTATTTATTTAAAACTATTTCATGTTAATTTCATTTAAAGTTATTTTAGTGCTTAGTCTTGCCAATAAATACTATTATGAAATTTGAGTGCTTTACTGAAATAACGGAAACGAGTTTTTTAATTTTAAGTGTATAATTTTATAGGACTATTTTCGTATTATTTATTTTAAAAAATAGTCACTCAAAATGTACACCATTTTCGTTAACACAGGACTTGAATCTGTTCGGCAACTCATAAATCGCAATACGCACCACCGCCACTGGCAGATTGGCTACAGCTCGAGCGACAGATCTCTCTTCAAAAACTCAATAATTGGGTGTCGATAATTAGGTCTCATTTAGATCTTAGAGACCTTTAGAACTTATATCCTCTAAAACCGACTCTAATTTCCAATGGACTAAGATCGGAACTTACAGAAGGTCAGTCTTCTGCAGTGATTAAACCGGGTCCGTTTATCTCGATCAATTTTTGCGTGGTTTTTGCTTTATAAGCGGGCGCTGAATCTTGCTGAAAGGTCCATAGCTTATTATATAAGCTCTAATATTATATAAGCTATAATAAAGTCATACTAATAGGTTTTTCGACGTTGTCAAGGACCCTTTCTTTGTACACAGATCAAGTTAAAATATCAGCGGATCTTTTGACTTCTTTTTCACATAAATGAAGATTCGTCACGCCTTCATAACTGACTCCTCATCACAGATGTGGGATAATGATCTCTTTCAACCCGCTCATCAAGTCGACTTGCTTCTAGAGATGACCGAACATAATCTCTCATTTTATTTATTATTATTATTATTTTTTTTTTTTTCATTCAATATAGTTTTGGCGGTAACTATCTTTCGCGTACCGAGCTAACAGTCGCTTAGCCTTTTCATTTTTCTTTAGTTGATCTGTTAATGACTGCCCTGTATGCCGTTTGTAAGTACCGAGTCATAGGTTACTTTTAATAAAACCTGACATTGAGTTTGAAATTTTCATGTCGCGAGATATATTTTTTTTTTTCTCTCAACAGGTTTCGGCGAATTCGAGCATAAACTGATTTAACAGCTTCTGGTGTACGAACATTTCTTGACGATCAATCCTCTTTCAAATGCATTTATTTATTTAATTCTCTTTTTATTGGTATGAAAAATATTGTTTTAATAATAATATTAAATCCCTGTATGGTAACTAGGATTTGAAAATTTTGAATTTGCTCTTCTGTAAATTTCGTATAATGTGAGTTAATACACTTTTATTCTATGGTACAGATATGCCTTTCGAAATATTACTACTCGTTCTTTTAATGTGTTTATTTTTAAAATAATTTCTGAACTCATAAATCTAAAAGCTATTTTTAAGAAGTTTTACTTGTTCAAACTTGAATACATGTAAAGGATTCTTAAATAAAGCACTTGGTGGTAAAGTTTCACATATATATTCGTCATGCCGATTGCAGTTTTGGCATTAGCCATTTAAAACTATAATGCAGCTTTAAAAATGGTTCGTTCATGTTCGTTTTTTAGGTGAGTACGTGTTTGTTTGTGTTGATACTGAGCTTGTTTCTGTTAAGCGTGTTCTACATTATACAATTCTCATCAAATTTTCATACTTATTTCTTTGACTACAACTTGTACTAGAAATAAATCAGTGAAATTGAACAGTGTAGAACACTTTATGTAGTCAAGGTCAACTTTATTCAAAACTAGATTTGGTCAAACTTTTCTTGAAAACACATCCAACTTGGAACTCGGTGCATGCGCAGTAGACACTTTTAACAATAGTACCAACATTAAAATTACGCTTGTAAATATTTTGTATTACCACGTGTTTAATAGTGTTTTGTTGATCATTGGTTTGAATAAGCGAATATATAAATTGTGTTTTGTACGTAAATCAGTAATTTTACAAATCTAATAGCTAGGTTATAAACACTTGACAAGATATGAATTATATTTTTATGTTGGTACTTTAAATGAACTGAAACACGTGTAAGAATTTCATTCTCTACCAAAAAATTGAAAAATAAATTGTATTAAAACTTTGACAACTTCTAGTTCAAAGAAAAACGTTTAGAAAATTGACAAATAAAGTATAATGTAGAACACGCTTTAGTCTATATTTTTACAAAACCACGACAAATTTTCATTTTGAACATTCTTTCAGTAAGAAATTCAATTCATACATACGTATGTCATTTTAAAAATATCGTTTGCCATTTGACAATTTAAAATATTGTGTTAAGTGTTAAAATGGCATTGTGATAAATTTTCTTGACACTTTCCAATATAAGTAAAGAATGTTAGTATGTGAGTGCGGTGTCAAATATTCCGCATACCAGGACGTGTCTCAATTTGCATAGCTGGAATATGTGTCAGTGAGGCTAGGTGTAGGGACATCTAGGGACTTAGTGACGCAAATACCATTGTTGTCTCGACCATTTTAACGCGGCAGACATCAAGGAATTTATGCTTTATATAGGCACTTTTACAACGTTTATAAAATAATAGCGTACGTTATATGACGTACATATGAATGGAGGAATTTAAATATTAGTTTCGACTGGATATATGTATATTAGAGTCTTAACTTTAAGGACTTAATTTAAAGTTTTCGCAAGTTAGGACAAGATCTCTTTAATCTATTCCTATGTGCACTTAGAAGCTTTAAGGATACACTCTGCCTCGAAAATTTGTTCTTCATGATTTAATCACTAGTGCATAGTTTATCTGATACTACCCAGCCAGATGAAAAACATAGGCTAGAGATGAAATATAGACTAGGTCTACAGGAATATGATTTTACTTGTTGGTATTGATCGTTTGGTAAACCTTTAAAAGTTGAACTTCTCCTTCATATTTGGCTTTAAATACTTCGCATGGCAAATTAACAATTTCTAGTTAAAGGTTTGATTCAAGTTAATTGAATATTAAACCCAGATACAAAAATAAAAATAAAATCTAACTTCCGTCTAAAATCACCGTCTAAAATCAAGCGGTGGGCCGGTTGTGTCTCGCGAGCCGTTGATTACCGACCTCTACTATATAGTTAACATATGTGCAAACAACGTTTAAAAAGTTTTAGCTCGTACTATTTTTACTTGCCCGACCTTAATATATAAGGGGCAAGTATTGTAATCGCGAAAATTTTCGATGTCGAGATTTTGACTGATGACCACGTTTCATGGTCCAGGGAATCCAAAAAACCTATTTTCGAAGTGCCGTCCGTGTGTGTGTGTGTGTGTGTGTGTGTGTGTGTGTGTGTGTGTGTGTGTGTGTGTGTGTGTGTGTGTGTGTGTGTGTGTGTGTGTGTGTGTGTGTGTGTGTGTGTGTGTGTGTGTGTGTGTGTGTGTGTGTGTGTGTGTGTGTGTGTGTGTGTGTGTGTGTGTGTGTGTGTGTGTGTGTGTGTGTGTGTGTGTGTGTGTGTGTGTGTGTGTGTGTGTGTGTGTGTGTGTGTGTGTGTGTGTGTGTGTGTGTGTGTGTGTGTGTGTGTGTGTGTGTGTGTGTGTGTGTGTGTGTGTGTGTGTGTGTGTGTGTGTGTGTGTGTGTGTGTGTGTGTGTGTGTGTGTGTGTGTGTGTGTGTGTGTGTGTGTGTGTGTGTGTGTGTGTGTGTGTGTGTGTGTGTGTGTGTGTGTGTGTGTGTGTGTGTGTGTGTGTGTGTGTGTGTGTGTGTGTGTGTGTGTGTGTGTGTGTGTGTGTGTGTTTGTGTGTGTGTGTGTGTGTGTGTGTGTGTGTGTGTGTGTGTGTGTATACACGATAACTCAAAAACGATTTAACTGTAAGAGTTCGTTCTGGTACTAAAAAATTCTCCTAATAATTGGGAAGAACCCTATTGTTTTTTATTAAAATCCGAAACCGGAAACGGAAGTTATTGAACTTTAAAATTTAAAAAAATTCGTAACTAGTAAACCAAGCCTTGGACAAAAATTTGTATAGGACATAATTTGATGTATTTTTGAAGATTTACCTAAATCTTCTTTTAAATTAAAAAAAATAAATAAAAAAAATATGTATTTTTTTTATTATTATTTTTTTTATGTGACGGCAAGTCTAGCGGAGGTCTCCCTTCGCCACTGGTTTTTTTTATGGGAAGGCAAGTCTAGCGGAGGTGTCCCTTCGCCACTGGTTTGGGATTCATATGGCCCAGCTGTATTTGGATAAATCTGTCTCTACAGTTCTTGGTACATATTGAACTGATACATATGTAGTGTTAGCCCAGGACTACTAAAAGATCCCGCCCCTGTATATGGTATAAAGTAAAATATGTGTTTTAATTCAGAATTTTTCAAACATTCTTTGGAATGGATATATTCCAGCAGTATTAAAAGGGTTAATACTTAAGTAGTACGTTTCCGACCGCATACCATCGCCACAACAATACTATATACTTATGGTTCCCAAACTTTGTCGGTTTCCGGTGCCCTTAATGTATCAGAATTTTTCCGCTGCGCCCCAAGTCAAAACATTGGTCTAATTAACGCAGTTGCAAATATACATTGCATTACTACTCTATAGAACCCACTGCAATCTCCCTAAGATGAACGGTGGAAATTTAAGAAGGACGTTGTTAACCGGAATAGTACGGGAACGAATTTATGATGCAATACGTTTTTCGGAAGATCGAATTTTTGCATTTTTAAAAACAATTTATTTCAAATTTAATGTAGGGCAGTGTTTCCCAAACTTTTTGAGCCACGAGCACTTTTTACGAGATTAATTCGTCGCGGAGCACTAGTAGACGCTCGCGAAGCACCAAGTGAGCATAGTTTGGGAAACTCTGATGTAGGGTATTGAATAAAATATCATAATGCTTAGATTAACAGAACAAAAAACAGATTGTTTATTTAGATTCAATTATGCTAGAGATAAAAGTATTACCCCAGATTTTGTGCATAAGGACCGGACCATCTTTTGATCTCTTCCATTTATTAAATACATACTTACGAAACCTTTAAATGCGTGAAAATTCACACTTTATATGAAAGTTTTAATTGTTCTTACCTATAATCTATACGTATATGTTTCACTAAGTTCAGTAGTATTATATGAAGGGTTCGGGAGTAAAACGTGTTAACTATCAATTTTATCTATTGTAGTAAATTCAATTTTAAGTTTTATTGATGTATTGATATTGATACATTTATATATTTTGTAAATTATTTATTTAATATTATTAACTACGCTGGACAGAAATAAGAAAGAAGAATAATAGCGGGTTTACTTTACATGTTTTACATGCTTTTAGTTAAAAAACACTAGTTATGTTACTTAACATATTTTATTCCCGAACCCTTCATATATAGTTTTTTTTTGTGCTTTTTGTTATTTTTGTTTTATATTTTAACACAAAATTCCATGTAGTCGCCCAATGCGAATTTCCCATCGGCTAATTTTACTTTGTATGTTATAAAACTCCAAAGTTATTATATGAAACATTTTTAATAAGAAAATTAACTTCTACTTGCCTAAAAACTTACATATTTGTTATTTTTAAGCCATTTAATCTTTAAGTATCAAGAATGAATTAAAATTTAAACCTAGAATTTGTGTACCGTAAATATACTCTGGAGAAAAACATATCCCAGTAAATACCTAATTTCCTTAAAACTGTTTTTACTAAACTACAAGTCGTAACATAAATTCAAAGTAATTTTCAAATTTTATGATGCAAATATGCATTAAGTTAATTAAAAAATTAATCTGAATATCGTACGCGCAACGCATAATTGTGTTTCACTTGTTATTCATACAAGACTGAAAGAAAATTAATGTATTAAATTCGAGGCTTAGCAGAAGGGGTTCTGTGTCACTGTTTATTTTTCAGGAAGACTGTGGCAGGGTTTCATTAATCTTTGCTATAGATCAGGGGTGACGATGACGCTAAAACAAGTTGCATGTGGTGCGAGCATGTTATAAAGTGGCACGCGCTGCTCTTTGTATTTAAGTAACGTTTGATTTTAAAATTCACTTATATGCTTGATTTCATCATAAAATAGTTTATATCTCAATATGGGAAGTTGTCAAAGGGTTTATTTAGATATTGCATTTTAAAACCATATTATTTAAAAATTAACTTAAATTTCAGTAACATTTGTATTTGCAAGTCAATTATGTCTATAGTCATAAAAGGTGCGAGCTAAAATTTCTTAAATCTTTTTGATAGATAATTTTAGGTTAGATTTGGAGGTAAATATAGTGATCCATTTCACATGAAAGATGTTTGATAAGTGAGTGATTTTGATAAGAAATGGCGTTCAGATGGCAAGTTTTTTTATTATTTCTGACATTTGCCATTCTTTGTAGACATACATACTAAGTTTCAAGTTGATCTGCAAATAGTAATTTTTTAACAGCGTTCGGAAGCGATTAAGTTTGTGTTATTTGCTACAATAGAAAAAAGTGAATTTCGTGTGTTCATAAAGCTCTACTTTTTGATTGAAAAAAAGACCAAGGAAACAAAAAAAGCTAAAAAGTATTTTGGCAACTTTGCTCCGTCGCATGTAATGATTCACAAGTGGTTCACTGAATTTCGTTGTGGTCATACGAGCACGAATAATACTAAGCAACTGGGACTTCCGAATAAGGTCACATCTGAAAAGATGGTCAGTAAAATTCATGATATCGTGTTGGACGACCATCGAGTGAAGATATGCGATATCCTGCACGCACATTTGGACATGAAAAAGTTATCGACAACATGGTTGCCGCGTGTGCTCATAGTGGATCAAAACAGAATTAGTCGCCCGCAATTGCGACAGCCAAATTGGTCGAATTGCTCTACGAGCTATTCTTTCATCCACCATATTCTCCAGATTTGGCCCCCTGCAACTATCTCTTTTCAAACATAAAGAAATGGCTTGCTGACAAAAGATTCGTATCGAACGAGGAGATCATCGCTGAAACACACTCCTATTTTGCAGAGTTCGAGAAATCGTGCTTTTTGGAAGGTTTAAAGAAGTTGGAATATCGTTGGGCAAAATATATCGAGCTGAAAGGAGACTATGTTGAAACTTAAGTTTCATTTTGGTAAATAAAAACCATCTTTCATTTCGAAGTCACTGAGCTTGATCAAACACCTCTAGTATTGTCATCTGTATTTTAGTTCTTTGTCTGACATACATATGTGGAAAATTTGTCAAAATTCGTTGGGAGCCACATCAGAAGGTTAAGCGAACCATGCTTACAAATTATCTCGTATGTTCAATTAATTTTTATTTGATTTCGTTGAATTTAGGCGATTTAGTAATCTTTTTAATAAATTTTCGATTTATTCGTAGCAATGTAACAAGATATGATAGCACAATACTGTGTAATTAATTTCTTTTGCAAAATTACAGGAAAGGCTTCCGTATGAAATCACACGAGAATCGGCAAATACGTGCCATTTTAATATCTTTCACCACTGAAAATGTTTTTAAAGACTTTGTTACTTGTCTTCTGATTGAGACATTCTTCAGAAATAATATCATATGAAGATCATGTTACGGGATCTAACTGAGAATTTAGTTTACGTAATTTTTGCGTTAAACGTTGATATTTTATTAGTTTGATTATTTAGCAATCGTTTCTAAATAGTTTTCATTAGATGAGCAAGAATTGTATATAAATATACCTAATTACGTGGTTATTTGTCTACTATCAATATGTTTATTTATTTGTTTGTTTAACCAATTTGGTTAAATTTGATATAATTGATTGAACCATAACCTATAAACAAAAACCAGTAAACTTGATACGTATTACAAAATGCGATTTTTCGACATAGTCTCCGTTTAGATCAATACATTTTGCCCAATTATATTCCAACTTCTTTAAGCCTTTCAAAAAGTACGAACTCTGCAAAATAGGCGTATGTTTCAGTCGCAGGGGGCAAATCTGGAGAATAGGGTGGATGAGGGAGCAGTTTGTAGTGAGCGGACTAGTGAGCTGATACATTGTCCTAGTGGAACAGAAATTGATTCTTCTCCAAATGGGGTCACTTTTTCTTTAATTCAACGTTTATGGAGCCAATAAAGCGTCATAATATTATGATAGTCGATGGAGATTATACCATGCGAATCCCAGAAAATCATGGCCATGAACTTTCTGACCGAGGGAACTATTTTTACCTTCTTCGTCAAGGAGAAATTCACAGTTTTGATTGTTCTTTAATTTCTGGTGGGTAGTGATGGATCCATGGTTATGAAACGCCGCCATATAACTTGTCGCGCAATCCACTGTGAGCAGACGCGGCACCCATCTTGCCGATAGCTTTTTCATGTCCAAATGTTCGTGCAGAATATTGTTTGCCATCTTCTAGCACAATATCACGAATTTTATTGACCATCTCGTCAGTTTGACCTCATTTGGACATCCTCCCAAAGAATGGCAAATGTCATAAATAATATCACACTGGCGATCTGAGCGCCATCTCTTATCAAAGGCACTAACTTATCAAACACCCCTCGTATTTAGAAGTGTATCTAACGCAGAGCCGGATCGAGGGTGAGGGGAGCGAAGCACTTGACTTAGGAGATGAGTGGAAAAGGGCGCCAAATTAATGAAAAATAATAGAAACACTATCTTCAGCAATTAATAACGTGTTTTCTGTTTTTCGACAATTTATTAACAATGTAGCTTGAATTCTTGAAACAAAGTCAAAGCTAAAAATACCGATCCGGAATTCAGATAGCAGGGCCGGTTTTACCATTGGACGCCACGGGATGGGGGCGCCGGAAGACCATGAAATTAGGACTTTTATATATTTATGTGTAGCATGTAAAAATGTTCTTTTAATATTTTTCTTATACCTCCATGGAATAATATTTAGAGGGCACCGAATTATTTCTCGCCTAGGGGCGCGTCATTATATCTTGCCTAGGACCACAAACGACCCTCGCGCCGGCCCTCTAATGGTATTGGTTTAAATGGTAGCATTGCTTATTTATTAATAACTAAAAATACGAGCTAAAAATAAGAGCCATCAAAATTATTTTATATAAGAGTCCTCGAAATCGTTTTTTGGGAAAAGCTGCAGAGAAATTTTATATTTTTTAAAACTCGATATATGTAGTAATAGTTTTCAATTTCTCTCTTTTTGATCGAAAAACCCTTTGTTTGCGAGTACTAAACAGACGTTAAAGTACTTCTATAAATAAACGTCCCGTTATTATTTAAGTAAATATTTGAAAATGCTCCCGTCTGAAAAGCGACGTACTCGTTCAACCTATCACAGCCTAAACTGGAATACATATTTCCCTCAGAACACTGTTTGCTCGCAAAATAAATCTCCGCTATAGAAAGTTATATTTTTTAGTTATTTTTATTCTTTACTGATTGTTTCCGTAGATCAAAATGAATAATGATTTGAAATCTGCAAATTTTTTTGTCGAAGAGAAAGGTTATTTGTGGGTATTTATTGCATTTTTCAGACAGGAAATTGAATGCGATAGATTTTGTAGTGATAAGTTTAATTAAATGTTTTTATTTAGTTAATTAATTAGCTCAATGTTTTGAGTACATGACATTATAAACTATTACTTTTTTATATTGGCAAAATTAACTCATTATCATTAAAATTTCTCCATGTGTATGTCCTTAATTGAATGTCCTAATATTTTACCTAACAGTTAAATGTGAGCTTACAAAAATTACAATCTACTGTATACAGTAGAGTCCCGATTCAGAGCCGCAGTAAGGAAAACTTGCGCTAGGGGTAAAACTGCGTTTTGGGGCCCCCTTGGCAAATAAATGTAAGTGATAAGCAAAAACAAAATTCCCACCGCACAACATGTAGATAATGAGCAAAAAAAAAAAAAGTCCTCACCTTCCAAAATCCAAGTGAAGAGCAAAAAAAAAAAAGATCCTCGCTTAGTCAAGCTCATCGGCGCCATTTTCCTTAGTGCGGTAGGGGCGGTCGCCCCCCTTACTGCGGCTCTGTCCCGATTATCCGTCATTAACGGTGGTCGGATAACCGAAAATGATGGATAATCGGGAAATTCCGTACATGTTCAAATGTTGTAGAGAAAACGCTCAAAGAATAATGTAAACCTAAAAATATTTTGTATATAATTCAAAAAAAGGAAATAAAAGTACACCGCTGGAAAGTAATCAAAAAGTTCCCTCAAGAAAGTTTTACTTAAAATCTTTTATGATTTCAGTAAGAAAGTTATAGGGGGAAATTAAATTTAGCCAATTTTAGTTTTTGGCTTATATTTAGTGTGCTATATATATTATTGAAACAAATGAAGTGCCATTCAAATGCAGTATACTCTATCTCCAAAAGGCTGATAGTAATAAAATTTATTATTTGTAAAAAGTTATTGTTTTATCATACAGAAGCGGCAAAACAAAAGCGACAAAATATGAATAGTTCGAAACGTAATATTGTTAAAAACAACCGAGTGTGCCGCATATATTATATGGGAATACGAACTAGGGTTAAACACAATAGACCATAAAATTTTGAGGAAAAATATGGTCACAGGGGTGTGTTTAATGATATGATAAATATGGTCACAGGCGTGCGTTTAATAAAATGATAAATAGTAATATAGAAATACACAAAACCAATTTAAACGTGTTTAAAATGCGCACGCCACTGGTAACTGCCTGACAAAATGATTTATTACTATCAGCCTTTCTGAGATAGAGTATAGTTATAGTGATAATTTGACCTAATTTAACCGAAATAGTATATTTTTTCGAGATCCCCATACATTCCTGGTTAATTGGGACACCCAGTACATATATCGAGTTGATTATTATATATACATGTGTACATAGATACAAACTTACATACAGTCGGATTTTTTATAAAAAGAATGACGTCACCGAGCTATCAAAGACAGACGCATATACATAGTATTCATTCAAATGGATGGATGTTGGGGGATGATGGGTATTGAAGTACGCCGTACGTCACTCTACCATCGTTTAGAAATTTGTCCTAATATTATGTTTATATTAGTACTTGATTGTACCTAATGTTAAAATTTGTATATTTTTGAAATATTTTAAACGAGTTGTTTTCGGTTATCTAAGAGGGCCAAAAAGGTTTTAAGTATTTTTACATACCTACCTATCTTTATATAAATACAGGATACCTAACATTAAAATTGCATTTCTTTTATTTGATACGATTTTCGTTTTTTAGTCGCATAATTAAAATTGCATTACCAATATTGGCATTATATGTTTAAGTATTGGTAAGGTACATTCTCTTCAATCACACGAATATTGTACTGCAAGTAAATACTACTTTTATTGTTTAATACTAGAAATTACATTGCTCTACTGTTTGACATCTATATTGGAGGTCAGATTGTACATTAACCAGAATTGTTGGTGAAATTGGCTGTATGCTAGCCGAAAACGAAAATTCTGCATAATATTTTTCTAATTCCAACCCTTTTATATACTAGTTCACTATTTATACTGTATTTTAATTTGCTTCAAATAAGTATGTTTCATACATATTATGTAAACGTAATTTATATCTATGCAATAACTTATCACATCATTCTCTTTATAAAAAAATAATAATCAGACTGTATGTGTATATCTACATATTGATATAAAAATTTATACAATAAAAATAAGAAGTAAATCTTTTCTGCTCTAGGAATTTTTTCAATGATGAATATGTGGAGGCTATGGGGGGATTCTATCTGTAAATATATTGAAATATCTCATTATTTCCTTTACAGCAAAATGTGTATTATAAAAAGTAATACGTCCTGGAACCATAGCTTTGTTTTAACCATTGCAAATTGTTTTTGTGCAATTCTAGTTAGGCTATTAAATCGGTTTGTTTGTTAATGAAAATATTCTAGAAATAGGCGCGCACCCAGGATTTTTCTTGGGGGACTTAGAAGTCAAAATTTTGTCTTAAGGGTACTTGGTAGCCATTTTTATTCTTGAGGAAGACTCGCGTTTAATTACAAGTAAAATGTGTCCTTTAAAAGCGTGTTTTTTGAGTATGGAAGGGGGGCTGAAGCCCGTGCACTACCAAATTGTGAAATCGGAATTATAGTATGTAGGATATAGTATTTGAATATGATCAATATTTTATAGCATTTGGACAATGCAGTTATCTGACCGTCAAAATGAATCAATTATACAGAATTCAACGGTAATGAACCCATAAAATTAATTCAATAACCCTAAAAAATCAATAGTATGTTCATTAAAAAAAGCAGGGGCCCAAACAAATTGACACAAATAAATCGCTTCAGTTCAGTGTGAACATACGATTATTCTCACA
Organism: Liopterus haemorrhoidalis; assembly: GCA_963971575.1. Lineage (NCBI taxonomy): Eukaryota > Metazoa > Arthropoda > Insecta > Coleoptera > Dytiscidae > Liopterus > Liopterus haemorrhoidalis. The sequence goes on along the minus strand of OZ020612.1, from coordinate 35,883,793 downwards.
CATTGAGGGGTGGCATGGCTCATACATCAATAGGAGACCGACTGCGCCATTAGAGGGTTCCCCTCCACGCCGGTTAGGTTAGGTTAGTGGCCCGTTGCAAGGACATGTACATGATGGCCGTTTGTAATTATTACCATATCATATTGAAGATGATATGACAGTGTAAACCTGTGTCTATGGGTGCGGTTATTGTAATTTTATTCAGATTTAGTTTGATGTATGCCGGATTTTAAATACTATGTCTAGTTGGTTGTCTGCTGTTTGTTTCAGGCTTCAGTCAACTACTTTAAAACAAGAAATAAAACAAATCTAATTTCTATAAAGTTTGCTTTACTTTAACTTCGTTAAAAACTTGTTGGGGTTAGTGTTTCTGATTTCTTGACATTTTTCATTTCTCGAGAAATGAGAAATCAAATTGAATTTCTGGAGAATTCTCGTGTTTTCTTGAGAAATTAGAAAATATTGTAAACCCGTTATTTTCTAAATGTCGGTACTATTTTACAGATTAAGACCTTTTTATTATAATCTAATATTTACATATGTCTTAAATTACCTACTGAATTACCGTGGCTCCGTGCAAAAACGATTACTACAGAGATCAGGGACACAGATTCGAATCCCTTTACTTCGGAATTTACATCTTCCTATATATACAGTCAGCTCAGTGGTCGGACTCAGCCTAAAGTATTTAATATTTAAATTAAATATCTCTGGGTTTCTAGATCATATATACGAAGCCCAAAAACAAATCTAAATACTAGTAATATTTACTTTACTCTAATTTATTTTAAAAGTTGTTGGTATGATATTAATTATTATATTTATTGTTTTCTAGGAAAAGGACAAAGAAGCTGAGAATGAAAAAGATGAAAAGATTGTAGAAAATGGCGTATCAGACACTGAAGAAAAAGAACCGAAAACACCCGAAGGCGAAACTCCAGCTGAAGAAACGACACCCGGATCCGAAACACCCGCTACTGCTGAAAAGGCGTCCGAGAGCGCCGCGGAGAAATCTGGAGATGAAGCAGAGGCCAAGTCTGAGGAAAAGAAAAAGAAGAAGGACAAACCCAAGAAGAAGTGGAGCTTTAGGAGCATAAGCTTCAGTAAGAAAGACAAGAGCAAACCATCCAAGGATGGAGATAAAAATGGAGAAGTTAAAGAAGTGCCAGAAGAGGTAAGAATCTTTTAATTATTATATATGGCGGAAAAATATTAGGGTTATTACATTTCTTGCAATAACTTTAAATAACTCTGAAGCCGTGATCTGAAGTTATTATACGAGATCGTTAGGAACAGCGAAATGTACCAAAAATAACACTAAAGTGGAGGATGAGAACGTTTGAATTATTTTATTGTTGAAAATGTTTCACAAAAATTATATCGTTCTAATTTAGTATAATGTCAGTGATTAAAAAGATCCCGTTCCTTAAAAAAATCAGTTGAAAAAATTACTGAAACCAGCGGTGTACTTGAATGTTATAAGAGGCAGTTATATACGCCGATAAAACAGAAATTTCTCTGCGATGCAGGCATATTTAAAAATGAATGAAAATGTAATTACTAATAAAATAATAGTTATATAATATTTAATTAAAAAAAAAAAAAAACATCCTGGGCAGAATCTCTGTATTAAATCTTAAATTATTTGATAACACATATTTCATCTTAATAATAATTTAAAAACATGATAAAATGTAATTATAAATTATTTTGTATAAAAAATCAAGGATTTTTACTATTGTTTTCAATCGTACAGTACTTCAGTTTTTCTTCACGGAACTTGATGAACAAGGAACTTATTTGGTAAAAATAAAGAATACCGGAAATGTAACAAGCGGAAACTAAATGTCTTTAAGGAATTACTAATAGTGCGTTATGTATTAAGTATGCCAACTTAAAACGAGTAGGATTAGTGTACTAAAGCCGACCTCGGTAGCCCAGAGTTAGTGACCCGGCTTTGCTTTCCAAAGGTCACGGGTTAGAAACCCGACTAGAGCAAATGAAAAAGCAAAAGTATAATTTACATCAATTATTTACCCAAAATGTGTTCAAAATCTACTCGCGGCTACTCTTTAATCTATTCTTTTATTTATTCTTCTAGTTATTCTTCTATTTATTTATTTATCTATTTAAGATTACATTTGTCCAACAGAAATAACCAAATATAGGACAGGTACAAATTAAGGCAAATATATTACATTGATTATTTAAGAATGCCATAATGTGTTTATATCGTCGTTTTATTACTTTTTATGATATTTATATCATTTTTATTTTCTATATCATGATAAACGCAGCAAAACAAAGTATAAAATTATATAAATATCCTAAAAATTAATGAAGCGAAGATATAAAGACATTATGGCATTCTTAAATATTTTTTAAAATCAATTGGCTCATACGCTTTTAATTGTTGTAATAAGATCATGTGTCCAAATTTTTCCCTTCTGACTATTCAGTTTTTTACCCACATGCTGCGGTTTCTTCTTTTTAGGGTTTTGTAGGTATGACCAAAAAACCCTTATACCGTCATTTTGTCTGTCTGTCTGTTCGGTAAAAATTGTAGCCAAACGGCTAAAGCTAGAGAGTTGAAATTTGGCATGCTTATACAACTCTTTGACCCGCACATAGAAAAAATACTAAAACATCTAAAAAACATATCCCCCTAAAAATATAAACAAATATGTGCTCATCGAAAAAAATTTTTTTTTTTTTTAAATTCTGCGTAGGGTATTAAATGAAAGGCTTTGGTACGTGGATTAACGATCAAATTTTTATTTTTGCAAAATAAATTATTTTGAAGCGATTTTTACCAAAATTGTGCAAAAAATTTTTTGTCCCACACCTGTAGCCCAGATGGTTTAAACAGGAATTTTTGATCAGATTATGTTTTTGGAAAAAAAGCATTTTTTGTGTTTTTTTGCCAGTAATGTTGAAAACTTATAGTTATATAACACACTAAACTGTAATGTGTATCTTGGTGCAATGGTTACGGTACTAGCGTTCTGCCCAAGAAAATGAGTTCGAATCCCACGAGAAGAGACAATATTATTTTTTATTTTTTTTTTCATTTTTATTTTGTTTAAATTATTTTGTCAAAATTCTAGTTATATTTTGGCAAACGTTGCATTTAATTTTTAAAAGCGTAAATTTAAAAACCAGTGGAAATTGTTGAAATTATAATTTAATTCTGTTTGAATGTACACGAAATCAAAGGGAGGAGCTATGACTAGAAACAACCAATGAAGCCATAGGCGCAAATTTTCAATTTTCGCAATTTTTAAAATCTTAATGAACCTTGCTATATAAAAAAATACTGCACATATTAAGAAACCTAAATAATGGTATAAGGCACTCGAATTAAAATTAACATAAAAATATTTTAACATAAAATTTGTTTTTAAAGCTCTTAGCTTAAGAGATGATAAATTATTTTTAAAATATTGTTCATTTTACAGTGAATACTACAAAGCAAAATATGTCCTACACACTCAGCATTCCGCCTTTACTTAATATTTTTAGATTATATATCTATCTAAGAGGAATTTTTTCAAAATTTTATTGAACCTTGCTATATAAAAAAAATACTGCACATATTTAGAAACTTACATAATGGTATTAGGCATTCGAATTAAAATTAACAAAAAAAAAATATTTTAACATAAAATTTGTTTTGGCATTCCAAATAATCATTATTCACTTACTAAATACCTGCGAAACCCTGAAATGTGTGAAAATTCACACTTCACATAAATTTTTGATATAGCACGACAGTATATAGCATAAAAAACTGCCACGGCTATCGCAGTCCTTTTTGTTTTCATGACCGGTTGTGTAAGATACTCCGGCCCTTTTGTTGGAAAAACCACGGACTTGATCTGGCCGGCCAGATTCCTGTAAATTTTTAATCTCTTCATTTATGCTCCATAAATGAAGAGATCTGATCTGCCGGCGGGCCTGTTCCGCAGTAACTGAGGAATCTTTAATTTTCCGTTAATGGGCACGTAGCATTGGGTCCAATGAATCAGTTCTGTCCCGGATCGAAGGATTTGGCCCGTCGAAACTGATCCGTTGAAAATTTCATACGTGTATTGCAGGCTATTAGTGAGAGCATATGGCCATTTTTTTTTTTTTTTTTGTCTTTTTATATTACAACTGACCCACTGTGAAGGGCCAATAAGTAAATTTGACGAAAGATTTTACACATGTGGGGAGATATCACACATTAGTGACACTCCGATGCTGAATACACTAACACTGATGTCTAATAGTCAGATCAATTCTGTAAAAAATTACTGTGTAGTAACGTTACTACAAGATAAAATATTATAAAAAGTATAATGACTTTCATTCATGATAGTAACTGACCTTGCTCATAGTGACATATTTAGTTACTAAAATCATAGTAACTGGGTTACAGAATTGGTCTGTATATGTCCAAAGGTATTCACTTTCAAATGTTCAAAAGAATACAAATGCGCACATTATAAAAGATGATAAATAAAATTATATTGTTTTCCTTTAAATTTAAATCTCCTATTGTCTATGACAGTTAATGTTTTTTCACCAAATTAAAAAAAATCAGCTGTAGCCACCACAGGACTTACCGCCATCACAAAGTACTTGTATAAAATGCATTCTACCAGCAGAGTAGAAATAACTTGGCCCAATATTTTCTAACAGAGATATTATTTTTCATGACCATGGAAGTAACGCTTATATAAAAAGAAACGATAAAAAGAAAAAAAATCATCAAAAAAAAAAAATAAATAAAAACCTTATGAAACCTAATCTATTCTTTAAAAAAAAAACAGTTATTTCGTTTTCATTCCGTTCTCAGTCATCTACAAAAAAGATGTTGGTTTATTTATTTTATTATGACATTTGTTTATAAAAATTATGTTTGTACCTTCCATTAAATAGACAATAATCTTTTTAAGTTACATTTTTGCAATCAATAATGTAAGATTTTACCTTTAGCGATGATCCAAAATATTATTTCAGAGAAATACATGTATGTTTTACAAGTTGAAAAATCATGTAAAATACCTATATGAATATATATGAAAAATTTGAAAATATGTAAATTTAAGGGCATAATTTTAAATTCATGGTAACCTATATTTCCAAAATAAAACTGAAGAAATATTTTATACTTTAAATATTTAATGCCACTGTAAAAATATCTGAAAATTTTTACATTTATCGAGGAGAATTGCATTTTTTATGGATTAATTTTAATGGTTTTCGCTGAAAGATTTTATTTTCAGTTCGTTATGGTCTGGTTTAAAATCTTAAATAAAAAAGTTTATATAATTTTTTTATGAATAAAAATGTTGTTGCTTTAGACGTGTATAAAAAATTACAAGATTGCAGACTTCGATATGTTACGCAGATGACAGAATTACCCGTTAGTTGCATTACAAGTTATCATAGCCGTAGAAATTGTGTTTTGTAGGTAATAACTGGATTTTCTGCTAAAAATAAATAATGTAATATGTGATTTTTCACACATATAAGGATTTCGTTAACATCCAGTAAGTGACCAAATCTTTGTTTTTAATCAATAGGAGTCTGTTATTGGAAGTATTATGACGTTTATACCCCTCTTCTCAGGGCTGCCGTGTGGGTGTTAACCGCCCGTGTGGTAACATTCATCAGACCACCTAGAATCGAACCAATATGCCGCCCATGTGCAAACTTTCATAAGATCGCCTTCTACTAATAGAATTCTAACTAATTCTAACTAATTGATTCTAGAATCAATCCCAAATGCCGCCGTCTGTCAAGCCGCACGCGTGCGGTGCACGCGGCAGCCCTGCCTTTTCTGCACCAAAGTGTATTTTTATAGCGGTGTTATTGAAATTCTGGCTAGATGTGCATATTATGAGATAGGACAAAATCTGATGTGGAATATTTGCAGCGCCAATATAGGTACTTAATATTCTTGGTACATAAGCATTATTTAATCAATAACGTTTGCATTATTTGATTCATGTCCATGTGTATTACTCTATTTTCTAGACCAGTGGTATTCAACCTGTGTTCCGCAACTTTAATTAAATGGTTTTATACTGCTTTGTTTTTATTATTGCTTAGATTCAGTGATTTAGGTAAATTTTGAAAATTGATAACTTTAAATCTGAGGGTGCTACAAATTTTTTAATCGCCATTTTCGTCATCAGTAGGTCATATTTATTCCAAAACAGCTAATTTTACTTGATAAAAAGTTCAAATTTGTTGAGCAATGATCATTATTTAATTTTTATATCACCTACCATTTAAATATGTACTTTGTACTGTATTATTGGATTTTATGTTTATAATGATTGCTATTAAATGTTTATAATAAATAAATAAGTAAGATTCAAAACAGCATATCGCTAATTATTCGATTCAATTTTTACTTATAATTTGCATTAAAAATTATATTAGGTGGGTATTGCATTATTTAAAAATTAAAATAGTATACCTACATTTAAAAATTATAGAAATTTAGTCAGCTATAAAATATCAGTTTTGATCAAGACTAAATTCAATAGTTAACATTTAAATTATTATTTTAAAAAGGTTTGACCTCAAAATTAAAAAAATCTGCCTATTGTGACTTTTTGTCTTGGGGTTCCAAAGAAATGGCATTTAATAGGGTTCCGCAGATGTAAGAAGGTTGAAGACCATTGCTCTAAACTAAACATAGATTATATAAATGTATTAAAATCAGGGCTTCGAACCGTTATTTTTTCGTTTCTGTTTTTGTTCCGGTTCAATTAAAAAAATATATATCAGTTCGGTTCCGGCAAAAATAACGTTTTTTTTTTTTCGGTTTTTGGTTCAAATTTGGTTAAGTTCCGAGTGATAAATGTTTAAATGCTTTTATTTGTATTAGAAATTTATTTTCTACTATAATTTAGAAGAACATTTTATTCCTTATTTTGTAATAATCATACCAAGGCCGCTGCCAGGTTCTGGTCGTTCACCCCCCCCCCCCCCCCTCCCTCGAAATAATAGAAGCGCAATTTCTTTTTTAATTATCAGTTTAAAAAAACGATTTTTTTCTGCTAATCAGTTAAAAAAATAATCATAAATAAAATGTATTTTATATTCAATCCCATAAACATTATCTGAACCGAAATAAACCGATATTTTTTTTTTCGGTTCAGCTCCGGTTTTCGTCCCGGCAAAAATAACGGTTTTCGGTTCAGTTTTGGTTCGAAGCCCTGATTAAAATTGCGCCAGAAGGTTTTTTTTTAAATTACTTCCCGTTAATTTATATATGTATCCTTTAAGAGACTTCATTTGATACCCCATAATAAATGATAACCTGCCTAAATTATTGTATATTGTTCGGAAAAATAATTCGAACAAAAATCCCTGTGGACTATTCCGTCTCAAACGATGTACATATTAGACATTATTTTTGTTTTTTTGTTTGAAATCAAATAAATCCCTCTGAGCTTCCAGGTGTGGAACAAAAAAATCACATAGTTTTTATTGATATTGCATAAAAAGTACATTAAAAAAACTTGAGAATTTACTAATTTTAGTTTTCTCTCTTAGGCTCGTTGCATATATAACCTGTAGCATGATGCTAATTATTGTATGGTTCTGATGTATACAACGTAACCTACTAAAAAATAAATAAATAGTGCTAATTATCTCACAAAGACAGCACGAAAAAACATGCATAATAAGCAAAGCTTCTACTGTCTACTAAGATTACATAGAACCGTTTTCCCTCTACCACATGCCGCTTTCGCCTAACTGCATTTTAAATTTAACTGTGATACATATGTACCCTACGCGAGTAATAGAGCGTTTATCATTCTAATTTGTATATAATTATTTACGTGAGTGATGGCAAAGTCAACCAGATGAAGAAGTTTATTATATTAAAATATCCCAATATTAAATAATCCCACATTTGTTCACAAAAACTTTATCTTTTAGACTAGTTTAGTATTGTATTTAATATTCCACTGTGTGGCTCCACTGTTTTATTCATGAAAAGAAATATGCCCTCTAGTTTAACAGTCCACTTGAATACCTGCTTATAACATTAACAGTATGTCTTCGTAATGTTTTAACTTGAGGCAAAAACCTTTTACTTCTTAAGATTTTAATTTCTATATTTAAATTTCAGTGGCATAAAAGTATAATATTGCAGTTTACCTCGAAACCTCTTTTAAAAAACTCCAATAAGGTATAATGGAAAAACTTTTCGTCCGTCTATGATAATGTTTCGAACGTGTCCCGGCGACGCTTCCGTATGTTAAGAGGTTTCTTGCCCCTTCCTGTTCGTCTTTTATTCGCAAACATGATTTATTACCTTCGGTTTACCGGTTGAGACCTCTTGTAAAAAACAGACCGGTTTCTGAACTTCGGTACTCAATAGCTCTGGCTCACTAAGTGCAAGACGTGCGCTATGACGACACGTCAGCATGTTGCTGTCAAGGTACGGCTATTGTTTAGTTTTATGGCGGATACTGAAGATTTTTACGGCTGCTTAAGACTGTGCTGTGTGCAATTTGTCTCTAATTTATTATCAATAAATTATTTGAATATTCATGTATTTTACTAAGGAATGTAATAGGGAGGCTTAATTTGTATAACAAACCTGCGCAGTTATGTGCTTTATTGAAAATACAGGTCGAGGAATACATAGAGCTGTACCTAGGGTAAGGCGAATGCGATTCTTATCTCTGGTTATAATCTGAAAAGCGCGTCTGAAAATTTTAAATAATTGCGAGCGTTTTCGATTTTATTTGAATTATTCCAACGAAAGGCGGCTGGAACGTAAGGGACGCAACCCCTCCAGAATTAAACGAATTTAGGCTTTAAATGTTTATGACAATTAGTACAATAATAAGTACGTGTATATGTTGTAGAGATTAAAAGAAAAGCACGAAACCTTCGGACTAAACCGTTTCAAAAAGATGATATACATGTATATTATAGCAGTAGTGCGGGGTCTCGCTGTTGGCGCTAGATATATAAAGTGCCATAGCCCGGATGTGTAAATTGAAGCATAACATGAAAAGTTTGCGCATCTTTTTAAGTAAAGAACCATAGAACTTAATAATCGACAATGAGACAGTCAGAGTATGTGCAAGTTGTAGCTACTTGGGAACAGGTACATAATATTCAAGGAAGATAAATGCAGACATAGATGACTAGAACATAAGACGGAAAGAAAACAGTTCAAGTACTACATGTTACCATGTGGAGTAAAAATATATCGAAAGAAATAGAATATTTCATGTTTGTTCGAAGTGTTCATGTGATGCCTACTTTTCAAGACTCTCAATGTTATACATCGCATGCAGTCGTTTCCAAAACTGTTCGATCAACTTTCAGTTATTCCGCGAGTTCCTATAGATTCTGCGACGATTTTTTTAAATAGTACTTGCAAATCATCAATCTTTAATATTTGTTCCAGAGTGTGATCCGTCATCACAATTACCGGTTTTGAAATGTAGAAACCAATATATGTAAATATTGTGAGACATAGCATCTTCACTAAGAACAGAACAAATTTATTCCCTTGATTTAACGTTTTTGTTTTGTTGAAACATGCACGGAATGCAATGTCGAATATACAGTTTTTTTATCACTGTTATTGTTATTGGTTTATTATTTAACAGTTGCCTTTCCACAACATTCGAAAAACTTGGGCAAAGTGGCAGAACACAGCAGAAAATATTCTCCATTCTTTTCTGACGCCCAAACAAACGCGATATTTGTCCCCAAGACTGAGCTTTCTGATTGGCACTACTGAGGTATGTTCCAAAGCCTATGGAGTTTAATCTAAACTTAACTCTAAGTTTAGTAAGATCGCTCCAAAACATTCGAGTTTCCGGTTTGAGTTAACCCTAGAGTTTACTCTTTTAACTCTGCTTGCAAGGTGGGTAATATTTACTCCCATGCGCAGAATGCATGTAATGTAAGTAATGACGTTTCTGAAATAAAAATGAAATCTTTTACTTAATTATAAATAGGTATTTATTATACAATAGTTTGCAAATAGTTATTAAAATTACCGTTAATAGATATACGTTGTTGAACAGCTGTTGACTAAAATCAGCAGCAATAATACATACTTCCCCTCTTCTTTTTATCCATCACTATTTAAAGATATTAATAATTATTTCAAATAATGTCGTGTTGACAATATTTTAGCGGGAATTTTCATATAAGCACTCCTAACTTTAACATCACCGTTCTAAAACCTGATCACATGACCACATTATTTTTGAGTAAACTCGAACTCCAAGACTTATGTTTTAGAACGTACCCCTGTTACCAATACAGGCTAAACCGATGTCTTCAAACGCAAAGTAACTTTTATGTTTATCCGAGTTAAAAATACGTTAGCCAGTTGCCTCAATTATTTTTTAAAACATTTTCCCACTAACACAATTCTAGATTTTTTACTTATACGTTCATATTATCTTCTAGGACATCTAAATCTTTTTTTAGATATATATTTTTCAGTTGTAATTTTCCTTTTTATGCCGAAAACGCAAAAGTACTTAACCAACAATCCTTTAAAAAGTATTTTTTTTTTGTTCATACGGACATACGAGATATTTTTATGAGCACTGCAACCCAAGTATAATTTTACGTCTTGTAACATTTCATATTTAATATGGTTTCGCGTAATAATTTCTGCAGTTAAAGTTTTACACCCCTGAAAATGAATAGTAAATTTAATGAAAAGGAAAAATATATGTTTTACTAGACTGAACATTATTTATGCATATGTTCAACATAAAAGTCGTTCTTCATGTTTTACCTCTTTTTACCTATAATCCTTCTCAGGCGTTCTCGATTCCGCTTTGTTAAAATCCATGTTTTGGAGCCATACATAATTATGTGACTACAACAAATTGATAGAGCTTGACGGTAGGTATTTATACAGAAGAGTCTTGTTTTGGATAAAGGGTGAAGTGCGAAGGGCGAAGTGCAAAGTAAGACAAAATAACAGCTTGAATTCTGTTTTTTATATCTTGTTGAATCAGATTTACCCGATTAATTTAAAACTTAAAACCACATTTTTGTTTCACTTATACTTCGTTTAGAATTGACGTAAGGTAATATATCATTGTGACAAGAGAGAAGCATTGTCGTCGTTAATTTTTTTTTAAACGTCTAAATATTATAAATAAAATCATCCTAAGAAACCAGTCCTAAGCCTGGTAAAATATATAAGTGAAGCTAAATTTAAACCAGTGGCGAAGGAAGACCTCCGCTAGACTTGCCCTCCCATAAAAAAAATAATAATAAAAAAAAATACATAATTTTTTTTTTTTAATTTAAAAAAAGATTTAGGTAAATCTTCAAAAATACATCAAATTATGTCCTATACAATTTTGTTGTCCAAGGCTTGGTTTACTAGTTACGAATTTTTTTAAATTTTAATGTTTAATAACTTCCGTTTCCGGTTTCGGATTTTAATAAAAAACAATAGGGTTCTTCCCAATTATTAGGAGAATTTTTTAGTACCAGAACGAACTCTTTAAGTTAAACCGTTTTTGAGTTATCGTGTATACACACAGACACACACACATACGGACGGCACTTCGAAAATAGGTTTTTTGGATTCCCTGGACCATGAAACGTGGTCATCAGTCAAAATCTCGACATCGAAAATTTTCGCGATTACAATACTTGCCCCTTATATATTAAGGTCGGGCAAGTAAAAACTGTTATAACATGATTATAGGCTATTCCAAACGTTTAAGCGGAACTAATTGAAATTTTAATTGTCTTACTGATTAACTATTGAAGCGGACGTTTGCTAAACAAATTGATCGAAAGCTTCATTCTGTCGTTAACAGTTACTAGATTTGAAAATCTAGTTCCGCTTAAACCAAAGTACCGACTATATGTACGTAATTTAATATTATTAATAAATGTAATTCCAAATAATATGCGTTTCTATCAAACCTCAGTGCAAATTTATATGGAACAACGAAAAAGATTATTTCTCCGATTGTGTAAAGGTTTCATTAAAAGTAGGTAACTTTAACCTATTCTTGTCAGTATTACTAAAATACCACAATACCAATTATTCAGAGTTGAAATGTATTTATAAAAAATTAAAGATTACTATTTAATAAAATAAGATTTTACAGCGTTGGGTCATTTCTAAACGGACTAAAAATATTTAATCTTAACTTATTGTTTAACTTGTTTTAAACGGCGATTTTATGAAATGTTTTATAGTTATCATTATAATAGTAAAAACTTTTACTAATAACTTATAAACCAATTTTTCTGTCATTAATTCCTTTCAATACTTTTTTAAACACGTAAAATTCTTTGAAAACAGCTTCATAAATCTAATAACCACTCGTTCTCCCTTGCAATCGAGTTAATCGATCCTTTCGCCGGGAGCTAGCCTAGCGAGGGGTATGGGCTAACGAGGGCTTGCTTACCGTCAACCACTCGACACTCCGTACCCTGTATGTCCGCTCGCTAGGAAAATTGCATTTTCCTCCGATATACACTGATATTATGGCCGATTGTACGGGGGAAAATGGGGGAAAATAGGACGGTTATTAACCTGGAATACGTTAGGTTAGGTTTGGATTGTGAGCTGTTTATTATTTCAACGTATGGTACGGGGTATTTTAATATTAATTAATTTAATTTTAACACCGTTTTAATATTTGATATAAACTGAGAGATTTTGGAGGAAGGATTAATATTTTACCAAATTGATGTATGGCCAATAGTAATATTAAAACCTAAAACGGATATGAACCGGACATGTGGGCATACTGCTTGATTGTGATTGGACAAGAAAAATTCTGGACACCACGAGACTGTGGGGAGCCTACCTTATAATACAAGATTGAATATCACGGTGGGCTGAGTTATTTGAATATAATATTAATAAACTTCAGTTGGAAGCGGAAATTAAATTTTCATTTCAAGTTGTCATGACCTCTATTTTTAGGGTTTGAAGTAGGCTTTTGCTAATCTTTTAATGTGTAAAAGTTAGTAGAATTGAAAATTTAGTTCCACCAAAGAAAAAGGCTATATTTACTCTGTACATCCCCCAATAAATGTTCTGCCATATAATGACTTCAAAATCTGCGAGTGGTTTCATATCTGAATTCTTAGTGTTCGCTGACTGATTGCTCTGTTTTTTAGAATGAATTTAAGGGCTGTTGAATTAAACTCCGCATTTTACCTAACCTTTATCTACGATTACCGGCTTACTATTTACATTATTATACAATTTAGTTCTGTTTGTAAACAACTAATCCATATTCGAGACACATATTCACACTCACTCAGATACATGATAGGCCTTTTTATAAACGTTCACTAATTAATCCACTGGACACCAAAACCGCCAGGACCGTCTCCGAAATCCAACTGTATCCTGTAAGTTTTTATGAACGTGTTCTCAATCTTTTTAGCTGGTCACTACACATACATACAGAATTTCATTCTTACTATTAACTTCTCGTCCAAATGCTCAAAAAGCTTGTATTTTTGAATCATTTAATATTTTACTGTAATTGGATGAATTATATTCAATTTAATTAGGAAATTTTATTTCTGACATAATACCTCCATTACCAGACTACGAGAGTAGAGGTAAACCACCTACTATACTCTATCTCAGAAAGGCTGATAGTAATAAATCATTTTGTCAGGCAGTTACCAGTGGCGTGCACATTTTAAACACGTTTAAATTGGTTTTGTGTATTTCTATATTACTATTTATCATTTTATTAAACGCATGTGTGACCATATTTATCATATAATTAAACACACCCCTGTGATCATATTTTTCCTCAAAATTTTAAGAACATTTGTAAAAACAATACTTTTTACAAATAATAAATTTTATTACCATCAGCCTTTCGGAGATAGAGTTATAGATCAGTGATAGTGAACTTATGACCCGCGGGTAAGACTGTGATCCCTATAACGATTTCAAATGATCCCTACAAAAGAAAATCTCGGTAGTTCTGAAGATTCTAAGATAACTAAAGATGGGTCTGAGTTAAGGTGACCATATTTTTTAGTTCAAAATTCGGGACAGGAGCTTATCGAGGGGGGGGGTCATTATTCAAATACAATTGTTTATTTAATTTTTTTAATACAAATTACATACAATAAATAATTATATTTTATAATAAATAAAAATTTCCTATCACAGATAATTAGCTTATATTATTAACAGGAATATTATTAAAATCACAGTATTTTTTAAAAAGAATTCAAAATTTATTCATTAAAATTTATCAGTAGAAAACTTTTTATATTTTTCCAACTATGGAACTTTTTGTTTAGGTCTTTTTTGCTTTGAAGCATTTTATGAAAATCCGCATAGTTTTCTTCATAATTTACTTAAATCTGTAATATTGCTTTTAATATGTCTACATCAAGTTGAATCTTGTCACTTGTCCAAAAGCTGTTTTTTTTTAGTTCAAAAAATTCGGGACGCAAAGCGGAAATGCGGGACTGTCCCGGCAAATTCGGGATGTATGGTGACCTTAGTCTGAGTGAGCACATTCACAAAACAGGGAAGGCAGATCGACAAATAAGATAATAGTAGCGCGATGGAATGTAACTTTTACCTGTAGTATACACGCCAAACACAAGATCGCTAGCCCAGGTTGAGTTAACGAGATTAGCAGGGGTTCCACACAATACTTTTTATCCATTCAATAAATTTTTATTTACGCATTATATATTTGACCCACAATTTAAATCTACAAAATTTCAAATTCAATTTTGACCTGTCTGGGAAAAGGTCGCCATCGTTGTACCTAGACGGATGGACAATAATAAGAAAATTATCGGCTATTGGCTATATTGAGCCCAAGAAAAAGAGGTTTGGAGAAAGCAATAATAAGAAAATGAGCAGGTTTTCGTTCAGCGGAGAACAGATTCTGCTGGAGATGATTTGGTTAAGTGTCACGCCTTCGTGAATTATAACACCCTTAGCAGATACAGATAAAATTAATTTTTAACCATTTCATCAACAGGCTTGGTTGGACAACTCTGTAATTCTTTATTTAGTTGGTACCGATATACTAACTTAATTGACTAACTTAATTTTTGTATTTCTGTTTTCACGCTTGTTAGATTATTTCTTTCTAATTTGTGTAGAATAATTTTCTTTTATTTTCCTCAAACTCACCATTATTTTATCCATATAGCTACAGTTTATGACTTCCTTCACATTTTAAATTAAATTCGCAAAAAAAAAATAAATCAATTTCCTGTTACAAAAACTCAATTTAAAAGTTGATGTATCCCTAATAATCCAGTTGCAATGTTTTAAAATTAACTATTGTTTCATGTAAGTAATTAGATTTTCTCGATGGATAAGGAAGGTTCGAACGTATCGATCGACGAGAGCTAGACTCTGGTCGACAAGCGTATACTCGTTAAAAAACCCGACACACGGTCGCACGCATGTAACAGGAACGAAACGGGTAGTGCAGTGGGGCTTGCACCGGAAACTACTGCCCTAACGTGGACTATGCAATGATAGGTTAGGTTAGGTAACGGTTCTCAGAAGTATTGACGTTTATTAGATAGTGGGTGGACGACAAAATTGATGAATACATAATTAAATTCTTGGTAAATAAAAGTATAATTCTGCACGTTTAATTGATTGAGAATTTTGGTACAATCAATATAAATACAACTGAGGGTATATCAGTTTTTTTTTTTATTTTTTCTTCCTCATACTTCACATCTTCACGTTTTAATTGATTGTAAGACAATGTCCACCAAAAATAAAAAACAATTTTTATCTGTTTGTTCTAAATTCACTCAAAAATGGTTGGACATATTTTCTCATAATTTGGTACAACCATAGACCAACACCATGATTCGAACATCAGTTATATGCCATCTCAAAATATTCATTATAACGAGATAGGCGTTCGGGAGAGCACAAATAAAAAACTTAAAATGTTTCACTTATTATTAACTTAAAGAGTACAAATGTATATGATAAATATAGTTTAAAATGAGTCTTTCGTTGCATTTTTTTCAATCAAATGAATATTTGGGGAGTTGGGGGAGTTAATATCTTTCTTTTTATTTACTTTACATCAAAATTATGCACAAGAAAATTTGTTTAATATGAAGAAATTATTCTTTTCTGTTTAATGTAGTTTATAAGATGAAAATAGGAAGCGCTACCTAGAAGCTTTAAATATCTTGTATTATTTACTTAGAAACAAAATGTAAAAGCTATTAGAGGTCTGCACGGGCCAATTTTGGACCACCTTGACCCGGCCCGGCCCGTTATGTTTCCAGTCCGGCCCGGTTCGAGCCCGAAAATATTAATACAATTATTGCATCTACCCGGCCCGAACCCGACAAATTTTAAGTTCGGCCTGAATAAACCTCGTTAAAAAAATATTATGATATGAAAATTGCTTACAATTTGTAAAAATTATAAAACTAAAAATTAAAAAAATATATATATTTTTTAACGAAGGTTTAAAAATATATTATTTAACGGTATTATTGTTCTTATCCGGCCCGAGCCCGAATATAATACATATCAGTCGGCCCGAAACAGGCCCCCGGGCCGGGTCGGGACTGGGCCCACGGGCCAAGTCCGACCCCGTGCAGACCTCTAAAAGCTATTACAAACCTTAAGGCGGAACTATATTTTGTAATCTAGTAACTTTTATTGTTTGACTCGAGGTTTTGACCATTTTGGTTAAGCTTTGTGAATCATACTTACAATAAACATTTTTAAGTTAAGGTTAATATCATTATAAAAGGAAATTTTTAGTATATATAAATTTTTTGTATCATTATTAATACAAATTTCCCATTTATTTATTTTATTTGTCTTTATAATATATAAAATTGTGTTATATTTTTAATAAATATCATTCGTTTCCATTGTTTCACTGTTAGAATTTTAAATTTTCACCACCGTGAAACATGAAATAACCCAAGCTGGTCCTTTCTCGTGACAACCTAAAAGAACGAAAGTCCCATTTAGTAAATAAACCAAAGAAATGATCTATATATAAAAAAATTTTAAAAAAAATTAACAGGTAAAATTGTAAATCGTACGAAGTACCAGTACGTAAGCTAATTAAATCAAATTATATTTCTGCATTTTAATTGATCGACATTTTTTGGAAAACAAGTAATATTTATATTTGAATAATGGCGTTTAGCTTTACAATCATACTTTCAAAATGATTCAATTTCCATTTAAAATTTTTAAATATTTACTTTATGATAACCCAGTATTTGCAGAAATCCGTTTTATCTCACCACCCGAGGGATTATGTATTCGGTGAAATTTTTGGAGGAAGAGATATTTAAAACAGTGCTTGTCAAACATGACAGGATTTCAGGGAGTATGGTTATTTAGAACAGAGATTCCCAAACTACAATCCGCGGGTTGCATCCGGCCCACTATTTTAAAATAATAATATATATGTATATATATATATATATAAAATAAAACGCAGGTTCTCTTTTATTCGTCAGTTTATTAAAATGTTCTTGTGAATTTATAAAATATGAAACGTTTCGTGCATGGGTAGTATGCACATCTTCAGTCTACAATAATTAAAAATGTATGAAATAAAATTACATTACATGAAAACATGATTGTAAAATATTTGTACTAAGTTATGATATTCAAAGTGTAATATTAAGAAAATTGGTTTATGAACCAGTGGGTGTTTAATAATAAGTGTTTCAAAACATAGAAATAGAGACAACTTACCAGTCAATCAGATAAAATAAAATCACCACGTAGTCAATTCGAAGTTAAAAAAGTGTGTGTCAAAGATAACGTGTCCCAATAATTCCGTTAGAAACATATGGACAAGAATTAGGAATATACTCGTCGGTATGACTCATGTCGGTGGTAGACACTCCGTACGTATGTGGTGTGATGTTAAGTCCGTAACTTGTCTTGACCAATATGTTTAAACGAAACAAATGTCATATCTTATAGTAAAATTTTATACAGCTGATTTAACTGTTCCGTATCTGTTTTTTTATTGACACAATTTATTTCGGATGTTTGGATATGCAACATTTCCGAGATTAATCTTTTTTCTGTGTTGATTTCTTTGTCCAGAATCTTGACATCTTCATATTTAAACTCATGTTTTAGGGTGTTCGCATGAATGGCCAAAGCAGTACTTTTTGGTTTAACATGAGTATCAGACTTGTGTTGTGTTAATCTTTTCTTCAGGGTCTGATGAGTGGTCCCAATGTAGCATTTGTTGCAGTTTCCACATGGAATTTGATAAACTAAATCTGAGTTTTCAAGTTTCGGGATTTTAGTTTTTAAGTTGGTGAAATTCTTACTGTTTTTATTGTTTGTTGAAAAAGCGAGAGATACGTTATGTTCTTTGAATATTTTTTTAAAACCATTGAAGCTGGTGTTCTGGTACGGGAACTTAGAATATTGCGTTTTTTCTTCATCATTCACTTCCGGTTTGGTATTTCGGTTGTAGGTGGCCCATATGCGTTTCTTGATGCACTTCTTAACTATTTGGATTGGGTAATTATTTTCCTTTATGAACGCCTCCGACACTTTTTTCAGATTTTTTGGCCTGAACAACGGCTTTTTTTCAACAAACAATAAAAACAGTAAGAATTTCACCAACTTAAAAACTAAAATCCCGAAACTTGAAAACTCAGATTTAGTTTATCAAATTCCATGTGGAAACTGCAACAAATGCTACATTGGGACCACTCATCAGACCCTGAAGAAAAGATTAACACAACACAAGTCTGATACTCATGTTAAACCAAAAAGTACTGCTTTGGCCATTCATGCGAACACCCTAAAACATGAGTTTAAATATGAAGATGTCAAGATTCTGGACAAAGAAATCAACACAGAAAAAAGATTAATCTCGGAAATGTTGCATATCCAAACATCCGAAATAAATTGTGTCAATAAAAAAACAGATACGGAACAGTTAAATCAGCTGTATAAAATTTTACTATAAGATATGACATTTGTTTCGTTTAAACATATTGGTCAAGACAAGTTACGGACTTAACATCACACCACATACGTACGGAGTGTCTACCACCGACATGAGTCATACCGACGAGTATATTCCTAATTCTTGTCCATATGTTTCTAACGGAATTATTGGGACACGTTATCTTTGACACACACTTTTTTAACTTCGAATTGACTACGTGGTGATTTTATTTTATCTGATTGACTGGTAAGTTGTCTCTATTTCTATGTTTTGAAACACTTATTATTAAACACCCACTGGTTCATAAACCAATTTTCTTAATATTACACTTTGAATATCATAACTTAGTACAAATATTTTACAATCATGTTTTCATGTAATGTAATTTTATTTCATACATTTTTAATTATTGTAGACTGAAGATGTGCATACTACCCATGCACGAAACGTTTCATATTTTATAAATTCACAAGAACATTTTAATAAACTGACGAATAAAAGAGAACCTGCGTTTTATTTCATATAATACTCGTCAAGAACCAAATATCCAAATAATTTGAAGAAATATGGGATCCAGTAATTACAAATCCCTGCAACAAGTATTAGGAAGAAACTACCAACTGATCAAGATATTCGAGTGGACAAAAGAACATTACGTGAAAGCCGTAAATAGAAGAAATTTCCTCCTAAGATGCAGAACCACAAAACTGCTGCCAAACTGCATTAAGAACTGGAACCACAACGGAGTCCAACACCTCTGGAGATGGAGACCATACGAAGATGTCCTCCATAAATTTAAGGTAAGTGTTTTAAATCTAGAAATTAGAGACAGCATAAAAACTTGTAATAAATTAAGACATGACCTAATAAATAGAAAGCAAGAAATTCAAAACTTAAGCGACGACAGATTTAATGCTGAGCAATATTTTAAACATGCAGACAACAAATTTGAACACCTGTTTGAAAAAGTGAGAGAAAAACACATAAAGAAATTTGACAAAATCCAAAGAGAAAGCAAACCGAATATCCAATACAATGAAAACTGGGTTAAAAATCTGAGTACTTCCGATATTCCGGAAAATGTAATGCTTTGCTTAAGTTTAGGCCCACAATTCAACTTCGAAGGGGAAAAATTAGAAAAGTCCGCAATACACGAAGTCATAAAATGCACAGAATACTCCATTAAACAGCATAACCTAGAAAACCAACAAGAGTTACGACAAAAAGTTACCAACTACACGAAAACTTTACAGAACCAAGACAAGAATAGGAAATTCAAAAATAAAAACAACCATTTTTTTAACACCCTTAACAACGAAACTAACAGATTCCTTAAAAACAACCCAGACATTATTGTAACCAAAGCTGACAAAGGAAATATTTCAGTTATTCAAAATAAATCCGACTATATTAAAAAATCGACAGACATCTTAAACGATTGCACCACCTATACCAAAATAAAAAGAAACCCCACCGGCAGACTCCAAACGAAGAACAATGATATGGTTAAATCATGGTACAATAAAAAACTAATTAGTGAGAACACAAAATGCTCCCTCATGATCACTAACGCCATAGCACCACGTATATATTTTTTACCAAAAATACACAAGGAAAACGTACCGTACAGACCGATCGTGTCAAGCATAAATTCTCCGACATACAAAATGTCAAAATTTTTGGCACAAATATTAGCCAAGGTCGTCGGGAAAAATAAATATAGTGTTAAAAACAGTCTCGAATTCGTAGAACAAGTACGCGGGATGAACATACCCGCAGGACACGTAATGATTTCCTTAGACGTTGAGTCCTTATACACAAATGTACCAGTTGAGCTAGCCTTGGAGATTATCCGAGAAAAATGGGAAATGATACAAGAGCACACGGGCCTTTGCTTAAGAGAATTCCTTGCAGGTGCAGAATTCTGCTTGAACAACACGTACTTCGACTACATGGGGGAGATTTACTCACAAACCCATGGATGCGCAATGGGCAGTCCTCTCTCCAGCACTATCGCAAACCTCGTGATGGAAGAGTTGGAATCCAAATGCTTGGAAAAGCTCAAAGAAGTACCACTGTTCTATTACCGATATGTGGACGATATAATAACCGTTATCAAGAAAGAAGAAATAAAAGAAACAGTGGATATCTTTAATGGTTTCCACCCAAGGTTAAATTTCACCCATGAAGAGGAAGTACAAAACAGCATCTCGTTCTTGGATACTGAATTAATACGTTCCAGTGATAACACAATCATCACGAACTGGTACCAGAAATCCACACACAGTTGGAGATACATTAATTATTTTTCCAACCATCCACACAACCAAAAAATCAACACCCTGAACAACGTAATAGATAAGGCCATAAAATTATCTCACCCGTTGTTCAGGCCAAAAAATCTGAAAAAAGTGTCGGAGGCGTTCATAAAGGAAAATAATTACCCAATCCAAATAGTTAAGAAGTGCATCAAGAAACGCATATGGGCCACCTACAACCGAAATACCAAACCGGAAGTGAATGATGAAGAAAAAACGCAATATTCTAAGTTCCCGTACCAGAACACCAGCTTCAATGGTTTTAAAAAAATATTCAAAGAACATAACGTATCTCTCGCTTTTTCAACAAACAATAAAAACAGTAAGAATTTCACCAACTTAAAAACTAAAATCCCGAAACTTGAAAACTCAGATTTAGTTTATCAAATTCCATGTGGAAACTGCAACAAATGCTACATTGGGACCACTCATCAGACCCTGAAGAAAAGATTAACACAACACAAGTCTGATACTCATGTTAAACCAAAAAGTACTGCTTTGGCCATTCATGCGAACACCCTAAAACATGAGTTTAAATATGAAGATGTCAAGATTCTGGACAAAGAAATCAACACAGAAAAAAGATTAATCTCGGAAATGTTGCATATCCAAACATCCGAAATAAATTGTGTCAATAAAAAAACAGATACGGAACAGTTAAATCAGCTGTATAAAATTTTACTATAAGATATGACATTTGTTTCGTTTAAACATATTGGTCAAGACAAGTTACGGACTTAACATCACACCACATACGTACGGAGTGTCTACCACCGACATGAGTCATACCGACGAGTATATTCCTAATTCTTGTCCATATGTTTCTAACGGAATTATTGGGACACGTTATCTTTGACACACACTTTTTTAACTTCGAATTGACTACGTGGTGATTTTATTTTATCTGATTGACTGGTAAGTTGTCTCTATTTCTATGTTTTGAAACACTTATTATTAAACACCCACTGGTTCATAAACCAATTTTCTTAATATTACACTTTGAATATCATAACTTAGTACAAATATTTTACAATCATGTTTTCATGTAATGTAATTTTATTTCATACATTTTTAATTATTGTAGACTGAAGATGTGCATACTACCCATGCACGAAACGTTTCATATTTTATAAATTCACAAGAACATTTTAATAAACTGACGAATAAAAGAGAACCTGCGTTTTATTTCATATAATACTCGTCAAGAACCAAATATCCAAATATATATATATATATATATATATATATATATATATATATATATATATAAAATTAAAATTAATACCATTGTTAAATTTATACCACTTTATACCACTATTACAAAAAGGCCACGACACTAATTATTCAGAGTAAAAATGTACTTACCTATATATTTAAATATTATTTGCAAACAGTCTATGAAAATTAACAATTACTATTTAACAAAATAATGTTTTATTTCTAAACGGAATATAGAGACTTGCAACCGACTCAGGTATAGCTACCCAATTCTCGAATCAGTCAAATAAATACTGTATACACGATGTTGCAAAAATTTCGATAACTTTTGAGATAATTATCAGATCAAAAATTCGGAGGGTACTATTCCTGTTTTCCGGTGGAAGATAGGGCGAGGGGATAAGTATTTTGGCTCATTTTAAAAAAGATCTGCATAACATTAATTTTCTTTTGAAAAATTTAATTTTAATACTCCACATAAATTTTAAAAACTTTTTTAGAATTATGCATATCTGTATGTATATATTTTTTAGCGGTACAGACTGACGGACAATATTAGCGACGGTATAAGGATGTAGTCCATTCCACGTTCTCTCGAAATTTAGTAAATAACTGCAGTTATCTGAGGCGATTATCGCAGTTGGAAGTTTACTGCCATAATCCTCAATATTTGAAAAGATGGGTCTGGTTCAGATAAAAATAAATTTCAAATTGACCTCGACAACTTTATTTCGAAATATTTGATTGGTTTATCTTCAGTTTTCATTTAAATCTTTACTCAATACAGCATTATTTTTTTTTTATCCTAACCACCGACCATCCGCTGAGTTTATTGGTTAGCAATTTACAAAGTAAAAGTCATTTCGGATGAGCGTGGAATGAACTATACCTTGGTTACCTACGACAGCGTTTCCTAAACGCCAGTCCGTGAGATTTTTTTGCCGGTCCGCGAGATATTGATACAAAATCTCCGGGTTTGTAGTGTAGGGGAGGACCTTTTTGTTTTTATTTGCTCATCACTTACATTTTGAAGGTGAAGACCTTTTTTTTTGCTCATCACTTACATTTTGGAGGTGAAGACTTTTTTTTGTTTTGCTTATCACTTGTAATAATTTTGCGATACACATTACTTTCTAAACTTGCCGGTCCGCAAATTTTTTCTAGGTCACTTGCTGGTCCGCCATGAAAAAATGTTGGGAAACACTGACTTACGATACCCTAAACAAATAAAAAGACAATCCCTTTTTACATACAATCAGTTTACCTTTTTCTGACAACCTAAATATGCCAATTATTTAAATATTTGTAATATTCATTTCAAATATGAAATATAATACATTATTGATTTTAGAATCATTGATGGACCAAAATGTATACATTATCTTCAGATTATTTACGGAATATCGTTTACGCATCATTCTCAAGTTTTATAAATTTTATCTTGCACTTGCCGAAAATCTTCACGCAAATTTCATCCTTTTATCACGCGTACCATCAACTTCCTACCCTTATCTCCATGCCTCAACTTAATGGTTTATTCAGAACGCTATATTTCAACATATGAAATAGCTGTCACAATACAAAGTAATTAGAGATGATTATTTCACCTTGTGACATACCGGTATTGGCTTTATACCGTGAGCTTGATTATTGAAATGGTTTTAGATGTTTCATTTATGAAATTTTGCTCCTGTGACCTATTTAACTCTGTATGAAACTGGGATGTAACATGTGCTTAAAATGGCATTTTCGATATATATTCGTTTTAACATCGTTTCGATGTTTGCGCCAATTTAAAATCAAATAGTTATTTATGTACTTTACTATTTATTATGCAGTATTTTATTCCCGTGTGGTGATTTAAACGCGCGAGGCACAGCCGGGGGCGATAATCAACTTCACGTTTGACATTTTAGTAAACAATTCGGAACTATGGATACTATAAATATGAAGTAAATATGAAACAATGTCTGCTTTATTCGTTTGAGATTAATTTATTACTTTAAACCCTCAAAAGAGATATGAAAGTTATTTTTAATTGTGTTAGTAGAAAGAAAAAAATATCCTAAATACAGGACAGAATTTTAATGAATGTTTTATCGAAAAATACGGAAATAGACAGAGATGTAGATGTTTTTGATATCACTACCTACTACCACTGGCAACTTTTGGTCCGGTACGCCTGCAACTCCGGGAACGCAATTCCATTTTGGGTACCATCGAACCTTTGACGTATTTTTTTTTCGTATGTTTCTCCATACTGAGTTGACAAATCAACTAGGGGACCCAGAGAAAATTGACAGGGGTTGAACCCCCCCGGGGGGGGGGGGTAGCAAAATATAAAGTTACACCACTGGTCACTACATATCCTTACAACATATTTCAGTGATACACATTTTATTATTCTATACTTGGTTCCATATAAGTTGATAGTTGATATAGAGTAAAGATTTACAAAATATGCTAATATGGTTCACAGTGTAGGGCAGGGGTGACGAACCTATTTGTGCGCACGTGCCAAATAATACCAACTTTATGTATATAATAAGTGGCGTCGTAATAAACTTATATTTATCTTGTATTATTCGTTTCGAACGTTGGCTATCTTTATGATGATCTGTACCTTGTTCGTTGCCATCTAAATTAGTTTTGTGGATGTTACTCCGTTACTCCGAACCATTCTATTATATCTTACGGTATAATTTTTTGGGGAAATTGTTCATACAAAGACATCATTTTCAAAATTCAAAAAAGGACTATAAGAATAATCGTGTCTGCGAAGTTCAACGAGTCGTGTCGAGAACATTTTAAACAACTAAATATTTTAACATTAACGTCCGTGTACATATTGAATGTTTTAACATATGCAAAAGAAAAGGAATTCGAATTTTTCAACTCGAATCCTAATAAATATGAGACACGACAAACAAATAATATCATCCCTACGCCATCCCATAAACTAAAAATAAGCGAGAACAGCCTAGAATACATGGCAATTAAACTGTACAACCACCTTCCACCAAATATAAAACAGATGAATAAGACAGGTTTTAAGAATAACGTAAAAAAAGTTCTCAGTAAAAATATTTTTTATACAATTGACGAATTTCTGAAATTTAAATTTGAGTGACAATAAGATTAGCAAATCATACATTTAAACTTGTTTTTAACTACATATTTATTTATTTTTTATTATTTTTATTTATCTATTATTTATTTATTTTTTTAATTATTTTAACCAGTAACATATTCTTATAATTTTACTTTATGACTTTTTAAATTATTTTATGATTTTTTAAAATTCATTGATTTTTTCCTAATTTATTATTATTATTATCATTATTGTTTTTAATTACAACACATTTATACTCACGTCTGTAACGAGGCCACCTAAGTCATTATTACTATTATTATTATTATTATTTTTAAACATTTTATTTATTTATTTTTTTTTTTATATGTAAACCTACTGTACTTTAATTATATAGTTTTATATTTTAACATCTTTATAGTACATATGTGTATATTGTAATGACGAAGTGAAACCTTTGGTATACTAAATAAAGTATTATTATTATTATTATTATTATTATTAAAGTATTATTATTATAACCATATCCTCATATTGCGAGCCAGAAGATCTTTACTCTGCCAGGATCTCTTCTTTCTTCGATATTTTATATAAAAACCACGGGGTTTTCGTGACCTTTCGACCGGTCTTAAGTATTATCCAAGAATATAAACTAATATAAAAAAATATTTGCTTGTTATATCGTAAAATAACAAAGAGAAAGAGAGAAAATAAAGAAGAACTAATTTATTTTATGTGCTGCATAAGCTTGTATACTAAGTATAAACAATAACATGGATTATATTGTTCTATATTTTGATTAGCATCAATCACTAGTCCATAAAAAGCCCATCATTTCTGCCCCGGACAAAAAACAATTTTACTCATCTTTACTAAGCAAAATTTCCATCAAATCACAATAACCTAACCCTAACAATAAAACTCTTTTTTATTCCTCTATCTATTCAACTATCAGCTACTCAAAAACACCATAACATCTCATAAAATAGTTTCACCATTGCTGTAGTTCCCGGGTAAAGCGTGCGTCCTGACGCTACGTGGGCAACCGGCGGGACGAAGGGACGTGGGGGGCGAGCGTCGCCCACCCTCGGTCGATAACAGACGCGGGTAGGCGGTTGTCATGGTAACAGCATCCCACCAGCCAACGAGCACATGCAACGGATAAGATAGGGAATTTGTATATTTGCTAGGTTTACAGGAATAAGGTATTGTCGGTGAAAATGAAACAAAACTTTTTACTCTCATCCAATACGATGTCTAGAGAAAACGATTTTATTCAATTTTCTATCTTATTCAGCATACTAATATAATTGAAACAAAATGTATTAAATTCTGATACTGATCTATTGCACAGATATATTCCATTAGTTATTAACCAACACGTGTCTTCACCAGTTGGTACAGAAACTAATTTTTCGGTGATAAGTGTTTCGTGGAGCTACAAATTAAGTAAGTTTATTAATTGACGATGTAGTAGGCTACACTCCAGGCTGTCTATATGCGCCCATCTTATCTTATGTTGCTTATGCAATTGCAGATTTATCATACATTGCAAAACAAGGGCTCTGGTCACTATATTCGGTAACCAGATCTCGGTCTCCTATAAGGAGGCGGTGTAATCCCAAAATCTTCAGGTGAGAAAATTAAACCACAAATTATTTTTGGTTCAAGCAGTAGTTCTGCAACCTTACTTTTTTTAAATCCTCAAATATTTTCAGTTAGAGAGAAGGATATGATACTCGAGTAGGATTATAAAGAATTAGGTCTTCTTAAGAGTTTGCATACTCACCCTATGTTAATTACTATTTTATTCTAATTTGTACTTTATTATTATTATACAAATGTTACTATTTTGAAATAGTTAAACATCCGTATTGTACTGTCTTGCTATCTAAGATATTTTCATTTCATTATGTAAGAAACCTAGCTTGGCGAAAGACATGGAAAAGATTAGTAGAAGACAAGGTAACTGTACGCGTTCAAAAGTAAGAACCCGTAATAAATGAGCTGACCAGATAAAAAATCACAGATAAATAGATCACGGTAGAGACCTTCACGGGTCTGATCCGAAGGCTTAAGTCCCACCCGAATCTCGGGCCGGCTTTTGTCGGGTAATATAGATTATATTCGGGCCTGGGCCGGGCGAAAGCAATCATTGCACATTGCTATTTAAAAACTAACGGGCTCTTTCGGGGTCATGTTATGATATAAACATTGTAGATCTCATTTTAATATTATCATTTTTCACGTTAATCGTCAATCAGGCAGAGATAAAAAAAAATTGAGCTCGGGTTTGATTTGATTAGACTACTAAAACGGCTTAAGATCTCAATGACGTTATTATACAATAAATTTTGTGGTTTAGCTAACCTTCCAAATTTTATATTTTTTCAACTAAAATAATGTATCAAATATGTGTGTATATATTTAAATAACGTATGTTTATTACAAAATAATCTAGTTGGCTTTGGCATTTTTATAAAGGTATGTCTTAAACCACATGTTAAAATTCGCTCTCATAACCTCTAAATTATAAAATGTAATACTTTAATTTTCCGCGGTCTGCTGCGAGTTCTTTTTTTAATGAACAACTATATCATCCCTCTACGATTTAAAAAGGTACAATATTAAGTTGGCAACTAAAGGCTTAATCGTCGTTGGTTTTACAATATATCCTATTTGAAAAAAATAAAACTTTAGAGACAGCACAAAAAAAGTATATAATAAGAGAGTAACAACTCCTATGTTTGTTTCTGTACATATATGCTATTGCAGTATTGCTAACATTTTTGTTTCACAAAGGAGGTTTAAAATATTTTTTTTATATATCAAATTCATGAATTCCAGAACCAACGACGAAATAAAGAGCGGTCTAACAATTTCAAAGTTATTCGGAATCAGGCTCATAATAAATATATTTTGTTTCTATGTTTATTTTATGTTCTTTATAAATAATCGAATATAACTTTATCAAAACAGTAAAAAAGGTAATTGCGTATTGGCGCCTAATCGATTGGAAAAAATATAAATTATTGTATTATCAAGCAATCGTATATATAATGAAAATTACAATTTAGATTACTTACATACCTGTATAATTACATTAAAAATATATTAAATATACACATCAATTATTTACAAGGAAAAAGGCAAATCCAGTATATCGAATTGTAAAATCATTGTTCTTAATGTTGTATGCTACCACCATTTTGATCAAATTGTGTTTCTTATATTGTATAGCAATGCATATGCATTTTGGGGTAGGATCTGAGGCACTTGTTTGTATATGTTATGGTCCAACTGATTAATCCGGGCAGCAAATTCCGATAAGCATTTCAATTGGGTCTGAGTGGGGCACAGTGTTAAAAAAAAAAGGTTTAGTAGTTAAACCTATTCTAAGTAAAGAAATGAACTCAAGATATCAAGTCGATTTAATCGACATGCAGTCTCAAGTTGATGGCCAATATAAACTTATACAGTAATATCCCGCCACTTGACTGCCTTTTAGCTCGACGTTTTCGCCATTTGACGTAAATATCGAGAGTGAGAGTTGACGGAAGCATCGCTATCCGACGCGTGATCGCTATGAACTTTTTGTTTTTTGCTAAAATAAGTGATTTATATTTATAATAATGGGTCCAAAGAAGGCTAGAGATGCAAACATAGCTAAAAGGAAAACAGTAAGAATCACTATGGAACAGAAAAAAGAAATAATAGCCAAATATGAAAGAGTTGTCTACAAGGTATGGCATTCTTAGCTCGACGATCAGTACTTTTGTACAGGTTTTTGACATATGTATATGTATATATGTACATATGATTCCCTTTATTTTTTACGGGGAAATTCGACTCGCCACTCGACGAAATCGCTATTCGACGCTTTTTCAGAACGAATTAAGGTCGAGTGGCGGGGTATTTCTGTACTTGTTTACCAAGACCATCTAACCAAATTCTAATCCAAATTCAGGTGGCTTTATGTCTGACAGGTGTAAGTGACATAAAGAAAAAAAAATGTGTAAGTCAAAATTCCATCAAAGTGTGAACTGTTCCAATAGTAGAATACATATTTTCTTGATGATTGGAATTGCACCGTCTTTGAAGATGAAAAACAAAATTTATGAAAATAATGAAAAGAAAACTTTTGTTGCGGAAAACTATTAAAAACTATCTTCTTCATGCACTACCGCTGCAATGAAGTTGGCCATAACAGTATATCAGTTTGAATGTTTGAAATTGCTCTGCGATATAGGTTTTTAGACCAGACCATTGCCTAAGATTATTCATCCACGATGTTCATCTTCCCACTGTATTTGCACACTATTAATTAAAAAAAATTATTAATAAACTGTGTTATCTATTTCATTTTGTAATACGTTACTAGATCTGGTGACTGGTGATTGTTGTGTTGTAAATAGACTTTCATGGAACCATGTGAACTCGGCAATGTGGTTTTTAAACGTTTGATTAGTTTGCATTATAGTAAGTTTTGTTTGTTTTTTTCATGTTATAGCCTTTGCTACTTGCGGCAATTAGACAAGACAATTGTAATTTTTCGTGTTCAAAATTATATCTGAAAAAGTAATTTCCAATATGTACGCCTATCCATTCCATCTGCCTGGTAGCCATATTTTTGAAATAATTTCTTTTGTTTCCCGTGGGAAATATAAATTTACCAAGGGAATAATTAAATTACTGTGCTTCGCCGTTTACAAGTGCAAAATATATTTAAAAAACATGGCCAAATCTAATAACCTTTGTCATTGCCTCACTTAAACTGGTGGTATTTAAACTGTATTCCGGGGAAACCTGGGGTACCGCGCAACATATATTTACCTATAGACAACTTATAGATTATAGTGTTATTAAGGCTTCATTGAGTCGCCAAAGTTAGCAGACCTCTGCCTTATAACAACAAGTTAATCTAACAAATTAGGTAAGTTTTTAGGGAGTTTAAATTAAAATATCCACAAAAACAATAGTTAATTCGCTGTAGAGATTATCAAAGATCCAAAAAAATTTGGATAGAACGTTATCAATAATACATTTTATGTTTTGTTGTTTCTTCTATATTTCACTGTCTCACAGTTTAGGAAAAACACACAACTCTCTGTGAAAAGACATAATTATTGTAACATCTGTCTTCCAAAATCCTTTAAATCCACAAACGAGGACAAAAACAATAAAATCCTTTAAAATAAAACTTGGAAACCGCTCTCTTGTTACTTCACCCCCTCTAGACACCCACCAAATCTAACCCCTGCAGACAGCAAAGGGGAAGCTCGAGTTGGGGTACTACACATTCGGAATCTATTTAGCTTATTTTATTCGAGTATTTGGTGATTTTCAGACATTATTTTTGGAAGATTTATTATTTAAGCTGAATTCTTTTGTTAGTTAATGAAATCTTTTATATCGTTTTGTTCATTATTGTGACTTGACGTACTATTTTAGTAAATTTTAGTTTTTTTTTTTTTTTTTTCTGACTTTTAATTTATAATATTTTTTTTATTGAAATCAAAAATGAATGATAACAATTGAACATTCTTTTTGTCAATGTTGTTAATCGGATTTTTACATGCATATATTTAAATGCCCCGGTATTAGCCCGAAGTGTCAATTCCAGTTTCCTAAAGCAGCGGTTCTTAACCTTTTTATACTCGAGACCCCCCAACTAGCCTAAAATATTGTCTGGATCCCCCCAAAGTATTTTAAATGTTCTTAATAATTTATTGTTTAATAATTAAGTTTATTGTAATTTTAAAAGCAAAGACTGGTAAAAATTAAATTTTTTCTTTTATTTTCGCGACCCCCTGAGTTCTTTTTAGGACCCCCCGGTTAAGAACCGCTGTTCTAAAGTACTGCGGTCCGGGAACTTCTTGGATAGGACACCGTTCTCTGTACATATTTACCGCAGCATTAGTATTCTTAAGACACACAAAGTACACCTTTAATATATCACTTTTTAATTTATCATATTTTCTTGTAGAAATACCAATCCAACAAATAGTAGATATTGATACATTGCAAGTTTCTAACAAGTAATGAAACGAAATTTGAAATGTTCAATTATTCTTATTCATAGCACTCTTATTACAACGAGATTTCAATCAAATTAATATAAATTAAAATTCCAATTTTCTCAATTATTTTGTGATGCAAGGCTATGACTTGTTTATATCTTTGAATTCAGAATAAAGTTCTCTTTCGAGTAAGCAAAACACAATTGTGTATTCCCATTTAAAATAAGAAAGTTGCACAACGTAATTTGAGAATCCCTGGTCGAAACAAGAAAAAAATTACGTCGTTCATTGATATGCACTTGTAAAATGGCAATTGTTGTCTAATTTAAATCCTCGTAGCTCTTATAGTTCTCGAGATAGCAATAGTAGACAAATGAAAATGAACTTGTATGTCTACTTACAACAAGTTCTTAATTTAGAAACTGGTTTAAACATTCGGTATTATAACTACTGTATTATACTAGGGACTAAATTCACTCAAGATGGAACTCTAGCCAAAGCTATCTAAGAATTATGCAGGTAGTATAGTTATGTTACATAGTGTGTTGTGGGACCAAAAATAAGTCTCTGTTTTTAGACCTCGGGCACTATATGTGAAAGTCACGTGGTTAGCGTATAGTTTATGCTTGTTCTAGTATCCTTGTCTAAAGAGGTACTCATTTTAAGTATTGAGGCTGACTGCACAGTTTTGGAAGGTGATA
Source organism: Liopterus haemorrhoidalis (assembly GCA_963971575.1). Lineage (NCBI taxonomy): Eukaryota > Metazoa > Arthropoda > Insecta > Coleoptera > Dytiscidae > Liopterus > Liopterus haemorrhoidalis. Next base: position 35,851,477 of record OZ020612.1, on the reverse strand, counting down.
ATTTGGAGTCCCGACATGTGAACATACGACAGACTAACATGCGACACTTTACCATGGACAGATTAACATGCGACAGATGAACATAGACGCATTTTAACGCACGACAAATGAACACTGTTACATATTATCATAGCGACAGATGAACATAAGTCAATTGAACACACGACATTTGATCTCACATTTCTTTTTTATTTTTATTTTTTATTTACCCTAACACATAAGTTCAACGGTTGTTCAATGATTGGTCGTCGGTTGGTCATCGTTTAGTCAACGATCGGTCATCGTTTAGTCAACGATCGGTCAGCGGTTGGTTAGCGACAGAATACAGATTTTCAGATTTATTTATACAGATTTTCAAAATCAAATAATTATGAGAAAAATTATGTTAGGTAATTTTTTATATTTTTTTATATTTTTGTTTTGATCTATGAGATAACTTAGTACATCTTGATCTTTTTGATTATTTTAAACAATCTAATACTTCGGTATATCTCGATGTCGGTAAGTAAAAAGAATGATTTCGTTCTAATAAGTTTATTTATTAGTTGAAGCGATTATAGGTACATTGGAACAAAAAAATAAAAATGAAATATGAGATCAAATGTCGTGTGTTTAGTTGACTTATGTTCATCTGTCGCTATGATAATATGTCACAGTGTTCATTTGTCGTGTGTTAATATGTGTCAATGTTCATCTGTCGTATGTTAATCTGTCCATGTTACAGTGTCGCATGTTAATCTGTCATATGTTCAAATGTCGTGGAACCGATAATTTCGAAGTAGTATCACAGTATAATACAGTATTCCCACTCTTGTCGGAATCTTTGATGTTCGTGTACCATATTTTCGTGACCTCGAGCTACCGCGCCCTACCCAGGACGCTAAAGAATGATACAGACTATTACGCGTATGGATACGGACGAAGCTTTATATGATAACTGACGAAAAATTAAATTAGGTTATAAATGAAATAATTGAAAATTATGAAGCACTAAACAGGGAATTAGTTACAAAATGAAATTTAATTTTAAAATGTCAAAATTAAGAATTTTGCATTTTATGACTCTAAAATGAATTTTAAAAATATTATATGCTTCGGAATAGCTTCGGAAACGTTCGCGTCCTACCCAGGGCTCACGCTTGCGCATGAAAAATCTGGTACAGAAAAACGGTCGAGTGAAACTACTGTATTATACTGCGGTAGTGTCCAGGATTTAAACCTTAGATTTTTTGCTTCGTCTTATCAGAGAGTCACGATTTTATATAATTTAATATAAATGTAACGCCTATTTCACAAAAGTCAATAATTCCAATGAAGCAAAAAACTTCAGTGACATTTTGTGAGAGCATCTTCAATCATCTTAGAGGCTTTTTAAAAAATAAGATCAGAAATAAGATTAATGATTATCTTCAGCGTTGAATTCTGTTAAATTTTATCTCTTTCAGAAACACGATTTGTCTATATATTTTCGTTAGTGGGTTTAAATATTTGCTATTCAATTTCCCGACACAAATTTACTTTGTTTTATTTTATAAAACATTTGGGTAACGAATAAAAATAACAAATTTTCTTCATGATAAATTCAAAAGTCACTTAGCGATTAAATTAGGAAAAATATAATCCACATGATCTTCTGAATATTTAAAAATTCGTTATCCTTCAAGTTGTCAGGAGATCTGGTGTTATCCTTTCGGGACACTGAATGAATTATTAAGGAACATCGCGTCAGAAACTTAGATAAAAAAACTCAGAACGCGGGACAAATGACGAAAGGGCGACATACATTTTTTACTTTGGTTTTATATATGAGGGTTTAAGTTCACGGCGATGTAATACGATTATTTTTTTAGTAACAAAGTAGCACATTTTTCTCGGCTACGAAAAAATCCTAATAAATTCTTATGCTTGATTTCATCCCTTAAGATTCCGGTGTCGATCCACGGAAAAAAGTGGCTTGTAAAGAAAATGTTTTTAGAAAATACGGTTGGTAAAGAAAAATTAAGTACCGAATATGTTATGAACCCTTACGAAATAGTATTGTTAATTACATTTTTACTTTTTTTGCACACCGCTTATTTAAAAATAATAATAATAATAATAATAAATGCACACTGGTCAATAATGCATAATAATTGTCTGCGTCGTGGATAAACAATAAACATTCGGTTTTTAACTTGCTATGGTTTTCATGTTTTATTTTCGTCAGAATTGAACGTTTACGGAATTGTGGTCGTATGAAAAATTATGTATTCAATTTGTGTGTATAATGTATTTTTGTATTCGCATCATCACGAGCCACAGGCTTGCTTGAGGCTCGTTACGATGACATTTTATGCAGTTTAAAATAATTATTTTTTATTTATTTTTTTTTACTCTTAATTAAAAAATTAATAATATATATTTAATTCAATTTTTTTAGCTCTGGGATAACTCAGCTTCAAGTATTTAATACTTGAAATGAGTACCTGTTTATACAGGGATAATAGGACCGATCATAACGTCAAACTGAGCACGTGGCTTTCATATCTATGGCCGGCGGTCTAGAAACGAAGAGCTTACCTTCTTTACCCCAATACGCCTATCGTTGAGAACCTATTATAATTATTATTAATATTATTTAACTGTAAATTTACTATAGTAGCTGTATTTTTTTTTTTTTTACAAAAAAAATATCTATATACAGTAGAACCTCCATATATCGACGATGGTTCCATAAAAAAATCTATGTATAGAATCTGTGATGATCTTTTTCTTCAATAGATATTAGATGTGTATGTCTCAGGGGCATATCCAAAAATTTGACAAGGTTGGGCTAACTTTTAAAAAATCGTGAAAGTTAAAAAAAATATCGCGAATATACTCTTGCGGCCGATGTTGACCGACCATACTACTACTACCCAACACATTAAAATTCCTGTACAGCGCACTGACATTCTTATATATACTGGTGATTTTTATGAATGAAAACTACATATTTAAAAGTTGTTAAGGGCGGCTGCATCCCCCCCCCCCATATACGCCTCTGGTATATGTATGAATGTATCTACATACTTAAAAATGCTCATTCGTATAGACTTAAGTGAATATGAACAATATTATAATTATAAACACAATTAACGAAAAAATACATAAGTATTTATTTAAAAAATACCTTGACATCTTATTATGTACACATTATTTGTTTAAAAAAATCCGTAATATCTTGCTAAACACAACATTTTGACGACATTACTCATAAAAATGTTCGTTCTTATGAGTCATAAATACATTAGGTCTGTTCTTTTCGCTACCTTGCGTCTTACTGCAAGACGCAGCTGTATTGACGCGGTGTTACATTTATTACTGCGGCTGTAAGAATTTAACCAAACTACCAATTTATGGTGCAATTCTGTGGCAAATCTATAAGCTACAGATGATCGTATCTAAGGAGCTGTTTTATGTGTTGTTATGGACAGTTTCTTATAGATTTTGTCTGTAAGCTTACAGATTTGCCACAGAATTTGACCATAAAACGAACAGAAAATATTAACGCCGTCGTAAACCGTAGACGCAAGGTAGCGAAGAGAACAGACCTATTGTCAGATACATTTTCAGAAAATTTAAGACTGCGACGTATTGTATCAAACGCGGCCAACATTTCTTTTTTAGAAGATTTAAGGGTTTTCCATTTATCATTTTCTTTATCCTCTTCGTTTTCAATGTCTTCTGTTTCAAGAGAACTCATTATGCTTTAGTCTGTCGAGTATTTCGACAGACAAAAATTTAGTATATATATGTTTTTTTATGTACAGAAACCGTTTTTTTATATATTGGTCATGGGAACTAACGAGATCTGCGATATATGAAAGTTCGATAAAGGAAGATCCTATTGTATTTTAAGTTTTCGAGGACCGATTAGATTGAATCGCGGATCAATTACATTAACCGCGATCAGCACCGAACTGCGGACTGGCGATTGAGAAACACTGGCATAGATCATTTCAAAGACATGATGTCTTGATAAATATCTTCAATCTCTTCCAATATTCCATATATCGATTTTTTCCGAAGTAGTAGTTTTTGATTTCAGTTCCGTTATAGCGAATTTCGTTAAGAGGTTATGTAAAGCGTACAACAAATGGGTTTTGAAGAATTTTGAAATAATATAGTTCTTTACTAATTATCTAGAGCAGGGGTCGGTAACTGGCGGCCCGCTTAATGTTTTTATGCCGACCAATAAGAAAATATGTTTATACTGCTGCGCTGCTTTAGACGTATATATGCCGACGTAAATACTGGCAAATCAATGTAAACTTGAACTTAAGATCGTAGAAATTAGAAATTACAAAAGGAAGTATTGGTCCGTCAAAAAATTATGTTTATGAATGCGGCCCGTGACGTAAAAAAGAAATGTTACTGAATGCGGTCGGCAACGTATAGAAGGTTGCCGACCCCTGATCTAAAGTTTATTTAATAGTTCCAATAGGATAGTTGAAAGGTTCGATTCTGAGCTGTGTCTTTTGCAAATCTGTATTAATTTTGGCAATTAACTAAAAATATACTTCAAAACTCATTATTTTATGGAGTATTTCTAAAATGTAAAACTAATGCATTCAATGTGTAAATTGACTGATGTAACATCAATAAATATCAGATTAACACCGTGCTAGTGATCTCGAATGTCGGTACGTATTCGTCAATTATTCCGGAGTCAACTAGGCGATAGTCCGAACATTCCGGGCTCGGTATTAATTCCCCCCTCATGTGCCCCGGAGCCACTACTCCCTGTTGCCGACTAATCACTTTAGTTAGGAATAATTGTCAGACTGTAGAGGTTTCAGTACTGCCATTAATTGTACTACAAACGAATATTAAATAGTGGTACTATAGCGGTGAATGTTCGCGAGGATTTATACTGACAATTTGGGATTTTAGTTTTATTGCCTGAATCAGAGGTTTTAGTAAAGTTATTTTTGAACAGAAATGCGGTTTCAGGTTTTAACTTTAGTGTATTCAGTTTGTTATTTCAACAGTTACGGTTTCAACTAAGAAATATAATAATAGTAGGTATAATGTAGGGTTTTTTAATGTAAATTAGAAATCGATAATTTAATATTCATATAAACTAGTGCTGTCAGAAATCGATCATGCCGAAATCGGTTCCTGGTTTACCCGTTTTCGAATACCCGACTCTAGAACCTGGTATCTGGATTCGGGCATCCGGGATGGGGTATTCGGAATCAGGTGTCCGCGAAAATAAGTGAAGAGCAAAAAAAAAATCGGTATTCGGAAATATGTAACCGGGTATCCGAAAATGGGCAACTGGAACCCGGTTACTCTAAAATTTCGATCCCAGTTTTACCCGAAAACCGGGCAATCTTGTAAACCGATTCGGATCCAGTACTGATATAAACCCTTATTATGTCACTCATGCCTGTCTGTCTGCCTGTTCGGTAGAAATTGTGTTCTAACGGCTGAAGATTCAGAGTTGAAATTTGGCATGCTTGACAATTTTTTGGCCTGCATATAGTAAATCTACAGTTCAAACATTATATAAAAAACAAATAATATTTAACGAAAAAATATTTTTATTTTTGAAAAATATAAATCAAATTTTTACGAAATTTTCGCTAATATGTGTCAAAAAACAATTCAATGCCAATTATGTGGTAAGGATATGAATATATATTTTATTTATAACAGGTTGGAAGGAAAATTTGTGTGAATGAGTCAAAAATCCAAAACAAAAAAAAAAAGTATCTTGTTATCTTTCATAAAAATAATAATCTGACTAAAAGTTTTATTTTATTATTTGGGTTGATATCCATATGTCCATTTTTTTCAGATCCTAAGGCTAAACCCTAAGGAAGTTGTCTTTTTTTTTCTGAATAGCGGCAAATTATTTATGTCCCCCCACTCTATTTGCCAGAGGTGTTGGTCTAAAGATCTGAAAAATTATCAAAATGTACATTAATGGGAACCAGAACAGTTTAACAGGAATTTTTGATTAGATTATTTCGAAAAATATTGTTCTTTTGTGTCGTTCAAAAAAATAATTATTGCTAAAAAATAATAAAAATAATAATAAATAATTGTTATTTTTTTAACATTATTGTGTGGTATCTAAAGAAAGCTCTTAAGACGTAGATTAAGGAACGAAAAGTAGTTTTTTAAGATTTCTTTATTTTAGCAAACAACTGTGCTAAATATAACCCAGATGGGTTAACCAAAAAGTCTGCGTAATACACATTAATATGAACCGGAATAGTATCACAGTAATTTTTGATCTAATAATTATTTCGAAATGTATCGAATTTTATGTAACATCATGCTTACAATATTTATTTGACTGGAACATTGGATAGCTATAGCTGGGTTCTTAATGCGAGTGCATCTCAATACTTTTTTTAATTATTCGTTTAAAATTTATCGAAATTTTTTATTTTTAAAATGTACCCACATTTTTTTCATCACTTACTAAATACCTACAAAACCCTCAAAATCTGTGTAAATTCACACTTCACATCCTTTTTTTTTTTTTTTTTGTTTCTTCATTATCACTTGTCATCTTTCAAGTAACTTCATGATTTTTATCGCAAAAAAGTTCCCGTCTTTTTCAATCACACACTTCTGAGGGTTGTGTTCTATACATACTAAGCAATGTCAATATTTTTAATCAAAATAAATGTTCGTAAAAAGGTTGTAAATAGAATTTTCGTAAATTGAGAACTACAAATACTATTGTGAAAGATCTAATTAACTAAAATAGATTGATTCAGATTTTCAGTACCTATTTCAATTTCAACTCATTAATTTACTGATTAGTGAAAAAGCAATTATGGAAGAGTTTGAAGTTTGAGTTTGAAAGAGTTTTATATTTATTATTATGTTTGAATGGTCAAAAAAAAAAAAATATGCAATTTTGGTAATTGATTTTCTAAAATATATTTTATTAGAAATTTCTACATGGGCTCTACATTTTTGTACAGTTTGTTCATTAAGTCAAAAACATCAAAACTTCGAGCGTATATTGTATATCTGCAATATTACATTTTATTTGTCGCATATAAATTTCACTCTAAATTAAATAAAAATATGATATTGTCAAAATAAATATAAATTTTTGTTTGAAACAGCACGAAAATAGGGTTGCAAACAATAAATATTTATTATATCGCAACAAAATTAATCACAAATAAACACAACACTGAAAAATAATTACAAAATAACTTTTCCTTTGTTCAAATTTTACCATTAACCCATTTTTTCTCATCAACAAGCCCCTTACGACATCAACGTATGCAACTATATGTACATCTGTGTTACGCGGGTCATCTATCCAGCAAGGCGTTGTAATTTCCCCGTTTCCTGTCGTATTTTAGGAGTTCATTTATTTTTTCCGTTATTCAAATGTTACAGGAAATATCTGACATTCTTCTGTTTCATTCATACATGTATTTATAAAATATGTAATTCTAGCTGATCACAGAGCGTGTATGTTTTGTCTTTTTTGTTTTATTTTTTTTGTTTTTTTAAAACTGGTGCATATGCGATATTGTTATTTGATATTGTAATTAATATGTATTGTGTGCGGTTTGTAGGTTTCTTTATACGTAATTTTGTAATCATAATTAATGTTGAATTATATACCAAGTGTTTTGAAAATACATACAGTCAATTCTGACAGCAGATAATAAAAATGTTATTTGTCATGCAATGTGTCCCAGAAATATCGTAGATAAGTAATTAATATTTTGGATTTAGTAGGTATAACCAGGAAATACTTACAACGTCACTCATGTGGATGTCATTCTGTCCGTCTGTCTGTACAGTACAAATTGTGGTCAAATGGCAGGACCTATAATTAGTTCACTAGGTATGTTTCCTTATCTGAGTAGGCCATGATATTTTTTTGTTTGGTTGCATAAAATATTACATTGAATCTCGAATATAAAACATAATGTTGTTCTTCCAACATTATTTGTACATTTTTTATGTACAATATATGTATATGAAAAAACGTTCAATAAAATTTATTAAAAAGAAAATTGACAATGTCTACCTATTTTTTGTGACTACCAACAAAACTACCACTATAACATGGCCTATTCAGACAAGGAAACATTGTGAATGAATTACAAAGAGTTGAAATTTGGTACACATACATTTCTTTTATGATATTAACACATTTCGGTCCGGAGACATAAAAATATGTATTTCTCTGGTTGTCAGTTAAAAGCCGGTAACATACAAATAGGGTTTTACTTATTGCACGTTAAATGCCGGCAACTTATAAATATGTATATTTATTTTGCATATGAGTCACATATAAATATGTGATAAAAAATAATAGGTACCGGTAAAATTCGCCACCCGCAAAGACAATGCCGTGTTTGCTCCAAGCACAATAAACGCAGTACCACAGTATACATTTGCAAACTGTGCAACGTACCCCTTCATAGGAATAAATGTTTTACTATGTACCATACACTTAAAAAATATTAAATTTGTAATAAATATTCCCATAATTCAATGCATTAAATAAATAAATAAAATGATATACTACTATTTGTGTGAATATTTTTCTAATCATAGATAATCCTCCTATAATACCATATTTCTGTAAGATCATTTCTGTGTAACACGGACCGGTAACATATTTTTACTTCGACTGCATTCAATAGTATACAAATTTAGTTTGCTATCTCATTGACATTCTTTTATTTTTGAGAATACTTTATTAGAAATTTTACTGATTTTTAAAAAAAAATCTAATATGAAATAATTTCGTTGCAGCTTTTTTAGGGTTTTGTAGGTATGACCAAAAAACCCTTATATCGTCATTTTGTCGTCTGTCTGTCTGTCTGTCTGTTCGGTAAAAATTGTAGCCAAACGGCTAAACGTAGAGAGTTGAAATTTGGCATGCTTATACAACTCTTTGACCCGCACATAGGAAAAATACTAAAACATCTAAAAAACATATCCCTCTAAAAATATAAACAAATATGTGCTCATGGAAAAAAAAAATATTTTTTTTAAATTCTGGGTAGGGTATCAAATGAAAGCCCTTAGTACGTGGATTAACGATCAAAATTTTATTTTTGCAAAATAAATAATTTTGAAGCGATTTTTGCCAAAATTGTGCAAAAAAATTTTTGTCCCACACCCTGTAGCCCAGATGGTTTAAACTATAAATCTGAAAAAATTCTAAGTAATGTACATTGGTGTGAACCGGAATAGTACAACAGGAATTTTTGATCAGATTATGTTTTCGGAAAATAACGCATTTTTTGTGTTTTTAACTAAAATATGTTAACTATTTAATACGTTGTGTAACATACCACATCAGTAGCTCTCGTGGCCGTGGTTGGATTTGTCGTACGCTTAATAATATAAGAAACTTGCAAACTAGGGTTCGAATCCTGTTGATTTTATTTTTTGTTTTTTTTTTTTGCATTTTTATTTTGTTTAAATTATTTTGTTAAAATTCTAATTATATTTGGTAAATGTTGCATTTAATTTTTAAAAGCGTAAATTTAATAACCAGTGGAAAGTGTTGAAATTATAATTTAATTCTATGTTTGACGAAATCAAAGGGCGGGACTTATGATGTAAGCAACCAATGGAAACCATAGGTGCAATTTTCAAAATCTTAATGAACTTTGCTATATAAAAAAAATACTGCATATATTTAGAAACTTAAATAATGGTATTAGGCATTCGAATTAAAATTCATAAAAAAATATTTTGACATAAAAGTTGTTTTGGCATCCCAAATAATCATCGTTCAGTTACTAAATACCTGGAAAACCCAGAAATGTGTGAAAATTCACACTTCACATCAATTTTTTACTTTCTGCCCTCCTAAAAAGAATGAAAATGCTTTGCATACCATGTTTGTTTATACTTGTAAAGATTGTTTATTATAGTGAGCATACAAATTACGTTTGTTTTTATTGTAAAATTACCACTATTTCTCAGATTACCATTATGACTTGCTATTTTAAAACAAAAAATAATTGTTGTTAATTTTTATTGTTGTAATTATTTAAAAGTTTAATATACAGAAGCAATTGTTATTTGTTAGGTGATTATTTAAAATTTTATAAAAATATATTTACTATTTCAAAAGTTATGCCTGTTCTTGCAAAAGACTCTATTATGTTTTAAATCCTTAAAAATTGCCGGCTTGCTACAAGCGTAGCTAAGCGCCCGAACGGCCCGGACCGAAATGTGTTAAGATACAATTTTTTTTTTCAATAAATATTTTTTTCCTACAAATTTTTTTTCCTTCAGTTGCGTTGAGGTATCAAACCAAAACACTTGATGCCTAATTTGATAAACATAATTTGATATTGAAAAAAAAAAAGATTTATGCAAAAAATAAGCCAGTTAGGCATTAAATACCTTAATTAATGTAAACCGAAATAGTGTAATTTTAATCAGATTGTTTTTTCGAATAATATTGAATTTTTTTGAATCATGATAATAATAATTACTAAAATGAAAACTCTTGAAACGTAGATTAAAGAACAAATTTTAATTTAAAAAAAATATAATCGGCGCTATTTAAAAAAAGTCCAACTTTCTGTCAACCAGAGGGTTTATCCTAAAAATCTAAGTAATGCATATGGATACGAACCCAAATAATACAAATTAAATTTTTAGTCAGATTATTTTTATGAAAGATAACATTTTTTTTTTTTTTTGACTCATTCACTCAAATCTTCCACATTTTCCTTTTAAACTGTTATAAATAAAATATCTGTTCATATCGTTACTTCATAATTGAGGTTAGATTTAAAATTCGCACTAAAACTATTCCCGAAGAAAAGAGGCATATAAAACAATTTTAATATGAAATTATTTTCCATAAAATTGTTTTAATTCCTTAAGGGCTCTTTGCAAAAACTTTATTAAACATATTATGAATCATTCGAGAATGTTTTATGAACATCTTCCTCATAAAATAAATCACGAGCACCCGGTATAATTTTCCTGACCTACTTTCATGTGTTCTCATATACAGGGGAACAATCCTTTGTTTCACAAATAGTCAGGGAAATTATATGCATCCCTCTAATTTTACGGGACATTGTTTGCGACCCAGATTCTTTAAAAATCAAGGGTATTGTACTTGAAACGTGTAGGAAAACAAAGTTAAAATATTTTTATAAATCAGGGTACTAATTTAAGCTCAAAACCTTAAAATGAAGTAATTTCTTATATTTTTCTGTAATTTCTTAAAATTTGTATTATTACAGATATTGCTAATAGTATAGTTAAATACAAATACATAATGTAGTAGCGGAAGTGGAGTTGTAATGCTTGACGATACATGCCTTTTGATAAAAATGAAAACCTAAAAATTTATGTGAAGTGTGAATTTTCACACATTTCAGGGTTTTGTAAGTATATAGTCAGTGATAACAAACTGTGGGCACGTACTATAAATCATAAATTTCGATAACTTTTCGTCGAAAATGGAGTCCGGTTCCCGACTCTTATCTCTCGTAAATCTATTCCAAATGTTAAGCGTAACTAAATGAAATTTTAATTTTCTTAAGTTGTCACGAGCTCACTTTGTAACGATTGAAGACGGTTTTTGCTAAACAAAATGATCAAAAGCTTCACTCAAACGTTAAAAATTACTAGATTGCAAAATCCAGTTCTACTTAAACCAAAGAAACCGGCCATTTTTAATTTTTTTTATTTTTATTTTTTATCACGGAGCCCATTTTTGGATACCAGCATCCTCCAATTATTTCCATCGCTCTTTATCTTAGGCCTCTTTTCGCCAAAATTGCCTGCTTCTTTTATATTATCTTCCCATCGTGTTCATTGTCTTCTGCAGCTTCTCTTTTAACCTGTTTATCTTCTGTCTCTGTATCTCATTACATCGTGAGCCCATTTCCACTTAAGTTTTTCGGTATAGCTTATTACATCTCTAATGTCATCTTTTCTTCTGATGTCTTTATTTTTTAGTCTTATATTGTTTTATTTTCAAGATAGACCCCTTCATTTTGTCACACTGGCACGATCTATGTTTTTGACAGCCATTTGTAAGTGATGGGAGAATGCAGGTTTAGTATATTCAGTCAAGTCTGTCAAATATAATTGCGGGCAATCTGTTGCATATTTCTGATCTGTCTTTAGTTGGGGTTAACCTGTGTTCCAGTCGTGATTCATTTGTCTGGCTCAAAATTTACTTGAAAATGACAGGTTAACCTTGTTCAGGTTTAATATATTGTATAATTGGTCCTGCTCAGTAATGTGCAGGGTGATTTCCACACATACACCTGTGTAGTGCGTGTTGCATGTATCACAGATATATTAGACACGTTTTTACGGAGATTCTGAACCAGTTTTATTTGTTTTTTGTTGAAATCCTGCAAGGTATTGAGCCCTCCGCTTTTAGAGTGAGAACGACTGGGAAACTAGATGAAAAGTATTTACTGGCACCGGGAGTTGAATGTGGTATCTTATTCATAGCTAGCCACACTATCCAACAGCACCACAGTCGCTCTCAACTGGTTGCCTACGGGGTAAAGGGTTACGGTTCAAATATCGGACGCCATTTCGAAATTTTCACTGTCTGATACTACGTAGACACTTTCAGACGATTCAGCCTCAAGTTTTAATATTTAAAATGTGGTCCTCTATACAGGAATAATTGTACTGATCGAAACGTCTCTCTGACTACGTGGCTTTCATGAAATTCCAGAGGTCTAGACACGGAGAACAGGGAGAGTCTTCTATGCCGTGTGCGTCACCTAAGCAATGGGAAGATATTATTATTATTATTATTTATTATATTGTTTCGGACATAAAAAATCAGTTTTACTACATGAAACGAGTTGATTTGACAAAACTAGTAGCTACTTAACCTTTATCTTACGTAATTTAGTTCGCATAGTATTACCTCCCGACCGGAATTAATTTTGCAAGCGTTACATAAAAATAACAAGCCTCGCACACTAAACTGTACGTTCGGCTAACAACGAATACTATTAGCGTACAGTATACTGTACGCTCGGTAGATAAAGGTTAAACCAATTTAAGATATTTATTATAAATTTTGAAACACAAAATATTGGCAATAAATATTTGGGGGTCTGTCAACAAATTAACATGTATTTAATAGATTATTTTTAGATTTACAGATGATCTTTCATTTGCCAAAATGTAAATAATTATCTTTTCAATAATATCAATTCTACTACAATGCATAAGTACTTAAAATACCACAAATTGAAATGTAAATATTGAATTTTTATGGAAATTTCAAAATTTGATGTAGATATATTTTTAACTGCAAAGAAAGCTTTTCTTTGAAGGAAATAAATTAAGAGAAAACAAACATTTTTACTTATTTTAGTTCATTTGGATTTACGAACCATTTACATATGTTACAAATTGTAGATAAGTCTGAAATACTGAAGTTTGTTCCTCACTTGTTATTCAGAGTTACATTAAACTTTCCATACCGGAAAGGGGATTATTTTTCGAAAGGGGTAGATTTTATACCCCAGACATATTTGATAATAAATGAAATAGTGTTAATATTTTGTGCATAAGAATTAATAAACTCCATTTACCGTAACTCTGAAATGACGTCACAGTTGAAAAACTCACCTTGTTGCCAATTCGTAAAGTGTCAAAAAAAGTTAGGTTATATAGAACAACTTGTAAAAATATATTGAAAACCAATATTTCCTATGGAGGAAAAGAATTAATGTAAATTATGATGCACAGCAGTTCTTTCTAACCGATTTGTCGCGAAATTTATGGTTTATATTATATTAAGTGTGTAATGTAGTATTTAAAAAAAAATAAATAAATTTCAGTGTATAAGAATCATCAGAAATATTTGTTTTTAGAAATGTCTCGTGTTCTTTTAATACAATTTACTTTATATTTTCGCCTGGTGTCACATTGACACAGCGGGTTCGGGAAGCAAACGCGGAGTGTTACGAGTCACACTTTTTAACTCCAGACCGCTCAAATAAACGCGTTTAGACCTTTTCTCGAACGCTCCGAGCTTGCTTTCTACACTCAATAAATGATATCGGAAAGCAATGATAAAGAGTCAAATTTTTTATTATTCGGATAGAAATTTTTTAATTTCAGATGTTAGATACAATTTTGATTCGAATAATGAATATTCAAATATTATTTCCAGTCGAACAGTTTATTGCCACTAGCTGCAAGTGTAAATTTCATGAGTATGCTAAAATTATTTTTCGATGATAATAAACCGTTCTACGTAACAGACCTGTAGGTTAAAATTACAAAAAAAAAAGAACGTAACAAATGTAAATAGAATATATTTTATTAATCATATATAATATTAGTGTATCGACCAAGATACAAAATTAAATATTGTTTTTGTTCACTTACATTACAAATTATAAAACCTTTTAAAATATACAAACACAATATCCAGATAAAAGTACGTAATAGAAATATCACCCATCATATTTGATATGTATTACTCTTTTATGAGTTTTAAAAACCCTTAAAGTTTGGTCTGAATCGCTCTGTAAGAAATGGTAGTTTACTAAGGTACCATTGCAGTTTTAAAAATTTAACTCTACCAATATCTCGAAAACTTTTGCTACGATCAAGCTAAAATTTGATATCTAATACTCTTTTATGAGTTTTAAAAAACCCTTAAATTTTGGACTCAAACGCTCTGTTAGAAATGGTAGTTTACTAAGGTACCATTGCAATTTTTAAAAATTTATTCTACCAATATCTCAAAAACCATTGCTACAATCAAGCTAAAATTTGATATCTACAACTCTTTTATGAGTTTTAAAAAACACTTAAATTTTGGTTTCAATCGCTCTGTTAGAAATGGTAGTTTACTAAGGTACCACTGCAATTTTTAAAAATTTACTCGACCAATATCTTGAAAACTGTTGGTACGATTAAGCTAAAATTTGATATCTACAACTCTTTTATGAGTTTTAAAAAACACTTAAATTTTGGTTTCAATCGCTCTGTTAGAAATGGTAGTTTACTAAGGTACCACTGCAATTTTTAAAAATTTACTCGACCAATATCTTGAAAACTGTTGGTACGATTAAGCTAAAATTTGATATCTACAACTCTTTTATGAGTTTTAAAAAACACTTAAATTTTGGTTTCAATCGCTCTGTTAGAAATGGTAGTTTACTAAGGTACCATTGCAATTTTTAAAATTTAACTCGACCAATATCTCGAAAACTGTTGCTACAATCAAGCTAAAATTTGATATTGATTGAACGATTTGGGAAGGTTCCATTAGACCACGTCTTGGATCGTCCTTTTTATATTTAAAACCTATATTTCTTAAAATCTTCCAAAGGGAAGTCTTTCCACCATCATACAGTCTCCTTTCATGTAATTTTATATTAATAGTGTCGACAGTAACATGCTCCCCTAAAATCAAATTAATTTATTAAGAGGCCTCACGTAGAGATGTTGTATCCTTACTATTACGGTACATCTCATAAATTACATTACGTATCCCAACTGTTGTAAAATTGTCTAATTCTACAACAGATTTAGTATGTGTTCGATTCTTTTTCGGGCTACTGACAGTTTCATTTCTCGCTTGTTGTAATACCATCTTATTTACTTTAGAAATACTGACATATAAAGCAGCTGCAACTCTAAAAAGTTAATTAACAATTATTTGTAGAAATATATTCAAGTGAAAAGACCATAGATATAAACTAAATTTTATATTTACTCACATCTCTGACACATTTCACATCCATTAAAGGTCCACCATTGTCTCGCTCTCTTTCAAAATAATTAATAAGAGACAAAACCATCCTTTGAGCACGGCTACTAAGGGCATTTTTACTTTTAAATTACAAATATATTTAAAAAGTATAAAATATAACCTCACTTAATTTCTCACTAAACGTCAACCTGACGTCAAAATAACGATTAAACTATCCAATTTAAAACCGACATCACTGTAAAAAATTACCAACATGAAATAAATAAATGTACTAACTGAGTTATGGATTGATGTTGATTAAAACATATCATAACGTTGGTACTTAAATAAACCAAGTGTGACGTCATCTCACGTTTATTGTGAAAGTAGTTTATTATGTTTATTTTGGGCCCATTGTTGAAAAAAAAAAGAAGTTTTTTGGTCATTATTTGCCATAAATATATGTATATGTCATAAATATTACGCTTCGATTGTAAATGAGGTCTTATAGTCAACGCATTGGTTCGTCTATTAATCTATTAAACATACCCGCCACTTTTTCTACCTCATGCTCCAACCTCATGCGCCAACCTCATGCACCAACCTACATACCTACCCGAAATAAAGAAACCGGGACGTTTAAGCTTCCCAAAGACATCTTTCAGAACACCGGAACGGATTTCTTGCAACCGGGACGTATGGACACTGTACCTATGAGTCACCAGGCCATGTTGAGAACCTAGTTTTATTATTATTATCGTTATACCAGCAAGCAAAATGAACTTTTGTCTGAAATACCCTCTTAACAATTTTATATTGGCTTACATAAAACACGAAAACAGGTTGTTATGGGCCTCCCTAGCTACGCCACTGACTGTGAGGCACATTGATGTGAACCTGAATTGTCGAACAATAATATTTGATCCGATTATTTTGCTCAATTTGCACGATTTTTGTTTTGTGCCGTTGACCTTTAGTTAAATCTCAAGTATTTAATTAATTAAATATAGGTATTTTTTTAAATTATATAATTAAATATTTAAAGTAGTACCTGTTTATACAGGGATAATAGGACCTCTCGAAATGTCACAGTGCGCACGTGGACACATACGCTTTATTTATTAAAGATTACTTCAGTACTGCATTTCAGACCCGTAGCAAGGGCGTGGCTAAAGCGCTCGTCACGGGCACAACTGGGTTTAAGGCGCATTTTTTCTTTCTTTTTGCTCATCAGTTACCCTGGATTCTTTTTTTTTTTGTTTATTTATCGGCTAGTCTGGATTCTTTTTTTTTCTCGTCAGCTAGTTTGGATTCTTTTGTTTTTCACACAAACTGTTGTCTATTTTCTATAAGATTTGGTCTAAAAATCGAAAGAAAGAAAGAAAACAACAATGTATATCAATGGGAACCGAATAATTCAGCAGGAATTTTTTATAAGATTAGTTTTTACAAAAATTAATTTCTTGTATCGTCTTTATACACACTTATCTCGTAATTAAGTACAAATTGATAGATTGAAGCATTATAGAATTTAAGATTTTCAACACGCAATAGCTTCTTACTTACTAGATACCCACAAAATACTGAAGTGTATGAAAGTTCATACTTCAGATAATTTTTTTCATTTTGCTCGCTTGTTCTTTTTAACATGCTGTAAAATATTGGAGAGAACGTAAGTTAGACTCTAGGCACCGGCGCTAAATACCCTCGTTATTTCCCTGCTGAATTTAAAAATGAGCATATGTGATCATCTCCGAATGTCATGTTCTGCATTCCTTGCATATTCTCTTTTATCGCATCTGTAAATGAAAGAGCAAAGTCAGTTGTATCTAAAATTGCATCCGCATTATAAGCACTAAACTAAAACAATAATCTCCATTAAATAAGCAAGTTCGCTGTGCTTCTATCAGAGATGTATTCTATTTATAGATATCTATGTAAATATATTTTGCATACTCATTCTAAAACTAGAATGTGCCGGTGTCCATGACCCTGGCAATACATCCAAGCCCTTATGCCCACGTCCACGACAAGCCGCCTCTGTAGGTGTGGTGCATCACACACACACATATACACATACACGAACACACAGAGAGCTTGTTCGGAGAGCCATACATGCAGCATATGGTGTGACATGATTGTGCTGCTATAGTATGTTTCACGGAGAAATTGCATGGTGCTTGCACTTAACTTTGATTAATTCAATTTAGGACACTCCTTTAAATGCAATCAACATTTTACTTAAGAGGTTTTATGTTCTGGAAACTTAAATGAGGCAACTAAAGCAAAGAAAACTCAATATGTGCTCTTTATTTATTCCACTTATTATTACAAGTAATTGAAAATTTTACTTTTAATACCCGTATTCATAAACATTCGTTACTATATAATGTTTCGTAAATCAAATTTTGTTTA
The DNA here is from genome assembly GCA_963971575.1 of Liopterus haemorrhoidalis. Taxonomy (NCBI): domain Eukaryota; kingdom Metazoa; phylum Arthropoda; class Insecta; order Coleoptera; family Dytiscidae; genus Liopterus; species Liopterus haemorrhoidalis. The sequence goes on along the minus strand of OZ020612.1, from coordinate 35,833,368 downwards.
GAAAATTTCCAAAGAAACGGACCGCTTCTATGGAAATTTTCTATAATGTAGATAAGTAAACAAAGTTTATGGATACGGTCATATATCAGTGCTCACTACCGCAACCAGAAATTTAGCAAAAAGGGTTGTAACAAAATAAAAAGAGGGGGTGCACTAATATAAAGGAGGACAAATCTTATTTTATTACTTCGAAAAACCTCTTCTAAAACGACGGGTTCTAAGGTTTATATTTATACTTTTAAACATTTAAATAATTCAAATGTTAAAAAATGGATAATTAGTAGCAAGGGGATGCAGTTGATCTCTTGCATCCCTCGGCTACGCCACTGTCTTTACTTCCAACGTTTTTGTCTATGTGACACACTTAGTATTACTTAGAAAAGAGTGACATAAAAGTCCGGAGAAAAAATAAAAATAAATTGTATAAAAAAAGATGAAAATAAAACAAACTTTTATCTTTAACAACTATTCTTGTTGAAATTTTCCGTAAAAAAAAATCCTTTATAAAAGTTAGACGGCAACGAGCGTTCAAAGTTTGAAAGACAACTATTTATACCATAAATTTCGCTGCACCTTTACTAAAATAGTAAAATTTGAGCATTTCTGGTGTTTTCCTTTTTGGAGTGCATCTTCGTTTCTAGTCATTTCAGGTGATTATAACACGATCCACAGAAAAGAATTAATTTATATCCGTCTGTCCGAGATTCACATATAAACGGCTGGATATACCTATTCTCACGTAATTTGGCGCGATGACGGAACAAAACAGGTATTCGAATATAGTCTATATATCATATCAAAATTTTGACACTGTGGGGACGCCAACTAAAAAACTTAAAAATGTTCCACTTTGTAGGAACAACGTCCAGGAACCCGCGCATAGTGCCATTAATTGGTTACGAAAATGATGCGCTGTTTTCAATTGCCTTATCAAAGATAATAATCAACGTAAAATACCCTAATTCTTTCCAAGACCTACTAAATACTTTATATATATATTTTATAATTTGTATAAAAACTGGAAAATTATAGATATTTGCAATTCGATAATCAGTTTTTTTTTTTTTTTTTTTTATTTTAGTCGTTTTTTCACAGTTAATTTATATACATACTGCGCTCATCTGCATCCATGATTAGTTGTTTCAAAATTTCAACTGTGCGACATATTTATTCAAGTTGTTTTAATGGCAGGTTCTTTTCTTGAGTATATTCTTTCTTGTAAATTTCAGCCTCGTCGTATTCTTGCTGTTCATTAATAGTAAAGAGGTCAGAATCACTTAATTGTTTTGAATGCGATTCCAGCAATTCGGGAACATCACTGTTGTTGATACTATCTAAACCTAACAAACAAATTTGTCAATAATTGTTATTTCATCAATAATAGTTTAAATTCCGCGCTAATTTGAATTTGGTAGCTAATGATAAACCGTGTTAATTTGAATCTCGTACTAATCGAGCCCATGCTTATCAAAGTATTCCGTATATATGTATACATATAAATCTATTTTTGTATTTTTTTTTTTTTTTTATGATGGACATTTGTGGGCTATTGACGATCACGTATGATAGATTCGCTTTAATCACGTATGAAGTACGGGTATTCCAGCTAGTAAAATAATATAAACAGCCACATTTTAATTAGCACTAAAAGTTTTTTTCAACAAATATCAGGTAATCACCCTTCTTGTTTAGTTGGTGAAACCCTTATTTTTCATCTACCTATGGAAAAAAATAGCACATAAAATTAACAGAATGTGTTTATTAATTTTTCATAAGTTGTTTCAATATTATGTAGGTATATTCGCATTTACTTTTTACCATGGTAAATTACATTTTTATTTATAATTTCTTGTAAATTGACGTAATTTTACAAGTAAATAAACCCCAGTAACTTTAAACCGCGTCCGGACCAAACCCGCCGCGTTACGAACGAACTGCGCAAAATGTTCATGATCGTCCATGAGGACGACAAACTGCGCACAAACGTGTCGTTTTGCGCAACTCTGCGCTTGAAGGAACACGATCGGTCAGTAAGTTTGCGCGTAACGTGCGCAATCTGGAACGTTGATGAACACTATTGAAAGATGTTCGAGAACGCGACAACAAATTCTCAACTTGTGCAGACCCGCGCGGTTCGATATATGGCGCAGCAGGAGCGTTTGGTCTGTTTTCGGCTTTATAATTTACTAGATGCCAGTGGCGCTGTTAAAGAGGAAACTGAAGGGTCCTGTGTCCCACCCAGGCGACTTGAATTTATAGAATTAAATTAAATAAAACTGCAATTTTTTACCAATTATTGTACATGAACAAATTAGATACGTTCTTCTATTTTTGAAAATTTGAGAATTTATAATCCAAATTTTTACACATAGTTAATGAGAATTATTCGTATAGACCCTGCCCCCCCTCAATAGTTGTGTTCCGGCCCTCCCTAAGACAAAATTATGGCTGCGCCACTGCTGGGTGCAATAAACCAACGATTGTGAAGATAATTCTAAATATTATAGAACATTTTGTATCATCGGCAAATAGTAAAACAATAAATGTCCTGTTACAATAACAATTTTAAAGCATCTTGTCGAAATGGTAAACAAATAAGAAAACTAGATTTTTATATCCTTGAATGGCTGAAAGAAAATTCAACAAAATCCGTAACTTTCCCTTTTCGCAGCACATAAGTGAATTTAAAAGTTTCTTTTTTAACAAGCTCCTTGGTTGAAATAGATTCTAGGAAATCCGAGCGATGCAACGAATGTTTGCTTCGTCGATTACCATCAAAGGGTCAGACTACATGATTGATCATAAAAGAAAATCAACCCTCAGGAAAAAACATGCAAAGTTAACATATGCTGCCTCTATTTGAAGGGTTAAACGGATTGACTTGATAAAAGAAAATATAAAAGATGCATATAAATGATGGAATGAAAAATGGAATTTATTTTAGATGAATATGTGAATCATATTTTGTATATTTTGCATATTATTGACATATTTGCATGCTTGAGGATCTCCAAAGTGCGGTAAGTGAGCCAAAAGCTTTTATCGCGTTTTAGGGTTTCGTAGGTACGGCCAAGAAACCGTTATTAATCACCATTTTCTGTCTGTCTGTTAAAAATTATGTCCAAATAGCTAGACCTAGAGATTTGAAAATTGTCATGCATGTACATGTATTTAAAGATTGTTTTTATTTGAAGTCTATATTAAATGAAAGCATCCCATTTGCAGTGTACCACAAGAAGAAAAAAGAACAAATAATCTGTCTATAATAGATAATTCTTACTTAATTTAAAAATATTTATAACAAATTCCAAATCTCATGTCTGCAGAATTAATGTTACCATTATATCTCATTTCTTTGTGTGGAAAATCTTTTTATATTCATGCAACACAGAGTGATGTGAAACAGTATATTATGCAACTAGCGCATAATATGTATTCTGCGCGTGTTGCTCACTATACTCTTCCTCCGATTACCATTTTTCAATAAATAAATAATCAAAAAAATACAATATAAATATGGTAAACAGCCATTAATGCGCGCGCAGCCAGTACGGGAATGAAAATTCTCGGAAACTGCACATGCGCATTGCTGCGAATTTATTCTTTCCCGCACAACGCACATGCACATTGGGGCGTATTTATCATTCCCGCATCGCATGCGCGCGCATGAGGGTAACATGCGAAATTAAGCCAATTTCCTGTCAACTAACAGTATCGAAATGAGACATTTCCATAGTAGTCGTAGGAAAAATTATTTAGGACGAAAAGTATAGAATCTTTGAAATTTTTAATTTCATTTTATAACTATTATTTTGGATATATTTTTGCCCGTGGTGTGCCGCGGAAATTTGGGAAGAGCTCTTGTTAGGTAGCAGTCACAGGTAGATATCAGTGTATTCTCTCTTTGTTAAATGTTTAAAATAAAATCGTAAAATTAATCTAAATCGTGTTTTGTGACTTCCAAAACGAGCAACAAAAAATATTACTACTATTAAATTGAAAAAGTGCGTTTTTAAAATTTTTTTTGAACATCTAAAATGATAAAAAGAATTCCATCTATAGAAATACCTCAACAAGAGGTTTTATGTGATTGTTTGTTAAATTAAAGTTGTGATTTGCATATTTAACAAATGATAAATAGATAATAATATTTCAAAAAGAAAAAATAAATAAATAAACAAAATATGTTTCTTTATTAACCTATATTTTTATTGTTAACCTATTTTTTTTTAATAAACATTCAGTCAAATTAAATTCTTTCCTTGTTTTGTCCATTTAAACCATCATTTGTTCACAAGTTCATGCAAAACGTGATTTGTCCAAATTGAAATAATCAGTTGTGCGTAATTTGGCCCATTAAAATTTTAATGACATGTTTGAATTCATGTTCGGTACCTTTAAAATAAGTAGGTCAAAAACTTACTGTAAACTGGATTATGATGTTACTAATCAATTGGTAATTATCTTTAAACTGCATTGCTGTGACAAATCACTTTTTGAATATTACCTCCTCAACTTAGAGAAAAACTAGCTAGATTTTGTAAATATATTTAACATTAATGCTGTGTGGTAGTCGCTTTAAGCATGTTTTATATCCAAATAAAATTCACCTCAGGAAAAAAGGTTTCATATACCTAACTCCTTTTGAAAAATAATCTTTTTGGAACATATGTTCCGGAAGAGCTACAACTCGCCCACAGCTTTGATCTATCAAATGCAAATTCTAAATGAAACACACTATACACATTGCATATGCATCTTGCATATGGGTTGCGTGCGATGAGTCACAGTGTCGCCCGCTGTAAAGCTTGAATCAGACGGGTGATTGCGATCACGGGGGGTATACACATATATACAGACACGTAGGCCGAACTGACCGAGGGTTGATCGTAGGTGATGACACAATGAAGAGGTGGAATGATGAATTAAGAAGATTTATAAGATGATCATTTTTAATTGGGGGTGATGGAATTAAGTTATTATTTCTTTCCTTTTGTGGACGTGATAAAGGGTTATTAAGGATTGTAATGGTAATTTATGGAGTTTAAGGTTGGTAAATGAAGGATTACATGTAGTCGCTTTAGAAACTGTTTAATGTACCTACCCATGTCATATTTGTCATCGCTATAGTAAATGAGATTAAGTTAAGTTTAACAGTTTCTCAATAGCACGAATCATGCCCGGTTTTAGACCGGAAAGTTCTGTTTTTAGAGGATGAAAACGGCGTCCTTCCATTTACCTGAACTATCGGGCTTTGAACATAAATATCTGGATTTCTGGCGTCTGGAGTCCTTGCAAAATTAATCTTAAAAGTCTTGCGCAGAAATGGATTTTCAGGATAGACAGACAGACAACTGAACGTACATATATAACAAAGTTCGGGTTACAGCGTAACGGCAGAGTCAGGCACTTTTTATTCTAGTTAATATCTAAAAAATAATCAATTTGCCCCCATTATTCTTCCCCTGCTATATCCGCCATTGGTATCCTACTTTTTGAATTTTAAATTGTGGCAACCCTACTTGCCTGACAGGAAACTAATTTTTTTTGCTAGATTTAACAATTTAGGTCAATCCATGTCAGGCTTTAGAGCAGTTTTTTCCAACCTTTCTGTAGTCGAAACACCCATTTCTAATAGCCAAGTACCCTGCGCCCCTCGCCACATTTTCATAAAAAGGCATATATAGTATATTCAAGGAAATAAACCTTTAAAAATACTAGGATAGATTGTTATTGTTCGAAAATTTTGGATTTAAAAATTTCTTTAAATTACTAAAAATATTGATAAATATTAATAATGCAAAATCCAAGAAGTAAAGGTGAAAATGAACCCCAAATAAACAACAAACGAATACAACTACCGTATTCATACAAATAAGAGAAGTATGTTTTGGGTTGGGTTTTTTTAAAAGAAATATTCGCGAAATACATGATAGTGACAACAAAAAACGAGGAGGTACAAAACAAAACCAGCTTTATCACAGTGTTCAAAACTTTGGGTACTCAAAAAAAAAAAAAAAAAACGTTTTTTGAGTTTAGTTTTATCACTACAATGATTTTATTTGGTAAATCTACTGTTTATGGTAATACGATTTAGATCAAATAAGTCACCCACATCGAAAATTTAATACTTTGTGAGATATTTCACTTTTTTGTTTGGAAAAAGTTGGTTTTGCTGAGACTTGTCTGGATAAAGTACGTTTTGCCGAGATTTGACTGGATAAAGCTGGTTAAATCTGGTTTTGCACCAGATCGCTTCCAATCACATTTCTTAAGAACAATATAATAAAAGCAAAATAAAATATTTGATGCAATGGTTATGGAATCAAATTTTATCAAAGAATGAAAAAAAAAAAATCAAAAAATTTTCAATTAATTGTTACCGCAGTTCTGTACGTGTTATAACTTGTTATTGCCAACTTGTATTTATCTTTCCATCTTCAGGTAAACCTCTAGGTAACTATCTGACAGATAAGGTTATCTGGAACTTCATCTGCTGAATAAATGTCAATACCAATCAGTGAATTCAATACGTCAGACTCATTATCCGTTATTATATCCCTCATTCTATCTGTTATTTCCTGTGTCATACCTTGTCCTCCCGACCTCTTTATAGATACCTCCCTTGTTGAGTAGCCGTTATATTCAAATATTTTTCTTCTTTTTACTTCCCATATGGATTTCTGCCCAGCATTGGTTTAGCAATTATTTTTCTGGATGTCGTATTATCCTCTCCTAATTTAATTGCTCTTTTTCTAGCGTTTATTATGATGTTTTCAACTTTTATTTCTTCTAATATTATGTACTGCGGTGTACATTTGTCTAGGCCTAATGTCCACTTCATATATTTATTTTGCACCGCTTCTAATTTCTCTTGGTCTTCCCAACCCCACATTTCCGCTCTATACATCATTATACTCTTGATTATGGAGTTGAACGTGAGCATCCTTATTTTCATATCTCCTTTAAATTTCCTCTCACCTATGCCCCATACTTGAGGCTAAAAAATGCTACCCCATGTAGTTATTAATTATTACACCATGTACGTAAATCGTAAATCCCTGAATATACATAATGCATTTATATAACAAAAGTAGCAAATTTATACCAGAATTTAAACTTTTCACAGCCATTTGGCTCCGGTTTAGTCAAGTTAACAAAGTTTAATAAACTAATTTCAACAAAATAAATAATGACATCATTTTAATTCATTAAGTTCTTATCATCTGTTTAAACTTAAACAATGAACAAATTATAAAATGTTGTTTACGTTGTTAGTTCCTGTTTACGCCTGTGATAAATACATGTATATTTTTATATCGGAATGTTGTTTGTAAGGCCTGGAAAGAGCGATTTTCTTTTTGCATTAAAACATTGTTTTATGAGAGTGCGTAACAGTTTAGTTGCCAAATGCGCATGTTTGATTTTTCTTTGTTTATTAATGCTATTTTGCCAAAAATATTGTTTAAAGATTAGGAAATTATTGGAACCAGCATTAAAGTGGAAGGTTGTTTAAATTTATAAAACATGTTTCTAACTTATTTATAAAAATTGTTTATTAGAATATATATAGAACTGTTTTCCAAAAATAAATTACGCAAGAAAAAAAAAATCAAATTTGAAAACATTATGAATCACTTTCGTAGTTCATTCTACTATGAAGTTTGTCAATATGAAAATAAGAAAAGTGTTTTTTTTTCACACATTTCAGAGTTTGATACGTTTTTCGAAGCCTTCGTATTTCTGTTGGTCAAAGAACTGTACCATATATGTATATGCACGACTCTCCAGAACCAACCGTGTACCCACAATTTCTAGCGTACATACAGACAGAAATTTGAGTCACATAGGTCCTACTATGAGTCAATGGAATTGAATACATACCGGGTAAATTATTTAAGGAGCAACATACATGTTTCACATATAATATTAATGAAGTGAATTATTTCAAAAGCAACATAGCCATAAAACCAATGCTTATCGTATCCATAGAAAAGACAAAATATTATTTTTTAAAATATTTTTTGGACTTAGCTACTAAAGACATTATTATTTTTGTGTGTATGTAAATATAAACAAACTAATAAAAATTCATTTATTGTTTCTAATTTACTATTTTTTAGCCGTCTAGGAACTTTATCATGTTAAATAACTTTTATATCTAATCACCATTGCATATCTGTTGTCATGGATATGAGCTTGCTTTCATAATTTGCTATGTTCCGAATGAAATAACTCACTTCATTAACATTATATGTGAGACATGTATGTTGCTCCTTAAATAATTCAGCCGGTATGATTGTATTCCAACAAACTTACATGCTCATGTACTGATACCGATACAAAATAATATAAATGAGTATTCAAATTAAATTAGCGCGGAACTAGATTGTACTTTCTTTTTTTATGTTATCTATGTTGTCTGCCTACATCTCAAATATTAAGTGATTAAAACAGAAAATTAACACACACTTTATAATGTTCCACAAAAAAATAAATAAATAAATAAAATAAATAAATAAAACTTAATATATATATTTTGGTTTACTAGGCCATCTAGGTCTCGTGGCCAGCATGGTCTCATTCTTCTGAAGGCTTTTCTATTTATTCATCATGTTCCATCAATAGATAACAGCAGATCAATATTATTAAGCGTTTTTTATGTTGGCCAATCTGCTCAAAATATAACAGTTTAAATTTCAAATGTCAAATTTTAATTTGATTTGTCATATTTTTTTGTTTGTTTGTGTGTTGAAACTTCACACTGACTGGTGTTGGGATCCTATTATTTTTTTATTAATAGTATATTTTCATTTGTTTATACAGTTGTCAAGGTAATATTTAATTATCTAAAAGCCTTATTTATTATGTTAAGAACAGTCTGTTTCAAAATCTCATTCGATCATTAAAAATCACTAGATTTCAAAATCTAGTTTCGCACTATTCTGAGAAATGGATTCTATAAGCTCAGTATCGAAACTTCACCCAATACAATATTTTCATTGTTTTCTAATTAGGAAGTTAATACCTTGGACAACGAAAATGTAATTTAATTTATATTTATAAATTATTTTATTCATATTCAAATGAATATAACTTTTATCCCTTTGTAATTAATTTAAATGCGATTCTTTTGATTTATGCCCTAAAAACATTAAATTAAATATTCTGTAAAAGTTTCAAGTAACTCTTTGGAGACATTAATTTGTTAGACAGTTTTTGACAGCGATGTATTTTAAATAGAATAAAAAAGTGAAACTTCGCTACCTTAATTAACTTATCTGGCAAAGTTTTAAGTAATTTAATAGAAGATTGATATTTGCATGAAATTCAATTTTATGTCAAATATTTTATTGAGTTTTTTTCTAAATTTTATTTATAGGCCATTATTAAGTTTATTATAATGTTATTGACACTTTTGGCACTATTTTTATTTTGGTTTGCAATTATTTAAATGTTTTAAACTTAATTGAAAACAGAACGATGCTTTCACAACTACTACGAAAATATTTCTTTGGGAAATTTTATTTTGAATTTGTATTACTTGAATAAATTTTCATTTGTGCATAATTTTTCATGATTTTTATATGCTTTTGTTGTAACAAGACCGCAATACTTGTGTGTGTGGCAGGTAGTCTACTTTCAATTCAGTTCGCAAACCACTGAGATGTACATAATGAAATTGTTAACGGCAATTTTCATAATGGGATATTGGGTTTTAACCTGAAAATTATACTCTCTAAAAAATAAATACTAAGATGGTTAGGTAGGGTTGCTATACGTCTCATATGTACAGGACTGTGAATTTTCATTACATTTCAGGATTTCGCAGGTATTTATAATAGTAAGTAATAGCGGCCAACGGATGGCTGTAATCAGGCACACACATAAGGGGATGGTCCTCGAGTCCGGACCCCCCCCCAGGAATAGAAAAATCGAATACTTATTTAATAAAGACTAAGCAGATGAAAATAAAAGTTATCTTTTTTATTAATAAAAATTAAATTGTAATCAAAATTAAATTTATATATCAGCTTACACTTCTCCGGAAAAGAACAATAATAAATTTGTATAATTTTACGGCTCCCTGCCCGACCAAATCCAAAGTCTTGTGCATGGCTGTAATCATATCAAAATGGGCATAGTTTTTAAAATAATGTATCGTGTGTTAATCTATGAATATTAATTATAAAATCTCTAAGAGCTTTCATTCTGAAATTTATAAAAAAATATAGATATTTTTTTTTTTTCAAAAATACTGAAACTTCAATTGCAAGAACTGTGGATTTCTTCAAATTTTTAGATCGATCGCTCTGGGTTACAGGATGTAGTGCACAACATAGTACATTTTTATAAAATTAGCGTAACATCACGATATTTATTAAAAAATAATCTGATCAAAAAATTCTTGTTGAACTAATGCGGTTCATGTCACTATGCATTAGCCTTTTTTTTTCTTTTTAGAATTAGAATTAGAATTTTTCCTTTTGGACAAAAACCGCACCAAATTTTTTTTATAACTTTTGCAAAAAATTGTTTTTTAGTTTTGCATCAAGAGATAAATACGTAATAATATTTGTTTATGTTTTTCGAGCAATATATTATTTTGGTGTCCCAATAGTTTTTACCCACATATATGTGAGTCAAAGACTATAAGCATGCCAAATTTCAATTTTATTGGTCCAGCTATTTGGCCAGTATCTGCCGAACATACAGACCCATGAGTGACGGTATAAGTGTTTTTTGGTCATACCTACGAAACCCTAAAAAGGTGATCACATGTGAGGAATCTTCTATTTGTGAGATGCGTGACAGATTTATCTGTGTTCCACAATTAATTAATTATTGCACATCAAAGTATAGTGCAGGCATATGCAACATACGGCCCGTTGCCTCATATTGTCCGGCTCGCGCTAATTTTCCAAAATTCCAGTGAATCTGTTCCGTAAGTAATCTTTGTTTTCAGAGATCAAATGCGGTTAAACGATTGATATTGATGTGGAACAAGCGCCACTTTCTCTGCAATTAGAACTACTTGAGCTACAGGAGAACTCAGATTTGAAGTCAAAAATGAAGAACATTTCACTGATTGAGTTTTATACAATTTTCCGAAACTCATAGCTTTTGCTAAGAAAAGAATAACGCCTGTTGGAAACACTTACAAATGTGAGCAGTTATTTTCTCGATTGAAGTTCGTTAAATCAAAAACAAGGACGCGAATAACGGATTCGCACCTAGAAACACGTTGCGTGTTGCTACATCAGTTGTTTCCCCGAACATTGACAAACTAGTGAGCAATATGAAGTCCCAACCGTCCCAGTAAAATTAAATAAACATTTTATTCTTATTTAACAATATTTATGCATTATAACAGATTTTTTATTTTTTTCTTGTTTTTTTTTTTTTTATGGTATGAACTTACATATTTTTTGGTATAGTTTAGAAAATTTAGAATATTTTATTATCTTATAATAAAGACCATTTCAGTGAAGAAATTTAAAAAAAAAACTGCCGATTCTAGAAAAATATCCTTAAAAAGTTCTGGCCCGCGAATTTATTTCAGATCGCTATCCGGCCCTTGGTCTTTTGGAAGTTGCACATGCCTGATATAGTGCATTGATCAATACTGCAATTGATTATAAGTATTTTTACTGAACAAATTTTGTCTTAGGTGCTGCTTCTGAATTCAAGCGTAAAATATTTATAAAAGACCTGTCATTAGGCCACACAATATGTGTAATATTACTAATGTGTAATATATAACCACACTAATTTTTCAAATTGGCCTCCGACTTCCAAAGGGTTGAACACACTTGCTGTAGAGCACATTCAAGATAACCCATAGTATGTCGAAACAAACCCAAATTTGTAATTGGCATATTACAAATTTGGGATTTAGTTTATAATAGCATGAATGCTTTGATATTACTTCTTTGCAATAGCACACTGATTCCGAAACTTAGCAAGGAAACCTTTTTTTTAGTCTGATGTTAATGTTATTAATATTAAAAAAATAAAATAAATTAATAAATTTAAAAATTAATATTAATTTTAAAAGCTTGAAAAATTAAACAAATTTCAAATCGAAATACATTGTAGGTACAGTCGATTCCGCTTAATTGGGATACATCACTTAGGCATTTTGGCCCAATTAAGCGGCTGCCCAAATTAAGCAAATTCACATAAAATTAAACAATGCATATTTTTCTTTCATAATTTTATAAACTCTTGGACAAAACTATAAATTATATATAACCAAAAAATATAAACTTTTAAGAAAAAAGAATAATAAATTCCAAAATAAAATAATAAATAGGTACATACAATTTAATTCAATGGAAAAATGCGTCAAGTGTAGTCTGTGTTTTGTTTTTGTAACATTTCACTCTACAAAATCAGCACAGGTATTTAGTGCGGATGTAGGGCTCCCTTCATTTCCTTCCTGCATAAAATAACGCTGTTATATTAAATTCTTTGTACATATTTTTTCTTGAGAATATGTGTAACATAATATGTACTGTGATCTTAAATTTACTGTCCCAATTAAGCGGAATGTTGTCCCAATTAAACATGTAAATTTACTGTTGGTTCCTTAGTTTGGTTTCTGTCCTTTGGTATTTGGCCCAAATAAGCGGCTGCCCCAATTAAGCAGTGGCCCAATTAAGCGGAATCGTCTGTAGTTAAAAAATCGTAAACGATAATTATTTATTTTTATTACGATAACTGTGTGATGGATGATACATGGAAGAAACAATATTTTCCATTAAGTCCGAAATATCATGTTAATATTTGACAAGTTTATTCTTAAATTATAATCAACATTCAGTCTATTTCGCTGTTTATTTTTTAGGTAAAGTAACATGGAAAAGGTTCGCTCGTACAGATATGTAGAACAAAATGGCAATAATTTCTGGAGACCTTTTTCTGCTAAACGTGAAGAAATGTTTCTTACTGCCAATCAAAAGTCATAAAGACTGTTTTGTTTAAAAACATTTTTCAATTTCAACCAAATTGTCAACTCCTCTTGATCTGGAATTGTAAAATCATTGATTTAATCTATTTGTCGTGCTGCACAGTCGACTGCTGACCGCAGAACCGTAAGTAGCTTTTTATGGGCCCTGTGCATTGTTGCACAAAAAGGTTATGCACAGTTTGACTTGGCCTCCCATTGACGATTTTTCGGGCCCCCTTTCGACTTGGGGCTTGTGCCTGTGCACCTGCCTAGTTACGGTACTGGCTGATCTCGTATTAATTTTAAACAAACAATATATTAGGTATTATAATTTAAAAATCTTATTATTGAACTCAATAATTCTATGTTTGTATCTCGGACCCCTGGTAATTATCAAAGGGGTGTGCGGACCACAGTTTCGGAATTACTACAATAACATTAACCATTTTTTATTAAAAAAATTTAACTAAAACTTTATCAGTTATGCTCAAATAGTGCACAAGAAAATTGACCAAGGTGCCCATAGACATAGGTTTAGAGATCTCTAGTCTACAGTTGGGTCGCCAGTGTTATTTATTTCTAAAATTTAAATTGTTATACATTAATCCACGACATCAAAACAACGAAAAACTATTTTTAAACAAATGATTTAAAGAAAGCAATAACAATTTATTTAATTTTTTACATAACTTCACATTATAATATAGTGATTAAAAAAAATCTGTAACAAAATTATTTCACTGAACAAGTGCCAAATTTATTTCGTGAATTTAATATATTTTTGCGTATTTTTTTCTAACATCTATTGCGCATATAGTGAATATGAAGGATATGCAAGTGTAGGAAGTATATACGTTATAAATATAGAAGCTTTTCCAAAACACGTGTAATTTAACATTTACATCACATGTTTAAATAAATTTTATGTGACGCCACTTCTAACATATTTACTGGTTAGAAATTAAAGAGATTTTTTTATTTTGGTTTATTTAAAAGTGAAATTATAATTAGGCGAAGGTTAAATTTATGTTTATTTTTGTTATTTATAAGTGGATTGATTTGTTTGAATTTTTTATATTTTTAATGTATTTTTTCTGTTGCTTAAATATTTGATTTTATTAGATGTAATCATTGTATTTAAGATATTTAAAGATAATTTTAAACGTTTTGTTTAATATGAACACGTTCTGAAGGACGTGTTAGATAAGTGCATTTTAAACAAATATACAAGTATTACAAACCATTTACACGTATAAGCTGCCGTTTCAGTATTTTTTTACAAGTTAATCCAGTTAAAATTGAAGATCTTATAACGCCTCAATTGTGCTTCATCATAAGGGCTTTTATTTGATCCCAACTTTTCCTGTGTTTATTCCTTTTTTTAGGGTTTTATAGGTATGACCACCAAAAAACCCTTATAACGTCACTCATGTGTCTGTCTGTACGGTAGAAATTGTAACCAAAAGGCTTAACATAGAAAGTTGAAATTTGGTATCCTAATACAACTCTTTAACTCACAAATAAGAAAAATACTGAGCGTTCAAAAATGCACATCCCCAGATAAATATAAACAAATACGTAATTAATGAAAAAATAAATATATTTTTAAAATTGTGTTTGGGATATCAAATAAAACATCTTAATGCGAGGATAGACAAGCACATTTTTATTTATGGGATTTTCGCCAAAAATATTTTAAAAAAACTTTTGTCTCCCACCCTATCTTTCAGAGGGGTTGATCTAAAAATCTGAACAAAATCTGCATTATGTGCATTGATGGGAACCGGAATAGTTCAAAAGGAATTTTTGATCATATTACAAACAAAGCTCTTAAAACGTAGATTGAGAACGAAAAGTATTTTTTTTTTAATTCGTTTCTTTTAACACGATTTTAGTCAAAAATGTTCTTTTCCCGCCCCGTTTTACCCAAGGGAGTTAAACTAGAAATCTGATTAGAAAATTATAAGTAACGTACGTTGATCTGGACCGAAAACGTACGAGAGGAATTTTTGATCAGATTTCTGTTTTGAAAAATGCTGTTTTGCAGTTTGTGTGATTTTGAAAATACTGTTTCGCAGTTTGTGTGATTTTGAAAAAATTTATTATTTTTTTAATTCATGGCTAATAATGTTATGGTTTTTTTTGCGTTAAAGGTAGGTTGTGTTTTTAATATTTACAAAACTCTGAAATGTGTGAAAATTCACACTTCACATCAATTTTTCTCTATTGTGCGTTGTCATGTCTAACCCTTATACCGTCACTAATGTGTCTGTCAGACAGGTACGATAGAAATTGTTGCCAAACGAGTGGACGTAGAGAGTTATCATTTGGCATACATATACAGGGTGTTTGTTTGAAACGGGGCACCTCAAATAACTCCTTTATTTTAAGAGATACAAAAAATTCTTCAGAATAAAAGTTAAACTAGACAAAAAGGCCCATCTAAAGGTTACTATAAGAATTCAGAGACAAATGATATCAAATTTTGATCTAGCATAGGAAATCGATAGTTTTATATTTTTTTCCTAAAAGTACATTAAATTAGCTTTACAATGACACCAAAAAGTCATATTTTTATGTTAACCATTTCAAAATGGCGACCATTTATTTACAAAATAATAATCAACATAAGTTTTACAAAGTTGAACGTAGCAAGCTTTGAAAAGAATAAAAAAAGAAACAAAATATCTGTGCATATTCAGGCTTCGACTATTTTCAATACTTTCAGTTAAATTTATTATTTCATTGTTTTAAACTTTTATAATTGCCAGAGGAGTCCGTGTATTCTCGGTGAAACATATTTAAAATAAGATTAATAAATAAAACACTCGGTAAGTTTCACAAATATCAGTTTAATATACTCTATACGTATTTCGGCAGTGACGTAATTGAAACTCCTGTTGATGGCGTCACTGCCGAAATACGTATAGAGTATATTAAACTGATATTTGTGAAACTTACCGAGTGTTTTATTTATTAATCTTATTTTAAACTTTTGTTCTCTTGATGGAAATATGTCGTTAAGGTTTCCAGAAAATTGTTTTTTTTACTAGAGTTGCACCGATAAGCAAATTGGCCGATTAATTGGTCTCGCTTTATCAGCCAATACCCATTAATCGGCTGCCGGTTATTTATAATATATATGGAATATGCCGTCTAGCGATGCAAGTATATATTACTATTCTGGTTTGATGGTTGTATGATGTATTACTATATACCAGGGGTGGGCAAACTACAGTCCGCGGGTAGCATGCGGCCGCAACGGCAATTTCTAAAGCTCACACTTGATTAAAACTCGTGATTTTATTAACAAAAATGACAAATTATATAAATAATCTGTGCCTCTTTTGGAACATGTAAACAAATTAGTAGATTCGTTTAAAATGTTTAACTTGTTTTTAATCATTATTAAATTTTTTTTTTTTTTTTCTTTAATCATGGCAGAATTTGCGTTTTATATGATTAGATGGAAATACATACAGAAAATATTTTGGAGGTCTGTGGTTCTTTTAAAGGTTTTTTTTTTTCGGACAATTTTATTTTTTGTCACATGGGCAAGATAACCGAAAGAAATGTATATATATTTTTAGAAATGTTTAGTGTCATTTTTATACATTTAGAAGTAATTGTGCATTTTTTTTTAAATATATTTTTATTACATGTTGAATTCATTTCTTTTTTTTTTATTTATTTCACCCATGTTTTTTTACACCAACGTGTCTAACAATAATAATAAAATTAAGAATGGCCGATTAACTAAACAGATTTCTCTTCCAAAAAGCCGATAACGATTAATCTTCAAAATGGCCGATTACCTATTATATGCCGATTGGTGCAACCCTGTCTTTTCTTTTGTTGTCTTCTTACAAAGACTGTCTATCAGAACAATGATTTTTGTTTCATTCACAGCTAATCTGAATAGATTCTAGTACTTAGGTTTCGAAGCTATATGTTCTTTTGCCTGGAACAATTAGTTGCACATCTGTCTAAATTAAATTAATTCAGCTACAAAACAAGAATTATAATGTTTCAGACGTAACACCTCGTTTTGCTTGCTCGGCAGGGCGCAATTTCATATAATCAACCCTTTCTTTGCTTATACAGTTTTATATGCCTTGATTATATTCGGTTAGAATTATTGTTTTTACCAAAATTGCCATTTATATAAACTTAAAACACATTTCCCATTCGGAGACCATAAAAGTATTATTCTTGTGGTTAAAATTTCGCTTGTTTGGTGATATTTGGAAGGTTTTCAGCTCATATGGCGCTAGATTTTTGACCTTGACGTCGGAACTTGATACTAACTAATGCAGACACACATACTACGACATACCGATATGAAAATAAAACTAGAGACTCACCCATACATATGCACACTTTATAAGTACCAATAGTGTTTCTTATACTCTATAAAACCATAGGCGTAGATGGGTTTGCTTTTAACCCTTTCGAGTTTAACGGGATAATACCTCCCAAGCTAAATTGCAACTGAACCACTGGGATATTATCTCCCAAATATACATGTATACTAGCCAGCTCTATTTTCTCACTGCTCACAGTTTTGCTAGAGGTCGTTGGTTATAGAAAATCTTTATAATATCCTATTATCTCATGTGGCTGAGTGCACGCTTTTGCCTTATTAAAGTATATCGGTATCATTGGAATTTAGTTCAACCAATTTTTGTTTTACTTACTGTTTACTAAATTTTATTGAAGTAACTTTCTGTTTGTATGTATTCCATTTGGTTGATTTTTGCAATTAATGGAACAATCTGTGCCATTTAAGAAAAACCAAACGGCTTTTTGAACCTGAAGTAAAGCTATAAACCACTTTAGATAGCATTATAATGCTGGTTTATTTACATAAAATTCATTGAATCTTAGAAAATAAAAGTTAAACGATCCGAGGCGAAAGGGGACAGTAAGGACGCGTGTCAGGAGATATAATGATTAATTCGGCTAGCAGATAATGATGGTGATTATTATATGGGTTTCATAGGCTTAAAATAAGCTTTTCTTAAGCTGGTTCTTACAAATTTCTTAATACCGTCAATAGTCGTTTTTACTGATGTCTCCCCTTATTGCGATTAGTAGATATGCATAATTATTGGGAAACTACAGTCTCAACCGAAGTATTTCATCTAGGTGGCTTGACATTTTACAAAGTTAATCGACAAATATACTGTTTTAAATTAACAACAGTTTTTGGCCTCATTTAAGGTAATATAGATTTCCTTTTTATAAATTTATATGTTTTAGTATAGCATTACGATGTTGTCCTGTACCTAAACAACGTTACAGTAATTTGAATGCGTTTTTACAACATTCCGGAAATTGTAATTGACTAATTCAAACGGTAATATTGTCACGTGTTTTTCATTCAACGAATGCCGTTGCTGAGTTCCTTTTACTGAGTACATTTTCGATTTAACCCAATACACTGAGCGACTTTTATGTGATTTAATTCGAATAGTAATTCTTCGAGTACTATTTTACAACAAAATTGAAACAGATGTTTTTTATATTTTGACTTCTCGAAAACCAAATTCTGTTTCTTTAGGCTTGTCAGCCGGATTGCTTTACTCAAACAAGTACTCCATCTCGCTCTATGAGTATCAGGTATTGTTTGTATACTAATGCTCACTAGATATTCTGTCACCTGATCGTTTGCATGTTCCCACTGATTGATGGTTAAATTTTGCTAATCAGATTTTATGTACCAATTTCTCCTCATGCATCCTCATCACATGTCCTATTCATTGTTATCATTTACTTTTCATTCCCGCGCAAATAACCATTGTTGCTGTGAACCAAAAATTCGAACTTTTATTTCGTATAACATTTGGCTTTGAATATGCTGGTCTTTATTCATGCAGCTTCATCATTTATCTTTGTAGTACTTTATTTTTAAAGAATGTGATGTGTTAAGCAGAGCCATGTGTAATTATTGTGCGTGTTGTAATTTGGTAGAGCCTCAAAGGAGCTACTAGTAGAGAAGGCATAACGCAAATATTGTGTAACCTGAGGGATTGACAAGGAAAAGATATATTCCGTCTCAAACTAAAGTCGACATGGGCAAAGAGCTCAGAGGAACCGATCTTATTGGTTAGTCCGAGATAAAATGACGTTTATTACCGTAGCTGACCTAAATTACCGACTGAAAACATGTTTTGTGCGCATGTCGACTTTAGTTTGAGACAAAATATATATCTTTCTTATCAATCCCTCCGGTTACGATATTTTACTTGAGTATGAATGCGCGATGCCCTCTCTATTAGTAATCCCTCTGAGGGTAGAGCCTATTGGTGTTTCTTGACCGAACTTTTGTTTTGAAGAGTGCATCGTGTGTGAAATAAGATGAATTATAACCTTACATTCAGTTTTTAATAAGTTTATCATTTGCCAACATACTCAATAGTATTAAGAAGGAAATATGGATCGAAACAGGACGTTATTTGAGTAAACGATGGGCTTGATAAAAATTTGAAACACGTGAAACGCTCAGTAGTATTATAATGAAAATAAACCTTTTTATTTCACCATGTTTCAATATAAATTGGAAATAATATTAATTTTATATCGTGAAATGTTATATGAAAGTTTTGTGTTGGCAACATCACATTTGAACATGTGTTCATATTTTATGTTTATTTAATATAACATATACAACCGTTTGACTTCATTGTAACTATATTCTATTCTTATTTTTTGGATCATAAATAATTTAGGTTACTAGATGGTTATTTAGATAATACAGATTTAGATTAGCACATCAAAAATAAATATGATGGCCTATTGTTAACAGGGTTACTGAGACGCTTTAGAAATAATTTTATAAAGTATATAACTTAGTCTACAGCAGCACTTTTTTCAGTCGTCACACCTTTTCGTATAACCAAATTAAGAAGGACTTCTCTTCCCCTCATTGTTATTTTTAATGCTGAGGGATTGTTGTATTTATAGATACTATAGAGATTAAAGGACATGGTGTATAGGCGACCCCGAACAACCGCTGATTGGGGTCGTGTAAGTATAGTTTACTGTAGTTGTGTGCCACACTAATGTGTGTGGCACTGTTCAATATGTTTTGAAAATTATTTCAAGCATGTCTTAGGTGCTGCTGTAGTGACGGTGGTTCATTCCATTCTGTAGACTTACCTTCTTTGGGTAATAGAGAGAGATATAAACAAAAGCATAATCTCAGTTTTCTGGTTTAACTATCAAATAATCAAGTATAATTATACCAAATTAAAATTCGTGCAAATGTGTTAGACAATAAATCATATCCAGTGACAAATATTGATCTAACAATTTATAATAAGAAGTAAACAAGTAGGAATACATATTTTTGAATATGAATATTTGTGTTAATATCTACAGTATCATAAAATATAAATTTTTTGCAATTTCATGTTGTACAGAAGAGTTCATTAAAATAGCATTATATATTTACATTGTTTAAAATTTACATACAAATAGTACACAGTTGTACAATCAGTAAATAATGTAGTAACAACTTTATGCAAAAATATGAATATATATTTAATAATAAATTAAGTTAAAAGAAAGAAAATAGTGGAAATGCAAGCTGAAATATGATGTATTTTTCATACCTTCAATAGAAACATTAAAACACAATAGTGTTTTTGCCTCGGAGGGCACTAGTTGGTTTGATTGGTTTAATTCGCTGAAGCGCCCAGTTTAGGGGGGCGCAAGCAAAGTTACTATTACTGAACCAGCGAGCCGTGGCGTACGAAATTTGTATGTACATGGAATTGACAGAAAAATAGTAGTGGGGACACATTTAGTTACGAATATCAACTGCCCAGAGCAGCAAAATTGGTAGAAAAGAAAATTCAAATCAATTAACAGCAATAAAAAAGTTAAACTTTTTGAAAAAGTGGTAAAAAAGTAGGTAAAAGTAGGTACATGTTCGAATTTACTATCAAATTTATAAATTATTTAATTACTAATATACT
Organism: Liopterus haemorrhoidalis; assembly: GCA_963971575.1. Lineage (NCBI taxonomy): Eukaryota > Metazoa > Arthropoda > Insecta > Coleoptera > Dytiscidae > Liopterus > Liopterus haemorrhoidalis. The sequence continues at coordinate 35,812,434 of OZ020612.1, read as the reverse complement.
ACGGAAAGGTGCGTACCTATATTAAAAATCTTGGATTTTTCCCCTTCTCATTTATCCCAAAATGTATCATTATATTTTACAATTTGTCTCCTATTTAAAAAATAGTTTGAAACCCATGTTTAAAACAGTTCCACCAACTCCGTAATATAGGAGTTTATTAACCAAAATATTAATATCAACGGTTTCGACCGCTTTTTTTGAAATCAAGAAATACAGTAACAATAAATAGCGACAAACTTCCCCTGTACCAAAAAGCCCCCAAAAAACTGCATATATAAACATTAATACACAGTTGCACTATCGAACATACGGTCATTAAAAAAAAAAACTTGCTGCAGGCCGTGGAATATTAATGTATGTTTGTTTCTATGCATAGTTGAGGTTATATAAACGTTAGCACAACGTTAATCAACACAACAAAACATGTGTTGCTGTAAGAAACCGACATAAGTTAATTTTTCAGAGTTGTTGCGAGGTTTTTTTTATGAACAAGCGTTGCAAGATTTAGTTGATTTGATTTATTTATTTTTAAAATTGTTACATTTTCTCTTAAATTCATTATTCTTATAAGATGAGATCTTTTATTTTCTACGTCTATGGTATCAGTTTGTTTATGTGCGAATGCTAGTCATAGTAGATGTAAAAAATGTAAAACAAACTGAGGACATTCCGCTTGCATGACCATTCCCACCGAGCGCGGTTGTAATCGGATCTGAGAGGGCGCGGGCTATGGCATTGCCACGCCATCTACCCAGCAACCCAGCTACCCGCAAATAACCAATATACTAATGATAAATAAATCTCAATAATTACCTACCGCACCATATATTTCAACTAATTTCATTATAGGCTTTATTCATTAGCGAACTGCTCTATTGAGCGTTAGGAGTCGGTTCAAGTTATTTCCTGTATAAATTTGTTTCTGCATTTCACGCATGCAGAAATTTCTAAATTCTAAACACATGCTATAAGAATTTATGTATTCATTGAAACCTAAAAAAAGAAGATATTTAAAACTATAAACAATCTATATCAAATATCTTAAATTCTGTATTTATAAAGCACATAAATTTCTCTCTAAATATACTTAGATGCTTGTATAATTATTTTATGATAATTAAGCTAGAAAAATTCAATATTTACAGTCTTTCCTGTATGATACTCTGATTTGAACACAGTGCTCGAATTTATTCTTGCGTCTGCTCCATCTACCATCGTTTTTAATCTTTCATCACGTATCCTACCCATTATAATCATCTGCCTCTTATTATTAACTTTGTCATATATGGCTTTGAGTGCTCGCATATGTATGATCATGCTTGCTTCTTCATTAATTATTTATTTGGGTGGGACTGCAGTGCAGTATTTTGTTTACAAATAATGTCTATTGCTTCATTAATCTTTCCCATGTTTTGGAGTCTACAAGTGGCAGGGCCTGATCTTGTATGCATGGTATACTTGTCCTGTTTTGAAGAAAGGATTTAGTGGGAAGTTGTATTAGTATCGCAATGCCTACATACGAATACAATTTAATCACAATATCATGAACCTTATGAACCAAAATTAATAAAAATTGGGGTAGTGTAGTCAACTAGCCCAATTGTTGGTGTGCAGTTCAAATGACATAGGGTGGACGACCCTAATATCTCAAAAACAATCACCCTTGGGCGCTGTATGCTCCAATAGGAGCCAAAGGACAATGATGATGGTGATGAGAAACTAGGTGTATGGCACGCGAGGATTACTGTACTCTACTCTGATAAATCCTTGATCGAAAACTTTGGGCATGGTGAAGATATATTTTTTGAGTTCCCAAGAATTTGGAGTTTGTATCTATCGATTTAGCATTGAGTGATCCGACAATGTGCGAACATTCTATGAACAAACTCTTGTCAGTGTTTTCGCGGTAAATTTTATCGATGTTTTATCAATCTGGCAATTTCTTGAGCTTTATTTCATAGGTTAAGGGAGATTCAGATGAGTGCGTAATGGAACCTCGGCACCTTTAAACTAGTGGTGGGGCTGCCACCTTAGAGCTACTAGACGTTCGGGTTTACTGTCAAGGTTGTAAAATGCCTTAAACGAGAGCTTCTGTTTATTTTCTACATGTATTGCCCAAGGTTCGCGTTGCGAAAATGCAGAAGGATAGAATTTTCTGGCAGAGCTAGCATCTCCAGATGACACTGACTAGATTGTTGGGTCCCCATCCAATTATTGATATAGGCTGGGTACCCTATAATCTTACCAGATTTTGAGAACTAACTTGAGGATGTTAACAGGTAGACCCAGAGGTTGTTCTTTCCGTCCAGTGTATTACACTTTTGCATGTATGAAAGTACAGCAGAGTTAGCAATCCCAATTATCTTATTCCGCTTCTAAATTCCGAGTCCTTGCTGCTCTGGGCATTTCTTCTCTCTCGAATATTACTATAAGTTATTTTAAGGATCAACCCTTTAAGCATTCACATTTAATTTGTACGTGTTTCCATTATTTTATAAAGCGTTTGATTATCTTCTCGACTAAATTACCTTCTCAGACTAAATATCTTTCTATATTACATGATATTACTGAGAAGACAAAATTTCAAATGTTACAGTTAGTTGTTTATTTAGATTAAAATGTGCTTTTTGTATTTACTTTAATTGTATTTTTTGACATATTAATGTTGCTTAGATTTTATAAAATATAATAGGCAAACTACGCGAGTTAATGCGTAATACCTAGAAAATGAAAGGATGGTTTAATATGATATAGCTGTCATTTCTGAGTTGATTACCGTTGAATTTGTTTCTTTGAATTTTATAGAAGTTTTTTTAATAGATTTTCTTAGCCCCTGCGATGTTTAGTATGGCTCTGGTCGAAAAACATCCTGTCTGTGTGAAATTATGTTTCAAACTTGGAATAACTTAGACAAAAACTCTTGAACTCTTGGAAGCTTGGACAGCTTTTGGAGAAGATGCTTTCAGTAGAACTGAAAATGTTAAGGGGGCGCACAACCGTATAGTTTCTTATACAAAACTAACAATCTGAAATAAAATTAGTAACAATCATTACATCAGGATTTTAGTGAATTTTTATCTATCTAATAGGATATTTTTGAAAATGGCAATTCATTATCATCAGTATAATATTTTTCGACGAAGGATCTAAACTATAAACAGTCAAGTCGAAAAAATTTGGACGTATTATTTGAACATTTCCGTGTTCAAAGATACAAAGTTATTTGAAATCCACAAATATATTTAAAAAATTACAGAACATTGTTGTCTGATATTTATTATTAGATTATTGAGCGATAATACTTTTACAACAATTTTTGCTACAGTTAGAAATATCCTATTATATTAATAAAAATACGCTGCAAAATTTGATGTACATATTGTTAGTAATTTTGAATAAGAAACTTATAAACTCTGGAGGATATGAGTAGCGTCAAGTGTTTGAGTCGTTTTAGAGATGGTAGAAATTCAATCAAGAGTGATTAGAGATCGGGCAGAAACCTTCAATTTTTAAAACTGACGATAAAGTTATCTAGGTTCACGAATTAATCCGAACCAATCGATATTGACTGTTAGAGAAGTTATTGGAGAAAAACAAACCACCATACTTACCTAATTTAACTTCGCATAAATATTTTGTTTCTAAAACTGAAGAGTTCCTTAAATGAACGCGCTTTCCAAACAACTGACTGTAAAATGTGTTTCTAGAAGTGAAAAAGTCGCTGGTAGCGATATCTAGCCGCAGAAGGGCAGTATTTCTAGGTATAATTTAAATTTAAACTAATTTCTTATTAATAAAGTTTTATGACGCTAGTTCCTGAATGGTTTGTTCAAACCTTGTATATATACGCACTGAAACAATTTCTGACTCTTTTATCGTTTGATAAAACATTATTAAATGTTTTTATTGACTGAATTATTTATTTTGTTTGATATTGTGTCTTAAATATGTATTCGCCTGTCAAACATTAAAGAGGGAGAGCACTTAAATTCACATTCAAAATAACATTTATAGGAATAATGTTTCATTCCTTTCGACAGAAGATAAAACTTGAGAACGTTCTTTCATCCATTTATGTTTGGTATTGATTTTATATCAAGTTATAAAACTGTCACATAACTCAATATAAATAAATCACAAGTTTCAACGTTTCATAAGCTAATGATAAATTGTTCATTGGCTTTGTATTATCTTAAACATTCGTTGAACTTGCAGACAGAGACATCTGTGTCATTTTTCATATCAGTTTGGCATAATAAAAACTATTCATTGTATTATTTAAATAAATGTTTTTGTTGGCTGATTGTCAGCAGAAATTTATAAACAGTGAATAGATAAAACGTTTCATATTACAAAATGATCTCGCAAATAGTTGTTAGTTAATCTCTTGTGTGCGTATCATCGATTCTTATTAGCTTCCGATCTGGTGAATACATATATAATTAGACATTAGCCGTCGTACATAAGTCTTGTCATTTACAATCATCCAGGGTAAGGATCTATAGGAATAATTTACAAAGATTTGGTTTAAATTTATTTCATGCTGGATAATTTTCTGCTGAATGTTTTTTTTTTTTTTTTAATCTTGGGCCAAGTGCCCTGTTTTTCACACCTGTGCAGAATTTTTCTAGACATTTCAGAGGTAAATTACAATATTTAAAAGGTGTCCGATCAAGGTCTTTTGTGAATTATATGCTGAGTTTAGTCACGCAATTGGTTAATTTAAAAATAACACTAGAATCCAAGACAAACTCACACACAGTGTATTCCCACAAACACGAACAGCGAATATGCACATTTGTCGTAACTATGCTTAAACAATGAACTAAGCTGATAGATAAACTACGCACTTTAATTCTTTTACACGCTCTCAGAGCATTCTTATGTAGTATAAATCCTATATTAAGGTAATATTCAGATTACATAATGCTACGTTTTTCCTGTTGGGCTGTAAGGAAAATCAGAAAGAAAGAAATGCTCAGAAGGCTGGACAAATAAATAGAAATTGTGTCAAAAATAGCTCCAATACGTATCATGTATAATAGGTCTCATTATGCTATATTTTATAAGTTACAAGTAATCTTATAGAAGATAGAAGGAAAAAAAGTATGGGGAAAGCATTATGTCCCTGTTACAAGCAACTGTATCCTAGTTACCTTGACCTAGGGTCAAGATAATCCTAATGACAGCCAATATCTTGTAGAATAAATAACAAAATGAAATAAAAAGAATACGACTGTGGCTTCAAACAAATCATGACTCATGAAGTTTAAGTTAATATAGTAGCTAATAGTAGTTGAAAGTAGATATGTGAACAGTCTAGGACACTTTGCTTTACATCTTGACCAATGAGATACGATGAAACGATAGAAATTTGCCTATAATCTTCATATTAACTAATTTTGTACATTAGTCTTATTTTTTCCAATGTTACAATTTTGCAATAATATTGAGTCATTAGAGATTAGAATACGGTAATAGGATACGATGCTCATTCCTACAAATACCGTATCCTACAGAATATTGTACAGGGGAAGATTGAAGGAAGCAGACAATGAAATTTTGACATCCACAGAACTATTTCTAACTAAAGCGAGTAAGATGGTGACTGCCATAACAGTAGTACATAAGGAGAATAAGGCAAGAGAAGAAGAAGAAACTCATAAAATATTTACATTTCAGAAATTACATAAATCGCTAATACAATAGAACTCCGTTTCTCGAACGCATCTCTACTCGTACAATTCATTTTTCAAATAGTTTTATTGAAAAAAATGTACCGTAACTCGTACAAAACTCGCTATTAGTGTTTCCACGTCGAAACGTCGAAAATTCTGGACCGACCTAAAAAAAGGTGCATATCTTGTGGCAAGAAAAGTCATATAACCATCAAAATGATAAAGAAATGCAATATAAATGGTTATTGTTGCCGTAGGTTTGTGGTAAGACTGTTGCCTACCGAACACAGGTACGTGGGTTAAATTTTTTGACACCATTTCGGAATGATTTCCTTCCCATACTGTGCAGTTAGCTCGCGGTTGACATATTCTTGAATATTTAATAGTTAGTTAATGTTTTTGCGCACAGCAACGATAGCTCTTTGCACTTATATTTAATACTTACACTGAGTACCTGTTTATGTATGGATAATAGGACCGGTCGAAATGATATGCTTTCATAAGGTGCCCGAGGCCGAGAAACAGAGAACATGCCTTTAACTGCTTTCGTACCACTATCACGGAAAATATAGATTATATTCAAATAGTTTAAAAATAAATACAAAATAATTGTTAAGAAAGTAATTTTGTGTAGGTCTATTACGATCTATTAAGTAGTGCATATTTTTAACGTGGGTTTAACAACTATTTGCAGTTGCATGATTTATTAATTTAAATCTATTTTATATGGTCAGAGCACAGGTTGGGTTGAATAATTTTTTATGAACCTTGATATAGACCTTCCCTTGGTAATTTCATGTTTCCTCCTCCAAATACTTCAATTAAAGTGTGCCGAAGAATTAAATGCAGATTTCATATAAAATTGTTAATCTCGGTTGACAAGGGTTGATTTTGACATTTCTATAAGTACCAGTGAGAGATCTCTTATCACAATATATTAATTTCTTGTAAAGAGATATAATGAGAGTATATATATTTGGATTGTGTTGTAATGTAAATTTGATAATATTATACACGTCATACAAGGGATCAATTGAGTTTAATACACACGATTGCATCCCAAACCTTGGCGATGTGCAATCGTGGAGATTATTCCAGATCTAGAGCCCGAACTCTGCGTAGTAATAATACTGCAGATCAATGACTTTGTAGAAGATTTACAGGATTTTGATTATCGTTATTATTAATCCCTAGTAGTATAGCGTTCTTATGATTCAACTTCTTTTCTATTTTCATCAGCTAGCTTGAGTTTCTTTTTTCTTGCTCATCACCGCGAACTACCTTACTTTTTTTTTTCTTTTGCTCGTTATAACTTTTGTTTTCTCTTTTTCTTTCCTTTTGATTTTTTTAATGTACCGGTTGTTAAATATTTTGAATAGCAACCCTGTTTATAGGATATATTATTAAATTTACGGAGAAATTTATTAAGTATTACTACCGTCTCATATGTACGACTAATAGCAGTGAATACAGACGTTTATTAACTTAACTCAACGAACTTCTCTCTATTTACTACGAGTGAAGTTGAAATCTCAGGTTACGAAGTCTACGATATCTTACACTAAAAATTATCTTAGTCATAGACTTTTTGATTGGTCATCATCAAAAATTTAAAAATATAGCCCTGAATCAAATCTAAAATTAAACTTTTATATTTATCTATTGTTTTTGTATTGTGTTTATAAAAAATATACTATAAGTTTGTAGTCTGGTATTTAATATAAAATAAGTTTGGTCAGTGTAAAGTTACATATTTCAGTTGATACTGAATATTATGAATTGATGAATTACAATACTGATTTCAAATATTTAATTTAACGTCGATAAATATTAAACATTAATTAATTTTCGGTTTTCTATTATGTAGAATAATTGAACCAAATAAAATGTTGTAATTTACCAAAATTTAATATATTTCGTTTCAACCTGTTGTATAATACAATATGATCGAAAAAAAAAATACTTCTAGTAGGCCTAGAATTATATTTTAAAAAATGTTGTGTTGTAATTCTATGCTGTTTATCCTTTTTAATCATTTACTTTGGTTGTTTATGATCATAATGTGTATTTTTCAATAATTGTAAAATAAATACAAAAAAAAAAAAAAAAAATGTTGGTTTGAAATATAACCTCAAACTCAGACGTCAGTTAAATGATAAGAGTGATATTACATACCTTATTTAAAAATATATAAATTCCATGTCTTTTTCGAGCATATTGTGTTTGGGTACATATTATATTCTAAAATTAATCTGGGTTATAGTGTTTTGTGAACATTTTTCTGAAAACCAAAAAACCCATATATCGCCGTTCATATACCAGTCTGTCTGTTTTTTATGAAAGCAATTTTTAAAAAGCTCTTTTTAACACGAAATTGTCCAAAATATGTTCAGTATTCTGTACCGTCTACGTAAGTAAATTATAAATAACACAATAAAAAAGAATAATAGAACAACGAAATAACTAGCAATATGTAGTCTTTACATATATTTGTCTTCAATAAATTTTTTATAAAATCTCGTGTGTGCAGTTTTTTTCGAGGATTAATTAATGTGATTCTGTCTTTATTATTTTAATTTTGAAAATATAGGTAGTTATGTTACCTATTTTATCAGTTAAAATACATTTTGCAAGGCTAATTAAACAATATTATCACGTAATTTTTATTGGAAGTGAAGTTTTTCTAATTTTATCGTTTCTGAATTTGTTTTCTTAATCTAGATGTACTGTTTAGGCATATTTATAAATTTTTCTGCTTGTCACAGTTTTAAGTAAATTGTGACTTGATAATCTGTCTAACGGCACATAATCACCGAGGCAGATCTTAAAGTTATTTAATTCAGCACCATGTTACACCAAATTATTGTTAATTAAAAAAATGTTCATCTCGTAATTATCAATAACTCAATAATTAATTCACAATATAGTTCATAATATTCGCTCTGGTGATCATGTACACTCTGGATATAATTACACTTATATACTTTCTACGTAGAGTGTACAAAGCGCCTTGGTATGTCTATTAGGGTGTTACCCCGAGTATATAAATAAGCATACTGGCTTAGTGTATGCACTTAGTACACATTCAGCGTTCGTTAAAGCACATCCTGAGCAGTTACTTGTGATTTTGTGGTTTTGAGTTTACTTTTTTTTTGAGGTTTTTTTGAGGTTGAGGATGGAACAACAGGTAAAAAGAAGAAGTTTAGTTGAGGTTCTGCTTGATATTTTGACCTCAACTTCGAGATATTTATCCATTTTCCTGGGGTTTTTCATGAGATCAAGGGTAGTTGTATTTCTTATAAATTGGCTTATTTTGGAAATTTTTGAGTGAAAATTTTTGGGGGGAACTAACATTGTATAAACGGGGATTAACATTTTTTTCAAAAATTTTAGAATTGTGTTTTTTAACCGTTTACTAATTTATTTAAACGCTTTTTTTTTTCTAATATAAGTTATTTTTAGTAATTTCTTGATTATTATTATTATTATTATTTTTATTTTTTTTATTAATTATTTATTTTGCAAAAAAATTTTTGTTTGCCCAATTTTTTGTCAATTAAATTTTGTTATTTAAAAACCAACATTAATTTTTAATATTTTTATGATTATTATTATTTTTTTAAATGAGTTCTTTCTAATATCTACTCTTATTAAAATGATGAGTTATTAATTAATAATTTATTTAATTGTACGTTTGGCCGATTGCTTTTTTGCCTAAAATTTTTAAATATTAATATATTATAAATTTATATTCGTCTTTTCAGATTTTTTGCGTTTTTTATTTTTTAAAACATATTTGTGACTAATGTGTTATTTTAACAAAAATAACAGGTTTTATATTAAACAATTACATTACATTTTAAAACAAATTTATGAACACTTAAACAAGATTAAAAATTCAAAATTGGGTTTCAAAATTATACCTACTGCCCTACAAAAACCTATTTTCTATTCCTATATTCCTAGTAATTAGTTTTGGGCTCTTACAAAATTTTATTTTGCGTTTTTTCAAATTGTGTGTTAATTTAAAATTGACAATTTTGTAAGAGTCTATTTTCGTAGGTTGCCTGTTGCATTGCGCATTCATATTTCCTCATTTTCATATTTTTCCAGCATGTTTAGAACCATTTTCATTCATTTATTGGTTATTTAGTATTCACAAACACATTTAACATACTCATTCATAGTTTGCATACTTATTACTCATATTATAATTGTTTAAATTATAATTATTGTTATTTATTTTTTTAGGTTTGTTTATTTTAATTTTGATTTTGTAAAGTTTACGAATTACAAAGAAAATTGTTTTATTATAATGGTTGTTATTTCGGTAAATACAGTAAAATACCGAAAAATGTTTTTCAGCGCTAAATGAAATAGCGCTAATTGAGACTTTTTTAAATTTACGTAACTAAGGGTAGTTTTCGGTTATTAGTAATCATAGCATCAAAAAATGCAGTGTGGTCCTCATGATGGAACATTTTGAAAAACTCTTTGATTAAGGAATACCATTTTTTGTGTCGTGCAGTTCGAACAATTAATTCCAGTGGATCATTTAAGTTGTTCCTCTGATGTCCAGTCAGCATTGAGGTGACCTTCCACGTTTTGTATTCCCGTCAACTTTTCCCTGGCCTGCGGTCTTCTCTAAATTCTTGAATTTTCAAGCGATATGTCCTAAGAACTGTAAAATTCGTGGAAACATTCAGTGCTGTGGTCGTAAAATCAGCAGACGGTATACCTTTTTATATTATATATTATAAGAATGATAGGGTATACGACAACAAATTGGGGAGAGGGGTTATTTCACGGATTGTCTTTTTAGAAAGCATACGGTAATACGCTATTCTTTCAAAACAAAGCAGAAAGTATACACAATATACCGTCATGTACCCTCCACTATAACCCTTGAAACAAATTTAAAGTTTAGGTCACAATTTGGTGCTTTTTTTAATGAATTTGTCCTTAATTTGGGTGATTGTTGATAATGCGAAAGCTGATAGAAACAGCGTTCAACGAGGTATCGTTAATCGGGGTCTTACGTCTATTTATTTATTGTTAAGGTTGAATTTATTGGTTTTATTTTTGTAAATATATTAGCGTTATATAAAGCGTTATATATTTTTTTCTTAAATTTTCATATACTTCTTAGATCTCCATTTGTTGCGAGGTCTTCTAACTGGTCGATAAATCAGAAATAGTACAAATTATAAAATTATTCTGATGTTTTATGCAAATTATTTTTATATTTTTATAAATTCTCTGCGGCGTAAATTACAGTACTTTAATAGCGTCTTAAACTGCGTGGAACGTCTTAAATTTTCTAATTTAATCTATTAATAAATAAGGTGTGTTCCAGTACTAAGATTAGACTAAACTACCCTGTTATTTTTAGACTTTAGAGAGGCAAGTTCAAGAATTTTATAAAGACTTGTTTTGCTCAACTGAAATAAATTTGTTATGTCTTTTTTGAAGTTTAGTGTTGTGAAATAGAAATATTTTTGGTTATGTTTACAAACATTTATTATATTTTCTAACATAGATAATTTATTGAGATTTATGAAACGAAATCTTTATTTTTGATATGATCCTGAAAATTACTCTTACCTTTTAACACATTTAACATTGAACAATTTATGCCAGTGACTCTTAACCATTGTTTTGCGGAACACTAGTCTTCCGTGAATTTGTAGAAGTGTTCCGCGAAATTATAACTTAGTCGTCTTGTATATACAGAGTGATTATTTAATGGCGAGACGACGTCACTGAATTTTACGTGCCTCCTAGCAGAAATTCTGTTGAATACTATGACTATAATAACCTAAAATTTGATTATGAAGAAAAAATGCACGCATAATCGCCTGCTACGATGTGTATGAAACGGCAAATTATTAAAACTTCCAGTGACGTCGTCTCGCCATTAAATAATCACTCTGTATGTACATTTGAGGACCAAATTAATTGGACAGTACCTACCTTTTCAAACATATAACCAAATCTGAAGATTCCTAGAAAAGTTTCTTTAATTTTTAATTTAGATTTTATACATATTTGTATCTTGACATTGATGAACAACATTTTTTTTTTTTTTTGTCAATCAAGAACAATATATTTTTTTAAATAAACAATTACATATATTTTAGGAGTGGACAGAATTAAGTAAACACTGTTACGAAAATAATGTGAAGAGATAATATACAGTGTGGCAGTGTGGCCACCACTTGCGTTAAAGGCCTGTAAGCGTCGAGGCATACTTTCCACTAGGTTTTGGAAATATTTTGATTCAACAGAATTCCATTCTTTTTTTAAATACATTAAATAAATTATTTTATTTGACCTTTCGGTGGTAGGAACTTTACTGTTTAATATTAACCACAAATTTTCAATCGGATTTAAATACGGACTTTGTGCAGGCCGTTTCAGTACATTAATATCATTTGGATCAAAAAATTTCACGGCTAAATAGTTGTTATGTTTTCCAAAGATATTTTTGTGCATTAATTTTGATATACATATATGTACAAAATCTAAATTAAAAATTAAAGAAGATTTTGTTATAAAATTTAGTTTAATTTAAAGTCTGTCCACTTAATTTCGTCCCCGACTGTGTTGTTGATGTTCCGCAAAAAATATTTTATAATCAAAAGTGTTCCGCAATTGCTAAAAGTTTAAGAGCCGCTGATCAATTCTTACTTGTTTAAATGCCCACTACTTATATTCCATTTACGATGTTTCCTTATCAGAGTAGGCCATGATATTTTTTGTTAGGTTCTATGATTTTAACATTAAAAAATAATTACATTTTTAATCCATTAAATATATTGCCAGTGTTGCCGTATGAATATTTCTTATAGAATGTCACATTATTGATATTTTAGAGCATTTATTAATTATATATTTTTTTTTAACTCTAGTTATTTTTCATAGTTACCAACAAAACTGCCACATAGAAACATCGCGAAGGATTATAAGTTTTGATTCACGTTGCTGGTTTTAAATGCTAATTTTTGATTTATTATTTTTTTGATTATTATTATTTTCCTGGATTAAGAACTTTCTTAATTTTGTTTGACAGAAATAGCTATAAAATATTTTTATGACTTGAAGGGATGTCGAAAATATATGTAACACATAAAATGTCACATAAAATTATCAAGATTTCAGGTAAAGTAAAAACAAAATATTTTTTATTTAAAACTTTTCTAAACATATAGAGCAGAGGTCGGAAATCTGTGGCCCGTGGATTGATGGCTTTTAGTATCCAGCATAGCCATCATATTACTGTCGCCATGATTTAGGCTTCATACACACTAGGCATTGTCGGAGCTTTAATTCAGGAACTTCAGTGTTGTTGCCTCCTAAAATTGATCTCCACAATATAAATTTACATACGTTTTTATAACTTAGGCCTCAAAAATATCTTGCCTGCCCCCCCTCATCGTAGGGGTTTCAGCTATCAGCTTCGACGCTGATACTAGGCGTATTTAAGCCGGCGTAAATACGTATTAACCAGCGTAAACAAGAACTTAAGATCGTGTAAAATAGAAGGTACGAGAGGAATTATAGATCGCCAAAAAAATTGTTACTGATTGCTGCCCGGAACGTAAAAAAGGCAAAATTTTGTTATTATAATAATAATAATATTTATTAATGTTGATACATTATAAAAAATGTTTACACAAGTCAAATATTTAAAAAGTACAAATTTAAAATAGATAGTACAAAACAACATATTAAAATAAAAATAAAAAAATATATAAAAAAAAGTACAAATTTAAAAATGATATTAAATATAATAAGTAAAGTAAATAAAATAAAATTACAATTTTTTACAAAGGTCATCAAAAGGATAAAAAAATAAATAAATAAATAAAAGATAAAAGATATCAGGTGTCAGAGAACACGTTAAAATCGTCCACCAGGTACTCGTCGAAATTATAAAAGGCCTTTTTGAGTAAAAAATTTTTAATTTTTGTTTTAAAATGACTTTTATCAAGGCATTTGACCTTACTCGGTAGCACATTATAAAATTTGGTGGCATAGTAATTTAACGAGTATCTGGTTGACGATAGTCTTGTGTAATCAGGCCTGATCAGTTCTTTGCCTCTGGTATTATAGCTATGGATATTTTTTTGTAGCTTTTTGTCTTTAAAGTTTAAATGGACATTCAGTAGGCAATAGTATATGTACAGGCAAGGGAACGTTAAAACGCCAAGTTCTATAAACAAGTGTTTACAACTCTCTCTGTAGCCTATTCCGCCGATAATTCTAATAACACGTCGTTGCAGTGCAAAAATTCTCACTGCATGCGTGGAATGTCCCCACGCTAGTAGCGCATAAGCAACGTGAGATTGAAAAAGCGCGTAGTATGCCGTCAATAGAACATCTTTACTCACTTTCCATCTTAAATTCCTGATACAATATATTGCCTTACATAATTTTATGGATGTCACATCAACGTGTTTCTCCCAGCTAAGGTTCATACCTAGAGTGACACCTAGAAAACATACTGACTCACTGGTAACACAGTCCAGGGCTCGTCTTGAAAAAGAAAGGTGTTGGGTTTTTGCTTGATTAGTGCAGAGTTTGTTGACTGAAAACCATATTACACTACGCTCAATATTCCACTGATTCTGTTCCACTAACTCTTCATAATCTGGGCAATGGTTTAAAAGAGTCGTGTCGTCTGCATACAAGATAGTTTTTGCAGTATTCATATATAATGGTAGATCATTTATGAAGATTATGAAAAGTAGCGGACCCAAAATGGAGCCTTGCGGCACACCAGACTCAATCACCAGATCATCTGATCTTCTTCCATTGGTCCATACAAATTGCTTTCTATTTGACAGATAGCTTTTTAATAATTTACAGCTGTCAGGGCTAACATTGTAACAGGATAATTTAGAAATCAATATATCATGTGAGACGCAGTCAAAAGCTTTAGACAGATCTAAAAACGTTGCTATACCATGAGATCTATTTTCTATAGCTGATGTGATATACTCAACCAGTTCTAAAATAGCATGAGTAGTAGATTTTCCAGGTCTAAAGCCAAATTGACTGCTATTCAACAAGTGATTGCTTTCAAAATGTTCCATTAACTGGCGAAGAAGAATTTTTTCGAAAATTTTTGAAAAAATTGGGGTTAGGGATATTGGCCTATAGTTATTTAAGTCGTCTTTATTTTTGCCTTTATAAACTGGTATAACTTTTGTTAATTTCAGCGCTGTCGGAAATGTATGCGTTACTAAAGACGAATTAAAAACTTTGCAGAGTGGGTCAATCAAAAGATCTTTTACTCTTTTAATTAATACGGCATTTAAGTCATACGCATCTCTACTTTTACTGTTGTTCAGCGAAGTAATTGGATCCCTTACTTGATTATGAGTAATTGTTTTAAAAGTAAAGATAGGTATGTCGTTCTTGTTTATTATTGATGAGACTATATCAATAGACTCTTGGTTGCCTTGTAGTTGATTTAAAACTATGTTTTTCGTTATATCAATGAAAAAGTTATTAATCACATTAGGATGTTGAGAGCATTCATTTTTCTTGAACAAGGGCCTGGATTGATTAATTATATTCCACACTGCTTGAGGCGTGTTATCAGAATTATCTATATATTCATAATTAGCTGTGATTTTAGATAATGCAATTTCTTGCCTGTACAGTCTTCTAACATGATTCCGAACTGCCACAGTCTGTGGATTGGGATTTTGCATATGATATGTCTGAAAAAATTGTGATAGGTTTCTTAGCTGATAAAGTTTATCATTAAACCAGGATATATTATTGTTCTTACTTTTAAGTTTAATTTTTTTTTGCGGAAAACAACTGGTAAACAATCTAAGTACTATGTCTAAAAAGTTGTTAAAAACAGTATCACTACTTTCATCCGCTATATTTCCGTTATATGCGAAATCCCAGTTCACGTTTGTTAATTCGTTATAAAACTTAAGTAGAGCAACATTGGTGATTGGTCGACACACATTTTCATTTACATTTTTAATTGAATGTGACCCCTGATATAGAGCAAGAATTCTTAACCTTTTTACAAGTAAAGATCCTTAATGAATTGCCCAGTATGCCTCCTTAGTTTTTAATTTTATTTTAATTGTTCAGAGATCTAGTCCGCCCATCGGTTAGTTCCCATATCATCAAGGGGCATGAATACCTCCAGTTAAAAACGCTGATACAGTGTTACAGTGTAAGCGCCTATGGCTATTAGCGTTTTCAATGTGTTCTTCTTAAATTAACACATCTATTGTATATCTTATGTTGATTATATTTAACTGCAGTATAAACAGCGATCACCTTGTATTATTTATACTTCGCAATAGTAAATATGCGTTTGAAACAAATACGCTATGCGGTCGGGTATACCTTGTAAGTAAACATAATAGTTTCTTCAAACAATACGGCGAATATATACGTCTATCTGATTCGTCATACATTACAGATGAATAGTCAACAATAATACCAATATATAATAACTTTACGTTTGTTTCTGGCTACTTCAATATTTATTGTGTTATTCAATTACGAAACGTGATTTAAAATAATAACATATAAATTTAAGAGAATACACTATTTGTTTTACAAAGATTCTTCCTGATGTAACATATAACAGCATTCTTCTCGCCTATAATTCTTTTACCTTTTTAAAAGTCTGCAATACTTATCCTAATTGGAATAAAATTTAATTACCTTACATTATATTTCTTTTTTTTTTTTTTGGGACATTTTCAGTCAGACTTCTGGCCCGACTCCGGCCCTTAGGTACTCATTTATTATAAATCTGCTGGGATTTTTTTGCAGAAAGATGGAAAATAGTAACTCAAATGATATAAGTTTAAAGGTAGCATATCTAATCGGGTTCATTTTAGGGACAGTATGCAATGCAGAGTAAATACTTAAATCTGGTAATATCCCGCATGTCTGGTTATTGGACGTCTGGTCACTTTGCCCTATAACGATTGTTAATTTGGACCCAAGTAATAGTGCTTGGGTACCTTTAGATTGGTAATTCTGGAAGCAAATACGCTGGCCTGGTTGAATGATAAAATGTAGATTGTAGAGGAGTGTAATTAAAAAAATGACTAAATAGTTTTTTGCAGGGCTGTGGAGTCGACAAAAATAAAATTTATCCTGATTCCAATTCCGTAATTTTAAAAGTTTGTATCCGACTCAAACTGTATCATATAAATGTAAAGAAATGAATAAGTACTTACAGGGCCGGCGGTGCATGCGGACGCCGCTGCAAGGGGGCACCGCCGTTAGGCTCAAAAGGGCGCCAAATGAATGTAAAAATAATTAGTGTAATGTAATTTTGTAGCGAAGATCCTTTTTTAGGTCATTAGTTGGATTTTAGAAGTGAGGACCTTTTTGTTTTCAGGACTTCACTTTATATAATATATTTAGTGGAGCCCAATTATAAAATCTTAACCAGGGCTCGAAAAAAAGCTAGTTATGGGCGCTGAATTATGTCTTGCCTACGGGCGCCAACGACCCTCGCGCCGGCCTTGAGTACTTATTCATTTATTTCGTAGATTTTAAACTATTCGTTACCACCTAAACAAACTGAAAAAACTATATATTTAAAATGTAACTCTAAATTAAATTAGTTCCTATAAATAATTTTTGTAGTATATACTAAAAAATTAGATAAAATTTAATCTCGTGATTATAACTTCGCTCTGCTTTTTTTTTTAATTACCTACAAATACATAATTATACACATGGTGTCATAATGTAAATGAGTTGGTTAAATTTTTTGGCGCACAACAACTGGCTATTTTCACAGACTATTTACTTGAACCTACATATATACATACTTAGTAAATTAATATAAAAAACAATTCGATAAAAAACCATATTTTACACTTGAAAATTGGTTTGAATAAGTTTGAATTATTAAAGATAAAGAATATTTCTGTTATTAGCTAAAGCTTAAATATTGTAAGTCGGAGTCGGGAGATTTGTACTGATTCCACAGCCCTGATTTTTTTCCCATTACTTGAGGCACCTGGTTTTCTTAAGATTAAATTTTGACTTAACAGTGGCATGTTTAGGGTACTGGACATTAAAATTTAGTTATAAATTTTGCCACCCTATAACGATTGTCATATTTGTCAGGAATATTGGTATTGAGGCCCCTTTGAATTATTCCCCTCCGGAAACCCTATTCATGAAGAAAACAAATAAGCAAATTTTTAAGAATAGTTGTTTTCTGAAATAATTATTTTCGAATTGTTTTTTTTTTTTTTAGTGATTTAATTTGAAAATAATATATATATATATATATATATATATATATATATATATATATATATATATATATATATATATATATATATAAAATTTTAATTGGAAATGCGTTCGATATCTACATGATATTCTTTATTTGATTTATTATGACTCTTGAGTAAGTCTGCTGTAGTGCATTTTCATAGTTTCTATGTTAATTAATTTATGCAATTTTGCATATTAATTTTATATTGATTTTCTGTGAACGATAATTGAGTTAATTATTGCTAGTTAGTAAATTTTCATAACTCATCATTGATAGACTTGCAATTACGAATTGAAATTTAAATTTTGAATCAATAATATGTATGTACATGAGTATTGGTCCTAGTGTGGACATCAGAATGTTAATTCTATTTCGACATAGTTGTGGTACAGTTCATATTAATATAGTTGTATAGAACGAAGTGGAGTAGACAATAGATTTGCTACATTAATGTATGCATAGATTATATAAAATAAAACTGATAGTTTTTACCTATTATTGTATTATTGTACAATATCTATCTATTCCTAGATATTTTTGAGATTTTGAAAATTTATAATCCCACAGTTTCATTCACATCGTCAATGAGTATCATTCGCATGGGTTGTAGCTTGAATTTGCTTGCTCCCTTCCAAGAATTATGTATACTCCCCCCCCCCCCCAGTTGTCTCACTCAATTTTCATTTACATTTTGTTTAAACATTCTCTCAGTATTTGGGCATTTTTAGTCATCATCTGCTGATAAGGCTCAGGCTTTTCCAGGTATATTTTATACCATTCATCATCTACCAGTTAAAATCGTCCACTGTTGAACATATGGGAGGAATATGTTTTCTTTTTTAAACCGTTTGTCCTGGGCTAACGGTAGTCAACTTCTGGCAATCCTCATAATATCCACCGTCTGGTAGGTGGTTTATTTTCACTTCAGTAGTCTCCTAGTGTCCATTCGAGAATTTTTCTTGTCCATCTATATCAGCCAGCCTAGCAATATGGCCGGCACTTTTCCATTTTAGGTTTGTATTCGCTCTATTTTGTCACCAACACCTATTTGTTTTTGATCCGAAAGATGAAGAACCAAGATGATGAAGATCTATGGAGAGGACCTCCATGGATCTGGTAGTTTAGTGAGATACGTCCTTTTCCGATTTTAATCTCCATTTGAGAGTTTCCGCCCCTTGCATAAAAACCAACATCACACATGTATTAAGTAATTAATATCATTTGAGGCAAATGAACAGTTCTCAAACGCTTCCCATTCTAGACTAATACGTCTCTGTATTCGTTAGTTTGTTATATCGACTGATGGTAATGGGATACCTTAAGTATTTGTAACTAGCTGACATATGTTTTTCACCATAGCCCCCCAAATATTCATCTTATTAAAAACTGTACTCAACAATAAAGAATAATTTCCTCATTCTAAACAAATTTTATTATGTGCATTTTTGCTGCTAATTAATTAATAAGTGAGATATTTCAACTAAAATTCGCGTCCCCGGTAACTACCCAAATATTCACCAATATTTTGAGATAGAGTTGCCGTGGCTCTGTGGTAAAATAGTTGTCTGCGGAGCACAGGTACCCGGGTTCGAGACGCCCCACCTCCTTCGAATTTTTATCTTCCGAAAATGTGCAGCAGTTCTGAGGTCGACTCAGCCTCAACTATTTCATTCTTAAAATGAGAACTTGTTTATACAGGGTTAATAGGACCGGTCGAAACGTCACACTGACCACGTGGTTTTCATATGTATGGCCAGCGGTCTAGAAACGGAGAACTTACCTTCTCTGCCCCTCTGTTTTGTTCTGTCATCTCACAAATTTTTATACAAATATGCCCTGTTGTTTTGGCGTTAATGTAAGGACGAAATATTAAAAAAAAAAAAAAACAATTATCCTTCAATTTTATTTATGTAGATGATAGACAGATATTGAGTTTTACGTCTTGGAACCGTCTCCTAAATGCTTTTTTACTAGGGTGATCAACCGTACTTCTTTGGGCAAAACATCCTCATCAGGCATTTTCAAATTCTGTCACCTTATTTTTACTAAATCATATAAGCTAACATTAAACTTATATAAACAATAAATGTTGTTATTTGTATAATATTAATGCGCGAATTCGAGACATAACATTATCATTTTTAGACCGCGAAGTTAGAACCCTCCAAAATCATTAAACTAAATGGCAGTGAACTATGTATCCTGTGAAAAAAATGTCTGTATTTACACAGACTTTGATTTATAAATCGCTACGCATAAATAAAATGAATTACCATAAACGCTGCTATCTCATAAATAGCGAAAATAATTCAATAAATTATACCGCTGAAGCTGTATAACGTATTTGTCGCGTCCAATTTTAGACTGAAGTTGCATATCACGTAGATTGTTAACCTCTTAATTTATTGACTGAGCAATAACTATTTTTCAGGCCTATTAATAGCGTTACAACTACTTGAGATTCACTTCCGGTTGATGATCTATAAATAGCTCAATGATCGCTTGATCTAAGTACGCAAACTGATACTTATAACAGTACTCTACAGCCTAACCCCAAGTTAAAAGATTGGAAATCTGTAGATATGATACGGCAGGATTTTAAAATTCACAGATGTGAAAGGTTTTTAAGTGGGGTGAAAGATGTTTTGGAATTTTTGCTTCAGAGGTCATGGTTTTAATCCTGACTCTTGAACTAGACCCGAACTTGAAAGAGTTTTGAATTCTTTTGATGTGGTAGGACAAGAATTTTGGAGAACGTTTATGGTAATCGTAGGCAGTACCAAACATCGCGTTTTATTCCATATTTCATTAATATATTGTCTGACTGTAAGTCCTTATAGAAAATTATTATTAAACTATTGCAAGACGATTAAAAAAAAAAAACAAAAAAATAGTGCATTTTTAGAGTCACTCATGTTTTTGTCTGTATGGTGATAAACCGGTGGACCTAGAAATTTGGCATGCATATTACACCTCATTTTTGACCCGCATATAGGAAAAATATTGAGAATTCAAAAAAAAAAAAAAAAGATCGATTGAGAAATATATAAAAATGTTTGTGTCTATGAATGATCTTAACGAGTCAGGATAATAATGGCGTTTCTTCTTAAAACCTCATGTAGGTAAAAAGTAAGCTGATTTAATTCATGGAACGTTTCGCATTTTATTGAAGTAAATGCATCATCAGTCGGTGATACGCAAGTACCCTAAGCGATGACTGATGTTAAGGACAGTCATGTTCAGTACAGCGATCGTTATTTGCATAAAAATACAACTAAAAGATAAATATTTTGTGTTTAATTTATATTAAAAAAAAGTTACGTATCTTATTTCCGCATCGGTTGTTTAAAATATCTAAAAATGTTTGTCCCACTGTGAGTAATGCACATTGATGTGAACCGTTATACGACTAGAATTTTTGATCAAACTATTTATTGTTTCGGAGAGTATCGAATATTTGGATCGTTCAGAAAATAATTGGTTTTTACCGACCGCAAACATATATAAGAGAGGTATTGTGATACCGATTTTGACATTTCGAGATTTCGATGGATTTCCACGAACTGAGGTCCCTAATGTTTTGACTATTTTTAGCATGATGTCTGTCGGTCTGTCCGTCTGTCGGTCCGTGTACACGTGCAGAGCAAATTCGGCTAAAAGGATTTTTATGAAACTTCATATTTAAGCTTTTGACATCAATGGCACGAATTGATCAACTTTTGGTAAAAATCGGAAACTAGAAATGGGAGTTTACTCGTGTCGGTTTTAAGATTTTGGCGAATATTTCACAACAGAGAAATATTTCGAAAAAATTTATGTAACAAAAGTTGCTATGCAAGCAATAATTAACAACTTTTATTTGAGACATTTTTTTGATAAAGCAGCATAAATTAAACAATGTAATGGCGGTCGGACCTGTGGTGGTGACAGCTGATTTTTTAAATTTATAATGGGATATGAAATGAAAGTTCTTGAAACGTACACTAAAGACGGAAAGCTGTTTAAAAAACTTATATTTTAAGGAGATATTTGCTTTTTCTTTCTAACCAAGAGAAGTTGATAAAAATAATGTATTATACATTGGTATTAACCAAAATAGAACAAGCGGAATTTTTAACAAAATTATTTTTATGCAAAAATACAGTTTTTTTTTTACAAAAAGTCCAAAATTCAGTTTACCAGTTGGGAATACGCTCTTGCGATACTGTGCAGTCAGCTCAGCGGTTGACTCAGCCACAAATATTTATTATTTAAAATTAGTACCTGTTTAAAGGGATAGTAGGACTTGTTGAAACGTTACTCTGTCCTTATACGCCTCTTAAACGTTGGGAACCTATTATTATTTCCTATTTTATGAATCCCTGAACTGTGTGAAAATACTTACTTTACATGAATTTTTTATATTTAAATATGCAAGATAATCCTACAAGTGTTTCTACTTTTAAGTCTGGTTTATAATAGTTACATAACAAGAGATAGCATGGGCATCAAAATGAGTACAAAGGGCGTCATTTTTCTGATCACCAGTTTATAATTAACAGAACTAAGATAGTACTATGATTCTTATGTTATGCTGTACTTATAAATAAGGCTTTAACTTCTTTCTTTTATTATTGACATAGTAGTCTTGCATGTCATATTTTTTGTCGACATATTTCTATGAAAACTGTACTAATTCGCAACGTTCAATTTTCGTTTCTTTATTCTTGTTCGTACGTGTTTGTTCCAGTCTGTTAATATTTGTTTGTATTCGTTCATGTTCGTTCGTTAGGTGTGTAATAAATTGTTCAATATAAGAAGATCTTTTAGCTGTCAGAAGGGCGGGCACTCCTACCCTCTACATGCCGTCGTTTTGAACCGGGAGACTCAGTTGCGTTCGTAATATAAACTCTGAACTGAAACTATCAATTTGATTTACGAATATCAAACAGCAAATAATTTAAAAAGAATTTACAACTTTGAAATAGACTCAGCTTACGCTGGACAACTTGTACGTGGTTTGGTTTTACATCACCCTATAACTTCTGCACTTCCAACTTCTTAAATCAGGTGTTCACTACAGATCTCTGTTACAATTAGTGTTGAGATAATACAGATGATAAAGAAAAACGTTTATATATTAAAAAAAAAAAAAAAAAAAAACTGTCGAAGTAGAAATCTGGAAGTAGGTTACATTAAGCAAACTGGAAAGGGTTATTGCAAAAAACGAAACGTCTACAACAAAAGATTATATATTTACAAGCATTTTTCATACAAAATAACTTCTCTGTGCCATTATATTCGGTTAAAAAATATAATAAATCTGTTCTTATATCTAAAGAAATAACGCTAAAATGCTTATGTGTAAAAAACTGCTAAAGTAGCAAAAACATTGACGTGCAATCAGGAACGAGCCAACAAGTCGCTGGACTAATGCCGTTTCTCGAGAGATTGATGTTCTGTTACTAGAAAAAAATCAGGAAACTTAAATGAACCAGTATGTGTAACGACAAAAAAATACTAGCTCAGACGCTACTATAAATGAATGAACTTCGTTATTACTGAACTGTTTTTTTAATTGTTGCAACATTCTTTGATGCAAGAATTTGTTGTTCATGTGTTATATGTAGGTTGAATCATTCAGTTTTTCTCAGTGTAATGAAAATATTAATACTTAGTACCATTACACTAAGATGACATAGTTTTCAATGTATTCAATCATTCTGAAACCTTTATCATTGAACGTACTTAATTCTTAGCCTCCTGTTATTTTCGGAGTGAGGCTTGTGCGAGTTCGAGTTTTCTTCAGTTTAGGCATGTTCTCTTTTTGAATTACTTTTCCATGTCTTTCTTCTGCGTGTTCAAATCGCGCAAGAGATTTCACCTTGTTTCATTTAAAACCTTTCTTCCGTTGTGTGTTTCATCTCTTTGCCATGTTTTTCCTGGTTTTCCCATTGTTCTTTTTGATGAAAGTTTGCGATTTTTTTCCCCCTAATTCTCAGTACATGTCCAAGCCATGGTTTTCCAAGCTGTCCTTTCTATATATTTGTTCGCAATCGTATAAGTGAACTTATATGATTTATTATACATTTATTAGTCACATAAATTATTCTCCTTTGCAGTTTACCGTTTAGTTTAAGTCATAAGCATAGTTATGATTTTTATTACTATTTTTATTTAAAACAAATAAATAATAATCTGGCACTAAGTACAGTCGACAGAGGCAGACTACTTCACGGCGCCGATTAACAAGGGCGGAGTATGACTGATTAAAAATGATTAAAATATTTACGAACAGAAATGACCTAAGAAAGATTGTTTGGTCTGGCAATTACATATATCTGCGGGACTTAGAAGACCTGTCTAGATTTGAATCCAAATTCCACCCGTGTTCAAGCTTTCATAAGATCGCCCTTTACTAGGAGTATTTTATTTGAAACGACCCCCAAATTTCGCTGCTTTGTGAGTCGCCCGTGTGTGGTGCACACTCATACGCAGCGGCCCTGATGGCGATATATAATTGTTTGCCTCAGGATGATGTGTAGTCGGTCCTGCTGGCACTTTATCTTGTAGCTTTTTAGTAACTTCACTTTCACTTTTATTCTTGAGCCAAATTTTCAGAAGCTTGGGAAAAATGTTCCACACGGAAAAGTGGCAGATAATCCAGACTAGGAAGTCTTAAAACTCAATCTATAACAATTTTAAAATAAGTTAATAAACTTATTCGTACAATATTTATTTATTTTTAAGTACTATAGCCTGTTTCTTTGGTGTAAGCGGAACTAGATTTAAATAAACTAGATAGTAACTTTTACAGGTTAAGTAGGGCATTTGTTCACTTTCTTTCGCAAAAACCCATTTCAAACACTAAAAATAGAGCTCATGACAACTTGTAAAAATTCCAGTTAGTTCCACTTAAACGTTTGGAATAGCCTATATGTGAACCGTATAAAAACAGTTAGAAAAATGTTATTTAAAAAATAAAATACAATGATGATTTTGACAAATGCTTTTATAAAATATATTTAGATCTTACTGCAGAAATAGTATTAAAACAATTTCTAAACGTTCTTCTTTAATGTTGGAAAGTGACATTAGATACTAATAAAATTACCAAAACAACAAAATACTTCGCATTGCCTGTGTAATTTAACAGTCAGTTTACTTAGCTTCTACTTCCAAATTGGCGCTATACTATTTTATACGGATTTCGGATATTACCTGAACTCGGACTTGAACCCAGAATTTTGTTAGCGCTATCTCTAAGCTGAATTTCGATGTCTATTTTAACAACAAATTAACTAACAAGTTCTGAAACATTTAATATATAAATACTAAATCAAAAATAAAACGCCTGTTACGACCCTGGTTAAAATTAAGCCACACGAATTTCTTTCACCTTGAAAACTGGGTGAAAAATTAAATATAAACACTAATTTTGCCAAAATGTATCGCTAGTCTGGCGTCCTTGGCTAATGTGTTAAATGTTTACATATCTGTGACATTCCAACATCAAACTGCGTAAGAACGACCACGCAATAAATGTAGATCTACAATGTTTATATACAGAAACATCCCGAAATATTACTTCAAAGTATTTGAATCTTTCTGACGTGTTGGTAATTGAATATGATTGGTAGACATAATTATAAACTACATTATTATTTGAAAAAATAAAAAATAAATAAAGTACAGGATGTTTGAATTTAATCTTAATTAAAGGAACAATAACTCAGAATAAAAATAGTCGTTGAATATTTTTTGTATTACGCATATCAGTGGTTAGAAATAAAATTATTTAAGCATTATGCGTTTAGGAGGTTCGACTATTAAATAACGAGACTCATACTGTAACTTAATTTTAATGAAGAAAACATACATTTCATATTTTTTCCATTTCAATATACTCCTGAACACATCGCTGCATTCTTCCATTGATCAAAGTACTGCTGGGCGTTGTCTTCTGTCAGTTGTCTCAGAATCTCCGTGGTTTTCTTCTAACCCAGCTGTGAATATAACGTGGCCCGCGGGCTGCATGCGACCCTTAATAGTTTTACATGCGGCCTTCCATGAATTATTATATTAGTAAAAACTTATCGTTACTGTAGCCAATAAAAAAGCATTCTACGCAACTTGCTCAAGTAACTTTATTATACTATAGTCGATTTCGTGTTGTTCTAGCTTGGGAAGCACCAAGTTTTTAAAAAACATTTTTTAAACCAGTATTTTTTACAAACAGTCCCCCTTGGTCTCCTTCTATTTAGTATTTTTTTTTTTTTTTTTGTATATCTAATAATAAATAAAATAATGGCAGTGTCCCATTTCGCTGTTACGCCCTGCATATATTTTCTAAAATTATATTTTGTTACTTTGTACACTTTTTACCAGCAATTTCTGTCTGGAGCTGTTAAATAGAAGTACAATTTTTCGCATTTCATGCCTATATTAACTCTAATGGCAAGTTCAGCTTTTACCAGATTTATATCCATTCTGTTTTTATCTCACCCGAAGAAATTTATTGAGAACCCGAGTCCCGAATAATGATCCTCAAACACGATGTTTTCGGGTCAAAATGACATAGGTAGTTGGAATCCGTAGATGCATCGAGTCATTGGACTTGTCTAATATAACTTTAACAGTAACTGATTATGTTGACTGGCATTTGTTTCGTGTCACGCACATGAGATGTACGTGTTTTTAAACATTTGTTTGGGGTTTAAGATATATTTATCATTGGTATACGTGCATTCTGACGCATCTCCCCATATCGTACAGTCATCGTAGGAAGTCCACGCCAGACAAGTCGGCTGGCTTAATTTAAATCAATTTATAAAACAGATGCCTACATATTGATAGTAGTTCATTGTCGTCCTAATACAATTACTGTTAACTTAGTTTAACCTTGTATTCGTCGCTCGCTGTCAAGTTAAAAATTTAATGAAGATAGATGTCAGCTATTTCGTTTGCAATATAATCTCACCCGTTCCTGAATCCCTGGGAATTTATTTATTAAATCGTTAGGGAATTAAAATGTTAATTAATTAAATCAAAAATGAGCTTATTAATAAATTTTTACTATATATTTAACAAATACTGGGCAGAAACCCGAAATCTTTATAATAGGGATGATTATACCATAATTGCAAAAAATAATGTAGAATGTAGCCCCAAAATTGTCTCCTTGGAGCAAATAAGGTAATAATTCGATCCACAAAAACGGAATATTTAGTCAGAAATATCGATAGTTTTACCGGTTTTTGACAAATTTGTTGTATGCGAATTATACAGGATGTAACTTAAATGCTTGATCAAACTTCACTGACTTATTCTACGGAAAAAAGCAATGAAAAAAGTTCTTATAGACGTTTGTCCAGAAATAGTATTATAAAAAGCTAGCGCTCCACGGTCACCAGAATTTATTTTAAAACAGCCTTTCTCACGAAGACGCTAATGGTTATCCGTGAAAATACCTTTAACTGCACATCTTCGATTAATAACTGTTACTGTTACTATTGTGTGTAGATCTGTCACCTCTTCATTGGTGTACTTGTAATTCGTCTTCTTTTATCTTGTTAAATAATTAGGTAATCGAAACATAGCACCTGTGATAAACTCGGTTTGAGCATGAATGTAATCCGGTTCTTATTCTAATACATCTATAAGATATTTTTTTTTTAGATTTTTTTGTTCCGTAAAACGCGCTATTGAAGTTTAGCTATGCATTTCAGTTGTATACAAAATAATGTCGAATGTAACCTTTTTATTTTTTTTACTCTAATTGCACAATTAACGTTCAAAATAGTCTGTACGAAAACAGTGTAACAATTCGACCTGGCAAAAGAGCCGATATTGCCAACTAACAATTCAGCGAAAAATCCGTACAGACGTAAGGTCACTCTAAAAAAAAAAAGGTAAAAAACTTATTCAAGTTATATTTGTTGATTAATTTCTAATGTTACAAATTACTATTACTAGTTATGCACATTAATATTTAACATGTAAAATATATTTAGATGTATATACCAGGGCTTCGAACCGGAACTGAACCGAAAACCGAAAAAAACCGTTATTTTTGTCGGAGCGAAAACCAGAACTGAACCGAAAAAAAATATCGGTTTATTTCGGTTCAGATAATGTTTATGTGAGTGAATATAAAATACATTTTGTTTAAGATTATTTTTTAAACTGATGAGCAGAAAAAATATCTATTTTTTTTTAACTGATAGGTAAAAAAATCTGCTTCTATTATTTCGGAAGGGGGGGGGGGACACGAAGAATCCCTCCCTGGTAGCGGCCTTGGTATGATGGAATGGAAATAAGGAATAAAATGTTCTACTAAATTATAGTAGAAAATAAATTTCTAATACAAATACAAGCATTTACAAATTTATCACTCGGAACTGAACCGAAAACCGAAACCCGAAAATAACCGTTATTTTTGCCGGAACGAAAACCGGAACCGAACCGATATATATTTTTTTAATTGAACCGGAACGAAAACCGAAACGAAAAATATAACGGTTCGAAGCCCTGGTATATACCACCTACTTACTAAGAGTTAGTTTAGGTGTGTTATAAGAAGCCCTGAAACGTTCCTATTGTAACTAAAATGCTTTTATTCTATAGGTTACGGGTGTTAACCATAGAGGTAATAGAGATAATCATAGAATGCGTTTGTCCCCTAAGCGTGTTACATACTTTTGATACTTTTTCACTGGACGCCATCTTAATCCTGGTCAAAACATTATGTGTTTGTTATATGCAGTGGCAGATTTAGGTCAGTTAAGGCCCCGGGCGCAGTAAGAATATTGGGCTCCTTAATTAGAAAAAAGTGTAAAGTTAGGTTTTTGCGGGGCCCTTTAGAGGACGGGGCCCGGTGCGGCCGCCGTAAAATCCGCTTCTGGTTATATGATTAATGTGTAGTGTGTACGTTCGAGACATTTTTTTTTCAAAACCTTTTTTTTTTAATATAATAAATCGTATTTTTTGTGTTATTATAGTGTGTGATGTTAGAACTCGTATTTTTATAGTTTAGTGTATAGTTTTAGATCTAGTTATCATAGTTTAAGGTTAGGTACATGTTTCTTTAGTTTTTATTGTGTAGATACATGTACGATACATGTTAAAATTAGTTAAATTGTGAACTGTTGTGAATTTGGAAATCGTAGCTATATCATAGCAAACTAGAAAAAATCAAATGTGTTGAATGCATTTATGCACTTTTTGGTAAAAAAAAATGGGTAAAAACGCTATAATAAATTTTAAACGGTATAGTGATTTGCATTGCCCATCAAAAGACGTTAAAATAATAGACCAAAAATATTAAACAATTTAAGAAATTGGAATACACAAGAGGAGCGGCAAGTTAGAAAACGAAAATTCCTGAGATTATTTGTGTATACCAGTACTTAATACTGTTTATGAAAATAATATGATTTTATTAGAAGTATTATAAAACATATAATTAATATTGATTAATTTAAATATAATAAGTAATATTTCTAATATATATGTGATTTAAGTAAGAGCTCCTGAATATACTTGGAGTTTTATTTTATTAGTAAAATGTGTTATTTTTATTTAAAAATTAGAATACATGTAACTGAATCGAATAGAGGCAATGAGCAGTCGTGTAGAATTTTTTTATAATACTCATAAAATAATACTGTTTATGGTTGTTACATTTTGTTCTAGTATATGGTGTTTTAAGTTTAGTTTATGTACAGCAATATTTTAATAATACCCCCCCCCCGTTCAAAAAAAAATATGAACAGAAACAAAACATCATGCAGATATTACATGAATTTAAGTTAATATTTTGACCAAATTTAATATGGCGGCTGCTTTGCCCCTCCATGTTTACCCTGATGCACTTTGGTACACTTATCTCGTCTATAAACATGTGTATGTTCTCTCTATTATGTCTAAGGTGTTAACACAACAGTTAACACAACTGTTATCACAACAGTCACTTAATTACCGGTCTAAAATATAAATATTATATAGGCTATTCCAAACGTTTACGCGGAACTAGATTTTGAATTCTAGTAATTTTTGTCTATTAATTCGTACTATGGTCATTTTGTTTAAGCTTTGTAAATCATTCTCACATTGAAAATTTTAGATTAAATTGATTGTCATTATAAAATGTCATTTTCAGTATATTTTATTATTTTTTTGTCATTCTTAAAACAAATTTCTCATTTATTTATTTTATTTGTCTTTAAAATATGTATAAATGTCGTTCGTTTCCATGGTTTCACTGTTGGAATTATAAATTTTTACGTACCAAACATGAAACATGAAATAACCCAAGCAAGATCCCTTCTCGTGACAACCTAAAAGAACGAAATTTTCATTTAGTTCCGCCTAAACGTTTGGAATAGCCTTTATTTATTATTTAAAATAATCGTTAAACATCTTGTAATACTACTGTATTAAATATAAATATCTTAAATATGTTATTAAAGTGTTATATTGGAATTCTATAAAACAAAAATTATAATAAAATCTTTTTAATGTCAAAATAAAATTATTATCGTGTAAGAGATATATTTCATCGCTTCCCCTTTTCTTATTACGTGGAACAGGTCAAATTTTTGTCATGCATTCCTTTTTTCACAAAGTTGCGGTAGGCGTTGATTCCACTTTTCTCCTCTAAAATTGTAAGTAGCGTCAGTGTATTTAATCGGTGGATTCAGTTTAGGTACTAAGAATTTCAATTAAATTCAACTTAATATCTAGTTGCAGCAACTGCAAGCTAGTTGTAGTTGCAATATTTCATTTGTGTCCATAGATGTTACAGAGGCACCTGGATTATTGTTCTTTGAGATGTTTTTCTTTTTATCATTGTATTTTCTGTAGTATTTTCTTAGCGTTTGTCGACAGAGTAAGGTATCAAAATAAGTTTCGTGAGAAGCTTTCAACCGCTAAAACCAAAGTTGTCATCAATTATTAGTTTGGTATCCAAGAAGTTTATTTTTCTTTCTAACGTCTGAGTATTGTATTTTATAAAAATGAATTCCTTGCCGCTAATCAATATTATTTCATTGTACAACGATACACGATACTATGCAGCTTCAGAAGTGCAGTATATCAAGTAACAGACATATAATATTATTGTGTCTTATATTATTTATTTTATATGGTATTATGCAATGTAGGCCAGAAACTCTCCGTACAAATTGATTATTTAAATCTACCCTTAATCTTGTTTCCTATTAAAATATTTATTTGAATTTTAAAATTTTAATAGGAAAATAAACCCAATGCTTGCGGTTGGGAAAACAAATTTCTATATTAAAATATGCAGCATCTGCTGTTTAGATTAAAATTTTCATAATTAAAAGGAAATATATTATTTACTTTTATATCTTCTAACGGGGATTGCTGATGTTGATTATGATATTTTGAATTCTTGTCAACTGAATCAATATATATATATATATATATATATATATATATATATATATATATATATATATATATATATATAATATTTTTAGCAATAACTATTGTAACTCTTAAGATAAAGCGCACACGAGCGTTCACAGTGGCAAAACAACTGCTGTTGGTAATTGAATGAGCGCACGGGAAAAAAAAATCTGATATTATGTAAACAGCAACAATCTGATACGTGCAAAGAAATAAAGATTTCAATAAATTTTAAAGAGAAGGAATAGTTAGTACTATTTTATTTCGTATTCGTAAAAAGGTTTGAGTGTATTCTTTAACAAACAAGAAACTATTTAAAGGCCAGTTTTATAAATTATACAATGACATTCTTCTAAGAAGTTTTTCGGTTATTTTCGGATATGGAAAAGTACATTTGACTAATTGTGGTTCATGGCACCGAACATAACAGAGTATCTGAACTCTTCCACGCAAACAAACCACTTGTGTTCGCTTCCTCTAACTATTGTAACTCTAAGATAATCGATTTTTATTTCATCATGCTCTGCATATTATCGTTATCATGCTATTTTTTTCAATTGTTTATACATATAGACATATAATTAAATTTATATCCTGTTCCAGGGTGCTGAAGAAAATCCCGCATCTCCCAGCGTGGAGGAAACTAAATCAACCGGTGATGTGACCGAGGCAGACACTCCCAAGACTCCAGACACGGCCCCAGTGACGAACGGTGACGCCACTCCCGATGAAGCGCCCAAAGTAGAGGAAACACCAGCGGAGCCCGCTCCAGCTGAGCCCAAGGCTGAGGAACCTAAACCTGCGGATGAACCAGCCAAGGTTGAGGAACCTGTCAAGCCAGCGGAAGAAGCCAAGCCCGTAGAGGAGCCTAAGAAAGAAGAAGTACCTAAGGTAGAAGAGGTGAAAGCTGAGACACCGAAGGAGGAAGCCCCTAAGGCCGAGGAGCCCGCCAAACCAGAAGAGACCCCATCTTCTGAGGTGCGTACCGAGTGTATTCCGCCTCCTTTACCTACCTCCAATCCTCCTAATCCGGTGATGGTCTTTGCTGAGTCCACAATGGCTGATGCTTTGCCCCCAACTGATCAGATCCCGATGGAAACTTCACCAGTCGTAGAAAAAGCTCCCGAGAAGGTTTCCGAACCGGTTACGGAATCTGTTCCGGAACCTACTCCTGAAAAACCTCCGGTCGTAGAATCCGCCCCGGAACCCAAACACAGCCCGATTGTTGAGGCCGCCCCCGAAGTAAAAGAATCGGCCCCGGTAGTCGAGGCTGTACCTGAAAAGAAAGAATGTTCTGTTGTCGAGGCAGCTCCTGAGCCCAAAGAGGCTGTAGTTGAAGCAGTTGTAGAACCTGTGAAGTCTCCAGTAGTTGAGGCAGCTCCAGAACCTCCTAAAGAAGCTGAGCCGGTACCTGAACCTGTTAAAGAGGTTGCTCCTGAACCGGTAGAGATCCCTAAAGAGGAAGCTAAAGAATCCCCTAAAGAAGAAGTTAAGGACGTAATCCCTGAGCCTGTAGAGGCTCCCAAAGCTGAGGTTCCTAAAGAGGAGGCCCCTAAAGAAGCCCCTAAAGAATCTCCTAAAGAGGCCCCTAAAGAATCTGCTAAAGAGGAGGTTAAAGAAGTTCCTGTTGAGGAACCTAAAGTAGAAAGTCCTGTTGTTGAGGCAGCTCCACCGACAGTTGAGGCAGCTCCACAAACAGTTGAGGCCCCTAAAACTGCATCGCCTGTAGTAGAATCCGTTCCAGAACCCGTAGCTGAACCAGTTCTGGAACAAAAGGTAGAAAGCCCTGTAGTAGAGGCAGCTCCTGAAAAGACTGAAATCAAAGAACCAGTGGTAGAAAAGGTTCCAGAACCAGTAGCAGAAACTGTTGCGGAACCACAGAAAGAAACTGTTGTAGAAAAACCAGTAGAGAAAGTAGAGACTCCAGCTCCAGAACCCGTAGAAAGCAAACCTGTAGAAGAACCCGCTACTGCACCTGTAGAAACAGTCCCAGAACCGGTTAAAGAGCCGGACGTAGTTTTAGAAAAACCTGTAGTACCCGTTCCAGAACCAAAGGTAGAACCCGTAGAAACTGTTCCCGAGCCCAATCTACCAACACCTCCTGAAAGTCCTGTAATGCCTGACCCCATTGGAAACGCCGACTCGGTTCCCGATCTAAGTTCCGAATCACTTCCTGAACCGGTATCAGATTCCTTGCCAGAACCGATCTCAGACTCGTTACCCGCTCCTCCCGACAACCTTCCAGAGTCACTCCCAGAGCCAGTCAGCCTGGACAGTATCCAGACACAGTTAGACTCTCTCCCTCCAGAACCAATCTCCGAGCAGATAACGGCCGACATATCCGAATCCCTACCGGAACCACCGTCCTTGAGCGAATCCATCCCAGACCAGTCAACCCCAACTCCGGATGTAAAACTCCCGTCTGACTCGGAAGTGACACATTTGAACGGAAATGGACTGTCTTCTCCCGTCAGCGATGAAACAACAGCACAGACACCCGCTGCACCAATTAAACAGGTGAATAACGTAAAACATCTGACGAACGTCTATTGCATTTCAATTGTTTAACAATATATCGTATTTTTATTCCCGTTAGTTTAGATTTTAGGTGATTTTCCCTGCAGTTGTTTTGTTATTTTTGCTAATAGTTGCTATTTTGTTAAAGGTTTGAATGTGTTTGGATTTTTTGATTAACATTTGTTCCCATACTAACAATTTATTACTACCTCATATATTTTATTAATTATTGTCACTAATTTATTAATTATTTGTCGTATATAACAGTATGTTCCTAAGTTTGTTATTTTGGATATTAAATATTATAACTAGACCCCCTTTTCTCAATATTAAACGAAATATATGTTGGATTTTTTATTGTTTATTATGATTAAACAAAAGTTATATTATGTTATGTTTATGTTAATTGTAAGTCAAAACAAAGGGCCGCAGAGCCCTACACATTCAAGTGTTTACTATGTTAATTATAGT
This sequence comes from Liopterus haemorrhoidalis, assembly GCA_963971575.1. Classification (NCBI taxonomy): domain Eukaryota; kingdom Metazoa; phylum Arthropoda; class Insecta; order Coleoptera; family Dytiscidae; genus Liopterus; species Liopterus haemorrhoidalis. The sequence goes on along the minus strand of OZ020612.1, from coordinate 35,778,063 downwards.
CGAGAGATATTTGGATTCAAAACAAAAATCCAACCATTATAAAAAATATTGTAGATAATCGTTAAAACAATTAAACTATAAAATATACAGTTAACTGCTTCTCGTCAACGATACGGCAAAATTAATTCAAAAGTTTTATTTAGAAAAGTTTGAAATATTCATATCGTTTTAATTATTTTGATTTTAAATTATTCGTCAATCTTATCAAATATAATTCTTTACATTTTAATTCCAAAATAACCAAACAAAATATTGCAGTAATGAAAATGATTAACAAAAGAAAAATACGAACAGAACAGTATATTAATAATGTTGTCTCAATTGTCAATTGTTGTCAATGTGCATTTTGTCAACTTTGTCAATTGTTTATTTGTCCAGCTTCTGTGTTGCTTCAAACAAATGGAAGCAATTTAAAAAACGCTCTTCTATGTACTAAATGTAGTATTTTACAGGTTGTAGCTGAAAAGACCGCCACAGAGGCAGTTGCTAACGGTGAAAGTGATAAAGTGGTTAGTATTTGAAAATCTACGCTTTTATTTCACGAAGCTTATTAATAACTTACAACAACACCTATATAAACGCATTATTTCACCTATATACACGCATTATTTCAATGTGTTCAATCGTTCATTATACTATATGATATTTAGACTATTTACAGCATGGATGCACAAATTAGGATCCACGGATCTCGTCGGATCATTTTAGAATTCTATTCGACCCGCAAAGTAGTTTAATAATAATAATAATAATAATGTACATACATTTAAGTTAAACATACTTACCTCAACCCTTGTTCTTTGTAACACGTTAGATGTGTCACACCGCGCATCAACGTGAGAAAAAATTGAGGTGATCCAAAATAAAAATAATGATTTACTTAAAAACAGCGTTCAGATTGTATAAGTCCAACGTGTAATGCGACAGACCAACGTTGTAAAAATAGAGCACGAAAACTATAATAGTGGAATAGGCCACATTGTCTTGAGTGAAACTAGGATGTCCATACATTTCACTATTATTTCGTGTAGCGCTATATTTGACAAAATGTATATATACACAAAAGAATAACGTATAAAAATGGTATTTTTGTTCTGAGAGCGTGACAATTTTAGTAACTATTATAGACTTCGACTAGTCCTGTTGAATAAAATTAATATTTTGAATAAATTCTAAAAGTAAAAAGAAAGAAAAAATAAAAAAAAAAAGAAGAAAGATACAAATATTTAACTACTCAATTGTGTAATTGATGATGATGAATTATTTAAAAGGGCTACCCTCTTGTGTTTCGCAATATCACAACTTATAAAATTCTCTTCGGACATGAATTAATATTAAAGGTGTAATATTAGGTCTATCCGTAGAGTAATTTCCAACTGTTACTTTGTTACTATCATCCCCATCATTACAGTTTGTTACTATCATCCACACACCCAGAGTTCGTAGGAGTACATTTAAATAGCCAGTGTTTACAGCTGATGATCAACCGTTGGAAATTACTTTACGAACAGACTTAGTATTACAGATTACAAATATTTTAATATCAATTTCCTAATAGTTTTCGTCTTTCATGTTCATAGCCGTAGATTTTACCCCTCCTCTTGTCACATTGGTTAATGAACAGGATTGGTACAACGCTGGGCAACTGTACTGTTTCTATTTAATTTTTTTATGTAATTGATACCGCTAGATCTGTTTCAAATTGCATACTTATTGCGTCTCTAGCCATTTGATTTGTTTAATTTGTATAGCTGAATTTTAATAACAAATATAAAAATTAAAAATAACGAAACAACACAATTTTACAAATACAATAACAGTTCATGATCAACAAAAAACAAAATCAAGAAATAAAATGGCATTAGTAATCCGAATTTAATTTATCCCACTGCCTACAGCTTCGAGCGCTTAGAATACAATCACCTGTTTTTATTTATTTATTTATTTATTTATTTATTTATTTATTTAATAACCCATTGGACTGCCAACAGGTGCAAGCACCCAATAACAGGCAGCCACTTTAGCATACAAATGACAATGGTACAAAATAATACAATTATAAAGTTTAAAACAGAAAAATATGTAAAACAACAAAAAAAAAAAAAATTATATCTATATATACGAGGAACATAGGAGCTAGAAATTTAAGGGAATATTTATTATAGTCTAGAAAAAATATCTTTAAGCAGTGTTTTTAGTTTTATAATACTGTTTTATGATAGTTGAAAATCTCCGTAAAGATAAATTATGGATATCTAAGTCGATATCACAACTGACAGTATTAAATAATTTTGTCATGCGACTCACTGGCGAGTTTAATAGGTAATTAGTAGAGGCAAAATTTTGCTTAAATGTACAAGTACTACGCATGTTATAAGAAGGAACACAAAAATTTAATTGTCCTAACAAATTTGTATCGTCATAGCTCCCATGTACTATTCTGTATATTTGTTTAAGGTCAACCATGTCTCTACGTTCTTTAAGACTTATCATGCTAAAATAACATAACTTATCCTGGTAAGATGGGCAGTCGTTACAGCCAAGTCTGTAGGACATGTGTTTTACAAAGCGCTTCTGGACTAATTCCACTCTGTTGATATGAACAGCGTAATATGGGTTCCATATAGTGCTACAGTATTCGAGGTGTGACCTGACGTATGAAAAAAATAAAGTTTTGTATGTGAAGGAGCTGGAGAAATTTTTGCACGTTCTCATAATAAATCCAAGCATCCTGTTAGATTTTTTACAAATATATTCAATATGTTTATTGAAGGAGAGTTTTTCGTCAAACATTATACCTAAGTCCTTAATATGAGAGACAGAAGACAATGCCTGACCCCCAATGTTGTATTGGAAGTCTATTTTACGTTTATTTCTGTAAAAGGAAATGATAAAGCATTTATTTATGTTTAAAAATAATTTGTTAGCGACACACCAATTACTTAGGCGATCAAGCATAGTCTGCAAATATTGACAATCATTGATACAATCTATTTGGTAACAAAGTTTCAAATCATCAGCATATAGTAAATGAGTACAATTTAATATTTCACTAATATCATTTATAAATATCAAAAACAGAGTGGGACCAATGTGAGAACCCTGAGGGACTCCAGAAGAAACCTGTATTTTAAAAGATTTGCATCCACCTATAGCCACGTACTGTATTCTGTCAAAAAGGTAGCTAGCTACCCAATTAAAGATTTGATCGGTAATACAAAAGCTTTTTATTTTTTGTAATAGTAGTACATGGTCGACCTTATTAAATGCCTTAGAAAAATCTGTATAAATGACATCTAATTGAGAATGCTTTTGTAATACGGTGTTCACGAATTCAGTATATCTCAATAAGTTAGTACAAGTTGATCTTTTAGGAAAGAATCCATGCTGGTTAGGTGAAATAGCTGGAGTTATATGATTGATAATAGCTTTATTTACAAATGACTCTAAAATTTTGCCAAAAATCGATAATTTTGAAATTGGTCTATAATTAGTGACATCGCATTTGTTACCACTTTTATTTTATACCACTATTTGCAAACATTTCCCTAGCGCTGTAGAACTTGGACTAACCATTATTTACCCTAAATGAGTTCTTTGTCCACGAATAAGTTGGATACACACTCGCACAGTAGGCATTAAAAAGACGGTCATGTACGCTAGCCTTACATTTAGAGAATCGCCTGTTGAACATGGTCGCTCTTGCACACAAAAATCTGCACTGTCTGTCAATATCTGTACTGTCTGAGACAGGGCCGGATTATCCCCTTAGACAAAAAAGACATTTGTCTAGGGCCCGAATTTGGGAGTTGAAGTCCTTTTTTTTTTTTTGTCCCTTCACTTGGTTTTGGAAGGTAAGGATCTTTTTTAAAAAAACAGGTTGACCCGTGGGCCCGTAAATCAAAAATGTCTTGGGCCCGGCGAAGGCTTAGTCCGCCACTGGTCTGAGAGATCATCACTTAGGTGACCAAAATATGACACGGAAGTCTCCCGGGGTACACTTGTGTCGCACAATTAATACCGGCATTGAGTGTTTTTTGTGTTTTAGCTGGAATATCATATATGAAAAATAATTCATATTTTTCTTGTATTGCATTATTGATTTTGGTGTAATATTAATTATGTAAAACTTCTGCCCCAATTAAAATAGGCATGTTTAAGTGGATTTCTTCAGTTTTTCATGCATATTTCGCTATCGAAGAAATTCAGTACTACATACACTGAAAGTTACTGTGTACGTTATACTAGAAACTAGTGATAAATACACGCGACTGCATCCCAAGTCCTGACGAATTGCAGTCGTGGAGGCTACACCAGATCTAACGCTCTCACAATGCACAACGCTTCGAGCACATTGCTTTATGTATGCTACAAATTAAGGAGACAAAAAAATTTGAACTGCAGGCGGGATCGGTCTCAAGTTCCCTATTTTACAGTCTTGCACCCAAGTAAAAATTTCTGTTGTCGCAGAGTTTATAAAATGACTTATTCGTTGACTACAATGGTATGATTGCGAAAACTTGTACTCGACGCCATTATGATTTAGGTCATTTTATTTATTTATATTATGCCTAGTTTTCGGAAAATATTTAATTTTTGACGCCAACTAGAAAATAAACTTTTTTTTTTCTGACACGCTTATATTATTTTATTAAGAGTCTATTCGTAGGTTCGTCCACTTATAAATTGCCAAATATGTGCTAATTCGTATTTAACAGTCAATGTGTTAAATTTAAATGTTATAGGCAAGAGCGCGAAGACATGCATGGCTTTGTGCAAGCCTTTGTGCAAAAAAAATTATAGATCCCCCCATCCCCTTTTATTTATTTTTAATAACAGGAGAGTTTTTAGACAAGAATTTAAGAAAATAAGACAATGTTTATTACATTACATTTATTAGTACTACTATTAGACATAGTCTTTTGTAATTACAGATTTTAGAAAATGGCAGTAATGGTAATTTGGTAATAGTAAATTTTAAATGCGATTTTTTTTCAATTGTAACAAATTAAGTACTGTAATAAATTTATTTATTTATTAATTACAAATTAAATGAAATAACTCTCTTAGGGCCGGTTTCTGAAAGTTTAGTAAACTATAAGCAATGGTCAACTACGGTCACAATATAACAATCCCATAAGTAACCATAGCAACAATTTTCTAACTATTTGGTTATAGTTAACTAAGTTTTCAGAAGCCGGGCCTTAGTTTTTAAGCTTGTATTTTTTTTAATGATATTGCTTATATCAGTAAATCCAAAATTTCATGTTCTGAAATTAAAGATAAATTAACCAAGTTTTGTAATTAAACCGGCATATTCTACCGTTTAAGTGGCTGTTTGGTAATAAGTTGCGTTGTCTAATGATAATATTCACATGCGTTGTATATGTGAAATGCAGATTCGACGTGCGCGCGCCGCAGTCGTTCAGGTAACAATTTCTAATGTACATTATAAGTTTTGCATTCACAATGAATTTAGTCAAATGCACCATGCAACATAGCTCAATTAGTTATAACGCTTCGAAATATTTTTATATTTCCGACAGTATTTTTATCTCACGGCGCTCCTCTTATATGGCGCCTTCGTGCCGCGCTTCTGGTTATAGAATTACAAAATAATACTAACAATTGACATCTAAATGATATTTTTATTTAAAATGTGTTGAAAATATGTTTGTTCTTTTTTAGGAGTCGAGTCCGGCAGCGGTTACTGCAGAAGAATAAACCAGTAAAATCCTACATTCAGAGTATTTGATTCTATGAAAAATGAATGTTGTTTATTAATTAAAGAAAAAATAATAATAACGATAAAATTCATTCCTGGCAGAAGGGAATACATGACCAAACAGTGTCAAACTGCCATTTAAATTTAAAAACAAAAAAAATACATAAAAATTATTTCTTCGAAATTAAGTCAAAAATACTCATGTTTAGATCAGGCCTTTACAGTGAAAAAATGTAAGGACATTTTTTATAAACGTCAGTAATGTGACGGATTTTTTTAACGTATACAATTGTAATATAGTTTAGACTATAAGATATGTAGGTTTTAGAAGCTTATATAAGCTATTTTCTATAAATTTACCATCACAGAAGTTTTGGATACTTCAAAATTTAATAATAATACACTGCAATATTTTATTTAATCAAAAACCAATTATGTAATTCGTCACAATATGTATTGTGATATTCAGTTTCAAGTCTAATTATTTTTAAACGTTTTGTGATTCCAAAATTTGTTCTTGAATCCAACAAATATTTGCACAAGTTTTAAAAGGAGTACATTTATTAAAAGGAACTGTCGTGGTTCCGTGGTAAGACTGTTGCCTGTGTGGTACAGGGGTATTATCCGTTGACTTTGGAATTTTCATCTTCCAATACTGCGCAAATCAACGGATTTACCTTGAATATTATCTGTGTGATGAGTGTTTGTACAAAGATAATAGGTCGAAATGTCACAGTAATCACCTGGTTTTCGTATAGTTCCGGAGAATAACATTTTATGGGTCGAACACTCGCTTTGCTGAAGGAATCGGCATTTCCTCCCTAGCCAAGTGGTCCAAATAATCCGCAGAAATTCTGGTGTTCCAGTATGCGCGAGTTAGAAGCTCGCGTTGATTACTTTGATACCTAACGGTATGACCAACCCATTTGCGACTTTTAATTTCTTTGTTATTTCTGTTTGCTCGGTGGACTGTATGATCAGTCACGTCGATATATTAATATTTCTCTATCCTCATTGCTGCGAAGTCGTGAATTATACAACATGAATTAGCTTTTATGTACAATGGTACACCCGATTCATCCGAACTTCGGCATTGCACAAGTTTCCTTCAGCGAACAGCCAATAAGTTCACCATTTGGTCTAACCACCTTTCAGAAGGTCTGTCGCTAAAACGTTTTCCTTCCACCATCCAATATATCTCGTCTAATATATATCCATACTAAAATATATATCTTGATAATTTTGAGCTTAAATATTGCAGGAACACAATTTTATTTTAAATAAATTAAGGGTACTTTTATAAAATTTATAATTTTAATGTGTTATTTTGTGTTTGTCCAAGTGTATTATTATTAAATACTGAAGTATTATCATTTCAAAAACACACTTCATTCACTAAAAAATTTTCTACTCTTTGTAACCGAAAAGTCGGCCCAACATATCTGCATTTTTCATATATTCATTGTAAAATCATACAAGAAATTTTTAATTTTTGGAAATTTTACACTAATCTACAATATGTAGATTCGCCTAAAATGTGTCAATATTAAATACAGATGACCCAAAAAAATTTTAATCGCAATAGACTAGTGCATTGTTTTATTTTTCTTTTATGGCTGAAATTATAATATATTATGAATTTGTATGTATAAAATGCAATAAAAATTATTTCACAATATGTTTTTTTTTTATTTTTTTACAAAATGGAAGTAATTTTTTCAAATAAAAATATTCAAATTTGTGTTTTTTAGAAAAATATACATTATATAGTAAAGGAGAATTTACTTGACATATTGATCGACAGAGAACCGATAAAGAAATATATATCTATTTCACACAGTTTTATGTAAGATGTCAAGAACGTATTTCCGCTTCTTATTGTAACCTACGTTCATAGTTTTTGTCTTTTTTTGTTATATTATAATATGGTAACTTCAACGTATGTCCCTTTCTATTCACGCGCGGGCATTCAACTCCCACCGCTAGATGGAAGACAGACGTGTCAAGTTATACAAATTGTATCTCTTTCTCTATTTCTAGCTTTATCTGTGAACAAATGATATGGCTCTATTCAAAAATGGAAATTTTATTGCTATAGTTCTCTCCCATTGAACCATATGCTTTAATTAACCGTCATCTGTCAACTAAAGTCTCCTTCACTATAGTCAATTTTTTTAACATATGACGTCCGTAATAAGCAATTACACTGGTATAACAATGCGTTTCGCTGTGACTTGCGTCATCAGCTTTGAAAATCAGACTATAGTAGTACCATGTTAATAGGTACTGTTTAAAAGTGAAACGAACTTGGTTTGGGCGTTTGTGTGTAGCTATAAACTTATTAAGAGTGTAGCGAATGTTACGCTGCATATGCCTCTGAAAGTCCAAAACAAGTCTATGTAATGTATGTTTCTTACTAATTAAATATTGTTAATTGTTATGTTTAAGAATCCATGAATAACTTCATAAAACACTTCTTCAGTTATTCAGTAAAGGTATGAAAATCCTTACGATTGGGATGGTCCGAATTTCTGGATTTTCCGCATTCTTAGGTGTAATTTTAATATTAAAATTTACAACTGGAGGAAGAAAAGGAAAACAAGTAAATCATGATGGATGATATATATACTGAATATTAATAAATAAATGTGTAAAATTCGCAAAGTTGCTTTTCTAAAATGTCTTGATTCTCAGGTTGGCGAGATTTATGGCGTTTGAATTTTCATACTTTTACTGTACTTAAAATTTTGAATTATGGTTAAACTTGAATTTAGTCAGTTTGTAAAATTGAGTACCTTCTTATTGATAATGATTAATTCCATTTTGTGTTCTTTTTTTTTAATATTTAACATTTTTTGGCTCATTTGTATATGAAATTAGTATCCAATTTATTAGATAGTTTGATGGAAATGAGGCCAAAATTTTACAGTGTCAAAAAAGTTTTTATACACATTTTTACTTCAAAAATAATCTTCAAGTGTGTTATCTATAGCTCTTATATATAACCTATTCACTATATAAAATGTTACTATTAGTAAAAGGTATGCTCGATGTGTATAACTGAACTGCTTCGGCAGCTGATATTGGTTAAATAAATAGGGAAAAAATTAAAGTAAATACTTTTCGAATAAATAATATTGAGACGAAAGTGTTACGTATCATAAGTAATCGATTGTGGTTTAGAATTGTTTTTTAAAAATCATATTAGGTTATCAGGTTAGGTTATGTTAGATTGTATAAATGTATGAATGAAATATTAGGTTAAATCTGGTGCTAATATTATTTTTAATAAACAAACGTATTATTTATTTAGGTAAAATTTACTCTCCATATATAATTGAATTTATTTAATGAATTAATACATCGAACAAAATAACTCATTTATTTTTTCATACTCGTTTTTTTTTATTTTCTGTACAATATTTGTACAGAAAGCATTTACTAGTATTTTAGGTGCGCGATAAAACTTCCAACAGTTCCTTAGATTTAATATGCGTTTATTAAAAACTAGATGCACATAAATTTCAACTGCCATGCAGTTGAATTATACATCTAGTTTTTCTTTTTGAAGTGCTTATCCTGTTTGGGTATCATATTGTCAATTTTCACTTTGCTTACAACTAACCAAAAAAGATCTGTTTAGGTATTTGACAGTCATCGTAAATTCTTCAACCAGAGTATACGACATCACCCAGATCCTCTTTGGGCATATAGTTTGCCTTGCAATATCATTTAAAACAAACTATACTTGTCGCTGTTTCTCATCACATGTTCAAGTGTTCGATTTTCCTTTCTTCACAGTAAACAGTATTTCTAGCTCCTTTCTGAATTTGTCCAAAATCTTCTGGGTAGATATATATTCTGTACATGACTTTAAAATATGTTGATAAGTCCCAATCTCGAAAGCCTCTCATTTTGTAGTTGCAGAATCAGTCAGCGTTCATGTGTCTACGCCATGGAGAAGAACTAAATAGACGTACCATCTCAATAACTGAAACTTAGTTTGTAGATTCAGATCATAAGAACAATATTTGCTTCACCCTGATTAATGTTTCAGTTCTGAACCTAATTTTCAGAGAATGGCCTCATTCGTTGTCAGTCGTGCATCCGAGATATTTATATTTACTTATACCTTCGATGGAGGTGTTATTGGCTGTTTCTTTTAACAAAGAATTTAGTTTGCTTCGTGTTCAGTAACTAGCTGTAACCTTGTTCGTTAATGTCTGCAGACAATATCGTCAGTATACCTAATTTTAAAGTCTAGTTTCTAATAAACGTATATTGAAAGAAAAATTTAGTGTTTCATTCAAGATTTACACCTTCAAAACACAATTCTAGATTTATAACATCGAATTTACAGTAATTTTTACAAAATAAGAATAGAGGCGTTCAATAAGAATTTATCTTGTGATCATTAGAAAACCTGATAGATGACATTTAAGGTATCAACTTCCTTGACGAAGATAACTTAAAGGTGCACTATGTAACTTGCTAGTAAAAGTGTCCAGATACATCTTATACAGTGACTCCTTTTCTTTGTTAATTGTATGTTGCTGTTGTAGTCAATAGTATTAGTACTCAATCTTGGAGTTGTTCTAGCAATCTTGTTCATAGCATCTCTATTGACTTTCATTCAGAACGCTTGCAAGTTCGTGTTAAGACAAATTTAATATACGCAAGCGCTTCAGGATCTAGTATTTGAAGGATGCTGTAGTTTAAACAAGAGTCATGAAAAGGCTATTGTTCATTTTAGAGCAATATTGTGAATATCATTATTTCCAGACACATTGTGACACTTCTTTCTCATTCTTATTTATTCCAAAATAGTTTTCTCTTAAATTTTTTCTTTTTAATCCGTTGAAAAGTCGTTAGTAAATATATCTACTCAACCAGTGTATCAACAGGTTTGATATAACGTTGATAATTTAACCGATTTAAATGTATAGATGGTTAGTGATTATGTCACAAAAATTGTACATTATTACAACGAAAAAATTAATTTTTAATGTATTTGGTGTATCAAAATTTAAAAACCAATGTTAATAGCAACGTGGATAGTTAATGTAGAATGGTCAAAATGAGTTGGATAACTGTGTGAGATTATTTTTTTTATTTATAATTGAATTGTGTTCTGTCGCATTCAGTCGTAGATATGTAATAATCGTATCTTTTTGGCTGTGTGAATGAATAAAGGTATATTCAATTATTATAATATGTAAGTGTGAAAGTGTTTATAAATATAACTAGGGTGTTTCCTAAAAGTGTTTCTTTTATTCCTAACATATTTTTAGCCCCCTATGCAGGTGTGAAGATCCTTAGCAGATATAAAGAACTTCATTGGAGTGTTGATAGATTAAGTACTTTGAGAAGAAGGAATTTTATCAAGGATTCCTAATTGAGGGAAAAAATGAGCTCCAACCATTTCCACATACTGTAGATCAGAGGTCTCAAATTCAAAATGTATGACTTCACAAGACTTTTTCTAATAGTAACCGGCCCCGCACTTTCGATGTGTTCAATTTTGTAAAATTTTAAAGAGGAAGGGTAGAAATAGAAATTAAAAATGTGTTGTGTAGAACTTACAGAAACAGATTTTTAATCCATTGTGCACTATGGATTCATGTAACTCAGTAGATTGCAGTTCGAAAGCCAATATCTTAACAAATAACGGCGCAGATCGTTTAAAAACTTCCAGTTCAAGTGGACCGTATTGAATTTGCAATTAAAGAAAACCACACAAAATATATAGCTCGAGACTCCTGTTGTATATTGATGACAAAATATTACACAAATCCTACCTAAAATAGATTTACTAGTAATATCAAATAATAGCCTTGAGAAGAATAGCATCGCTATACAAAAAAGTGAATGCAGATCTGACCACAATGGCATTAGTTTGCCTATCGTAACAAATGTTCTAACAGACAGTTAAGTGGGAAATAAATTTGAAAAATGTCCCTTTACTTGAAATATTCGCAAACTGTAGGTACTTTTTCAAGAAAAGCAATCAGTGCTACACGGTCGGATCAAGGGATTGAATCAGCCCGGGCTCACTGGACCTGTAGATCATTTATAGAGTTTTTTTTAAGAGGCCCGAGTCCGGGTATAAATAAAGACCAAAGTATATTTAAATAAACTTATTTAGTTTTTAATATTAATATAAAAAATAAAATACAGGAAACTACTAAATAATGGAAAAATTTTAGAAATACCTAGACCTCCGCTAGACTTTCCCTCCTATACAAAAAAAAGTAAATCTTCAAAAATACATCAAATTATGTTCTATACAAATTTTTGTCCAAGGCTTGGTTTACTTGTTACGAATTTTTTTAACTTTTAAAGTTTATAACTTCCGTTTCCGGTTTTGGATCTTCATAAAAAACAATAGGGTTCTTCCCAATTATTAGGAGAATTTTTTAGAACCAGAACAAACTCAAAGTTAAACCGTTCTTGAGTTATCGTTAATACACACATACGGACGGCACTTCGAAAATAGGTTTTTTGGATTCCCTGGACCATGAAACGTGGTCATCAGTCAAAATCTCGACATCGAAAATTTTCGCGATTACAATACTTGCCCCTTATATATTAAGGTCGGGCATGTAAAAAGTGAGTGATTTCTGAAATAATATCATAGAATTGATCATAGGTATTTGAGTGGATAACGGCAGTCATATCGGCCCAAAAAGCTATCGGGCAATGCCCGATAGGTTGAACCGCCCGTGGTACCACATATGTTATTTATGCAACTATTCAATTTATGTTATAATTCATAACGATGTAAATATTTTCATATTATTGAAATATAATTTATGAAAACAACAGCCGTTAAATATAGAACTAAAGAAGAATGACCACACTGTACAAGAAAGTGAAAATGAACTCGGAAATTACCGCTACGGGGGAGCAGCAGTAGTTTCATCGTAGTTATAGACCTTGGACCAATAACCAAAATCGACAGTGCATTACGTATGTATTCATTCCTAAGGTGATCTTACGTCCCGAATTTTCGCCTTGCATCCCGAATTTTTTCAGAGGCAATGTTTGTCCCGAATTCGGGTTTTTGTCCCGAATTTAGGAAAAGGTACTTATTTTCAATATGTATTTTAAATATATTTCAAATAAAATTATTTTTACAAAACTTGAACTAAAAAAAATCCACCGAAAGCATATTTTCTCTAATTGGGACAAGGGACAAGACTTGATGTAGACACATTAAAAGTATACACAATATTACTGATTAAAGTAAATTATGAAGAAAATAGTGCGATTTTTATAAAATGCTTCAAAGCTCAAAAAAAGCCATTGTTCGAAAAAATATAAAAATTTTCTACTGAGTAATTTTAATGAATAAATTTGAATTCATTCTACAATTTGTATTTAAAAAAAATTAATCAAACAATTGTATTTGAAGAATTAAGATCGCCCCCTGTCTATAAGCACCCGTCCCGAATTTTGAACTAAAAATATGGTCACCTTAGTATTCCACAACCAAAGCTTGTAGATTCTAGAGGTTGTCTCATAGTGCAGCTTATAGAGAGAGCGGTGAGGTATGCGGCGAGGGTAAGCTATGACGTCAGTGCCAGTCCTCGTACTGCAATAAACGTGTTGTTAGTATTGTAATAGTTCATTTTCTTCTTCACTTTTGAGTGTTTCCGAAGACTTTTAACAATATTTGCGGATTTATTGTATTGTTGAACTAATTTTAACGAAATCCCGATAAATTTTATTGGAAGTATTAACAAAATCGGATAGAGAATAGTATTTATTTAACTGTCTAACGTAAACGGTAATAATAATCTTTGTTGTATCACTGAGAATACAACAAATATTATTAGTAAAAAGAGAAAGTGCGAAACAGAAAAAGATCGTTCAAAAACTTCTAAAAATATGAAAAAACTTGTATAAATTTCTTTATAGCATATAGGAATAATTTTTATTCAATCTTTTGTTTATATTTTTAATATACCTGATTAATAATAATAATAAAATTCGGATTATTAAAATTATTTTTATTTTTACTGTATGAAACATATACATTTTGTGATACGTAACTAACAGGGAAAGTTCATTTTTTATGTTGTATATTTACAATACATTTATAATATTATCATAGTATTGGTTTACATGGATACGTCAAAGTCTGTTCACACCACAAGTCACTAAAATCATCAGATCTAGTTAGGTATTACAAAATGAAACACAACATATAAAATTATATGTATATATAAGTTATAACCTGTTTCTTTGGTTTTAAGCGAAACTAGATTTTGAATTCTAGTAACTGTTACCGTTTAATTGAAGCTTTTGATCATTTTGTTTAGCAAAACCCAATTTCAAACATTAAAAAAATAGCTTGTGATAACTTAATAAAATTTAAATTCCATTTGGTGCGCTTAAAGGTTTGGAATAGCTTATACTTACATACATACATTTTGTTGTTGCGGTATTTTTCATAAAAAATAAAATAATTTTCATTATGTTACCTTGTTTCTATTTGCCCACCTATCCATGTATCCTTTAATTAACTAATTACAGCCTTAGGAAACTATTCACTTTTAATTTTTATTAGCAAAATAAAAATATTTGTAAATATTAAAAAATACATAAAAAATAGCATACATTAAATTATATTTTCAATAATGGTATTAAATTATTAAATGAACAGCTTCTGGAAATTAACAATAATTCTTACTGAAATCAATTTAAATCTAAATGCAAATTACGATTTTATTTTAGGTTTTTCTTTTACAGTTACTTTTAAGGGAACAATCTTTCAATGTATATTTATGTAATTGGTAATCCTAAAACATTGTAAAATATTATTATTGTTTAAAATAATATTGTTTTTGTTAATTACGTGTTATTTTTACTATATATGTGAGGTGAAACGCTTATAATGTGTATTACGATATACTCCTATGTCGTCATGTCCATATGAGACAACCTCTACAATCTACAAGCCTTGTTCCACAACAGTGTTCTGTCGCCAATATTACTATACGAGGGGCAAGGGGATTACAGACTGAAAACAAACAGTTACCTCAATAAAATTACCTTCTAACTTATCTATAAAACGATATACCACTTTTATTCACATAATGTATACCATTATAATGTATTTATACTTAAAAACACGAAAAATATTTAGATCGATCAAATATAAACAAACACATAAAGAAGGAAACTATATATATAAAATATTTTATTGCCAGGCAATTAAGGTACAAATTTAAAAAATAAAATTACATGGTGGTTATACATATGCCTAATTGTATTTCTATGTATTCAAGTATAAATATTTTATTATTTTGTAACAATAGTGTTTAATACTATGTTACCACACACAATTAGTTACGCCGGGAAAAAGGGTAAAACCCAGCACTTTGAAGAAGGAAACTTCGGCAATAAGTTTCATATGGTCTTCGTAATTATTCGGGAGGCAACGATTGACTCTAGAAAAATATAAACAAACAATGATAGAGACACAAAATAATGTAAACAACGGTGTCCCTCTTGGTTATTGGTCAGAATTGTAAACTATCAAGTTGCGTTCGGCATAACTGCAGTGTTAACTCTGTGACGCGCAAGTTTTTTGTCACGTGACCACTGTGTACACTGTGCACGAAAGTCAAAAAAGAACGCTTTGTTAAGACTGCGCAGTTATTCTCATTATTCTAATCTATTATTTTTTGTAAACAAATGAATTATATGTGTTATATGTTTTAAGTAATATAAAACAAATTTTATTTGATGAGGAACACAATTCAGATGAAGAACATGAAAATATTTTGGCAAAAGTGTTTAAATATGCAAAGAGTTCTAAGATAGTCTTCAATTAGAAAAAAATAAATAAAATAAATAAAAATTTATATATACATATGTTTTTCTACGTCTATCTGTAATTAAAATAAAAATAAAATAAAACTAGTACAAAACTAAAATTTGATCTTTTCGTTATTTAGTTGAGATCGCGATATTAGTTTGTTGTTTTAAATAATAAATAGGTAATGGGTTCCCAAACACCTAGATAGACGCATAGGGGCATAGAAGGTAAGTTTTCCGTTTCTAGACCGCCGGCCATAGTAATGAAAGCCACATGGTCTGAGTCGACCCCAGAGCTGACTGCACAATATCGGAAGATAAAAATCCGAATGAGGTGGAAGTAGTCGAACCCGGATCCCAGTGCTCCGTAAGCAACCATCTTACCACGGAGCCACGGCAACTCTTTATTGTTTTCAATACACTAATTGATTTTTTATTTTTTTGGAACTGCATGGACATCCCTCTCCATTAAAAATCAATAATAAATTTGTTTTATTTTACGAATATTTTTTCGGGTTGGTCCCCTCAGACAATTTTTCTGTGTGCACGTCTGTTAACAGTCGTAGAAAAATATTATTTGATAGTATATACATATTTTTCTAACTTTAGCAGTTTAAAATGCTGCCCTTGTGTGATATGTTATATATTTTTTTGTACATATATTGGTATTTTGTGAAAAGTGGAATGAAATAACCAGGGCTTCGAACCGAAAAAAACCGTCATTTTTGTCGGAACGAAAACCGGAGCTGAACCGAATAAAAATATCGGTTTATTTCGGTTCAGATAATGTTTATGAGAGTGAACAAAAATATAAAATATATTTTATTTAAGATTATTTTTTAAAATGATGACCAGAAAAAAAAACGTAATTTTTTTAACTGATAAGTAAAAAAATCCGCTTCTATTATTCCGAGGGGGGGTGAACCCCCCCCCCCATCGGCAGCAGCCTTGGTATGATTATTACAAAATAAGGAATAAAATGTTCTTCTAAATTATAGTAGAAAATAAATTTCTAATACAAATAAAAGTATTAAAAAATTTATCACTCGGAACAGTGTGTATTGGACTGGTTGAGAAGCGGTCAGATATACATACATATAATACTAGACAAAACTGTAATTTAGAAATTCAAACAGATTTGCAAAAATGGCACAAAATCAAAATATACCAATGAAAAAAATTTATAATAAACTACCTTCTCACATTAAAGATAGTGCAACCTTGCCGCTATTTAAGAAAAGGATAGTTAAATTTTTAATCTGTAAGTGTTTTTATAATCTAAATGAGTATCTTATGCAGCAACAATAAGTAAACACACTTATTTAAGATTTGAACTGACTTATTTAATTTGTTAATTATTTATTTATTTACTTTGTTAATTATTTATTTATTTAATTTGTAAATCGACGAACATAAATATTGTAATTTATTATTTATATATTTATACTTATATCTGACTTATATTTATTATTTTAATAATAATAATAATAATAGTTAAGTTTATGGGAGTCGGACAGGTGTAGAAATAAATAAAAAAGTTTATCAACTAAGCTTACGTTTCGATTTTAATCAAATCTTCCTCAGAGCTAGTTAAAGTCACATAATTTGAAAATAAAACGTTAAATAATAAAATATATCGGTATATATGTCCATGGTTTATAAGGTCGTTGAACTTGGTGATAAGAATGATACTAAATTTATATTATTTATAAACCATGGACATATATACCGATATATTTTATTATTTAACGTTTTATTTTAAAATTATGTGACTTTAACTAGCTCTGAGGAAGATTTGATTAAAATCGAAACGTAAGCTTAGTTAAATAAACTTTTTTATTTATTTCTACACCTGTCCGACTCCCATAAACTTAACTATTATATTATCTACGGACATAATTCGTCAACATATATATTTATTATTTTATTTTTAAAGTTTCGACTTTGTTAGTGATATTAATTATTGACAATTTGTAAAATGACTTATCCAATTTTACTTCTATGTAATATAATAATAATATAAATTTTATTGGTTTCAAGGTACAAACCTTATACAAAGGAGAGAGATAATAGCGAATATAATATGTACATAAGCATACAATATTAAAATTAATCTAAACAATAAACAATAATAGACTAATAATAAGAAATAGAGAAATGTAAATTATAATATTAAAATATAAATATGTGAAAATACAAAATTATAAATATAAATAAATATAGATATTAAAATATAAAAATAAAAATGGAGATATGTGAAAATATGAATACATAAAAGTATAAAAATGTAAGAATACAAAAATATGAAAATATAAGTATATGGAAGTGTAAAAATGTGAAAATATGCAAGTTTGAAACTATGAAAATATAAATATATGAAAATGCGAAAGTGTGAATATATACTAGTTTGAAAATATGAAAATATAAAAGTATAAATATATGAGTACCGGACAATAAATATAAATAAATAAATAAATAAATATAGATATTAAAATATGAAAATATAAAAATAAAAATGGAGATTTGTGAAAATATGAATACATAAATAGTATAAAAATGTAAGAATACAAAAATATGAAAATATAAGTAAATGAAAATGCGAAAGTGTGAAAATATACTAATTTGAAAATATGAAAATATAAAAGTATAAATATATGAGTACAGGACGATAAATATAAATAAATAAATAAATAAATAATTATAGATATTAAGATATGAAAATATAAAAATAAAAATGTAAAAATGGGAAAATTTTAAAATATGGCAGTATAAGAGTGTAAAAATATCAAAATGTAAGAATATAAAACTATAAAAATATAAAAATACTAAAACTCAGATATATAGTATAAAAATAAATAAATATACACATACAAAAAAAAAAATAAAAAAAATATATAAATATATAAAAATATAAAATGCAAATATAAAATACAAAAAAACATAAAAAAAATAAAATTGAAAAATATTTGAGTATTGAAACGAGAGCTATTAGAGACAATAATACTGATAGACATAGGGAGAGACAGGCGGCCTAATCTGTTCACTCATTCAGGCAAAAACTTCTGGTTTTTAATGCATTGAGTGTGTAAAAATATAAGTCATTTAATTTTTCAGTATTAGTTACATTTAATAAATTATAATAGTTGTCTTCGGTTAAGTTTTGGATCTTGTATTTTGATAGATAAAATTGTCTAATTGCTGATAATACAGGACATTGTGTGAGAAAATGAAATATCGTTTCATTTACTGACATATTGCAAATTTGACATTTATTAGTCGCATCGAGTTTGTAGCGCAGATTTTTGTAGTATATATTTAGACCTAGTTTTGAGCTAAGTCTTAACTGTGATACTATTCTAATTTTACTGATCGGTGAATTAAATGTTAGATAATTTTCAGTTGCGTACTCAAATTTTAGTTCTTTATAAAAACTACTGTATCTTGCTTCAGTGGATATTCTTAATTGATTCTCTTGTAGTGTGGTTTCATGTTCCTCAATTATTGTTTTTATCGTTGATTTATTGACGATAGGTGCCGTGTTGTCCCAAAGATCTTTCCTGTTCTGACTTAGGATAAATGTTTTTAAATTTGAACACCAGTTATAATGCAACTTGTTGAAGGGCGAGGTATCTAAATCTTTCAACCTATTATATAAAATTTTTGGATAACGCGTATCGTCCATACTCAAAATTTTTCTCCAC
Organism: Liopterus haemorrhoidalis; assembly: GCA_963971575.1. Lineage (NCBI taxonomy): Eukaryota > Metazoa > Arthropoda > Insecta > Coleoptera > Dytiscidae > Liopterus > Liopterus haemorrhoidalis. The sequence goes on along the minus strand of OZ020612.1, from coordinate 35,758,812 downwards.
CAGTTTAATACGCGTTTCCATATGACTGACTCCAAATGTTTGAGACCTGTTTCTAAGAGGGCCATATGGTTAGGTGTAGTTTTAAGGCACTGTAAAATACTCTTACAAAACCTTATTTGAATACATTCAAATTTCCATGGGACAAAAATGCCCCATGCCTCACAGGCGTATAGTGCCGTTGCATTTATACTCAGTCTAGCAATTTAATTTTTTCATCCCAACTGGACGATTTACTTCTAACTAATATTTTTATTATGTTGCTGGTGGCCAAGGATGCTTTTTGAATGGAACTTTTTAAAGCGATTGGAAATCTTCCATTTGTTGAAAATGGGGTTCCTAAGTAAGTATAATTCTTTACGACTTCTATTGGTTGACAGTTGAAAGTGAAGTGCAAATTTTTAATGTGTAAACCAGCTGCTTGAAATTTCATAATTTTTGTTTTGCTTATGTTTACTGTGAGATAGTTTTTTAAACAGTGTCATCCGCGAAGGCTAACATTAAGAGGTCATTTTTTCCGTCAATGTTTAGGCCGCTGACGTCAGCATTACGCAGGTGGTCCTCGAGATCGTTTATAAACAGAGAGAACAACCAAGGTGACAGAACTTCTAAAACTTCTTCCCCTTGTAAAACCCCTCTGGTAACATTTATTTCTCTGGATAGTTCATGATTTATTTTGTCAACAAACTTAGCATTACTGTATAATTGGTTTATTATTCGTATTTTTGCACTGACACCGTTATTGCAGAGTTTCTTCCAGAGATGCTGGTGGTTTACGGTGTCGAAGGCACTTTTAAAATCAACAAATACTGCAAAAATAGACTTTTTTTTAAACGTATATGGATGTGTATTATAGACATTAATGAAAATATTGCATCCAAAGTGCTTCTGTTTTTTCTAAAACCCATTTGACTCTCACTTATTAATTTAATGTCCTCTGACCAAATATCCAATATGTTGAAAATAATCTGAGTAAGTATTTTACATATATTGTTTACCAATGATATGCCACGATAGTTGGAGGGATTTGCAGTATCTCCTTTCTTAAAAATTAGAGTCAGTAAAATATTTGACCACCTTTTGGGGATTACCTCTTTGTTCATAATTGTGTTAAAAAGGTTTAAAATGTAATGTTCCCAATTACTTGGCAGGTTTTTATAAAAGTCGTAATTTAGCCCGTCATTACCCGGTGCCTTGTTGTTTTTACACTGCGCAATACTAACTTGTAATTCGTTTAAAGTAATATCCGAATCAAGGAAGGGGTGTCTGGCGTCATAATATTTTAACACTGTGTTAAGGTAATATGATTTATATTCTTATATTTATTTTTTGATCGCAGGGAATTAACAATTGCCCAAAACTGCTTACCGTTTTTGACGTTAGACAGTAGAATTCTAGTTTTGCTATCATAATCGTTTTTGCATTTATCTGTAAGTCGTTTGTAGTCTTTTTTAATATTTAAGTAAAATCTTAAGTTTTCATCGGTAGGATATTTTTTGTACTTTTTCAGTTTCTGCTTTGCTTCAAATTTTAAACTACGACAGTTATTGTTGAACCACGGTTTGTTTTTATTAGGATTATAAGATTTATTGATTATAAATTTTTTCTGCATATTTTTTTTGAAAAATATGACATAATTGCTAATAATCAGTACGGGTTTACCAAAAATAAAAGTGCAGAAGATGCCATTTCAGTTTTAATAGAAAATATTTACAAATCTTTAGATCTATCTAAGCCCTGCTTGGCTATTTTTTTGGATTTAACAAAAACCTTTGATACCGTCAACCACGATATTCTATTAAATAAACTTGAAAAATATGGTATAAGAGGTTTGGCTAGAGAGTTTCTCAAAATTTATCTCTCGTGCAGAACTCAAACTGTTAAGAGCGTAATGTACCTAGGTTACGCGCAACGGAAACGTGCATTTGGAAGGGCCAAAGAATTTGAACCAAATGATGTCGGATCAATTTGATTTTTTTTTTAATTTGAAGATAAAGATTGGCCCCGTTGGATTTCAGAGTTAAAATTTGGTTTTATTTTTAATTTTCAGTTTTACAATGTCCTAAACTTTGTGTAACTTCACATCACTGTTACTCCGTAAATCAATAACAATTGCAAATTCCATAGCTGAAATCCTATAGATTGTACTTTTATCTTTAAAATGAGCCCTTGTTTATGAAAATTAATTAATATTTAGCACCAATTCTTTGACCCACACCGAAACACTATTTATATGAAATACTGGCATTTACAAGCATCGAGAGATGTATCCATCTGGTAGCGTGGTTTTAAACTAATCTAGTCATAGTAGAGGGAGTCTTAAGCTCCGCCTTAATTTTCTACACATATCTTTGTATTTGGTGTTTAATTAGTAAGACATAAACTGTTGACTATGCTTATTCAATAATTTTCTATTGTTTTATAAAAATTGGTAACTGAAGATCTTTGGAATAAAACAGTTTGTGATGTCAAATTTACGTGTTTTATTTTAGACTTTGCTCTTTCCGTGGTAGAATACAAATTCATATTGACCGGTTTTTTTTATTTCATCCCTAAAGGGTGATAAGGGGTGAAATGTGAATTCAAAGATTCCTTAATATCTCTTAGGACCAATAAGATATCGAATTGGTTTTTGCTTACAAAGATAACCCGTACAAATACCGAAAAATTTATTTCAGAATTTTGCCCTAATCAACCCCTAAAGGGGTGAATCTATAATTGGGGCGAATTATACATCCTGTCGTATTTCCTGTGTTTGTCGGGTATTAACATTCCTTTTTGGCACTTAGGTGTCTTTTTAAGATATTTCGAAATAGTTTTGCCTGTTTCTTTAAATTTCACCCCTAAAGAGTGAAAAGGGATGAAATGCGATTTCAAGGATTCCTAATATCTCTTAGGACCAATAAGATATTGACTTGGTTTTTGCTTACAAAGACTACCCATGAAAATTCCGAAGAATGTGTTTCAGGATTTTATCCTAATCAACCCCTAAAGGGGTGATTCTACAATCGGCGTGAATTATACATCCCGTCGTATTTCCTGTGTTTGTTTGGTTGCAACAATCCTTTTTGACACATAGGTGTCTTTTTAAAATATCTCGAAATGATTTTGACAGTTTTTTAAAATTTCAGCCCTTAAGGGTGAAAAGAGGTGAAATGTGATTTCAAGATTCCGTAATACTTCTTAGGACTAATAAGATATTGACTTGGTTTTTGCTTACAAAGACTACCTATGCAAATTCCGAAAAACGTGTTTCAGGATTTTATCCTAATCAACCCCTAAAGGGGTGATTCTACAATCGGGGTGAATTATACATCCCGTCGTATTTCCTGTGTTCGTTTATTTGTAACATTACTTTTTGGCACATAGGTGCCTTTTTAAAATGACTCGAAATAGTTTTGACAGATTTTTAAAATTTCACCCCTAAAGGTTGAAAAGGGGTGAATTGTGGTTTCAAGGATTCCTTAATATCTCTTAGGACCTATAAGATATCGACTTGCATTTTGCTTACAAAGATTAGCCATACAAATGCCGAAAAAGTTATTTCAGGATTTTGTCCTAATCAACCCCTAAAGGGGTGGATCTACAGTCGGTGTGAATTATACATTCCGCCGTATTTCCTGTATTTGTTGAGTTATAAAATTACTTTTTGACACATATGTGTCTTTTTAAAATATCTCGAAATGATACTGGCAGTTTTTGTAAATTATATCGCTTAAGGGTGAAAAGGGGTGAAATGTGAATTCAGGCATTTCTTAATATCTCTTGGGACCAATGAGATATCGACTTGCTTTTTACTTATAAAGACTACCCATACAATTGTCGAAAAACTTATTTCAGGATTTTGTCCTAATCAACCCCTAAAGGGGTGAATTTACAATTGGTGCGAATTATACATCCCGTTGTATTTTCTGTGTTTGTTGAGTTATAAAATTGCTTTTTGGCACATATGTGTATTTTTAAAATATCTCGAAATGTTATTGACAGTTTTTTAAAATTACATCCATTAAGGATGAAAAGGGGTGAAATGCGAATTCAGGGATTCCTTAATATTAGGACCAATGAGATATCGACTTGATTTTTGCTTACAAAGATTACCCATACAAATGCCGAAAAAGTTATTTCAGGATTTTGTCCTAATCAACCCCTAAAGGGGTGAATCTACAGTTGGGGCAAATTATACATCCCGTTGTATTTCCTGTGTTTGTTGAGTTATAAAATTACTTTTCGGCACATGTGTCTTTTTAAAATATCTAGAAATGGTATTGACAGTTTTTTAAAATTGCATACCTTAAGGGTGAAATGTGAATTCAGGGATTCCTTAATATCTCTTGGGACCAATGAGATATCGACTACAATTGTCAATACAATTGTCGAAAAACTTATTTCAGGATTTTGTCCTAATCAACCCCTAAAGGGGTGAATTTACAATTGGGGCGAATTATACATCCCGTTGTATTTTCTGTGTTTGTTGAGATATAAAATTACTTTTTGGCACATATGTGTATTTTTAAAATATCTCGAAATGTTATTGACAGTTTTTTAAAATTGCATCCATTAAGGGTGAAAAGGGGTGAAATGTGAATTCAGGGATTCCTTAATATTAGGACCAATGAGATATCGACTTGATTTTTGCTTACAATTACAATTGCCGAAAAACTTGTTTTAAGATTTTGTCCTAATCAATCCCTAAAGGGGTGAATCTACAAATGGGGCGAATTATACATCCCGTTGTATTTCCTGTGTTTGTTGAGATATAAAATTACTTGCTATTTACTTATAAAGATTACCCATGCAAGTACCGAAAAACGTATATCAGAATTTTATCCTAGCCCTATTAACCCCTAAAGGGCTGAATCTACAATTAATTTTTATTTTACTAATTATTTTTTGAATTTCTTATTTATCTCTCCTACTATAATTTTAGGGGTGCTTAATAAATTTCTGACACGCCAAGGGGTAAGTCAAAATAATGTTGAGAACCACCGGTCTACAATGATGGTCAGAGGCGAAGCAGGGGGGGGGGGAATTGGAGAGAAACTTCTACACACATATTATTATTATTATTACATTAATGATTATTAACCCAGGCTTGACCAAATGGGGTGTGTCACACCCCAGTATATTAATAGTGGAAATGATGTATCTATTGACAATATTTATGAATTAGTTAATATTTAACAATTATTTAATTTTCAATCGACAAAAAAATCAAAAACACCATTACAAAAAAATGTGTCTAAATTATATTTGGCAACAGCGCATTTCGAACGAATTATAAATAAATAAACGTTCAAAATTCAAGCGTTGCTTGAGAAATGAGAAAGAAATTGTCTCCCCCACCAAAATACATAGACCAATCAGAGAGCTAGTGTGTGAGAGTTGGTTTGAACGTGAGATGCAATATTGTCAGTCAACTCGAGACACTACTTGAAGTATGATGCAATTTAGGAAAGAAATTGCGTGATTTTGACTTTTATTGAAAAAATTATTAAAAAAGCATTAAATAATTACTTTGAAAAAAAATTTTTTTTTTTGTAATATTGTTCTATAGGCTTGACAGCATCTAACTGTATTTTACCTTATTTTAATTGATATTAAATGAGAAAAGCCTGGGGTATACTACACCCCACTTGGTTGGATGTGTATATTTTGGTCAACTACGGGTTAACATAATTTTTTGATGATAAAAAAAAATATTATTTCTACAAATTTATCTGTAAAATCAGAATTGGTAATAAATATTAATCACTTTTCACATACAAGGGCTTATTTTAAAGATAAAATTACTATATAGACTGGTCCAGTGTTAACATTTGTAATTTTTATTCATTTACTGAGTAACAGTGATGTGAAGTTAAAAAAAAAGTTCAGCACTGTAAAATTGAAAATCAAAAATAAATCAAAATTTTTCTTTCATATCTAGAAGTTTTAAAAAAAAACTCAAATTGATTTGAACATATTTAGTCTATATTTTACGGTTCCGAAAAATCCTGGGTTGTTTTATAAATATGTGCACTTTTCCCTCTCCCTGTAAGCTACTTCGAGGTGGGAGAATTTGTTACCACACCTCCTGTGACGTATTAAGTCTCCTGGCCACCGCACCCCGCGGGCAAACTTTGACTTTTGAGTTCGCTACATTATCACCTTAAAATAAAAAATCTTTCAAGTACTCCATCTATTGTTACTTGTGGGGTTCCACAATGCACAATCTTAGGTCCATTGTTGTTCTTGATTTATATAAATGATTTACTAAAGCTCAATGATATCAAATGCAAAATTTTGTCATACGCAAATGATACTGTAATCTTTATTGAAGCAGAGACATGGATTGATGCGAAAATAATTACTGAAAATAACTTGACAATTATAAAAAGTTGGATGGATTCTAATTTTCTGTCTCTTAACTTTAAAAAATCAAATTTTGTAACCTTTTCTGCAAATGTTAAAACTCAACCTTTTCTTGATTGTATTAAAATCCATACTGATTATTGCATGAAAATAAATTGTACTTGTCAATTTATAAACAGAGTTAACTCTGTCAAATACCTTGCCCTGATCATAGATCAAAATATTAAATGGGACTTACATATTCACAATCTCAGAAATCGTTTACGAAAAACCTTTAGAAAATTAAGAGAATTTATGCTTGTTAAACTATTGCTTAATTTTTATTATAGTCTTGTACAATCCATACTTACTTATGGCTTAGTTGCATGGGGAGGTGCAGCTAATACACACTTGACAAAATTAACTACGACTCAAAACATGATTATTAAAACCATATATCGGAAACCATTTTTTTACTCGACTAAGAAATTATATTTAGAAACAAACTTAATGAATATTAGTCAATTGTATATTTTAACTTTAATAAAATATATTCATAAAATGCAACTACCCATTCAACTAATATCTCATGAGTACAACACTAGAAATGCTGGCCAAGCATTGTTGTATAAATCAATAAAATCAATTGGTCAAAGAAGTTTCATTTATTTTATACCGAAAATTTACAATAGCTTCAAGAAATACTTAACAGAAAATAATTTAACGCCGGTGGGTAAACATATAATAAAAGTTGCTAAAAATTTGATTTTACATCTAGATCAAAATAAAATAAATAAAATACTTGTTGAGTTCAACATTTATTATTTTTATATATATATATATATATAATTTGTTGATATTATAAAAACTAATACTTAAATTTAATAATAAGTCAACAGAATAATTACTAATCAAACTTAAATTTATTGTAGATACCACGCGCATACCTAACGGTATTTGTGGTGTACGCCCCTATATTTGATTTTTCCCTGGCGGGACTCAAGTCTGCCAGGTTAAATTTCGTTGCTGCTCTTCGCGCTGCCTGGTAAAGAAACGCCCCTTTGCCACTAAATCCGTGTGCACTAACGAATTGTAATAGTGGGTCCTGACTTCTGAGGATACTGTTAGCTGTAACCAGGACGAGTTGATCGTGCAAACACTCCAGATTAAGTAATCCCCGCCCCCATTTTGACGAGGGAGGAAACTGCGCTGGACAGAAGATATCGGGTGAAGACTTCGGGTGATGTTCATGACCTTTCTGGTTCTCCTGTCGATATCCTTAAGATCATCAACATTCCATTTCATTACACCAAAAGTGTATGAAATTAAAGGGACAGCAAGCATGTTTGTGGCAGCGATCTTGTTCTTGCCAGACAGACATGATCTCCATATCTGCCTAAAGGTGCCTACAGACGGTGAGCCAGCGTTCGCCAGCTTCTAATTCTGACGTTGGCCGTAACATGTAGCGCTGGCGGACACTTGTACTTGTGTACCCTACAGACGAAGCGTCCGTGCTGGCCAAGTACAAAACTAGCGAACATGGGCCAGCGCTTGTAAAATGGCGCCTGACAGTGAAAGTGAGGTTATGGTCGCAGCTTCAACCTTGCTTTTGTTATTTAAATTAGATTAAAAGTACAAAAAATTACTTTTTACTTTAAGTAGACTTCATAATTACGCAAACATAGTTATAATTTTCACTCTGAGCACAACACATCTCGACTGACGTGATGACAAGAGTGTGCGCGTCGTGTGTACGGTGCTAACAAGCATGTGCAAGACTGCACCGATGTTGGTCAAACTCCTTTGACTTGTGATAGAATACCGCCTCGGAAGCGAACACCGGCCAGCGGCAAGCCCAGCCTACGTTGGCTGTAACTTGTGACTTGTTTCCCCTACACACGATCCGCGGAGCTAGACAAGTATAAATATTGGCCGTGACTTGCCACGCCGTCTGTAGGCACCTTAAGTCGTGCCACATACTTGCTGCGAAGGGCCTGCTTAATAAGAGTGACATCCTGGACACCACTCTCACTGATGCCTAGAAATGTGTAAGACCCTTCGGCATTAAGATGTTTTATAATGCTCTCATCAACCAATTTGTCCACCGCTTTCTGCTTTAGCAGTGAGAGTGGACTAATTCAGTAGTCTGATTACTGATAGGTGACTGTTACATGTATGTATAAAGTAGTGCATTCATATAATAATCTAGTTACCATTTTTCAGCGATTTTAAAAATGTTTTTTGTTATTTGTCTTAACTGTCAGTGTCTGGTAATAAATATTAATTAAAATATGGCTTGCGGCCGATTATTAAATTCACAAACTTTAATTTTAAATCTGCTGGAATAACCAACAAATTACAATCCAAAATTTACGTATGAGTATAATTTTTTCCTTATTTATAATTATTACCTTAAAATTAATAATTTTGTTTGTTTGAGTACTGCTGTAAATTTATTTTCGCGCTCTAATTAGTAAAGAAATCTACGAATCATGCCGTTTCTGTCTAATGCTTTGTTTTTTATTCAAATAATTATGAAGGTTAGTTTTTAACTTGGGTCACTATACGTTACTATGGGTATGCAAATAATTATAATGATATAGACAGAGAAAGCATATAGTATTGAATATCGATACTTGTAGCAACGAACAGTCACTTATCAGTAGAGGCCTGCAAATCCGCGTATATCCGCCATTTTTCTGCGGATGCGGATAAATTATCATTGAAATCTTGCGGATGCGAATTATATATCATATCCGCTTATCCGCAATATCCGCGTGAACATAAAATCTTCGTTTGGTCGCCTCTTCCTACGGAAGACGCGTTTAGAATTTTGCTTATGGCAAAAGTGAAATAATGATACGTTACGGCACTTTTTACTTTTTTTATTCTTCCTATAAAGACCTGCTTTACGCTTACTTAAACAATTAAATATAGTAGAGTTTATATAACAGTCGTAGATACAACAATTTCTTTGGATTTATCGCGTTTATTTATTTAAAAATAATTATGTATCGCCTTACTTTCATTTTTGGAAATATTAGGATAAATTAACCATGGTAATTTGCCACATTTAAAAACATAGAAGCTCATATCAAATTTAAAAAAATAAAAATATCCTAAATTCTTAAAATCGTCATAAAACTTTCATCTTTTAATTATCAGGATGAATTTAAGAATTTAGTTTCATTATTAAGAACTTATTTTTTTAAATTTGCTGATATTTCCTGATTTTCCTTGTTATTTATTGGTCATAAATGTGATAAATTAATCTGTTTAATTATTCCTAAATTTCGCTGACCTGAAATATTAGTGAAATATCTCAAAAAACTAAACTTCTGAGATACTGCTGTTTAAAGTTTTATATTTTATATAAACTTGGTTTAAGAGACGAATAATTTTAATTTACATCTTAATTTTTTAATCTATACAATTTCAGTACGACGTTAGATAGAAAACATATTTCTGGCACACTCCTTGAGAGAGATATTCTTCTCAGCTGGACCTGAGAATTCGATCACAAACATCTGTTTGGTCTCGATATCCAGGAGGGTTATGCCTGTGCTGCCATCTATGATAATTTTATTCTTAAGTTGGTGTCACGAAATTACCAGTTTTCAACTGTCTACGCAGATGCACAATTTATATTATTATAAACCATATACCTAGATATGGATATTTGATTCTGCAATAAAGAATATATTAGACCTGTATTAACACATGTCGATACATTTTGACCTTAATTATTGCAGCTCTGTATTGTATTCAATAAATTATTAAAATAACTAATATAATTATAACAATAAATACAAACTTCTTATAACGTCGATATAATAAAGTATTCTTGCTTACGATAATCAGAGCCCCAGTAAGAGGGGGGGCGGAGGAGGCGAGGGCCCCGGGCGCACTAAGGAAAGGGGTGCTGACGCTAATAAAAATGTGTTTTTTTTTTGTAGTGGGCGCAAATTAAAATTTTGCGCAAGTTTTCCTTACTGCGGCTCTGTTGATAATATAAAATGTTGATAGCACAAATTCAAATAGTATTAGAAATTATGTTGGCATTGCGTACTAACTTTAACACAGAGATCTCTGTGTTAAACTTATGCCTGGGCTACACCTGCATATATCGTCGCTAAACTTCGGTTTAACGTGACATAAACGCTAATGTGGACAGCTACTATCGGTTTGCGTTCACAATATTAGCAGTGCGCGCCACTAGACACATGACGATAACTGAAGTGGCGGTTTTAGAGCGCACATCAAAGGAACTTAGCGCAGAGCGTAATATGTTCTGTGGCGCGTATTGTTGTTTATCCGGCATCATTTGAGGTTAAGTTATACATATTTCTTTACAACTTATTTGTGTCAAATCAGATAAGATTATGTTTGGATTTGTAAAATTAAATGTAAAAAATAATTTTAGGATGCAGTTATGATGGATATACACCATAATTTTATTTAATTTACAGCAAAATAAATACGCGTATACCTTGTAAACGTAAATAAAGTGTAGCGGCGAAAACGCAGGTATGGCCACAAGTTGCGCTTTAGCACGATATCGATAGATGCAGTTTACCACGAGTTTATATAGCGCGCAATTATCGGCGAAGCATATAACGCAAGTGTGGCCCAGGCATTAGGCTGTTTAACTGAAGTTACGCGCTTTAACACTAACATTCTTACCCTGAGTTTAACATCCTATGTTAAACATCTAGTGTAACGAAACGAGTAGTCCATCAGAAACTTTCACAAACACCCGTCGGGAGAATTCCTTTGAAAGGCATTTCTTGAAATTTTTAAAAGGGTATATTTTTTGAGAATTCAAATAGATAATAAAATTTTAGAAATTTTATGTTTACGACACGTAACTTTAAAATATTTTTTAAAGTTTATTGTTCAAGGAGCCATTTGTTCAAATTTATTATTTAATAACTTTGGCAGTTCCTTGAACAACCTTTTTCCCTTTTTCTTCGAAACGCCCTGAAATGCCTTACAAAAACACACGACTCTCTGAAGAGGAGATCAGATAGTATTCGGTCTTGTTAGTAGTAAGAACTAAGTAGTGGCATTCGTAGAGGGACTGGTTCGGCATTCTGGTGGACAACTTGATTCCGTTTGTTTAATCTTTTAATCTTTGAATACATTTTAAATATCTTAACTTCTTTGTAAATATTACTGTTAATAAATTTAATTCATTAATTTTAAACCGTGTTAACGAGTGTAAAACCTTCACATTTAAACTTAAGTGAACAGCTTAGATCCAAACTTAAATACAAGATGCCTGTTCAGTCGGTTGGTAAGTTCAAATACATATCATTTAATTCACATATCGTACTGATGAACCCTGGATCACACTCACGCCTACTACCCGATCTCCTTTAGTCAGATATCTCATTTCAGTTTGAGATTAGACATAATATAATACCACAGGCTCGCTACCTAGTGGACAATAAATGGTACGTTATAAAGTAACGTTACCGGTTCGCTACAATTTTGTGAAATAATATTTATTTGTAAATAAAAAAATCCATGGTATAATAACTATGAATTTTTACACATTTCAGGATTTCGTACGTATTTAGTTTGATCAAGGGCCCATATTTCCACGTCACAGAGAAGAATGGAATATATATATATATATATATATATATATATATATATATATATATATATATATATATATATATATATATATATTAAAATAGCATCTTAAGCCGATTCTTCGACAGATATATTTAACAAAATACAAAATGAGTAAATTTTTTGTCACAAACTTTTGAATTTCGTGCCAGAATCGTGTGCTTAATGGCGTCTACCGACATAAAGCCGATTTATAAATTATCTACCCGGTTGATGCACCCGGTTACTTCGGTATAATACGACAGCTACCTTTTAAGTTTTTACAAAAACTAAGAAAGAAAAAAAATTTTTTTGGAACAAACTGTTATACACAACATTTGAAGTTAGTATCCCAAAAACATGATTTTCGATGGCTTCAACAGCTTCTTGGGATGATGAAAATCGCTGTCCACGCATTTTTTGTTTGACATTAGGGAACAAAAAAAAAGTCGTTAGGGGATAAATCAGGTGAATACGCGCAATGAAACATTAATTCGATGTTTTTCTCCTTCAAATAATCAATTGTTTGACGTGCTGTATGGGAGCTTGCATTGCCATTATGAAGATGATGCGACATTTATGGTTGTTTTCCTGTATTTGTCGATGACTTCTGGCAAAAAAATTGTTGCATACCATTTAGCATTAACTGTTCTCTGATCCTCTAACGCAGCGGTTCTTAACCTTTTTATACTCAGGATCCCCCAACTAGCATAAAATATTTTCTGGACCCCCCAAGAAAATTTTTGAAATATTATTTTAAATGTTCTTAATAATTTATTGTTTAATAATTAAGTTTATTGTAATATTAAAAGCAAAAACGGGTAAAAATTTAATTTTTTCTTTTAATTTCCAGCACAACCGAAAAAACGCGATTATTTTCTTGGAAGTGCTTCGTGAACGAACAACTTTTGTGAGTTTCAGTTCATCTTGGAATATCCAAACAGTGGATTGTAGCTTAGTTTCCGGTTCATATGAATATATCCAAGTTTCGTCCCCTGTAATGATGTTGTTTACGGATTTTGCAGTGCCTAGGTTGAATTTTTTTAGCATTCCCTTACTCCAATCAACACGAGTCTTTTTTTTAGCTTCGGTCAAATTATGCGAAATCCATCGGGAACCAGGGGCGCACACAGATTTTTGGCTTGGGGGGGGTCCTATTATACATAATTTTTATAAACACAGGGCAAAATATCAATTTCAAGTGAAGAGCAAAAAAAAAGGTCCTCCCTTCTAAGTTTTAAGTGAAGAGCAAAAAAAAGGTCCTCACTTCTAAATTTTAAGTGAAGAGCAAAAAAAAAGGCCTCACTTCTCGAAGTACGGGGGGGGTCCGGACCCCCCCCCCCTTGTGTGCGCTCCTGTCGGGAACAGATCTTTTTCACAGCTAAATGTTCATGCAAAATCGAATGTATTGCATTCTGTGATATGCCGATCTTCTTCAATCATTTTGCGCACAGCATCGATGTTTTTTGAATCACAACCGATTTTGGTCGACCTTCACGAGATTCATCACTGACGGATGCACTACCACGACGAAATTCTGCAAACCAATTGTAAACAGTCTTTTCTGATGGAGTTTCATTACCAAAAGTTGAACGAAGCGAATCTATGCATTGTTGTTGAATTAGGCCTTTACTAAAATCGTAAAAAATCATCCAACGAAAACCTTCGAGTAGTATCCATTTTTTCACAAACTACGCTACCTTTTCAAATTACTACCTTTTCGAACGCTGTCGGTGCAACCGGTAAAATTTTCGTAAACGCTTAATGTGCATTACTTGGAATTTTGATGCATGATTTATATAGTATTACATGCCACTAGGAATGTATCGAGCCCTTGCTCTTTGCACTGTAAACATTTATTTGTAAATATGAGTAAACGTTAGAGTCCTCTTATCACTTAACACTTTTATATTATTTTATTAACTAAATATTATTAATATTTAGCTATAGCGAGATACACTTTGATCTTAGCCATAGGCCGAGAAACGATGATAAACTTTAATCTTAGCCATAGGCCGAGAAGCAATTATACACTTCGATCTTAGCCATAGGCCGAGAAGAAATTATACACTTCGATCTTAGCCATAGGCCGAGAAGCAACTATACACTTCGATCTTAGCCATAGGCCGAGAAGCGATGATACACTTCGATCTTAGCCATAGGCCGTAAAGCGATGATACACTTTAATCTTAGCCATAGGCCGAGAAACGATGATACACTTTGACCTTAGCCATAGGCCGAGAAGCAATTATACACTTCGATCTTAGCCATAGGCCGAGAAGCGATGATACACTTCGATCTTAGCCATAGGCCGTAAAGCGATGATACACTTTAATCTTAGCCATAGGCCGAGAAACGATGATACACTTTGACCTTAGCCATAGGCCGAGAAGCAATGATACCCTACGATCTTAGCCATAGGCCGAGAAGAAATTATACACTTCGATCTTAGCCATAGGCCGAGAAGCGATGATACACTTCGATCTTAGCCATAGGCCGAGAAGCAATTATACAATTCGATCTTAGCCATAGGCCGAGAAGCGATGATACACTTCGATCTTAGCCATAGGCCGAGAAGCAATTATACACTTCGATCTTAGCCATAGGCCGAGAAGCGATGATACACTTCGATCTTAGCCATAGGCCGAGAGCAATTATACACTTCGATCTTAGCCATAGGCCGAGAAGCGATGATACACTTTGATCTTAGCCATAGGCCGAGAAGCAATTATACACTTCGATCTTAGCCATAGGCTGAGAAGAAATTATACACTTCGATCTTAGCCATAGGCCGAGAAGCGATGATACACTTCGATCTTAGCCATAGGCCGAGAAGCGATGATACACTTTGATCTTAGCCATAGGCCGAGAAGCAATTATACACTTCGATCTTAGCCATAGGCTGAGAAGCAATTATACACTTCGATCTTAGCCATAGGCCGAGAAGCAATGATACACTTCGATCTTAGCCATAGGCCGTAAAGCGATGATACACTTTAATCTTAGCCATAGGCCGAGAAACGATGATACACTTTGATCTTAGCCATAGGCCGAGAAGCAATTATACACTTCGATCTTAGCCATAGGCTGAGAAGCAATTATACACTTCGATCTTAGCCATAGGCTGAGAAACGATGATACACTTTGATCTTAGCCATAGGCCGAGAAACGATGATACACTTTGATCTTAGCCATAGGCCGAGAAGCAATGATACACTTTGATCTTAGCCATAGGCCGAGAAACGATGATACACTTTGATCTTAGCCATAGGCCGAGAAGCAATGATACACTTTGATCTTAGCCATAGGCCGAGAAACGATTATACACTTTGCTCTTAGCCATAGGCCGAGAAGCAATTATACACTTTGATCTTAGCCATAGGCTGAGAAACGATGATACACTTTGATCTTAGCCATAGGCCGAGAAACGATGATACACTTTGATCTTAGCCATAGGCCGAGAAGCAATGATACACTTTGATCTTAGCCATAGGCCGAGAAACGATTATACACTTTGATCTTAGCCATAGGCCGAGAAGCAATGATACACTTTGATCTTAGCCATAGGCTGAGAAACGATGATACACTTTGATCTTAGCCATAGGCCGAGAAACGATGATACACTTTGATCTTAGCCATAGGCCGAGAAGCAATGATACACTTTGATCTTAGCCATAGGCCGAGAAATGATGATACACTTGGATCTTAGCCATAGGCCGAGAAGCAATGATACACTTCGATCTTAACCATATGCCGAGAAGCAATGATACACTTTGATCTTAGCCATAGGCTGAGAAACGATGATACACTTTGATCTTAGTCATAGGCCGAGAAACGATGATACACTTTGATCTTAGCCATAGGCCGAGAAGCAATTATACACTTCGATCTTAGCCATAGGCCGAGAAGCAATGATACACTTTGATCTTAGCCATAAGCCGAGAAACGATGATACACGTTGATCTTAGCCATGGGCCGAGAAGCGATGATACACTTCGATCTTAGCCATAGGCCGAGAAGCAATGATACACTTTGATCTTAGCCATAGGCCGAGAAGCAATGATACACTTCGATCTTAGCCATAGGCCGAGAAGCAATGATACACTTCGATCTTAGCCATAGGCTGAGAAACTATGATACACTTTGATCTTAGCCATAGGCCGAGAAACGATGGAACACTTTGATCTTAGCCATAGGCCGAGAAACGATGATACACTTTGATCTTAGCCATAGGCCGAGAAACGATGATACACTTTGATCTTAGCCATAGGCTGAGAAACGATGATACACTTTGATCTTAGCCATAGGCTGAGAAACGATGATACACTTTGATCTTAGCCATAGGCCGAGAAACGATGATACACTTTGATCTTAGCCATAGGCCGAGAAACGATGGAACACTTTGATCTTAGCCATAAGCCGAGAAGCAATGATATACTTCGATCTTAGCCATAGGCCGAGAAGCAATGATACACTTTGATCTTAGCCATAGGCCGAGAAACGATTATATACTTTGATCTTAGCCATTGGCCGAGAAACGATTATATACTTTGATCTTAGCCATTGGCCGAGAAACGATGATACACTTTAATCTTAGCCATAGGCCGAGAAGCACCTTTATTATCTTTAAAATTGATACATAAATTTTTAGAAAGAGTGTATTTTATAGAATTGAGTTATATAAAAGAAAAGGAAAAAAATATACATATAAATAGATAAATAAAATAAGAACATAGCGTAGATGGTACTAATCATCAACCGAACTCGTGCTATTTTCCTCTCTTGGTCGCATCCCAGTTATGTGCCTGACATAGATGTCTCTGCTCCACCTGATTGCATCACTTATACTTAACTTCTTCATAAATTTTAAGTATGACCGGGTACAGATCTTGAGATCGTTTGCCTTATCCCATGCACCGAGGAGACCAACTATTACGGCCTCCACGGTGACCTCAGTGTATCCCCGGTCTTTGTAGACGTCAATCAGGAGGCGATACTTCTGCAGCTTCTCCTCTCGAGCGGCACGGAACGCCTCCAACCTGTTCTCGAAGGGCATTGTGACGTCCAATATGTGTAGACGCCTGCCCTTCGCTATGACCAGATCAGGACTAAGACGCGTCGCGGGTACTATTCGGTCCCTTAGTAGAACCGAATGAGTAGCTCTTGCCGCCTGGTGGATGCGGTCGAGGATGGCATCATGCCTCTTCTTGTATTCTGCAGAGTATCGCATGCAGTGGCACATAACATGTGGTAGCGACTCCAGAACGTAGCCGCATCTGCGGCACCGCTTGTCCGCCTCCTCCTGTCGGTTGTTGGCGTTTAATGGCAGAAGATTGAGTCGCGCTCGGTGAACGAATCGCCAGTCTGCAAAGCGAGTGAATGTGCCGTCACGGATAAAATGTGTGTTTTTTGGATCCGTGGCAACACACTCCATCGCCTTGCCCTGACTGCGTAGGTCCAGGAGTCTATGCAGTCTGACTTTGTTGCGGGTATCTCTTATGATGGCTATAAGTTTACCGCGCTGTAATGCCGAGATGTTGTTGGCGCCAGACTGCAGATGAGGGACATTCTAGTCGAACCATCAGGTGACATCAAGGAGTCTGGATGCCAGCCTAGCGGAGGACCATACCGTGCGCAACTCGTCGGTTCTTCCGTCAAATGGAGCTCCATTGTCTCCCGACAGGTATCTCCCCATTGTCTCGTCCGAGGGATCTTCTCTAGTACGGTACGAGACTACAGCTTGCAGGTGCCGGATCGCAAGGTTGCAGATTCTCGGATCTCGCGAGCTCAGTAGTTTGAATGCTGAGTCTATAAGAGCGAGATCCGATGACTCGGCTAGTAGCGGCATGCCGCCAAGTCCTGCTTGCGTTGACCCGTACACGTACTCGTTCGCAGCCTCCTGCGGTACATTGAGCGTTCTTTTAATTTCGGGGCGAAAGATCTGATCAATTTCGCCCCACTGTGTCTTTGTGAAGACGCCCATCCGCATCTGGAATGTACCGCAGCTGACTACGAACGTGTGGAGAGCGTCCAGTCGCTGCCATGGTGCTAGCTTGAAGCGGAGGACAACTAGACCAAATTTGGCCAGTTCGATGAGGGGTTTGTTGTGCGGGATTACCGAGAATCCTTCTGGTGCTCCGAGGAAGGTCTCGTAGTCGGAGATGCTCTCGAATCTCGGTATTATCTGTCCTGCAATGGAGAACTGGGTGTCATAGACGCCTAGAGCTGGTGTGGTTCTCACATGTAGCGTGTGACATTTATTTGCATTAAATTGCAGGGAGATCATTCCCGCTCTCCTCTCCACCTCATCGAGGTGGTTTTGTAGTTCCTCCGGACTTTCAGCAAGCAGCACCAAATCGTCTACATAGGCGAGAACACGGTGTTGCGGGTGATCAGCCTGGATGCCTCTGATTATAGGGTCCATGGCCAGGCAGAATAGTAGACCGCTTAGTGGACATCCTTGCTTAACACCCGCTTTCACCGTGATTTCCGCTGTCGACCCTCCCGATGTCAGTACTTGAGTCTTATTGTTGGCCAGAATGTCTGTTATTATATCAACAAAAGACTCACCTACTCCGCTGTGGCGTGCGGCATCGACGACTGTGCCGTGCGGGACTGAGCCGAACGCGTTGGCTATGTCCAACCATGCGGCACACAGTCGCCTCCTCCCTCTGCGCGCATTTTCTAATGTGTGTTTGAGGACGAAATTATGCGCAAACACACCATCATGCGGCAGAAAACCCTTTTGCGCTGGGTGCAACACTTGGTCTTGGAGGATCCAGGCTGTGAGCCTGGCCGCTATACACCCAGCGTAGAGCTTGTAGATGGTGTTAGATAGGGAGATAGGTCTCCAGTTGGTCAGGAATTGACGGTCACCCTTTTTGTGGATCAAGATTGTTCTTGATTTTTTCCACTCCTGCGGTATACGTCTAAATCTCAGACATACACATATGTTGCACACCGCAGTCAGGATCTGACCTTCTGGATCTGCACGCCGCCACATTGCATAGGTAATGCGGTCGGTGTTGGGTACGGTGTTCTCCACTCTTCGTAACCTTGCTGCGACTTCCTGGACAGAGAGATCATTCAGGTCAAACTAAGAGCGATGGGGATGGACATCGGTTTGGTAGAGAGTAGAGAGATGGGGTGATTGCTTCACATTTCAGAGAAGTGTTGCGTGATCAAAACTAACCTCGCCTCTGGGGATTTGATCACCCTTCAACAGCTTGACTGCCCGTTCGGCGATTATTTCTATACATCTTTTAGATTTATTGTGCATCGTTAATGTCAGCCTGATAGACGAGGTTACTATTTCCAGTTCGTAGGGGGGTCAGCTTTACTACCTTCGCTGTCTCCTCCATGATATACCGTAGGATATTGCAAAATTTGGCCGGGCCTGCGCGTCGTCACTAGGCCGGTTCAAAAGGCTTCCAAGGCTAGCGTATTTTGCTGCTGGGCGCCATTGGTGGGTTGTATGGACGCTACCTCAGTATTAGAACCTCACTACAGAATCTACAAAGATTTCTATTAGAAATAAATATATTACATTATTATGTATTAAATATAATACATTACTATGTTCTTGACTAAATGACGCTCTAAACACTTACTGAACGCAGTCTACAGCGCAGACACAGCGAAAAATCTGTGGCAGTGGGAATCGGGTGGTGAGTATAGCATCGTTTAGGGAGAGGCACCTTCTCTTCATTCGATTCTATCCTTTCCGCGGATGATATTCTGGCTACGGCACGGGTGCAGTATTTACTAAGATGAATACTTGGGGGCTATGGTGGACGCCACCTAAAACGGAAATATCGCACTTATTATTATTATCATTTTATCAACAAAAACCACAAGGCACATAATAAAAAATTGTTAATAACAAGCACATTAAAGGATTTAGATATCTGAAACTTTTATTAGTATATATTTTGTATATTAGTTACATATTGCAATTATATGTATCGAAATTGTATATTAGTTACATATTGCAACACTACAATATAATCTGCTTTTATAATTTTTCACATCTTCTGTCGATATACTAACAAAAATTCAACACAAAAACATACGTAATAAGTTCAAACAGTACTACAGTGCGTTCGAAGGTGAGTTTGCAATATAGCTCTTATGGAAAATGGGAGCGGTGTTGCCAAATGTTGTAAAAGTGTCAAATGTGTCAATTATAATAATATGAAAAACTCGTAAGATTTACAAAAATCAACTCTTATAAAACTCAAAATAACAGTCAACAAAAACAAATGGCCATTTGTAGAATACTGCGTCTTCACAGATCAGCGCGTTTTAGAGCTGGCAACGTCGACAAGCAAGAAAAGGATAGTGTCATTGTGTAAACCCATTAGAGAGTATGAAAAAGAACTACTCCATATGCCCTGTACTGCAAACTCACCTTTGAACGCACTATAGGGTGTCTAGTACAATATATGACCACCAGAATGCGTATTCGAGCGTGTCAGTTCTCAATACGAATTGGAACGTAGTAGCAATCACAGAACATCACAAACGGTAGGCAAAGGTAAAAGGCTGCATAAAAGTTAAAGGCATTTTACTATCGGCATAATAAGATTAAGAAATGCCCATGCAAAACTATATCAGAAAAAGAATTAAAAGCTTAATTCAGTTAAAATAAAAAAATACCATCAATAAGGGATAACTTTAAACATAACTCATGTCTAAATCCAAGTAGTAATTGAGATTACTACTAAATAGTAACATAAATAACCCATTTTCCTGAGAAATGCCTTCTTTAACAATAAGCTACTGTACTAAAGAAATTAAACTACAAAGATGTATATTATAACATACCTGAACCAAATAACACTGGCACTTGTTTTGGTAATCTTTTTCTTTGTGCCGAATAAAACTGTTCAGAACGAAAATGGTTACCACATATCCTATAATTCTTAAGGATCGAGTAGGCAAATCCTTTATTTACTACACAGCATGGTAGAGATTTCTCAATATTTGGAATAGCTGCCAACCATTTACTTCGGAGGAAGTCATTCTTGGGCAAAATGAATAGTTTCCCAGCGGAGGTTGTACAACCAGGCATTGCACACTTTTTCACAGTTAAACTCTTAAACAAATAAAAAAAATCAATTATTTATTTCTTAAAATGGGTAAATCTGTGTGTATATTTTTGTAATTAATTTGTGGCATATGTCAGCAATCATAAATTCTAGATTTTTGTAAAATTGGACTTTAATATTATTATCGTCGCAGATATTCCTTAAAGGCAAAAAGCATGTTTATTAATAATCACTAAAAGTTAACTGCACTTTTTTATTCAGCGAGTAATCATGTGAGCTTGGAACTACTGATTCTAAGATAAAAACAATAAAAAATGCGTATTGTTACAGTCTAGCCGACTGTATATCATAAGGGATAATAAACAATGTGTAAAATACACTTATATATTTATTATACATTGGTTTGTTGTAAAATAAATAGCAAATCCAAAATACGAGTTAAAATAAAATCGATGTATTGAATGTATTATCCAGAATATTGATTTTAAGCCTCGTATCTATTTCGAGCGGCTGCCGCGCGAGTTCACCTCGTGAGGCGTGCCTCAGCCGTACCTCGCAATGTGTAGACGTGCAGCGCGAGGCGTGCCTCACCCTGAGGCTGCCTCGAGGTGAGCTGTTCCAAGTCGGTTTTTCGGCGTGCTCACAAGCGCCTCGCGTCTCTTGCCACGCTCTGTTTAGACTGCTTAACGGCGTGGTTCAGCGCCTCGACCGCCCACGCTCTATTTAGATTAGTGCATTTGTACAGCAATAGACAACATACAGCATGATTTGTATAAAGCAAAAAGGGCATCGTGGGACCCAAAAATAAAGGACTATCATAATAAAAGAATCAGAGAGGACTGCTGGTTACATATCAGTGAGGTTATGGGTTTGCCTAAAACTACTATTAAACAAATTAAACTGTTTCCATATTCAAATCTTTTATTGTACAATTCCCTAATCCACCAACGCGATTTTCGTCGCTGTTTCCTCTTCTTCGTAATAAATCTGTGAATCGCAATGAAGCAAAAGGCAGCAGTAGCACTTGGTAATGGCAGCATGTTTGGTTGGCTCGCAGCGTGGCTCACGGCAGCCACGCTTACCAAATGATAGCCCAGGCAGCAGCCTCGCGAAATGGATACGAGGCTTTACAACAATAAATATGTAATAAAATAATTTATACACGACACTTAAACAAAATTTGAAATACTTGAACACTTTGTAAACAAATCATTTTATTTGCATATAAAATAACAACAATAACAAATTTTGCGGTGTTACTCAGTATAAATTGAAAAACAAAATAGAGAATTATTTAGATGTTTGAGGGCTGACAATTGCAGAATATCTACGCAGTAGGAATTCCCAATTAGGGCCAAATTTTAAATACTCCAGGGGTGCTGGTGAACGGGAAGTGTATACGTGATGTTCTGTGGTGTGTACATGATCGCCGCCCTAGTGGCAAGTCTGCTCAATTGGGGACTTAATAACCATCAATCCGATTCGAATCCGTCCCAAATTTTCGTATACCGATGACACAGGCATGGCAGCAATCTTCAAAACATTTAAACAAGCTACAGTGAGATCATTAATTCTTGAGCGTTATGTAATTCTTAACAGAAACATTTAGTTATCAAACTTATTTCCAAGGACATGTACACATAGGCGTAGATTCGATTTGTATTACCTTATACCAATTAATCATTAAATGAACACTGTTTCTCACTACACGTCAATGAGTCAACAACAAATATGAAATTCGCAACGGATTTTCGTTGTTCCTCGGGTGAGTTCGGGTCAACGAAGTAATCTGATTAGTGAGATGTTTTAATGAGACAGACATATAAAAACATTGGCTATCGCATTCAATCAGTGACACCGTAGTTATCGCATGCCTGCAAAATTACAAAGACGGACAGTAAATATGATCAATTTAGGTAATTAGGTAGTTAAAATCTACGACAACCGAATTATAAGAACGATAATACATATAAAACATTTTACGAAGCTAAATAGTTGGTTTCAAAATACACAGATGTCGGATTATTCCTAACATATTAATTTCAAACTTGCTATGAACGGTACGTACAACGTTAAAAAGAATGCGTAGAAACATAACTTACAGCTAACAAAGAACAGTCTTCATCCTGTTAATTTAAAGAGCTCTGAATGCGGCTTTAAACAGACTATCAGTGTTGCTACTGCTTTAAGAGCACATTACCCACCGACGTGCGTAAAATAACCCACACTACCCACGAATCCATCCAAGATTACACGGAAATATTTTTTAAATCATTTAGTACTGAATTCGCAATAATACAATTTAACTACTGGAAAAATATTGTATATGCTGTTCACTTTTGTAAAAACAAACTAAGAGGAAATTTTGATTTCAATAGTTTGCACCTTTGAAATTGGTATTGGTCATGTTGGTATTAAAAAATTATAAAAAATGTCACTTTCTTAATAATGATTATAACCAATAAATCTAAAGTCGGTTTTACAGCATAAGGAATAATTTTAATTGACATTTAAAGTCAGTATTATCTGTCTCATTTTGTAATACGTAACTAACAGGTAAAGTTCATTTTTTATGTTGTATATTGACAATACATTTATAATATTATCATAGTATTGGTTCACACGGATACGCCAAAGTTTGTTTACACCACAACAGTCACCAAAGTAACCAGATCTAGTTTCGTATTACAAATTGAGACGGATTATATTATCTCTCATTTTGTAATACGTAATTAACAGGGAAAGTTCATTTTTTATGTTGGATATTGACAATACATTTATAATCTTATCATAGTATTGGTTCACACGGATACGCCACAGTCTGTTTACACCACAACAGTCACCAAAGTAAACAGATCTAGTTTCGTATTACAAATTGAGACGGATTATAATACACTATAAAAATAATCCAAACAACTAGATCTGGTTTGTCCTTACAAAAGTGAACAGATATATGCTGTTCACTTTTGTGAGGACAAACCAGATCTAGTTGTTTTGGTTACTTTTGTAGTGTATTACTGACTTTAAATTTAATTTAAAAAATTTCCTTGCGCTGTAATTCAGACTTCAGATTTTTTTGGTTATGATCATTATAATTAAGATCATTATCATTTTTTAATATGACATATGTCAAATTGGCATTTTTGCCATTTTTTAATACCAACATGACATACAGTTTGAAAGGTGCAAACTAATAAAATCAAAATTTCCTCTTAGTTTGTTCTTACAAAAGTGAACAGCGAAACAGTGAAAAGTTCATAACCAACAAATATGAAGTCTTATTTATCTAGGTGGTGGGTTTCTGGGTGGGATGTTCGGTGGGATTTCGCTGATATTTTTGTTGGTTGTGCTGGCTGCTAGCTGTGGCTTAGGCTTGGATCATTTCGGACCTGCTATGCAGTACATACGTATTGTAGGTTTGTGGGCAGGGCCGGCGCTAGGATTTGCGAGGCCATGTGCGAGAAGACCAAAAAAAGGTCCTCATCTTCATGCGCGGGGCCTGTTGTTGACCGCTGTTCAGATCCAAGTGAGGAGTGTTGTTGACCGCGGAGCCTGCTCTTCAGA
The DNA here is from genome assembly GCA_963971575.1 of Liopterus haemorrhoidalis. Classification (NCBI taxonomy): domain Eukaryota; kingdom Metazoa; phylum Arthropoda; class Insecta; order Coleoptera; family Dytiscidae; genus Liopterus; species Liopterus haemorrhoidalis. The sequence goes on along the minus strand of OZ020612.1, from coordinate 35,734,252 downwards.
TCCAAGTGAGGAGCAAAAAAAAAAGTCCTCATCTCCATGCGCGAGGCCTGTTGCTCAGATCCAGTGAGGAGCAAAAACAAAAAAAAAAGGTCCTTCTCTCCATGCGCGAGGCCTCTTGTTCAAATCCAGTGAGGAGCAAAAAAAAAGGTCCTCATCTCCATGCGCGAGGCCTGTTGTTGAACCGCGGGGCCTGCTGTTCAGATCCAAGTGAACAAAAAAAAAAAAAAAAGGTTCTCATCTCCATGCGCGAGGCCTGTTGTTGACCGCGGGGCCTGCTGTTCAGATCCAAGTGAGGAGCAAAAAAAAAGGTCCTCATCTCCATGCGAGGGGCCTGCTGTTCAGATCCAAGTGAGGAGCAAAAAAAAAGGTCCTCATCTCTATGCGCGGAGCCTGTTGTTGGACCGCGGGGCCTGCTGTTGACCGCGGGGCCATGTGCCGCTGCACATGCTGCACATGCCTCGCGCCGGCCCTGTTTGTGGGTGGTTGGTGCCGGGGTTGTGGTCGGCATGAGTGATGGGAGTGTTGGTGGGGTTTTGCCGGGTATTTATTTTGGAAATCTGCTTATTATATTAAATTTTTGCTAAATACAGATAATAACAATTAAATATTCTAAATTTTCCTGTTAATCGTGACCATTTAATTGACAAAAATTCTTATAACTATACCATGAATAGTATATTTGTACTGAACTAGTAAAATAAATGAAAAAAATAAAAAAAAAAAAAAAACGTACTGTTAACTCGCGAGCCCTTGTTCTATGATTAAAAATATAGCAGACGAAGAAAGATTCACAGCTGACATAACCTTAAAATTAATCACTGAACAACCTTCGAAAAATGCTTGTTTTGAGCAATCTTACTTGCCAGTTTTTAAAATTAACCTTAATCTTAGCCGATGGTTAACTAGACAACAAGGGACTATTATGTAGATCAAACTTCTGAAAATATGATTTTCTTACCTTATTTTAGCGCAAACAGCATAGACCTCATTAAACTTGTTATAAACCATCCACACAGTACTAGACAACAATTTGATCATATATTTAATACGTAAGTACTACTAAGTAATACGAAATAGTTGATAAATATGAATTTGACACTTAAATATACAGTGTAGAACAACATTATACAGAATTGACAACCCATAGAGAAGGAAAGAAAACCAGTGTTGCCAGATGTAGAAGAAGAAAAAAATCATATATGTTGTTCACTTTTGTAAGGACAAACTATACTCTATTTCAGATTAGAAAAAAGTAGATAGCGCTGTGAACCGAGTACGATTTACACAGGACAAATACAGTATAGCGGGAAATTTAAAACAAGTTACAACTAGGGCATGGGCGTAGTAACAGGGTTAGCAAGTGATTTTTTTTTTATATAAAAAACGGAATTGGTTGATAAGATATTGAAATAAACAAGATACTACACTTAAAGTCGGTTTACGGTAACTATGAAATGACGTCACACTTGGTTAATTTAAGTACCAACATTATGATATGTTTTAATCAACATCAATCCATAACTCAGTTAGTACATTTATTTATTTAATTTTGGTATTTTTTTTTTTTTTCAATATTGCCGGTATGAAATTGGATTGTTCAATCGTTATTTGTCAGGTTGACATTTAGTTGTTTAGAAGTTGTTCGATATAACCTAACTTTTTTTGACAGTTTACGAATTGGCAACAAGGTGAGTTTTTCAACTGTGACGTCATTTCATAGTTACGGTAAATGGAGTTTACGTTATTTATACGACATAAATTCAGTATAATGGGAAATTTGAAAAAGTTAAAAAAATATTAATTTTAAAAATGATGTATTAAAGTCTGTTCCTTTGGTTTAGGCGGAACTAGATTTTCAATTCTAGTTACTTTTACCGATTGATTGAAGCTTTTGATCATTTTGTTCAGGAAAAGCCAACTTCAATATATAAAAAAATAATAAAGCTAATGACTTATAAAAATGAAAATTCCGGTTAGTTCCGCCTAATCCATTGGAATAGACTGTATATATAAACAGAAAGATTTGGCTAAAAGGGTCTAAATAAAGCAATAAAACAATAAATATTTATTGTAAATAAAAATGAAAAATATATGTATATATGGAGGCCTAAAAATTATATCAATAATTTCTTTTTTGGGCACACAGCTGGGCTCACATTAGTATTTTAGCCACAGATCAGTCCTCTATCTTGATCTGTTAATTGTCAAGTGTCAAAAAATATTATAAATAGTCAGATAACCTAAAAAATATATAACTGCGTAAAAACAAATTACATGGAGAATCTTCTCCATAAAATATACGCCAAGAATATAAATAATAGTCTAAATATGTAAATAATAACAAAATATACGAAAAATATAAAATAATATAAATAATACATATTTCCAATGTACGATACTGAACATCTCTCATCTTTGACTAAAAACAATATTTTAACATTGTAATAGGGATGGCGTTCTAAACCAATCAGAAACAAGGACAAACAGCTCCTATCTTCTTACACACATTTTTCTAAGCTGACATGGAGCATAGATCTGGTTATTTGGGTTACTTTTATAGATTTTCCATTCTAGTTACTTTTACCGATTGATTGAAGCTTTTAATCATTTTGTTCAGGAAAAGCCAACTTCAATATATAAAAAATAGCTAATGACAACTTAAGTTCTCCTGAAACCCATATGGACTTACAGACTATACAACTCTGGGGCACGGCGAGTAATTCAGAAACTAAGTAATTTAGAAATAATACAGAGAATCCAATCAAAGACATTACTAACCGTAGTTAATGCACCTTAGTATACATCAAAATATAGATTATGATTTTCAGATGCAGACAGTAAAAGAAGAAATTTCAAGATTTAGTAGTAAATATATACTTATCACGGCTTGAAAATCATTCCAACTTATACGCCGTACAATCAGGCCCGACAAGAGGGAGGGGGTAGCCGGGGAAAATTCGGGGGTTTTTGTGGCCCGGGGACCAGGGGTTCTTGGGGCCCGGGGTGCTGGGCAGAGTCGTAGGAAGTGAGGACCTTTTTTTTACTCATCATTTGTATTTTGAAAGTGAGGACTTTTTTTTGCTCAGCACTTGTATGTTGAAAGTGAGGACCCCGGGGACCACAAAAAAAGTTTTTAAGTTTTTCCCCGGGGCCCCAGAAGTCCTCTCGGTGGCCCTGCATACAATTATTAGATAACAGCGAAGAAATTAAAAAACTGAAAAATACCATCTGCTGGACTTCGTAGATAATTTCTAGCAGCAACGACGAAAGGCAGGAACAATAGAGGCACAGGTCCTGAGCGCTGTTAGGAGCGCCAAAACGAGCGTTCAAATATACAAATTCTCAGTGACATACTCAATAAATTATGGAGGTACCAAAAAATTCTCGCAAATTATTGACTTGAGTTTGCCTGGCCTTGCCCTGGATGTCAAAAGAGCTAGTGTCGGCTCTGGATTCTAGCAACGTTTATATATTATGTATAATGAATAGTTAAGAAAAATTAGGATATAGCCACTGGGGAATAATCCAATCATGTCAAGATTGTAAATTTACATGGAACAATGAAAAAATAAATTAATACCTACGAAATCCTGAAACGTGCAAAATTGGTACTTTAACATCAATATAAAATATTATTGCTAGTAGATTCCGGTAATCTTCCTGTTAAACATCGCCCTTAAAGTATATATAACCTATACAGATGTTCTGAACTGTCAAAGTCATTGTCCCATCCTTATGCATTATGTTATGGGTTTATTAATATTCATTATTAATTATTTATTAATATTTAATAATTATTAAATTATCCACAGTAAAGGCAGCCACTAAATTAATATCTGAGATAATCAACTTGCTAGAAAACGGTCTTCACGTAGCTACAACGTTCTGCGACCTTACTAAAACCTTCGATTGTGTCACACATGAGATTCTCTTCACTAAGCTAGATCATTATGGCATTCGAGGTAACTCCTTACACTTACTGCAAAATTACTTATTGGACAGACAACAATATGTTTTACACGATAATAATCATTCTAGCCTACAAACGTTAAATATAGGGGTCGGCGAAGGAACCGTAATCAGTGCTTTATTATTTCTGTTATACATTAATGATCTTCCCGAAAATGTTAGCACCTCTACTTTAATGTATGCTGATGACACTACCTTCATTAACAAAGGAACTGATTATTGTAAAATTTCGGAAGAAATTAACGCAAACCAGGATAAGTCTCAAACATGGTTTAAAAACAACCAACTGAAACTGAATGAATCTAAGACTTAAACCATGATTTTTAGCTTAAACAGAAATTTACCTAATAACACTTTATATAACATGAATGACATAAAATTTTTAGGTTTTCAACTTGATCCACAATTAAACTGGATTAACCATATCCAGTATGTTGCTAGTAAAATTAAGTCTTGTAATTATATGTTACATAAATTAAACCAGTGGCGAAGGGAAACCTCCGCGAGACTTGCCATCCCATAAAAAAAAATAAAAAAATAAAAATATTTAGATAAATCTTCAAAAATACAACAAATTTTTGTCCAAGGCCTGGTTGACTAGTTACGAATTAATTATCATGACCATGGAAACGTTACATATAAGTATGAAAAAATTGAGACTTTGAAATTTTAAATAATTTTACAAAAAAAATTCAAAATTTTTCGTTTTATCGAAAAACGTCTCAAATAAAAGTTATTAGTAATTGCATTTATAGTAACTTTTGTTCAATAAATTTTTTCGCAATATTTTTCTGTTGCTAAATATTCGCAAAAATCTTAAAATCGACACGGGTAAACTCCCATTTCTAGTCAACCGATTTTCATAAAAAACAATAGGGTTCTTCCCATTTAATAGGAGAATTTTTTAGTATCAGAACGAATTCTCTAAGTTGAACCGTTCTTGAGTTATCGTGTATACACACAGACACACAGACACACGATCCTTTGCGGTGTCGCAAGAAGCACCTCGTGTAAACAACTGTTTAAAGATCTGAAAATTTTAACGTTCGTTTGTTTATATATTCTTGAAATGCTTATGTATATCAAAGATGCTAACTTATTAAAAAATAGTGCCATACATAGGTTCAATACTAGAGAAAAAAATAATATACGTCTGCCGCGTTTGCATAATAAACTGTCCAAAACACATCCCAATTACATGGGTGCCAAATTATTCAACCAATTACCGTTATCGGTGCGAGAGCTGAACATAAAAAAATCAGCTGTGGCCACCACAGGACCGACCGCTATCGTAAAGTACTTAGATAAAATACATTCTAGCAGCAGAGTAGAAATAACTTGGCCTAATATTTTCTAACAGAGATATTATTTATCATGACCATGGAAACGTTACATATAAGTATGAAAAAATTGAGACTTTCATAATTTTTCGTTTTATCAAAAAACGTCTCAAATAAAAGTTATTAGTTATTGCTTTTATAGCAACTTTTGTTCAATAATTTTTTTCGAAATATTTTTTTGTTGTGAAATATTCACAAAAATCCTAAAATCGACACTAGTAAACTCCCATTTTTAGTCAACCGATTTTTACCAAAAGTTGATCAACTCGTGCCATTGATGGCAGAAGCTTAAATATGAAGTTTCATAAAAATCCTTTCTGCCGAATTGGCTCTGCACGTGTACACAGACAGACAGACGGACAGACAGACGGACGGACAGACAAACAGACAGACAGACCGACAGACAGACCGACATACATCATGCTAAAAACAGTCAAAACGTTATGTAGGGACCTCAATTCGTGGAGATCCATCGAAATCTCGAAACGTCAAAATCGGTATGATCACAATACCTCCCTTATATATGTTGGCGGTCGGTAAAAATTTAAAACTTGTGTTCGTAATTTATTAATTAATAAGGCCTATTATAATCTAGAAGAATACATGAATGATGATCTAAGAGACATGTCTTTATCATCTGATATGTTTTGAATTTGTGTATATTATTGTTTAATTTTTTTAATTGACTATGTATATGTACTTTCATGTATTTTTTTACTGAAATATATTATTATTATTATTATTATAAACGAGGCTTTATTCTTGTGGAGTCTGTATGCGTCTGGCATTATACCATTATTATTAAGTCTTACCCTTGTTTTATATGTCTTTATATTTTAGATTAATAGTATTCTGAACGTATTTAGAAGAAACCGGTGAAAAAAAAAATGTTCTCCTTGTTTCAGTAGCGGACTGGAAATTGCCCGATATCCCCGCAGGCCAGTCCGCCGCTGCCTTGCTTTCACAAACTGCGTAGTTGCGTATGCGCAACTAGGTGCTGCGCAATAGAAACATGTGCAGCTCCGCCAAGACCGAAGCAGTTGCCAAGGAAATGTAGTTGTATCGCCACATAATGGATGGCGCTGACTGACTATTCTTATTTCTCGATACCAGACGGTGTTCTGGGTGGAATAACTACTCTGAAAACTTTACAATTGGTATCGCTTCTCGGCCTATGGCTAAGATCAAAGTGTAGTATCTGTTCTTATCAGCTTAATATCTGATATGTCCTGCACAGCAGGACCAGTATATTAAACTGATTTTTGGGAAATGACGGAGAGCTAGGGGCTTGCTCCACCTCTGTCACGGGTCGGCCCGGTATTGCAGTACCGCCGGGAATGGCCCACTTTTATCATAATCTAAACATGGAATCAAATTATTTATAAGTCTGGAAGTTTATAATATATACACAAAATTTGACAGTATATGGGTTTTTTTGGTTAAACCCCTACAAAACCCTAAAAATTGGAAGAAACATGTTCTTTATAGTAGTCTGTTTCTTTGGTGTAAGCGGAACTAGATTTTGAATTCTAGTAACATTTGCTGATTAATGAGACTTTTATTACTCATGTTTAGCAAAGCCAACTTTAATCATTTAAAAAGAGCTCACGACATCTTAGGAAATTACAGTTGGTTTCGGTTAAATGTTTGGAATAGTATATACAAAATGGTTTGATTTCATTTTTTTTTTTATGAGCCAATCAAATAATATATTAGACAGAATTAAGAAAATAATATAATATATTAGAAAGAATTAAAGTTTGTGTCATAGAACCCCTATAAATCCCCATACATATATGCAGTGACGATATTCAACCGGTACGAGCATAAAATATTGAAATACTTCCATACTGGTTGTTACAATGAATAGTAGGATAATAGGTAAAGAAAAATATTTCACTTAGTTTCTACTTTTGACAATGACCACATCAACAATTTCTAAAAATCAACAAATTGTATGATAATTATTAAAATAATTAGCGCTACAACTACAATTTAGTTTTTTTTTCTCATCAGATTTTTTAGTGTTTTTCATTTTTTTTTTTTTATCTAACGGATTTATTATTTTGAATATATGCCCTGCATATACGTACGATAAATGTTTTCAAATAATAAAATGTATGTTAAATATATTTTTATTTACACTGTAATATTTTGATGAGTAATGTAACAAAAAGTTAATGTTTTTTAATAATAAAGTGTATTGATTATAATTTATGAATGTTTTATTTCAAGGGAAGCGGAAAGTAAGAGCGATGTTGGCCGTAGACCTGAATATTATCAGAATATGAAAAATTCCAAATTTTAACGTAGTTGTAAAGATTTTAATACTTTTTGAATATTTCTAATCGTATCAAGAATTTTGTATTCTGTTTATTTAAGTAATTACAATCAAAATTTCTGATTACGATTATATGAGTAATGGTTTTCTACAACTAGTTGATTACAAAAATAATCATTATTTTACAGTTCTGGCTAAATATAATTTATATGGAGACTATAGTCCTCTTGGAAACTATATCCTCTTTTTCAAGTCGGTATATGTATGTTTTTTTCAATATAATGGATTTATATATTTCCTAATTTCCGTTTTATAATTAATATAATTCAGGTACAGCCAGTGTTGCCACCTTTCAAACGTTGTTCACCCGGACATAAAAATTTTGCGAGCAAAAAAAAGGTAAAATTAATCATTCTAATTTAATAAAATAATATCATAAATTAATGAAACATACATAGGTTTATTAATCTATAAACAATAAACATATAAACAGCATAAAATCAGAAAATTTTGTCAACAATCATTTTTTTTTTTTTTCTTTAAAACTGTATTTCATATTGCCCCATGTCACTTCTAAAAGCTTTTTATTGCCTATTACTGTACTACGAAATTCATCACATTTAATTTTTAAATTATTACAAATTAGGAGCTCTCATGAACGCTCAAATCTCACTCAAGTTACTACTACACAATTGGTTCAATATTAACATATGGGGTTTCCCTATCTGCCATCTCATTACTGACAACGCAAAACATTCAAATATGAAATAAAATTTAAAAAATTAATAATGTATTTTAAAAAATAATTAATTATTGAAGTTTTGCTAAATTCCCGGACATTTTTGGGCTTCGCCCGGACACCCGGACACGTAGCGCAAAACCCGGACAGGTGGCAACACTGGGTACAGCCAATCCGCAGTTGTACAGTTTCTACTTCCAATATAAAACTAATTTAATCACTTAAAGGCCTTTACCCGCGGACTAGAGTTTAAGAATCACTGATTACAAATTCATTGTAAAAATGTATAAAAATAAATCAGTTAAAGAGTTATTATAATGTAAAAATGTCTTAAATTTCCATGCATATCTTGTAGACCAGGTATATTCCATATCGTAGGTAAAATTATCTTCTACTGATATATCAGATTTAAAAATATCAGTTATTATGTAAGTCATTTTTTTTTTTTTATTAAATGTCTTTAATATTCGAGATATTTATTTCGAATTATTATGGCGTATTTATTCTTGGCGTTTAACACTTTTGATCTCTATTATGCCAGTGGTCGTGCATAAAATTGGTTTAAGGACGTTGAACGACCACAGCGGTTTACAAAAGTTCTAAGCAAGTGCGAATTTTCAAATACAGTCGATTCCGCTTAATTGGGACACATCGGGACTTAGGCATTTTGGCCCAATTAAGCGGCGGCCCCAATTAAGCGAATTTCACATAAAATTAAACTATGCATGTTTTTCTTTCAATAATTTTATTTTATAAACTCTTGGACAAAACTATAAATTACATATAACTAGAGCCCTGCAAATCCGCGGGTACCCGCGGATTATCCGCGGATATCCGCAACTTTTCTGCGGATGCGGATAAATTATCATTTAAACCATGCGGATGCGGATCGGATGCGGATTAAATTTCATATCCGCTTATCCGCAATATCCGCGTGAATATTAAATCTTCGGTTACTTTCGGAGAAACAAGCAATTGTGTTCTGACTACGCAGTCCTCGGTTATTTTCGGTTGTCTGTATATACATGATATTTTGTAGCATTCAATCTCACTTTATGTTATTTTTATTAAGACAATTGTCCATGATCAAGACTGAGTTGAGACAATCAACTTAACTTTCTTTTTATTATTGAATATATTATAGAAAATAATATTTTGGACAAAAGTTTCCTGGTACACTTTCGACGTAATTCTTCCTAGCTCTGCTCTAATTCTGGCTTTTAAATCTGATAAAGGTTTTTTTTTACATAAAACTGATTATTAAGTTTTATTTAAATACCAAATTTTACCTACATAATTTTTTCTCGAAAATTTTATTATGTAACCTGCCAATTTTTTTATACTACCCGAAGTAAAAAGTCTTGCAGATCCCAAAAATTTTAAAAATGACACATGTTGCTATTTGAAAAAGTTGCAACGCCTAACTAATGCGCGAAATGGCGTAAGAGAATTACTTGATCCTAAAAATATGAAGCACCTTCTATCAAGTAACTTTTCTGATTTTTTTTTTTTAAATTCAAAATTAAAAAAAGCAGCACGCCACTTACTCCCTACGAAAAAGAACGCTTAGGCCCCCCAAAATTGTTATCTCTCTTTAGATTTAAATAAGTTATTAGCGCATCTAGGCCTTAAAACTTTTGGGGTCCCTTAGGTTAGGTTAGTAATAAATAAGCTGGTAAATCCAAAAATTTTCAGTAGCGTTTTAGAGCAGAGATAACCTAAACAGGCGAAATATGTTAGTTCTTTCCAAACTGACAGCAAAGCCTGTAGTGCGGATAGTGCGGATATTTTTGCGGATGCGGATCGGATGCGGATTTGTTATTTACAAAAGCTGCGGATGCGGATTGGATGCGGATCATGGATGTGCGGATGCGGATCGGATGCGGATACAGAAAAGCTTATCCGCGCAGGGCTCTACATATAACCAAAAAATATAAACTTTTAAGAAAAAATAATAATAAATTCCAAAATAAAATAATAAATAGGTACATACAATTTAATTCAATGCAAAAATGCGTCAAGTGTAGTCTGTCTTTTGTTTTTGTAACATTTCACTTCTACAAAATCAGCACAGGTATTCAGTGCGGATGTAGGGCTCCCTTCATTTCCTTCCTGCATAAAATAACGCTGTAATATTGAATTCTTTGTACATTTTCTTGAGAATATGTGTAACATAATATGTACTGTGATCTTAACTGTCCCAATTAAGCGGAATGTTGTCCCAATTAAACATGTAAATTTACTGTTGGTTCCTTGGTTTGGTTTCTGTTCTTTGAGATTTGTCCCAAATAAGCGGCTGCCCCAATTAAACGGTGACCCAATTAAGCGGAATCGTCTGTATTTTAAATCGAAAGCTGAAATTCAAATTGTTTTATAACTTAGGTTTAAGAATACATTAAACATAAAAACGAATACGAATTTTGCAAAAATATTGGTTAATTAAACAAAAATATAAAAACAAACCCTTGAACCATGTTTCTAGACCAACATAACATTTATATTCAACTTGGCACCTTGAACATTTTTAAGTAATTTTCTATGGCAGACAACCTATTAATAATTATAATCTATATATTTGTTTTCTCTCAAATTCTAAGTATTATTCGCTTTACAATAATAGAAACGTATTTCATAGATCAATATGTTCTTACTTATAGGGAAAAAATGCTAAGCGATATGACATCTGGTGGGATTTTAAGCAACTACAGAAATAGACATTCTATCGCGCTTTTTACATTGAGTTATATGGGATCAAAATATATTTTTGCATTTTACTATAGTTTCGTTGTTACTATATTGTTATATTGTTGCGTTTTGTTAAGTTTTATGTTGTTTTATATTATTTTAAAATCAGTTTTAAATTGTTTTTACTGGTATCAAGTGATAATAAGTGAAAATAACCTTAAACTAAAGTGGAAGACAAGACAAAAATTATGTCGAAGTCGAACTATTATTGCTGTGTACCTGAGTGTAATTCGTGGATTAAAAGAAATCCATTTCAATCTAAAAAATAACCTAACCTAAATGGTCCATTTCAACATAAATAATAAAAACATGCCTAAAATTATTCTTATTTATTAATATTGGATGTTATAACATTTCACTGATTACCTTGCATAAAAACACGTATTAATATTGTAGCAAAATTACATAAACCATCAGTAAACACTAAAATTTACATTATTTCCCATATGATTATATGTAAAGAATGTTTATTTTGGAAGTTCCAAGTATGCCAAAACAGCGCTGCCATCTTAAAATATTTTCCCTATTGAGACGTGATATTACCGTTGGCGGCGTTGTAATTCATGGCAAAATGGCTGAAATGTCTAGTATTCAGCTGTCAATATGCTAACAGGGAACAGGTTAATTTAAGCACAGTACATTTTTATTTTATGAAAAAGTATCTATGGACGTTCTAACAAAAAATCAGCACCAGAACATATGTAATAATTTCAAACAGTACTACAGTCGCGTAGTACAATATTTCAACACCAGACTGCGTATCCGAGCGTGTCAGTTCTCAATATGTTCAATTAAAGTGTTCAATTATAAATTAGTGTGTGGGGAGCTACGATATGTAAATATGAAATGTCACGGTTGGCTGATTTATTTATTTCATTTGTACTTACTCTGTACATCCCTCACATTATGGGTTCCAAGACTTGCGAGCGGATCAAGTCTGGACCCCCCCTATTAGTCCGCTAGCTGGTTGCTATGATTCTTGGAAGGATTAAGGGTTGTTCAATTAAAGTCAACATTTTAACTAACCTACTTTAATTACGATTACGGTTTAAATATTTACATGATTACACTAGACTTACAATTACGTCGATACAGCTAAATCCAAATACACAGTCACACACACTAGACACACTTTACACCAAACACTAATTTAACCACTGGACACCACAGTCCTGACTGACATCCTCTAAAACCATTTATCTCTCACATGTCTTTAGCTGGGCACTACACTAACGTTCATATGGAATTACTTGTTACATTTTACTAGTCTAACCGAACACCCTAAATGAGTCTAACCCATGGTTAACAAAATCTCACTCTAATTAAAAACACGACTTAACTTCACGACGGTTTAAGCTCCACTCTTTTTAACATCTTAACGTCATGACGGTTTAACATCTACTACTTAAAACGCGACCAGCCTGGAAATTCTTACTTCGCCCAACTGTTAAATGTCATTTAACACCCCTTGATTATCTGTCTTGTACTATCTTAAAATTCATAATTTATTGGTGATAACTCAGATAAATATCCCATTAGAAAATAGCCGAATCATATTTTTATCTCAGACAGAATTAATTATTATTTATGTGCTTATGGTTGACGTATATTTATTTAACACAATAATTTACGATTCACTTTCCATGTTCCCTTGACAAAGTGTCAAGTTAAAATAATAAACAATCTACCTTTATCTTAAATGCCCTTTCTAAGAAATAGATTATTTTTGTATCGTTTAACAGCTTATATATTTTACTCTAATTGAAAGATTATAATGAATTTATTTATGAAATTTTATTTATGAAATAATACCAAAATTACCTCCCTTACATTACTCCCCTCCTATCTAAAATTGTTAATCTTACCAAATAGATTAATCAATTTTATTTATGAAATAATAAAAAAAATCACTAACTCAACAAGCAGAATTTTGAAAATTAAAATTCACTTCAGTAGATCGTAAATTCTATAATATTGAAAATCTCTAAATTATTCACAAAATATTCTATCAAAATATAATATAAAAAATTCCCGAATACAATTAATTTCTGTCTGTAGATTTCCCCAAAATTCTAAAACTCAAAAAAAAAAAAAATAAAAAAATAAAAAAAATTAAACCTCGGAACAACAAGTAATTCTCGCATAAACAAATACACTAAAAAATAATCAGAAAAACATAAAATGTAACTAAACTTAAAAAAATATTCAAATCATATAAATGTAAAATAAGCTACAATAAAACATTGAAAAACAATTGCATTCAATCAATACATAAACACAAAAATGAAAGAAAACATTTGAAAAGAAAATTCTCTAAATTCAATTTCAAAATTAAAGACAAAAAAATTGAAAGATCAAAAAAAATTTACACAAAACATTAAAAAAAATCCTCAAAATAAATTTCAAAATTAGAGACAACACAAAATACAACGACAAAAAGCATCAAATAAAACTGCCCCAAAATGATTCTTAAAAATGTTTTCTAACACAAAACATAAAAATAAACAAACAAAAATCAAATAACCAAAATTCAATACAAAAATATTTTTTACCATTAAATCATTTAAAATGGATTCAAAACTCTGGGTTACTGAGAAAATTACGCTAATTCTTTTAAATATTCCTGCTTTAAATTTACTTCATATTCAATAAACAAAAAATAAAAATAAAATGTATTTATTAATTTTCATCTTTCTCATTAACTCCTCAAAAAAATATTATTTCGCCTCCCATAACGTTTGGTGAAATAAGGTTCATTTCCATTTTACCTGATTATGTACGTAATCTACTTTAAAACTAAACACAATTTTCACACACTATTCTTTTTGCACTACACAACACTTCTTCTTGTTGACCTCCTTCATTGAAATTGACAGTTTGTAACACAATTTTAGTCTTTTTAGTTCCAATATCGCACTTAAATTATTAATTATTGTCTTTCACGAATTATTTTGCAGTCTTTTATTAAAATGTTTTTGTTTCACACTCTGTCTTTATAAATCCACGGGTTATTTGGCGCTGAACCATGTGATCTAGTTAATCTAGGCGAAATTACAGGTATCAAAGTCTCTGGATCATTCACTGCGATTTCTGCTTCATCATTAACACTTTCATTTAAATGTTCATTAATATTATCTCGTCTTACTGGTAATAAAAGTTCAAGATACGGACTCTCTTCTTCACTAGAATGTTCGTAACAATCCATTGTTTTATTATTCGGTTTATATTCACTATCATTATTATTATTATTACGTTTATTTTTAATATTATCTAAATAATTGTCATTAGTAAGCTCGTAATTTGATTCGTCACTACTCATACTATCACTCTCGCTTGATAATAACGTTTTACACGGTTTTAGTTTATTTACGTGTACTTTGTGAGTTTTATTTCCATAGATTTCTCTGATCTCATAATTAACAGGACCTAAAACTCTAATAATTCGAAATGGACCTAGCCATTTTGGCAGTAATTTCGGTGCTAATTCTCTTGATAACACAGGTGGACTTAACATGTACACCTTGTCTCCTACAACATAACTTTTATTTCTTGCCTTCTTCGCTGAATCTTGACTTTGTTTTTCTGACCGTTTCTGTAAAAGTTCTCTTGCCTTCGTATGGACTTTATGCATTCTTGACATAATTTCTGCTGGATAATCTTCTTCTAAGTTATAATGTACTCTTTGTGGTTTTAAAACTGTGTCAAATGGTAGATTCATATCGCGACCATGCATTAAAAAGAACGGCGATTCACTTGTAGTTGTATTAATAGAATTTCTCAACGCACATTCTACAAATGGTAAATATTCATCCCAACAATTATCTTCTTCACTTACAAAATGTGATAACATAGTTTTCATAGTTAAATGCATACGTTCAATTAATCCATTGCATTCTGGGTGATAAGGTGTTGTTTGTAGTTTTTGAATTCTTAATATTTCGCAAATTTCTTTAAATAATCTTGAAGTAAACTGTGATCCACAATCTGTTAATAAAGCATGTGGTACACCATGTCTAGTAATTACTCTATTTACAAAAGCTTTAGCAACTGTTTTCACATGTATATCCGGCAAAGGTATGCACTCTGGATATTTTGTAAGATAATCTATTACAGTTAATATATATTTATTTCCATTTTCCGTTAAATTTAATGGTCCTACGATATCTAATGATATTCTATCAAATGGTTGCGCTGGTACTGATATTTGTTGTAATGTTGCCTTTGTTTTTATTCCAAGTTTATGCGTAGCACACGACTCACATCTTTCACAATAATTCTTGATGTCTGTTGTCATTCCTTTCCAAAAAAACTTTTTACGAATAGCTTCCAACATTTTCCTATAACCAATATGTGCTGATAACGGTATATCATGATATAATTCCATAATTTTACTATGCAAATTCTCTGGAGCAACAATTTTATCTTCTCTCTCAAACTTATCTCTCTTTTTATATAACACACGATCTTTACTCAGGTAAAATAATTCATTTTCTTGATTTTTCACGCTATCAATAATTACTCGCAATTTTCTATCCTTATACTGTTCCTTAGAAATTTGTATAATGTCCCATATTACATCTGTACTTGGTTCTATTAATTGTAATTCTTCTGCTTCTTGTTCTGCACTCATATAAACATTATTTGTGGTACTTTCCGGGCTCAATATTCTTGACAATGAGTCAGCGTTACTATTGAGTCTTCCTGGTTTATGTTCAACTATAAAATCGTATTCTAATAAAGCCATAGACCAACGTGCTAATCCCGATGATGGATCTTTGATTGATAACAAATATTTTAATGGAGCATGATCAGTAATAATTTTAAATTGCGCGCCTGCTAAATAACATCTGTATTTCTTGATAAAGTAAACTACTGCTAAACATTCTCTCTCTATTGTAGAATAATTACGTTCTGCTTTATTTAAAATTCTACTTCCATAACATATTGGGTGCTGATATCCATTATGATCTTGACTTAAAATTCCACTGATTGCAAATCCTGATGCATCTGTAGTTAGAACAAACTGTTTATTAAAATCTGGGTATTTTAAAATTGGTGAAGTAATTAATGCGGTTTTTAAATATTCAAATGCTGTATCTTCTTGTTTTCCCCAAACATATGGTACTCCATTTTTTGTTAGCTCGGTAAGTGGTTTTGCTTTTTCTGAGAACTTAGGTATAAATTTACGGTAAAAGCCACATAAACCCAAAAATCCTCGTATTTCTTTCACATTCTTTGGTTTTGGATAATTTTTAACTGCAGTAATTTTTTCCGGATCGGTTTTACATCCATCTGTTGTTACAATATGTCCTAAAAATTTAACTTCTTTCTTCAAAAAATTACATTTCGCCGGTTTCAATTTTAAATTATTTTCTCGCATTCTGTTAAATACTTTTCTTAATTTTTCTACATGTGTTTTAACGGTTCCTTTCGTAAAAACTATAATATCATCCAAATAAACTAAGCAAAATTCACTAGTTAGTCCTGATAAAACAACATACATTAAACGTTGCCACGTAGATGGTGAATTTTTTATCCCTATTGGCATTCTATTAAATTCGTAGTGGTTATTGTACACAGAAAATGCACTTTTCTCTTTATCCTGTTCTTCTAATGCGACTTGATAATAGCCACTAGCCAAATCTATAGTTGAAAAATGTGTTGCACCTGATAAATGGTCAATTGTGTCATGAATATTTGGCAATGGGAAGAAATCACTTTTAGTAATTGTATTTAATTCTCTGTAGTCAATACAAACGCGTAATTCTGGATCTTGATTTGGTAATTGTTTCTTCGCTACTATAATTGCGGGCGCACTCCAAGGCGATGTACTTGGTCTGATTATTCCATCCGCTAACATCTTATCAATTTCATTTTGCAATGCTTCTCTTTGTGCAAAAGGTACTCTGTACGGTCTTTTCGCGATAGGATGAACGTCTTCAGTAATAATCCTATGTTTCACTTTGCTTGTACAACTCAATTTTGTATTTGGTGATTGAAATATGTCGCTAAACTCTGTAATTAATTCAGATATTTGATATCTCTCGTCATCTCTTAAGTGATTTAAATCAATTTCTTGCAAAATCTCATTCTTCGCACTAACTCTTCTTATTTGCCTCTTCTCACCGTTGCATCCATAACTGTGATGGTCCTGCGCTGGTTTCTCGATTGGCGTTAAATATCCCACTTTAGTGCCTTTCTGTAAAATAACTCTTTCCGTAGAAACATTTATTATTCTTACGGGTACACTCTTTGCAGCTTTGCATGCGACTCTTGCGATTAAAACACCTTGAAGCGGAACTTCTGCTGGTTCTAATAACATATCATCTGAAAGGTAAGCTTCCCTTTCAAAATGACCACTTGTAATACATTCGGACCTGGCTGGTATCTCAACTCTTTCAAATAGGCGAACTAAGGACGTGCACTTCCTTTCGTTCTCTGTAGATGAGGCATCGACCCTGTCTTCTTTAATTACTTCTTCTTCCATACATTCTTCAAAAATCTGCTTTCGTTCCCTTTCTTGTTCCACACGCTTGTAATCGCTGTCCTCTTGGATTTCTGCATGTAATTTAAATCTCACACGTTTCTTCTGAGTATTATTTTCGCTGCATACATCTCTTTCTTCATCATTCTCTCTGTATATATTTTCTTGTGCGTTATTTTCTCTTAATATTTCTTTCTTCGTATTATATTCTAACTCATTTATTAACGACAATTTTATTCCGTTAATATTGATAGTACTTTCTTCGAAATTGATCTTAGCTCTGTTCTGTTGTAAGAAATCCATGCCCACTAATAAATCTACTTGTGTATTTATAGATTTAACTATTAAAAAATTATGTTTAATTTTATTATTCCCATTTCCAATTATCAATTCAACTTGTGTCCATCCTAAATGTGGTATTCTATTTCCTTGTACGTCTATTAAATTTACTTCACGACCACTTATTCTTTTGCAATTAAATTTATTCACGTTATCCTCGCTTATAAGGGATAATTCCGCTCCTGTATCTAATAAAACATGTTTAGTCCTATTTCCTAGTCTAACTTCAAAAATATTGCGACATCCTTCTTTCCTATCATCGCAAACTCTCGTTATTACTACATTCTCCGCATTATTCATTATTGGTCGGCACCCCCTACGGAGCGAATTAGAGAGAGCCGGTTGAAGTTTAAATGCGACTTACAATTTTTTGCAAAATGTCCCTTGTTTCTACATTTAAAACAAATAATTTCGGAATACGATCTCATCATACGATCATCTTCTGACCAAAATCTACACTTAAAATTTTTGTCATAATTTTTTTCTTGATATGTATAATTGCGGTGATAATTTGGTTTATACCTTCTATTATTACGGTTAAACACAAAATTCGTATTTTGACTTCTATTGTAAAATTTTTGTTGACCCAATCGATTGTTTGAAAAATTACAACTATTTCCAGATGTTTTTCTGTAATATGACCTACCCTTAGGAGGTACCTGCTGTGATGGTCGTTGAACCCATGTAAATGGTTTATTTTTAGAATGACAATTTTTTTTTTCATCTTTAAAAATTTTGTTGTTAATATCTTCCACTCTTAACGCGATTTCTACAGCTTCTTCAAAATTTTTCGGTTCTGCAAACATTACTTTGCTTTTTATTGATGGAATCAATCCGTTAATAAAACATACTTTGAGGTCATGCCTTAATTTATCAACTAAAAAATTATTTTCATTTACATCTTCGGATTTTCTAAGAAGCTTTAATCCCGCTATTCTAATTCTTACTCTAAATTCTTCTACTGATTCGTTTGAATTTTGCCGAATAGTATAAAATGCTTCCATATATTCCGCTTCCGTATTTTCTATGCCTTTAAATCTTCTTATTAATGCTTTTTTAATCTGATCCCATGTTGTACTTATCTTAGTTAATGATGGTTCCGATTTTAAAAGTTTTTTCGCTTCTCCATGTAAATGCGTGCGTACCATTATTACTTTTTCGTAGTCTGTCCATTTTGCCATTAATGCAATACACTCAAACTCATCAATAAAATCTTCAACGTCTGAATTACCATTGTATCGTGGAACTGATCCAATTGAAATATTTGCAACACAGGTAGTTGTATGCTGAACTGAAGGTAAGGCAGCTTGCGCCTGTACTACTGGAGTCTGTTTATTTGCCATTTCGATTATTTATCTCAATCCGTTAATATTAAAAAAAAATCTATGTGAACTATTGTTTTCCTCGTAGAAATATTAATTATTTTAAAAATTTCATTCTTATTTTATGAATTTATAAATTTAATTTTAGATAATTATTTAAATTGTATTTTACTTTTTTATTAACGCGGTACGGAATTCTATTATTATTTGTTTGCATTTAAAAACCCTCATTCTGTCCCAAAGAATCATAAGCGAAGCAGCCAGTACTTAAGAATAGTTTTAATCTCAACACTAAATTAATCATAATTACGCAATATTTACTAAACATACTTGAAAAACTTACTATTAACTCATGTATTGAAAGAATTTTACACCTCATATGGGTTATTCTCAAAATTCTAATACAACCCATTGTGCCTAATTTTCAATAAAAATCTAATCCTCATTTTTAACATTATTGCGTATTAATTCCTTTACGAATTTTCTCAAACCAAAAACACTGATTATTCTCAAGCGAATACATTTAATTATCCAATATTCCCAATACCTCACGAAAAAATTACACTCGATAACCATTTATGCGGTTACACTATTCCTACGTAAAACACCTAACATAAAATTATATAATAATACTATTCTCAAGTAACACACCTGACAACCAATTTATGTGGGGAGCTACGATATGTAAATATGAAATGTCACGGTTGGCTGATTTATTTATTTCATTTGTACTTACTCTGTACATCCCTCACATTATGGGTTCCAAGACTTGCGAGCGGATCAAGTCTGGACCCCCCCTATTAGTCCGCTAGCTGGTTGCTATGATTCTTGGAAGGATTAAGGGTTGTTCAATTAAGGTGATAATGTAGCGAACTCAAAAGTCATTGTTTGAGCGCGGGGTGCGGTGGCCAGGAGACTTAATACGTCACAGGAGGTGTGGTAACAAATTCTCCCACCTCGAAGTAGCTTACAGGGAGAGGGAAAAGTGCACATATTTATAAAACAACCCAGGATTTTTCGGAACCGTAAAATATAAACTAAATATGTTCAAATCAATTTGAGGTTTTTTTTTTTAAACTTCTAGATATGAAAGAAAAATTTTGATTTATTTTTGATTTTCAATTTTACAGTGCTGAACTTTTTTTTTAACTTCACATCACTGTTACTCAGTAAATGAATAAAAATTACAAATGTTAACACTGGACCAGTCCATATAGTAATTTTATCTTTAAAATAAGCCCTTGTATGTGAAAAGTGATTAATATTTATTTCCAATTCTGATTTTACAGATACATTTGTAGAAATAATATTTTTTTTTATCATCAAAAAATTATGTTAATAATCATTAATCTAATAATAATAATATGTGTGTAGAAGTTTCTCTCCAATTCCCCCCCCCCCTGCTACGCCTCTGACCATCATTGTAGACCGGTGGTTCTCAACATTTTTTTTTGACTTACCCCTTGGCGTGTCAGAAATTTATTAAGCACCCCTAAAATTATAGTAGGAGAGATAAATAAGAAATTCAAAAAATAATTAGTAAAATAAAAAGTAATTGTAGATTCAGCCCTTTAGGGGTTAATAGGGCTAGGATAAAATTCTGATATACGTTTTTCGGTACTTGCATGGGTAGTCTTTATAAGTAAATAGCAAGTAATTTTATATCTCAACAAACACAGGAAATACAACGGGATGTATAATTCGCCCCAATTGTAGATTCACCCCTTTAGGGATTGATTAGGACAAAATCTTAAAACAAGTTTTTCGGCAATTGTAAGAGTAATCTTTGTAAGCAAAAATCAAGTCGATATCTCATTGGTCCTAATATTAAGGAATCCCTGAATTCACATTTCACCCCTTTTCACCCTTAATGGATGCAATTTTAAAAAACTGTCAATAACATTTCGAGATATTTTAAAAATACACATATGTGCCAAAAAGTAATTTTATATCTCAACAAACACA
Organism: Liopterus haemorrhoidalis; assembly: GCA_963971575.1. NCBI lineage: Eukaryota > Metazoa > Arthropoda > Insecta > Coleoptera > Dytiscidae > Liopterus > Liopterus haemorrhoidalis. The sequence goes on along the minus strand of OZ020612.1, from coordinate 35,713,068 downwards.
GAAAATACAACGGGATGTATAATTCGCCCCAATTGTAAATTCACCCCTTTAGGGGTTGATTAGGACAAAATCCTGAAATAAGTTTTTCGACAATTGTATTGACAATTGTAGTCGATATCTCACTGGTCCCAAGAGATATTAAGGAATCCCTGAATTCACATTTCACCCCGTTTCACCCTTAAGGTATGCAATTTTAAAATACTGTCAATACCATTTCTAGATATTTTAAAAAGACACATATGTGCCGAAAAGTAATTTTATAACTCAACAAACACAGGAAATACAACGGGATGTATAATTTGCCCCAACTGTAGATTCACCCCTTTAGGGGTTGATTAGGACAAAATCCTGAAATAAGTTTTTCGGCATTTGTATGGGTAATCTTTGTAAGCAAAAATCAAGTCGATATCTCATTGGTCGTAATATTAAGGAATCCCTGAATTCGCATTTCACCCCTTTTCATCCTTAATGGATGCAATTTTAAAAAACTGTCAATAACATTTCGAGTAATTTTAAAAATACACATATATGCCAAAAAGTAATTTTATATCTCAACAAACACAGAAAATACAACGGGATGTATAATTCGCCCCAATTGTAAATTCACCCCTTTAGGGGTTGATTAGGACAAAATCCTGAAATAAATTTTTCGACAATTGTATGGGTAGTCTTTATAAGTAAAAAGCAAGTCGATATCTCATTGGTCCCAAGAGATATTAAGGAATCCCTGAATTCACATTTCACCCATTTTCACCCTTAAGGTATGCAATTTTAAAAACCTGTCAATAATATTTCGATATATTTTGAAAAGGCACATGTGTGCCAAAAAGTAATTTTATAACTCAACAAACACAGGAAATACAACGGGATGTATAATTCGCCCCAATTGTTGATTCACCCCTTTATGGGTTGATTAGGACAAAATACTGAAATAATTTTTTCAACAATTGTATGGGTAGTCTTTATAAGCAAAATGCAAGTCGATATCTTATAGGTCCTAAGAGATATTAAGGAATCCTTGAAACCACAATTCACCCCTTTTCAACCTTTAGGGTTGAAATTTTAAAAATCTGTCAAAACTATTTCGAGTCATTTTAAAAAGACACCTATGTGCCAAAAAGTAATGTTGCAAATAAACGAACACAGGAAATACGACGGGATGTATAATTCACCCCGATTGTAGATCCGCCCCTTTAGGGGTTGATTAGGACAAATTCCTGAAATAAGTTTTTCAGCATTTGTATGGATAATATTTGCAAGCAAACAATAAGTCGATATCTTATAGGTCCTAGGAGATATTAAGGAATCCTTGAAATCGCAGTTCTCCCTTTTTCAACCTTTAGGGGTGAAATATTAAAAAATTGTCAAAACCATTTCGAGATATTTTAAAAAGACATCTATATGCCGATAAGAAATGTTGCAACTAAATAAACACAGGAAATACGACGTGATGTATAATTCACCCCGATTGTAGAATCACCCCTTTAGGGGTTGATTAGGATAAAATCCTGAAACGCGTTTTTCGGAATTTGCATAGGTAGTCTTTGTAAGCAAAAACCAAGTCAATATGTTATTAGTCCTAAGAGGTATTACGGAATCTTGAAATCACATTTCACCTCTTTTCACCCTTAAGGGGTGAAATTTTAAAAAACTGTCAAAATCATTTCGAGATATTTTAAAAAGACACCTATGTGTCAAAAAGGAATGTTGCAACCAAACAAACACAGGAAATACGACGGGATGTATAATTCACGCCGATTGTAGAATCACCCCTTTAGGGGTTGATTAGGATAAAATCCTGAAACACGTTTTTCGGAATTTTCATGGGTAGTCTTTGTAAGCAAAAACCAAGTCAATATCTTATTGGTCCTAAGAGATATTAGGAATCCTTGAAATCGCATTTCATCCCTTTTCACTCTTTAGGGGTGAAATTTAAAGAAACAGTCAAAACGTTTCGAGATATCTTAAAAAGACACCTAAGTGCCAAAAAGGAATGTTAATACCCGACAAACACAGGAAATACGACAGGATATATAATTCGCGCCAATTGTAGATTCACCCCTTCAGGGGTTGATTAGGACAAAATTCTGAAATAAGTTTTTCGGTATTTGTACGGGTTATCTTTGTAAGCAAAAACCAATTCGATATCTTATTGGTCCTAAGAGATATTAAGGAATCTTTGAATTCGCATTTCACCCCTTATCACCCTTTAGGGATGAAATTAAAAAAAACGGTCAATATGAATTTGTATTCTACCACGGAAAGAGCAAAGTCTAAAATAAAACACGTAAATTTGACATCACAAACTGTTTTATTCCAAAGATCTTCAGTTACCAATTTTTATAAAACAATAGAAAATTATTGAATAAGCATAGTCAACAGTTTATGTCTTACTAATTAAACACCAAATACAAAGATATGTGTAGAAAATTAAGGCGGAGCTTAAGACTCCCTCTACTATGACTAGATTAGTTTAAAACCACGCTACCAGATGGATGCATCTCTCGATGCTTGTAAATGCCAGTATTTCATATAAATAGTGTTTCGGTGTGGGTCAAAGAATTGGTGCTAAATATTAATTAATTTTCATAAACAAAGGCTCATTTTAAAGATAAAAGTACAATCTATAGGATTTCAGCTATGGAATTTGCAATTGTTATTGATTTACGGAGTAACAGTGATGTGAAGTTACACAAAGTTTAGGACATTGTAAAACTGAAAATTAAAAATAAAACCAAATTTTAACTCTGAAATCCAACGGGGCCAATCTTTATCTTCAAATTAAAAAAAAAATCAAATTGATCCGACAACATTTGGTTCAAATTCTTTGGCCCTTCCAAATGCACGTTTCCGTTGAGCGTAACCTAGGTACATTACGCTCTTAAAGTCAACATTTTAACTAACCTACTTTAATTACGATTACGGTTTAAATATTTACATGATTACACTAGACTTACAATTACGTCGATACAGCTAAATCCAAATACACAGTCACACACACTAGACACACTTTACACCAAACACTAATTTAACCACTGGACACCACAGTCCTGACTGACATCCTCTAAAACCATTTATCTCTCACATGTCTTTAGCTGGGCACTACACTAACGTTCATACGGAATTACTTGTTACATTTTACTAGTCTAACCGAACACCCTAAATGACTCTAACCCATGGTTAACAAAATCTCACTCTAATTAAAAACACGACTTAACTTCACGACGGTTTAAGCTCCACTCTCTTTAACATCTTAACGTCATGACGGTTTAACATCTACTACTTAAAACGCGACCAGCCTGGAAATTCTTACTTCGCCCAACTGTTAAATGTCATTTAACAGCCCTTGATTATCTGTCTTGTACTATCTTAAAATTCATAATTTATTGGTGATAACTCAGATAAATATCCCATTAGAAAATAGCCGAATCATATGTTTATCTCAGACAGAATTAATTATTATTTATGTGCTTATGGTTGACGTATATTTATTTAACACAATAATTTACGATTCACTTTCCATGTTCCCTTGACAAAGTGTCAAGTTAAAATAATAAACAATCTACCGTTATCTTAAATGCCCTTTCTAAGAAATAGATTATTTTTGTATCGTTTAACAGCTTATATATTTTACTCTAATTGAAAGATTATAATGAATTTATTTATGAAATTTTATTTATGAAATAATACCAAAATTACCTCCCTTACAAGTGTATATAAAAACAGATTTTAATTTGTAGTGCGCGCTAGTGTTAAGTCCATTCTACATTATACTTTTTTCAATACTTTTTTCAATACTATCCAACTCTGACGTCATTTCAACTTTTGATACTACAGAATATAGTGGGGGGAAAAAATAAGAGACAGTGAAAAATTTTATATCTTCCATCTCTTATTACTTTTTTTTTTTTTTTTTTTTTTTTTTTTCTTTCATTTCGGACCTTTGCATTTAGGGCAATTGGTCTGGAGCTATTTTGTAATTTTATTTAATGTACATGAGTAGGAGTGGGGGAAGGATGATTGAAGGGAGCTGGGAGGTCGCTGGCGAGACCCGACGCAGCTAGGAGATATGTTGTAACAACATTGTTGTTGGAGGGGGGTCTTGGAAAGGTTTACAATAGAGAATAGAGATATTATTTAATGAGAATGATTTATATTTGTATTTTAGTGTTTTTTAAATATTCGCATAGGGCTTTATATATGTTAATGTTTCTAGTTTTTAATATAATATTCATGTTGGTTGGAAGTACTATTTTGTTTTTAATTAGGGATTCTATAAACTGTATTTGTTGTGCCTGGAAATTTGGGCAGGATAATATTAGGTGATTTGTATCTGCAACTGCATTTTGGCAATGGGTGCATGTGTTCGAATCAATTATTTTAAGTTTACACAGATGTACAGGAGCGAGCGTATGGTTTAAGCGCATTCTGCAGATTGCAGAGCTGTATTTTTTGGAAAATGAGACAGTTTTGTACCATGGTGTCTTAATCCTTCTTTGCAATTTATAATAAAATTCTCCTTTATTTTCCGATTGCCGGGTATATTCAATTTGCCATGCGGTGTAACAGCTGTTTTTTATAGTTGACATATATTCAGTCGGAAAGTGTGATTCGTTAATGAGTGTGCCATGTTTTGCAGCTTCTCTGGCCTTATTGTCCGCTATAATGTTGCCCGGTATATCGGAATGCCCTTTAATCCATATTAATTTAATTTCTGTGTCCTTGTGGTTCTTGAATAGATGGATGTTATTAATTATTCTATATATTATTGGTTCATTGTTCTTGAATCCAGGATTTGCAATTATCTGTAAGGCGCTATAGCTGTCTGAAAATATAGCAACTGATGTTTTGTCCAGGAGATTTGGCAGTTGTATGATATATTGTGTGGCTTGATATATGGCCAATAACTCTATATGGAATATATTAAAAGAATTTTGAGATTGATGCATTATTATTTTGTTGCATTGCGGGTCAAAGATTGAGAAACCGGCGCTTGAGTTTGTTTTGGAGCCGTCTGTATATATTTCATACGTGTTTGGATGCTGTTTTAAATAATCTTGTAGTTTATTATAATTAGTTATTTTTTGGAAGTGATTGGTAAATTTGTTCGGTAGCGAATATATGAGCGGATGAAGATAGCAGGTGACATTGTTACTTGTGATTATACTGATGTTAGAATTAGAGTGCTCCAAGAAACAGTCTACCAAGGGCGGAGTGTTTTTGTTTTGCCAGTATGAACAGGTTAGATTTTTAGAAGACAGGGAGACAAGTTTGTTGTTGAGAATATGGCTGTGATTGGTGTGAGTGTGAAGCCAGAATTTATTTGTGATTATTTTGTTCTAAATTTTAGGGGCAAGTCGTGGCTTTCGACCAGTAAACTGTGGATTGGGGTGGATGGCATCGCGCCTAAACAAAGTCTGAGACATTTATTTTGAGTTTTGTTTAAGGGCTCTAATGTAGTGTTGTTGGCCGAACCGTATAAAGAGCAACCATATTCTAATATAGATCTGATTCTGGATCTATAGAATAATAGTTTTGTCCAAGAGTTTATAAAATAAAATTATTGAAAGAAAAACATGCATAGTTTAATTTTATGTGAAATTTGCTTAATTGGGGCAGCCGCTTAATTGGGCCAAAATGCCTAAGTCCCGATGTGTCCCAATTAAGCGGAATCGACTGTATTTGAAAATTCGCACTTGCTTAGAACTTTTGTAAACCGCTGTGGTCGTTCAACGTCCTTAAACCAATTTTATGCACGACCACTGGCATAATAGAGATCAAAAGTGTTAAACGCCAAGAATAAATACGCCATAATAATTCGAAATAAATATCTCGAATATTAAAGACATTTAATAAAAAAAAAAAAAATGACTTACATAATAACTGATATTTTTAAATCTGATATATCAGTAGAAGATAATTTTACCTACGATATGGAATATACCTGGTCTACAAGATATGCATGGAAATTTAAGACATTTTTACATTATAATAACTCTAACTGATTTATTTTTATACATTTTTACAATGAATTTGTAATCAGTGATTCTTAAACTCTAGTCCGCGGGTAAAGGCCTTTAAGTGATTAAATTAGTTTTATATTGGAAGTAGAAACTGTACAACTGCGGATTGGCTGTACCCAGTGTTGCCACCTGTCCGGGTTTAGCGCTACGTGTCCGGGTGTCCGGGCGAAGCCCAAAAATGTCCGGGAATTTAGCAAAACTTCAATAATTAATTATTTTTTAAAATACATTATTAATTTTTTAAATTTTATTTCATATTTGAATGTTTTGCGTTGTCAGTAATGAGATGGCAGATAGGGAAACCCCATATGTTAATATTGAACCAATTGTGTAGTAGTAACTTGAGTGAGATTTGAGCGTTCATGAGAGCTCCTAATTTGTAATAATTTAAAAATTAAATGTGATGAATTTCGTAGTACAGTAATAGGCAATAAAAAGCTTTTAGAAGTGACATGGGGCAATATGAAATACAGTTTTAAAGAAAAAAAAAAAAAATGATTGTTGACAAAATTTTCTGATTTTATGCTGTTTATATGTTTATTGTTTATAGATTAATAAACCTATGTATGTTTCATTAATTTATGATATTATTTTATTAAATTAGAATGATTAATTTTACCTTTTTTTTGCTCGCAAAATTTTTATGTCCGGGTGAACAACGTTTGAAAGGTGGCAACACTGGCTGTACCTGAATTATATTAATTATAAAACGGAAATTAGGAAATATATAAATCCATTATATTGAAAAAAACATACATATACCGACTTGAAAAAGAGGATATAGTTTCCAAGAGGACTATAGTCTCCATATAAATTATATTTAGCCAGAACTGTAAAATAATGATTATTTTTGTAATCAACTAGTTGTAGAAAACCATTACTCATATAATCGTAATCAGAAATTTTGATTGTAATTACTTAAATAAACAGAATACAAAATTCTTGATACGATTAGAAATATTCAAAAAGTATTAAAATCTTTACAACTACGTTAAAATTTGGAATTTTTCATATTCTGATAATATTCAGGTCTACGGCCAACATCGCTCTTACTTTCCGCTTCCCTTGAAATAAAACATTCATAAATTATAATCAATACACTTTATTATTAAAAAACATTAACTTTTTGTTACATTACTCATCAAAATATTACAGTGTAAATAAAAATATATTTAACATACATTTTATTATTTGAAAACATTTATCGTACGTATATGCAGGGCATATATTCAAAATAATAAATCCGTTAGATAAAAAAAAAAAAATGAAAAACACTAAAAAATCTGATGAGAAAAAAAAACTAAATTGTAGTTGTAGCGCTAATTATTTTAATAATTATCATACAATTTGTTGATTTTTAGAAATTGTTGATGTGGTCATTGTCAAAAGTAGAAACTAAGTGAAATATTTTTCTTTACCTATTATCCTACTATTCATTGTAACAACCAGTATGGAAGTATTTCAATATTTTAAGAACTGATATGCTCGTACCGGTTGAATATCGTCACTGCATATATGTATGGGGATTTATAGGGGTTCTATGACACAAACTTTAATTCTTTCTAATATATTATATTATTTTCTTAATTCTGTCTAATATATTATTTGATTGGCTCATAAAAAAAAAATGAAATCAAACCATTTTGTATATACTATTCCAAACATTTAACCGAAACCAACTGTAATTTCCTAAGATGTCGTGAGCTCTTTTTAAATGATTAAAGTTGGCTTTGCTAAACATGAGTAATAAAAGTCTCATTAATCAGCAAATGTTACTAGAATTCAAAATCTAGTTCCGCTTACACCAAAGAAACAGACTACTATAAAGAACATGTTTCTTCCAATTTTTAGGGTTTTGTAGGGGTTTAACCAAAAAAACCCATATACTGTCAAATTTTGTGTATATATTATAAACTTCCAGACTTATAAATAATTTGATTCCATGTTTAGATTATGATAAAAGTGGGCCATTCCCGGCGGTACTGCAATACCGGGCCGACCCGTGACAGAGGTGGAGCAAGCCCCTAGCTCTCCGTCATTTCCCAAAAATCAGTTTAATATACTGGTCCTGCTGTGCAGGACATATCAGATATTAAGCTGATAAGAACAGATCCTTTATTTTCTTGAAAAACAGTACATAATTTTTTTTTTAAAAAGAAAAAACATCTGTATATATATATAAGTACAAATACATAAATGAATAAAACAATAAAAAGAAAAGAAAACGGAAAGAATAACATAGTGTGGTTGGTCCTACTCGTCCTCAGAACTCCTGCCACCCTCATCTCTGGGTCGCACCCCAGTTATGTGCTTAACGTAGATATCTCTACTCCACCTGATTGCGTCACTCGTACTTAGTTTTTTCATTAGTTTTAAGTAGGATCGGGTGCAGATTTTGGCGAGGAAGGGATCGTTCTCTTTATCCCATGCACCGAGGGGGCCAACTATTATGGCCTCCACGGTGACCTCTGTATAGCCTTGGTTCTTGTAAACGTCAATCAGGGGGCGATACTTCTGCAGCTTCTCCACTCGCGCGGCACGGAACGCCTCTAGCCTGTTCTCGAAGGGCATTGTGACGTCCAATATGTGTAGACGCCTGCCCTTCGCTATGACCAGATCAGGTCTAAGACGCGTCCCGGGTACTATTCGGTCTCTTAGTAAAACCGAATAAGTAGCTCTTGCTGCCTGGTGTATGCGGTCGAGGATGGCGTCGTGCCTCTTCTTATATTCTGCAGAGTATCGCATGCAGTGGCACATAACATGTGGTAGCGACTCCAGGATGTAGCCGCATCTGCGGCACCGCTTGTCCGCCTCCTCCTGTCTGTTATTCGCATTTAGTGGTAAAAGATTGAGTCGCGCCCGGTGAACAAATCGCCAGTCAGCAAAGCGAGTGAATGCGCCGTCACGGATAAAATGTGTGTTTGTGGGATCCGTGGCAACACACTCCATCGCCTTTCCCTGACTGCGTAGGTCCAGGAGTCTGTGCAGTCTGGCTTTGTTGCGGGTATCTCTTATGATGGCCATAAGCTTACCGCGCTGTGATGCCGATATGTTGTTGGCGCCAGACTGCAGATGAGGGACGTTCTGGTCGAACCACCAGGTGACATCCAGGTGTCTGGATGCCAGCCTAGCGGAGGACCATACCGTGCGCAACTCGTCGGTTCTACCGCTAAATGGAGCCCCGTTGTCTCCTGACATGTATCTCCCCATTGTCTCGTCCGAGGGATCTTCTCTCGTACGGTACGAGACCACAGCTTGCAGGTGTTGGATCGCAAGGTCGCATATTCTCGGATCTCGCGAGCTCAGCAGTTTGAATGCTGAGTCTATTAAAGCGAGATCCGATGACTCTGCTAATATTGGCATGCCGCAAAGTCCTGCCTGTGTTGACCCGTACACGTACTCGTTCGCAGCCTCCTGCGGTACATTGAGCGTCCTCTTAATTTCAGGGCGAAAAATCTGGTCAATTTCGCCCCACTGGGTCTTTGTGAAGACGCCCATCCGCATCTGGAATGTACCGCAGCTGACTACAAACGTCCGGAGAGCGTCCAGTCGCTGCCATGGCGCTAGCTTGGAGCGGAGGACAACTAAACCAAATTTGGCTAGTTCGATGAGAGGTTTGTTGTGCGGGATTACCGAGAATCCTACTGGCGCTCCGAGGAAGGTCTCATAGTCGGAGATGCTCTCGAATCTCGGTATTATCTGCCCTGCAATGGAGAACCGGGTGTCATAGACGCCCAGAGCCGGTGTGGTTCTCACGTGTAGTGTTTGGCATTTATTTGGGTTAAATTGCAGGGAGATCATTCCCGCACTCCTCTCCACCTCATCCAGGTGGTTTTGCAACTCCTCCGGACTCTCAGCAAGCAGCACCAGATCGTCTGCGTAGGCGAGAACACGGTGTTGCGGGTGGTCAGCCTGAATGCCTCTGATGATCGGGTCCATGGCTAGGCAGAACAGCAGACCACTCAGTGGACACCCTTGCTTAACACCCGCTTTCACCGTGATTTCCGCTGTCGGCCCTCCCGATGTCAGAACTTGAGTCTTATTGTTGGCCAGAATGTCTGTTACTATGTCAACAAAAGACTCACCTACTCCGCTGTGGCGTGCGGCATCGACGACTGCGCCGTGCGGGACTGAGCCGAACGCGTTGGCTATGTCTAACCATGCGGCACACAGTCGCCTTCTCCCTCTGCGCGCATTTTCTAACGTGTGTTTGAGGACGAAATTGTGCTCAAACACACCATCATGCGGCAGAAAGCCCTTTTGCGCTGGGTGCAACACTTGGTGTTGCAGGATCCAGGCTGTGAGCCTGGCCGCTATGCACCCAGCGTAGAGCTTGTAAATGGTGTTAGACAGGGAGATAGGTCTCCAGTTGGTCAATAATTGGCGGTCACCCTTTTTGTGGATCAAGATTGTTCTTGAATTTTTCCACTCCTGCGGTATACGTCTAAACCTCAGACATAGGTTGTACACCGCAGTCAGGATCTGACCTTCTGGATCTGCACGCCGCCACATTGCGTAGGTAATGCGGTCGGGACCTGGAGCGGTATTCTCTGCCCGTCGCAGTCTTGCGGCGACCTCTTGAACTGACAGCTCGTCTAGTCCAAGCCGAGGGCGTTCAGGATGGACATCCCTTTGGTACAGACACGGTTGGTGTTGTCGGTCACTCCACGTCTCAGTGAAATGGTTATTTACCGCATCTGTACCAACCTCGCATCTGGGGCTTTGATCACCCTTTAGCAGCCTGACTGCCCGCCGGCGGTTGTGTCTGTACATCTTCTGTATGTACTGGGCATCATTAGTGTCAGGTTGCTGAGTAGGGTGATTATTCCCAGTACGCGGGGGCCTCAGCTTGACTATCCTCGCTGTCTCCTCCATGATTTCCTGTATGACATTACAAACATCGGGCCAGGCCCGCGCGTCATCTGCCGGCCGGTTCAGCAGCTCGCTCAGAGCCTCCGTAAACTTACCCAGTGGGTTCTGCTGTTGTGCGCTATTGGTGTGTTGTGTGGGCGCCACCGCAGCATCATCCCTTGGGTTGTTAGTTGGGCTGCTCACGTCGGGCGAGCTTATGGAGGGTTGTTCACTCCATTCCGGTGGATCGGTCGGCTGGCCTTGGTTCGTCGCTCGTGTGTTTGCTCTGTTTCTAGGAATCATGGAGGGGCTCTCGTTGGACGAGTTAGGGGAGGGTTGGTGGTTGTCCGCACTCGGGGATGTTGGTGGCTCGCCTACCATCTGGTCGCTGCCCGCATCTTCCTCTCCATTGGTCGTCGGAAGTTCATGGAGTCGGACCGCCATGGAACCTCTCCGGCCGGGCTGGCTGGTGGATCCGCGATGGCTGTCCTCGCTACCGGTCGACGAGCTCCCATCTCTGCCGTGTTCCTGGCTGGACTGCGTCGCTGCCGAGTCACCCTCCTCGCTGAAGGAGCTGCCCCTGAGCCTGCGCACGGCTTGCCGTGTGCGTGGTGCAGGCAGCGGTCTGAGCCTTTCAGCGCGCAGTTCTTTCCGTCTGTGAGAGCGCTTGTGGTTTTCCAGACCTCTCACAGACCTGAAAGTTAGGCCACATGTATGGCATTGGTGGCAGGTGACGTCAGCGTTGGCGCCGGGTTGTTGTTGTGTAGCGTCTCGGTGGGCCACGGTACATCGGTGAGCGCTGGGTCTGAGGCCTAGGACCTCGCCACAGAATCTACAAACATTTCTGTTAATAATTATTATATTGTGTACCTTGGCCAAGTGACGCTCCAACGACTTCCTGGACGCAGTCCAATCCTGACACTGGAACTCGCTCCGGCAGCCCTCAATGACGCAACGGAATACGGCGGGCGGCGGGAATCTGGTTGTCAGCACTGTGCCATTTAGGGATAAACTCCTAACATTTCTTCTGGCAGGGGCACGTCTCTGGACTATGTCATCACCATCACTCTCTGTGGCCGATTCTCGTGGTTGCAGGCCTCCTGCATGCGTGCGCGGGGATTCTACCTCTCCCGCAGACGTTCCCACCGGTCTATTCACTGCCGAAGCAGTTTCAGTCGCAGTGGGCCCCGTCTTGCGGGAAGATATCGTCCCCCCAGATAATGTAGCAACGCCACGTGGCGCTCCCGACACATCTGGTGCAGCATCTCGGCTGAGGGGTATCACACAGTTCGGCGCTTGAGAAGGAGTCGCTCGGCTACTCCCAGCGGCGAGTGATAAATCACTAGTGTCGCTGAGGAGTAGCGGTAGCACGTGGGGACCTCGGGCTGGCATGTCAGTTGTATGTGGGTTGTGTTGCGGCACGCCAGCCACGGGGTTCACCCTGGTGTTAGAGTACTGGGTGCATCGACCGGCCACATCCCCCGACGCCTGAATGGTAGCAATAACAGTCGTCGGATCAAAGTGGTCAGCCGGTGAACTTTTCCTCTTAATCTCCTTGTTTCTCGGACGGCCTCGGGCGGCCACCGACCCCGCAAGCAATGTAGTTGGCTGGTTTTTGCCTGCAGAATCGGGGACAACCCTCGATCGTAAGCACCTACCTGTGTTTTCCCCGGTGTTGAGTGATGGTGGTACTGCGTTCTCTCTGTCTTCATGTGGCAGTGCTGTTGGTGGCTTGGACGGTCTTCGGTGTGGCATCTTGAGTTGGTGTTTTTAGTTTTCAGATTCGGGACTACTATGCTTCAGATTCACTCTACACTATGTTTGATCACTCGGCCTCGCGCGAAGTTGTTAATCGCGGACTGTCTACTACACTTTGATCTTAGTCATAGGCCGAGAAGCGATACCAATTGTAAAGTTTTCAGAGTAGTTATTCCACCCAGAACACCGTCTGGTATCGAGAAATAAGAATAGTCAGTCAGCGCCATCCATTATGTGGCGATACAACTACATTTCCTTGGCAACTGCTTCGGTCTTGGCGGAGCTGCACATGTTTCTATTGCGCAGCACCTAGTTGCGCATACGCAACTACGCAGTTTGTGAAAGCAAGGCAGCGGCGGACTGGCCTGCGGGGATATCGGGCAATTTCCAGTCCGCTACTGAAACAAGGAGAACATTTTTTTTTTCACCGGTTTCTTCTAAATACGTTCAGAATACTATTAATCTAAAATATAAAGACATATAAAACAAGGGTAAGACTTAATAATAATGGTATAATGCCAGACGCATACAGACTCCACAAGAATAAAGCCTCGTTTATAATAATAATAATAATAATATATTTCAGTAAAAAAATACATGAAAGTACATATACATAGTCAATTAAAAAAATTAAACAATAATATACACAAATTCAAAACATATCAGATGATAAAGACATGTCTCTTAGATCATCATTCATGTATTCTTCTAGATTATAATAGGCCTTATTAATTAATAAATTACGAACACAAGTTTTAAATTTTTACCGACCGCCAACATATATAAGGGAGGTATTGTGATCATACCGATTTTGACGTTTCGAGATTTCGATGGATCTCCACGAATTGAGGTCCCTACATAACGTTTTGACTGTTTTTAGCATGATGTATGTCGGTCTGTCTGTCGGTCTGTCTGTCTGTTTGTCTGTCCGTCCGTCTGTCTGTCCGTCTGTCTGTCTGTGTACACGTGCAGAGCCAATTCGGCAGAAAGGATTTTTATGAAACTTCATATTTAAGCTTCTGCCATCAATGGCACGAGTTGATCAACTTTTGGTAAAAATCGGTTGACTAAAAATGGGAGTTTACTAGTGTCGATTTTAGGATTTTTGTGAATATTTCACAACAAAAAAATATTTCGAAAAAAATTATTGAACAAAAGTTGCTATAAAAGCAATAACTAATAACTTTTATTTGAGACGTTTTTTGATAAAACGAAAAATTATGAAAGTCTCAATTTTTTCATACTTATATGTAACGTTTCCATGGTCATGATAAATAATATCTCTGTTAGAAAATATTAGGCCAAGTTATTTCTACTCTGCTGCTAGAATGTATTTTATCTAAGTACTTTACGATAGCGGTCGGTCCTGTGGTGGCCACAGCTGATTTTTTTATGTTCAGCTCTCGCACCGATAACGGTAATTGGTTGAATAATTTGGCACCCATGTAATTGGGATGTGTTTTGGACAGTTTATTATGCAAACGCGGCAGACGTATATTATTTTTTTCTCTAGTATTGAACCTATGTATGGCACTATTTTTTAATAAGTTAGCATCTTTGATATACATAAGCATTTCAAGAATATATAAACAAACGAACGTTAAAATTTTCAGATCTTTAAACAGTTGTTTACACGAGGTGCTTCTTGCGACACCGCAAAGGATCGTGTGTCTGTGTGTCTGTGTGTATACACGATAACTCAAGAACGGTTCAACTTAGAGAATTCGTTCTGATACTAAAAAATTCTCCTATTAAATGGGAAGAACCCTATTGTTTTTTATGAAAATCGGTTGACTAGAAATGGGAGTTTACCCGTGTCGATTTTAAGATTTTTGCGAATATTTAGCAACAGAAAAATATTGCGAAAAAATTTATTGAACAAAAGTTACTATAAATGCAATTACTAATAACTTTTATTTGAGACGTTTTTCGATAAAACGAAAAATTTTGAATTTTTTTTGTAAAATTATTTAAAATTTCAAAGTCTCAATTTTTTCATACTTATATGTAACGTTTCCATGGTCATGATAATTAATTCGTAACTAGTCAACCAGGCCTTGGACAAAAATTTGTTGTATTTTTGAAGATTTATCTAAATATTTTTATTTTTTTATTTTTTTTTATGGGATGGCAAGTCTCGCGGAGGTTTCCCTTCGCCACTGGTTTAATTTATGTAACATATAATTACAAGACTTAATTTTACTAGCAACATATTGGATATGGTTAATCCAGTTTAATTGTGGATCAAGTTGAAAACCTAAAAATTTTATGTCATTCATGTTATATAAAGTGTTATTAGGTAAATTTCTGTTTAAGCTAAAAATCATGGTTTAAGTCTTAGATTCATTCAGTTTCAGTTGGTTGTTTTTAAACCATGTTTGAGACTTATCCTGGTTTGCGTTAATTTCTTCCGAAATTTTACAATAATCAGTTCCTTTGTTAATGAAGGTAGTGTCATCAGCATACATTAAAGTAGAGGTGCTAACATTTTCGGGAAGATCATTAATGTATAACAGAAATAATAAAGCACTGATTACGGTTCCTTCGCCGACCCCTATATTTAACGTTTGTAGGCTAGAATGATTATTATCGTGTAAAACATATTGTTGTCTGTCCAATAAGTAATTTTGCAGTAAGTGTAAGGAGTTACCTCGAATGCCATAATGATCTAGCTTAGTGAAGAGAATCTCATGTGTGACACAATCGAAGGTTTTAGTAAGGTCGCAGAACGTTGTAGCTACGTGAAGACCGTTTTCTAGCAAGTTGATTATCTCAGATATTAATTTAGTGGCTGCCTTTACTGTGGATAATTTAATAATTATTAAATATTAATAAATAATTAATAATGAATATTAATAAACCCATAACATAATGCATAAGGATGGGACAATGACTTTGACAGTTCAGAACATCTGTATAGGTTATATATACTTTAAGGGCGATGTTTAACAGGAAGATTACCGGAATCTACTAGCAATAATATTTTATATTGATGTTAAAGTACCAATTTTGCACGTTTCAGGATTTCGTAGGTATTAATTTATTTTTTCATTGTTCCATGTAAATTTACAATCTTGACATGATTGGATTATTCCCCAGTGGCTATATCCTAATTTTTCTTAACTATTCATTATACATAATATATAAACGTTGCTAGAATCCAGAGCCGACACTAGCTCTTTTGACATCCAGGGCAAGGCCAGGCAAACTCAAGTCAATAATTTGCGAGAATTTTTTGGTACCTCCATAATTTATTGAGTATGTCACTGAGAATTTGTATATTTGAACGCTCGTTTTGGCGCTCCTAACAGCGCTCAGGACCTGTGCCTCTATTGTTCCTGCCTTTCGTCGTTGCTGCTAGAAATTATCTACGAAGTCCAGCAGATGGTATTTTTCAGTTTTTTAATTTCTTCGCTGTTATCTAATAATTGTATGCAGGGCCACCGAGAGGACTTCTGGGGCCCCGGGGAAAAACTTAAAAACTTTTTTTGTGGTCCCCGGGGTCCTCACTTTCAACATACAAGTGCTGAGCAAAAAAAAGTCCTCACTTTCAAAATACAAATGATGAGTAAAAAAAAGGTCCTCACTTCCTACGACTCTGCCCAGCACCCCGGGCCCCAAGAACCCCTGGTCCCCGGGCCACAAAAACCCCCGAATTTTCCCCGGCTACCCCCTCCCTCTTGTCGGGCCTGATTGTACGGCGTATAAGTTGGAATGATTTTCAAGCCGTGATAAGTATATATTTACTACTAAATCTTGAAATTTCTTCTTTTACTGTCTGCATCTGAAAATCATAATCTATATTTTGATGTATACTAAGGTGCATTAACTACGGTTAGTAATGTCTTTGATTGGATTCTCTGTATTATTTCTAAATTACTTAGTTTCTGAATTACTCGCCGTGCCCCAGAGTTGTATAGTCTGTAAGTCCATATGGGTTTCAGGAGAACTTAAGTTGTCATTAGCTATTTTTTATATATTGAAGTTGGCTTTTCCTGAACAAAATGATTAAAAGCTTCAATCAATCGGTAAAAGTAACTAGAATGGAAAATCTATAAAAGTAACCCAAATAACCAGATCTATGCTCCATGTCAGCTTAGAAAAATGTGTGTAAGAAGATAGGAGCTGTTTGTCCTTGTTTCTGATTGGTTTAGAACGCCATCCCTATTACAATGTTAAAATATTGTTTTTAGTCAAAGATGAGAGATGTTCAGTATCGTACATTGGAAATATGTATTATTTATATTATTTTATATTTTTCGTATATTTTGTTATTATTTACATATTTAGACTATTATTTATATTCTTGGCGTATATTTTATGGAGAAGATTCTCCATGTAATTTGTTTTTACGCAGTTATATATTTTTTAGGTTATCTGACTATTTATAATATTTTTTGACACTTGACAATTAACAGATCAAGATAGAGGACTGATCTGTGGCTAAAATACTAATGTGAGCCCAGCTGTGTGCCCAAAAAAGAAATTATTGATATAATTTTTAGGCCTCCATATATACATATATTTTTCATTTTTATTTACAATAAATATTTATTGTTTTATTGCTTTATTTAGACCCTTTTAGCCAAATCTTTCTGTTTATATATACAGTCTATTCCAATGGATTAGGCGGAACTAACCGGAATTTTCATTTTTATAAGTCATTAGCTTTATTATTTTTTTATATATTGAAGTTGGCTTTTCCTGAACAAAATGATCAAAAGCTTCAATCAATCGGTAAAAGTAACTAGAATTGAAAATCTAGTTCCGCCTAAACCAAAGGAACAGACTTTAATACATCATTTTTAAAATTAATATTTTTTTAACTTTTTCAAATTTCCCATTATACTGAATTTATGTCGTATAAATAACGTAAACTCCATTTACCGTAACTATGAAATGACGTCACAGTTGAAAAACTCACCTTGTTGCCAATTCGTAAACTGTCAAAAAAAGTTAGGTTATATCGAACAACTTCTAAACAACTAAATGTCAACCTGACAAATAACGATTGAACAATCCAATTTCATACCGGCAATATTGAAAAAAAAAAAAAATACCAAAATTAAATAAATAAATGTACTAACTGAGTTATGGATTGATGTTGATTAAAACATATCATAATGTTGGTACTTAAATTAACCAAGTGTGACGTCATTTCATAGTTACCGTAAACCGACTTTAAGTGTAGTATCTTGTTTATTTCAATATCTTATCAACCAATTCCGTTTTTTATATAAAAAAAAAATCACTTGCTAACCCTGTTACTACGCCCATGCCCTAGTTGTAACTTGTTTTAAATTTCCCGCTATACTGTATTTGTCCTGTGTAAATCGTACTCGGTACACAGCGCTATCTACTTTTTTCTAATCTGAAATAGAGTATAGTTTGTCCTTACAAAAGTGAACAACATATATGATTTTTTTCTTCTTCTACATCTGGCAACACTGGTTTTCTTTCCTTCTCTATGGGTTGTCAATTCTGTATAATGTTGTTCTACACTGTATATTTAAGTGTCAAATTCATATTTATCAACTATTTCGTATTACTTAGTAGTACTTACGTATTAAATATATGATCAAATTGTTGTCTAGTACTGTGTGGATGGTTTATAACAAGTTTAATGAGGTCTGTGCTGTTTGCGCTAAAATAAGGTAAGAAAATCATATTTTCAGAAGTTTGATCTACATAATAGTCCCTTGTTGTCTAGTTAACCATCGGCTAAGATTAAGGTTAATTTTAAAAACTGGCAAGTAAGATTGCTCAAAACAAGCATTTTTCGAAGGTTGTTCAGTGATTAATTTTAAGGTTATGTCAGCTGTGAATCTTTCTTCGTCTGCTATATTTTTAATCATAGAACAAGGGCTCGCGAGTTAACAGTACGTTTTTTTTTTTTTTTTATTTTTTTCATTTATTTTACTAGTTCAGTACAAATATACTATTCATGGTATAGTTATAAGAATTTTTGTCAATTAAATGGTCACGATTAACAGGAAAATTTAGAATATTTAATTGTTATTATCTGTATTTAGCAAAAATTTAATATAATAAGCAGATTTCCAAAATAAATACCCGGCAAAACCCCACCAACACTCCCATCACTCATGCCGACCACAACCCCGGCACCAACCACCCACAAACAGGGCCGGCGCGAGGCATGTGCAGCATGTGCAGCGGCACATGGCCCCGCGGTCAACAGCAGGCCCCGCGGTCCAACAACAGGCTCCGCGCATAGAGATGAGGACCTTTTTTTTTGCTCCTCACTTGGATCTGAACAGCAGGCCCCTCGCATGGAGATGAGGACCTTTTTTTTTGCTCCTCACTTGGATCTGAACAGCAGGCCCCGCGGTCAACAACAGGCCTCGCGCATGGAGATGAGAACCTTTTTTTTTTTTTTTTGTTCACTTGGATCTGAACAGCAGGCCCCGCGGTTCAACAACAGGCCTCGCGCATGGAGATGAGGACCTTTTTTTTTGCTCCTCACTGGATTTGAACAAGAGGCCTCGCGCATGGAGATGAGGACCTTTTTTTTTTGTTTTTGCTCCTCACTGGATCTGAGCAACAGGCCTCGCGCATGGAGATGAGGACTTTTTTTTTTGCTCCTCACTTGGATCTGAAGAGCAGGCTCCGCGGTCAACAACACTCCTCACTTGGATCTGAACAGCGGTCAACAACAGGCCCCGCGCATGAAGATGAGGACCTTTTTTTGGTCTTCTCGCACATGGCCTCGCAAATCCTAGCGCCGGCCCTGCCCACAAACCTACAATACGTATGTACTGCATAGCAGGTCCGAAATGATCCAAGCCTAAGCCACAGCTAGCAGCCAGCACAACCAACAAAAATATCAGCGAAATCCCACCGAACATCCCACCCAGAAACCCACCACCTAGATAAATAAGACTTCATATTTGTTGGTTATGAACTTTTCACTGTTTCGCTGTTCACTTTTGTAAGAACAAACTAAGAGGAAATTTTGATTTTATTAGTTTGCACCTTTCAAACTGTATGTCATGTTGGTATTAAAAAATGGCAAAAATGCCAATTTGACATATGTCATATTAAAAAATGATAATGATCTTAATTATAATGATCATAACCAAAAAAATCTGAAGTCTGAATTACAGCGCAAGGAAATTTTTTAAATTAAATTTAAAGTCAGTAATACACTACAAAAGTAACCAAAACAACTAGATCTGGTTTGTCCTCACAAAAGTGAACAGCATATATCTGTTCACTTTTGTAAGGACAAACCAGATCTAGTTGTTTGGATTATTTTTATAGTGTATTATAATCCGTCTCAATTTGTAATACGAAACTAGATCTGTTTACTTTGGTGACTGTTGTGGTGTAAACAGACTGTGGCGTATCCGTGTGAACCAATACTATGATAAGATTATAAATGTATTGTCAATATCCAACATAAAAAATGAACTTTCCCTGTTAATTACGTATTACAAAATGAGAGATAATATAATCCGTCTCAATTTGTAATACGAAACTAGATCTGGTTACTTTGGTGACTGTTGTGGTGTAAACAAACTTTGGCGTATCCGTGTGAACCAATACTATGATAATATTATAAATGTATTGTCAATATACAACATAAAAAATGAACTTTACCTGTTAGTTACGTATTACAAAATGAGACAGATAATACTGACTTTAAATGTCAATTAAAATTATTCCTTATGCTGTAAAACCGACTTTAGATTTATTGGTTATAATCATTATTAAGAAAGTGACATTTTTTATAATTTTTTAATACCAACATGACCAATACCAATTTCAAAGGTGCAAACTATTGAAATCAAAATTTCCTCTTAGTTTGTTTTTACAAAAGTGAACAGCATATACAATATTTTTCCAGTAGTTAAATTGTATTATTGCGAATTCAGTACTAAATGATTTAAAAAATATTTCCGTGTAATCTTGGATGGATTCGTGGGTAGTGTGGGTTATTTTACGCACGTCGGTGGGTAATGTGCTCTTAAAGCAGTAGCAACACTGATAGTCTGTTTAAAGCCGCATTCAGAGCTCTTTAAATTAACAGGATGAAGACTGTTCTTTGTTAGCTGTAAGTTATGTTTCTACGCATTCTTTTTAACGTTGTACGTACCGTTCATAGCAAGTTTGAAATTAATATGTTAGGAATAATCCGACATCTGTGTATTTTGAAACCAACTATTTAGCTTCGTAAAATGTTTTATATGTATTATCGTTCTTATAATTCGGTTGTCGTAGATTTTAACTACCTAATTACCTAAATTGATCATATTTACTGTCCGTCTTTGTAATTTTGCAGGCATGCGATAACTACGGTGTCACTGATTGAATGCGATAGCCAATGTTTTTATATGTCTGTCTCATTAAAACATCTCACTAATCAGATTACTTCGTTGACCCGAACTCACCCGAGGAACAACGAAAATCCGTTGCGAATTTCATATTTGTTGTTGACTCATTGACGTGTAGTGAGAAACAGTGTTCATTTAATGATTAATTGGTATAAGGTAATACAAATCGAATCTACGCCTATGTGTACATGTCCTTGGAAATAAGTTTGATAACTAAATGTTTCTGTTAAGAATTACATAACGCTCAAGAATTAATGATCTCACTGTAGCTTGTTTAAATGTTTTGAAGATTGCTGCCATGCCTGTGTCATCGGTATACGAAAATTTGGGACGGATTCGAATCGGATTGATGGTTATTAAGTCCCCAATTGAGCAGACTTGCCACTAGGGCGGCGATCATGTACACACCACAGAACATCACGTATACACTTCCCGTTCACCAGCACCCCTGGAGTATTTAAAATTTGGCCCTAATTGGGAATTCCTACTGCGTAGATATTCTGCAATTGTCAGCCCTCAAACATCTAAATAATTCTCTATTTTGTTTTTCAATTTATACTGAGTAACACCGCAAAATTTGTTATTGTTGTTATTTTATATGCAAATAAAATGATTTGTTTACAAAGTGTTCAAGTATTTCAAATTTTGTTTAAGTGTCGTGTATAAATTATTTTATTACATATTTATTGTTGTAAAGCCTCGTATCCATTTCGCGAGGCTGCTGCCTGGGCTATCATTTGGTAAGCGTGGCTGCCGTGAGCCACGCTGCGAGCCAACCAAACATGCTGCCATTACCAAGTGCTACTGCTGCCTTTTGCTTCATTGCGATTCACAGATTTATTACGAAGAAGAGGAAACAGCGACGAAAATCGCGTTGGTGGATTAGGGAATTGTACAATAAAAGATTTGAATATGGAAACAGTTTAATTTGTTTAATAGTAGTTTTAGGCAAACCCATAACCTCACTGATATGTAACCAGCAGTCCTCTCTGATTCTTTTATTATGATAGTCCTTTATTTTTGGGTCCCACGATGCCCTTTTTGCTTTATACAAATCATGCTGTATGTTGTCTATTGCTGTACAAATGCACTAATCTAAATAGAGCGTGGGCGGTCGAGGCGCTGAACCACGCCGTTAAGCAGTCTAAACAGAGCGTGGCAAGAGACGCGAGGCGCTTGTGAGCACGCCGAAAAACCGACTTGGAACAGCTCACCTCGAGGCAGCCTCAGGGTGAGGCACGCCTCGCGCTGCACGTCTACACATTGCGAGGTACGGCTGAGGCACGCCTCACGAGGTGAACTCGCGCGGCAGCCGCTCGAAATAGATACGAGGCTTAAAATCAATATTCTGGATAATACATTCAATACATCGATTTTATTTTAACTCGTATTTTGGATTTGCTATTTATTTTACAACAAACCAATGTATAATAAATATATAAGTGTATTTTACACATTGTTTATTATCCCTTATGATATACAGTCGGCTAGACTGTAACAATACGCATTTTTTATTGTTTTTATCTTAGAATCAGTAGTTCCAAGCTCACATGATTACTCGCTGAATAAAAAAGTGCAGTTAACTTTTAGTGATTATTAATAAACATGCTTTTTGCCTTTAAGGAATATCTGCGACGATAATAATATTAAAGTCCAATTTTACAAAAATCTAGAATTTATGATTGCTGACATATGCCACAAATTAATTACAAAAATATACACACAGATTTACCCATTTTAAGAAATAAATAATTGATTTTTTTTATTTGTTTAAGAGTTTAACTGTGAAAAAGTGTGCAATGCCTGGTTGTACAACCTCCGCTGGGAAACTATTCATTTTGCCCAAGAATGACTTCCTCCGAAGTAAATGGTTGGCAGCTATTCCAAATATTGAGAAATCTCTACCATGCTGTGTAGTAAATAAAGGATTTGCCTACTCGATCCTAAAGAATTATAGGATATGTGGTAACCATTTTCGTTCTGAACAGTTTTATTCGGCACAAAGAAAAAGATTACCAAAACAAGTGCCAGTGTTATTTGGTTCAGGTATGTTATAATATACATCTTTGTAGTTTAATTTCTTTAGTACAGTAGCTTATTGTTAAAGAAGGCATTTCTCAGGAAAATGGGTTATTTATGTTACTATTTAGTAGTAATCTCAATTACTACTTGGATTTAGACATGAGTTATGTTTAAAGTTATCCCTTATTGATAGTATTTTTTTATTTTAACTGAATTAAGCTTTTAATTCTTTTTCTGATATAGTTTTGCATGGGCATTTCTTAATCTTATTATGCCGATAGTAAAATGCCTTTAACTTTTATGCAGCCTTTTACCTTTGCCTACCGTTTGTGATGTTCTGTGATTGCTACTACGTTCCAATTCGTATTGAGAACTGACACGCTCGAATACGCATTCTGGTGGTCATATATTGTACTAGACACCCTATAGTGCGTTCAAAGGTGAGTTTGCAGTACAGGGCATATGGAGTAGTTCTTTTTCATACTCTCTAATGGGTTTACACAATGACACTATCCTTTTCTTGCTTGTCGACGTTGCCAGCTCTAAAACGCGCTGATCTGTGAAGACGCAGTATTCTACAAATGGCCATTTGTTTTTGTTGACTGTTATTTTGAGTTTTATAAGAGTTGATTTTTGTAAATCTTACGAGTTTTTCATATTATTATAATTGACACATTTGACACTTTTACAACATTTGGCAACACCGCTCCCATTTTCCATAAGAGCTATATTGCAAACTCACCTTCGAACGCACTGTAGTACTGTTTGAACTTATTACGTATGTTTTTGTGTTGAATTTTTGTTAGTATATCGACAGAAGATGTGAAAAATTATAAAAGCAGATTATATTGTAGTGTTGCAATATGTAACTAATATACAATTTCGATACATATAATTGCAATATGTAACTAATATACAAAATATATACTAATAAAAGTTTCAGATATCTAAATCCTTTAATGTGCTTGTTATTAACAATTTTTTATTATGTGCCTTGTGGTTTTTGTTGATAAAATGATAATAATAATAAGTGCGATATTTCCGTTTTAGGTGGCGTCCACCATAGCCCCCAAGTATTCATCTTAGTAAATACTGCACCCGTGCCGTAGCCAGAATATCATCCGCGGAAAGGATAGAATCGAAAGAAGAGAAGGTGCCTCTCCCTAAACGATGCTATACTCACCACCCGATTCCCACTGCCACAGATTTTTCGCTGTGTCTGCGCTGTAGACTGCGTTCAGTAAGTGTTTAGAGCGTCATTTAGTCAAGAACATAGTAATGTATTATATTTAATACATAATAATGTAATATATTTATTTCTAATAGAAATCTTTGTAGATTCTGTAGTGAGGTTCTAATACTGAGGTAGCGTCCATACAACCCACCAATGGCGCCCAGCAGCAAAATACGCTAGCCTTGGAAGCCTTTTGAACCGGCCTAGTGACGACGCGCAGGCCCGGCCAAATTTTGCAATATCCTACGGTATATCATGGAGGAGACAGCGAAGGTAGTAAAGCTGACCCCCCTACGAACTGGAAATAGTAACCTCGTCTATCAGGCTGACATTAACGATGCACAATAAATCTAAAAGATGTATAGAAATAATCGCCGAACGGGCAGTCAAGCTGTTGAAGGGTGATCAAATCCCCAGAGGCGAGGTTAGTTTTGATCACGCAACACTTCTCTGAAATGTGAAGCAATCACCCCATCTCTCTACTCTCTACCAAACCGATGTCCATCCCCATCGCTCTTAGTTTGACCTGAATGATCTCTCTGTCCAGGAAGTCGCAGCAAGGTTACGAAGAGTGGAGAACACCGTACCCAACACCGACCGCATTACCTATGCAATGTGGCGGCGTGCAGATCCAGAAGGTCAGATCCTGACTGCGGTGTGCAACATATGTGTATGTCTGAGATTTAGACGTATACCGCAGGAGTGGAAAAAATCAAGAACAATCTTGATCCACAAAAAGGGTGACCGTCAATTCCTGACCAACTGGAGACCTATCTCCCTATCTAACACCATCTACAAGCTCTACGCTGGGTGTATAGCGGCCAGGCTCACAGCCTGGATCCTCCAAGACCAAGTGTTGCACCCAGCGCAAAAGGGTTTTCTGCCGCATGATGGTGTGTTTGCGCATAATTTCGTCCTCAAACACACATTAGAAAATGCGCGCAGAGGGAGGAGGCGACTGTGTGCCGCATGGTTGGACATAGCCAACGCGTTCGGCTCAGTCCCGCACGGCACAGTCGTCGATGCCGCACGCCACAGCGGAGTAGGTGAGTCTTTTGTTGATATAATAACAGACATTCTGGCCAACAATAAGACTCAAGTACTGACATCGGGAGGGTCGACAGCGGAAATCACGGTGAAAGCGGGTGTTAAGCAAGGATGTCCACTAAGCGGTCTACTATTCTGCCTGGCCATGGACCCTATAATCAGAGGCATCCAGGCTGATCACCCGCAACACCGTGTTCTCGCCTATGCAGACGATTTGGTGCTGCTTGCTGAAAGTCCGGAGGAACTACAAAACCACCTCGATGAGGTGGAGAGGAGAGCGGGAATGATCTCCCTGCAATTTAATGCAAATAAATGTCACACGCTACATGTGAGAACCACACCAGCTCTAGGCGTCTATGACACCCAGTTCTCCATTGCAGGACAGATAATACCGAGATTCGAGAGCATCTCCGACTACGAGACCTTCCTCGGAGCACCAGAAGGATTCTCGGTAATCCCGCACAACAAACCCCTCATCGAACTGGCCAAATTTGGTCTAGTTGTCCTCCGCTTCAAGCTAGCACCATGGCAGCGACTGGACGCTCTCCACACGTTCGTAGTCAGCTGCGGTACATTCCAGATGCGGATGGGCGTCTTCACAAAGACACAGTGGGGCGAAATTGATCAGATCTTTCGCCCCGAAATTAAAAGAACGCTCAATGTACCGCAGGAGGCTGCGAACGAGTACGTGTACGGGTCAACGCAAGCAGGACTTGGCGGCATGCCGCTACTAGCCGAGTCATCGGATCTCGCTCTTATAGACTCAGCATTCAAACTACTGAGCTCGCGAGATCCGAGAATCTGCAACCTTGCGATCCGGCACCTGCAAGCTGTAGTCTCGTACCGTACTAGAGAAGATCCCTCGGACGAGACAATGGGGAGATACCTGTCGGGAGACAATGGAGCTCCATTTGACGGAAGAACCGACGAGTTGCGCACGGTATGGTCCTCCGCTAGGCTGGCATCCAGACTCCTTGATGTCACCTGATGGTTCGACTAGAATGTCCCTCATCTGCAGTCTGGCGCCAACAACATCTCGGCATTACAGCGCGGTAAACTTATAGCCATCATAAGAGATACCCGCAACAAAGTCAGACTGCATAGACTCCTGGACCTACGCAGTCAGGGCAAGGCGATGGAGTGTGTTGCCACGGATCCAAAAAACACACATTTTATCCGTGACGGCACATTCACTCGCTTTGCAGACTGGCGATTCGTTCACCGAGCGCGACTCAATCTTCTGCCATTAAACGCCAACAACCGACAGGAGGAGGCGGACAAGCGGTGCCGCAGATGCGGCTACGTTCTGGAGTCGCTACCACATGTTATGTGCCACTGCATGCGATACTCTGCAGAATACAAGAAGAGGCATGATGCCATCCTCGACCGCATCCACCAGGCGGCAAGAGCTACTCATTCGGTTCTACTAAGGGACCGAATAGTACCCGCGACGCGTCTTAGTCCTGATCTGGTCATAGCGAAGGGCAGGCGTCTACACATATTGGACGTCACAATGCCCTTCGAGAACAGGTTGGAGGCGTTCCGTGCCGCTCGAGAGGAGAAGCTGCAGAAGTATCGCCTCCTGATTGACGTCTACAAAGACCGGGGATACACTGAGGTCACCGTGGAGGCCGTAATAGTTGGTCTCCTCGGTGCATGGGATAAGGCAAACGATCTCAAGATCTGTACCCGGTCATACTTAAAATTTATGAAGAAGTTAAGTATAAGTGATCCAATCAGGTGGAGCAGAGACATCTATGTCAGGCACATAACTGGGATGCGACCAAGAGAGGAAAATAGCACGAGTTCGGTTGATGATTAGTACCATCTACGCTATGTTCTTATTTTATTTATCTATTTATATGTATATTTTTTTCCTTTTCTTTTATATAACTCAATTCTATAAAATACACTCTTTCTAAAAATTTATGTATCAATTTTAAAGATAATAAAGGTGCTTCTCGGCCTATGGCTAAGATTAAAGTGTATCATCGTTTCTCGGCCAATGGCTAAGATCAAAGTATATAATCGTTTCTCGGCCAATGGCTAAGATCAAAGTATATAATCGTTTCTCGGCCTATGGCTAAGATCAAAGTGTATCATTGCTTCTCGGCCTATGGCTAAGATCGAAGTATATCATTGCTTCTCGGCTTATGGCTAAGATCAAAGTGTTCCATCGTTTCTCGGCCTATGGCTAAGATCAAAGTGTATCATCGTTTCTCGGCCTATGGCTAAGATCAAAGTGTATCATCGTTTCTCAGCCTATGGCTAAGATCAAAGTGTATCATCGTTTCTCAGCCTATGGCTAAGATCAAAGTGTATCATCGTTTCTCGGCCTATGGCTAAGATCAAAGTGTATCATCGTTTCTCGGCCTATGGCTAAGATCAAAGTGTTCCATCGTTTCTCGGCCTATGGCTAAGATCAAAGTGTATCATAGTTTCTCAGCCTATGGCTAAGATCGAAGTGTATAATTGCTTCTCGGCCTATGGCTAAGAGCAAAGTGTATAATCGTTTCTCGGCCTATGGCTAAGATCAAAGTGTATCATTGCTTCTCGGCCTATGGCTAAGATCAAAGTGTATCATCGTTTCTCAGCCTATGGCTAAGATTGAAGTGTATAATTGCTTCTCGGCCTATGGCTAAGAGCAAAGTGTATAATCGTTTCTCGGCCTATGGCTAAGATCAAAGTGTATCATTGCTTCTCGGCCTATGGCTAAGATCGAAGTGTATCATTGCTTCTCGGCCTATGGCTAAGATCGAAGTGTATCATTGCTTCTCGGCCTATGGCTAAGATCAAAGTGTATCATTGCTTCTCGGCCTATGGCTAAGATCGAAGTGTATCATCGCTTCTCGGCCCATGGCTAAGATCAAAGTGTATCATCGTTTCTCGGCTTATGGCTAAGATCAAAGTGTATCATTGCTTCTCGGCCTATGGCTAAGATCGAAGTGTATAATTGCTTCTCGGCCTATGGCTAAGATCAAAGTGTATCATCGTTTCTCGGCCTATGACTAAGATCAAAGTGTATCATCGTTTCTCAGCCTATGGCTAAGATCAAAGTGTATCATTGCTTCTCGGCATATGGCTAAGATCGAAGTGTATCATTGCTTCTCGGCCTATGGCTAAGATCCAAGTGTATCATCGTTTCTCGGCCTATGGCTAAGATCAAAGTGTATCATTGCTTCTCGGCCTATGGCTAAGATCAAAGTGTATCATCGTTTCTCGGCCTATGGCTAAGATCAAAGTGTATCATCGTTTCTCAGCCTATGGCTAAGATCGAAGTGTATAATTGCTTCTCGGCCTATGGCTAAGATCGAAGTGTATAATTGCTTCTCGGCCTATGGCTAAGATCAAAGTGTATCATCGTTTCTCGGCCTATGGCTAAGATCAAAGTGTATCATTGCTTCTCGGCCTATGGCTAAGATTAAAGTTTATCATCGTTTCTCGGTCTATGGCTAAGATCAAAGTGTATCATTGCTTCTCGGCATATGGCTAAGATCGAAGTGTATCATTGCTTCTCGGCCTATGACTAAGATCGAAGTGTATAGTTGCTTCTCGGCCTATGGCTAAGATCGAAGTGTATCATTGCTTCTCGGCCTATGGCTAAGATTTAAGTTTATCATCGTTTCTCGGCCTCTGGCTAAGATCAAAGTGTATCATCGCTTTTCGGCCTATGGCTAAGGTTAAAGTTTATCATCGTTTCTCGGCCTATGGCTAAGATCAAAGTGTATCATCGTTTCTCGGCCTATGGCTAAGATTAAAGTTTATCATCGTTTCTCGGCCTATGGCTAAGATCAAAGTGTATCATCGTTTCTCGGCCTATGGCTAAGATCAAAGTGTTTCATCGTTTCTCGGCCTATGGCTAAGATTAAAGTGTATCATCGTTTCTCGGCCTATGGCTAAGATCAAAGTGTATCATTGCTTCTCGGCCTATGGCTAAGATCGAAGTGTATCATTGCTTCTCGGCCTATGGCTAAGATCAAAGTGTATCATCGTTTCTCGGCTTACGGCTAAGATCAAAGTGTATCATTGCTTCTCGGCCTATGGCTAAGATCGAAGTGTATAATTGCTTCTCGGCCTATGGCTAAGATCAAAGTGTATCATCGTTTCTCGGCCTATGACTAAGATCAAAGTGTATCATCGTTTCTCAGCCTATGGCTAAGATCAAAGTGTATCATTGCTTCTCGGCATATGGCTAAGATCGAAGTGTATCATTGCTTCTCGGCTTATGGCTAAGATCAAAGTGTATCATCGTTTCTCGGCCTATGGCTAAGATCAAAGTGTATCATCGTTTCTCAGCCTATGGCTAAGATCAAAGTGTATAATTGCTTCTCGGCCTATGGCTAAGATCGAAGTGTATAATTGCTTCTCGGCCTATGGCTAAGATCAAAGTGTATCATCGTTTCTCGGCCTATGGCTAAGATCAAAGTGTATCATTGCTTCTCGGCCTATGGCTAAGATTAAAGTTTATCATCGTTTCTCGGTCTATGGCTAAGATCAAAGTGTATCATTGCTTCTCGGCCTATGGCTAAGATTAAAGTTTAGCATCGTTTCTCGGCCTATGGTTAAGATCAAAGTGTATCATCGTTTCGCGGCCTATGGCTAAGATCAAAGTGTATCATCGTTTCTCGGCCTATGGCTAAGATCGAAGTGTATCATCGTTTCTCGGCCTATGGATAAGATCAAAGTGTATCATCGTTTCTCGGCCTATGGCTAAGATCAAAGTGTATCATCGTTTCTCGGCCTATGGCTAAGATTAAAGTGTATCATCGTTTCTCGGCCTATGGCTAAGATCGAAGTTTATCATCGTTTCTCGGCCTATGGCTAAGATCAAAGTATATCATCGTTTCTCGCCCTATGGTTAAGATCAAAGTTTATCATCGTTTCTTGGCCTATGGCTAAGATAAAAGTGTATCATTGCTTCTCGGCCTATGGCTAAGATTAAAGTTTATCATCGTTTCTCGCCCCATGGCTAAGATCAAAGTTTATCATCGTTTCTAGGCCTATGGCTAAGATCAAAGTTTATCATCGTTTCTAGGCCTATGGCTAAGATTAAAGTTTATCATCGTTTCTCGCCCTGTGGCTAAGATCAAAGTTTATCATCGTTTCTAGGCCTATGGCTAAGATAAAAGTGTATCATCGTTTCTCGGCCTATGGCTAAGATCAAAGTGTATCATCGTTTCCCGGCCTATGGCTAAGATTAAAGTGTATCATCGTTTCTCGGCCTATGGCTAAGATCGAAGTGTATCATCGTTTCACGGTCTATGGCTTAAATCGAAGTGTATCATCGTTTCTCAGCCTATGGCTAAGATCGAAGTGTATAATTGCTTCTCGGCCTATGGCTAAGATCGAAGTGTATAATTGCTTCTCGGCCTATGGCTAAGATCAAAGTGTATCATCGTTTTTCGGCCTATGGCTAAGATCAAAGTGTATCATCGTTTCTCGGCCTATGGCTAAGACTAAAGTGTATCATCGTTTCTCGGCCTATGGCTAAGATCGAAGTTTATCATCGTTTCTCGGCCTATGGCTAAGATCAAAGTGTATCATCGTTTCTCGGCCTATGGCTAAGATTAAAGTGTATCATCGTTTCTCGGCCTATGGCTAAGATCGAAGTTTATCATCGTTTCTCGGCCTATGGCTAAGATCGAAGTGTATCATCGTTTCTCGGCCTATGGCTAAGATCAAAGTGTATCATCGTTTCTCGGCCTATGGCTAAGATCGAAGTTTATCATCGTTTCTCGGCCTATGGCTAAGATCAAAGTGTATCATCGTTTCTCGGCCTATGGCTAAGATCGAAGTTTATCATCGTTTCTCGGCCTATGGCTAAGATCAAAGTGTATCATCGTTTCTCGGCCTATGGCTAAGTTCGAAGTGTATCATCGTTTCTCGGCCTATGGCTAAGATCAAAGTGTATCATCGTTTCTCGGCCTATGGCTAAGATCGAAGTTTATCATCGTTTCTCGGCCTATGGCTAAGATCAAAGTGTATCATCGTTTCTCGGCCTATGGCTAAGATCAAAGTGTATCATCGTTTCTCGGCCTATGGCTAAGATCGAAGTTTATCATCGTTTCTCGGCCTATGGCTAAGATCAAAGTGTATCATCGTTTCTCGGCCTATGGTTAAGATCGAAGTGTATCATCGTTTCACGGTCTATGGCTTAAATCGAAGTGTATCATCGTTTCTCGGCCTATGGCTAAGATCAAAGTGTATCATCGTTTCTCGGCCTATGGCTGAGATCGAAGTTTATCATCGTTTCTCGGCCTATGGCTAAGATCAAAGTGTATCATCGTTTCTCGGCCTATGGCTAAGATCGAAGTGTATCATCGTTTCTCGGCCTATGGCTAAGATCAAAGTGTATTATCGTTTCCCGGCCTATGGCTAAGATTAAAGTGTATCATCGTGTCTCGGCCTATGGCTAAGATCGAAGTTTATCATCGTTTCTCGGCCTATGGCTAAGATCGAAGTGTATCATCGTTTCTCGGCCTATGGCTAAGATCGAAGTGTATCATCGTTTCCCGGCCTATGGCTAAGATTAAAGTGTATCATCGTGTCTCGGCCTATGGCTAAGATCGAAGTTTATCATCGTTTCCCGGCCTATGGCTAAGATTAAAGTGTATCATCGTGTCTCGGCCTATGGCTAAGATCGAAGTGTATCATCGTTTCTCGGGCTATGGCTAAGATCGAAGTGTATCATCGTTTCTCGGCCTATGGCTAAGATCGAAGTGTATCATTGCTTCTCGGCCTATGGCTAAGATCAAAGTGTATCATCGTTTCTCGGCCTATGGCTAAGATCAAAGTGTATCATTGCTTCTCGGCCTATGGCTAAGATTAAAGTTTATCATCGTTTCTCGGTCTATGGCTAAGATCAAAGTGTATCATTTCTTCTCGGCCTATGGCTAAGATTAAAGTTTAGCATCGTTTCTCGGCCTATGGTTAAGATCAAAGTGTATCATCGTTTCTCGGCCTATGGCTAAGATCAAAGTGTATCATCGTTTCTCGGCCTATGGCTAAGATCGTAGTGTATCATCGTTTCTCGGCCTATGGCTAAGACCAAAGTGTATCATCGTTTCCCGGCCTATGGCTAAGATTAAAGTGTATCATCGTTTCTCGGCCTATGGCTAGGATCGAAGTTTATCATCGTTTGTCGGCCTATGGCTAAGATCAAGGTGTATCATCGTTTCCCGGCCTATGGCTAAGATTAAAGTGTATCATCGTTTCTCGGCCTATGGCTAAGATCGAAGTGTATCATTGCTTCTCGGCCTATGGCTAAGATCAAAGTGTATCGTCGTTTCTCGGCCTATGGCTAAGATCAAAGTGTATCATTGCTTCTCGGCCTATGGCTAAGATTAAAGTTTAGCATCGTTTATCGGCCTATGGTTAAGATCAAAGTGTATCATCGTTTCTCGCCCTATGGCTAAGATCAAAGTTTATCATCGTTTCTCGGCCTATGGCTAAGATTAAAGTTTATCATCGTTTCTCGGCCTATGGGTAAGATCAAAGTGTATCATCGTTTTCCGGCCTATGGTTAAGATTAAAATGTATCATCGTTTCTCGGCCTATGGCTAAGATCGAAGTTTATCATCGTTTCTCGGCCTATGGCTAAGATCGAAGTGTATCATCGTTTCTCGGCCTATGGCTAAGATCAAAGTGTATAATTGCTTCTCGGCCTATGGCTAAGATCAAAGTGTATCATCGTTTTTCGGCCTATGGCTAAGATCAAAGTGTATCATCGTTTCTCGGCCTATGGCTAAGACTAAAGTGTATCATCGTTTCTCGGCCTATGGCTAAGATCGAAGTTTATCATCGTTTCTCGGCCTATGGCTAAGATCGAAGTGTATAATTGCTTCTCGGCCTATGGCTAAGATCAAAGTGTATCATCGTTTTTCGGCCTATGGCTAAGATCAAAGTGTATCATCGTTTCTCGGCCTATGGCTAAGACTAAAGTGTATCATCGTTTCTCGGCCTATGGCTAAGATCGAAGTTTATCATCGTTTCTCGGCCTATGGCTAAGATCAAAGTGTATCATCGTTTCTCGGCCTATGGCTAAGATCGAAGTTTATCATCGTTTCTCGGCCTATGGCTAAGATCGAAGTGTATCATCGTTTCTCGGCCTATGGCTAAGATCAAAGTGTATCATCGTTTCTCGGCCTATGGCTAAGATCGAAGTTTATCATCGTTTCTCGGCCTATGGCTAAGATCAAAGTGTATCATCGTTTCTCGGCCTATGGCTAAGATCGAAGTTTATCATCGTTTCTCGGCCTATGGCTAAGATCAAAGTGTATCATCGTTTCTCGGCCTATGGCTAAGTTCGAAGTGTATCATCGTTTCTCGGCCTATGGCTAAGATCAAAGTGTATCATCGTTTCTCGGCCTATGGCTAAGATCGAAGTTTATCATCGTTTCTCGGCCTATGGCTAAGATCAAAGTGTATCATCGTTTCTCGGCCTATGGCTAAGATCAAAGTGTATCATCGTTTCTCGGCCTATGGCTAAGATCGAAGTTTATCATCGTTTCTCGGCCTATGGCTAAGATCAAAGTGTATCATCGTTTCTCGGCCTATGGTTAAGATCGAAGTGTATCATCGTTTCACGGTCTATGGCTTAAATCGAAGTGTATCATCGTTTCTCGGCCTATGGCTAAGATCAAAGTGTATCATCGTTTCTCGGCCTATGGCTGAGATCGAAGTTTATCATCGTTTCTCGGCCTATGGCTAAGATCAAAGTGTATCATCGTTTCTCGGCCTATGGCTAAGATCGAAGTGTATCATCGTTTCTCGGCCTATGGCTAAGATCAAAGTGTATCATCGTTTCTCGGCCTATGGCTAAGATCGTAGTGTATCATCGTTTCTCGGCCTATGGCTAAGACCAAAGTGTATCATCGTTTCCCGGCCTATGGCTAAGATTAAAGTGTATCATCGTTTCTCGGCCTATGGCTAGGATCGAAGTTTATCATCGTTTGTCGGCCTATGGCTAAGATCAAGGTGTATCATCGTTTCCCGGCCTATGGCTAAGATTAAAGTGTATCATCGTTTCTCGGCCTATGGCTAAGATCGAAGTGTATCATTGCTTCTCGGCCTATGGCTAAGATCAAAGTGTATCGTCGTTTCTCGGCCTATGGCTAAGATCAAAGTGTATCATTGCTTCTCGGCCTATGGCTAAGATTAAAGTTTAGCATCGTTTATCGGCCTATGGTTAAGATCAAAGTGTATCATCGTTTCTCGCCCTATGGCTAAGATCAAAGTTTATCATCGTTTCTCGGCCTATGGCTAAGATTAAAGTTTATCATCGTTTCTCGGCCTATGGGTAAGATCAAAGTGTATCATCGTTTCCCGGCCTATGGTTAAGATTAAAATGTATCATCGTTTCTCGGCCTATGGCTAAGATCGAAGTTTATCATCGTTTCTCGGCCTATGGCTAAGATCGAAGTGTATCATCGTTTCTCGGCCTATGGCTAAGATCAAAGTGTATAATTGCTTCTCGGCCTATGGCTAAGATCAAAGTGTATCATCGTTTTTCGGCCTATGGCTAAGATCAAAGTGTATCATCGTTTCTCGGCCTATGGCTAAGACTAAAGTGTATCATCGTTTCTCGGCCTATGGCTAAGATCGAAGTTTATCATCGTTTCTCGGCCTATGGCTAAGATCGAAGTGTATAATTGCTTCTCGGCCTATGGCTAAGATCAAAGTGTATCATCGTTTTTCGGCCTATGGCTAAGATCAAAGTGTATCATCGTTTCTCGGCCTATGGCTAAGACTAAAGTGTATCATCGTTTCTCGGCCTATGGCTAAGATCGAAGTTTATCATCGTTTCTCGGCCTATGGCTAAGATTAAAGTGTATCATCGTTTCTCGGCCTATGGCTAAGATCGAAGTTTATCATCGTTTCTCGGCCTATGGCTAAGATCGAAGTGTATCATCGTTTCTCGGCCTATGGCTAAGATCAAAGTGTATCATCGTTTCTCGGCCTATGGCTAAGATCGAAGTTTATCATCGTTTCTCGGCCTATGGCTAAGATCAAAGTGTATCATCGTTTCTCGGCCTATGGCTAAGATCGAAGTTTATCATCGTTTCTCGGCCTATGGCTAAGATCAAAGTGTATCATCGTTTCTCGGCCTATGGCTAAGTTCGAAGTGTATCATCGTTTCTCGGCCTATGGCTAAGATCAAAGTGTATCATCGTTTCTCGGCCTATGGCTAAGATCGAAGTTTATCATCGTTTCTCGGCCTATGGCTAAGATCAAAGTGTATCATCGTTTCTCGGCCTATGGCTAAGATCAAAGTGTATCATCGTTTCTCGGCCTATGGCTAAGATCGAAGTTTATCATCGTTTCTCGGCCTATGGCTAAGATCAAAGTGTATCATCGTTTCTCGGCCTATGGTTAAGATCGAAGTGTATCATCGTTTCACGGTCTATGGCTTAAATCGAAGTGTATCATCGTTTCTCGGCCTATGGCTAAGATCAAAGTGTATCATCGTTTCTCGGCCTATGGCTGAGATCGAAGTTTATCATCGTTTCTCGGCCTATGGCTAAGATCAAAGTGTATCATCGTTTCTCGGCCTATGGCTAAGATCGAAGTGTATCATCGTTTCTCGGCCTATGGCTAAGATCAAAGTGTATTATCGTTTCCCGGCCTATGGCTAAGATTAAAGTGTATCATCGTGTCTCGGCCTATGGCTAAGATCGAAGTTTATCATCGTTTCTCGGCCTATGGCTAAGATCGAAGTGTATCATCGTTTCTCGGCCTATGGCTAAGATCGAAGTGTATCATCGTTTCTCGGCCTATGGCTAAGATCAAAGTGTATTATCGTTTCCCGGCCTATGGCTAAGATTAAAGTGTATCATCGTGTCTCGGCCTATGGCTAAGATCGAAGTTTATCATCGTTTCCCGGCCTATGGCTAAGATTAAAGTGTATCATCGTGTCTCGGCCTATGGCTAAGATCGAAGTGTATCATCGTTTCTCGGGCTATGGCTAAGATCGAAGTGTATCATCGTTTCTCGGCCTATGGCTAAGATCGAAGTGTATCATTGCTTCTCGGCCTATGGCTAAGATCAAAGTGTATCATCGTTTCTCGGCCTATGGCTAAGATCAAAGTGTATCATTGCTTCTCGGCCTATGGCTAAGATTAAAGTTTATCATCGTTTCTCGGTCTATGGCTAAGATCAAAGTGTATCATTTCTTCTCGGCCTATGGTTAAGATCAAAGTGTATCATCGTTTCTCGGCCTATGGCTAAGATCAAAGTGTATCATCGTTTCTCGGCCTATGGCTAAGATCGTAGTGTATCATCGTTTCTCGGCCTGTGGCTAAGACCAAAGTGTATCATCGTTTCCCGGCCTATGGCTAAGATTAAAGTGTATCATCGTTTCTCGGCCTATGGCTAGGATCGAAGTTTATCATCGTTTGTCGGCCTATGGCTAAGATCAAGGTGTATCATCGTTTCTCGGCCTATGGCTAAGATTAAAGTGTATCATCGTTTCTCGGCCTATGGCTAAGATCGAAGTGTATCATTGCTTCTCGGCCTATGGCTAAGATCAAAGTGTATCGTCGTTTCTCGGCCTATGGCTAAGATCAAAGTGTATCATTGCTTCTCGGCCTATGGCTAAGATTAAAGTTTAGCATCGTTTATCGGCCTATGGTTAAGATCAAAGTGTATCATCGTTTCTCGCCCTATGGCTAAGATCAAAGTTTATCATCGTTTCTCGGCCTATGGCTAAGATTAAAGTTTATCATCGTTTCTCGGCCTATGGGTAAGATCAAAGTGTATCATCGTTTCCCGGCCTATGGTTAAGATTAAAATGTATCATCGTTTCTCGGCCTATGGCTAAGATCGAAGTTTATCATCGTTTCTCGGCCTATGGCTAAGATTAAAGTTTATCATCGTTTCTCGGCCTATGGCTAAGATCAAAGTGTATCATCGTTTCTCGGCCTATGGCTAAGATCAAAGTGTTTCATCGTTTCTCGGCCTATGGCTAAGATTAAAGTGTATCATCGTTTCTCGGCCTATGGCTAAGATCAAAGTGTATCATCGTTTCTCGGCCTATGGCTAAGATCAAAGTGTATCATCGCTTCTCGGCCTATGGCTAAGATTAAAGTTCATCATCGTTTCTCGGCCTATGGCTAAGATTTAAGTTTATCATCGTTTCTCGGCCTCTGGCTAAGATCAAAGTGTATCATCGCTTCTCGGCCTATGGCTAAGATTAAAGTTTATCATCGTTTCTCGGCCTATGGCTAAGATCAAAGTGTATCATCGTTTCTCGGCCTATGGCTAAGATCAAAGTTTATCATCGTTTCTCGCCCTATGGCTAAGATCAAAGTTTATCATCGTTTCTAGGCCTATGGCTAAGATCAAAGTTTATCATCGTTTCTAGGCCTATGGCTAAGATAAAAGTGTATCATCGTTTCTCGGCCTATGGCTAAGATCAAAGTGTATCATCGTTTCCCGGCCTATGGCTAAGATTAAAGTTTATCATCGTTTCTCGGCCTATGGCTAAGATCAAAGTGTATCATTGTTTCTCGGCCTATGGCTAAGATCAAAGTTTATCATCGTTTCTCGCCCTATGGCTAAGATCAAAGTTTATCATCGTTTCTAGGCCTATGGCTAAGTTAAAAGTGTATCATCTGTGGCGGTGGTCGTCATGGAAGTGATGTTTTTGAGATTTTCAATTATTATTGTGTTGTCAAAATAAAAAGTCAATTAATAAAAGCTTCTAACTAATATATAATTATTTCTTCTTAAACATAATTCAAACACCCACATTGGTGACCCCGAACGTTTAAAACAATTTAAGAAGCAGAATTGATATCTTCTGAAATGGAAAATAGTGAACAAGAGGTGTCAAGAGTAGCGACTAAATTACCTCCATTCTGGAAACAAGACCCAGAGTTATGCTTTCTTCAAATCGAAGCCCAATTCGCTACGAACAAAATTATTGCAGATAATACCAAGTACAATTATGTTGTAGGTACAATAGAAAGCAGTATTTTAGCTCAGGTCAGTGACTTAATCAAAGATCCTCCAGCAGAGAATAAATATCTCGCCTTAAAAAAAAGAATAATCAATCAGTTCGGCGTATCTGATGAAAAGAAAATAAAAAAACTCTTAACTGGGCTTGAACTTGGCGATCAAAAACCATCTCAATTATTAAGACAAATGCGTAATTTAGCTTGTAATAAGGTAAGCGACGATATTTTACGTTTAATCTGGTTCCAAGCTTTACCAACTAGTACTCAGCAAATATTGTCTATAAACAAAGTTTCTCTAGACGAAACGGCAATTTTGGCTGACGACATTTTTGAAATAACATCAAGTGATATTAACGAAATAAATAAATTGAATAAATCTGTACCGAGCAGCACAGCTTCTATAGAGAGTTCTATAGAGCAACTAAAATTACAAATTTCTGAACTTGGTATTCAAGTCGATAAAATAGATAAAAAGTATGCAACCCAGTTTCAGCGCAACTTTGATCAAACGTCTTCATTTCCTAATGACAGCTGTCAAAATATTTGCTGGTACCATACAAAGTTTGGAAATAAAGCCACAAAATGTGTCAAGCCTTGTAATTTTAAAAGTCAAAAAAACTAAGACAGCGGCTGCAAGTGGCGACTAATTCAACCGCTGTACAAAATAGTCGCTTATTCATTTTTGACAATTTGACACAACTGCGATTTTTAATTGACAGTGGAGCTGATATTTCAGTCGTGCCTCCTAATAAAAGAAACATGCCAATTCAAAATTATCAGCTTTTTGCAGCCAATGGAGCTGTCATCCAAACGTATGGTGAAAAAATATTGAAAATACATTTGGGTTTTAAAAACACGTTTCTATGGAAATTTATTATTGCTGACGTTTCTAAACCCATAATAGGTGCAGATTTTCTTAAACATTTTGGAATTTTAATTGATCTTAGAAATCGATGTTTAGTAGACAATACTAGTTTACAACGATCCGTAGGAGAAATTCAATTCAATCAGTCAATAACTATTAAGACAATGTCTAAATTAGATGAATATTCTGAACTTCTTTTGCCTTTCGTGAACATAACAAAACCTTTTTCTTTCAATAATAATACCAAACATAATACCACACATCATATAATAACAAAAGGTCCTCCAGTATTTCAAAAACCTCGTAGACTTTCTCCCGAAAAACTTGAAATTGCTAAAAAGGAATTCCAGTTTATGGTAGATAGTGGAATATGCAGACCATCTAAAAGTTGTTGGGCTAGTCCATTACATATGGTTCCCAAAAAAGATGGTTCGTGGCGTGCTTGCGGTGATTTTCGTCGATTGAACTCAGTTACAGTTCCCGACCGATACCCTATTCCAAATTTACTCGATTTTGCTTATAACTTAGATGATAAGAAAATTTTCTCAACAATTGACCTCATTCGGGCATTTAATCAGATACCGATTGAAGAAACAGACATCTCGAAAACTGCAGTAACAACGCCATTTGGGCTGTTTGAATTTGTCGTTATGCCATTCGGTTTATGCAATGCAGCACAAACGATGCAACGCTTTATGAACGAAATTTTGCGAGATCTACCATTTTGTTTCGTCTATATTGACGATATATTAGTAGCTTCACGTAATAAAAACGAGCATAAACAACATTTAATTAAAATTTTTATAAAATTAAATGATTATGGAATTTCCATTAATATTTCTAAATGTAATTTTGGCAAAGAAGAAGTTGTATGTTTAGGACATTTAATTTCAGCAAAGGGTATCAAACCTCTTTCATCGCGTATTACTGCAATAAAAGAATTCAAAAAACCTGCAACTGTAAATGATTTAAGAAAATTTTTAGGAATTATTAATTTTTATCGCCGTTTTATACCAAATGCAGCAAAAACGCAATCAGTCTTACATAATTATTTAACAAATGCTAAAAAGAACGATCATAGTCTAATAAACTGGAATGTAGAATCTTCTGAAGCATTCATTAAATGCAAACAAGATTTAGAAAAAGTATCGCTTCTTGCTCACCCTTCATCGAATAAAAAAATGAGTCTTGCAGTTGATGCATCAGATTTAGCTGTGGGTGCCGTTTTACAACAACTTTGCGATGGCGATTGGCAGCCCCTAGGATTTTTTTCAAAAAAGCTTTCCCCAGCCCAACAAAAATACAGCGCTTACGATAGGGAATTACTAGCAATCTACTTATCAGTAAAATATTTTTCGTTTATGTTGGAAGGTAGGTCTTTTACTATTTTTACAGATCATAAGCCACTAATTTATGGATTCCAACAAAATTCTAGTAAATTTACTCCACGTCAGTTGCGACATTGGGATCTAATAGCACAATTTACAACAGATATTCAACATGTATCAGGAAAAGAGAATATTGTTGCGGATACCTTATCTCGAATGAATACAATAACTTTTCCTCAAACTATAAGTAACGATGTACTTGCAAAGGGGCAACAAACTGATGAAGAACTAAAAGAATTATTAGCATCAAAGGCAACATCTTTGAAATTAGCTTTTATGCAAACTGAGTTTGGCAAATTATATTTTGACGTGTCTACAGGTAAATTTCGACCTTATCTGCCCAAAAATCTCAGAAAACAAGCCTTTGATGCATTCCACAATTTATCGCATCCAAGTATTAGGAATAGTAGACTTTTAGTCAAGCAGAGATACGTCTGGCCATCAATAAATATTGATTGTGGCAATTGGGCGAAATCCTGTTTGCCTTGTCAACGTACTAAAATTAATAAATATATGCATGCACCAATAGGCAAATATGAACTGCCTACTAATCGTTTCGAACATGTAAATATAGATATAATTGGACCACTTCCTTTAGCTGATGGTTTTCGTTACTGTCTTACTTGCATTGATCGGTTTAGTCGCTGGCCTGAAGCATACCCCATGAGTGATATGACAGCTGAAACTGTAGCAAAAACATTTTGTGATAACTGGATATCAAGATTTGGTATTCCCAAAAGAATAACTTCAGATCAGGGTCGTCAGTTTGAATCAAACTTGTTTACATCATTAACTAATATTTTGGGAGTAAAAAAATTCCGCACAACACCATATCATCCAGAGGCTAATGGTTTAATAGAAAGGTGGCATAGATCATTAAAAACGGCATTGATGTGCCATAATATGAAATGGACCGAGGTTCTTCCTACAGTTTTGCTCGGACTTCGCACAGTACTGAAAGAAGATCTTGGCTGTTCTTCCGCTGAAATGGTTTATGGTACTACACTTTGTTTACCTGGAGATTTTTTTATTTCACCTGCAGAAGAAATTGATCCGCATACATTTGTTCAAAAATTAAGAAGTATAATGTCAAAATTAAAACCAGTAAATGTGGCCCATCATACACCAGAAAAGATGTTTATTCATAAGGATTTATTAAATTGTTCCCATGTATTTGTTCGTAATGATGGGATCAAGAAATCGTTACAACCTCCTTTTGATGGTCCCTATGAAGTAATCAAGAGATATAGTAATACATATCAAATTTTGGTTGGAGGAAAGAAAAAATGTATCCATGTTAATAGACTAAAACCTGCATATATTTTAGCAGAATAATTAACGCTGCCACTGGAGGGGGAGTGTTGTGGCGGTGGTCGTCATGGAAGTGATGTTTTTGAGATTTTCAATTATTATTGTGTTGTCAAAATAAAAAGTCAATTAATAAAAGCTTCTAACTAATATATAATTATTTCTTCTTAAACATAATTCAAACACCCACACATCGTTTCTCGGCCTATGGCTAAGATCAAAGTTTATCATCGTTTCTCGGCCTATGGCTAAGATCAAAGTTTATCATCGTTTCTAGGCCTATGGCTAAGATAAAAGTGTATCATCGTTTCTCGGCCTATGGCTAAGATCAAAGTGTATCATCGTTTCCCGGCCTATGGCTAAGATTAAAGTGTATCATCGTTTCTCGGCCTATGGCTAAGATCGATGTGTATCATCGTTTCACGGCCTATTTGATATTCGATATTTGAAATATTTGATATCAATAACATATTAATTAAGAAAAATTGGCTCATCAGCTGACTTACTTCGATCTTAGCCATAGGCCGAGAAACGATGATACACTTTGATCTTAGCCATAGACCAAGAAACGATGATACACGTTGATCTTAGCCATAGGCCGAGAAACGATGATACACTTTGATCTTAACCATAGGCCGAGAAACGATGATAAACTTTAATCTTAGCCATAGGCCGAGAAGCAATGATACACTTTGATCTTAGCCATAGACCGAGAAACGATGATAAACTTCGATCTTAGCCATAGGCCGAGAAACGATGATACACTTTAATCTTAGCCATAGGCCGAGAAGCGATTAAATTGCAGGGAGATCATTCCCGCACTCCTCTCCACCTCATCGAGGTGGTTTTGTAGTTCCTCCGGACTCTCAGCAAGCAGCACCAAATCGTCTGCATAGGCGAGAACACGGTGTTGCGGGTGGTCAGCCTAGTGCGGGCGGCGGGAATCTGGTGGTGAGCACTGCGCCGTTCAGGGATAGGCTCCTAACGTTTCTTCGGGCAGGGCCATGC
This sequence comes from Liopterus haemorrhoidalis, assembly GCA_963971575.1. Lineage (NCBI taxonomy): Eukaryota > Metazoa > Arthropoda > Insecta > Coleoptera > Dytiscidae > Liopterus > Liopterus haemorrhoidalis. The sequence goes on along the minus strand of OZ020612.1, from coordinate 35,670,254 downwards.
CTCTGGACTAATTCATCACGTTGATCTTAGACATAGGTCGAGAAGCGATACCAATTGTAAAGTTTTGAGAGTAGTTATTCCACCCAGAATACCGTCTGGTATCGAGAAATAAGAATAGTCGGTCAGAGCCATCCATTATGTGGCGATACAACTACATTTCCTTCACAACTACTTCGGTCTTGGCGAAGCTGCACATGTTTCTATTGCGCAGCACCTAGTTGCGCATACGCAACTACGCAGTTTGAAAGCAAGGCAGCGGCGGACTGGCCTGCGGGGATACCGGGCAATTTCCAGTCCGCTACTGAAAGGAGAAAAAAAATTGTTTTCACCGGTTGTCTTCTAAATACGTTCAGAATACTATTAATCTAAAATATAAAGACATATAAAACAAAGGTAAGACTTAATAATAATGGTATAATGCCAGACGCAAACAGACTCCACAAGAATAAAGCCTCGTTTATAATAAACCCATAACATAATACATAAGGATGGGACAATGACTTTGACAGTTTAGAACATCTGTTTCTAATAAACAGAACAAAAAGAGTACTGTAATTTTTATGCTATGGATACATAGCATATCTATTATAAACGAGGCTTAAACCGTCCATTGCCCCATCCTTATGTATTATGTTATGGATTTATTATAAACGAGGCTTTAGTTCTGAGAATAGCAGTTAGGTATAGGTTTTATATACTTTAAGGGCGATGGTTAATAGGAAGATTATCGGAATCTACTAGCGATAATATTTTATGTTGATATTAAAATACCAATTTTGCACGTTTCAGGATTTCGTAGGTATTTATTTATTTTTTCATTATTCCATGTAAATTTACAATCTTGACATGATTGGATTATTCCCCAGTGGCTATATACTAATTTTTCTTAACTATTCATTATGCATAACATATAAACGTTGCTAGAATCCAGAGCCAGCACTAGCTCTTTTGACATCCAGGGCAAGGCCAGACAAACTCGAGTCAATAATTTGCAGACAATATTTTGGTACCTCCATAATTTATTGAGTATGCCACTGAGAATATGTATATTTGAACGCTCGTTTGGCCGCCCCTAACAGTGGGCACCCTGGGCCTGGGCCCCTTTTGCTCCTGTCTTTTATCGTTGCTGCTAGAATCTATCTACGAAGTCCAGCGGATGGTATTTTTTCTGTCTTAATTTCTTCGCTGATATCTAATAATTGTATGGCGTATGACTTGGAATGATTTTCAAGCCTTTTACTGTGTGCATCTGAAGATCATGATGTATATTTTGATATATGCTAGGGTGCATAAACTACGGTTAGTAATGTCTTTGATTGGATTCTCTGTATTATTTGTCAGAGTTGTAGCCCGTAAGTCCATATGTGTTTCAGGAGAACTTTGTAATGTAGTATTTAATTTCCCAACGACAAAGTCGTTTTTTTCCCTAATGGCCAGTACCTATAGATTGGTTTTTAAAGTTAATTGCTTCCTTATAGTGACCAAATGTGTTTCCAGGTTGGTTGTTTGTCTAGGTGCAAACCAAGGTATTTTGCACTTTTTGTTAAGGGCAGTATATGGTAATTTAATTTGACTGAAGGGCAAATTTGCGAATATTGTATGGTATAATTTCGTGTCATTGACTTTTATTTGCCATTATTTCAGCATCGTTTGGATCTTGTTTAAGGCATTTTGAAGGAGTCGGGAAGCTTCAGTAGGGTCCTCATGTCCACATGATTGTGTCATTGTTATTGGTAGGTCTGCAGGGAACAGAAGGTACAGAATTGGTCCAAGTGCGCTGCCTTGTGGTAGTCCAGAAATAATGGGGTTTAGGTTTAGGAAATAATAGGTTTAAAATTCTATAAAAAGTATCGGGTAGAGTTTCCTTTAACTTATACAATAACCCTTTAAACTATACTTTATCTAACGCCTGGGCAATGTCCAGGAAGGCTGAAGAACAAAATAGTTGGAATAGGTTGAAGCTTTCTCAACAGTATTTTTTAAAAGATTTTTGCTAGGACTGGTAAGAGACTAATGGGTCTGTACGACTGGACGTCTTCTGGAGGTTTCTCCAGTTTCGGCACAAGGATTATGTGTGCAAGTTTCTGTTGTAATGATAAATGCACACGTCGTAATATGGCGTTACATATTATAGCTATAAGCTTGATGCCTTCTTGTAATACCCACTCTATTCTGAGATCGTACCCTGGTGCTTTCTTTATATTTAACTAGGAGAAAAGCCCGTCATTCGACGGGGTAAAAGTAATAAGCGAATTAAAAAGAAACTCTCGGTACAATATTAAAACAGTGGTGGCATTTATTGATAAGTCATATAAATAGCTTTCTTTCTAAATATAATAAATTGTCAAGTAATAGCCCAGTTAGCCAATGGAAATAAATTGATTTAAAAAAGAAATTATAAACATCTGTAAAACAATTATAAAGGCTAGCGAATATTTAAGCCATCTTCTTCACAGTTTGCAGAAACAAAAATTATTATGGAGCTACTGGTCAGGTTAAACAGCAACTTAGGTTATTCATATTTAATAATTACAGGAAATTTTTTTTTTTTTTTTAAATTTATTTATTTATTATTATTACTAAGCAGATACATATACAAAACATAATATTTATATATAAGATCTTAACTTATTATAACAATAACAACATAGTCCTAGGAAGAGCAAGACCCACAAAGAACCTGAGGGTTCAGCGTGTGGTAACAAAATATATTCGTACAGTGTAGAGTGGTATGAAAAATAACATTAGAAATAATAATAATAATAATAATAATAAACTTACTAAATTTTTACATGTCTTTAAAAAGAGAAAATAATTAGAAATAATTAATACTAATTAAATTTATTATTGAAAAATATTTTCAATTTCACAATTTGTCAATGAATAAATCCATTTTTTAATAATTCGCTTACTATTCACGGCAGTTATAATTAAATTATGTCCCTTTAGATAAGTGAGGAATTTATTGTGGATACGATGTGACAAGTATGAATAATAACATTCTGCCTTATGTTTCTTGTGTTTACTAGGCATTGCTAATTGATTATGATTTGATCTAGTTGAATAATCATGGCTAGGGAAAGTAATAATATTTGGGTGTTTAACAAGATGGTGTGTTATTGCCATGATATACAACTGATTAGTTGTGAGTATCTGTGTATCAGAAAAAATACGGTCTGAAGAATAACATCTAGGTTTGTGGGTCATAATTTTTAATATGGATTTTTGTATTATTTGAACATTACCCATATAATTATTAGTCGTTCCACCCCAACTTAATATGGCATATTGTAATGTAGATTGAACTAAACTGTGGTAAAAAAATTTCAATTTAGGTAGTGGTAGAACTACTCTTAATTTTTTAAAAATGTAAATAGATTTTCGGAGGATTTTACAAACATTGTCTATATGATGATTCCATCGTAAAAAACCATCAATTGTAACACCCAAATATTTAATGGATTCTTTTTTTGTTAATTTGTCACATTTACATGTAGTGTTTTGGTTACATTGACTGTCATGGATAGTAATAAAGTTAAAGTTTGGTTGACTAGTTCTGTTACAAGAAAAGGATATAAAGTGAGATTTGTGTACATTTAATGTGAGTTTATTTATAATCAACCATTCCTTTATGATTTTCATATCTTCCATAGCTAGCCTTCTGACTTCCTCCCATGAGTTACCTTTAATAAACAAAGCAGTATCATCTGCGTATGAAATAATTTTGGAGTGCAATTTAAGTTGAAATAAACTGTTAACATAAAGGATGAAGAATAAGGGGCCAAGCACCGTCCCTTGGGGAACACCCGTTTTAAATGCCATATTAGAACTAGTATGATTTATTAGCTTTGTCTTTTGTTTTCTATCAGAGAAATAACTTTTTATCAATGTAAGTGCTGTATCCCCTTATTCCATATAACTCTAATTTATGTAAAAGTAACTCATGATCGACCGTGTCAAAGGCTTTAGCTAAGTCTAGAAAGATGGTTATGCATGGAGAAGAGTTATCTAAGGCTTCGTAAATGTTATCAGTTAACATAATAATTGCGTCATTAGTCGATTTTTTAGGACGGAAACCAAACTGATTATCAGATAGAATTGAATTTCCATTAATGAATGAGAATAATCTTTTGGATATTATTTTCTCAAATATTTTACTAAAGTTACTAATGACTGAGATAGGTCTGTAATTATTAATGAGTTCTTTGTCTCCATTTTTATCAATAGTATTAACTGATTCCTTAAAAGCTTTTGGGAAGTAACCCTTGCAAAGGCAAAGGTTCAGTATATCACATAAAGTAGGTAGAATGTGTTGTGCAATAGTTTTAATTACTTTTAGACTAATTTTATCGGCTCCACAAGCTTTATTATTTGTTAAACTATGAATAATTTCAAATAATTCTATTTCTTCAACTGGAGTTAAAAATAAAGTATGATTATTTCGTAATATAATTTCTTTAAGTTTAGCATTTTGTGTCATATTTTTAGATAATTCTTCTCCAATAGTAGTAAAATATTTATTAAACTCGGTAGTTACCTCCTTGGTATCTGAAATTAATTTCCCATTAACTTTTATATTTTTTATATTAGTTGTATGTTTAGTTTTTATGTTAAAATATTCTTTCACTGAGTTCCATAAATTCTGAGGTTTAGCATCCTTGTTAATTTTCTTAATTAAATAATTGCTTTTTGCTTTTTTCACTAGGATAGGGATTTGTTTTCTGTAATGAGTATACAAATCTTTAATTTTTATATCAAAGGGGTTAAGTTTTGTTGCAGAATATAATTTGTCCCTAATGTTTATAGATTTTATTAAACCTTTGGTAATCCAAGGAGATCGTCTACGAGTTTTACTATTTTGGTGGATATATGTAGTAGAATTTTCTATACCTTCTTTAATTGTAATTATAAATTTATTAAGATATAAATCTATATCGGCGTTTTTTAAGTTATGCCAATTAAATTTTTCCATTGATTTATTAAGTTTATCATAATTAATTATAGGACAATCGTGATTTTTTTTACGTTGAGTAGTTTCATTAACATTTTCTCCAAGATTGAACAGAACTAGCGTTGGATCGTGGTCCGTTATTTTAGATTTAAAAATTATTGGAGAAATGTTATCAATACCTATAGTGGTTTTTATAAAAAAGTGATCTAAACAACTCTTACTTTCATTGAAACTTCTTGTATATTTATTAATATGAGAAATAAAACCATAGTAAGACAAAAGATTTAAGTATTTAAATTTTATATCACTATAATTGTTTGATAAACTTAATATATCAATATTTATATCACCGCATAATATTTCTGTTCTTTTACCACAGAAAGTTTTGAGATATGTAAATTGATTACAATAATTTAATTAAAAATTAAGTTGCGTTAATTTGTTGACAAGTACACCACAAAGCTTCTTTAAAAACTATATTCTTTGTAAAAAAAGATTCAGACTGCTCTAGAAGTTTCCCATTAGTACTCCAATTAGTTATGCCCTTCACCTTAACGTCCGTCGCACGTTAAGACGTCAATCCTAGGAATGAAAGCTGGCTTTCCTTGCGAAGATCCAGTTATTAGATTTTTAAACAAATTTTGTCACCGCCGGGCGTGTGCCATTACATAGGTCCTTTTTTGTGTTGAAGTTTCGTAACAACATAATTATTGCCCCTACGTTTATGTTTAATTTGTGAGGTGACATTCCTGTGGGGGTAAGACTATTCAAAAATTCTTTTGGATAGTTTTCTGTTCTTGAGGCGTCCTTTCAGTCGATTGAATCCATGCTAAGATATGTTGCAAACTCGCAATTCAAAAGGTATGGAACCTCTTCGCTGATGCTTATACCATCTTCATTTCGGGGTTAAGGACAACGCTGGCAGTCAAACTGCTTCCAAATATAGCCGTCACTATTGATTCATTGATGATGAGCTTATCTGGAATTTCAATGATATCCTATCTCAGACGGGGCTCATAGGCGGCGGCCTACGTTGCCTATTAGGCAATCCGACACTGGTGAAAAACCACTGGTACTTGAAGACATGCACGCGAAACCCTAAAAACCGAACTGTGTTCAGCAATAATAAAGAGGTAGACAATAAAAATATCGGAAAACTGATAACAAAGTCGTGTTTAGAACACACCCAGATATTGAAATTAAGCGTAATCAAACACTTTTTTTCTTGTCCCAATTTATGACCCTGCTGGGAAATAAAGTGCGGGACAAAAGTTTTTAATATATTTTGGGAAAAATCTCGTAAACCCAATTTTTCCAAAAATAAAATTTCGTTTGTTAATCTACGTGTCAATAGCTTTCATTTGATACCCCACTCATATTTATATATAATATACCAGTGGTTCTTAACATTTCTTAGATGACGGCACTATAATGTAAAATATGAAAAATGCAAGGCGCCCTACTCTCATTTCTCTGTATGATAGCCGTATTAATTCTACGGTGTTCGCCTTTCATATACCTATGGCAGGGTGCGGCGACACCCTGGTTGAAAACCACTGGTGTAGGCAAATAGTCATACGAAAGTCTAAACACCAGATTGTGTTCGTCAGTAAAAAACACCCCAACAAAAGTAAAAAAACGATTTTGATATTTTAAGCTATCATTCGGGTACTGATTTCGGAGTAGATAATCAAAATTTCGGAAAACTAATAACAGGGTCGTATTTAGGAGACTCGAATACCCCCAGATATTGAATTTTAACGCAATCGAACATTTTTTCGAAACTTCATATTTTGTCCCATTAAGATAACATGGGAACTATTTTGGGTCGCAGGCTCGCAGGCTCGCCCAGTTTTTGAATTTTCTAGGTTTAGGATTTTTTCCATCCCATAGGAATGCTCCCAGCAAAACGCATGCCAAATTTCAACTTTCTAGGTCACCGGAAAGTACGCAAAAAACCTCTGGCAATTTTTTTTTTTTTTGTTCAAATTTGCCTCGAAAATCTTGTTCGTCCATTAATTTAAGTATCAAATATTTTCATTTAATGATACAATAAATTGAAAAACATTACTCTGGGAGATTAGGTGGTGGACAATATTTTCATATTTATGGCAAAACTCGCAAAAAAAATATTTATAGATATATCGACATTTTTTACTTGCCCGACCTTAATATATAAGGGGCAAATATTGTAATCGCGAAAATTTGGGAATCCAAAAAAGTGCCGTCTGTATGTGTGTGTGTGTGTGTGTGTGTGTGTGTGTGTGTGTGTGTGTGCGCGCGTGCGTGCGTGCGTTCGTGCGTGCGTGCGTGCTTGCGTGCTTGCGTGCGTGCGTGCGTGCGTGCGTGCGTGCGTGCGTGCGTGCGTGCGTGCGTGCGTGTGTGTGTGTGTGTATACACGATAACTCAAGAACGGTTCAACTTAGAGAATTCGTTCTGGTACTAAAAAATTAAATTAAACATAAAAATTAAAAAACATAAATGAGAAGAACCCTATTGTATTTTATGAAGATCGGTTGACTAGAAATGGGAGTTTACTCGTATAGATTTTAAGATTTTTGCGAATATTTAGCAACAGACAAATATTTCGAAAAAATTTATTGAACAAAAGTTACTATAAATGCAATAACTAATAACTTTTATTTGAGACTTTTTTTTTGATAAAACGAAAAATTTCAAATTTTTTTGTAAAATTATTTAAAATTTTTCCAAGTCTCAATTTTTTCATATGTAACGTTTCCATGGTCATGATAATTAATTCGTAACTAGTAAACCAAGCCTTGGACAAAAATTTGTATAGAACATAATTTGATGTATTTTTGAAGATTTATCTAAATATTAAAAAAAAAAAAAATTTTTTTTTTTTTTATGGGAGGGCAAGTCTAGCGGAAGTTTCCTTCGCCACTGGTTTTATTCTAATGTAGACTGTAATAATTTTCGTTTGATGTCCATAAATAAATGTAAAAAAAAATAATAAATGAATAATTTTATATAATATTTTATATAATACAAAATATTCGATAACTTTTGGAACAATATTTTGATTACAAATTTCGATCGTATATTTGTGGTTCACATCAATATACTTTGGATTTTTAGGATTTTTAAACCAGCCCCTCTGGGAAATAGAGCGGGGAACTTAAGATTTTTGACAGATTTTCGACGAAAATCGCGCCAAAATAAAAAATAAGTTTTGTAGATTAATCTTTTCAATACCTCACATTTAATAAAATATGTCTGTTTGTAAAATATGTCCGCATTAATATTGGACCATTGCAAAATAATTTCAAAGATATTATTAATATCCGGTTTGAGCCCGGAACACACAAACATTTCAGAATGTTGGCTGAAGACGGAAACAGATCGTTGAGCAGTTTCCGAAACGTCCGAAAGAATTTTATATAACTCATGAAGTATTATATCTTTTTGATACTAATACTCATTATATTGTACTATTCTAGCCAAGTACTATCAGTAATAGCAAATTCCAAAATAACTGTGTCCGCGTTAATACTCTTGTAGAAGTCGTGTGGTACAGTCACACAAAACTGATTTTCAGAGCAAATAGGTAAGCACTCGTGCGTATACAATGTATTAATGCGTTTTTTCGACTGTATTCGGGTGGCACAACTTTTGTTCCACGCACTCATAATGCTGTCGCATTCTGCGCAGTACAGTGTCCCACCGGCCTACTTAAGATAGTCCGACAGTACTTTGTACAGTCTTGTGCAGTCAGTTCTGGGGTCAACTCGACCTCAAGTATTTAATACTTATAATGAGTATTTGTTTATGCAGGGATAGTAGGATCGGCCGAAATGTCACACTGACCAACATAGGACATAAAAATGTTGCACAATGTTGCAAAATGTTGCAATTACTGCACATGTTTAAGCATTACAGTAGCGGCTCGTGCTGTGAATATGTGCAGTTGCAACTTCTATAGGTACTATTTATTATAGGTTATGTAAGTTGTAAGATACTAAATAATACATCTTTTCTAGATAAATATTTATTTTTGTACAGGAGTAGGTACTTATAATGAAATGAATATGAACTAATTTTAGACTCATCAACATTCTGTTTTATTCTTCTCCTCCGAATAACAAATCCACGTATGTTTATTATAAATGTCTGTATAATCTGTCTCAATTTGTAATACGAAACTAGATCTGGTTACTTTGGTGACTGTTGTGGTGTAAACAGATTTTGACGTATCCGTGTGAACCAATACTATGATAATATTATAAATGTATTGTCAATATACAACATAAAAAAAAGAACTTTCCCTGTTAGTTACGTATTACAAAATGAGACAGATAATATTAAGTATTCTATAAAGGTTCGTTTTTTAATGTAGACGGATTGTTTTATGTTTAAATACGAAGTAGATCTTCCAAGTCTTTTTAGTAAAGCCTTATCGGTGGAAGATCGACTAAAAAATAACTTCGTTATTAAACTCGCAAAGAATTTATTTTTACGAAAATTAAAACTGTGTTAACATACATGCAAACGTTAAGGGGCTTCGAGGTGGGGGAACCATGAAGTAGCTTACAGGGAGAGGGAAAAACACTAATATTTTTAAATCAACTTGTATATTTCGGAATCATAAATTATAGACTAAATATATTCGAATCAATTTGATTTTTTTTTTAATTTCAAGATATGAAAGAAAAATTTTGATTTCATTTTCAACTTTTTTTTAACTTCACTGTTACTCAGTAAATGAATAAAAATTACAAATGTTAACTTTTAAATAAGCCTTTGTATGTGAAAAGTGATTAATATTTATTACCAATTCTGATTTTACAGATAATTTTGTAGAAATAATAGTTTTTTTTTTATTATCAAAAAATTATGTTAATAATCATTAATGTAATAATAATAATATGTGTGAAAAGTTTCTCCCCAATGCCCCCCCCCCCGCTACGTCTCTAACCGTTATTGTAGAACGGTGGTTCTCAACATTTTTTCTTGACGTACCCCTTGGCGTGTCAGAGTTTTATTAAGTCTTAAAATTATAGTAGAGGAGATAAATAGGAAATTCAAAAAATATTTAGTAAAATAAAAAGTAATTGTAGATTCAGCCCGTTATGGGTTGATAGGGGTAGGATAAAATTCTGATATACGTTTTTCGGCACCTGCATGGGTAGTCTTTATAAGTAAATAGCAAGTAATTAGGATAAGTTGATTAGGATAAAATCCTGAAATAGGTTTTTCGGAATTTTTATGGGTAGTCTTTGTAAGCAAAAACCAAGTCAATATCTTATTGGTCCTAAGAGATATTAGGAATCCTTGAAATCGCATTTCATCCCTTTTCACCCTTAAGGGGTGAAATTTAAAGAAACAGTCAAAACTATTTCGAGATATCTTAAAAAGACACCTAAGTGCCAAAAAGGAATGTTAACACCCGACAAACACAGGAAATACGACGGGATGTATAATTCGCCCCAATTGTAGATTCACCCGTTTAGTGGTTGATTAGGACAAAATCCTGAAATAAGTTTTTCGGCAATTGTAAGAGTATTCTTTGTAAGCAAAAATCCAATCGATATATCATTGGTCCTAAAAGATATTAAGGAATGTCTGAATTCACATTTCACCCCTTTTCAGCTTTAAGGGATGCAATTTTAAAAACTGTCAATAACATTTCGAGATATTTTAAAAATACACATAAGTATCAAAAAGTAATTTTATATCTCAACAAACACAGGAAATACAACGGGATGCATAATTCGCCCCAATTGTAGATTCACCCCTTTAGGGCTGGATTAGGACAAAATCCTGAAATAAGTTTTTCGACAATTGTAAGAGTAATCTTTGTAAGCAAAAATCAAGTCGTTATCTCATTGGTCCTAAAAGATATTAAGGAATGTCTGTATTAACATTTCACCCCTTTTCAGTCTTAAGGGATGCAATTTTAAAAACTGTCAATAACATTTCGAGATATTTTAAAAATACACATAAGTGTCAAAAATTAATTTTATATAAACACAGGAAATACGGCGGGGTGTATAATTCACTCCGACTGTAGATCCACCCCTTTAGGGGTTGATTAGGACAAAATCCTGAAATAAGTTTTTCGGTATTTTTATGGTTAATCTTTGTAAGCAAAATGCAAGTCGATATCTTATAGGTCCTACGAGATATTAAGGAATCCTTGAAACCACAATTCACCCCTTTTCAACCTTTAGGGGTGAAATTTTAAAAATCTGTCAAAACTATTTCGAGTTATTTTAAAAAGACACCTGTGTGCCAAAAAGTAATGTTGCAAATAAACGAACACAGGAAATTCGACGGGATGTATAATTCACCCCGATTGTAGATCCGCCCCTTTAGGGGTTGATTAGGACAAATTCCTGAAATAAGTTTTTCAGCATTTGAATGGATAATATTTGCAAGCAAACAATAAGTCGATATCTTATAGGTCCTGAGAGATATTAAGGAATCCTTGAAATCACAGTTCACCTCTTTTCAACCTTCATGGGGCGAAATATTAAAAAACTGTCAAAACCATTTCGAGATATTTTAAAAAGACATCTATGTGCCAATAAGAAATGTTGCAACTAAATAAACACAGGCAATACGACGTGATGTATAATTCACCTCGATTGTAGAATCACCCCTTTAGGGGTTGATTAGGACAAAATCCTGAAACACGTTTTTCGGAATTTGCATAGGTAGTCTTTGTAAGCAAAAACCAAGTCAATATCTTATTAGTCCTAAGAGGTATTATGGAATCTTGAAATCACATTTCATCTCTTTTCACCCTTAAGGGGTGAAATTAAAAAAAAACTGTCAAAATTATTTCAAGATATTTTAAAAAGACACCTATGTGCCAAAAAGGAATGTTAAAATTCGACAAACACAGGAAATACGACGGGATGTATAATTCACCCCAATTGTAGATTCACCCCTTTATGGGTTGATTACGACGAAATCCTGAAATAAGTTTTTCGACAATTGTATGGGTAGTCTTTATAAGTAAAAAGCAAGTCGATATCTTATTAGTCCTAAGAGATATTAAGCAATTCTTGAAATCACATGATAACCCTTAAGGGGTGAAATTTAAAACACTGTCAAAATCATTTCGAGATATTTTAAAAAGACACCTATGTGCCAAAAAGGAATGTTCCAACCAAACAAACACAGGAAATACGATGGGATGTATAATTCACCCCGATCGTAGAATCACCCATTTATCGGAATTTGCATGGGTAGTCTTTGTAAGCAAAAACCAAGTCGATATCTTATTGGTCCTAAGAGTTATTAAGGATTCCTTTAAATCACATTTCACCCCTTATCCCCCTTTAGGGGTGAAATTTTAAAAAACTGTCAAAACTATTTCGAGATATTTTAAAAAGCACCTGTGTGCCAAAAAGAAATGTTACATCTCAACAATCACAGGAAATACGACGGGATGTATAATTCACCCCGATTGTAGATTCACCCCTTTAGGGGTTGATTAGGATAAAATCCTGAAATAGGTTTTTCGGAATTTTTATGGGTAGTCTTTGTAAGCAAAAACCAAGTCAATATCTTATTGGTCCTAAGAGATATTAGGAATCCTTGAAATCGCATTTCATCCCTTTTCACCCTTAAGGGGTGAAATTTAAAGAAACAGTCAAAACTATTTCGAGATATCTTAAAAAGACACCTAAGTGCCAAAAAGGAATGTTAACACCCGACAAACACAGGAAATACGACGGGATGTATAATTCGCCCCAATTGTAGATTCACCCGTTTAGTGGTTGATTAGGACAAAATCCTGAAATAAGTTTTTCGGCAATTGTAAGAGTATTCTTTGTAAGCAAAAATCCAATCGATATATCATTGGTCCTAAAAGATATTAAGGAATGTCTGAATTCACATTTCACCCCTTTTCAGCTTTAAGGGATGCAATTTTAAAAACTGTCAATAACATTTCGAGATATTTTAAAAATACACATAAGTATCAAAAAGTAATTTTATATCTCAACAAACACAGGAAATACAACGGGATGCATAATTCGCCCCAATTGTAGATTCACCCCTTTAGGGCTGGATTAGGACAAAATCCTGAAATAAGTTTTTCGACAATTGTAAGAGTAATCTTTGTAAGCAAAAATCAAGTCGTTATCTCATTGGTCCTAAAAGATATTAAGGAATGTCTGTATTAACATTTCACCCCTTTTCAGTCTTAAGGGATGCAATTTTAAAAACTGTCAATAACATTTCGAGATATTTTAAAAATACACATAAGTGTCAAAAATTAATTTTATATAAACACAGGAAATACGGCGGGGTGTATAATTCACTCCGACTGTAGATCCACCCCTTTAGGGGTTGATTAGGACAAAATCCTGAAATAAGTTTTTCGGTATTTGTATGGTTAATCTTTGTAAGCAAAATGCAAGTCGATATCTTATAGGTCCTACGAGATATTAAGGAATCCTTGAAACCACAATTCACCCCTTTTCAACCTTTAGGGGTGAAATTTTAAAAATCTGTCAAAACTATTTCGAGTTATTTTAAAAAGACACCTGTGTGCCAAAAAGAAATACGATGGGATGTATAATTCACCCCGATCGTAGAATCACCCATTTATCGGAATTTGCATGGGTAGTCTTTGTAAGCAAAAACCAAGTCGATATCTTATTGGTCCTAAGAGTTATTAAGAATTCCTTTAAATCACATTTCACCCCTTATCCCCCTTTAGGGGTGAAATTTTAAAAAACTGTCAAAACTATTTCGAGATATTTTAAAAAGCACCTGTGTGCCAAAAAGAAATGTTACATCTCAACAATCACAGGAAATACGACGGGATGTATAATTCACCCCGATTGTAGATTCACCCCTTTAGGGGTTGATTAGGATAAAATCCTGAAATAGGTTTTTTGGAATTTGTATGGGTAGTCTTTGTAAGCAAAAACCAAGTCAATATCTTATTGGTCCTAAGAGATATTAGGAATCCTTGAAATCGCATTTCATCCCTTTTCACCCTTTAGGGGTGAAATTTAAAGAAACAGTCAAAACTATTTCGAGATATCTTAAAAAGACACCTAAGTGCCAAAAAGGAATGTTAACACCCGACAAACACAGGATATACGACGGGATGTATAATTCGCCCCAATGGTAGATTCACCCCTTTAGGGGTTGATTAGGACAAAATTCTGAAATAAGTTTTTCGGTATTTGTACGGGTTATCTTTGTAAGCAAAAACCAAGTCGATATCTTATTAGTCCTAAGAGATAGTTTTAGTTTTAGTTTTATTCTTGTCTTTCATGTACATAAATATTACATAATAACAATGTACAACAATAATACTATTACATGAAAAGAAAGTCAATACATAATAATATAAGAAAATATTTAAAACATTAGAGATATGGACAGTGAAGAAAATAAATGAATAAACAGTAATAAACAATAAATATGGAAATTATCTAAAAAAATCCTTAACGTCATACAATTCTCTTTCAATTAGGTATTTTTTAACATTGGTCTTGAAGATGAGTGCATTTTTTGACAACTTTATTTCATCAGGAAGCGCATTATAGTATTTACAGCAATTGAAATGGGCACCTCTTTGGTAACAGGTTAAATTGTGTGGCCTTGGGACTAGTGCATCTTTGTTCCTTGTGTTATGGGAATGTTCGATTTTTAGGAACAGTTGTTTGTTTTTGTAGACGAACATACAAAGAGATAGAATATATTCTGCTGGTTGAGTTAATATGTTAAGTTGGGTGAAATATTTCTTGCATGAGTCTCTGGAGTTCAGCGATTGAAGGACTCGTATTGCTGACTTTTGGAGACGGAATACTTGTTTGCAATTAGTCGATTGGCCCCAGTGGATAATATTGTACTTTAAGTGTGAGTGGAAGCATGAAAAGTATACATTCTTTAACACTTTGATGCTACAACTCAGTTTCAACGACCTTAGGAGGTACAAACATGAGCACAACCTTCTACACAGTTTATCGATGTGGTCTGTCCAGTTAATGTTTTTGTCTAGCGTTAGTCCTAGTACGAGTGAGGTATCTGTTATTTTTACTTTTTGATTTTCAAAATTTAATTCCTTAGGCGGAATGAATTTATTTTGTTGTGTTTTGAAGACTACACAGGATGTCTTATCAATATTTAAGGTTAATTTATTTTTATTTGCCCATGTGGATGCTATTTTCATTACGTCATTAAAGGAGGTTTCAATATCTGTCGTGTTTTTACATCGAGTAAGGTAACTATTGTCGTCAGCAAATGAAGTCACGGTTAAGTTTGTCATATTTGTAAAATAATTAGGTAAGTCACTTGCGTAAATTAAAAATAGAGTAGAAGCCAAGACACTTCCTTGTGGGGCACCTAGGGTAACAGACTTTTTGTCGGAAAAATGTGACTTGTTTTTAATGTCTATCGAGGTGAATTGGGTTCTGTCAGTAAGGTAAGATTTGATCCAGTCTAATGCGATTCCTCTTATTCCGTATCGCTCCATTTTCTTGAATAAAATATCATGATGAATGCAGTCAAAGGCTTTACTCAAGTCTAAAAAAATTCCTAATGCTTTGCTGTTGGCATCTATTGTGTTTAATATTTCACTAACGAAGTTAAAAAGGGCTGTATCAACAGATTTATTTTTTACGAAACCATGTTGTGTGTCTGGAAGAATTTTAAAATTTGATAGGAAGGAAATTAACTGTTTGTTTACGATTGATTCTATAACTTTTGATAAAGGTGAAATTAGAGTGATAGGCCTGTAGTTGTTGAATGATGATTTGTCACCCTTTTTATAGAGTGGCTTAACTAGGGCATTTTTTAGTTTTTTAGGAAATATTGCTTGTTGGAAAGATAAATTTATTATGTGTGTTAGGGGAATAATTATAAGGTTCTTACAAAGTTTTATTAAGTTATTCGATAGTTTATCAGCACTTACAGCAGAAGAATTTTTTAGATTTGTTATAGCCTGCATTATGTCATATTTAGGGGTTGATTAGGATAAAATCCTGAAATAGGTTTTTTGGAATTTGTATGGGTAGTCTTTGTAAGCAAAAACCAAGTCAATATCTTATTGGTCCTAAGAGATATTAAGGAATCTTTGAATTCACATTTCACCCCTTATCACTTTTTAGGGATGAAATTAAAAAAACCGGTCAATATGAATTTGTATTCTACCACGGAAAGAACAAAGTCTAAAATAAAACACGTACATTTGACATCACAAACGGTTTTATTCCAAAGATCTTCAGTTACCAATTTTTATAAAACAGTAGAAAATTATTGAATAAGCATAGTCAACACTTTATGTCTTACTAATTAAACACCAAATACAAAGATATATGTAGAAAATTAAGGCGGAGCTTAAGACTCCTTCTACTATGACTAGATTAATTAAAAACCACGCTACCAAATGGATACATCTCTCGATGCTTGTAAATGCCAGTATTTCATATAAATAGTGTTTCGGTGTGAGCCAAAGAATTGGTGCTAAATATTAATTAATTTTCATAAACAAGGGCTCATTTTAAAGATAAAAGTACAATCTA